>JANFAM010000015.1:9480000-10730000 GCA_024362665.1 Prunus padus
AGAGAGAGAGAGAGAGAGGAAAATAATAATAATAAAAATGAGGGAAAGTGGGGAGTAAAATAAAGAAAAAAGAGATACAAAATAAAATAATACATTGAATATATATATATATATATATATATATATATATATATATGGTAAGTAATCCCTTAGTTTTATGTTGTTGGCAACATTTCTAATAAATAATAATAAATTAATAAATCGAAATAAAATAGAATATATAAAATTGGATTGGATCATTATCGGATCGGTTTAGGCTAGATATATATCCGTCCCGTTAATTTATCGGGTTAACGGATTCGGCACATAATCGGATCATCGGATCCTACCACTAGATCCATCTCCTATTAATTGTATAGGATTCGGATCGGATTCGAATCAAGATCCGATCAATTGACAGCCCTAGTTATATTATCTTAAAAATCACATGTTGTACTGTATCAATTACCCTTCCCCATCTTTAATGAGTGCAATCTTCCGCTTTCCCATTCACCCACCCCACGTCATGAGAAACCCTCTTCCCAGACTCTTATTTCCATGGTTGTCATCTCTCCAGTGGTCTAATCCCAACCCCTCCTTATCTGAGTCCCAGATGCAAACAAGAAACAAAACCACATACCTAATGAATTATAAGGCAAATAAAAGCAAAACCAATCAACAATTCGAAGAAATCAAATTTTAAAAAGCTAGAGAATTGGTACGCATCAATAATAGATTATACATACATAATACTGAACTTGATAAATACACATAGATTCAAGATTAATTAATAAATAATTATTAATATTTTTCTTCTAATCTTTATATTGAACATGGTCTCTCTAGAAGTTGAGGAGAAATTGAAAAGTGCGTGGAATTGAATTTGTTGTGGGAATTCCCTTTTATCAACATAGAACTAACTTGTTCAAAACACAAGTATGGTTATACCTAAGTATTGATTATTCTATGGCAAGCGAAATTAACAGTAAGAAAGAAAATTAAATACAACTTTATCATTAGGGCTGGACCGTTGAGCGATGGCATCTATGGGAATTTAGGAGTCTGGGAAGAGGGAGACGTGATAGAGAGATGTTGTGAAAGGGGTGATACGATACAACATGTGATTTTTTAAGATAATACAACCATGCTGATGTGGATTAATTAACCTTATTAGATTAATAAAATGGTAAAGATTTTAGTAAATGCACACAAATACACCGATGCTAAATACAAAGATTCGGGATCCCATTATGTGATTATGGCGATAAAAGTGGAATACATTTGCAAATAATTATGTCCAAGAATTTCGGAATCAACCAGTTTATGAGCGAATCTAACACATTAAAAAGAGACCTTCTCCGTTGGTCGGACAAAATAATATATATATATATATATATATTTTTAATATTTTTAATATTTTATTTAATAAACTTTTAGAAACAAATATTTTGTCCCAATCAAATGCACGTAGAAACTGCTAATAAGTTAAAAAGTGAAAGTTTTTCAAAACGTGAAAGAGACATTGATGGAAACATTGATAGTTAAATCATAAAGACCAACCAAAAAAATTAGTTAAACCATAAAGTCTTGGTCACCCAAAGTATATTTCTAACTACGAAGTACTTGTCCTCTTGCCTTAAAAAAAAAATGTAAAAACAAAAAGTAGTTCACAACTTTGTCTCTTTTTTTTTGTTGGAACACAACTTTGTCCCTTAAACACTTGAAAAGCCTGCTCTTTACAAATATTATTCAAAGAAAAAAAATTGCATCCTTTGGTTTATTCACAGTGCAAAGCATGTCCAAAAACATAGATTATAATAAATAAAGTTGAATTAATAAACTTTTGGTGATTGGTTTGGTTTCCACCAATTAATTTGGTGCGGCGAATATTACTTTAGGCCAAACACTTTGAATTAGAATATGCTTTGAAAAGTTATCCCATGGCGATGGCTCTTACATAAATTTTTTTTAATGCGAAAAAGAAGACAACTAATAGAACTTAGACCAGTGGCCGAATCAGGATTTGAAAGCCAACTAGGAGAAATTTACTTATGAAACTCGACGATATAAGTGATTTTCATTAATAAAAATAAAAGGCTTAATATCATAAAACGTCCCTAAGGTTTACGAAACTATCAGATTTCATCCCTTATGTTTTTTTGTGTCATTCGTGGTCCTCAAGGTTAGTATGTGTGATCACAAATGGTCCCTGCCATTAGGCTCCGTAAAAAACTCCATTAATTTGCTAACGTGGCATATATATATATATATATATATATATCACAAAACATCCCTGAGATTCACGCACCTATCACAAATGGTCCCTGCAATTTTTTTTTTAATTTTTAATTTAAAATTCATAAAATTTTGGTTATATATATATTGTATTTTAAATACACGTGACACTATATTTTTGAAGATTTGGGCACCACATATATGCCACATCAACAAACTAATGAAGTTTTTAAATAATAATTTAAAATTTAAAAATGAAAAAACCTTTTATATAAGGATTTTAACTTTGAGGATCATTTATGAGCCCTAAACCCTTGGTTTTTTCATTTTTAAATTTTATGAATTTTAAATTATTTTTAAAAAACCACATTAGTTTGTTGATGTGGCATATATATGGAGTCCACATTTCCAATAATATAGTGTCACGTGTATTTAAAATATAATATATATTTTTAAATAAGTTAAAATTCATAAAATTTAAAAAAGAAAACCAAAATTTTAAATGAAAAAAAAAATTCGCAGGGACCATTTGTGATAGGTGCGTGAACCTCAGAGATGTTTTGTGATATATATATATATATGCCACGTTAGCAAACTAACGGATTTTTTTTATGGAACCTAATGGCATGGACCATTTGTGATCATGCATACTAATCTTGAGGACCACGAATCACACAAAAAGAATGCAATCTAATAGTTTCATAAACCTTTGGGACGTTTTGTGATATTAAGCCAAAATAAAAAGATACACATAGTTAGGGGATGTAATGAGTATTACCCTAAAATGTATCTCTATAAATAAATAAAAGCTTAACAAAAATCATAAGTAAATACAATGCAATACAAAACAACACTATTAAATCTAAAATTTGACCCTACGAGAAACTTAGAAGTCTTAAATTCTTCAATTATCACTGCATTATTGATATTATTAGCAAATTCTCTTTCATATATGTTAAGTTCATATGTGCTTTTTTTTTTCTTTTGAAAAATCTCGATCGGGTGGTTGCCTAATCGAAAAAAGACTAGATCCACCCCTAATTTAGACCCATGAGGTCTAAATAATAAGAATTTACAACAGAGAAGCGCAACCTACACACCCAAAGTTTAGAAGGAGAAAGAAAATGACCCAGAGCTGGCCCCTAAATAATCATGAACTCTATCATGGATAGAGTCTTCTTTCTGCACAATAAAATTACTATTTTTCTTGTGCACATGCACGCAGCACGTTGCATCCAAGCTTTTGAAGCTAAATAGGAAGTTCCGGTCTCGAGAAGCACCCCCGCCCCACGTCTCGTGCGGTCGTTGCTTCGTTTACCAAAATAATTTGGACACCATGCTTCGTAGAATGTAAATGCATGGGCAAATCACACTTCAACACATGGGGCTTTTGTTTTGTTTTTCATAAAAACACACTAGTTTTCTTCTTTTCTGTGGTTGACTCTTGAAGCTTTTCTCTGTTTAGACATGTGCGTTTCTTGCGGTTTAAGTGATAGAAGGGGTTGTAAAGGGGCACCAACCTGCTAGCCAATTAGTTAACCTCGCCAACGGGTTATAATCTAGTGAAAAAAGATTTTGACTTGCAGATCAGTGGTCTCAAGTTTTAATACTCATAACACTTAGACAGTGTGTGAGAAAATATCATCTCCCTTGTAACTTTGGATTTAAAAAAAAAAACCCAATTAACCCTCGCTCTAACAAAAAATTTTCTTTCTAATTTGAAAAGAACTTAAATCGAAATTTCCTTCTCTTAATGATTAAAAGAGGAAAAAGATCCTAGCCAAAAAATCAAAGTTATGCCAATGAAAAGAGTTTCTATACGCTAAATTTTTTGAGACAGAAATTCTTTTCATATTGGAATAATTGTTTGGGATAGACAAAATTCAACATGGTGCACCATGTTGGACTTTTCCACTAAATTGTTTGTAGAATTTATATATTAAAAAAACCTAACACAACGTATTTATTTACAAATGTCTTTATCTATCGTACTCATTTAATTAAAGAAGACAACCAGAAACAATTCACGATAAATTCTAAATTATTTTCACTATGAATTGACTAAATGTATAAAAATAGAGTTGATTTTGAACATTTATTCTATTACACTAATTTTTGCCTTGTGAAAAATTAAATGAATTTTTAATAGCATAATGTTCTTTTATGGTTTGTATTCTATTGTATCCATCCACCATCCAAGTCTTCAATGATTGGATAAAAAATCTCAAAAGATTAGGCATTGTCCACACAAATAAGGCCCACCTTCAACCCCCAAAATCCCAAACAACCCAAACCCACCACAAGGCCCAAACCCAAGCCCAACAACCACATCTCCTGTCCCCCATCCCCTTAAAAACCTCCTCACTCCCTCACTCTCTCTCTCTCTCTCTCTCTCTCTCTCTCTCTCTACACAATGGAGCCGTGGCTCGACGACTTAGCCGACGACCTCCAGAGCCTGAGCTTCACCTCCACCACAACCACCAACACCGCTACTGAAACCAAGCGCAGCACGAGCTCCGCCTCCGAATCCACGCTCACGGCTTCCGCCTCCTCCTCAGCGCGCATAGCCCCCGTCCCTCGTCTCCAAGCCCCGACCCGCCTCCTCCTCGGACCCTCTCTGGTCCGCCATCCACAAGATCCGATCCGAATCCCCCACCCGGCAGCTTGCCCTCTCCGACCTCAAATTCTCCGACCGCCTCGGCTCCGGCGACATCGGCTCCGTCTACTTAGCCGAGTTGAAGTCCTGCGGTAGGCCCCAAGGCCAGGGCGGGGGCGTATTTGCGGCGAAGGTGATGGACAAGAAGGAGCTGATCAGTCGGAGCAAGGAAGGGCGGGCGAGGACAGAGAAGGAAATATTGGAAATGCTGGACCATCCTTTTTTGCCCACGCTCTACGCGAGTATCGATGCGCCCAACTGGCTTTTTCTATTCACCGAGTTCTGCCCCGGCGGCGACCTCCACGTGCTCCGCCAGCGCCAGCCGCTCAAGCGCTTCGCCGAGCCTGCCGTCAGGTGCGCACGTTAGCACTGGCCCTTCTTCTTCTTCTTCTTAACTGCATTAATGAACGATCATTTATTTCCTTTATTTCCTTTTTTAAATTTTGTTTTTTGATTTTATTTTTTTCACTGTGATTTGAAAATAAAAATATAAAAAACAATTGGAGGGAGGGGATTTGTTTGATGCCATGCGTTTGCACGGTTCAGGCTTTACTGACTCGCTGGGCCGGCACTTTCGGTTTACCTGTCAGTTGGTTGGTGGGGCCCACTGTCGTTCACCCGCGGTTTGGTAGATTTTGGGATTGGATTGAGTGAGCAAAGATTTACAGTGTGCTTGACGTACACTGGATTATTGTTTGAGGGCTGGGTAGTTTTCGGCTGCGGCCGAGCACACGTAAGCACGGTAGTCTAGCTCCACCCTGAGATGCCAAGTGGCTCATTATGGGTTAAAGCTTTGATGAAATTTTGACTCTTCTGTGCTTTTTTAAATATTTATTTTTTTGTGGTCGAAAACACATCTTATGTGCTTGAAAGGCCAATAATTACATGCACGTACGAAAGCTCAGTAAGTTGAAGTCCAAGGCATCTTTCTCTTTTATCTTTTTCCTTTTTTTCTCTCAGAGTCCAAGGTATCAGTTGACATGTGACATTTTTTCGGTTGAAATTAATATGTTACATCTACCGAGCGTGTAGCAATAAGGAACATTTTAGTTTTAGTGGTAGAATACTTATTTTATTCTTACAAGCGCATGTGCCACTAACGCAGCTAAATAGTACGTAAAATATTAAGTATAATAAGTTTGGAAGGTCAACCAACCACTGGTTGGTAAATTATATATATAACTACTGTTAGTTGAGCAATAAAAAGGCCTTAAAGTTAAATCAAACCCATAATTTGGCAGAATAGTGTTTTTATTTATAATTAATTTCATAAAGTTGCAGATAGACTTTGATAAACCTTAAGCCCTTAAGTTTGAAGACACTATAACCTGGTGCCCAACTAACAGATGAAATGATTAATGTTGGTTATGATCTAAGTTTGATGTCTTCTTCTCACCATTATTAGACTTAGATGTAGTGTGTCCACTTGTAGATGGTTGAGCAACAACCGTTGATTTTAAAATCAGAATCACTTTGGTACTTAAAGACTGACCCATAATATTAAGCCATGCTTGTTGTTTTTATGACATAAGATCAATGAGGGAGATTTGGTAAAATATTTACATAAGAGCATCCACAGTGGGGGGTGTATTTTCGGGGGTGTAAAGCCACTTTTACATTGCATCTAAATTTCCGGGGGTTGTAAATGTGGTTTTTCTCATCTTTTTTCATGTAGGCCCCACCCACAAGGGATGTAAAATGGATGTACATGTGCATCTAAATTTGCATCTCACGGTTGTGATGCAAATTTACATCCCCTTTACACCTCCCCACTACGGGTGATTCTGATCATAATAGGTGTATATTTAACATACACCTCATTATACAACCCCCCATTGGAGATGCTCTAATCTTTATAGCAGCAATGACAATGAGGGTGTATATTTCTCTTTCATGTTGATCTCTGGGATAGCTTTTGTTCCCTTCATGGACCAAACAGATCCCTGAAAATCAGAATTCAAGTATTGGGTTCAGTTAACTCCTTGCAGGATTTCTGGGTTCTTTTCCTTCAAGTAAGGATTGCTGAGCTTCTCTTCATCTTTTTCCCATATTCCAAAAGTACTCCCAACCAATGCAGATGATATAATTAAGAGCATGGGCCAGGGGACTTTGGGATTTAGGAAATAGGAAGGGCAACCAAGTTGTTCAACTCCCAGGTGTCATTTTACAAAGAAAATAATACATAAACAAAGTAGGGGAGGCAATGTGAATATAGAATTATTATTTTTGTATGCTTTGCAATTACTTGATGGATATGTGAATATGGAAAGTTGTTGTTGTGTGCCTTGCAATTATTGATGATGTATTTCTCATATGTTTAGACAAATTTGGAAAGAACACAAACCACATGGAGACAAAGCACAAAAGTACTAATCTCATCAATCACCATTATGCAATTGCTTTTCACTATCAATTAGTTATATGCAGCATTAGGTGATGGTTGCAAATGCCCTTTTACATCATTGCAATTAATTGCTTGCATGTGTTTTGATAATGTTAGGAAGTGAAAGATAAAGGTAAGGAAGAAAGTTTTTTCCTTCTTTTCCCCCTCTATTATCTATTTTCTTACCAAGAAAAATGATGAGCTTCTCTTCATCTTTTTCCATTCCAAAAGTGCTCCCAACCAACCACATTAAGAGTCTTAATGGGCTAGTGGACTTGTTATATTTTTTATTTGGTCAAAGGTACGAAGGGGGAGGGGGATTTACTCACACATACTGGCGTCTAGGGACTTTGGCATTTATGAAATAGGAAGGGTATGGGTCAGGGCAGTTGGTGCTAAGATAGAAATTTTTTGTATGGTTTGCAATTAATTGATGAATATATGTGAATATAGAAAGTTGTTGTGTGCCTTGGATTTGAATGATGATGCATTTCTCTTATGTTTAGACAAATTTGGAAATGCTCCACTTACATGTATGCACATGCTTTTCGCTATTAGTTAACATCAATTCTATGCAGCAGTTGAGTTGGGCATAGTTGCAAATGCATTTGACTATCATCTGCATTTGCGTGTGTTGTGATCACAAAACCTTTGAGGTTTCAAATTGTTTTCACAAAACCGTTAGGATGTGTTAGTGTAATTTCACGAAAAACTTTAGGGCGTGTCAGTGTAAATAATTCCAAATTAAAAGACACTACGTTTCAACTTTCTTTGCTTGCCATTTTATATCAAATGACATTTTGCCAAACCAAATTCCAGTTAAATGCAGACAACTGAACAAAATGTTGGCGGGCTATACAGTATAGATTACAATAGAGATTATGTGGTTGGTTGTGTGTGTCCTATAGCAAATCCCATGATATATTAGTTGAAGGAAAAGAAGATCCATCCTTATGATATTGTTAGAATATAAAAAGTCTTTATTTATTTATTTATATAATTTATTTGGTATTATCATGGAATCAATCATAATGTAGTTGATTACTTTTCATTAAAGAAATTAGGATTAATCATTAAGTTTTCCCCAATGAACAAGTATTAACCATTATAGGATACTTATTATAAGTTAGATAATTTATGTCTTTTTAAGTGCTCCATAATCAACGGATTATGATATAACAAATCATGCGAGTTCATGATTAATTAGTAACATACTAACTGTTATTTCATCTCATGATTTATTAGGTTCTACGCATCAGAGGTGATTGTGGCTCTAGAGTACCTCCACATGATGGGAATTGTGTACCGTGATCTAAAGCCCGAAAACGTGTTAGTTCGATCGGACGGCCACATCATGCTTACGGATTTTGACCTCTCGTTAAAATGCGACGATTCTGCATCAACGGCTCAGATCATCTCTACTCAAAACACCCCAATTGCTGCACCACAGAAAGACTACTCACTTGATCCACCCCCATTTGCCTCATCTTCATGCATTCTTCCAAATTGTATAGTTCCTGCCGTGTCATGTTTCCACCCCAAAAGCAAGCGCAAGAAGAAGCAGGGCCTTCGAAATGGGCCCGAGTTTGTGTCCGAGCCTGTTGATGTCCGGTCCATGTCATTCGTTGGGACCCACGAGTACTTGGCCCCAGAGATTGTGTCCGGTGAGGGCCACGGCAGTGCAGTGGACTGGTGGACTTTAGGGATATTTATTTTTGAGCTATTTTATGGCGTGACACCCTTTAAGGGTGTGGACAATGAGCTAACCCTAGCTAACATTGTGGCTCGAGCCCTAGAACTTCCGAAAGAGCCCGCCGTGCCGACTATGGCCAAGGATCTCATCTCACAACTGTTGGTTAAGGACCCGGCTAGGCGACTGGGATCGTTGATGGGTGCATCGGCAATCAAGCGGCACCCATTTTTTCAAGGGGTTAATTGGGCATTGTTGAGATGTACACCTCCACCCTTTATTCCCCCACCATTTACCAGACGAGTTGTATCTGATCAAACTTGTCCTGAGAAAATGGAATATTATTAGTCACAAAACAAATAAATAAGAGAGAGATATATATTGCACACTTCAACCCTCGTCACAAAGACTTTTCATCTCACATGTTGACAAAAAATAAAAACAAATTTTGCACTTTTTTTAAAAAAAATCAACATGAGTGAGTAAGTGATTTGAACTTTGCACATTTTTTAACACCCGGAAGAGAAATATCACTAAACTAAGAACACGTCAGTATAAAATTTGACATTATTGCGAGAAATGTTTTCTTGCCCCGACATTCTTGCGTTATATGTTTTCAATTGGACAGATGTTGTGTTGAGTAGTCCATTTTTGTTTTTTGATTCTAGGTCTTTTTCAATCACAAAAGTTTCATTTTCATCATTATTATCTCAATAATTGAAAAAATGAATTAATAATCCCTATCGAAATATTTAGCCTAATTTATGCGACTAGTTGTGGTTTGGCAATTTTTTTCAATAGAACTCCTCCTTCAAACCGACATGTACTAAAGTCAGAATATTTCCTAGTCAGTGTTGGAAGGAGCCTCGGATCCCGACAGTATGAACTTAAACAAATGGTATTGACTTTGGAAGGCTAAATAAATATACGGCTGGCATTGGCTGTCCACAAGATCAAGAGGCCCCCGGTGCCCGGAGGAGCCATTGGATTTGGAGCGTTTCAGTGTTGGGCATGTGTTGGATGGTGAAATTGGAGGCCTTGATTTGAAGAATTTGTGTGTTTGCTTGTGGAGGCCATGCCCCTTCCCACGTGCAGTGTTTCATTTGGAGGAAGAAGGTAGGGTTGGGTGCAAGCTTTTTCGAGAGCTACCTTTGTTGTTTCACTCCTCTTCTTAAGAGAACCTCACATGATGTTGTTTTGGTTGCTTGCCAAGTTTCAATCCTCACCAATAATCTTTTATTTCTTCACAATGAGTAATTTCTACTTTTGATTTGCATCTCCCAATTCTTTTTTTCTTTTTCTAAATTATCTTATGAGAGATGTGACCAAAGTAAAAATGTAATACTTGATTGGAAAATGACATCTTAACTATTCTCCTTTTTACATCATTAAAAATAATAATAATTTAGTTTGGAATTTGACTTTGTCAGTATCACATTACTTGGTTTTCACAAAAAAGAAATTGAAGTAGGAAGAGGCTCATAACTCAAGTGATTAAAAGTATTTACCTCTGCATATGAGGTTCTAGGTTCGATTCATTCCTATTTCATTAGAGCATCTCCAAGTGGTAGCAAAAAAACTCTTCAAATTGAAGTTTGTTGGCCTCGTGGCAATTTGAAAAGCCTTATTTGATGCTTTAATATTTTGTCATTCATCAGTCTCTTCAATTCAATTAATACAATATTTGACTTAAAACAATAATAATTAATAACATTTGAAATAATTAATAACATTCTTTTTAAAAAAGATAATATTCTAGAAAATAAATAATATTTATTAAATTTACATCAAACCCATCAAGAAAAATAAATGTTTTTAGCCTTTTGATATGATTTTGATTCTCCCTAAACAAAATAAATGTTTTGGAGAGAGGCAAGGTCAACTTACCGATTTTGAAGAGAGAGAATGGGGTTGCAGATTTGATGACTAAGGTTGAAGAGGTTGTTGGAGGGAATTTTTCTGATGTGGCTCACCTATTTGAGCATCCCAAAGTGGTTGAAGAGGCTGTTGGAGATGCTCTTATCACTTGTATAAAAATTAAAAAACAACACAAAATGTTTGAAGTTTAATAATTTTTAAATAATAATATGGATATAAAATTGTGTAGATTTTAGGATTGTTTCTAAGTCACAACTTGTAAACTTGTATCACGAGCATTTTAGTCACCACATATGTGAATGGGGACTTCTCATAGACTCAAGGGAATCAAGACTAAAGTGTAGAGTTAAGATTTGACTTGGGAGGGAACCGAAGACACATAGTTGTACATAATCGGTTATATGTGAAAATTACTCATAAGTGACGAGACCGAACTATGATAAGCTTTTCAATGTAGGTTAGAGAGTAAAGTTTTTTTTTTTGGGCAGAAATAGAGAGTAAAGCTTTGTTTGTAGCAATCTAAATAAAAATAAAGGGTGCTTTAGTTTATAGACACTATATATTTTACTAATTATGAAAATACAAATTCAATTCACTTAATTAAGAAAAGGCCAAAGAATAAAAAATATGATGTAATTTTACAATCATGCATTACAAAAACTAAAAATTACAAAATATGCCATTATGCAAATTTTAAATAATTCATTTTAAACCAAAAGACAAATTGTACCATTTTAAGTAATTCATTGAATGCTAGCTTATGAAGGCTTGGCAAAAGAGGCGTTGGAGTTATTGAGAGAACTCTGTCTTGAGAGGGTTGTGAAGAAAGTTCTGTTGAACAGGTGGCAAGCAAGATGTAGCCTTTTACATAATTCATCTTTTGCTCTTGGATGGTAGATCATTGTTAAATTATTCCTTTGGATTTTCACAAGATCATTTCCCATGATAATGAATGACTTCCAGTGTCCAATTCTCACTCATTTTCTGTCATGAGGAGCGGAATCCAAAATCAATTTTGTTAGATGCCATATAACCTTGTCCTCACTTTTGTTTTATCTCGATTCTTTTACTTTTGATGAATACTTGGTCAATTTCTCCAAAGTAGTGTTCACTATCTCGCTTTATATAAATATTCATGTTTCCTTAATTATGCGAGCTTGCAATAGTGTGATAGTTATCTCTAATGCTTCCATACTATTGTGATGCTTTTTGTTTTTTTTTCTTGTTTAAGTAAGAGTGTTGGTGATTGTTTTAATGTTCCATGTCATTGAATTAGCATTTTTCTTTTGTTATATTGTTATTTTGCCCGAAGACGCGTATAATTGAAGCCAAGCAAAATTCAGTCTTCTTGTGTTACAAACCCTACTCCATGTTGCTCAAATTGGTCATGCTAGTGACATGCCCCGACTATGAGAAATCACCATGCGTAGTTTCGCCTATTTAACTTCTTGTTACGTGAAGCATTGGCGAATGATTGTGAGGAGCTCTTATTGGGTGATTTTACTTTACATAAAAATTAAAAGGGATATGAAGAGGTGCACGAGTAGTTCATATGGATCTGCCTAACTAAACAACTTAGTTTATCCTCGGTCACCGACATCTACCTCGAATTGGGGTGGTTTCCATTTGCATTAGGCCACGTTATCTTTCTAAAAGTCATCATCCATAAAATATTGCGTATACGTGATTTGCGATGGCAACATTAGGTTAATGTTGCGTATGTTTGATGTGCGAGGATGAAAAATTGTAAACAAAACAGTAATTACAACAAAAATACAATATAGATATCAATGATGTAAACAAAAAAAAAAGCCTAATTATCAAAAGGATTAAGGAAGAAAACAAAACTTTTATCATTGAATTAAAAAAGTATATGTTTTTCTCGCAATGCAGCTTTATGTTTTTCTAACGCACTTCTCGTTTTTCTCGCATTGCGCTTCTAATAAGTGTTGTTCAATTTGCGTAAAAGAAGATGAAAAGGAAGAAGGGGAAAAGGAAGATGAAGAAGGAGAAAAAGAAGGTTAAGAAGAAGACAAAGAGGTATGCGCTTATTTTTTTTTTGCAATGCAGTTTATGTTTTATATGCAATGCGCCTTTATGTTTTTATGCATTGTAGTTTATGCTTTTATGCAATGCAGCTTTATGTTTTTCTCGCAACGCTCTGCATTTTAAAACCCTACACCCCAAAACACCCACCCCACCCCAAAACCCTCAAAACCTAGTACACACTAAACCAAAACGAAATATAACCAAAAATCACAAAAATAATACCAAAATTATAAACGAATAGGAGATTCATTATTGATAAACAAAGCTCTCTTCCATAACACAACAGAAATGATAATGAAGAAAATGAAAGAAGCAAAGGCAAAATATTATACAAACAAAGTCTTGGCCACAATCCATTGTTCTTATCTTCTTAAAATCGTTAGTAGTAGTGCTCGTACATAAATCAAATGCACAATGAGAATTCAAAAGCTTCTCCAACATGCATAAAAATAGCCCTTGGATATACCAAAGGTTCACCTCCCCATGTCCATCAAAGTCCACCCAAAAGGTTCACTCTCCCTTGGATAAATTTATAATTGGTCAATCATAAAAGTTTCCTATAAACCGGATGCAAATAACCTACAATATGATAAGGAATAGGACATGATTGCAAAAAGTATATTCAAGTGACTAAACTTTAGACCTCGTAATCGCAATGTAGTTCATGACCAAACTTGAAATTAACAATTATATCTCCATTATAATTTGGGAGGCCAAAGTATTTATTAAAAATTCTGAGAACTTGATTGCGTGTAAGAATGTCAGCTTCGATTAAAATTGCATGTTCTTGTTCACCTAAACTAAAGATCATATATAATTTAGAATCCCTTTTTCTTTAGTTTAACTTGGAAGCAAAATTACGTAATTTTGTATAGATGACTTGTTATCGTGATGAACGATGATAAAATCACAGTAAAATAAAGGGGGAAAGAAACTCACCTCGCATCATAAGCAAAGCATCATAGTAACCCCCTCCCAATTTGGGCTAGCATTTGCAGAAGTAATGATTACAATATAAACCTGGCAAGAAATTTCGTAAACATTAAATTCTTAAACTCTAAAATAAAGACAAGAATAAGATTTTTCAAGATTACAACAGCTTATCTAAACAATAAAGGAATCTTTACCTATGCCAAAAGTAGATATGCGAGGACAAACCGAATCCCAAGACATATCATGTAACCTTTCATAATATTGCAAATCTCCCTTTCATCTTCAACACCCCCATCGCAA
This sequence comes from Prunus padus, assembly GCA_024362665.1. Taxonomy (NCBI): domain Eukaryota; kingdom Viridiplantae; phylum Streptophyta; class Magnoliopsida; order Rosales; family Rosaceae; genus Prunus; species Prunus padus. The sequence continues at coordinate 9,494,104 of JANFAM010000015.1, forward strand.
TGAGGAAAATGAAAGCAATTGAATCACTGGTTTTGGCCAACAATCGCATAGCCTAGAGTAAACCAGATCACAGGATAAAAAATCAGATATTGGTTCCGCTCATCGACATGCGTCTAAAATCGTATATCCACACACACAAATATAAAGCATATTTCTAAAATCGATATCCACAAAAGATGAACGCACGCATTATAGAGGTATACTTTTCCTTGGGGGCAATGTTCCGTCATCGACATGAGTCTCGGTGAGCTCCTCTCTCAGCCTACTTTCGCGTCGACGCCTCAATCGCCGTCGCTTGTCATCAAGCAACTGATAAGGCCAAGCTCGTGCTTTCAACGAAGAACCGGGTGGACAATCGCGCTTTGATCGGGCGTAGTCCGTGCGGCTCTGCTTTAGAGACACGGAACAAGGAGCTGCAGAGCTTTGTGAGAGAGGGCGAGATCTCGATTTTGGTAAAAGCTTTTAAACAAAAAGGGTACAATTGTCTTTTAGATTTATAATTTAGACAGCCCAATGAATGAGCCTCCTTTTGGCCAAATTCCAAAACAAAATTTGATTCCCATGTATAAAAACCCAAACAGAAATACATTAGGTATCAAATCCTTATTAGTAAAGATTCTTATGGTTAATAACTAATTTTTCTTAAAAATAAATGATGGTATGGGCCCAAAAGGCCCAATTCTTACAACCAACTAAAGGATTAAACAAGGTAGGCCCACTCTTTAGCTAAACCAGACTACAGGCCCAATAGAATATGTGCTATAGTCATCGAACCGGCAACAATCCGGTTCGCTTCCCGGTTCGGCCAATTTCGAAAGCCCTCTTCTTTTCACAGATTCGAGCCAATTACGAAAAGCCTGATTTTCACGCGAACAATTCAAAGCTTCGTCCTTTGAAGCTCTACTGTTTCAGTGTGATTGCAGTCTTTCGTCTTGACCAAAAAACCCTAGGAGCAAGCAAACATGGGGGAAACTGAGAACGGAAAAACCCTAGCAACAGACGTAGAGGAACCCCAGAACGGAAAGCACCTACCAACAGACGCGGTGGAGCCTCAGAGCGGCAACGCAAGCTCTGCCGTAGCGGAGAGCGAGGAGGAGCCCCTGGTGGGCCCTGGCCCAGCCCCTCGCTCTCGGCCCAAGCGGCCTCTCCAGTTCGAGCATGCCTACCTCGACGCCCTTCCCTCTGCTCAAATGTATGCGTTGATTTTAGTCCTCTATGAGTTTATGGATTGGTTTTTGGTCCAAATTGTAGTTTCAGTTTGGAATTTCAGTGATGGTAGATAGAAAATTCTGTTTGAGTTTCAGCATATAGGTTAGAAAATGTACTTGCTTTGATTAGGCTCCATACGATCCCTAAAGCCCCTAAACTCTAAGAAACTCAGCTCATGTCAATTAAGAAATCCCATGTTTTATCTGTATTTCTTTTCCTTTTAAAAGAACCTAAGAGCTTTTGTTAAAACTCAAATTTGGAATTTCAGTGATTGTAAACTCATGTTTATTTTGTCTGGCCTGACAAACAGGTATGAGAAAAGTTATATGCACCGTGACGTGGTTACACATGTTGCTGTGTCGACGGCTGAATTTGTTGTAACTGGAAGTATTGATGGTAATAATACTAACTTCTAAGATATTGTTTTTGCAAGTCCTAAAATCACTTCTTAGTCTGCCCTCTGTATTGTGCATGTTATTAGCTACTTTTTCATATGTCACATAGTTTAAAACAATGAATTGGCTAGCTATGTGTCATACATTAATTTTGGAATGGCTTGTTGAGATTCTATCAGGAAGTTCTTTGCTTTCTCAAGTTTTTAAAATTCTGGGATAGTTTCCAATTTATTACGGTTGTGTTAATGCAGAGTATATACAAACCATACTAGTAACATCATTACTGGCCACATTCACATTGGTGAGCATGTGGCTACTATAAGGAGTTTTGCATATGTTCCACTAGTATATACATTCTCTATAAGAGAGGGAAAGAAGATGCATTAGCCTATTTCTACTCCTATCTATATTAGGTCTTTTTATAAAAAAATATTTATAAAGTGGAATGAAAGTCATGCATTGTAGAAGAAGTGTGTGTTTCAGTCAGATAGGGTTTGCATAGCTAGCATATTATGTCAATAGTGACATGCTGAAGTATCATGGAATGTAGTTTCCGACTTTCCTAAGTGTGCGATGCATATAAGTTTCCTTCTGCCACAAGAATAGTATTGCAGTGAAGCTCCAATCTGAATTTATATTTATTTCCCTGTAACTAGATGCAATCTAATTTATAATACTACCCACACTGGAAACTTGACGCATATTACTCTTAGGACATTTTGATACAGATATTACTCCTAAACCCTATTTTTGGTTGTCTTCAGTTCGTAATTTGCTTAAATGAGTATGACTCCATTATTTCTCTCTTGTTTCATCTTTTGTCACCAGGACATTTGAAGTTTTGGAAGAAAAAGGCTATTGGCATTGAGTTTGCAAAGCATTTTAGGTCCCACCTGGGTCCAATTGAAGGCCTAGCTGTGAGTTCTTCCTTCTTACATTACTACATGTGTACCAATGCCCTATCCTACTTTTAGATTGATTACTGCTTTGGTACTAAATCCAAAATGGGATGATTCTGAACATGGAATCAGACCTAGTTTGTCCTTAAAAAACTGAATGCATATGCTGTGGAATCTTACTTTCATATAGATTCCTGCCTTTTCTGAATTATTTTTATTCTGAATGTCGGCATTCATTGGAATACATAAAAGTTGAATATAGATCTCCAGTTGTAGTTTGTGGGTGCAACTTGGGATTTCTGAATTTTCTGTGTAAAGACATAAGACCTGAATACATGAATAGGTTGCATCAATCAAAGTTAGCTGAAATGCTAGCTCTCTTAATTGATAAGGTATGGTTTATCTATTTATAATCCTGCTTGATAGAGGATGTGTTGTCACACAGACAAGCTCTGTATGTACAGTTTACAGTGTAGCAAAATATTGGTCATCCTTTTATTCCTTGGATGCTGAATCCAATTTTCTTTTTCATTGATAGTTTTTGTGCTAAATAAAAATGACTTTTGATGTCGTGTCCTCTAATTTTGGACCCTGAGGCCTTGTTTGGTGGCTCAGCCTGGACTGTATTGGAATTGAGTCCAAGCCAGTCCTTATGAGTCCCATCCCTCTAAATGTGACTTGTAAGACACAATATGTTGGACTGTTGTCCAATTCTATAAGTCCACTCCCAGGATGTATAAGTTCACAGCCAGGAGATTAGTCTAATTTAATTGAATAGTCCATTCCAGGTCGAGCCACCAAACGAGGCCTGAAGATATTGAAAAATGTTTGTCCATAACTAATGTTTAGTTCTTCATATTTTGTGGACTTACAAATGTTTCGTGTTGTTCCTAATATTCATGGCATATACAAGAGATGCATCTCAACATGTGTGTGTTGATATGTGAGGATATTTCGTGTTTTGTATTGATTCAGTTTATTGCACACCTATTTGTTTGGGCGAGGCAACCTACCTTTTGGCTTAGTTTTTTTCCACACCTATATGTTTGTGTGTTCTGTATCTAGTTGTCAAATCATCCTGTTATTGCAGTCATCAACCATGACTTGTTCAGCCATGCAGGTTAGTGTTGATGGTTTGCTTTGCTGTACAATTTCAAATGACCACTCTGTGAAGATATATGATGTAGTCAATTATGATATGATGGTCATGATTCGAACACGTTTTGTTCCTGGTGCTGTTGAGTGGGTCTACAAACTAGGGGATGTCAAAGCCAGGCTTGCCATCAGTGATAGAAACTCATCATTTGTACACATTTTCGATGCACGAGCTGGTACAAATGAACCTATAATCTCTAGAGAGGTATGTTGCAGCGTTGGAAGGGACTTTTTTTCTGCAAAGTTCTATTGTTTATTAGAAAAATATGTACGTAGGTTAAATAAGTTGAACCTCCAATTTTTATTTATTTATTCCATTCCTCAGATACACTTGGGCCCAGTGAAAGTTATGAGGTATAATCCTGTATTTGATACAGTGATTTCAGCTGATCAACAGGGAATAATTGAGTATTGGAGTCCTGCTACGCTTGAGTTTCCAGAGGATGGGTATGTGCTCTTTGGACTTTTATAAGGAAAACTATACGAGGGAGGTTCATATGATATTTGGCAGCAGCACTCGAAATTTCTGTGTAGCTTGGTTTGGTTAGAAAATTGGGTAACACTAAAGTTCTATAGTTGCAGTCAGAGCAGATAAATTTACCAATTATTGATTACCTTTATCACAGCCGAATATAACTGAGCACATCTTTTTAGAGAGTAGAGACTACTTGTGCACATTCAACATGTGCTGCTGTTCAGGACATTGGTGGCAATTATTTTTTGCTTGCATGGTTTTGTGCTCTGTTCTCTTTCTTTTCATTAGCATAAAAATAACACCAATCTGATTAGTTATATTCTTGAATGGATCACTATCAGGTATTTAATTTGACCACTTCCTAATAGACATGGATGTGTAACTGTAGTGCTTTCATGTGGTGCTTGCAGGGTGAAGTTTAGAGTGAAAAGTGACACCAGTCTTTTCGAATTCTTGAAATGCAAAACTACCGTTTCTTCTATTGAGGTACCATATGCAATCCATCTCATAAGCATTTATGTCTAGAAGTTGATTTTTGACGCTTTCAATTTGCATGATTAGATAAAGCTTAAACTTGTCTATTGTTTTCTTTCATTTTTGTTAAAATACTTTTTTGGCTCTTCAGGTTAGCCCAGATGGTAAGCAGTTTTCAATTACTTCGCCTGATCGCAGGATACGTGTATTTTGGTTTAGCACGGGTAAATTGCGACGAGTCTATGATGAATCTCTTGAGGTAATGTCAATTTGTTACTTGATTGTTTTTTATAATTATTTTAGGGCCCGTTTGATAACCATTTGAATTTTAGTTTTTAGTTTTCAATTTTTGTGCTAGAGCATAGAGGAAAAAGAGGGAGAATGGAACTGAGAATAAGAGTGAAGATGAGATTGAGAGGGAACAATAGAGGGGAGGATGGGAGGGAGGAGTAACAAAAGTGAGAACAAAATCTAAAAACTGAAATATATTTTAAATTGTTTTCACTTTCAAGTTTTTGTTTTCACTATTGTTAGTCCTCCTTCCCATCCTCCCCTCTCATCCTCTCTTTCAATCTCTTCCTAACTCCCATTCTCACTCTCATTTTCCTCTATACTCTAGCACAAGAAATGAAAACTAAAAACTAAAATTGAAATGGTAATCAAACAGGCCCTTAGTTTATCATGTTTTTGAGAATAATTTGTTTTTTTAATCAAGATCTTGTGCTGATTAGGTGGCCCAAGATCTCCAAAGAAGTGATGTACCTTTGTACCAACTGGAAGCTATCGACTTTGGGCGAAGAATGGCTGTTGAGAAGGAAATTGAGAAAACAGAATCTGCCCCACAGCCAAATGCAGTTTTTGATGAAAGCTCGAATTTTCTCATATATGCGACTCTCCTTGGGATAAAAGTAAGATAATACTGTAATGTAAATGGGTTGTACTACACCCCTCTCACTTCCCTCTTACTTCTTCGTCTTAAAATTAAAATTAAAAACTAATTTATCCTTTTGATTTTGTTGCGAATTTCTAGGTGGTAAATTTACACACTAATAAAGTTGCCCGAATTCTTGGAAAAGTGGAAAATAATGATAGGTTTTTGAGAATTGCCTTATATCAAGGTGACAGAAGCAGTAAAAAAGTTAGAAAAATTCCCGCAGCTGCAGCAAATGTGAATGAAAGCAAAGAGCCTTTGACGGATCCCACTCTCATATGTTGTGCTTTCAAGAAACATAGAATCTATCTGTTCAGGTACTAAATACTTCCAAAAACTTGTAGGACACTTGTGTGGGATTGGTGTTTTCTTATAAGCATGTATTTTTGGCATATTTATGTTTAAGATTTCAGAGTGATGGACCAGCAACCCACTACTAATTGGTCTACCACTGATACGGTCCCTAACTTAATCACTGTATAGTCTGGCATGTATGGGGTTTTATACAAAAGGCCTCAATGTTAATAGTAGTGGAACCACACACTTATACATTTATTATATTTTTTCAAGTTTCCAATGTGGGATTTTTACAATCTTCAACAATTTAGCTGTTAGCATATTATTTCATGGCTGATGATGATCAGATGCCCAAGTTATCATTGTCCGCACATTATTACATGGCTGAATTTTTGTAGCCTAGATTTGCGCTTGGTAGAAATCATGATGATGGTAGAAGTCTTAAGAATGAAGAAATTGGGTTATGATTTAGGATCATTTGATTGATGTGTTTATGTAGCTACTGTGGGATGCATATTTTGCTCTTTAATGTGATATTTTACCTTAGTAATATCAAGATGACCCTTACGGTTGACTACTTTATATGATGGAGTTGGGTCACTGTGATTCTACATTTTTTTATTGGTCCGATCTGACTTCTTTGAGTTCTGCTCAGTCAGAGAGAACCAGAGGAGCCTGAAGATGCAACTAAGGGAAGAGATATATTCAATGAAAAGCCTCCTGCTGATGAACTCTTGGCTGCATCAGATATTGGCAAATCAGTCACAACATCTCTTCCTGACAATGTGGTGAGTTTACTTTCTCTTGTGTATCTTGGATGTGATTCTTTTCTCATCCATTTTTTCTTAATTTTTTAAAGAATAAAGCTTGAGTTTCTTATAATCTAGTGAAATTTATAAAATTAAAATTAAAATGGTACACTGCATAATAAAATCATAAGAAAAGAACTTGGTAAAGTCCTTTTTGTTCTCTTTTCTTACTATGCTGTTGTCCTCGAATTATAAAGAGAAGGGGAGAGTAAAAGGATAGAAAGAAAAGTGGAAAGATGGGTTTTGCATGTTTTTTACTATGCATATTTGATTTTCTCCCCATTTCTTGACATGATGTCATTCTCAATTTAGAAAAAGAAGGAAAAATAAAAGGAGAGGATGATATCAGACTTATTTGGTTTTGTTCTTTTGCAAGACATACAATAAAGAATCAACAGTGCATTTCAAAACTACACATTACTTATTACTACTAGAAAACACATTTCTTGACACATTACTTATTACTACTAAAGAAAACGCATGTTGAAATGTACAGCTAGAATTTTACCTTGAATTTTCTTAAGTGGACAAAAATAATGCTCCTCTTTTGAAGAGGAAAGTTTTTCGAAATAAGTAATGCAAGGAGTGTTATTGAAATGCATTCTCAATAAGTACACATTACGCATTTCAAAAGAAAACTACACATTACTTATTTCAAAAAACTTTCCTCGTCAAAAGAGGAGCATTATTTTTGTCCACTTAAGAAAATCAAGGTGAAATTCTAGCACATTTCAACATGCGTTTTCTTTTTGTTATGGTTCAATTTTATATTATTTTTTGAGCTAGAATGTAATTACTAATTAGGTGAACCAAATACCTGAATTATTAGTGGAAGGGCAATTTTGTGTCCTGTTATCTTTTCTAGATATGTGAATTTTCCATCATTGTCAATTATTTCAAGTAAAAAGTATATAAAATCACTGTTTTTTTAACCTTGTATAAAATGAATAAATTCACGCTTTCTGGTTTGTCATAGGTGCCTAACTTTTCCTTCCCCTCTTGCATATTTTTTTCTTTTCCAGATTTTGCATACTACGATGGGTGACATACACATGAAATTGTATCCAGAGGAATGCCCTAAAACTGTGGAGAACTTCACAACACACTGCCGGAATGGCTATTATGATAACCTCATATTTCATCGAGTGATCAAAGGTTTCATGATACAAACAGGAGATCCTTTAGGAGATGGTACTGGTGGGCAATCTATTTGGGGAAGGGAGTTTGAAGATGAGTTTCACAAAAGGTAATTATAGCTATATTCATAGACAGAATTATAGCATTACATGAGATAGTAATGAAGTCAAAATTTCTGCTTTCTTGTTATTATAATTCTTTGGCTGAAATATACATTGATGTAATGTCTGTGTTCCTGTAGTTTACGACATGACAGGCCTTTCACTGTATCGATGGCAAATGCGGGAGAGAACACAAATGGATCTCAATTCTTTATCACCACGGTGGCTACTCCTTGGCTTGACAACAAGCACACAGTTTTTGGCAGAGTTATCAAGGGAATGGATGTCGTACAGGTATTGTTGAGCTTTAACTTCCATGTTTTTCATCTGCATGTGCAGTCTTTCTTTTAGAATGCCTGGAAAATATTTATTGAATATGTCACCATTACGATGACAGCGTTCTATACCTTAACTCCTCATTCATGGCTTGTATGACATACCCTAGTGTGACTAGCATATGATACTCTTATTGTTGGCAGGCTATAGAGAAAGTGAAGACAGACAGGGGAGACAGGCCCCAAGTAGATGTGAAAATTCTAAATGTTACTGTCCCTAAGTCTTAAGATTCTCCCTTCTGATGATGTTCCGTTGGAATATGGTTGGCGGTTGTTTTGGTGAACCTTGCCTGTAAAAGATTGCATTCAGGTAAAGCCTTGTTTTATTATCCATTTTTCATCTGTGTTCACCCACTGGTTATTTTTGGCTGCCTTATGCAAACACTCTTAATATAAGGGTGGGCCGTTTGTTTACTTGTTTTTACTGGGATTACTTAGCAAGTTTTTACTTGTTCAGGGGGGAAAAGAAAAGAACCTTTATATGGTCTATGTTTTGGTACGATCGCCTATCAATCATGAAGAAGTTGAGCATATATTATGTGGGATTGCTTCCAAGTCGGAAAAACATTCTTCTACTTGGTTGCTTGTAACTCAACTTATTCTGAAGTTTGATTAGTTGCTACTGTGTTCCTTGTTAACCCTTGTTTTTGGAGTGATTTTAGCCAATTTGAAGTTTCATCCTTTGTAGATTGTTGATTTCTTTCAACTCAAAGGCAATGCTCCCTTGGACATGTACACTCTGTGTTTACTAAGCTCAATCTGTTAGGGGTCTTGAATCAGCGACTGTATTTTTCTTTTTACTGTCAGCGTAATTATTATTTTCCCCCTAATCTCACATTGGCTCCCCAAACCCAGCTTGTTTTACTTTATTCTTTGAACTTTATTTTTGTGTCACGCCTTGCTTATTTCCGTCAACCCTGTCAAATAATCCGTTAAATTTAGTGTTGGTGGGTCTCACTTTTTTGCTTATGTGTAAACTGCGCCACGCAGACAAAAATAGAAAAAGAAAAAAGCATTTTAAATAATGTTAAAAGAAATAATAAATTAACTTTAAAAAGGAAAAATAAAATAAAACTGAAAACAAATGAAACCAGAACAAATTAGAAAAATAGAAATACTGTACTGGACGGTCCAGGACCCCAAGCAAATGCATTCAAATCCCCTCTCAAATTTCAAGCAAGTACTTCTTGTTGATGCTCTTTTGGGGAGGTCAACTTAGATAAGAAAGATTTGGGTCTTCAGTAGGGAAGATGGCTAGGACCTTCAGTGGCTAGGTATCCCGCAGTAAGACAAAGTGGAAGAAGCAATCGTTAAGCTCGCACACCGTGTGGTGCTTTGTCGAAGGCTCTTCGATGTTTAAGTCGCCTAAGAGTAGTAACTTTGGCGGAGTAATGGTAAAAGTGAGAAATTAGTTGCCCCCTTTACCTCGTAAGATCGTTCCTATTTATAGGGAAGTGAAAGTGGGAGTTTTGCACAAAGTTTCGATGTGGGACTTTGTGCAAGTCGCCCGTGGTGACACGTGTCTTGGAAGTTAGGTTCGGCAATCAAGAGTTTCGGCATCAGAGCTTTAAGGTGTGTCTGCACCTTGAAAAGTGTCTTCCTTTTAGGGAGAAGGCATGTCTCGCCTTGGTGCTAGTCGTTTGAGGTCGGACATGCTCGCTGATTATGGTGTAAACAGTAGTCCACCTCAAGTTCGCGTCAAGAAGTAATCAGCGGGTTGGGAACTTGTGTGATTTTGCATAATTGTAACCAAGCATTCCCAACTTAGTGGGAGCCGTAGGGCATTCCCTAGTCCCCCAAGTTGGCAATCTAGAAGTTGCGTCAAGCTTCAAGAATATGGCCTAGGTGCTAGGCTAGGCAAGTGTCGTGCCTTTGGGCAAGAGCCGCCTAGGTGAGGTCTTGGCTTGGGTAGGTTTGTGGAGCTAGGCCCCGAGCTTCGCAGAGAGTATTTTTGTAGTAAAGGGCTTTGAGGCTGGGCTAAGCAAAGGGGTAGGAAGTTACCGACATGAAAAGGGGAAATTAACAAAAATTGAAAACATAACTATAATCTTTTAAATGCGAATTTGGGAGGCCAAACGACTCCTAAGCCCAAAAACCATCATACATCATGGCAAAGCAATGAGTTTGATTCGTGACATCGTTCCCTTCTCGAAAAGGTATTTTTGCGCACTCAATCGAGCTCAAATGTCAAATCTGCAAATTCCCACTACGTCCTTTTTCTAGCTCAACCGTGATAAACTTTTTGCATGTCGAAGGTTCACTTTTTTTTTTTTTTTTTTTTGAGTTAGGTGAGGAAGTGAGAGCAGTCCAACATTATCGCATGGTCCTTGCCGTTGCTCAAGCAAGGCCTTTTTTTTTTTGAAGAGGATTGTAAGTTGGAGTTTGGGCTCGGGCAGGCGTAACCGACAACTCTTGAGGTCAGGCTTTTGTGGAGTTGTGAAAGCTAGGGTTTGGGAGGAGGGTTGATAATTCTCCTACATAAGACTCGCCGTCGGCGATCTATGTATAGGAAGAAAATTGTGTCTTGACAAGTGTGGGAAGAGGTTGGGTCTTGCAATTTGAGTCGGGGCTCGTAGCGACCTAGGTGTTGCGATATCAACTATTAGCCGTAGCTCAACCCTTGCCCCCGTTCCTAAGAAGGATTCATTGGAATTTTTGAGGAGCCTCTTCCCGTGTCTCTGCAAGTAGGATGTAACGACCCTGACCCAAAATTTAAGGAAATTAAAATAAATTAATTGAGTTAAACAAATAAAGAATTAAAAGGAATTAAAAAGGGATTAAAATAATGAAATTGGAATTAATTAAGAATTTAATAATTAAAGGGGCATTTTGGTCAACTTAATTTTGGACGATAATTTGGCGAAACGAAGGCGCCATTGCGTGCCTCAAACGAGCATGTGCATATGCGGAACGTCCAATTCCGAAGTTGTAACGAACGCGTAGCGATAAATAAAAAATAAAATAAAAATAAAAATAAAAATAAAAACGAAAATTCGGATTTTACTGTAGCGAAGGGCCTACAAGTGCCGCTACAAAGGTCGACGCTTCTTTTTCTCCGAATTTCTTTCATTTTCTTCCCTCTCCACTTTGAATTGCGATTTCTCCCTCATCCCAAGTCCGATTTTGGATGATTCCAGTCCCAAAAGCTTCGTCTCTTTGTCCTCTACCTAACCTATCCAAGTTCCTGTACTGAAAGCCCACCGATTTTAAACTCGGAACGATCGAGTCCTATGGTTTTTGAAGTTTCCGACGAGTTTTCCGCGACTCCGGCCACCATTACTCACGAGTGAGGTATGAAACTTCATCTACTCTTCATGCTCTATCTATTTCTATAGGTATTGTTGATCAATTTTGAGCCTAAGTGATCGATCTATAACCTAAGTTTTGTCCTATTTTGAGGTTGCATTTCCGCCACTTGCCGATCGTCTATGCAAGTTCTCGTAGTTGAATAAGTTGTTCCACTCATCGAGTAGAGTGTGTAGGTGGAAGGATGGCTCTTGGTTTGGAGTTTGTTCTAAGCCAAATTTATCGCTTTAGACACCCACCGACCGGGCGTGTGTACCCACGCATGGCACACTTTTCTCTTCATTCCTAAATTATCCTTACGTCTTCACGAGCACGTAGGCGTGCTCGATTTCAATTTGGAGTTCTGATGATAGTCGAATCCTGATTTACGCCTTTGGCGCGCGTTATCCCGGTTCGATGTGTTTGGACCGTCAGATTGGTCCCAATTCTTAGTGTGTTGTTCCCCGTATTTCTAAGAACGTGTAGGATTTGACGATCGTGATTCTGGAGCTCCCGATGCTTTGATCAATGACTTAAGTTTGAGTTAAACCGTAATCGTCCGATCGTGAGAAACCGACGGCCGTCCGTCGTGACCAAACTTTCGTGACGTGTTCTCTAAGCTGAAGTGAACCTCGTAGGGAACTTTCGTATCTAAGTTTGGAGGTCATGGGACCCCACGGCCCGGTTTGACCTATTCCGTAAGTTTGACCAAGTTTGACCAGGGTTGACCGAGCATCTCCCGAGGTCGTCTCGCCTCCTAACGAACGTCGTTGACCTTAGAATTCTTCGCACGACGTGTTGGTACACTTTTGTCGGGTTTGGTTAAGGTTGACTTTTAAGGTTATCGCTTGATCTATTGTTAACCTTAATCCTCGTGGTTCTTGAATTGAGGTTCTCAAGCTCTTCGTGATCCTCGTGTGGAATCCTTTCCGGGTTGGGCAGCGTGGGACCAACGGTGAGTGGACTTTGTTTTCAAACAAGCATGATTTTAAAGATTTGAATGCGATGCATGTAAATGATATTTAAATATTGTTTTGAATCTTGAATTGATCCTGGATGGATTTATTATGATTAGATTTGGTGTTTGAGTTTTATAATTGTTTTGGGTTGCCGCTTGTTTGTGGGGCCCGTTTCATTATATTTTATTATTATGCTTATCTTTAAGTATTAATTTTGGGACGAGTCAAGCGTCCGGTAGTATTCTTGTACTATGCTCGAGTACGGTGGAATTTGATGAACTTTCCGTATGAATTATATTTAATATTTGAGTTTATGGTTTTGTTGGGTTTAGGACTTTAATATTTTATTGTTACGAAAGTCGTGAGTTATACTTTAAGCCTTTGGAATTTATACTTTATATATTTTTGGGAAACTTATATATCAACTTTAAATATATAAATATATTTACTTTGAATTGAGTATTTAAGGGCGGTAAGATTTGGACGCTAGTATAGTCCGGTTGATTACGTATTTGGTTTTGATATTTAAACCTTATTAATTATGTTCATGCTAATACTTTGATTATATATATATATATATATGTATATATATACATATAGATCAACTTGGAAGGATCATGTCGGATTAATGAGGCTATCGGGAATATATGTCGGATTATCGGGAATTGATCATATGTATATATATGTATATATATATATATCTACTTTGAATGTATATTATATATATATATATCTCTCTACTAAAATAATCATATATATATCTACTTTGAATATACATTATATATATCTACTTTGAAAATAAGTATGTATATCCACTTTGTATATATATAAATATATATCTACTTTGAGTATATAAGTATATCTACTTTGATTTGGAGTTTTCGAACATATATGTATACTGGTTTGGACTTTCGGTTATATTTTATTGTATCACTATTTATGTTGTTTTAAAGTACAATTTCAGTGGATGTCATTATACGTGGAATTTTCGAATGTTTGAGTTTGAGTATTGTATTTGAAAGGATAATTATGTTTTGTATATTTATATATATATATATGTATATACGTGTATATTTTGAATAATACGTTTCGGGGTTTGACTTTATATTTTCAAAGGTAGTACCTACTATGTTTTGAAGCATATGTTTTACTAGGGGTTTGACTTGATGTTTTCTTGACTTGGGTTTTGATTTCAGTTTAATTGTGCATTTTCTGATTATGACATTTTAATGGTTTTTGGATTATTACACCGCCGTTGACGCTTTGTGTCTATTTTAACTATAGAATTGTATGTTTGGGACGGTGATGTCCTTATTTGAGTATGAGGTGTTATTGGATTTGTTACGTATATATGTCCTGGAGTGTGATATTTTGGGGTTGGGTGCATGTGATTAAATGTATGTATATATGGATTATCGTGTGGTGTTGATTTAAGTGCGGTGGCACTGTTATGTACCTCCCCCCTTTCTTGATATGGTGACTGCGTGACATGGAGTATGGTTCGATCCTGCATACCTTAACGGGGTGTAGCCGTAGACCCTTGATTGGGTAGTCTCGCGCGTATGACTAGTTTCTGACGCATGGTTATTGAGGACTCTCGCCATGTGGGCCGGGAGCTTAGTCCCGCTAACGGGCTTCGACCACGGGGCACGAGGCCATTGCGATGCCGTCCGATGTCCAGTTATCCCGGCATGAGACCATCGTGAATGTTGTCCTGTGCGGTTAAACAATCCCACTGTTGGATTGTTTCCCCACAATACTTGTTTTTGGTGTCGAGATTATATTATATCTATACGCATGTGTTAGTATCTTCGTATTCTTATTTTCTTTCGGTGAGGATACTTCCTCGCTTGCAATGTCTACGGGCATGCGCTATTTTGAGTGTGGGGAAGAAAGGGTTAAAGTCTTTTAAAGGGTTTTTATTTTACTTTGTGGTGGTTTTGGATTTCTTGAATTTATCTTTGTCTTTGGACTTTTACATTGTTTTATTATTTGGAAACTTTATTATATTCTTATGCTTATGATTTTCAAGTTCTTTCGGTTTAATTATATTTATGTCTAAGTGGTTTAGTTTTGGGAGGTTTTGCCTCAAAGAAAGAAAAAGGTTTGGTTTGGTTTTATTCTTTGATTATTTTGAGGTATTGGTTTTTGAATCGATTTTGTTTACAACGGATTTTAATTGCATGGTTTACATGGTTTTGAAACGGTGGGGTTAGTACGTTGTTTTGAACTACTAAACTTTGCTTTTGTCCACTCACACTTTTTTCTGCTTTGCGCCCAGTGCCCTAGTCGTGCTTTCATGTCCGGCCGAGCGCTTCTCTTCTCGAGCTCGACTTAATTGTAGGACCTCGTGTCCCTTACCTTAACTTTAAATTCTCAGTTAAACTTGCATACACTTAGTTGCTCATATTGCCCATTAGGGTTGAACTTGTTGGCAGAGGCCCTGTTATGTATTTATTGCATGTCATAGCTTGGTTGTACTTATTCTATCATGGAACAGTTGGCACTTTGGGTTTGTTTGTTTTTCTCGGGAGACTCGCCATTTTTCTACAGGTCTTGACCTCTCTTGTCCGCTTGTCTCGGGAAGAGGGATTCTGTAGTATGTGGGCCTGGCACCGGTGGATGCTCGGTTGTCGCAGGATTCTAAGAGCACGGTTCCGGGTGGAATCTGGTCGGGTCCTGTCATAGGAGATTTGTTCGCTTCAGCCTTCAAAGAAGGTTGGGTTCGGCAAGGGGCTGCTTGTCTGAGTTGGTCGTGACTCGGTCCGGCTCTTTGCAATTTGGCAAGGATTGGAGCGTTGGAGAGGAATTGAACTGGGTCTTCGGTGAGCGGGTATTTCTTGCGATCCCAATTTTCTGCAAATCTTCTGCTTATTGTGTTGTGTTGTTGCGTGTTTTAGCTTTTGTTATTTTGAGTTTGGCCATTTTGAGCCCCTCCAATACCCTGGTTGAAAGGATGGGCTTGGCCATTTTGGAAAGTGGCTAACCATTTTGGAAAGTAGCTAACCATTGAAGGACTACATGGGCAGAAGGACGGCTCAGTATGTAGAAATTGTTATTGGCTGGGCCTTCGGTGAGCTGATATTTCCTGCTCAACCCTTGCCACGGCCAGGGTGTCTTGATCATATTTTTTGAGCTCCATTTCGGGTTTACACAGCCCATGCCGTTCGGCAAGGGTCGCTTGGGCCCATTCTTTTTTCAAAGTAATCCTGTGGCGTTGTTTTAAGTGTTTTCATTTTTGTACCCTTTAGATCTTGTTGCAATGAATTTGATAGTCTGGATATGAATTTACAAAGCCAGTTTGAACTTTTATTTCATCCAAAGCTGTCTTCCAATCAGAAAAATATCTGAGGACTTGAACGTTATCAAAATATGTTTTGAACTGATTGGCAGATCGGTGGTTTTCTAGAAGAATGCCACAGGCAAATTCTTTTTTTGGTGTTCAGGAGTTCGTTGCAATTTCAGTCAGGGCTTAACAGCATGTCCTCTACACTGGAGAGTTAAAAATAATTCTTTAGATTTATGTAAATTTTAGAGACTCACTTATATTTTATTTTATCAAGTTTTCAATGTGATATTTTTACATTCTTCAACATTTCTTACATTAGTTTGTTAAATTGCCAAAATCTAAGGGGAAACGATATGCAAGGGTCATGAAGCCCAAGTGGTTAACAACAATTAACTTTGCACTCGAGTATATTATGTGTTCAAATTCTCCTCACCTAATATCGCTTGTATTAAAAAAAAACCAACATATATCTAAGGTAGTGGAGTTCCAAGATCACACATGATATATTTAACTTAATTGATGCTATTCCCATCCAATCACGTTCCGCCATGTGGAATTCTTATCACACGTGGCAAAGTGTGATTGGTTGAGAACTTGAGAATTGCAAAACAATACTATTCTTGTAATATACAAAGGGAGCTGATTTTCCTACTCTTCTTTTCTCCACTTACACTCCCCTTTGCTTTTTAATACTTTTTAATCAATTTTGTTCTTTCTCTTTTTTATTATACCCTTATCCTACATTAATTTCTTTTTACTTCACTTTTATATTATTATTTTTCTTTATACTTAATTCTCTCAAGATAAAATTCTAGCTGTAGAATATGAAAGAGAAAGAATAAAAAAGAACAAAATTGATTAAAAAGTATTAAAAAGCAAAATGGAGTGTAAGTAGAGAAAATGAGAATGAGAATCAGGCTCGTGGCCAAAGGATGAGCCCTAGATCCAATACACTCTCCACATGTAGACAGAAAAAACCTTTGGTATTCGCCTTGGGTTGGAACAGCGCGTGTTACAAGTGTGCTTTGCTTTTATGGGCGCGGGTGGGCAACATTAATCTGTCACATAACCGCATAAGGTGCATGTAGGAGGAGTTAATGGGATGAAGCAAAAGGTGCAGGTAAGGCAATACAGCCAAAGCAGGAGAAGGAAACCGCCAGTTTAGATTGTTGTGAAAATATGATGGAGTTGAGTTGGCAATCATGAATACCATGACACCTCTCCACTAAAAACCCTATGAACCAACAAATCTCTCTCTCTCTCTCTCTCTCTCTTCCCACTCTGCAGTCTGCACTCATAAACAAGTTTACATGCAAACCAATATTCAAAACTCACTCTCAGTCAGACCAGAGTTTCTATAAAGCCAGAGCAGATTAGCCTTTGGTTTCTCAGACACTCCACTTCATCTCTATCTCTCTCTCTCTGGGAAGGAAGAAATGTCTGGGACAAGACTGGAGCAGCAGCTCAAGAGCTTCATCCGCTCCTTGCGTGAGCAGGTGAGAACTCAATTCATCTTTAATTAATTTATTGCTTTTCCCCCACTTTTTTTCAATATGCTTGTTTAATTTGGGTTGTTTTTTAAATTTCTTTTTAAGGGCTCCTATTTGGATTTTGGTGAGCTTTTAGATGTTAATGATCTATATATATATATTTTATTTCTCAAAGAAGATTCATTTAGAAATAATGGGGTTATTTGGTTGAACTCTAGTGTAGACTTCATTCACTGCTAGCAAAAAATGAACATGTTTTTGATTGATTGGCATGTAAATGCTGATAAGGTTGAGTGTTCCAAATCTGTTTGGTTGATGGGAAAGGAATGTGATTAGTTTAGAGGGGAAAGATAAAACAAAGAAGAGCCAAGGAACAAATAAACTTTATCTTCTGTGCCACAAAATAAACAGAAAAAAATGCTAATTTCTTATATATAGCTGATTTTAATTATGAAATTTTCAGATAATCTCTGTTTAGGTGTCATATCTTTTTTTTTCTTCACAGACAAAGAATGATCACATAAATTACAGACTAACTAATCACCATGTTTCTGGCAGGGCATTTTGGACCACCGCTTTAATCAAATGAAAGAGTTAGAAAATGAAACTCCTGGTCTGGTTATGGAAGTGATTACCCTGGTCCTTCGCGATGGTGACGCTGGCATAGAAGAACTCACAAGAAATCTGTAATTTTCTTCAGAGCTTTCAAGTACTTGGTTTTTTAGTATAATTAATTATTATTACATATATATTGACTGGTTTTGGAGAATTTGATTTTAGGAGAGAACGTGATATCAACTATCCTAAGGTGGCAGATCTTGCCCACAAGCTCAAGGGAATTGGCTCCA
The DNA here is from genome assembly GCA_024362665.1 of Prunus padus. Taxonomy (NCBI): domain Eukaryota; kingdom Viridiplantae; phylum Streptophyta; class Magnoliopsida; order Rosales; family Rosaceae; genus Prunus; species Prunus padus. Next base: position 9,512,192 of record JANFAM010000015.1, read on the forward strand.
GGTAATATTGCCAATCACGTTTAGGTTGCACGCAACTCACTCAAAATATTTTATGATTGTTATGCATGTCTGGTAAGGCCAAAATAATATCAAGGAACAAACAACCATTGCTAAGATTTTATTACCAAGATATTTTTCTGTATGACATGAGATTCTGGTTACATATCCAGAAGAAATTCTTTAGATATTTTCTTTTACGTAGACTTATTTATGGGTGTAGTATTTGTTGCATAGGTTTAAACATTTAGAAGATGTATTGTTGGTTAAGAAGTTTCCAAAATGGGTGTAAAAGTACATGGCATATGTAGATCACATTTGTTAGCAATCATTAACTATAGATGTCAATGTCACGTGGGCTATGCGTTTAAAACATTTGGAAGATAGCGTTGACTAGGAATTTTTCAATGCGGACGTAAATGAACATGGTATGGAGATCAAGTTGTAAGCAATCATTAACTAAACAAAATCAACCGTAAGAGATAATTAGTTAAAAGATTTTCCATTTTTGGTTTTTTATGAAGGCATGTCCAAAAAAATTTGAGTAATAAGGTGCTAACGCGTGACAGATGATGTAGAAGTCAATGGCATGCCCATGCTAGCGCGTGACAGATGATGTTTCACTTGATTTATCCACGCTCATGTGTGGCATATGCAGATTCATATGATTCATCCAACTAAATGAAAAGCTTTGATCAGATTGTCACAACCTAGGCATTGCTCATCTCTTTCTACCCTGTCCGTAAATTGGGGGAAAAAGTGTGCAAACAGAGAAATAGGGTGGTTGCCACCACTCTGATCCAGTACATTACTTCCATTATTCAATAACCAATTCCCTGTCATCATATGTTCTATCTGGAAAATCACTTGGATCCTGCCTACCTGAATCCATGGTAGCACCTATCACATTGAATGTTCAAAGTGCTGGCTCATTGCCAACAGATAATTCTAGGGTTCTCATTATTGACCTCACAAATACTCTTAAATTCTATATCTTAGTGTTTCTATAAGTTTATGATTTTGGGCCTTTGAGGACTTATTTCCTTCAAGCTATAGTTGAATTCAAGTTTCGATTTTTGAGTCTCGAAATGTCTTCTAGTGAGACTGCACATTTAGTCTGTTTCTAATCGGGGGTCAAAAAGCGTACACAAACTTTAATTAAACAGCAAAATTAACAAGAGAAAAATTGCTAGTCAAATTTTAAATGTGACAGAGGAAAAGGCAAGGGCTGCTGTTGTAGAAAATATTACCAAATGCTCAGCTTTTTATGCATCTTGTATCTTTATGAGCTTTGAAGGATGCAAATATGCTTCTTTGTACACCCTTTTACTCTGGTAAGGGAATAATGATCCATTTGCTGCATTTGGAATTACAGTGTTGGTGGTTGCCGGGTGGCTGCTGCTTGTGTTGAGCTCCGACAAGCAAGTAATGCGAAAAACAAACAAAGGTAATAATTTTTTCTCTCATCATCAAGCTGCTAACAATGGAATAACATGTGTCCACATCATACAGTCAGGTATATTTCGTATATTTTATGGCACAAATTATGCTATCAATATTGTGGAAAACATGTTAGTTTTACAATTCCACAACTATAAATTTCCAAATGATTTATTTTTCAGAATTATAATTGTAGAGTAGTAGAATCTTTTAGCCCCTCATTGTTGGAGACAATTCTTTGACGAAAAATACTACATTCTCTTTGCAAAACTGATCATTATCTTGAATTCATTTGAGGGATGATCTAGGTAAATGGTACATAATAGAAAAGGATGTGGATATTTATAAGAACTAAAAAGTTGAACATCATTCCTTGTTTACAGTAGGATGATTAGATTCAAATTTTAACTCTCGTCTAGCATGTGCCAGGTTAAGAGTTCTTAATAACCCTACCTATATAGCTTTGCAATATATTTAGAACATAAGGTATTGAATATCATAGATCTAAAAGGCTATATAGTGTATCAGAGAAAATATTTTAGCCACTTCACTCAGACTTATAGAAATTATCTCATATGCAATCTATCCTAGAGACCTCTTATAAACACTCTTTAACCAAATGCTATGCTTTTTAGGTGCCTTGCGGACTTTGACGTAGTCAAACGTGAATATCTTGTCTTGCGGGAAAGTTTGAATCACATTCTTCAGGTAAATGTTCTGGAACGAAAATGCTATATTAGTGAACACTTTCTGTGGTGGTTCTTCTCCGTTGCAAATGTTCTAATCTTCTTACTTCTCTTTCTGTTTTTTTTTTCCTAATAAAAACTTGGGAAATATACTGGAGTATAGATGGAACGCACAATCAATGCTGATGAGCCCAAAAGGCGACGTGAGTAAAGAGCTGGTTCGTTCGGCCTTCTAGGAATGCTGTCTCCAGAAGATCAGATGGTTCTTTATATTGGCTATGTAATAAGTTTATTGCAGCTGAGCTTAGTATCTTTTATAGACAGGTCCATGACTTGTTTAGTGTTGCATTTGGTATTTCAATAAGTTCACTATTACTGTTAAGTGAACATAGTGTCTTGTTATCTCTGGGACTGCTTTTGTCTGTTTAATGTTTCTAAATCAAGTTTGGACTTAATTTGGTGTTGTCTTTAACGTATGCTATCTTATGAACAAATTAGACTGCTACTGGATAAGAGAAATGGTTCTGGGACAACTTTGGTTCTAGACAGAATAATAATGAGACGTCATGCATATAGTTAGAATGAGATATTTGGATTATGCAAAAGTAGCTAGGACTACCATTTTTGTAACCAGAGGAAGTAGAAATGTAAGCAAAAGAACATGGAATCTGTAGATACAAAGTAGCAAACATGAAAGTTGGAATCTATTATTTTTCTTTTATGTCAAAATTCCATCCTTAATACTTTCCACTAGGCTTGCAGACTAGTGGTCTGGGTTCGAATCCTGCACTTGGCAAGATGTGTGAGAAATCCCCTCCCTTCCCTTCCCTTCTTAACTTTGAACAAAAAAAAAAATCCCTTCCAACTTTTCTGATAATTTAAAGAATTCAACAAAATCCAGTCTTTGTATCTTATGAAAGTACCTGTGCTTATAATTTCACATATATTCTGAAAATGCTGAATTAGAGTGCAGAAATATACAAATATGGCCACATAACAAATTAGTAAGGCTAATTTACGATTCATATATTAATATATTATAGAGGCATAAGTAATAATCAGAACTCCAAAATCAGTTCCAATATATGATACATAAGCATGCAAAAAGAATTTTAAGACTAGTAGCCTTGCGGCAAAAGGAAGAAAAATCCATGGACCGACCCCATAGTCTCCACCCCGTAGGAACTACGAGATCACCCTAAGGACGCCTTCGGCATCTAGGGCAAGCCTTCCGTTTGGATGGAGGAAAATAATTCGGGATTTAACTAAAAGTTGGGAATTGAAGAGAAGAAATTGATATTTCTATTGTTTGGCAACTTAAGCATAGAACTTATTAAATGACGCGCTGGAAAAATCATAGAAATTGGGGATCGAGATTCCCGAGTTTAATTTCAACCAAAAGAGTAGTCATTTCGCAATTCCAATTGAGCTGAAATTTATTTTCACTATAATTTATGTCATTTACAAAATTCGACATATATAAACCAAACATTGAAACTATTAATTGCCAAAAATTTAAACGATGGAGATTTAAATTTCGTCATTTAAGAATTCCATGTAAGTTTCAAATCCTTTATCTAAACGGAAGGAGCATGGGCAGACCAAGGCGTCGGCTGTGGTTTTTGTTAGAGGACCAAAATGGAACTCATGTATAAATTTAGGGATCATTTCCGATTGAACACTCTTTTTTTGGTTATTGTCAAAAGTCCTATTTACCTTTAAAAACTATAGCATGTGCCAACCATGTAATTCAAACTGACGGAAAATGATACAGTGAGACCAATTTGTCATGAAATAGAGAGTTGGAGAACCAAAATTCAATCGGGATAAATTCAGGCACTATTTCGGTCGAAAACCTCAAATTACAAAATTACAAACTTATTCTAGGGAGGAACGAGAATGACAAAGGAAAACCCTTGTTGTGGGCCCCTGCACTTGAATTGGGGGGCGCGTGAGCTACATAAAAATGTATCTCAGAGAGAGAGAGAGAGAGAGAGAGAGAGAGATTGAAAGAGTCAGTCAGAGTTGGCGTTGGTAACCCCTAGGACTAATGAGTAATGGGGATTCCAAATGAAGCAGAAGGCGCAGGTAATACTTCCAAAGCAGGACGAAACCGCCAGTTTAGAATTTTGCGAAAATGATGATGCAGCTGGCAATCATGCCACCCTCCCTCTCTCACTAAACCCTATGTGACTCTATGAACAAACAAGGCTCTCTCTCCTCTCTTCATCCTCCGCGTTAATTAAAACCCAGAGAGCGACAGAAGAGAGGAGAGAGGGGCCTTGCTTGGTTTCTGAGACTCAGTAGCAGCTCTCTCCTCCTCAATTTTATCCCTGCAGAGGAGAAAGAAAATGCCTGGAGCGACTCTGCTCACCCAACAACTCAACAACTTCATCCGCTCCTTGCGAGAGCAGGTCACCTCATCATCATCACCCCCACTTGATTGCTTTGCTTTGCTTCTCTCTTTTTTTCTTCCTTCTTTCTGTTTTTCGATACAATCATTGTTTTGGTTTTTTTTAGTTTTTGGTTTTATTTGAGGAGATTTATAAGTTTGTTTGTGAGGAAGATAAGTAAAAAGGAATTGGGTTTTCTTCACTGAGTATTGCTAGCACAGAAAGAAGATATGTTTCTAATAGGCATGTAATGCTGATGAATTTGGTGCTCCCAATCAGTTTGGTTAGTGAAAAAGGAAGGAAATTTAGAGGAGGGGAGGGGGAAAGAAAAACAAAAATGGCGGCGTTGGTTCTGCTAATTTTTGTAAGATGATATCGATGATGTTGTGTCTGCACTCTGCAGCTAAGAAAGATGATATCTTTCCAGGGAACAAAATATACTTTTATCTCTGTGCCACTAAGCATACCCCAATTTATTCAGTTTCTGTAATTTAAGATAATCTCTGTTCATGTTTAGATCATTTTTCAACCTTTATCATAGGGTTAATATTTGGGTTGCCTGGTTTTCTTTAACATACCAAGAATGGTCATATAAATTAGAGACTAATTAATCACCATGTTTCTGGCAGGGAATACTGGACTTCCACTTTGAAGAACTGAAAGAGTTAGAAAGTGACACTCCTTGCTTAGTTGTGGAAGCAATAACCATGTTCCTTCGCGACGCTGACTGTTCCATAGCAGAACTTCTAAGAACTCTGTAATGCCTTCAATGATTTCAAGCAATTGCCTTTTTTAGTATAGTTATTATGTATGTATGTATATATATATATATTTATACTGACTGATTTTGGAGAATTCGATTTTAGGGGTGCACCTCTTATCAACTACTCTAGGGTGACAGAAATTGCCTTCCAGCTCAAAGGAAGTAGCTCAAGGTAATATTGCCTATTACTTTTTAGGTTTCTGCCGGTTTACATGCAATTCACTCAAAATATTTTATGATTTTGATGCATCTGTGTGGTTTGGCAAATTTACTATATGAAGCATTGCTAAAATTTTCTTATCAAGCAGTTATTGTGTATGACATGATATGTTGATTACATATCCAAAAGAAAGTCTGAACCCTTTGCGCAGGACTCTTTGCATGTTAAAAACATTCAGAAGATACTGTTGGTTAGGAATTTTCCAATTTGGATGTAAACTTCATGTTTGTGATCATTAAATGAAACAATCTATTGTAAGAATGAGTTAAAAGATCTCTGAATTTGGTTCTTTATGCAAGTGTGCATATCTTATCCAAAATACTTGGAAGTGATATAACTACAAAATCTAGTGAAGATACTGATGCCACTCGTGTTGCATGTTTAAGATATCCAGAAGATATCTGTTGGTTAGGAATTTTCCAGTTTGGACTTAAATGTGCGTGGCATGTAGATCACAATTGTAAGCACTCATTAACTAAAGCAATTGATCATAGCCAATCATTAGTGAAAAAAACATTTCTATGTTTTGGATTATTTATGCAAGCGACAAATATCTTATCCAACAAAACTCGGAAGCGACAGTGAAGATGTGAATGTATTGGTAAGGAATCTTTCATTTTGGATGCTAATGTACATGGCATGGAGATCCCGTTTGGAATGGATCATTAATGAAAGCAATTAATCGTTACCAATCACTGTTTAAAACATTTCCAGTTGTTGGACATTTATGAAGACATAATTATCTTATCCATAGAAGTTGGAAGGAAGTGCTAACTAAGAAATCTAGTAGACTAGTACGGTAGTCAATGCCACGCATATGCTAGCGTGTGGCGTATGCAGTTTCAAAATTATTTTTGGAAGCTAGTGCTAACTTAAATCTAGTACTGAAGTAGTCAACGCCACGCGTTTCAAAATGCTTTTTGGAAGCAAGTGCTAACTCAGAAATCTAGTACTTAAGTAGTCAATGCCACGCGAATGCTAGCGCGTGGCGCATGCAGTTTCAAAATGCTTTTTATTGTGACGCCACAGTGATTATACCCAACCTAGTCTGTTTCTAACCTGGGGCTAACCAGTGTACACGTACTTTTATTCAATGGTTATTATTGACAAAGATAAATTGCATCCAAAGACACTACATAAGGCTTACTTACTACTTATATTTATTGGTTATGGATTTTCAGTTTTGATCCCTCTGAATTTGTGTATTGCATATTATATGAGCCCAAATGATGCTTCTCTGTTTTATCCTTTTACTTTGGTAAAAGAATAATGATACCATTCAGTGCATTTGGCATTGCAGTGTTGGTGGTTGCCGGATGGCCCATGCCTGTTGTGAGCTTCGAGATGCAAGTGAAGCATATTCCAAAGAAAGGTACAAAACTGTCGTCTTACCTTCACCAAGCTGGCTTTAACGATGAAGCATATATTTTACAGCACCACATGTATTATCAATTTTGAGGAAAACATGCTAATTTTACAATTCTGCAACCACCAAAATTTGAAGGTTCTTTCTTTCTTTAGAGTTTAGAGGATTCATCTCTTAGGCAATTCTTTGACAAAGGTTAGGCCAAAAGGAACATAAGCAAGGGTTTCAATCCAATCTAAGGCTCTCTCCCTTTTGCCTTCTTCATGTCTTCAATTCCAATTGATTTATGCTCTAGGTATATGGTACAGAACAGAAAAAGATGAGGATATTATAAAATTAATTGCTCAAAAATTTGAACATCATTCCTTGTTTATGACTTCTGTACATATGGTTAGGTTCAAATTCTAACTCTGACGTTAGCATGTGTCACAGTAAGTTTTAAAGATAGCCCTACCTATATGAAGCTTTGCAAAATACTTAACAGCTTAAGGTATTAAAACTTACAGATTCAAATATCACAGAAACATTCAGGCGAAGAGAAAGAATACCATTGAACAACCTTGGAATTAGTGCTAGTTGGGACAATACACATGTTTCAACAGGACAAGGAATTTTTAGCTGTGTCCTAATGCCCCTTTTCTTAATGAAACTCTTCCTTTGGAAATTGTTATGCTTTTAGGTCCCTTTCAGGCTTTGACAGGGTCAGATGCGAGTATCTTGTCTTGCGGGAGAATCTGAATCAAATTCTTCAGGTAATACTTATTCTGAACTTTGATCTTTCTCAGCTTTATGTTTCTTTGTCTTTTTTCACATACTGTAGCAAAATATATAATGTATACAGAGGTCATGTATGTTAGACAATAAAGAGTACATGCTAACAAAAGAATAACCGAGGTTTTGGACTTTCTAACACCTTATGAAGATGCCATATTTTTGTTGTTCTACTGACTGCAGAAGGAAAAAAACGGATTGATCATTTCTAGAACAAAAACCCTATAGTAGTAGAACATTTTCTGCGGTGCTTGTCCTTCATTTGAAATGCTCTAGCATGCAGATTTTTATCCAACTTTTTTTTTTCTTTCTCAAAAACTATTCTGAAAACGTACTGGGTTACAGATGGAACATGCAATTAGCGCGTTTGAGCCCAGGAGGCGCCGTCAGTAGAGAGGCCGTTTGTTCAGTCTGCTAGCTTTTCTCCAGAGGATCAGATCATGTGGTATATTAGCTGTATACTAGTGTTTATTACAGGAACTTGGTATCTTTTGTAGACCGGTTTATGACTAGTTTTGTGGTGTATGAAGTGAATATAGTTGAGACTGACTGTCTGTTTTATGTTGTGATATAAAGTTGGGACTTCATTAGTTCATTTGGTATCGCCTTAAAGTTTGCTCTCTTATAAATACATCTGACTGCTAGTGGATAAAAAAAAAATGCTTACTGCGAAAAGTCTAGTATTTACGATTAAGTTCCATATATATTTGTGATATTTAATTTTGTTTTCAAAATCGATGACAGAGAGAAGCTGTGTCATTATTTTATAAAGGGAAAAAGAGTGTTGAATGTATACGATGATTTTATTACTCCCATTTTCACTATAGATAAAAGGGATGATCAGCTTATTTCACTATCGAAATTATAAAAAGACCCCGAAAGGAGAAAACTTTGGTGGGAACTTCCCTCCAAACGAACATTCAAATATTTCTTTATATTTTTATGAAATCCAAATATCTTGTTTTTAAAATATTGGGGGAGGGGGAAAGCAAACCTAAGATCTAAGATGCAAGGACAAATGCTTTTAATCATTTGAGTTATAGGCCCATAGCGATACGTTGATTCTTTAATAAATGGTACAATTAGTTAGGAGTGAAAATTGACAAAGGTTCGGAGGTAGAAAATTCGAGCCCAACACGAAGCCCTTAGTTTAGGCTCAAGTCATTCTATGGTGAGGGCCTTATAAGGTCCTTTGATGAGGTTCTATATCTTAACCGTTAAATCAAATTGATAAATTAACAAATTTGATCTAACGGATTAATTTGATCAAACAATTAAGAGATAGGGCCTCATTCACTATAGAATTCTCCTTAACCTGTAAGGCGTTTGAGCCCCCAAGTTCAACCCACAAGCTCAATCCCCAATAAAACCGAAAAGGGAAAACAAATGACTTTGAGAAATGTAAATAAGTTAGGCTGCATGCGTACAATCAAATAGTAAAACATGAAGAAAGGAGCCAAGCGAAAATCATGAAGTTCATGTTGAAGTTATGAAGAAACAAAGTACATGCAAAGCTCATGCCACTTAAAGGCTCATATACATGTTATATGTAGCATGAAAACAACACACAGTACAGTAGGCTATATATAACCATGCATGCATATTGCAGCCAGAGGTTTCATTTCTCTCTTTTGCAATTGCCTTTCTTCCTCGTTTCACTTTGATCTCTCTCTCTCTGAGGAAAATGGCTGGGAGGACGGACATTGCCGAACAGCTCAAGGAACTCATCTCTGTTGTGCGCAGCGGAAGCGGATTGCACATGGATGGTTGATATGAAACCATTGAAATAACAAGAGCAAAATATGAAATACAGAAATCCAAAAGACACCAAGGATTTATCTGGTTCGGCCGTGTAGCCTACATCCAGGTTCGAAGGACAATGAAATTCCACTAGTATCCCAAAAGAGATTACAACGAAAAGGAGATTAACCCTCTCACCTATCCTAGGAATTACAGAGTTTAACTCTCACAACCCAAATCTCAAATACACCCAAGTCACTCTCACACAGATAACAAATGAGAGAACAAATAATACCACACCCAAAGACCAATAGAGAAATAGATTTTCCTCTCACTGATCAGACAAGGAAACTGTCTTCAAATGTGCAGCTACAACAAAGAGGAGCAGCAGCTCCTTTTTCTCCCTCTCTCACATGGTGCACACGGCACCTCCAAAGTGGTGAGGCATTCTGCCCACACCCTGCCGTTGGTGCGGCACGCCTTCACTGCCCACTCACTAAATGAATCAGCTGCTGTATATTAATAGGCCATTGGCTCAATGTGAAAAGCAAGACTTTTCCCATTCTCTACATCAATGTCGGCAGCCCACGTGAAGACCTAAATGTCTTCAATTTCAACCACTCATTTAATGCAACATGACTTCCTCCAAAAGCCATCAAATGCCTAAACAAAGCTAGCCACCTTTAATTAATGACTACATGCCAACCCACGTGATGGCTAGCCAAAGAAGGAAAAATCTTTCATCATTGCACCATGCATTGTCTCCCACCAAAGACATCATCATTCCATGCAATATTATTGGCCACCAACTTTCAACAATTGTGGCTTCCCATTTTCTCTTCCTTTGGCCACGTGATTTGCTGCACCCAAAACACAAAATCTGATTTCTTCTTACAAAGGTTGCTGCCCTCCACCAAATAAAATAATGTCAAAACCACATTCTTTTATACCAAGTTTGGCAGCCATCATGAAGAAACCACCGACACATGTGGGTGCAATTTGAGCCAATTCCAACAATCTCCTCCTTGAAAGAACAGGTCAGCTTACCCCCATTAATATCTTTGTTCATCAGTTGCTTTGCTTATCTTACTTTCCTCTTTTCAAATCCTTGTTTTTTTAAAGTTTTTTTTGGAGGACTTATGTTTGGAGAACAAATAAGGCTGGTTTTGCTCATTTTTGCAAGATTATATTGATGAAATTTCAGATAATCTTAGTTTCTCAGAGTATATAGATCCTCTCTCTCTCTCTTTTATCAGTTACCTTGATATGGCTGGTCTGCTTTCTTAGTATTAATTAATGTCAACAGTTCAACATTTGATAACAAACAAAATCTGATCAAGTAAATTAATATTTCAGCTAATTAATTAAATTATCAAACTATATATATGTTTCCTGGCAGGGCATTCTAGACGAGAAGTTTGATGAAGTGATGAGACGGTTGAAAGATGAACGAAACCCTCACTTTGCTGTTGAGATCATAAACCACTTCTACGGTGATGCTGAAAATAACCTAGCAGAACTTACATACCTGTAAGTAATAATTTTCTTCACTGTTTTCATTAAGTAATTATTGGGGTTTTCACATACATAATGTGTGTGTCTGTGTATATATATTGATTTTGGAGAGTTCAATTTTTAGGAGTGTTCTTCCTATCATGGACTATCCTAAGGTGACAAATCTCGCCCTCAATCTCAAGGAAGCTTGCTCAAGGTATAATTGTATATCATTTTTTAGATGCCTATTTACTGTGCATATATATATATATATATATATACTTAGAAGAAAAGTATGATTTTGATGCACCTGTGTTGTATGCTGTACATTGCCAAAATAATATGTGTGAAGGACCACACATAGCATTGGTCATGATCTTAAAAATATATTTCAATTTTGAACCTCCCAGCCTTTTTGTATTGTATATTATGAGCTCAAATGGATACATGCGTCTAAATTGGTTGCACATCGTCAATTAACTCAAAGAATATTTAACATTGATCCCATTTGCTGTATTTTGGAATTGCAGTCTTGGTTGCAGCCGGATGGCCATTGCCTGCGGTGAGCTCCGAGATGCAAGTGAAGCAAAGAACAAAGAAGGGTAAGATTTTTAACTTGTTCTCTCATTATCACCAAGTAATGGTAATTTCAATATATCTTTGTGTTTTTTCTTTATATATTTTTTGTGGAAAATTTTAGCTGCTTCACTTAGACTTTTTTATATTATAAAGCAGCCTTATTTATTTTTCTTTAGGTGCCTTATGGTTCTTGAACATATCCGCCGTGAATATGCTGTCCTGCAGAAGAATCTGAATCAAATTGCTCAGGTAATATTTCTTATAATAAACAAATATATAGAGCATGTAGTGACTTATTAATTATGATTATGTACTGATGAATAAACATGCTTAAAAAGAAATAAATTGATTGATAATTTCTTGACCCGAAAAAAGAATACAGAAATAGACACAATTTCCAAGGTGATTATGCTCCCTCCCACAGATGCACTAATATTCTTATTTTTATTTTCTTCCCAAAAAAAATTCCGGAAACATAACGTGGCACAGCTGGACCGAGCAATTTATGAAAATGCGATTAGAGGACGCTATTATTAAATAGAGAGCTGCTATGTTTGATCTGTTCGGTCTCTCCAGAAGATCATATTATGTGTTCTTGAATAAGTTCACAGTGATCAAACGAACATTCCCTGTTTAAGGCTTAGTTTTGGATATGCTTTGGTAGTGTCTTTATGTTATCTTTAAATTTGGCTACTATAATTGGATTATAATCTCCACCATTGTATTTATTTATTTTTCTAATCTCCACCATTTGATTGTCACATTTGTACTTTTTATTCATTTCTTTTGGTTGGACAAAAAAAACCAGTCAACCGATAAAACTGACTGACCGGCCGTTGATTCAAATTTTGACTAGAATAAAAGTTAAACGGAGCAGTAATTATGCCTAGCTACGGTTTTTAAAACCTACAAACCGTCCCAATCGAATATTTCAGGAAGTGCAAGTAATTGATTATTGATGGGTATCCCTCTTTTGGTCGAGGAGGGAGAGAGAGAAAAATATGGTTAGTTGTAAGATAATAAAACGAAAAGAATCCTTTGATAAAACCGCATTTTTTTATAACCGCATCAATTTCATTAATAAAAGGGCGTTACAAGAACATAATCCTACAGAGGGTTCTGGCAAACAATAAACACAACTATTACAAGAACGTAGCCCCATATTTAATAAGAATATTTTGTTGATATTTATAATATATGCTTTCCAAAATATGGATCTTCACAGTTCAGTTCATAGTATAGCAGAAAAGCTACCCAGAACAAATCATGTCCATGCCTAGCTATATGAATTGACCCCTCAATGGATCAAATTTTGATATGAATTTGATTTAATTAATAGGATATGGATTGAGACTTTCAACCTCATAATCCGATATCCCGTTAAGTTAGCAAATGAACTATGTGTTATAGATGATTCGACCCAAAAATAGTTCGACGACTTGAATTAATATAACATATCATTTATCTTTTTATATTCTTTTATAAATTTTATATGGGTGTGTAACGGTAACTTGAGTCTTTAGACACTGAAAATGTACTTAAGTGTAACAACCCTTCCTGGAAATTCCTTTGGGTTATTTAAATCCAAGCTACTTTGACCATTTTACCCTTAGGAATTTAAGTTTTGTCTTCGGGAGTCTAGTTTTCTGGTTTTTCTTTGTACTTGGATGTAGAGCTCTATCCAACAAACGTGTAGGTGGAAACAGATCCTGAATTATAGTTGAGACAAAGAAGTTACACGGCTTTGAAGTTCAAGGGCATTTTCGCAAGAAAAATGAACCCTAAAACCCCTAACCCAAGTGTGTGCCACATGGCTTGCCTAGATTATATATAGGGAGCTTCACTTGAGGGATCCTTCAAATAAGCTTATTTGAGGGACACCCTTGTAGGGCCCACTCCATATTGTATTTCACTAATCCAAACATCTATTTTGTAGATACTCATTTAAAGATAATCTCTACAAAAAAATACTTGAATCCGATATCATTTGACCACTCAAGTGAATTATTGAAATTTTAGTACTTTCTTGAAGCACCATGTTTATTGATTTTGTAGGACACAATTGAATATCGAAACGGTTTCCAATTTGTCTAATTTTTTGCAAGGATGATCTATGAATGTAGACTTAAAAATAGATGGTTTGAATGTTGAAAAAAATCTGCAACAACACTACGTCATTGTCCGACCACCATTGGTTGCTTCACTTGTCAGAAAATGTTCACAATCAACCGACCAATGTAACCAACCAAAGACCCGACCCAAATTGACGTCGTATGCCGCATATATTGCGTGAGAAGTGGGGTGTGCAAGCAACCACACAATGAAAACTTTCGAGCCAGATTCCGACCATTTTTGGCCACCAATGCTAGCATGACTTGTTGGGTTTCTTTTTCTCCATGCTCCAAGAAACAAAACGCAAGTTTGGACACCTCCAGTGAACCACTGTGGAACAGAAATTGAGAGCGGAAAGATTACAGCCTCCGCCATTTCCAATCAATTTTCCGGCCAATCCCGACGAAAATTCATGTAGGCCTATATATGAAAGTTGCTCCTCTCAAGGTTGTCTTTAATTTGGCATGGGTGGCAATTGATGATTTTAGGTTTTGTTGTTGCCGAAATTTGCTCAAGCTACCCACCGAAAGTGACAACACGTGGTGGCTCATGTGGGCACCAGAGGTGACCTATTTTTACCCCAGTGTGATCTCCTAGTTGTCCCGAGCATGATTGTTTGCATGGATTCGATCGTTTGCCCGATGATCGGAGACTTCGCCTATTATGGACCATTTGATAAGAGATGATCGGACCGTTGGATCATCTCCAAATTTTAGTAAGCAGTTCTTGATGTTCTAGAAGTGTGTAGAAACTTGCAGACCAAAAATATGTCGATTTACACAAATTCGCATGTCTCAAATTGTCTCGATTTACACGAATCGATCGTCGTCTGGTTGTGCTATCTACGAAGATCCGATCATTGGATCGAGACTAAATTGTTAGGTTGTGGTTAGATGACTATCCTTGACCTGTTGGAAATCACGAATTGGAAATCCAATTTTGATTAATTTAGCATAAGACCTTTTGTGAGTGGACTTTTGTTTTGAAATAAGTACAACGATCTTTTAAATTGTAAACCCTTTGCATATCGATGGTTTTGAATGAAACTCAATTTAATTATCGTCTCTAGCTTATTATGGTTCCAACATTGTTTTAATATGTTTTTCCTTTAGATTTTGTGGTTACGTTGATAGAATTGAGATTTTTCGAAAATTTTCATTGTCATTTTGATTTCTCGATTATACTATATGACATGGCTATATATATTGAGATTGAGAAAGTGGTTATTAAAAGACCTTATGAGTACCGTCTCCCCTAGTTAACAATACAATGAGATACAGTTAGGTATTTGGGCCCATCAAGGCAAATATATATGCTTTGAGCGGATGAATAAAATATAAGAACGAATTTGTTGATGAGATTTTAATTTTTTACGTCTTAAAATAAATATTTTCACAAAAAATATGAACACAAATTTTAATTGATATATACTTTGAATTTCTTTTTACTTTTTTGACAGAACCTGTGTACTAAAGAGTGGCGTCATTAAAACCTTGCCTTATAAAAACCCCCCGAAGGAGGAAAATCCGGTCAATGAATTACAATATGATTGAATTGCATTCACACTCCCCTGTCTCAATAAAGATATACCACAATAAGTTAAATATATGAGTTTTCGACTAAAATGGTATTTCAACTTGTGTCCAAGCTATATCTTAGTTCTCCAACTAAATTATTCACTCAAGTCATCCTCTAAATCTCTATTTCGGAACAAATTGGTCTCATTGTAACATTTACAGTCAGTTTGAGCAGACTGACGTTAAATGCATCCACCACCTTGATTTTCCCATCCAATTTCCCCTTCATCAACCTCCTAAGCACTAGCCCAGCCAAGTACCCACCCAATTTCATCCCGCGGCGCCAAGCACCCAATTTTGTATTTGAACCCACCAATCCAAATTTGATCCCTATAACACAGATAGACAAAGAGAAACAAAGAGAGTGAGAGAGAGAGATAGATAGATAGATTGATTGATTGATAGATGTGATGGGTGCCGAGGGAAACGGAAATTCCATATATGGTTTTTTTCGTGGCTTGTGGCGTGGGATGACGAGTAGGGATGACAACAAGCCGGTTTGGGGCCGGGTATGGCAATACCATGTCCCCGTCCCCGCCCCTATCCTCGGTAAGAAAAGCTCAGTGAATCCCCGTCCCCATACCCACCGCGGAGCTACCTCCCAAATCCGTCCAATACCCGTCGCATAGCTACCTCCTATATCCTACATTATAACACAGTAACACTTAAAGTTCATCTTAAATTATCATTTAACTCAATTACATTCAACTGAATTTTAAAATTCAACTCCACAACTCGAAATAATATTAAATCAATTTGAAAAAACTAAATAAATATTATATTATATCATAATCTTACATGGCTATATTGTATAATATATTAATTAAAAACATATATAATACTTATCGGGCCGTGTATGGGGATGGGGATAACAGTACCATCCCCTGGCTCGTCTTCAACATGGAATTTTTAAAATTTGGAGATCCTCGCATCTGCTGTGACGTCGCTGACCTAAAAATAAAAGAAAATAAATTAAATAATTAAGTTAATTAATTTGGGTAATTAAAATGAAATAAAAAGGAATTAAAAGGAATTAAAATAATAAATTTGGAATTTAATTGGAATTTAATAATTAAAGGGTCAATTTGGTCAACTATATTTTCAGGACGGAATTTTGCGAAACGAGTTGCGCTTATTGCGTCCGGCTCGTCGAAACGAGTTCGTTGACGGGCGGTATGTCTCGATACGAGCTTCGGATTGAAATGAGGACATTTTGGTCATTTCAAAATTTGTTAAATACCCCTCAGCCAACAAGAACCCGATTTTTCTTTCTCTCTCTCTCTCTCTCTCTCTCTCTCTCTCTCTCTCTCTCTCTCTCTCTCTCTCTCTCTCTCTCTCTCTCTCTCTCTCTCTCTCTCTCTCTCTCTCTCTCTCTCTTCGATTTGCGCTCGTCCAGCCACTGCTTGGGTCGGCACCGGTCACGTTCGAACCAGCATGACGAGCCGGTCACGTTCTGCCCATTTTCGTCGCTAGAAACCTCAAGATTCGCCGGCAGGATCGACTGGTTTTTCTCCAATCGTTCCTGGCGTTGCGCCGCCATCTCCGGTCACCTCTGTCTTCGGGCAAGGTATGGAGTCGCACCTATTCCTCCTCCTCTAGCCGTTTTTGGGGTAGGTTTTAATCAATTGTGTCGTTTGGAGATCGGATCTAGAACCTAGGGTTTGGCCGGATTTTCAATTCGAGATTCCGGCCAGTTCACGGCCGGTTTAGGGTGGTTTTGGACTCCTGGAGTGGTGGTGATCATTTTGGTATAAGGGTTGTGCCGAGACTCGAAGAAATTCCGTTGGCTGGAATTGATCAAGACACTCACCACCCACGGCGGCACGTGTGGAGGCGCGTGCTGGTGGTGTGGTCGTGGTTCTCGGTTCCTACATGATCCTTGGATCTCGATTTGGACATCGTTTGGATCTCGAACCAATGTACGCCTATTATGCGTTGTTTGGGTTCGACGTGTTTAGACCGTTGGATCGAATCCGAATTCACATATGTGGTTCCCCGTATTTCAAGGATTGTATAGGAATTGACGGATCGTGATTTGGAGTCCCGGATGCTCCGGATCAATTACTTAAAGCTTGAATTAAACTGTAACTGTCCGATTGTGCAATCGTGAGCAATCCGACCGTTCGATCGAGACCAAACTTTCAGGACACGTTGGTTAGGCCGTGTTGAACATGTAGGAACTTTCAGATCTAAGTTTGGAGGTCGTGGGACCCACGGGTCCGGTTTGACCTATTCGGGATAGTTTGACCAAGTTTGACCAGGGTTGACCAAGCGTCTCCCGTGGTCGCTTTGGAATTCTTCTAACGTAGTTGACTTTGTTGGACTTCTAGGAATGTCCGGATCGATTTGGAGGTCGTGGGCTCCGCGGGCCCGGGTTGACCGAAACGGGATGTTTGACCGCCGGTTGACCGTGCGTCTTCCGGGACGGTCCCACTTGTTAAGAGACGTAGTTTGACCCTTGAAACTCTCCGTACGACGTACGTGATTACTTTGAGTCCCGGAAGTGTTAGGGTTTCGTTTTAAAATTCTCGTTCGGTTCACTATATTAATCTAATCATCGTATCTATCGCTTTAGGTACTTTGACTCTGCTACGCCTCAGGCGGGACCCTTTTAGGGTTATGCAGCATAGGACCAACGGTGAGTGGACTTTATTTTCAAACGAACATGATTTCAATGAATTGCATGAAATGTATGAAATGAGATTTAATAATGGTTTTAAATCTTGAATTTGATAACGGTTTAAGTCTTGGTTTGACTTTGGTTTAAATATATTAGAAGAATATGCATTTGAGGTTTATGCATGATTTGGATTTCCGGAATTGTATGTGGGGCCCTGATGACTATATTTTATTATTATTTATACCTTTGGGTATTGAACGGGACGTGGTAAACGCCCTGTGGTTTTCGTATTGGAATTGGATTAATTATTTAAGCTATTTTTAGCTTGGGATCGTTATATTATTTAAAGCATGGTTTTAATGGATTTTTGTACATAAATGGGAATTTAATGGTTTTCATTGGATATAATAGTTAAAGAATTGTTATATTATATTTTACTTATATAATTGGGTTAAGTTGGACGTTGGTATAGTCCGTTCGATTTCATACTCGGTTTGGCATATATACGTTGACGAATAATACCTATACTGTGGTTATATATATCTACATGTATATATATATGTTTATATATATACACTTTGAAGAAATGCTTCGAATAATGGGAAATGGTTATTTATATTCAAAGTAGATATAAATATATATATATACATATATATCTACTTTGAATATATATATATATATATATCTACACTTTGATTATGGAGTGTTACTATTGTTCTAATCGTGGATTTGGTATTTTGCGTAATAATGAGATTATATTGATAATTGAAGTTTATTGACTTTTGGTTTAAGTTGGGTTTTGATTCGATGTTTTCTGAGCTTGAGTTTTCAATGGAGATTTAAATATGGTTTTTCAATGAATATGACGTTTCATTTGATTATGGTCTATTATGCGGTCATTTGACGCTTGTGATTATTTTAAGTATTGAATATATGTTTGGGATGGTGATGTCCTGACTTTGAGTATATATATTGGTTATTTGATTAACGGACTTGTATATGTCCGGTTGTGCGATGTTTGGGGTTGGGTACATTGTGATTGAATATGTATATATTGATTATCGCGTGGCGATTGATTTGAGTGCGGTTGACACCTTGTTATGTACCTTCCCCTGTTCTTATGATACGGTTACTTGAATATGGTTCGATCCGGTGCATACCTTAACGGGGTGTAGCTATAGACCCTTAACGGGGTAGTCTGCGCTCGTAGGACTTGTTTCGGAGGTATGATAGTGAGGTTTCTACCATATAAGCCTATGAACTTAGTTCCATTTGGACGACTCAACCCTGGGCACAGGGTCTTGAGGAGGCTGTACCCGTGTTCAGTCAAATGATCCCCTGTTGGATTGTTTTCCCCTGATACTTGTGTTTGGTGTTGAGGTCATATTATACCTATATGTGTGTGTTAGTACCTTCGTATTCATATTTCTTTTAGTGAGGATCATTCCTCGCTTGTCGTTCTTGTGAGCACGTGGTTGTGAGAGTGGGGAAGATTGGGAAGCAGTGTACTTGATTTGACTACAGTATTTGATGTGTTGAGTTTATTGGATTTTGAATCCTGAAACTGATTTCTTATTTATATGAATAAATGATTTGAACTACAATTGATTTCTATATTGTTGTCAAGTTGGTTTTCTTTGCATGAACGGAATGTTTGGTATTTCAAATGTTGTTTTGGGTATATGAGGATTTTATTATATTCTCGTGCTTACGTTCTTCAAGTTATTTCAGTTTATATTTTATACATACCTACCTGGGTTCGATTTGGGAGGTTATGCATCGGGAAAAGTAAAAGGTAGGTTTTTTCGGAAAAAGGTTTTGAGCTGGATTGCTGTCACGTACTTTGAGATAGTATGGTTTTTAAATCAATGAGGTATATAAATGATTTCATATGCATGGTTTGCATTGTTTTGAAATTGGGGTTAGTACGTTGATTTAAGTATGAAAACTTTGTTTTTGTCCACTCACACTCTTTCTGTTTTACGTCCCCCAGGCCGTAGTCGTTGCTTCGATACTGTTCGGTCGAGCGCTCCTCTTCTCGAGCTCCGACTATAACTGTAGGACATGTTGTCCTTTATCTTTACTTTGAATTCGGTTGTAAACTCGTATACTCTTAGATTGCTCAGACGCCATTAGGGGTTTAGTTTGTTGGCCGGAGGCCTGTGTTGTGTTTTGTTTGCATGCTGGCAGTTGGGATAATTCTATTCTGTTGTTGGAGCAGGTTGTAAGTTTTTGGGATAGTCCTTGTTTTAGGGAAGACTCTGCCAGTTTTCTTTTGTTTCGGGAAGAGGGAACTTGTTTAGTTTGTGGGCCCGGCATCGGGTTGATGCTGGCAAACCAACAGGGTCCGGCACGAGTTTTAGGGTGGAATCCGGGTCGGGTCTTGTCATCTGCCCCCATTTGGGTCGGGGAATCGATGAGTTTTCTATTCGAAAAATCTTATTAAAGTAAACAAATAAACTACAATTATAGTTTACTATTATTTCACCTTATTCTTTTGCATTTTTATTTCATTATTTATTTATTTTTTATATTTCTTAATTTTCTTAGCAATTGATTTCATATCATGACTAATGTATCAATTCATTATATTTTCTTGGAAAAAACACAACAAAAGTTAGCATTTAACTTAAAATACATATTATGTTGCAAATTCCATTCTATAAACATAAAAACACAAATATAAGAATAACGTAAAAATACACACAGTCTTGCAGTTTGAATCTATAAAACTAAAAATACCAATATAAGAATAACATATAAATAGCAACCTATATATGTGGGAACAAATATTTCGGCTTCTAATCACAAGACGCCACGTGGACAAGAAGAATGTCTCGTAAGTCAATTAATTGAGCTCATTTATTAGGCCATCTAATTGGTACTAAAAATAGGGATATTATCTCAAATATGGGATATTATCTTTATTTAAAAAGATATCACCAATTAAGATATTATCCTAATGTGGAGATATCATCAACAAATTAGGAGATTTGATCCCAACCAAATCCCTAATGGACTCATTCTCTACAATTTGGAGAAAGAATAAATTCATTTCAAATAGGAATTATTCTTTGAAAAACCCTTGATGCCTAGAGCCCTATAAATACATGGCTTCATTCAACACACAAGGTAATTCGAAACTTAGTTCCTAAACCCTAGAAAAATACCTGAAACTCCTCTCTCCCTCTCTCCTAGCCGACGACATCCCTAAACGACGGCCATCTCTTTTTTTTCTTTCCACACTGTAAGTGTATGCATTTTGAGTTTTTTCTTTTGGATTCCCTTGACAATATTGTAATAGGACAATCATTGTAATTTCCCAAGCTCTAGTTTAGATTAAGACTTGCTTCTCTAGGTGTTCTTATCTGGCTACAATCTGATGGATAATCAATGATTTTGACAAAGGTAATTTCTGCATTGCATCATATTGCATTCATTAAATTTCTTAAGATTATGACTAGTCATCTTTCTTTCGTATGACTAGTCATCATTTGCATCAGTAGGATTTCCAGCTCATTGGTTTCCAGATGGATCCTAACCAACATTTTGTCCTATTTCGCGAATTTTCTCTGCTGTTATCTGTACTTTCTGACCTAGGAATTTTTGAGTAAAAGCTAAATGATTCCTCATTTGGCAGCGGTCTATTTTGTTAGGAAGTTTTGGAAGGTTTCTTGCTAATCTTCTCTTCTTCTTCCTCAAGAGAAAACCACCATATTTTTCATCTATGAGTTTTCCAAATTAATTTTTCGAAAACTGCTTTTGAAATATGAAATCTGCACCCAGCTAGATCAAACACTCTCTCATATACATCTAGGTCGGATTCAAGATTGATCTCTTCAAGAGTATGGCTTCTTGAAGAAATTGGTCATTCTTCCTTGAATCCAAATTTTGGTTTATGTCTGAGTTTGAGCTGGCTAGCTGGTGCCATGGGATGAAAGAGCTGAAGAAGGAGCTGCTATTACCATGAAGCACTAAGTTGCTGGTTTTGCTAAGTTGGAGAAGAAGATTGCACAAAGGAGGTATAGCTTATCTTCCTAAATAGATCTAGGATTTCTTGAGCTTGCTTGTGTTTCTTTGTAAGAATCTTCTTTGCTAAGTGGATTGCCTGGTCAGTTGTTGACCCTCAGTTTTTCCGAGTGGTGGGTTTCTGGGTGAACAATTTCTGGTTTGTAGCTCTATAATTTTCTGGGTGTGTGTTCTTGATAGTTGACTAGTCATCACATGATGTTCATGTATTTCTGGGTTTGTGTTCTTGCTGTTTGTTGTTTACTTGATTATGATGCTTTCACACACTTTCACCATAGTTGTTGCTAGCACAGGGGATGCCTAGATTGACGGGTCCTTCTGAGTGCCTAGGTTGTTACTAGTAATCTTCTAGGCTTGTAGGTACAGATTGATATGCTCTATGTGTGTGTTCTTGGTTATGGTTTTACATGACTAGCAGTTGACTAGCCATAAGTATATTTGGTCAAGGTTTAAAGTGTGTGAAGATTGCTGTGTCTGTTTGAGCTTGTAATTTTACTCCTCGTCACCTAAGTACCAATTTCACACACAACTCCGGTCGCCACACACAGTTTCGGCCACTGAGTTCTCCCCATAGAGCTATTTTTTTATACCTAGATTCAATTGAACTAACTTAAGCATCAAAGGGCCTTTGGCCAACACCCCCGGGTATAGTCTTTTACTCCAGTTTGATTTTACAGGGATCAAGGCTATACTTTTAAAATATTCTATTTATAGAATTTAGCCGCGCGGCTATACTTTTAACATATTCTTTTTAGAATAGCTGTGCAGCTATACTTGTAAAATATTCTATTTATGGAGTGTAGCCAGGCGCCCATACTTTTAAAATATTCTATTTATAGAGTATAGCCGTGTGGCTAAACAATTTAAATATACACCTACAATAAAAATGTGGATTTCTTTGTAGGAAAGCTGAGCCTTGAAATAATGAATCAATTTGACATGGTATGTGTTTACGTTCCAGGTTTGTTCCTCTGTGTGTGCTTAGGGTTGGCGGGAAATTTATGCCTTGTTTGTGTGTTGTTGCTTATCTTAGGAGCCATTTGTCATATTTAAACAGTATAGTGCGACTATACTCTTTATATACATATATATATATTATGTTTTAATTATAATTTCATATAAAAAAACAAAATCCACAAAATAATTTAAAATAATTAATTACTATTCATTAAGTAATTTATGAAATCAATAAAATATTTAAATATTCACTAAAGAAATAAAAATATATATAATTACTAATTAAAGTAATTGAAAAAGGCTAAGATATAACTTAATTACATATCATAAATTAAAGAAGTTGGCAAAAAAATAAAAGTAAAGAAATTAATTTTATATTTTAAAATTAAAAAATAATAAGCAAAAAAAACTCTCCCGACGACAATTCGTCGGCACAGGTCTACGTCGAAAAATATTACCGGATTAGTCTTCCCCCAATGAAAGTCACCTTTGCCGACGCATTTTCGTCAGGAGAGGCCTAATCCGGTAAATATCGACGGGATAGACATGTACCGACGAAAAGTTATTGGGCGAAGATTTAAAAAAAAAATAAAAATAAACTTAGTATGTTTAGGTCAATAAATACATTTTTTTTAATTTTCTTTTTAGTAATTAAATAATATCTTAGCCTTATTCAATTACTTTCATTAGTGTTCAAATTTAATTATTATTTCCTTAGTCAATAACTAGCCTCTCTGCATGAGCTTCCATGCCTGCTAGAGGCTTTTTTTAAAAAAATTTTAAATTTATTTTAGAATTAAAAAAGATAATGGGTAGTCGTGTTCCATAAAAATAGGATTTATTATCTGATTTTTCTTTTAATTTTAATTGTTTTAAATATGAAAAAGTGTGAATTTACTATATTATCCTCATTTAATTAATAATTTCAATTCTTAATGTTTGCATTAACCATGGGCGTTTTCTGGTATTTTGAATGTTTTACAATTATCTGCCTTTTGCTTTATATATATAGATTAGTACTAAATATTTTAATTAACTTCATAAATTGGAAAAAACCCAGTATAGCCGAGCGGCTATACTATTTCTCTTTTGAAAAATTGAAAAAAACTGAGTCTAGCTAGGCGGCTATACTATTTCTTTTTAAAATTAGAAAAACTGAGTATAGCCACGTGGTTAGACTCTATACTATTTCTTTTTTTAAAAAAAAATTAGAAAAACTATACTATTTTTTTAATAAAAAAAACATAGTATAGTCTCATTGCTATACTATTTAAATACATTATATTTAAATGGTATAGCTGCTCGTCTATCCTATTTAATAAAAAAAATTATGAAAAAGAACCCTCCTAGGTGCATTAGTTTATACTTTATTGATATTAATTTTCTATAGCCACGTGGCTATACAAATAAAATACGTACGTGTTTTATTCGGCAAACTTTTGGCAAATTACACCTTAAAAGTTCGGCCACTATATAATATTTTAATATATATTATTTGTATTCAATAATATGTGATAATTATGTGTATAATACATAATTTAAGATAAGACCGAGAATAGCTTAGTAGCTATACTATTTCCTTTTAAAAAAATTGGAAAAAACAGAGTATAGCCGGGTGGCTATACTATTTCTTTTAAATGATTTAGAAAAAACCAAGTACAGCCGCCGACTATACTATTTAAATAAAAAACACCGTAGTACAGCCGATCGATTATACCATTTAAATAAAAAAAATTATGAAAAAAGGACCTTCCTAGTTGCATTAGTTTATACTTTATAGATATTAATTTTTTATAGCCGCGCGGCTACACGAATAAAATATATGCGTGTTTTATTCGGCAAAACTTTGGTAAATTACAACTTAAAAGTTCGGCCACTATATAATATTTTAATATAATTTATTTAAATGTTTAAATATATATTATTTGTATTGAATAACATTTGATAATTATGTGTATAATATGTGGATTTTCTGTGTATTATTGAAAATTTTGTAAAAAATTCGTGTATTAAACATGAAAAATACGCATGTACAAGTTCAATATGAGTATTGTACATTTTCTTTTTAAAAAAATGTGAATTTTACAGAGTCTTTTAAGACGTTTACAAAACACAGATGTATTATTGAAATATAGGTACGTACGTGTATAATACAAGATTAAACATGAAATTGCAAAATTCTTTATACAGTTTATAACTCTACAAAAGTAAAAAATAAAAGGGAACAATAGAGACTCGGGTAATGGCCTAATAGTAATGGATAATGCTCTAAACTACCTTGTTCGATAAACGAAAATCGGGGAAAAAATATATATATAAAAAGAGGATCCCAAGACGTATATATATATATATATATATGTATATATATATATATGTATATATGTAAAGACTATAGCCGCTCGACTATACTATTTATTAAAAAAAAGCTGTGTACAAATCACAAGAACTATACTATTGTTTAAAAACAATTAGAAAAAAAAACCGAGTATAGCTGCGTGGCTATACTGTTTCATTTTGAAAAATTAGGAAAAAACCGAGTATCACTGCGCGGCTATACTATTTCTTTTGAAAAAAATTGGCAAAATCGAGTATACGGGTAATAACTCTGGAAATGTAAAAAATCAAAAGGGGACAATATAGACTCGGATAATGGCCTAATAGTATTGGATAATATTCTAAACTACTTTTATCGATAAACTAAAATCGCGAAAAAAATATAAAAGAAAAAGAGGATCCGAGTATATATGTAAAGAGTATAGCCACTTGGCTATACTATTTTTTTTAAAAAAAAAGAAAAGAAAAAAAAAGAGTATAGTCAAGCGGGTATACTATTTTTTTAAAAATAGTTTAAAAAAAGAGTATAGCCGTATTTCTTTCGAAAAATATTGGCAAAACTGAGTATTGCCGATCGGATATACTATTTCTTTTATAAAAAAAGGAAAAAACCGAGTATAGCCACGTGGCTATACTATTTCTATTTAAAAAAATGGAAAAAAACCTAATATAGCTGGGGGGCTATACTATTTCTTTTCAAACAAAATTAGAAAATACCGAGTATAGGGACACGGCAATACTATTTAGTTTTAAAAAGTTGGAAAAAACCGAGTATAGCTGGTCGGCTATACTATTTCTTTTTTAAAAAAATTAAAAAAGAGTATAGCCAGGCGGCTATACGATTTTTTTTCTTCTAAAAAACCGTAGTATAGCCGCGTGGCTATACTATTTAATAAAAAAAATTTGAAAAAGGACCCTGCTAGTTGCATTAGTGTATGCTTTATAGATATTAATTTTTGATCGCTGTGCAGCTATACGAATAAAATACGTACATGTTTTATTCAGCAAAATTTTGGCAAGTTACAACTTAAAAGTTCGGCCACTCTATAATATTTTAATATATATAATTTGTATTCAATAATATGTGATAATTATGTGTATAATAAGGGAATTTTTTTGTGTATTATTAAAAATTTTGTAAAAAATACGTGTATTAAACCTGACAATAAAAATATAAAAGTAACATAAAAATACACATTGCGTTGTAGTTTATATTCTATGAACCTAACAGATACCAATATAAGAGTAACGTAAAAATATACAATGTGTTGCAGTTTATATTTTATAAACCAAAAAAAATACTAATATAAGAGTAACGTAAAAATACACATTGTGTTGCAGTTTCTATTTTATAAACTGAAAAAATACCAATATAAGAGTCACATAAAAATATACATTGTGTTGCAATTTATATTCTATAAATCTATAAAAATACCAATATAAGAGTAACGTAAAAGTACACACTGTATTGCAATTTCTATTCTACAAACCTATAAAAATAAGAGTAAAGTAAAAGTACACATTGTGTTGCAGTTTCTATTTTATAAACCTAAACAAATACCAATATAAGAGTCACATAAAAAGACACATTGTGTCGAAATTTATATTCTAAACCTATTAAAATATCAAGGAACTCATCAGCTCCTTGCAAGACCAAGTCAGTATTAATCTTTATTCAGTTTATTGCTTTGCTTATTTTTAACTTGCTTTCTCTTTTCATTGATTTTACCAAGTTTTCTGGCAGGTCATTTTGAACGACTACTTTGACGAACTGAAAGGGTTACAAGATGAAAACGATCCTTGCTTTGTCCATGAATGTATCACCATCTTCCTTCGTGAAGCTCAAGATTACAGAGCAGAACTCACAACAAATCTGTAATAAATTTCCTTCACTAATAATTGGAGTTTTACATATTATATATTTGTACTAATTTTGGAGAATTCAATTAATTTTAATTAGGAGTGAGCCTGATGTCAACTATCCTAAGGTGCATGATGTTGCTGTCAAGCTCAAAGCCGGATGGTCCTTGCTTGTCAAGAGCTCCGAGATGCAAATGAAGCAAAGAACAAACAAGGGTAACACTTTTTTTGTTTTCTTCTCTCATGATTGCCAAATAACAATAAAATAACAAATCAATTTTTTTTGTTTTCAACAACATATTATCAATTTGAAAGAAACTATTGTGCTTGTAGGTGCCTTGTGGGTCTAGTCAACCGTGAATATCTTGTCACTCGAGAGAATTTGAATCGCATTGCTGAGGTAAAATACTTATTGGGAACTTTTAGTCACTTATCAGCTTCAATTTGCATGCTTTTACATTGTATTTTCCCTTTCCTTTTCTCGTATATGTCATGTATATGCCATATGATAAACATATACATAGAGAAAATATATAGAGGCTTATGACTAAACATTGATGAATACTAAAAAGGACATTCTACGAATAAACAAAGGCCTCAGCTTTATCACTTCAAAGAAGAATAGCCCCTTTGCACTAATTGGTTTTTTTTTTTTTTTATTAATTTTTTTATATAAAAGGTTCCTATTTTTGTGGATCCAAATATAGTAATACAGTTATGGATCCAAACCGTTGGTTCTAGTTAGGGATCATCATTTGGTCTGCGACTTATGAGCCGAACTGGGTAACTTGAAGTCCGATGGGCCAAAGCCTGGCCCTTCTTGAATTGGATAGGGCATGGACTTAGGTTTTGAAACCTTCTGCTTGCCCATGGTCTAGCCCGACCCATTCTTCAATTGGATAAGGCCTAGGCCTTTTTAAAAAAAGATTAATTGATGCTTCCTAACCTCATTTTAGACTTAATTAAAATAATATAATATATAGGATGAATTATCTAATGAGACATCAGGCGGGCTGGGTTTAAATTTAGCTCAAGGATTTGCCCAAATGATAATTTGTCAACCCAAAGTCAACATATGTACCTACATATTAATTAAAGCATGAATAAAGGAGCCAAGCAAATACAGAAAGACCATCAGGAAGTTCATGATGAAGTTATGAAACCAGAGACATGCAAAGCTCATGCTACTTCACACTGCATACTGCTAGCAACATATGCATGCTATGTGTCATGAAAAACAACATATATAGAGGCTATAAAACCATGCATATACAGAGGTTTTGTTTATTAATTGATCTCTCTATTGCCTTCTCTTTTCTCATTTCACTTCAATTTCATCTCTCTCTCTCTCTCTCTCCCCGAAGAAAATGGCTGCGAAAGGGATGGATCTTAGCCAACAGCTCGCGGAACTCATCAGCTCCTTGCAAGAACAAGTCAGTTCATCCCCATTATATTGCTTTGCTTATAAATATATCTTGCTTTTCTTTTAAGTTTTTACAAGATTAATATGGTATGAAATATGGTATATGTTTCCTGGCAGGGCATTTTAACCGACTACTTTGACGACATAAAAGATTTACAAGATGAAATCAACCCTCGCTTCGTTGACGAAATTATCACCATCTTCCTTCGTGTAGCTGAAGATTACAGAGCCGAACTCACAAGAAATCTGTAATTAATTTCTTTCACTATTTCCATGAACTAATTGGAGTTTTACATATATATAGATACTAATTTTGGAGAAATCAATTTTAATTTAATTAGGAGTGAGCCTGATGTCAACTATCCTGAACTCGCAATCAAGTTTAAAAGTAGTAGCACAAGGTAATTGTCAATTATTTTCTTTTTTTGGTCATAAATGTCAATTGGATAATTTTTTAGAATATGCTCCCTAATTACTATGATTACATAAAGGAGAATTATGATTTTGACGCATTTGTGATGTATACTGTAACAAAGGGCGGAACCACCCTTACGAAATAATTTGATAAATAAGAATTTAGTGTTACTTTTAAAAAATTCAGCATATTTAGTGAAAACTAACGCACTACATTCCACAAAAAATTAGTCTACTCCACCCTAGTAGCTCCATAAACGTAAAAGGACAAATTTATATCTCACCTGTATGAAAATTCTTGATTTCGCTCTTGCAAAATTAATATGTGAAGGAACCATTTCAGCTCAAAATAAAAGAATAAAGTGTTGGAAAAATGGCTCACCTAAGGTTACAAGAATCGAGAGCGAGACCGGTCGCAGGTTTGGGCGACCGGTCGTTTTCATGCAGAGGAGAAGTGGTAGCTACGGTATAAAAGCCGACCGGTCGCAGTTCTGGGCGCGATCGTCGACGCAGCATCCGTTGCTTAAGCCACGGTATAAGCGACGTGTTCTCAGCACGGTGACGCTAAATCGTGGCCTGTTTTTTGGCACGTTTTCAAACTTTCTTTGATACTAATTGGTCCCTACCAATTCACATGCAACCCCAACGTTGGTATAAGTCCAAGACAGTTGGCAAACCACCAGAAAAGTCCTAAACATTGATTAGGTAGGTTAGTGGGTCAGGTTGTATGATAGCCTATCTCTTTATGCTTTCCGAAATTAGGATCCATGTTTTGAGGTAGGCTGGTTTGTTGCATGTGGGTGGCTCCTTTCTCTATCTTTAAGTAGATACAAAGGAGCTGGAGCAAAAGTAAGTGTTGCATTCAGATTTGGGAAGCCAGAGAGAGAGAGAGAGAGCATCTTGTATCAAGTGTGTGAGCTAAGGGTGAGAGAGAAAAACAGATAGAGAGTTTGGGGGTTCTAAGGGGTTTCCATTGAAACCAAATCTGTAACTCCTTCTTCAATATTGAAATTTCTCAAGGGGATCACCAAAGAGGACGTAGGCAAATTGCTGAACCTCTATAAATACTTGTGTTCATTGTTCTTGGGTATTTTCCGAGTGTGTGTGTGTGTGCAACAAGTTCATCCTTGAGCTTGTCCAAAGTCCATCAACAACAAGGTCTTGAAGGGAGTGAGTTGGTTCTAATTCACAACAAGTGGTATCGTAGCCTGGTTGGCAGCTGTGCTAGTTCTTTCTTTGGAGTGCTAGTGTGTTGAAGATGGCAAGTGACAAGGAAGTTGAGAGTGGTAGCAGTTCCACAAAGCTGAAGCAACCACAAGCAACAAGCATGAAGGTGGAGCTAAAGCCTTTCACAGGAAGGAGAACTTCACTCTTTGGCAACGAAGGATGAAATCAGCCCTCACACAACAACACCTCCACGTTGTGTTAGTTGGAAAGGAAAGGAAGCCAACGAGCATGACAGATGAGGAGTGGAGTGTACTTGATGAGTTAGCTAGAGGAGCTATCGAAAACTACCTCTCCGATGAGGTGCTCATCAACGTGATGAAGGATACGGCAAAGCAAACATGGGAGAAGCTCGAAGAGATGTTTGCAGGAAGTCACTATCCAACAAGCTCTTCCTCAAGGAAGAACTC
The DNA here is from genome assembly GCA_024362665.1 of Prunus padus. NCBI lineage: Eukaryota > Viridiplantae > Streptophyta > Magnoliopsida > Rosales > Rosaceae > Prunus > Prunus padus. The sequence continues at coordinate 9,542,601 of JANFAM010000015.1, forward strand.
CTAAATCTCAAGATGGAGGAGGGAGGTAATCCTAATGGAACATTTAAGTAGTTTCAATAGATGTGTTGCTGACTTGCAGAGAATGGAAGTTAACTATAGTTCGGAGGATAAGGCTCTTTATGTTGCTCACATCCTTACCTCCGTCCTATAAACACTTTCAACCACTCTTATGTTCGGGAAGGTCACTCTCGATTTTGAGCCTGTGGTGCAAGACATCATGACACACCATAGGATGGCTCAACGCTCGGGAGAGAACTCTCAAGGCGAAGGTCTAGTTGCAAAGACCTGAGAGAGAGGTCGCTCAAAGAAGCAAGAGGGCAAGAAAGGCAACAGAGGAAGGTCCAAATCCAAGGCAAAAGAAGGTTGTTTCGAATGTGGGTCAAAGGAGCATTGGAAAAGAAATTGCCCCATATGGAAGGAGAAGAAGAACAAAGGGAAGAATGCAGCCAACACGAGTGGAAGAAGTCACAGAAAGTGATGGTGAGCTTTTTATGTGTTAATAGCAATGTTAAAACTAATGCATTTGCTAATTCTTCAAGGTGTTCCTCTTCCGATTGGATTTTGGATTCCGGATGCTCATACCATATGTGCTCAAACAAGGAGTGGTTTGACACTTATGAAAAGGAAGAAGGTGGTGAAGTTATAATGGGGGATGGCTCGGTTTGTAGAGTCAAAGGCACAGGTACAATCAAGGTGAAGATGCATGATGGGGCTGTTAGGACGCTTGGAATGGTAAGGCACATTCCAAAGTTGCGTAAGAATCTCATTTCCCTTGGAACTCTTGATAAGAATGGTTATTCATTTAAAGCAAATGGAGGGAAACTCATAATCTCAAAAGGTTCACTTGTGATTATGAAAGGAGAGATTCAACCTAATTGTCTATATAGATTGTGTGGTACTACAATAACAGTGGAGCACTGTATCCACAAGCAAGGACTCGGAGGATGAAACTCAGCTTTGGCATTTGAGGCTAGGGCACATGAGTGAGAGGGGCATGCAGGAACTACACAACCGAAAGTTGTTGAAAGGTGTTCAAAGTTGCAAGCTTGAGTTCTGCAAATATTGTACCATGGGAAAGCAATCTAAGGTGGCTTTCAAGCAAATAAACAAAGAGGAAGGAAGCACAGGGTGCTAGATTATATTCACACGGATGTATGGGGGCCATCACCGGTTAAATCAAAGGGTGGAGCTCGCTACTTCGTGACTTTCTTGGATGATTTTTCCGTGAAGGTTTGGGTCTACTTCATGAAGGAGAAATCGAGGTCTTCACCAAATTCAAGGAATGGAAGGCGGAAGTAGAGAACCTAACCTAAGGAAGATCAAGGTCCTAAGGAGTGACAATGGTGGTGAATATAAAGACAACAAGTTCCTTGAGTTTTGCAGAATGAAGGCATTAAGAGGCACTTCACCGTGAAGAAGACGCCCAACAAAATGGAGCTGCGGAGAGGATGAATAGAACTCTCATGGAGCGTGAGAGATGCATGAGGATTCATGCAGATTGCTCGAAGTCATTTTGGGCGGAGTCCGTTAACATGCAGCCTATTTGGTTAACCGATCTCCTTCCAAAATCTTGAGTTCAAATGTGCAGAGGAGGTATGGTCCAATAAGTCAATTGATTATACTAATCTTAAGGTGTTTGGATGCAGCATATGCACTTATTCCAAGTGATGAAAGAACCGTTGAAGCCAAAGTCTCTTGAATGCATTTTCATCGGATTTGAGAGCGGTGTGAAGGGCTACAAGCTATGGGATCATGTGGAACCTAAAGAAGATACTCGTAGGGATGTTGTGTTTGATGAGAAGACCATGCCTATGAACAAAGTCAAGAATTCAGAGGCAAAGGAGGATGTTGTTGGGAAAGAAACAACCATTGAAGTTCCACTAAGAAGATGTTCAAGAAGACTTCACAAAAATGCCAATCAAGACGTTCAGAGGAGGTGGAGTCCACATTGAGAGGAAGATGCAAGGGCAAATAAATAACAACAAACTCAAGAAGAAGAAGAAGAGGCTCAAGAGCTGGTGGAGCCATCATCTATAGCTCTCGGTCCAGGCCCAAGAGAACCATCAAACCACCTCAAAGGTTTGGATGAGACAAGGATGCAGTTCACTATGCTTTGAATGCTAGTGAAGAAGAACCAAACCACGTTCAAGAGGCTGTTGAGAATGAGGAACGGGAAAGTTGGATGGAAGCTATGATGCAAGAGATGGAATCTCTACACCAAAACTCGCTTGGGAGTTAGTTCCTAAACCCAAGAATCGCAAGCTTATTGGCAGCAAATGGGTGTTTAGGAAGAAAGAAGAAATGCATGAGAAGGGAGCCACCATATTCAAAGCTCGATTGGTGGCCAAAGGGTACTTGCAAAAGGAGGGAGTTGATTATGATGAAATCTTCTCTCCGGTAGTGAAACACACTTTCTATAAGGCTACTACTATCCATAGTAGCACAAGAGAACATGGAGGTGGAGCAAATGGATGTGAAGACTGCTTTCCTCCATGGTGATTTGGAGGAAGACATCTACATGAGCCAACCCCAAGGTTCATTGAAGCAAACAAGGAAAATCTGGTTTGCAAGCTGAAAAGTCTCTCTATGGGTTGAAGCAATCTCCAAGGCAATGGAACAAGCGCTTTCGACTCTTTCATGATGAAGATTGGATATAGAAGATGTGAATCTGATTGCTGTGTATACACTCATGTATTCAAGGATGGTAATATCATCCTTTTGCTTCTTTATGTTGATGACATGCTAATTGCATGTAAAGACATGTCAAAAATTCAGGAATTGAAGACATTGCTTGGAAATGAGTTTGACATGAAGGATCTTGGTTCACAAAAGATCCTAGGGATGGAAATAAGGAGAGACAGGGTTGGAGGCAAGCTATGGTTGTCACAAAGTAAGTACATTACCAAAGTACTTGAAAAATTCAATATGTTGGATTGCAAACCCGTGTCTACTCCTTTGGCGAGCATTTTAAGTTAAGTGCAAGGAATGTCCTTCCACGGAGGAGGAGAAGGAAGAAATGAGCAAAGTTCCATATGCAAGCTTGGTAGGGTGTCTCATGTATGCAATGGTTTTGCACACGCTCCCACCTAGCCTCAAGCCGTGAGTGTGGTGTCGGCAAGATACATGGCGAATCCGGGCAAACTTCATTGGACAGCAGCGAAGTGGATTCTCGAGTACTTGAAGGGCACTAAGAGGCTTGGGATATTGTTTGCAAGACAACAAGGAAAAGCAAGTGTGTCGGGGGTATGTAGACTCTCGATTATGCAGGATTTAGACAAGAGGAGATCCACCACAGGATATGTTTTCACTTGTGGTGGAGGACCGATTAGTTGGAGAGCAGTGTTGCACCTGGTTAGTGCCTTGTCTACTACTGAAGCGGAGTATATGGCGCTCACGGAAGCTTCAAGGAAGCGGTATGGCTGAAGAGATTGGCAAAGGAATTGAATAGCCCAAGACATGGTGGTGATTCAAAGTGACAGTCAAAGTGCAATTTGCTTGGTCAAGAATCAAGTGTATCATGGAAGGTCCAAACACATTGATGTCCGATACCACCGGATAAGGGATTGGGTGAATGATGGAGACATCACGGTAATGAAGGTTCATACATCGTAGAATGCTTGCATTGTCTCACAAAGCTACTACAATCGCAAAAAGTTCAAGCATTGCTTGAGCTTGCTCAATCTTGTTCCATGTTAAAGATTGGAGGTGGAGTTCTTGGGAGTTATCCGGACGATTCTCAAGAAGTTAAAGATGTCCTAAGGCAATAATCTTCAAGGAGCTTAGGCTCGCCATGGTGGAGATTGTTGGAAAAAATGGCTCACCTAAGGTTACAAGAATTAGAGTGAGGAGCGACCGGTCGCAGGTTTGGGCGACCGGTCGTTTTCATGCAGAGGAGAAGTGGTAGCTACGGTATAAAAGCGACCGTCGCAGGTTCCGCGACCGGTCGCACGCAGTGCATCCGAAGCCACTGGTAAAAGCCGCACCTCGCGTGTTCTCGGCTCGGGTCGCGACGCTTCGCGGCTGCGGCTGTTTTTCAGCACGTTTTCAGCCCTTTCTTTGGATACTAATTGGTCCCTACCAATTCACATGCAACCCCAACGTTGGTATAAGTCCAAGACAGTTGGCAAACCACCAGAAAAGTCCTAAACATTGATTAGGTAGGTTAGTGGGTTGTATGATAGCCTATCTCTTTATGCTTTCCTGAAATTAGGGATCCATGTTTTGAGGTAGGCTGGTTTGTTGCATGTGGGTGGCTCCTTTTCTCTATCTTTAAGTAGATACAAAGGAGCTGGAGCAAAGTAAGTGTTGCATTCAGATTTGGGAAGCCAAGAGAGAGAGAGAGAGCATCTTGTATCAAGTGTGTGAGCTAAGGGGTGAGAGAGAAAAACAGATAGAGAGTTTGGGGTTCTAAGGGGGTTTCCATTGAAACCAAATCTGTAACTCCTTCTTCAATATTGAAATTTCTCAAGGGGATCACCAAAGAGGACGTAGGCAAATTGCTGAACCTCTATAAATACTTGTGTTCATTGTTCTTGGGTATTTTCTGAGTGTGTGTGTGTGTGCAACAAGTTCATCCTTGAACTTGTCCAAAGTCCATCAACAACAAGGTCTTGAAGGGAGTGAGTTGGTTCTAATTCACAACATAAAGGACATCATTGCTAAGAGTTTCTTTTAATATTTATTGGTCTCCTCTGGATTTTTGATATTTCTTTTAGTATATTATGAGCTCAAATGGATGCTTCTTAATTTGTTGAACATCCTGGTCTTCTTAATTTACTGCATATTGGACTTACAGTAATGCCTGTGGCCGGGTTGCCCTTGATGCAAGTGAAGCAAAGAACAAAGTGATGCAAGTGAAGCAAAGAACAAAGAAGGGTAAGATTTTATTTGTTCTCTCATGATCGCCAAATAATCTACTAACAAAATTTATGAATAATACATATATGTGTGGTTCTGTGCTTGTAGGTGCCTTGTGGCTCTTGACAATGTCAACCGTGAATATCTTGTTGCCAAAGAGAATTTGAATCGCATTGTTGGGGTAACATTTACTTTGAATCCTTAAGCATTTCTCAGTTTTAATTTGCATGTTGTATGTTCTAATATTCAGAATTTTCTTTTCTACAGATGGAACGTGAAATTTATGACATGAGGCTGCTGAAAGCAACATGAGTAGAGAGAGTTCTTATTATGTTAGATCATCGACTCCAGAAGAACGTGATGTTTTCTTCATGTTGGCTTTGTAATAAGTTTATTACTTCTATGTTATAGACCTATTTATAACTTGTTCTATGAACATTATGTGTGTTTAATACTTGATTTTCTATCCATTTTATAAGCGGACCTTGTTCTTAGTTTATGAAATTTGGCTACTATATTGGATAAGAAAATTGTTGCTTGCCTAACTAATCTTTGTGTACAAGTTCTAAACTCCACCATTATTGTCACATATTAATCATTCTTTACTAATATTGTTCTTATTTTTCATATTGGACGCCAATTGTAAACTTTATGTTAGAAAGTAGGAAATTACCCATAAAAAGGGAGAAGTTAGGAATTTATTGAATAATAATAAAATATTACTCCCATTAGTTACTTCACTATGTATGAAAAATGTTCAACATATTCTTTAACAAAGATTTACCAACGATGTGTTTGGATGTGGAAGTACTAAGGAATTTAAAATGATGTAAATTAATGTTTTAAAATTTGCAAAGTTTTTTCTTTATGGATTTAACCATGGAATTCAATATTTTAGAATTCCATTTCTCTTGGAATTTTAGAAATGACAACTATTTAGATAGAATTTAAAGTTGGTATTTATGACCTTCAAATTCCATATTTTTTCCATGTACAATTTCTAAATTTCTTTATTTTTTTTTTAATCCAAACACGGGAGTTGATATATTCACAAAGCCCCTTTTGTTGATTTTTGGTCTAAAAATTGATGATTTTATATATAAAAATTCTCCAAATGACAAAGTTTGCCTTTGAGATTAGATTGCTCATACATTTATTGACAGGACCAGACCCGAATTCCCCCACAGAATCTGTGTCGAATCCTGTTACCCGTTCGACATCCAAATGATGCCGGGCCAACTAACTAAATTAACCCTCCACCCCGCACAATTAAGGAAAAGGAGCAAGACTCCTACCGAAATTTAGGCAGAGTCTCCATTGAAAAACGGACATTTCCAAGATTTTCAACTTGTAGAAACAGCATTGATAAAGATACCAATTGCCAACACTCACAATGCAATAGGTACACAGTTTACAAAATGGGCCTCTGGCCTCAAATTCAACTCTTTACTATAACGTACTAGAACAAATCAAAACAAAACTCAAACAGTATTCGAATTCAATGACCACATTAACATTCCAAAATATATTTATTCTGCAGCTGCACCTAGGTTAGCCTAAGTTGCCTACGTACCCTTACTAAGGGATCAAGCCACACGTAGTTCTTTGAACCAATATCATAATTCATAACATATTGCAAAGTTAAAATTAAACCAAGACCCATCTCATAATCCCGCTAAATCCAAGTTTCAAACAAAACCTTTTACCTGAAACCATACCTGCACCCGTTCGCCTAGTGCATGTATCCTGAAATCACCCACCAATGGGTATTTGGATATATTATCAAATCCAAAGGCAACTGGTATATTTTCCGAAGGCAACCAATATATTCTAAGGGCAACCAATATATTTTCTGAAGGCAACTAGGGGATGGGGGAAACTGGCTAACCACATGTGTAGATAAATTGGGTAGATTGACAGGACCCGACCCGAATTCACCTCGGAACTCGAGCCAAATCCTGTGGTTAAACCGACATCACCCAATGTCGGGCGCACATACAATCAAGTTCCCCCTTCCCGAGACAAACAGAGAAAGGGGGACAAGACTTCCGAAAATCGGGCAGAGTCTCCCGAAATATGGATAAACCAGAAATTTCAACTTCGATATAAAACAACATAAATATATACACCAACTTGCAGCATGCATATAATATACAACCAAGGCCTCCGGCCGTAAAATTCAACCCAAAACGGGTGATACAGAGCAAGTCTATGAGTAAACGAGTTCAGTTACAGAATTCAAAGTTTAGTACAAGGACAAGAGTACTACTCTCGAGTCACAAGCTCGGGAAGCGAAGCGCTCAGCTAGCACGTCAGATACTACGACTACGGCCTGGTGGGGCGCAAAACAGAAAGAGTGTGAGTGGACAAAAATAAGTGTTTGTAGTTCAAAACAAGATACTAACCCAACCGTTTCCAAAACGATGATGCAAACATGCAAATTCAGTCATAAAGACATAGAATCAAGCAGGATTCAAAATCCAATTATAGAAACGTAAACACCAGGTAATAAATATCATACCACTGTTTCCCATTCCAACTCAAACCTCATATATTTACAGGCCCAAAGGCACGACAAGCAAGGAAGGATCCTTACTCAATAAAATACGAATACGAAGGCTAATAACACAAATATATAGTAGTATAACACTTTCACACCAACACACGAGTACCAGGGAAACAATCCAACATGGGATCGTTTGACTGGACACCGGAACGACATCATAGTGGGCCCACGAACCATATGGTAATGGCCCCGTGAACCGCATCGCAAAGGTCCTGTGCCCAGGGTTGAGCCGTCCAAAAAGGACTAAACTCACAGGTCTATATGGCAGAAACCTCATACCATACCTCCGAAACAAAGTCCTACGCGCGTAGACTACCCAATCAAGGGCCTACAGTCACATCCCGTTAAAGACGTACTGGATATCCGATATACGGATTTATAATATAATATAAGCGTTATCGTAACAGGGAGGTACATACGGTGGTGCGAAACAAAGACTCCAATCAACACATCCTCCGTAATCCATTTTCACACAATCAGACTCTTACCAGTCGCTCAAACCATTTTCATGTACCCAAACCCAACCATCAAACATTAGGACATAAATATGTCTTTCAACATGTAGTCAATATAGATATTCAAAATAGTCACAAGCATCAATCACACAAAATCAGATGCATGGTTGTTTATTCGTTGGAATAAATGCACAGTTAGAAAACAAAGTCCACTCACAAGTAGTCCCAAGAAGCCTGACCCTGGGAGGGTCCTGCCTGTGCAGTAGGAAGTGCCTGGGTACCTATTCCAAGAATACAAGTATCGGGTTAACAACCGGGCCCATGGGACCCACGACCTCCAAACTTAGATCCGGAAGTTCCTAAAGGTTCACTATGGTTTACAGAACATGTCCCAAAAGTTTGGTCTCGATCCGACGGTCAGATTTCTCGCGATCGTGCGATCGGACGTTTTCTAACAAACCTAACGCTAGGGTTGGTGATTTCGGAGTATCCGGGACTCCGAATCACGATCCGTCAATTCCTATACAATCCTAGAATTATCTAGATCAACATATCCAAGAATGGACGCGATCCTACCGTTCAATCCTATCGAACCCGAGAATCGCGCAATAGGCGAGATTCGTTCGATGGCCAAACGATCTCCGAATTGAGATTCGTCAACTCCTACGCGCTCGCAACGATACGAGGATGGTGTAGGAACCTCGAACCGCCGCCACACCCCAGCCCACGTGCCGCCACACGCGCCGCCGTGGGTTGGGTGTCTTGAGCAAAAACCGGCCAACTTCAAACAGTCGAAACTTTCGACACAGCCTATACTAAAACACTCCTCTCCGCCTCCCAAGTCCAGAACCGGCCTCACCCCCTCCAAAACCGCCCTTGAACTGGCCGGAAATCAAGATCGAAAATCGGCCATTTCTGGGTTTTGGATCGAGCTACCTAGACAGCTAAACGATGGCAACACACCCCCAAATCTTCTTCAGGTAGTCAAGAGGAAGGTTTTACATACCTTATGCGACGGAGCAACCGCCGGAAAACGCCGGAACAAAGACACAGATGTCGATGGAAGTTGCAGAGGTTCGGGTTCGTCAACGCCGGCGAGATGGCCCTCGAAATGGGGTGGGTTAGAACCGTGAGGACGAGAGGAGTCGAACGCAGGTGGTCTCGTGCTCAGCCGTTGCCGGAATCGTCGACACCGAAGAGAGAGAAAGGGCGGTGCGGGTTTGAGGAGAGAGAGTGACGCGTTGGAGGAGAGAAAGTGAAATTGTGAAATCTGATTGGTCCTACGTGGACTATATCAGATTATCGCAATATTTAAATGACGGTTATGTCCTTATTTTGCTCCTACGCTCGTATCGCAACGTGCCACCTGTCAACGAACTCGTTTCGACGAGCCGGATGCAATGGCGCAACTTGTTTCGCCAAATTCCGTCCCGAAAATTAATTGGACCAAAATGCCCCTTTTTATTTCAATTTAATTTTTAAATTCCAAATTTTATTCTTTTATTCTTTTAATTTCCATTTTAAATCCCAATTAAATTACCAATTTATTTTAATTCATTTTATTTTTAAATTACGGTCAGGGACGTTACATAGATGGCTAGGGATCCTGGCCAACCCTGTGCAAATAACATAAGCAGGGTGACAATCAATATCCTGGCCGGACACCTACAGGATAACAGGGTAATCTCAATGCAGGTACAGGAAAATCACTAAAGGCAACTGGGGAGGGGGAAACTGGTCAACCACTTGTGTAGACAAATCGGGCAGGTGGCTGGGAAAAATCCTGGCCAGACACCTGCAGAGTAAACTCAATGGAGGTATAGGCAAACCACTAGCCGGACACCTACAGAGTAATCTCCATGTAGGTACAGGCAAATCACTGGCCGGACACCCGCATAAGCAGGTACAGGCAATACACCGGTCGAACACCTACAAAGTATTCTTCATGTAGGTACAGGCAAACCACTGGCCAGACACCTGCTTGATCAACACAGGTACATGCAATACCCACTGGCCGGACACCTACCACCGTAGGTAGAGGCAATACTAGTCATGTGCACAGACTTTAATGAAGGCAACTGTATTCCCCAAATCCTTTCTCAATTTTTCCACAACTTTAACTCAAAACCCCAATAATCCCAACTCAAACAAAACCAGCCTACTCAAGCCGTATATAAACTCATAAGTGTTTCCAATTGATAAGTACCAAAACCGAGCTAAAAACATAAACATCAAAACCGGATCCATAAACTTAATTAAAACCACACGTCAAAGCTCTCAAATGAAAACATACTCAAGATTACCAGCAAATACCAAGATCTTACTGTAAATCGAGGTTGAAATGAGTAGTAACCATGTATCAATATAAACGGCTCACGAGATCAGACTCCAACATTTAAATTCATTCTAAACCTCGACTGAATAATAAATAAATAAAAATACATCTTGCTTGAAAATACAAGCGACCAAATCATCCGTACATCAATAATTCCAACCCAATGAGCATGTATTTGAATATAACTAATAATTAACATTTGAAGTTTTATGTCATGTTGAGTTTTAGGAAGGTTTGATACTCTAATAAATGAAAAAATATATATATGTAGAAAGTTGAGAATTTTTTTGTTGTAATTGATCTAACCAAACCATTATATTGTAATTAGTTCGGTCGTCGTTTTGAGATGAAACCGATTGAATCTGGATTGTGCCCACCCCTACTGGCATGAGGACCTACCGGGTGTCCAAAAAAAAGGTTCCTTTGGACAAAAAACAAAAACAAAAGGTTCTTTTAAAAAAAAAATCCATATATAGTAATATAGTCATGGACCCAAACTGTTGGTTCTAGTCATGGATCATCATTTGGTCCATGGCATATGGGCCGAAGTGGGTAGCACAAGGCCAGATGGATCAAAGCTTGGCCCTTTTTTTAATTGGATAGGACCTGGACTCATGATTTGAAACCCTCTGCCTTCCCACGGTCTAAGTCGACTCATTATTTAGGCCCGCTTGGCACGACTTGTTCTTCAATTAAGTAGGTGCCAAGCTTAGGATTTGAAACCCTCGGCCCGCCTACAGTTCGACCCTTCTAAGCCAGTTTAGGCTCGACCCAGCCACCTAGGCCCTATTTTTAATAAATATACACTTCCTAACTTCAATTTAAACTTAATTAAAATAATGTAATATATAGGATGAATTATCTAATGAGACATCATGCGGGTTGGGTTTAAATTTATAGAAGTTTTCGAGCTCAAAGATTACCCAAATGATAATTTATCAACCCAAAGTCAACATGTGCCTACATATTAATTAAAGCATGCATAAAGGAGCCATGGAAATATAGAAAGACCATCATGAAGCTCATGATGAAGTTATGAAACCAGAGACATGCAAAGCTCATGCTACTTCACACTGCATACTGCTAGCAACATATGCATGTTATGTGTCATGAAAAACAACATATATAGAGGCTATAAAACCATGCATATATACAGAGGTTTTGTTTATTAATTGATCTCTCTATTGCCTTCTCTTTTCTCATTTCACTTCAATTTCATCTCTCTCTCTCTCTCTCTCTCTCTCTCAACGAAGAAAATGGCTGCGAAAGGGAAGGATCTTAGCCAACAGCTCGAGGAACTCATCAGCTCCTTGCAAGAACAAGTCAGTTCACCCCCATTATATTGCTTTGCTTATAAATATATCTTGCTTTCTCTTTTAAGTTTTTACAAGATTAATATGGTAAGCTTTATTAAATATGTTTCCTGGCAGGGCATTTTGACCGACTACTTTGACGACCTAAAAGGGTTACAAGATGAAAACAACCCTCGCTTCGTTGACGAAATTATCACCATCTTCCTTCGTGTAGCTGAAGATTACAGAGGCGAACTCACAAGAAATCTGTAATTAATTTCTTTCACTATTTCCATGAACTAATTGGAGTTTTACATATATATAGATACTAATTTTGCAGAATTCAATTTAAATTTTAATTAGGAGTGAGCCCGATGTCAACTATTCTGAGGTGCATAAACTCGCAATCTGGTTTAAAGGTAGTACCACAAGGTAATTGCCAATTATTTTCTTTTTTTTTGTCATAATTGTCAATTGGATAATCTTTTAGAATATGCTGCCTCATTAAGGTACATTATTTTTTTAACGCATTTGTGATGTATGCTGTAACAAAGGGCGGAACCACCCTTAGACTATGCTAGCCCAGTTCAAATAATTAGATAATTAAAAATTTTGTGTTACTTTTAAAAAAATTCAGCATATTTAGTGAAAATTAGCGCATTCCGTTCCACAAAAAATTAGTCTACTCCAATCTAGTAGCTCTTTAAACTTAAAAAGGAAAAAAATTATATCTCACCTGTATGAAAGTTCTTGGTTAAAATAATATGTGAATGAACCATTTCAGCTCAAAATAAAAGAATAAAGGACATTATTGCTAAGAATTTCTTTTAATATCTATCTGCTCTGGATTTTTGTATTGTATATTATGAGCTCAAATGGATGCTTCTTAATTTGTTGCACATCCTGGTCTTCTTAATTTACTGCATTTTGGACTTACAGTAATGCCTGTGGCCGGGTTGCCCTTGCCTGTCAAGAGCTTGTTGATGCAAGTGAAGCACAGAACAAAGAAGGGTAAGATTTTTAATTTGTTCTCTCATGATCCCCGAATAATCTACTAACAACATTTATGAATAATACATATATGTGTGGTTCTGTGCTTGTAGGTGCCTTGTGGCTCTTGACAATGTCAACCGTGAATACCTTGTCGCCAAAGAGAATTTGAATCGTATTGTTGGGGTAACATTTATGAAGATGTCATATGTATTTAATCTTTAATTCCGTTATCAGTTTTAATTTGCATGTTGCATGTTTTTACATTGTATCACTTCCAAAACCTTATGAAGATGTCATATGTATTTAATTATCGTGCATTTGATTGCTGATTGCTGATTGCAGATTGAAAATAAATTAACACATTGATTTTATAATTAGAGACCATAAACAATATAGGAATAAAAACTCTCTTTGGTGATTGTCCTCACACAATGTTCTAATATTCCGAATTTTCTATTCTACAGATGGAGCGTGAAATTTATAACATGAGGCTGCCGAAAGCAACATGAGTAGAGAGAGTTCTTATTATGTTAGATCATCGACTCCAGAAGATCGTGATGTTTTCTTCATGTTGGCCATGTAATAAGTTTATTACTTCTATGTTATAGACTTATTTATAACTTGTTTTAGGACAAGGTTTTGGTATTTGGAACTTTTGAATAAGTCACTATAAAGTGAACATTATGTGTGTTTAAGACTTGATTTTCAATCCATTTTATAAGTGGACCTTGTTCTTACTTTTCTATCCATTGTTGCTTGCCTAACTAATCTTTGTTCTTACTTTTGGCTAATGGATTTAATCATGGAATTCAATATTTTAGAACTCTATTTCTCTTGGAATTTTAGAAATGACAACTATTTAGATAGAATTTAAAGTTGGTATTTATGACCTCCAAATTCCATATTTTTTTCCATGTACAATTTCTAAATTTTTTGATTTTTTTATCCAAACACGGGAATTGGGGTATGTCAATTTGGAAGTTCTGACTTTTGTCCAAATCTCAAGTTTATTTCACATATCCAAACACACCGTAAGTGTCAAATTGCCACATAAGCCATCAAATCCAAATTTAACATTTTATATTTATTATCTCCCTTGGAGATACTCTTAGGCAATTACTTAGCTGTTGGAGGACTAGTGCTCATTGCCCTTGCCAAGTATGAACCAACCGTCTGGGTCCAAAGAAAGAGTTAATGTAATCATGACCGAAAAAGAAAAAAAATTTTGATTGATAATTTCTTGACCCGAAAAAAGAATACAAAAATAGACAAAATTTCCATGGTGATACTCCCACAGATGCACTAATAACGCGGCGCAGCTGGACCGCGATTAGAGAACGCTATTATTAAGTAGAGAGCTGCTATGTTTGATCTGTTCGGTCTCTCCAGAAGATCATATTTATATGTTCTTGAATAAGTTCATAGTGATCAAATGAACATTCCCGTTTAAGACTTTTTTTTTGGATATGCTTTGGTAGTGTCTTTATATTGGATTATAATCTCCACCATTTATTTATTTTTCTGATCTCCACCATTTGATTGTCACATTTGTACTTGTCATTCATTTCTTTTGGTTGGACAAAAAAACCAATCAGCCGATAAAACTGACTGATCGGCCGATTTGATTCAAATTTTGACTAGAATAAAAGTTAAACGGAGCAGTCTTCAGTTTAGTTATGCCTAGCTACTGTTTTTAAAACTTACAAACCGTTCCAATCGAATATTTCAGGAAGTGCAAGTAATTGATTATTGATGGGTATCCCTCTTTTGGTCGAGGAGGGAGAGAGAGAAAAGCATGGATTGAGACTTTCAACCGTATAATCCGATATCCCGTTAACTTAGCAAATGAACTATGTGTTATAGATGATTCGACCCAAAAATAGTTCGACGACTTGAATTAATATAATATATGACAGGACCCGACTCAAATTTCCCTCGGAATCCGTGCCGAACCCTGTGGTTTAACTGACATCATCCCAATGCCGGGCCCACATACTAAACAAATATCCTCTTCCCGAAATAATAGAAAAAGGGGCCGAGACTTCTGCCGAAATTTCGGCAGAGTCTCCCCTGAAAAATGGACTTTACCTAGAGATTCAACCTGTTAGAAAACAACATAATAGTGTGCACCAACTACCAGCATGCATAACAAGTACAACATAGGTCTCCGGCCTTCAAATCTAACCCTAATGGGTGATAACAGAGCATATCTAAGAGTATTCAAATTTAACGACAGAAAATCAAAGTTTACAAAAAGGGACATAAATGTCCTACAGTTTAGTCGAAGCTCAAAAAGAGGAGTGCTCGGCTAGATTGAACAATTCACTGCACTACTGCCTGGGGGGCGCAAAACAGAAAGAGTGTGAGTGGACAAAACAAAGTTTTCATACTTAAACCAACGTACTAACCCCACCGTTTCAAAACAATGCAAAACATGCAATCGAAATCATTTATATATGTACTTGATTCAAAACCAAGATATCTCAAAATAGATGAAGACAAACCCAACTCGAAACCTTTCCGAACAACATAGCCTTTTTCTTTCCCCGAGGCATAACCTCCCAAATCATGAACCCATATAGATATATATAAACATAAACAAAAATAACTTGATAAACGTAAGCATGAAAGTATAGTAAAGTTCCCATATAACAAAACAACATTCAAATTCCAATAAACCAGATAATTCCAAGGAAAAACCCATAACAATAACATTGTAATCATACTTTAATAGTAAACATTTTTCCCTTTCTTTCCCACACTCAGACATCCGCATGCCCGTAGGCACTGCAAGCAAGGAAGGATCCTCACTAAAAGAAAATACGAATACGAAAGTACTAATACATAGGTATAATATGACCTTAACACCAAATACAAGTATAGGGGAAACAATCTAGGGGATTGTTTGACTGGACACCGGGACAGCATCATAATGGCCCGTGCCCTAGGTTGAGCCGTCCAAACGGGATCTGGCTCCCTGACACACATGGCAGAATCTCAATACCCATGCAGCAGTACTAAGGGCCTACAGTCACACCTAATTAGAGAATGCACCGAGTATCCTACTTAATCAAACCAAGAACACCGTAACCATATCCATAAGAACTGGGAAAGGTACATAAAGTGGTGCCAACAACACTCCAATCAATCACAACTCATAATTCTATATATATATATATATATATATATATATATATATATATATATATATCCGATCACTTCCCAATTTCCAATTCAATCACATGTACCCAACCCCAAAACATTAGACACCCGGACATACATACGTCCATCAATCAAATAACCAACATATATACTCAAAATAAGGACATCACAGTCCCAAACAGATAGTTCGATACTCAAATTAAACATAAGTCTCAATTATCAATATAATCCCATAAATTCATAAAATACCAATTCCAAGAGTAAAACAATAATAAAACTCCATAATCAAAGTGTAGAAAACCATTTCAATATAATCCCATATATATATATACACACACATATACAGGGAGCTTTAGTTGAGAGATCTGTAAGACCCGTGTCTTGGGAAGCAAGAACGGTGAGTAATCCCACATCGCTCGGGGAGGAAAGGTGATGTGCCTTGTATGTGTGGACACGTCTCTATCTAGCACGAGGCCTTTTGGGAGCTCACTGGCTTCGGGTTCCTTGGGAACTCCGAAGTTAAGCGAGTTTGCGCTAGAGCAATCCCAGGATGGGTGACCCACTGGGAAGATATTGCTCGTGAGTTCCCAGAAACAAAACCATGAGGGCGGGGGCCCAAAGCAAACAATATCGTGCTAGGGGAGTCGGGTCGTGACAATATCCTTCAAATAAGCTTATTTGAGGGACACTCTTATAGGGTCCACTTCATGTTGTATTTCACTAATCTAAACCATCTATTTTGTAGATACTCATTTAAAGATCATCTCTCCAAATTTTAGTATGCAGTTCTTGATGTTCTAGAAGTGTGTAGAAACTTACAGAACAAAAATATGGGGTTTGCATGTCTCAAATTGTCTCGATTTACACGAATCGATCGTCGTCTGGTTGTGCTATCTATGAAGATCTGATCGTTGGGTTGAGACTAAATTGTTAGGTTGTGGTTAGATGACTATCCTTGACCTATTGGAAATCACGAATTGGAAATCCGGTTTTGATTAATTTAGCATCAGACCTTTTATGAGTGGACTGTTGTTTTGAAATAAGTACAATGATCTTTTAAATTGTAAACCCTTTGCTTATCGATGGTTTTGAATGAAACTCAATTTAATTATCGTCTCTAGCTTATTATGGGTTCAACGTTGTTTCCTTTAGATTTTGTGGTTGTGATGATATAATTGAGATTTTCGAAAATTTTCATTGTCATTTTGCTTTCTCGATTATACTATATGACATGGCTATATATATTGAGATTGAGAAAGTGGTTATTAAAAGTGCAAGATCCGTGTCTTGGGGAAGCAAGAATGGTGAGCAATCCTACATCGCTCGGGGAGGGAAAGGTAAAGTGTCTTATATGTGTGGGCACTTTTCTTCCTAGCACGAGGCCTTTTGGAAGCTCACTAACTTCATATTCCATGGGAACTCCGAAGTTAAGTGAGTTTGGGCTAGAGCAATCCCAAGATGGGTGACCCACTGGGAAGTTGCTCGTGAGTTCCCAGAAACAAAACCGTGAGGGCGGGGCCCAAAGCAAACAATATTGTGCTAGGGGAGTCAGGTCGTGACATAATGGTATCAGAGCTGGGCCCCGACCGGAAGTGTGCTAGTGAGGACACTGGGCCAAAAAGGGGGTGGATTGTAAAACCCGTGTCTTGGGGAAGTAAGAACGGTGAGCAATCCCACATCCCTTGGGGAGGGAAAGGTGAAGTGCCTTATATGTGTGGGCACTTCTCTTCCTAACGAGGCCTTTGGGGGAGCTGGCCGGATTCCATGGGAACTCCGAAGCTTAAGCGAGTTTGGGCTAGAGCAATCCCAAGATGGGTGACCCACTGGGAAGTTGCTCGTAAGTTCCTAGAAACAAAACCGTGAGGGCGGGGCCCAAAACAAACAATATCCTGCTAGGGGAGTCGGATCGTGACAAAAAGACCTTATGAATACCCTCTCCCCTAGTTAACAATACAATGAGATATAGTTAGATATTTAGGACCCATCAAGGCACACATATATGCTTTGTGTGGATGAATAAAATATAAGAACGAATTTGTTGATGAAATTTTAATTTTTTAGGTCTTAAAATAAATCCGATAGTTTTCCAACCATATTGATGCTTATTGGATAAGAATTGACAAGTTAAGTTCAATTAATTATTCAAATACGAACTAATAAATCAAACAATCTGACTATAAAGGATTTGGGCTAAGGCAATACAATCGAAATCAAATATTGGGTTGGGCTCGGGGCGGGTCTGGTTGCACCCATCCAATTTGCATCCTTATTCTACAATTAGTAAAACATGAATAAAAAGCCAAGCACAAATAAACAGACCATCGTGAAGCTCATGAAGCTATGGAATGAAAAGCCAGACCAGAGACATGCAAAGCTCATGCCTCTTGAGTCTTAACGCACATTCTTTTTAGCATGAAAATAACATCCACACAGCCTATATATATAAATAAAACCATGCATCTGTCTCTATTGCCTTCTCTTCAGTCATTTCATCACTTTCATCTCTGTACTCTCTCTCTCTCTCTCTCAAAACAAAACAGAAAAGAAGAAGAAAAAAATGTCTGGGAAGGAACTTGGCCAAGAGCTCAAGGAACTCGTCAGCTCCTTGCAAGACCAAGTCCTTCTCTAATCTTTTTACTTTTGGAGTTTTTGTTTTTGTTTTCTTTTTCTTTATTCAGTTTATTGCTTTGCTTTCTCATCTCTAATTCTTGTTTTTGAAGTTATATTTATTTTATTTTCTTTTTCTGTTTAATAGCTGATTTTATTGTGTAATTATATAATTTTTCTTTCTTCTCTCTCTCCTTTTTTTACCCTGATCAAAGGGTTACTATTTAATGTCAATATTTTATATTTTAATAATATATAACAAAAAGATGATCAAGTTAAATTAATATTGCAGCTAATTAACTACTATATATACGTACGTTTCCTGGCAGGGAATTTTGGACGAGCAATTTGATCAAATGAAAGCAGTTCAGAATGAACAAAATCCTTGCTTTGTTGCAAATTTGATCACCGCATTCCTTGGTGATGCTGAAAATATTATGGCACAACTCAGCACATATCTGTAATTTTCTTCACTGTTTTAATTTACTATTTTGTTTTTACATATACATTATTTATATATGTATTGATTTTGGAAAATTCAATTTTAGGAGTGCTCAGGATGAAGTGAACTATCCCCAGGTAGCAACTCATGCCCTCACGCTCAAAGGAAGTAGCTCAAGGTATAATAAATTGAATGCCACACTTTATTTTAATTTTAAATGTTAAACCTTTTTATTTTAGGTTTTGTTGCTAAATGAAAATTCAAAGCAATTTTGCACAAAAAAGGCATGAACAAAATTGTAAATTTAACTGAATGTATTGTGACCTAAACTAAAGTAGTCGGATCTGAAATAGCTCAAGATAAACTAAAATTTCAACTAATTTTTTGCCCAAGAAATAGTGACAACCGTATTTACATTGAGTTGATTTAAACTAAATGTTTTTTTTGTTAACCTAACTAAATGAAAAAGTGACACGTGTGAGAATGTGAAGAATTGTTACACATCGAAAAAATTAAAAAAACTCCCCCATAAAAAAGGAAGTAACAAATTAATTTTTTCACGCCTACTATATACATAAAGACTAACCATGGTTTTAAGTTTTTAATGTTGAATGATATATGTATAGAAAATAAGCCCAAATTATTCTTTCTTGTACATCCTTTTGTCACACTAAGAATTTAATTACATTGATCCTCTCTGCTGAATTTGGACTTACAGTGTTGGTGGTTGCCGGATGGCGTTAGCCTGTAGCCAGCTCCGAGATGCAAGCGATGTAAATGACCATGAAGAGTAAGAATTGGATACTATTATAGCCAAATTATATTTCTTAATATTCACTCAGACTTTTATAAAAACAACCCTTATTTGATCTACATGGATAAAGACCTCTCTTATGAAAACTGTTTTTGACGGAAATCTTATGCTTGTAGGTGCATTATTGTTCTTGAGCTTGTTAACCAAGAGTTTCTCGTCTTGCGGGAGAATCTGAATCACATTGTTCAGGTAATTCTTAGCTTTAACATGCATCTTTTACTTCATATTTTCCCCTTGTTTTGTTCTAATATTCTTTTTTTTCCCCCAACAAAAATCTGGAAACATAATGGAGTGCAGATGGAACGCGCAATCCATGAAAATGAGGTCAAAAGGCGCAATATGTAGAGAGAGCTGGTTTGTTCACTTTGTTAGGAGACCTTCTCCAGAAGCTCATTGGTTTCTTTATGTTGTTAGCTATGGAATAAAAGTTCATTACTGAACTTACTATCTATTGTTACAGACACATATAATTTATGGGAAAATTAAGGTCCATGGGTGTAATGCTTGTTTCATGATATATTACAGAGATAACATGTACGAAAATAAACTATTTTGAACAAACTCTTGGAAGAATTTTTTCACAAAAAATATGAACGCAAATTTTAATGGATATATACTTTGAATTTCTTTTTACTTTTTTGGTTACATAAAAATATTTTACAAAATCAAAAACCAATGACATGCCTATTTTATTCACGTAGAAAAAAATTCGTAGATGCCAAGATATTAGTATTGATTTTTTTTTTCTTATCAAGAACACAAACATTTATTAAACAATCCAAAACCAATTAATTACAATTGACAGAACCTGTGTGCTAAAGGAGAAATTATAGAGTGGTACCGTATCACCATGTTAGCTGGTGATACTCCCACTCAAAATATGCCATGTGTCTTTATTTTTTAAAGACTCAAACTTTATTTTACAGCTCGACTTTAACCTAATTTTTACCCTTTAAAATAAAATTAAGAAAATAAACAATGGAAAAAAAAAGAGCAGAGTCACAGGCCACCGCAACACGCCTACCATGCACCGCCTACTCTGGTCGCTGCCCCCTCCCTCTCATTAAGTAATTTATGAAATCAGAAAAATATTTAAATATTCACTAAAGAAATAACAATTAAAACATAATTACTAATTAAAGTAATTAAAAAAGGCTAAGGTATTACTTAATTACATATCATAAATTAAAGAAGTTGCCCAAAAAATAAAAGTAAAGAAATAACCAAAGTTTACTAAACTAAACCTTTAATCTAAGGAACAATAAAGAGCAAAGTTCATACTCTTAAACTTATAGCAATGATTTTGACCACAAAACATCTAGGAACGAAGAAGATCCTTTGTTTGTGGTGGTGTTGTTAGATTTGGATCGCTAGACTCCAATATAAATGGTTGCGGTGAACGCTCTCGATTTCAACTTGAACGCGTCTTTCTTGATTCCCAGGATTGTTGGCCCTTTTGCCTCCTCTTCTTGAGCTTTGGTTGGCAAGAAAGTGTGGTAGTTAGTGGTCTTCATGTTATCCGCCATGAGAATTGAATGGTTTTTCTTTTTGTATTTCAGAGTGGATGAAGAAATTTGATAGATGAAAATTAGGGTTTTGGTTCGGGTTTTATAATGATGCATGGATGCAGTGTAATAGGAAAGTTGGATGATGGTTTACATGTAGGGATTGTAAATGGAAATTTTATTTATTTATGAAATAATAATGAAATCTTGGCACACGCATACTGCATATTAATAATAAAAATAAACATCTGCATAGGTGGTACATAGTAGTGTGATAAATTAAAAACATTTAAGACACATGGAGCATGCTACACGCGTGATAATAAAACCGCTTCATGCGCGTATGTAGAAAGTAATTTAGCTATTAATAAGAGTCACCTTTGGGATTAATCCAACGACATGTAGTCTATGTGATTGTTTAGTACGACTTCATGTCGTTGGACTAATCCAA
Source organism: Prunus padus (assembly GCA_024362665.1). Classification (NCBI taxonomy): domain Eukaryota; kingdom Viridiplantae; phylum Streptophyta; class Magnoliopsida; order Rosales; family Rosaceae; genus Prunus; species Prunus padus. Next base: position 9,564,080 of record JANFAM010000015.1, read on the forward strand.
TGGGTGAGGTGTTGCTTAGAGTCGCTCAAACTTCTGTCCTCACCTGAGGTCTTATGCTAAAATGGAATCTTTTTTTTTTTTTTTTTTAAAAGAGAGAATAATATCATAATTCCCAATGCGTGATCTTCTAATGCCTAATTACCCTTGTCAACACAAACCAAGCATTGCTAATTAATTACCTTTGCTTTTTCTGTAAGCAAGGGTTGAGAATTAATTTTTTTATAGGTGGGCTAGCTAAAAAAAGAAGGAAGTAAACAATCAAAATTGTAGCTTACAAGTTTATGATCTAAGTGAGGATGCCATTCATTGGTTTAAAATAAAAACAAAAAGAAATTAGAAAAGCCTTCAAGAAGCACATATGGTGGGCCACGGTGGCGGAGGTAGAGTTTGATATTTGGGGGCCACAAGCTTAAAACTATGGGATTTTTTGTGCAGTCTGTACTATGCTCTTTGTAGAGTCAAAGAGGTGAGAAGATGGTAGGGGGCCCAGGCCATCTCAGGCCTATGAATAGCTCCGCCCTGGTGGGCCATATATGTTTTTTTTCTTCGAAAACTCACCAAAAGCATACTTCTTGTCGTTGGCCAATATAGATATAAGCTTTTCCTTCAAAAGCTATTTGGGCTATAGCCCACCTTAGCTGTGGCAGTGGTTCCATTCTTGTTTGTAAGAACCTTCTTAACTTAGTGGATTGCCTGGTCGAATGATGACTCTCAGTTTTTCCCTATTGGTGGGTTTCTGAGTGAGCATTTCTGGTGTGCTATTCTTGATTTTATGACTAGTCATACTATATCTGTTATATATCTCTAAAATGTTGACGAATGTTCACACACCTTTTACTCTAGTTGTTGCTAGCACAGAGGATGCCTACGTTGACGGGTCCTTTTGAGTGTCTAGGTTGTCACATAGTCATCTTCTAAATTTGCAAGGACTATAGAATTGATTGATAAATGAATGTATATTCTATTGTGTGTTCTTAGATGTGTAACTCGTTGTTGACTAGTCATACATTTGCTAGAATTACTTTCTTTGTCTAATCTTTCTTTAACTTTGTTAGAGTTTAATTTTATCCCCTAGGTACCAATTGCTTTTTGCCTCCTCTTCTTCAGCTTTGGTTGACAAGAAAGTGTGGTAGGTAGTGGTCCTCATGTCATCAGCCATGACAGTTGAAGGGATTTTCTCGTCTGTTGTTGTGGGTGAGAGAAAGTTGATCGTTGAAAATTAAGGTTTTGGTTCGGGGTTTTATAATAATCATGCATGGAGAGTGTAATAGGAAAGTTGGATTACGCTTGTTTGCAATTCATGCATGTAAAGGAAATGTATAAAATAATGAAACTTTTTCTTTACTCTCACGTTTCCTAATTTTATTGTTCTAAACTGAATTATTTACCCGAAAAGAGCTTTTGTCATACAATGATACTGTCATATACAATACAAACTTAGTTTTTTTTTTCGTGTCATACCCAAAAACATGTTTTTACTCAATTTGAATCGCATTGCTGAGGTAAAATACTTATTGGGAACTTTTAATCACTTATCAGCTTCAATTTGCATGCTTTTACATTGTATTTTCCCCTTCCTTTTCTCGTATATGTCATATATATACCATATGATAAACATGTACATAGAGAATATATAGAGGCTTATTACTATACATTGATGAATACCAAAAAGAACATTCTACGAATAAACAAAGGCCTCAGCTTTATCACTTCAAAGAATACTAGCCCCTTAAGTAGAGAGTTCTTGCAATTTATCAAAATGAGGCTTAGATTGTCTCTAGAAGACCATGGTGTTTTCTTCATGTTGGCTATGGAATAAGTTTGTTATAGATTTTTGAATTTTCGAATAAGTTCTCTATGAAGTGAACATTATATCTATTTAAGGAGTTGATTTTTTATTTATTTTATAAGCTTAGACCTTAGTCATACTAGGGGTGGGCAATAAAACCGATAACCCGAGAAACCGGCCGAACCAAACCGATCGGGTTGGTTTGGTTCGGTTTTTTTAATTATTTTAATTTATTTCTGGTTTCAAATTATACCAAACCGGTCAATCCCGTTCGGTTTGCGGTTTGAAGTTTTCAAAGTGACCGGTTTAACCGAACCAAACCGATCACTGTTCACAGCCAATATTACAAAAATAATTGAACAAGGTGGGGTTCGAACCCCTTCCTTCTTTGTTTCTGCCTATACCATTATCCACTGGAGCAAGCAAGTTTCTTTGTGATGGTTGATATAACAATTTTATTTAACCACTTTGTAGTAGAATAAATATTATAAAAATGTTATAATCTCTTTTTGTTTTCCGCACCACTTCTTCTCTCTCTCTTTGGACGACTACTCCCTTCTTTTTCTTCTCTCTTTCTTCTTTCTTCTTCCTCCCTCTGTTTCTTTTTGTCACAGCCTTTTTCTTCTTCTTCTTCTCTCTCTCTCTCTCTCTCTCTCTCTCTCTCTCTCTCTCTCTTCTTCTTCTTCTTCTTCTTCCACCCTCTCTATTATTCATTTCTTTCTTATTGTATGGTAATCCAAAACTGTACTAGGCTACCAACCATTTTTACAAAGGGAATAAATAAGCTGGAGCCGTGGAGGTGGAGGGGCAAGCTGCGAAGTCGTCGAGCCCAGATCCAGCAGCCTCCATCTCAATTCTTTCGCAACATCCATCTCAGTTCATTCGCAGCCACCGGTTAAACACCAAAACCGAGAAAACCAAACCGTTTGACCGGTTAATCGAGCCACCGGTTAACCGGAGTTGATGGTTCGGCTCCGGTGCCGTAGATCTCTCCACCGAAGGCTACGGTTCGGCGTGCGGTTTTGGGTGAAACCCGAACCAAACCAAACCGTGCTCAGCTCTAAGTCATACCACCGTAATCATTCTAATTTTCTTATTTTTCATAGTCGATGCCAGATGTAAACTTTATGTTAGAAAGTAGGAAATTACCCATAAAATTACACTACCCATATAAGGGAGAAGGATGGTATGTTGAATAATATCCTACAAAATTATTACCCCCTTGAGTTACTTCACTAAATATTAAAAAAATAATAATTCAAGAGTCCACATATATTTCACAAAGTCCTTTTCGTTGATTTTGGATCCAAAAATTGATGATTTTATATAATAAAAAATTCTCCAAATGACAAAGTTAGCCTTTGAGATTAGATTGCTCGTACATTTACTGAGGTTAATTTTGTCATTTGCATAAGTTTTTTTTTAATAAAATCATCAATTTGTGGACAAACAATCAACGAAAAAGGGGTTTTGTGAAAACAATTTGAAACCTCAGGGGGTTTGTGTAATTTTGAAACCTCAGGGGACGTTAGTGTAATTTTTGAAACCTCAAGGAGTTTTGTGAAAACACCCAAAACCTCAGAGGGTGAATAATACCCACAAAATTAGTGAAGGGATATGTTGAATAATAACCACAAAATTATTACTGGCATGTAGGGGTGGGCATCAATCCGGTTGAACTGATGAAACCGGTAAATTCAAATCATAATTACCGGTTTGGTTTGGTTTTGAGTAAGAAAAATTCAAATGGTTTAAAAATCAAATCGGACTGTATATCATTTGGTCTGGTTTGGTTTTGAGTAAGAAAAAGTCAAATGGTTTAAAAACAAAATCAGACCGTATATCGTTTGGTTTGATTTGGTTTTGTGCATTTATAAACCCGCCTAAACCGAACCGGGCCATCTACTTGTATATTTATTTATATTTTATTTTACATGTACTCTAATTAGATAATAACTATATATGGATCTTGAATTTGAAGTTTGATGGGCCTTTTGAGTTATTGATATTTGAATTGTAGCTATATTAGTTATTAAAATTTGAAGTTTTATGTCATGTTGAGTTTTAGGAAGGTTTGATACTCTAATAAATGAAATAATATATATATATATATATATATATATATATATATATATATATATATATATATATGTAGCAAGTTGAGAATTTTTTGTTGTAATTGGTCTAACCAAACCATTATATTGTTATTGGTTCGGCCGTAGTTTTGAGGTGAAACCGATTGAATCTGGATTGTGCCCACTCCTACTGGCATGAGGACCTACCGGATGTCCAAAACAAGGTTCCTTTTAACCAAAAACAAAAGCAAGGTTCCTATTTTTTTTATATCCATATATAGTAATATAGCCATGGACCCAAACCGTTGGTTCTAGTCATGGATCATAATTTGGTCCGTGGTTAATAGGTCGAAGTGGGTAGCACGAGGCCCGATGGGCCAAAGTCCGACCCGTTCTTTAATTGGATAGGACCTGCCCGCCCACGGTCCGACCCTTCTAAGTCCATTTAGACTTGGCCCGGCCTGCCTAGGCTCTTTTTTTAATAGATTAATTGATGCACTTTTTAACCTCATTTTAGGTATTAAAATAATATAATATATAGGATGAATTATCTAATGAGACATCACTCGGGCTGGGTTTAAATTTAGTGAAGTTATCGAACTCAAAGATTTGCCCAGATGATAATTTATCAACCCAAAGTCAACATGTGTACCTACATATTAATTAAAGCATGAATAAAGGGGCCAAGCAAATATAGAAAGGCCATCATGAAGCTCATGATGAAGTTATGAAACCAGAGACATGCAAAGCTCATGCTACTTTACACTGCATACTGCTAGCAACATATACATGCTATGTGTCATGAAAAACAACATATATAGAGGCTATAAAACCATGCATATATACAGAGGTTTTGTTATTAATTGATCTCTCTGTTGCCTTTTATTTTCTCATTTCACTTCAATTTCATCTCTCTCTCTCTCTCTCTCAACGAAGAAAATGGCTGCGAAAGGGAAGGATCTTAGCCAACAGCTCGAGGAACTCATCATCTCCTTGCAAGAACAAGTCAGTTCACCTCCATTATATTGCTTTGCTTATAAATATATCTTGCTTTCTCTTTTAAGTTTTTACAAGATTAATATGGTAAGCTTTATGAAATATGTTTCCTGGCAGGGCATTTTGACCGACTACTTTAACGACATAAAAGGGTTGCAAGATGAAAACAACCCTCGCTTCGTTGACCAAATTATCACCATCTTCCTTCGTGTAGCTGAAGATTACAGAGCCGAACTCACAAGAAATCTGTAATTAATTTCCTTCACTATTTCCATAAACTAATTGGAGTTTTACATATATATAGATACTAATTTTGCAGAATTTAATTTTAATTTTAAATAGGAGTGAGCCCGATGTCAACTATTCTGAGGTGCATAAACTCGCAATCTGGTTTAAAGGTAGTACCACAAGGTAATTGTCAATTGGATAATTTTTTAGAATATGCTGCCTAATTGCTATACATTAATATATTACAAAAAGGAGAATTATGATTTTGACGCATTTGTGATGTATGCTGTAACAAAGGGCGCCCTTAGACTATGGTAGTTCAACTAATTAGATAAATAAAAATTTTGTGTTACTTTTAAAAAATTCAGCATATTTAGTGAAAATTAGCGCATTCCATTCCACAAAAAATTAGTCTACTCCACCCTAGTAGCTATTTAAACTTAAAAAGCAAAAATTTATATCTCACCAGTATGAAATAAAAGAATAAAGGACATTATTGCTAAGAATTTCTTTTAATATTTATTGGTCTGCTCTGGATTTTTGTATATTTTGAGCTCAAATGGATGCTTCTTAATTTGTTTCTCATCCTGGTCTTCTTAATTTCTTAATTTACTGCATTTTGGGAATTACAGTAATGCCTGTGGCCGGGTTACCCTTGCCTGTCAAGAGCTCGTTGATGCAAGTGAAGCACAGAACAAAGAAGGGTAAGATTTTATTTGTTCTCTCATGATCCCCAAATAATCTGCTAACAAAATTTATGAATAATATATATATGTATGGTTCTGTGCTTGTAGGTGCCTTGTGGCTCTTGACAATGTCAACCGTGAATATCTTGTCGCCAAAGAGAATTTGAATCGCATTGTTGGGGTAACATTTATTTTGAATCTTTGATCATTTCTCAGTTTTAATTTGCATGTTGCATGTTTTTACATGGCCGTGAAGATGTCATATATATTTAATTATCGTGCATTTGATTGCTGGTTACAGATTGAAAATAAATAAACAATATAGGAATAAAAACTTGCTTTGGTGATTGTCCTCACACAAATGTTCTAATATTCAGAATTTTCTTTTCTACAGATGGAACGTGAAATTTATGACATGAAGCTTCCGAAAGCAACATGAGTAGAGAGAGTTCTTATTATGTAAGAATCATCGACTCCAGAAGATCGTGATGTTTTCTTCATGTTGGCCATGTAATAATTTTGTTACTTCTATGTTATAAACTTATTTATAACTTGTTTTAGGACAAGGTTTTGGTATTTGGAACTTTTGATTAAGTTCACTTTATGTGTGTGTGTTTAAGACTTGATTTTCTATCCATTGTATAAGTGGACCTTTGCTTGCCTAACTAATCTTTATCTCCACCATTATTGTCACATATTAATCATTCTTTGCTAATATTGTTCTTATTTTTCATAGTGGATGCCAATTGTAAACTTTATGTTAGAAAGTAGGAAATTGCCCATAAAAAGGGAGAAGGAAGGAACATGTTGAATAATAATAAGATATTACTCCCATCAGTAATTACTTCACTAAATATGAAAAATGTTCAACATATTCTTTAACAAAGATTACCAACGATGTGTTTGGATATGGAAGTACTAGGAATTTAAAATGATGTAAATTAATGTTCTAGAATTTGCAATGTTTTTTGTTTGACTAATGGATTTAACCATGGAATTCAATATTTTTGAACTCCATTTCTTTTGGAATTTTAGAAATGACAACTATTTAGATAGAATTTAAAGTTGGTATTTATGACCTCCAAATTTCATATATATTTCACTCATCCAAACGCACTGGTAGTTTCCAAAGAAAGAGTTAATGTAATCATGGACCCAAACGCACCGGTAGTTTTTTTCATTTGTTTCGGGAAGAGGGTTTCTGTTTAGTATGTGGGCTCAGCATTGGGTTAATGTCGGAACATCAGCAGAGTTCGGCACGAGTTCCAGGATGGAATTCGGGTCGGGTCCTATCAATAGACGACCTGCTATACTATTTCTTTAAAAACAAATAGGAAAAACCGAGTATTGCCGACCGGCTATACTATTTCTTTTATATAAAAAAATGGAAAAAACCGGGTATAGCCGCGCGGCTATACTATTTCTATTTTAAAAAATTGAAAAAAAACCTAGTATAGCTGGGGGGCTATACTATTTCTTTTTAAACAAAATTAGAAAATACTGAGTATAGCGACGCGACAATACTATTTAGTTTTAAAGAATTGGAAAAAACCGAGTATAGCTGGTCGGCTATACTATTTCTTTTAAAAAAAATAAAAAAGAGTACAGCCGGGCGGCTATACGATTTTTTTTTCTTCTAAAAAACCGTACTATTTAATATATAAAAATATAAAAAAGGACCCTGCTAGTTGCATTAGTGTATACTTTATAGATATTAATTTTTGATCGCCGCGCAGCTATACGAATAAAATACGTACGTGTTTTATTCGTCAAAATTTTGGCAAATTACAACATAAAAGTTCGGCCACTCTATAATATTTTAATATATATCATTTGTATTCAATAATATGTGATAATTATGTGTATAATATGTGACATCCCTGACCTAAAAATAAAGGAAAATAAATAAAAGAATTGAGATAATTAAATAAGGAAATAAAAAGGAATTAAAATGAATTAAATAAGAATTTTTGGAATTTAATTGGAATTTAATAATTAAAGGGGCAATTTGGTCAACTATATTTTCGGGATGGAATTTGGCGAAACGAGTTGCACCATTGCGTCCGCACGTCGAAACGAGTTCGTTGAGGTGTGGTACGTTCGATTTGGAGTTGTAGCGATTAAAATGGATATTTTAATAATTTAAAATTTTGATAAAACCAACAAAAAATCTGATTGGGCCAAGTCAGCTCTCTCCCTCTCTCTCTGCGTGCGACTGTTCGGCTTCCCCCTCCCTGTTCAGAAACGCCAGGGTTGTTTGGAGCCGCTGCCGCCGCGTCCGACCACCATGACGGTCGGCACCGGTACCAAAACGACGAGCTCCACCTCTTCTCTTCATCCCTCATCTTCCCCGACGCTGGTGGCTCCTGGATTCGCCGGAAAAACGCTGAGAACGTCCAGTTTTCCTCCATTCTTCACAGTGTCGTTCTGGTGGTTTCCGACCACCAAAATTGTCGATCCAGGTATGTTTCTAAACCTATTCTTCGAGCTCTTGATGTTTTTGGGGTGGGTTTTGAGCATTGGAGCCGTTTGGTGATCGGATCTGAAACCCTTGATTTGGCCGAATTTTCGAATGGATTTTCCGGCCAGTGGCCGGCGGTTCTTGGCTGGGTTCGAGCGGTTTTTGACTCCTGAAGTGGTGGTGAGTCATTTGGTGTATGGGTTGCTGTCGGATCTGGTAGTTTTACGTTGGCCGGATTTGCTCAAGTCACCCACCACCCACGGTGGCGCGCATGGCGGCGCGTGGTGGTGGTGTGGTGGCAGGTCTGTGTTCCTACGCGACCCTCGTGTCGTTATGAACGCGTACACGTGCGCGGATTCTGATTCGGACATTGTTTGACAATCTAACCCGTCTATTGCGCGTTTCGTGAGTTCGATGTGTTCGGACAGTTGGATCGAAACCAAATTCACGTATGTTGATCCCCATATTTCTAGGAACGTATAGGATTTGGCAGATCGTGGATCGGAGTCCCGGATACTCCGGATCAATGACTTAAAGTGTGAATTAAACCGTAACCGTCTGATCGTGCGATCGTGAGCGATCCGACCATCCGATCGAGACCAAACTTTAGGGACGTGTTCTATAAATCGTAGTGAACCTGTAGGAACTTTCGGATGTAAGTTTGGAGGTCATGGGACCTACGGGCCCGATTTGACCTATTCGGGTCGGTTTGACCAAGTTTGACCGAGGCTTTCCGGAGGTCGCCTTGCCACGTAGTTGACTTTGTTGGACTTCTAGGAATGTTCGGATCGATTTGGAGGTCGTGGGCTCCGCTGGCTCGGGTTGACCGAAACGGGGTGTTTGACTGCCGGTTGACCGTGAGTCTTCCGAGGTAGTCCAACTGGCTCGCGTATCCTTGTTTAGGTACTCTGGCACCGCATACGTAGCGAACGGGACCCTTTTAGGGTTGTGCAGCATAGGACCAACGGTAGTGGACTTTGTTTTCAAATGACCATGAATTGGATGAATTGCATGAAATGAATTTGATAATGGTTTTTAAGTCTTGGTTTGACTTTGGTTAAAATATGATAAAAGGGTTTGCATTGAGGTTTATGCATGATTTGGGTTGCCGGTTTATATGTGGGGCCCTAATGGCTATTTTATTATTATTTATACCTTTGGGTATTGAACGGGATGTGGTGAACGCCCGGTGGATTTTAGTATTTGATTTTGATTATATAATTGAGCGATTTTAAGCCTGGAATTGTTATATTATTTAAAATGGATTTAAAGGATTATTGTACCAAAAAGAGAATTTAATTGGGTTATTTTGACCTTGGGGTCTTTATACTAATTATGTATGTATTTTGGGTATGAAATACGGACGTTGGGGTCGTCTAGATATTTATGTTTAATGGGTTATTATATATATATTTATATACACTTATATATATATATTTTACGAATAATACTTATACGTTGAATAAAGGTTTTTAGAAAAGATATATTAATGGTTTAAAAAACGGTGAACTAAACTTTGGTTATATATATATATATATATACACTTTGGATATTCATTTTGAATCTTGGATTTGAAGATTCATGGTTTTAATGAAATTTAAATAATAATTACGTTTATGAACTTCGGGTTTTCGGTTTAAGTATTGGAGCCTTCGTGGCTATATTTTATGATATGTATATCATTGCGACTTATGTTTTATTCGGGTTTTGAACTGATATACTTGACTTGAGCATTGATTGATATTGGATTATATTTCTGAGTATGGTTTTAAATGAATATGATGTTTCATTGATTATGAATTTGATTTGCGGTCGTTTGACCCTTGTGATTATTTTGAATATAGAAATATATTTGTGGGACGGTGATGTCCTGATTTTGAATATATTTATATTGGGTATTTGACTGATGGACTGGTATATGTCCTCGTGTCTGATGTGTTGGGGTTGGGTACATTGTGATTGTATATATATATATATTGTTATCGCGTGGCGATTGATTTGAGTGCTGTTAGCACCTTGTATTGTACCTCTCCTGCTCGAGCATCGATGATCGCATGGCGATTGATATGATACGGTTACCTGGATTTAGTATGGTTCAATCCGGTGCATACCTTAACGGGGTGTAGTTGTAAACCCTTAATCGGGTAGTCTGCGCACGTAGGACAGATTTCGGAGTTATGGTTGGTAAGTTTTTACCATATAGGCATGTGAGTTTAGTCCCACTTTGGACAGCTCAACCAAGGCACGGTGTCTCGATAAGATCGCACGGTGTCCAAACCAAATGATCCCCTATTGGATTGTTTTCCCTGGTACTTGTGTTTGGTGTTGAGGTTATACTATACCTATACGCGTGTGTTAGTATCTTCGTATTCATATTTTTTTAGTGAGGATCGTTCCTCGCTTGTCGTGCTTGTGAGCACGTGATTGTGAGAGTGGGGAAGTTCGGGAAACTATTTACCTGTTTCGGTTGCAGTATGCTTGATTTGACTACGGTATTTATTAGGTTATGTTTTGGATTTTGAATCCTGAAACTGATTTCTTATATATATATATATATATATATATATATATATATATATATATATATGTTTATATATATATATAAATGATTTGAACTGGAATTAATGTCTTTATTGCAGTCAAGTTTGGTTTGCTTGATGTAAACGAGTTATTCGGCATTTTAAGGTTTGTTTTACCATATGTGAATTTTATTCCATCTTTATGCTTTTACGTTAACAAGTCCTTTTGTTTATGTTTTATAAACCTGCGTGAGGTTTGATTTGAGAGGTTATGCCTCGGGAAAAATAAAAGGCTGGGTTGTTCGGAAAAAAGGGTTTTGAACTGGAAATGTTTTCTCGTACTTTGAGATAGTATGGTTTTCAAATCAATCAATTATATAAATGATTTCATATGCATGGTTCGCATTGTTTTAAACGGTGGGGTTAGTACTTTGATTTAAGTATGTAAAACCTTGTTTTTGTCCACTCACACTCTTTCTGTTTTGCGCCCTCCATACCGTAATCGTCGCTTTGTTACTGTTCGGCCTTGCACTCCTCTTCTCGAGCTTTAACTGAAGGGCAGGATTGTTGTCCTTGAACCCTAAACTTGTATTCTGTTATTTCTATTCCGCTGACTCTTAGATTGCTCTGTATTTATCCGTTAGGGTTGAATTTGAATGGCCGGAGGCCTGTTATGTATTTGTGTATGCATGCTGGTTCTTGGGTTGTAATCTGTTGCTTGTTTGAACATGTTGTAATTTTTGGGTTAGACCTTGTTGTAGGGGAGACTCTGACAGGACCCGACCCGAATTCACCTCGGAATCCGTGCCAGGTCCTGTGGTAAAACCGACATTTACCCAAATGTCGGGCCCACATACAATCAAGTTCCTTTCTCCCGAACGAATTGAGAAAGGGGTCAAGACTTTTGCCAAAAAAACGGGCAGAGTCACCCCTGAAATATGGATATACCAAAATTAATTCAACCTGCTAAAACACAACATATATACAATACACAAGTGCCAGCATGTATACAGTATACATTAAAGGCCTCTGGCCATCAAATTCAACCCAAACGAGTATACAGAGCAAATCTAAGAGTATTCAGAATACAGTAGTAGAAATAGGATTTACATAATAGGGCAAGTGCCCTACAAGCAAGTCGTGCCCGAGAGGAGGTGTGCTTGGCCGAACCGCTCAGATGCTACGACTACGGCCTGGTGGGGCGCAAAACAGAAAGTATGTGAGTGGACAAAAATAAGGTTTTAGTAGTTCAAAACAACATACTAACCCCACCGTTTCAAAAACGATGATGCAATCATGCAGTTCAAGTCATTTAAATAACTAATCAAATCAGGATTCAACATCCAATAATTGTAGCATAATAACATGATAAATATATCATCATACTGTTTCCCCTTTTATCCCAACTCAAAATAACCACAGCCCGTAGGCACGACAAGCAAGGAAAGATCCTTACTCAAAGAAAATATGAATACAATGATAATAACTCAATATATAATAATGTAAGACCTCGATACGAAAAACAAGTACCAGGAAAACAATCCAACAGGGGATCATTTGACTGGACACAGGTACAGTCTCCTCGAGACCCCGTGCCCAGGGTTGAGCCGTCCAATGGGACTAAACTCACAGGTCTATATGATAAAACTTCCAAACCGTATCTCCGAAAATATGTCCTACGCACGCAGACTACCCAATCACGAGTCTACAGTCACATCCCGTCAAGGGTGTATCAGGTATCCAATGTAACCAAATCAGTATCACAGAACAGGGGTGGTACAAACAGAGGTGACAACACACTCCAATCAATCACATGATCAACACTTTCCAATTCCCAGTATATATAAGTACCCAACCCCCAAGTATCAGATATCAGGACACACGTCCAAGACTTAAACAATTTAATATAAATATTAAAAGTAGTCACAATCATCAATAACACTCAAACAGATGCATGGTTGTTTATTGGCTGGAAGATATGCATAATCAAAAACAAAGTCTACTCACAGGTAATCCCAAGCAGCTTGGCCCTGTGAGGGTCCCGCCTGTGTAGTACGAGAAGCCTGGGTACCTATTCCAATAATATAAATACAAGATTTACAATCGAACCCTTGAACGATAACCTTCAAAACAAACCCTTTACTAAACCCGACTCAACACAAGCGTGAGCTCGTACGACTTATTCTAAGGTCAAAAACATTCATTAGACGACGAGACGACCTCAGGAGACTCATGGTCAACCCTGGTCAAACCCTGGTCAAACTTCCCGAATAGGCCAAACCGGGCCTGCGGGGCCCACGACCTCCAAACTTAGATCCGGAAGTTCCTATAGGTTCACTACGGTTTATAGAACATGTCCCAAAAGTTTGGTCTCGATCCGACTGTCGGATTTCTCGCGATCGTGGTATCTGACGGTTTCTAATAAACCTAACACTAGGGTTGGTGATTTCGGAGTATCCGGGACTCTGAATCACAATATGTCAATTCCTATACAATCCTTGAAATATGAGGAACAACATATGTGAATTCGGATTCGATCCAACGGTCATTGAACCCAAACAACGCATAATAGGCGTACATTGGTTCGAGGTCCAAACGACGTCCGAATCGAAATCCGCGCACACGTACGCGTTCACAACTACACGAGGGTGGTATAGGAACGTCAAACCGCCGCCGTACCCCAGCCCACGCGCCGCCGTTGGTTGGGTGTCTTGAGTAATTCAGGCCACCGGAAAAGTTGGGGAGTTGAGGTGCACCACATATAGAAATCGAATCAGGTGGTGGAGGAGAGTTCAAAATTGGGCTGAAACGCCCCAGAACCGGCCGGCAAGCGGCCGGATCGAAGCCAAACTGGTTAGGATTTAGGCTGCAGTTTCAAACGTTGGCCACGGCTGCTACGCAAGCCAACGTTGTCGCGCACACCCAGAAACAGAGAGAGGGGAAGAAGGGCTACCTTTTGGTGGTGGTATCTCGGTCTGAAGTGACCGGAGCTGTCGCCGGCGATTATGGAGTTTTCTGTCGGAAGTTTCAGTTGCCACCGCAGCTCAACGCCGGCGTTTCAGTCCACAATCTTGGGTGGGATAGGACCGCAAGATGATGGTGGTTCGATCTTGGGTGGTCGTGCGCTCTGCCATGGCCGGTGGAGTGAGATAGCAGAGGGGGACTGTTAGTGTATGCAATTTGTGATTTACTTTTGGCTTCCCTTGACAAGTTTGTAATAGGACAATCATTGTATTTTTCCCAAGCTCAAGTTTAGATTAAGAATAGCTACATTAGGTGTTCTTATCTAGCTGCTATCTTTTGGTGGTTCATGCAATTTGACAAAGGTAACTTGTGCATTTCATCTTATGCATTCAATTAAATTCCTGAGATTATGACTAGTCATCTGTTTCTCGTATGACTAGTCAACTTTTGCATCTGGAGGATTTCCAGCTCACTATTTCCAGCTGGACCCCACCAAACTTTTTGTCCTATTCTACGAATTTTCTCAGCTGCCATGTGGATTTTTCTGACCTAGGAATGTTTGGGTAAAACCCCATTGATTCCACATTTGGTAGCCGTCACTTTTGGGAGAGATTTTTGAAAGGGTTTCTTTTCTCCTTTGCTCTTCTTCTTCCTTGAGTGAACCTCCATTTTTCATCTATGGGTTTTTCTAAATTGATTGGGTAAAACCCAAATCTTTCCTCTTTGGGCTGCCATCCCTTTTGAGGATTGTTTGAAAAGGTTTTTGCAAACTCTTTTGCTCATCTTCTTCCTCAAGAGAAAAACACCATTTTTCATCTATGAGTTTTCTAAAATGTTTTTGAAAACTCGCTTTTGAGATTTAAAATCTGCATCTAGCTAGGACAAACACTTCCTCATTTAGTTCTAGGTCAGATTCAAGATTGGTTTCTTCAAGAGTATGGTTTCTTGAAGAAATTGATCTTTATCCTTGAATCCAAATTTGGTTTCTATTTTGGTTTGAGCTTGCAAGTGGTGCCATGGGATGAACGAGCTAGAGAAGGAGCTGCCATTGCCATGAATGACTAAGCTTCAAGCTTTGCTAAGTTGGAGAAGAATATTGCACAAAGGAGGTATAGCTTATTTTCCTAAATAGACCTAGGATTTTCTTGAGCTTGCTTGAGTCTATTTGTAAGAATCTTCTTTGCTTAGTGGATTGCCTGGTCGGTTGATGACCCCCAGCTTTTTCCCAATGGTGGGTTTCGGGTGAACAATTTCTCTGCGCATCTCTGTAATTTTCTGGGTTTGTGTTCTTGATAGTTGACTAGTCATCGTTTGCATTTCTGGGTTTGTGTTCTTGATAGTTGACTAGTCATCGCTTGCATTTCTGGGTTTGTGTTCTTGTGGTTGACTAGTCATCATTATCTGCATTTTGGTGTTTACTTTGATTATAATGCATTCACACACTTTCACCATAGTTGTTGCTAGCACAGGGGATGCCTAGATTGACGGGTCCTTTTGAGTGCCTAGGTTGTCACTAGTGATCTTCTAGGTTTGTAGGTACATTGGTATGTTCTGTTTATGTTCTTGGTTATGGTTATTCATGACTAGCAGTTGACTAGTCATACGTGTACTTGGTCAAGGTCTAAAGTGTGTGAAGATTGTTGCGTCTTTGTTTGAGTGTCATGAAATTTACCCCTCGTCACCTAAGTACCAATTTCAGGGACTGATCGGAGAGAGAGAGAGAGAGAGAGAGAGAGAGAGAGGAGAGAGAAACCAAATGGAGGAGAAAGAAGGATTCTGCGTTTCTGATTGGTCCACGTGGACTATATCAAATTATCGCTAAAATTAAAATGACGCTTATGTCTTTAAATTGATCCGATGCTCGTATCGCAACGTGCCACTCGTCAACGATCTCGTTTCGACGAGCCGGACGCAATGGCGCAACTTGTTTCGCCAAATTCTGTCCCGAAAATTAATTGGACCAAAATGCCCCTTTTATTTCAATTTAATTATTAAATTCCAAATCTTAATCATTTTATTCTTTTATTTCCTTTTTAATTCCCAATTAAATTTATTTATTTATTTTATAATTAATGGACCTAAATTAGGTCAGGGACGTCACAAAATGTTTAGTTTGTGGGCCCGACATGGGTTGATGTCGGGCATATCCACAGGGTTCGGCTCGGGTTCCGGGGTGGAATCTGAGTCGGGTCCTGTCATAATAAGGGAATTTTGTGTGTATTATTAAAAATTTTGTAACAAAAATACGTGTATTAAACCTGACAATAAAAATATAAAAGTAACATAAAAATACACATTGTGTTGTAGTTTATATTCTATAAACCTAACAAATACCAATATAAGAGTAACCTAAAAATAGACACTGTGTTGCAGTTTATATTTTATAAACCAAAAAAAATACTAATATAAGAGTAACGTAAAAATACATATTGTGTTGCAGTTTCTATTTTATAAACCGAAAAAATACCAATATAAGAGTCACATAAAAATATACACTGTGTTGCAATTTATATTCTATAAACCTATAAAAATACCAATATAAGAGTAACATAAAAGTACACACTGTATTGCAATTTCAATTCTACAAACCTATAAAAATACCAAAATAAGAGTAACGTACAAGTACACATTGTGTTGCAGTTTCTATTTTATAAACCTACACAAATACCAATATAACAGTCGCATAAAAATACACATTGTGTCGAAATTTATATTCTAAACCAATTAAAATATCAAGGAACTCATCAGCTCCTTGCAAGACCAAGTCAGTATTAATCTTTATTCAGTTTATTGCTTTGCTTATTTTTAACTTGCTTTCTCTTTTCATTGATTTTACCAAGTTTTCTGGCAGGTCATTTTGAACGACTACTTTGACGAACTGAAAGGTTTACAAGATGAAAACGATCCTTGCTTTGTCCATGAATGTATCACCATCTTCCTTCGTGAAGCTCAAGATTACAGAGCAGAACTCACAACAAATCTGTAATAAATTTCCTTCACTAATAATTGGAGTTTTACATATTATATATTTATACTAATTTTGGAGTATTCAATTAATTTTAATTAGGAGTGAGCCTGATGTCAACTATCCTAAGGTGCATGATGTTGCTGTCAAGCTCAAAGCCGGATGGTCCTTGCTTGTCAAGAGCTCCGAGATGCAAGTGAAGCAAAGAACAAACAAGGGTAACACTTTTTTTGTTTTCTCTCATGATTGCCAAATAACAATAAAATAACAAATCAATTTTTTTGTTTTCAACATATTATCAATTTGAAGGAAACTATTGTGCTTGTAGGTGCCTTGTGGGTCACTCAAGAGAATTTGAATCGCATTGCTGAGGTAAAATACTTATTGGCGACTTTTAGTCACTTATCAGCTTCAATTTGCATGCTTTTACATTGTATTTTCCCCTTCCTTTTCTCGTATATGTCATCTATATGCCATATGATAAACATATACATAGAGAAAATATATAGAGGCTTAATTATGACCAGTGGCGGATTCAGGAATCGTACATCAAAGGATCATAGTGTAAAACTTCCAAAAAAAATTGAGGATGAAAAATTGAGGAGATGGTGGTTGAGGGGTTAGGGGAGGTTGAGTGGTTTGGGAAGATTGAGGTTAGGGGTTGAGAAGATAATTGGAATTGGGGTTTTGGAGGTGTTAATATCGGGAGGGATTCTTTTTGCTGTTGCAGATGTTTTTTTTAAGGGACTCAAAACAACGTCATTTTAACCACCTCATTTAAAAAAATTCCTTGGGCCAAAACGACGTCGTTTTGCCCAAGATGTTTTCTTTAAAAAAAAAAAAGAGAAGCTGCTGCCTGCGCAGCTTCTTCTTCCTCTCCCACAAACAGAGCAGAACCTCATCTCTTCTTCCTCCTTAAAGGGTCACACCTCCACCACAATAGCACCTCTTAAGCTTATTTCCATGGCTGTTAAAGGGTCGTTTGACCCCTATGACCCCCTGTGGATCCGCCACTGCTTATGACTATACATTGATGAATACTAAAAAGGACATTCTACGAATAAACAAAGGCCTTAGCTTTATCACTTCAAAGAAGACTAGCCCCTTTGCACGCGTCTGCTAATTGGTTTTTATTTTAAATTTTTTTATTTATAAAAGGTTCCTATTTTTTGTGGATCCAGATATAGTAATATAGTCATGGACCCAAACCGTTGGTTCTAGTTAGGGATCATCGTTTGGCCTGCGGCTCATGAGCCGAACTGGGTAACCTGAAGTCCGATGGGCCTAAGCCTGGCCCTTCTTGAATTGGATAGGGCATGGACTTAGGTTTTGAAACCTTCTGCTTGCCCATGGTCTAGCCCGACCCATTCTTCAATTGGATAAGGCCTAGGCCTTTTAAAAAAAAGATTAATTGATGCTTCCTAACCTCATTTTAGACTTAATTAAAATAATATAATATATAGGATGAATTATCTAATGAGACATCAGGCGGGCTGGGTTTAAATTTAGCTCAAGGATTTGCCCAAATGATAATTTATCAACCCAAAGTCAACATATGTACCTACATATTAATTAAAGCATGAATAAAGGAGCCAAGCAAATACAGAAAGACCATCATGAAGTTCATGATGAAGTTATGAAACCAGAGACATGCAAAGCTCATGCTACTTCACACTGCATACTGCTAGCAACATATGCATGCTATGTGTCATGAAAAACAACATATATAGAGGCTATAAAACCATGCATATATACAGAGGTTTTGTTTATTAATTGATCTCTCTATTGCCTTCTCTTTTCTCATTTCACTTCAATTTCATCTCTCTCTCTCTCTCTCTCCGAAGAAAATGGCTGCGAAAGGGAAGGATCTTAGCCAACAGCTCGAGGAACTCATCAGCTCCTTGCAAGAACAAGTCAGTTCACCCCCATTATATTGCTTTGCTTATAAATATATCTTGCTTTTCTTTTAAGTTTTTACAAGATTAATATGGTAAGCTATATGAAGTATGGTATATGTTTCCTGGCAGGGCATTTTAACCGACTACTTTGACGACATAAAAGAGTTACAAGATGAAATCAACCCTCGCTTCGTTGACGAAATTATCACCATATTCCTTCGTGTAGCTGAAGATTACAGAGCCGAACTCACAAGAAATCTGTAATTAATTTCCTTCACTATTTCCATGAACTAATTGGAGTTTTACATATATATTGATACTAATTTTGCAGAATTCAATTTTAATTTAATCAGGAGTGAGCCTGATGTCAACTATCCTGAGGTGAATAAACTCGCAATCAGGTTTAAAAGTAGTAGCACAAGGTAATTGCCAATTATTTTCTTTTTTTGGCTATAATTTTCAATTGGATAATTTTTTAGAATATGCTCCCTAATTACTATACATTAATATATTACATAAAGCAGAATTATGATTTTGACACATTTGTGATGTATGCTGTAACAAAGGGCGAAACCACCCTTAGACCATGATGGGCTCCAGCCCATTCGAAATAATTAGATAAATAAGAATTTAGTGTTACTGTTAAAAAATTCAGCATATTTAGTGAAAACTAATGTAAATGGACAAATTAGTCTACTCCACCCTAGTAGCTCCATAAACGTAAAAGGACAAATTTATATCTCACCTGTATGAAAATTCTTGATTCCGTCCTTGCAAAAATAATATGTGGAGGAACCATTTCAGCTCAAAATAAAAGAATAAAGGACATCATTGCTAAGAATTTCTTTTAATATTTATTGGTCTCCTCTGGATTTTTGTATTGTATATTATGTGCTCAAATGGATGCTTCTTAATTTGTTGCACATCCTGGTCTTCTTAATTTACTGCATATTGGACTTACAGTAATGCCTGTGGCCTGGTTGCCCTTGCCTGTCAAGAACTCGTTGATGCAAGTGAAGCAAAGAACAAAGAAGGGTAAGATTTTATTTGTTCTCTCATGATCGCCAAATAATCTACTAACAAAATTTATGAATAATACGTCTATGTATGGTTCTGTGCTTGTAGGTGCCTTGTGGCTCTTGAAAATGTCAACCGTGAATATCTTGTCGCCAAAGAGAGTTTGAATCGCATTGTTGGGGTAACATTTATTTTGAATCCTTAATCATTTCTCAGTTTTAATTTGCAAGTTGCAGGTTGTAATTTGCATGTTGCATGTTCTAATATTCAGAATTTTCTTTTCTACAGATGGAACGTGAAATTTATGACACGAAATTTATGAAAGCAACCTGAGTAGAGAGAGTTCTTATTATGTAAGAATCATCGGCTCCAGAAAATCGTGATGTTTTCTTCATGTTGGCCATGTAATAAGTTTATTACTTCTATGTTATAGACTTATTTATAACTTGTTTTAGACAAGGTTTTGGTATTTGGAACTTTTGAATAAGTTCACTATAAAGTGAACATTATGTGTGTTTAAGACTTGATTTTCTATAAGTGGACCTTGTTCTTAGTTTTCTATCCATTGTTGCTTGCCTAACTAATCTTTGTGTACAAGTTCTAATCTCCACCATTATTGTCACATATTAATCATTCTTTACTAATATTGTTATTTTTCATATTGGATGCCAATTGTAAACTTTATGTTAGAAAGTAGGAAATCACCCATAAAAAGGGAGAAGGAAGGAATATGTTGAATAATAAAAAAATATTACTCCCATTAGTTACTTCACTAAATATGAAAAATGTTCAACATATTCTTTAACAAAGATTTACCAACGATGTGTTTGGATGTGGAAGTGCTGAGGAATTTAAAATGATGTAAATTAATGTTTTAACATTTGCAAAGTTTTTTTTTTTTTGGCTAATGGACTTAATCATGGAATTCAATATTTTAGAACTCCATTTCTCTTGGAATTTTAGAAATGATACCTATTTAGATAGAATTTAAAGTTGGTATTTATGACCTCCAAATTCCATATTTTTTTTCCATGTACAATTTCTAATTTTTTTGATTTTTTATCCTAACACAAGAATCGATGTATGTCAATTTGGAAGTTCTGAGTTTTGTCCAAATCTCAAATTTATTTCACCTATCCAAACACGTTGTAAATATCAAATAGCCACATAAGCCATCAAATTCAAATTTAACATTTTATATTTAATATCTCCCTTAGAGTTGCTCTTAGGCAATACTTAGATGTTGCCCTTGCCAAGTACGAACCAACCGTTTGGGTCCAAAGAAAGAGTTAATGTAATCATGACACGAAAAAGAAAAAAAATTTTGATTGATAATTTCTTGACCCGAAAAAAGAATACATAAATAGACACAATTTCCACGGTGATTATGCTCTCTCCCACAGATGCACTAATATTCTTATTTTAATTTTTTTCCCAAAAAAAAAATTCCGGAAACATAACACGGCGCAGCTGGACCACAATTAGAGGCCGCTATTATTAAGTAGAGAGCTGCTATTTGATCTGTTCGGTCTCTCCAGAAGATCATATTATATGTTCTTAAATAAGTTCATAGTGATCAAATGAACATTCCATGTTTAAGACTTAGTTTTGGATATACTTTGGTAGTGTCTTTATGTTATATTTAAATTTGGCTACTCTTGGATTATAATCTCCCCCATTGACAGGACCCGACCCGAATTCACCTCGGAATCCGTGCCAGGTCCTGTGGTAAAACCGACATTTACCCAAATGTCGGGCCCACATACAATCAAGTTCCCTTCTTCCGAACAAAATGAGAAAGGGGTCAAGACTTCTGCCGAAAATCGGGCAGAGTCTCTCCTGAAAAATGGATATACCAAAATTAATTCAACCTGCTAAAACACAACATATATACAATACTCAAGTGCCAGCATGCATACAGTATACATCAAAGGCCTCTGGCCATCAAATTCAACCCACAAGGGTATATAGAGCAAACTCTACAAGTATTCAGAAAACAGTAGTAGAAAGAGAAATTTACATAATAGGGGCAAGTGCCCTACAAGCAAGTCGTGCCCAAGAGGAGGTGTGCTCGGCCGAACCGCTCAGATGCTACGACTACGGCCTGGTGGGGCGCAAAACAGAAAGTATGTGAGTGGACAAAAATAAGGTTTTAGTAGTTCAAAACAACATACTAACCCCACCGTTTCAAAAAAGATGATGCAATCATGCAATTCAAGTCATTTAAATAAATAATCAAATCAGGATTTAATATCCAATAGTTGTAACATATTAACAGGATAGACATATCATCATACTATTTCCCCTTGATCCCAACTCAGATAACCACAGCCCGTAGGCACGACAAGCAAGGAAAGATCCTTACTTAAAGAAAATACGAATACAATAATAATAACTCACACATATAATCATATCAGACCTCGACACCAAAACAAGTACCGGGAAAACAATCCAACAGGGGATCATTTGACTGGACACAGGTACAGTCTCCTCGAGACCCCGTGCCCAGGGTTGAGCCGTCCAAATGGGACTAAACTCTCAGGTCTATATGATAAAACTTCCAAACCATATCTCCGAAATATGTCCTACGCGCGCAGACTACCCAATCACGGGTCTACAGTCACACCCCGTCAAGGGTGTACCAGGTATCCGAAATAACCAGATCAGTATCACAGAACAAGGGAGGTACAAACAGAGGTTACAACACACTCCAATCAATCACATGATCAACACTTTCCACTTCCCAAAATATACAAGTACCCAACCCCCAAGTATCAGACATCAGGACACACGTCCATAACTTAACAATTTAATATAAATATTAAAAGTAGTCACAAGCATCAATAACACTCAAACAGATGCATGGTTGTTTATTGGCTGGAAGATATGCATATTCAAAAACAAAGTCCACTCACAGGTAATCCCAAATAGCTTGGCCCTGTGAGGGTCCCGCCTGTGTAGTATGAGGTGCCTGGGTACCTATTTCAATAATATAAATACAAGATTAACAATCGAACCCTTGAACGATAACCTTCCGAACAAACCCCTTACTAAACCCGACTCAACATAAGCGTGAGCTCGTACGACTTATTCTAAGGTCAAAAACATTCATTAGACGACGAGACGACCTCGGAAGACTCTTGGTCAACCCTGGTCAAACCTCGGTCAAACTACTTCGAATAGGTCAAACCGGGCCAGCGGGGCCCACGACCTCCAAACCTAGATACGGAAGTTCCTATAGGTTCACTACGGTTTATAGAACATGTCCCAAAAGTTTGGTCTCAATCCGACGGTCGGATTTCTCTTGATCGTGCGATCGGACGGTTTCTATTAAACCTAACGCTAGGGTTGGTGATTTCGGAGTATCCGGGACTCCGAATCACGATCCGTCAAATCCTATACGATCCTTGAAATACGAGGAATAACATACGTGAATTCGGATTCGATCCAACGGTCCGAACACATCGAACCCAAACAACGCATAATAGGCGTACATTGGTTCGAGGTTCGAACGACGTCCGAATCAAAATCCGCGCACATATACGCGTTCACAATGACACCAGGGTGGTATAGGAATATCGAACCGCCGCCACACCTCAGCCCACGCGCCACCACACGCACCGCCGTGGGTTGGGTGTCTTGAGCAAATCAGGCCACCGGAAAAATTGTAGAGTTGAGGTACACCACTTATAGAAATCGAATCCGGTGGTGGAGGAGAGTTCAAAACCGGGCTGAACCGCCCCAGAACAGACCGGCAAGCCGCCGGATCGAAGCCAAACCGGTTAGGGTTTAGGCCGGAGTTTCAGACGTTGGCCACGGTGGCTACGCCGGCCAACGTTGTCTCGCACACCCAGAAATAAAGAGAGGGAAAAGAGGGCTACCTTTTGGTGGTGGTATCTCGGTCTGAAGTGACCAGAGCTATCGCCGGCGATTATGGAGTTTTCTGCCTGGAGTTCCAGTCGCCACCGCAGCTCGACGCCGGCGCTTCAGCCCACGATCTTGGGCTGGATCGGACTGCAAGGTGATGGGGGTTCGATCTTGGGTGGTCGTGCGCTCTGCCGTGGCCGGTGAAGTGAGATAGAAGAGGGGGACTGATCGGAGAGAGAGAGAGAGAGAGATATATATATATATATATATATCGTGAGAGAGGAGAGAGAAACCGAAGGGAAGAGAGAGAAGAATTATGCGTTTCTGATTGGTCCACGTGGACTATATCAAATTATCGCTAAAATTAAAGTGACGCTTATGTCCTTAAATTGATCCGATGCTCGTATTGCTACGTGCCACCCGTCAACGAACTCGTTTCGACGAGCCGGACGCAATGGCGCAACTTTTTTCGCCCAATTCCATCCCTAAAATTAATTGGACCAAAATGCCCCTTTTATTTCAATTTAATTATTAAATTCCAAATCTTAATCATTTTATTCTTTTATTTCCTTTTTAATTCCGAATTAAATTTATTTATTTATTTTATAATTAATGGACCTAAATTAGGTCAGGGACGTCACAACCATTATATTTACTTTCCAAAGTTCTGTTTTTTTTTCGTCAAATTTATGTTGTCTCCAATGCTTAGTATATTTTCTGTTTGAGCTTTTAAAATGAAATTTTATGTTTCAACTTTTAAAATGAAAGTTTGGCAAAATTTTCTGATTCTACAGTTGTTGGCTTTAACATGAAAGTTTGGCATAAGTTTCTATTTCAACTTTTTAAGTGAAGTCATAATTTTCTTTCTTTAAGGGATATGGCGTCCAAGAATGTTGACGGTCAAGAAAAAATGTCATGGCCTCCAAAACAGGAGACAATATTCATACATATATTGCATAAACATGTGAAGAAGGGTGACTTGCAGACATCAACTTTTAAAATGAAAGTTTGAGCAGAAATAAGTGATGAGTTTTCAGATATTTGTGAGACTATGAGAGATTTCATCTATGATTTAAGATGATATCTTGGAGGACATGAGACCATTTTGGGTTAGCTAATGCATGTATTGGATAATGATAATTAATTTGACCATTACACAATTTTAAAGAATTTTTTGGCTTATTAATAAGCACGATAAGTTATATGCTACACAAAATATTTGATTTATGATGTTTAAACTAATATTTACAATCATGTTCTTTGAACACATATTCACTGCTTTTGTCATTTTCATATGTTCGCATCGAACTTGTTTTCACTGTTTTCGTTCTCGGAGAATGTTTTCCAGTTAGCGTACCAGACGCATTCTCGAATCTTGAAAATGCAAATTCGTTTTCTCATTTTCATTTTATGAAAATATTCTCCGAAAACGTTACCGAATGGACCCTTATTTATTTTTAAAATCTCCACCATTTGATTGTCACATTTGTACTTTTCATCCATTTATTTTGGTTGGACAAAAATCAGTCATTAGATATGAGCAGTCTTCAATTTAGTTATGCCTAGCTGCAGTTTTTAAAACCTAGAAACCGTTCCAATCGAATATTTCAGAAGTGCGGGTAATTGATTATTAATCATGGGTATCCCTCTTTTGGTCGAGGAGGGAGAAAGAGAAAATTATGGTTAGTTGAAAGATAATAAAAGGAA
This sequence comes from Prunus padus, assembly GCA_024362665.1. Taxonomy (NCBI): domain Eukaryota; kingdom Viridiplantae; phylum Streptophyta; class Magnoliopsida; order Rosales; family Rosaceae; genus Prunus; species Prunus padus. The sequence continues at coordinate 9,589,252 of JANFAM010000015.1, forward strand.
AAGAATCCTTTGATAAAATCGAATTTTTTTTAATAGCCGCATCAATTTGATTAATAAAAGGGCATTACAAGAACATAGCTCTACAAAGGGCTTTGGCAAACAATAAACACAACTATTACAAGAACGTAGCCCCATATTTAATAATAATATTTTGTTGATAATTATAATATATGCTTTCCAAAATATGGATCTTCACAGTTCTTATTATTATTATTATTTTTGGTCAGAAACAGTGCTTTCATTCTAGAGAGGAGCAGCCAAGAAGCCAAACCCAGAAGAAATACAAAAGCAACAAACAAGGAAGTCCAAGCCACAGGGGGGACAACAAAACCAAAATGCAATACAATAGACATATTAGGAAGGGAAGAAGAAAGACACAGCAGCACTAGTATCCACGGCGTCCATAGGCCTCCCAGACAGCATCAGACTAAACATTTGTTGGAGGACACGGAAGGCCATCCATATTCAAGATGAACGTGAGAGAGGATGGAGGCCTATAGGCCCAAACTTCGTTGCACATCCTTGACTTAGCAAGCTCTTGCAAGTGATCTGCCGCCTCATTTGTGGTTCTGCAAATCCTAGTCCAGCTACAAGACTTGAATGCTAAGAGAAAGTCTCTTATATTACTAAGGATTGGGTAAATCTCCCACTTCCCTCGAGAGATGTCACCATTGATACTTTTAACGGCTTCAAGGCAATCAGACTCGAAAGACACCAGCTGATCACCCCTATTCGAAGCAAATATGCACCCTTCTAGGCACGCTAAGCATTCAGCCATTAGAGCCGAGTTCGCCTGAGCCAGCAGAGATTTACCAGCCAAAAACTATGCATTATGGTCCTTGACCACCATTCCAATACCCACAGATTTAGAGATCGGGTCCCAAGTCGCGTCCACATTTAGTTTCACCAAGGGGCTAAGAGGAGGCAACCATGCCGTATTATGCGCCAAGTTTTGGGGCCTAGGACTGCGGTTCGCTTGGCGACGCTCCATGGAGGAAAGGAACTCGTTAGTTGCGTTTGAAGCCCTTTGGATAGTGTCCCTAGGGGATGGAGAACGTTGCTCCATTACTGCCTTGCACCTCTCCTTCCATATGTGTCAGCAGAAAAAAACATATAATGGTTTTGATCCAATCCACATCATTTTGCTCCATGTCGATGGTAGAAAACATACTGCATAGCCAGACGTCCAGAGTAGAAATAGAGCATTTATCCACTCTAGGACTTAACGGGATGCCAAACCAAACTTGCTCGACCCAGAGGGCTCGATCTAGAAAAAAACATACTGGATCTTCACAGTTCAATTTATAGTATAGTAGAAAAGCTACCCATAACAAATCATGTCCATGCCTAGCTATATGAATTGACCCATCAATGGATCAAATTTTGATATGAATTTGAGTTAATTAATAGGATATGGATTGAGACTTTCAACCTCATAATCCGATATCCCATTAACTTAGCAAATGAACTATGTGTTATAGATGATTCGACCCAAAAATAGTTCGACGACTTGAATTAATATAATATATCATTTATCTTTTATATTCTTTTATAAATTTTATATGGGTGTGTAACGGTAACTTGAGTCTTTAGACACTGAAAATGTACTTAAGTGTAACAACCCTTCCCAGAAATTCCTTTGTGTTATTTAAATCCAAGCTACTTTGACCATTTTACCCTTAGGAATTCAAGTTCTGTTTTCGGGGGTCTAGTTTTCGGATTTTTCTTTGTACTTGGATGTAAAGCTTTATCCAACAAACTCGTAGGCTGAAACAAATCCCGAATTGGAGTTGAAACAGAGAAGTTACACGGCTTTGAATTTCAAGGGCATTTTCGCAAGAAAAATGAACCCTAAAACCCCTAACCCAAGTGTGTGCCACATGGCTTATATATATATATATACAGGGAGCTTCAGTTGCGGGATCCTTCAAATAAGTTTATTTGAGGGACACCCTTATATGGCCCACTCCATATTGTATTTCACTCATCCAAACATCTATTTTGTAGATACTCATTCAAAGATAATATTTACAAAAAATCACTTGAATCCGATATCATTTGATCACTCAATTGAATTATTGAAATTTTAGTACTTTCTTGAAGCACCATGGTCATTGATTTTGTAGGACACAATTGGATGCCGAAACGGTTTCCAATTTGTCTAATTTTTTGCAAGGATGATCAATGAATGTAGACCTAAAAATAGATGGTTTGGATCATTGAAAAAAAATTCGTGACAACACTACGTCATCGTCCAACCACCATTGGTTGCTTCACTTGTCAGAAAATGTTCACGATCAACCGACCAATGTAACCAACCAAAGACTCGACCCGAATTGACATTGTACGCCGTAAATATTGCCTGAGAAGTGGGGTGTGCCAGCAACCACAGAATGAAAACTTTCGAGCCAGATTCCGACCATTTTTGGCCACCAATGCTAGCATGACTTGTTGGGTTTCTTTTTCCCCATGCTCCAAGAAACAAAACGCAAGTTTCGACACCTACAATGGACCACTATTGAACATAAATTAAGAGCGGAAAGATTCCAGCCTCCACCATTTCCGATCAATTTTTCGGCCAATCCCAAAGAAAATTCATGTAGGCCAATATATGAAAGTTGCTCCTCTCAATGTTGTCTTTAATGTGGCATGGGTGGCAATCGACGATTTTAGGTTTTGTTGTTGCCAAAATTTGCTCAAGCTACCCACCGACGGTGACAACACGTGGTGGCTCATGTGGGCACCAGTGGTGACCTATTTTTACCCCAGTGTGACATCATAGTTGTCCTGAGCATTATTGTTTTCATGGATTCGATCATTTGCCCGATGATCGGAGATTTCGCTTATTATGGACTGTTTGATAAGATATGATTGGACCGTTGGATTATCTTCAAATTTTAGTATGCAATTCTTGATGTTGCTAGAAGTGTGTAGAAACTTACAAAACAAAAATCCGAGGTTCAAATGTCTCAAATTGTCCCGATTTACACGAATTGATCATCGTCCGGTTGTGCTATCTACGAAGATAGGATCGTTGGATCGAGGCTAAATTGTTAGGTTGTGGTTGGATGACTATCCTTGACCTGTTGGAAATCACGAATTGGAAATCCGATTTTGATTAATTTAGCATCAGACCTTTTGTGAGTGCACTTTTGTTTTGAAATAAGTACAACAATCTTTTAAATTGTAAACCCTTTGCATATCGATGGTTTTGAATGAAACTCGATTTAATTATCGTCTCTAACTTATGATGTTACCAACATTGTTTTAATATGTTTTTCCTTGAGATTTTGTGGTTAGATTGATAGAATTGAGATTTTTAAAAAAAATTCATTGTCATTTTGATTTCTCGATTAGACTACGACTTTATATGGCTATATATATTGAGATTGAGAAAGTGGTTTTTAAAAGACCCTATGAATACCCTCTCCTAGTTAACAATATAATGAGATACAGTTAAGTATTTGGGACCCATCAAGGCACACATATATGCTTTGGGCAGATGAATAAAATAAAAACGAATTTGTTGATGAGATTTTAATTTTTTAGGTCTTAAAATAAATCCGATAGTTTTCCAACCATATTTGATGCTTTTTTTTTGGGGGTGAAAAGATGGTATTTCATTAAACCGAAAAGCACATTACATGGTAAGAACTAGCATGTTAACGGCAGCCTCGTTAAAACCTTCCTAGAGAAACAAAATCCCGAGGTAGGAAAGAGTACCACCCATGATATTGACTAAACAGAATAGTCAAACAACTTATACGAAACAAACCAACCTAAACCCCAACCACAAAACCCTTAAAACAACATCCCATCACTACGTAGGTACTGTCAAAGAAGTCCTCCTATCATCTAGAAAAGCATCATAGTTCTTTGTACAGAGTCGAAAACGTACTATGGGTATCAGAATAGATCCAGCCAATCACCCAACCGCAAAACCATTGAAACACATCCCATCACTACGCAAATACTGTCAAAGAAAGCCTCCTATGATCTAAAGAAAGCATCATAATTCTTCGTACAGAGTAAAAAACATATTGTATCATAACAGATCCAGCCAAAGACCAACTACCACCTCCAATTTTCTTGATTCTGAACCCCAACTGACAAGCAAGGGAGACCAAGATTGGCCTCTTAGCCTGAAGAAAATTCCGAAGAAAGATCTTCATAGTAGGAACGTTAATCGGCTGCCAAGAGCACGAACATTCCATAGGAGAATTATTAGGGAGATCTTGGAGACCCCTCGATGATGGTCTCCTTCGCCTTGTCAACAAAATTATCGATACAAAAACTATGCTTACCAGAAAAATCCATGCCCTTAACAATCAGATGCCCAACACTAGTTTTCGCACGCTTCTGATTCCCGCTTGTTGTCGCATAATTGTCATCCCCTTGAGTAGAAGAGGCGGTGGCCATCTCCATAGCGTTAAGATGGAGACCCCTCACCAATGACTGGCTCCTTGGGAACCCAAAAAGGAAGCCAACGCAACCACCCCACGGAGAACAAAAGTGCAAAAAAAACGTCACACCTAATTCACCAAGAAGAACCCACAGAGACAATCAGAGAAGACTAAGAGAGACGGCGCAGAGAATGAGTAAAAAAAACTAGCGAAACCCTAACCCTAGCCGTCAAGGCTCTCCTCGCGTGAACGAGAGAGCGACCTAAACCCTGTTAGTATAAAAGATAGCTTTGATTTTAACCATATTTATGCTTATTGGATAAGAATTGACAAGTTAATATCAATTAATTATTCAAATACGAACTAATAAATCTAATAATCTAACCATTTTACCCTGAGGAATTTAAGTTTTGTTTTCGGTAGTCTAGTTTTCGGAGTTTTCTTTGTACATGGACATAGAGCTCTATCCAACAAACGAGTAGGCGGAAACAAATCCCGAATTGGAGTTGAAACAGAGAAGTTACACAGCTTTGAAGTTCAAGGGCATTTTCGCAAGAAAAAATGAACCCTAAAACCCCTAACCCAAGTGTGAGCCACATGGCATGCCTAGATTATATATATATATATATATATATACATATACAGGGAGCTTCAGTTGAGGGATCCCTCAAATAAGCTTATTTGAGGGACACCCTTATAGGGCCCACTCCATATTGTATTTCACTAATCCAAACCATCTATTTTGTAGATACTCATTCAAAGATCATCTCTACAAAAAATCACTTAAATATGATATCATTTGACCACTCAATTGAATTATTGAAATTTTAGTACTTTCTTTAAGCATCATGTTCATTCATTTTGTAGGACACAATTGGATGTCGAAACAGTTTCCAATTTCTCTAATTTTTTGCAAAGATGATCTATGAATGTAGACTTAAAAAATAGATGGTTTGGATCGTTGAAAAAAAATTCGCGACAACACTACGTCATCGTCCGACCACCATTGGTTGCTTCACTTGTCAGAAAATGTTCACGATCAACCGACAAATGTAACCAACTGACCCAAATTGACGTTGTACGCCGTAGATATTGGGTGAGAAGTGGGGTGTGCCAGCAACCACAAAATTAAAACTTTCGAGCCAGATTCCGACCATTTTTTGCCACCAATGCTAGCATGACTTGTTGGGTTTCTTTTTCTCCATGCTCCAAGAAACAAAACGCAAGTTTGGACACCTCCAGTGGACCACTGTGGAACAGAAATTGAGAGAGGAAAGATTCCAGCCTCCGCCATTTCTAATCAATTTTCCAGCCAATCTCAATGAAAATTCAAGTAGGCCTATATTTGAAAGTTGCTCCTCTCAATGTTGTCTTTAATTTGGCATGGGCGGCAATCGACGATTTTAGGTTTTGTTGTTGCCGAAATTTGCTCAAGCTACCCATCGACGGTGACAACACGTGGTGGCTCATGTGGGCACCAGAGGTGACCTATTTTTACCCCAGTGTGATGTCCTAGTTGTCCCGAGCATGATTGTTTGCATGGATTCAATTGTTTGCCCGATGATCGGAGACTTTGCCTATTATGGACCGTTTGATAAGAGATGATCAGACCGTTGGATCATCTCCAAATTTTAATATGCTTTTATAGATGTTCTAGAAGTGTGTAGAAACTTACAGAACAAAAATATGAGGTTCGCATGTCTCAGATTGTCTCACTTTACATCAATCGATCGTTGTCCGGTTGTTCTATCTACAAAGATCCGATCGTTGGATTGAGACTAAATTGTTAGGTTGTGGTTAGATGACTATCCTTAACCTGTTGGAAATCACGAATTGGAAATCCGGTTTTGATTAATTTAGCATCAGACTTTTTGTGAGTGGACTTTTGTTTTGAAATAAGTACAACGATCTTTTAAATTGTAAACCCTTTGCATATCGATGGTTTTGAATGAAACTCAATTTAATTATCGTCTCTTGCTTATTATGGGTCCAACGTTGTTTTAATATGATTTTTCTTTAGATTCTGTGGTTACGTTGATAGAATTGAGATTTTTCAAAAATTTTCATTGTCATCTATATGACATGGCTATATATATTGAGATTGAGAAAGTGGTTATTAAAAGACCTTCTGAGTACCCTCTCCCCTAGTTAACAATACAATGAGATACAGTTAGGTATTTGGGAAGACACATATATATGCTTTGTGTGGATGAATAAAATATAAGAACGAATTTGTTAATGAGATTTTAATTTTTTAGGTCTTAAAATAAATCCGATAGTTTTCCAACCATATTGATGCTTATTGGATAAGAATTGACAAGTTAAGTTCAATTAATTATTCAAATACGAACTAATAAATCAAACAATCTGACTATAAAAGGATTTGGGCTAAGGCAATACAATCGAAATCAAATATTGGGTTGGGCTCGGGGCGGGTCTGGTTGCACCCATCCAATTTGCATCCTTATTCTACAATTAGTAAAACATGAATAAAAAGCCAAGCACAAATAAACAGACCATCGTGAAGCTCATGAAGCTATGGAATGAAAAGCCAGACCAGAGACATGCAAAGCTCATGCCTCTTGAGTCTTAACGCACATTCTTTTTAGCATGAAAATAACATCCACACAGCCTATATATATAAATAAAACCATGCATCTGTCTCTATTGCCTTCTCTTCAGTCATTTCATCACTTTCATCTCTGTACTCTCTCTCTCTCTCTCTCAAAACAAAACAGAAAAGAAGAAGAAAAAAATGTCTGGGAAGGAACTTGGCCAAGAGCTCAAGGAACTCGTCAGCTCCTTGCAAGACCAAGTCCTTCTCTAATCTTTTACTTTTGGAGTTTTTGTTTTTGTTTTCTTTTTCTTTATTCAGTTTATTGCTTTGCTTTCTCATCTCTAATTCTTGTTTTTGAAGTTATATTTATTTTATTTTCTTTTTCTGTTTAATAGCTGATTTTATTGTGTAATTATATAATTTTTCTTTCTTCTCTCTCTCCTTTTTTTACCCTGATCAAAGGGTTACTATTTAATGTCAATATTTTATATTTTAATAATATATAACAAAAAGATGATCAAGTTAAATTATAATATTGCAGCTAATTAACTACTATATATACGTACGTTTCCTGGCAGGGAATTTTGGACGAGCAATTTGATCAAATGAAAGCAGTTCAGAATGAACAAAATCCTTGCTTTGTTGCAAATTTGATCACCGCATTCCTTGGTGATGCTGAAAATATTATGGCACAACTCAGCACATATCTGTAATTTTCTTCACTGTTTTAATTTACTATTTTGTTTTTACATATACATTATTTATATATGTATTGATTTTGGAAAATTCAATTTTAGGAGTGCTCAGGATGAAGTGAACTATCCCCAGGTAGCAACTCATGCCCTCACGCTCAAAGGAAGTAGCTCAAGGTATAATAAATTGAATGCCACACTTTATTTTAATTTTAAATGTTAAACCTTTTTATTTTAGGTTTTGTTGCTAAATGAAAATTCAAAGCAATTTTGCACAAAAAGGCATGAACAAAATTGTAAATTTAACTGAATGTATTGTGACCTAAACTAAAGTAGTCGGATCTGAAATAGCTCAAGATAAACTAAAATTTCAACTAATTTTTGCCCAAGAAATAGTGACAACCGTATTTACATTGAGTTGATTTAAACTAAATGTTTTTTTTGTTAACCTAACTAAATGAAAAAGTGACACGTGTGAGAATGTGAAGAATTGTTACACATCGAAAAAATTAAAAAAACTCCCCCATAAAAAAGGAAGTAACAAATTAAGAGGTCAAAATGACCATGAAGAGTAAGAATTGGATACTATTATAACCGGATGGCGGTTGCCGGATGGTGGTTGCCGGATGGCGTTAGCCTGTAGCCAGCTCCGAGATGCAAGCGATGTAAATGACCATGAAGAGTAAGAATTGGATACTATTATAACCAAATTATATTTCTTAATATTCACTCAGACTTTTATAAAAACAACCCTTATTTGATCTACATGGATAAAGACCTCTCTTATGAAAACTGTTTTTGACGCAAATCTTATGCTTGTAGGTGCATTATTGTTCTTGAACTTGTTAACCAAGAGTTTCTCGTCTTGCGGGAGAATCTGAATCACATTGTTCAGGTACCGGTAATTCTTAGCTTTAACATGCATTTTTTACTTCATATTTTCCTCTTGTTTTGTTCTAATATTCTTTTTTTTTTCCCCAACAAAAATCTGGAAACATAATGGAGTGCAGATGGAACGCGCAATCCATGAAAATGAGGTCAAAATGCGCAATATGTAGAGAGAGCTGGTTTGTTCACTTTGTTAGGAGACCTTCTCCAGAAGCTCATTGGTTTCTTTATGTTGTTAGCTATGGAATAAAAGTTCATTACTGAACTTACTATCTATTATTACAGACACATATAATTTATGGGAAAATTAAGGTCCATGGGTGTAATGCTTGTTTCATGATATATTACAGAGATAACATGTACGAAAATAAACTATTTTGAACAAACTCTTGGAAGAATTTTTTCCCAAAAAATATGAACGCAAATTTTAATGGATATATACTTTGAATTTCTTTTTACTTTTTTGGTTACATAAAAATATTTTACAAAATCAAAAACCAATGACATGCCTATTTTATTCACGTAGAAAAAAATTCGTAGATGCCAAGATGTTAGTATTGATTTTTTTTTTTCTTATCAAGAACACAAACATTTATTAAACAACCCAAAACCAATTAATTACAATTGACAGAACCTGTGTGCTGAAGGAGAAATTATAGAGTGGTACCGTATCACCATGTTAACTGGTGATACTCCCACTCAAAATATGCCATGTGTCTTTATTTTTTAAAGACTCAAACTTTATTTTACAGCTCGACTTTAACCTAATTTTTACCCTTTAAAATAAAATTAAGAAAATAAACAATGGAAAATAAAGAGAGCAGAGTCACAGTCCACCGCAACACGCCTACCATGCACCGCCTACTCTGGTCGCCACCCCCTCCCTCTTTTTTATCTTCCTCTCTCTCTCTCTCTCTCTCTCTCTCTCTCTCTCTCTCTCGCACACACACTTTATTGCCGTTCTTCAACTTTCTCAACCATTTGGTTCTAGGAGTCCCAGCGACGGCATTGTCTTCATCTTGTTGGTGGTGGAGAGATCCATTGTTGAGCTGCTTGGAGCAGGGTATACAAGTAAGCATCTCCGATTCCCAATCGAAAAATAAATAAACATAACAAGATTTTGGATAAGAGAGCCTTTGCCAAGTGCCAAGCTAATCCCACTGAACAAGCCAACCTAATAAGCAACCAGCTGAAGATCTCGTTCTTCAGCTAATTCAATCCCACAGAACCTCCACATGGAAAAATGGCAATAGCTTATGGTCCCTGGTTGGTACACCGAACACAGAGAGAGAGAGAGAGAGAGAGAGAGAGAGAGAGAGAGAGAGAGAGAGAGAGAGAGAGAGAGAGAGAGAGAGAGAGAGAGAGAGAGAGAGAGAGAGAGAGAGAGAGAGAGAGAGAGAGAGAGAGAGGTTGAGAAGGTGATCGTTAATGAAGGAAAGAGGCCAAGGAAGGGAGAAATTTTTAAATGTACCGGTACACCACGTGGCTGGTGTACCATCCAATAGACCTAGGACATTTGGAATTACTTTCTAATTTATTGCATTATTTTTATGACACATGGGCGGGCTGCATTGGAAACATTCCACATGTCCTACACCTAGTGGATGGTACACCAGCCACGTGGTGTACCGAACACCCAAAAATTACTCCAAGGAAGGGTGTGTGTGTGTGTGTGATAGTGGCGATTTGCAAAGGTGTGTGCATGAGAGAGAGAGAGAGAGATGGAGGTCGTGGCCTGTGGCTCTGCTCCTTTTTTCCGTTCTTTATTTTCTTAATTTTATTTTAAAGGGTAAAAATTAGGTTAAAGTCCAGCTGTAAACTAAAGTTTGAGTCATTAAAAAATAAAGACACATGGTATATTATGAGTGGGAGTATCACTAGCTGACGTGGTGATAGGATACCACTCTATAATTTCTCGTGCTAAATAGTGACGTCATTAAAACCTTGCCTTATAAAAACCCCCGAAGGAGGAAAATCCGGTCAATGAATTACAATATGATTGAATTGCATTCACATTCACCTGTCTCAATAAGGATATACCACAATAAGTTAAATATATGAGTTTTCGACTAAAATGGTCTTTCAACTTGTATCCGAGCTGTATCTTAGTTCTCCAACTAAATTATTCACTCAAGTCATCCTCTAAATCTCTATTTCGGCACAAATTGGTCTCATTGTAACATTTACCGTCAGTTTGTGCAGACTAGTCCCATTGTACCATTTGACAACCCTTTTTTTTATATACTAAAATAGTCCCTAAAAGTCCGAGTTCCATTTTGGTCCTCCAACAAAAATGCACTACCCCTCCAATTTCCCCCTCACCAACACCTCCTAAGCACTAGCGCAGCCAAACACCCAATTTTGTATTTGAACCCACCAATCCAAATTTGATCCCTATAACACAGATAGACAAAGAGAAACAAAGAGAGAGAGAGAGATAGATAGATAGATTGATTGATTGATAGATTGATTGATTGATTGATTGATGTGATGGGTGCCGAGGGAAACGGAAATGCCATATATGGTTTTCTTCATGGCTTGTGGCATGGGATGATGAGTAGGGATGACAATGGGCCGGTTTGGGGCCGGGTATGGCAATACCATGTCCATGTCCCCGCCCCTATCTCCGGTAAAAACAGCTCGGGGAATCCCTGTCCCCATACCCGTCGCGGTGCTACCTCCCAAATCCGTCCCATACCCGTCGTGTAGCTACCTCCCATATCCTACATTATAACACTTAAAGTTCATCTTAAATTATCATTTAACTCAATTACATTCAATTGAATTTTAAAGTTCAACTCCACAACTCGAAATAATCTCAAATCAATTTGACAAAACTAAATAAATATTATATTATATCATAATCTTACATGGCTGTATTATATAATATATTAATTAAAAATATATATAATACTTATTGGGTCGTGTATGGGAATAGGGATAACAATACCATCCCTCACTCTTCCCCAACATGGAATTTTTAAAATTTGGAGATCCTCACGTCTCCCCCAATTAGGGTCAAGAATCCAATGAATTTACTATTAAAAAAAATCTTATTAAAGTAAACAAATAAACTACAATTATAGTTTACTATTATTTCAACTTATTCTTTTGCATTTTTATTTCAATATTTATTTATTTATTACATTGCTTAATTTTCTTAGCAATTGATTTCATATCATGACTAATGTATCAATTCATTATATTTTCTTGAAAAAAACACAACAAAAGTTAGCATTTAACTTAAAATACATATTGTGTCTCAATTCTATTCTATAAACCTAAAAACACAAATACATAAAAATACACATTGTTTTGCAGTTTGAATCTATAAAACTAAAAATACCAATATAAGAATAACATAAAAATAGCAACCTATACATGTGAGAAAAAATATTTTGGTTTCCAATCACAAGACGCCACGTGGACAAGAAGAATGTCTCCTAGGTCAATTAATTGAGCCCATTTATTTGGCAAATTAATTGATACTAATAATAGGGATATTATCTTTAATATGATATTTTCTTTATTAAAAATAATAATATCACCAATTAAGATATTATCCTAATTTGGAGATATCATCATCAAATTAGGAGATTTGATCCCGATCAAATCCCTAATGGACTCAATCTCTACAATTTGGGGAAAGAATAAATTCATTCCAAATATGAATTATTCTTTGAAAAAAACCCTAGATGCCTAGCGCCCTATAAATACATGGCTTCATTCAACACACAAGGTAATTCGAAATTCAGTTCCTAAACCCTAGAAAAAACCCGAAACTCCTCTCTCCCTCTCTCCTAGCCGATGACATCCCTAGCCGTCGGCCCTCTCCATTTTGTCTCTCCCACATGGTTCTGGCCACATGGTTCTCCTTAGGGCTCATCATTTGGCCCGCGGGCTCATGGGCCGATGGGGGCCCGCCTCGGCCCATTGAGAAAAGCCCGGCCCGCCCGTTATGGGCTTTGGGATGGCCCGGCCTGTAACATCCCTCGACTCCAATTTAATTGAATTTATTCAATTTAAATAATTTTTGGCCAAATTACAATTTTGCCACTGGGATTAAGGGTATTTTAGGAACTTTAAAATTTCAAAAAGAATTTGGGAAATTGAGTTGTGCTCAAGGCCTGGCTCACGTAAACGAGTTCGTGGATATATGCGTGACACCAAATTCCGGGTTGTAACGATCGAGAAGCGATTAGAAGAAAAAAAATAATAAAAATAAAAATAAAAAAAAAAACGAATTTCAGATTTTACTGTGCGCTACAGTAAAATGCTACAGTACCGCTACAGTGAAATCGGTTCTTCTTCTTCCCCCGACTCTTTCTTCTTCTCTTTCATTTTTCTTCCTCTCTTCGGGCCAATCTTTGGCAGGCGATTTCTCCCTCCACCGAACTCCGTTTCAGGTGATTCCAATTGCTAAATCTTCATCTCTTCCTCCTCTTACAAAGCCTGCCCATTCCCCCAGCTCAGAAACTCAAGGATTTTAAACTGGAGCGACTGAAAGTTCACTGGTTATCAAACTTTCCGACGAAGTTTTCCGGCGACTCGCAACCGTTTGGGTCGAGTGAGGTATGAAACTTCATCTACTCTTCATACTCTATCCATTTATGTATGTATTGTAGATCGGTTTCAAGCCTAGGTTGTTCGACTTAGACACCCATTTTAGGCCGGTTTTGAGTTGAATTTCCTCGCCACTTGCCGGCCAAACTAGGTGCTGCCGTAGTTGAATAAAAATGCTCCACTAGTTGAGTTGAACCTATACCATAAGTCTTGACCCTTGGTTTGAAGTTTTTTCCGGTCAATGGAATTACTATGCACACCCAATTCCGGCGAGTTTCGGGCAATCGTGTGGTGGTGCATTGTGTCCCAAAATGTTCCTATGTCGTCACGAGCGCGTAGGGTGCCTCGGATTCAATTTTGGTTATCGTTTGACGGTCGAGCAGATTTACGCCATTATGCTATCCGGTTCGATATGTTCGGGCCGTTGGATCGTCCCATTTCCTAGTATGTTGTTCCCCGTATCTCTAGGATCGGTAGGAACAAACGGATCAAGAATCGGAGTCCGGATACTCCGAATCATTAACCCTAGGGTTAGGGTAACCCGCCGTATGCGATTAGCGCAGCTCCGACCGCCGATCGAGACCAAACCGCTGGACGTGTTTAGTAAACCTTGTTGAACCTTTAGGAATGTTCGGATCTGAAATCGGAGGTCGTGGGCCCGAGGCCCGGTTGACCTATTCGGGAAGTTTGACTAATCGGTTGACCGTGAGTCTTCCGAGGTGGTCCCACCCTGTTGAAGAGCGTAGTTTGACTCTAGAAACTCCCCGTAGTCGTGGTACGCTACTTTGAGACCCGAGAACTAGTTTCTTGAGTTAAAGTTGGTTGTTGAGTACGCGTATTAATTAAACCGTTTATTCTCTCAAATAGGTACTCTTGCTTCGCGTGCTCCTAAGAAAAGCTCTCTAAGGATTGAGCAGCGTGGACTTTGTTGTGAGTGGACTTTTGTTTTGAACAAGCATTATTTCAAAGATTGAAATTTGATGCATAAATGATTTATCTTGATCATTGTATTTTTAAATATTGTTTAAGTCTTAGACTTGATTTTTGATGGAATTATCGTAAAGTTTATGCATATAAAACTAGTCACTTTGACTAAGGGGTTTTAATGGTATTTTGAATCTTGGATAGAATATTTTGTGGGGTTATTGGAATTTAAATTATATTCAAAGTTTATGCATGTTTTGGAGTCCCGGTTTATTTGTGGGACATTGAAGGTTATACATTTAATTAAAGGTATTTGAGTATTGAATTTGGGACGGACAAACGTCCGGTAATTTTTGTATATAGTTTGGGTATGGTGAAATACCCGGGAATTTCTTGGAAGTTTTATATTTGACAAATTAAGGATTTATTGTTACGTCGGTTTTCGAATTATTTATTTTGGTTAATTTAATCTTGGAATTTTTATATTGTTTTAAATTAAGGAATTTTGATTAGCTTTAATATTTGAAATTTATATTGTCGTGAGTGAAAACTTATTGATTTTGGGAATTTATAGTTATATTTTATATTTTATATTTATATGTTGATTTTAAATGTTTTGGGTCTTGGATTTCACGTTTTTAAGAAATTCTATTTACTTTTTGATTATGGAGTTATATATATATTTGTTTCAATTGTGGAACTTGTGTTTTAGGGGTTATACTAATTATATTTGATGTTGGAAGTTTATGAATACTTTGGATTCCTGATATATATATGTTCGACATTTGTGTCTATATGCTTATTGTATATATTTTGGTAATAATTGGACGGTAACGTCCAGGATATTATTGTGTCTGGTTTGGGTATTGAATACCTGTATTTAGGTATGTCGTGATTATGTATATTAGATGGAGTGCTATTAGCACCACTTTATGTACCTCCTGAGATCAACGATATGGATACAGGATACAAAGGAACCCGGTTCACCCTTGGCGTGGTGTTACCGTAGGCCCATGCCGGCAATTAGCCACAGGGACTTTATTCAGCTGCACATTATTGAGGTATTTTCTTTTGTGCATGTCCTGGGAGTTAGTCCCATTGGGACTAATGGTTCCCTGGCTATGTGGTTGTAAAGGAATTTTTCTCCACGTGGTCACCAACAATCCCCTTGTTGGATTGTTTCCTGCACAAGTATTGGTCTAAGAGTCTTACTATTTATATATAATATATATATACGTATTACTATAATTCCTTTCTCATTTTCTTTTAAGTGAGGATCCTTCCTTACTTCACGTGTGCCTACGGGCATTAAGGCCGAAACGCTTGGTTGGGAATTTGGGTTTTCTTGGTTTCAAGTCGTTTTTGGTTATTTAAATACATTTCTTTGGGATTTCTATGGTTTTATATTTATGTTTTATATATGTGTGTGTGTGTCAATTAGTGTGGGTGTGTCTATGGATTTTAATTCCGTGTTGGTTTTATTTGGATATGTGCACCGTGACGTTGATGCATGTACATATTCTAAGTTAAGGTTGAAACCTGGACAAAGTTGGGTTCCAGGAAAAGGGAAGTTATTCAAAGGATTTAATTATGTTTTACTTAAATGAGATATTTTTGGATGGATTAAATTCCATGGTTTTTATTTTAAGAATTCGGTGTTCAAGTTGTGGTTTCAAGAATTTACGTATAGCAAAGCTACATTTTTCATTATGGTATTTCAAGGTACAAATTTAACGGAATTGTTTTCAAGTATCTCGTCGTATATATATATAATGCAGTATATAAGGATTTTTCTGCAAAGTGCTTTGTCATTATTTGCGAAAAACGGAGGGGGTTATTATGTTCATTGAAAAAGGAGATTTAAAGTTTGATTTTTTCGTCCACTCACATTTTCTCCTGTTTTGCGCCCAGGGTACTAGATCCCGAGGTCGAGACCACCACGTCGAGGCATCACGACTAACGGCTCCTATAGGAGTTTCTTGTATCTTGACCGCTATACTTTACTCAGGTTGTAAAGTTTAAATTTCTTTAGATAACTCCGTAGTGCTCACCTAGGATTGAGGTAGAGGCCTAAGCCTCCCTATTAATCTGTGCTTCGCTTTGTGCATGCCGCCTGCTGGGAAATTTTTCATTGTTTTTAACGGTGGAAATTTTGGGAAACTCCGTTTAGGGGAGACTAGGATTTTCGGTAGAAGTCGACTCACCTATTTCCTTAAACCAAGGTCAAGGGGCGTTTTAGTAAAGTAAGTTCCTGCAGGGTAGTGTCCGACGGAAGTGGTGGCTTGACACGAGTTCCGAGG
Organism: Prunus padus; assembly: GCA_024362665.1. NCBI lineage: Eukaryota > Viridiplantae > Streptophyta > Magnoliopsida > Rosales > Rosaceae > Prunus > Prunus padus. Next base: position 9,605,579 of record JANFAM010000015.1, read on the forward strand.
TGGGAATTCGGTCCCTGCCTGCCACGGCCCGCAATGGGCTGGGCTTGGGCTTGGGTGTCCGGAAGCCCAGCTCGGCCCATAGGCCCGGCCCGATTAAGCCTGAAAGCGCCCGGCCCGCCCATTGCAAAGCCCGGCCCGTTAGGCCCGCATACATATATAATTATTTATAAATAAGGGTTTAGGATTGGTATTCCGAGGTGAATTTTGTCTCTGAAAAAACAAAACAAGCTTGTAAAAAGTTAAGTAGTTTTGGAAGATGAAAACATACTCCCTATTGATAATTAGCATTTGGTTACATTCAAGCATTAAAATTATATTACTTGTTTGAAAACGTAGTGTTTGTTTCCCACTGAATTCTGCCTCATTTTTGTATTCATTTTGACATTTCGTCCGCGCTGTGTTTTTCATTTTTCCGTGCTGAATCCAACCATAAAGAACACAAAATTTGGATAAACGGTTGAAAAGTTATAGGTCAAAAACTGAACAGATGCTCTAAACTGAAAAATTCTGCCTAAAACATGATAAACTGGTGATAGAGTGGCGATACAGTGGCGATACAATGGTGATAAAAAAGGTGATAAAAATGGTTGTTTGTGTTTATTTTGGGTTTTTTTGTTTTGTTTCATTTCTTTTACTTCTCTTTACTCATTCCTAGTTTATAATTGAATGTTTAGCACATTAATTTGTGTTAATTATTAATACAACAATTATATATATATCAAGAGTACGATGAACATCATATCATATCACCAAATATAATCAAGCTTTTTTGAATTCGCTACCAAGTATTTTCATATTTATTCATACCAACCGTTTTTAAAAAATATTTAATTATGTTTCTTTCTCCTCTTCTTCTTCTTCTTTTAAATGAAAGTAGGCCCATTTCGGCCCGCCCGTTGGGCTTAGGCCTACTCCGGCCCGGGATGGGCTTTCAGCCTGCCATGGGTAGCCCATGGACTTTGAATTTTCTAAAAAGCCCAGCCCCGGCCCGCCCGCTTATTTTCTCTCCTCCTTAAAGCCGGCCCGGCCCGCCCTAAGCCCATTGAATTTGGCCGAGCCCGCCCGGCCCGCCCATTGACGAGCTCCTAGTTCTCCTCATAGAGAAAACCCCGTACCCTTTTTTATCTATTGTTTCACCTAGATTCAATTGAACTAACTAAGGCATCGAAGGGCCTTTGGCCAACACTCCTTGAGTGTGGTCTTTTACTCCAATTTGATTTTATAGGGATCAAGGCTATACTTATTCTATTTATAGAATATAGTCGCATGGCTATACTTGTAAAATATTCTATTTACAGAGTATAGCCGCGCGGCCATACTTTTAAATATTATATTTATTTAGTATAGTCGTGCAGCTATACTCTTTAAATATACACCAACAATAAAAATATGGATTTCTCTGTAGCAAAGTTGAGCCTTGAGATAATGAATCAATTAGACATGGTATGTGTTTACGTTCCAGCTTTGTTCCTCTATGTGCGCTTAGGGTTGAAGGAAAATTTATGCCTTGTTTGTGTGTTGTTGCTTATCTTTTTAGGTGCCATTTATCATATTTCCTTAAATATATTCAAATATTTAAACAGTATAATCGCGCAACTATACTCTTTAAATATATTATGTTTTAATTATTATTTAATAAAAAAACAAAAAACAAAGTCCACAAAATAATTTAAATTAATTAATTACTATTCATTTAGTAATTTATGAAATCAGTAAAATATTTAAATATTCACTAAAGAAATAAAAATTAAAACATAATTACTAATTAAAGTAATTAAAAAAGGCTAAGATATTACTTAATTACATATCATAAATTAAAGAAGTTGCCCAAAAAATAAAAGTAAAGAAATAACCAAAGTTTGCTAAACTAAACCTTTAATCTAAGGAACAATAAAGAGCAAAGTTCATACTCTTAAACTTATAGCAACGATTTTGACCACAAAACATCTAGGAAAGAAGAAGATCCTTTGTTTGTGGTGGTGTTGTTAGATTTGGATCGCTAGACTCCAATATAAATGGTTGCGGTGAACGCTCTATGATTTCAACTTGAACGCGTCTTTCTTGATTCCCAGGATTGTTGGCCCTTTTTGCCTCCTCTTCTTGAGCTTTGGTTGGCAAGAAAGTGTGGTAGTTAGTGGTCTTCATGTTATCAGCCATGAGAGTTGAATGGTTTTTCTTTTTGTCTTTTAGAGTGGATGAAGAAATTTGATATATGAAAATTAGGGTTTTGGTTCGGGTTTTATAATGATGCATGGATGCAGTGTAATAGGAAAGTTGGATGATGGTTTACATGTCGGGATTGTAAATGGAAATTTTATTTATTTATGAAATAATAATGAAATCTTGGCACACGCATACTGCATATTAATAATAAAAATAAAAATAAACATCTGCATAGGTGGCACATGGTAGTGTGATAAATTAAAAACATTTAAGACACATGGAGCATGATGCACGCGTGATAATAAAACTGCTTCATGCGCGTATGTAGAGGGTAATTTAGCTATTAATAAGAGTCACTTTTGGGATTAATCCAACAACATGTAGTCTATGTGATTGTTTAGTACGACTTCATGTCGTTGGACTAATCCAATGGGTGAGGTGTTGCTCAGAGTCGCTCAAACTTCTGTCCTCACCTGAGGTCTTATGCTAAAATGGAATCTTTTTTTAAAAAAAAGAGAGAATAATATCATCATTCCCAATGCTTGATCTTCTAATGCCTAATTACCCTTGTCAACACAAACCAAGCATTCCTAATTAATTACCTTTGCTTTTTCTGTAAGCAAGGGTTGAGAATTAATTTTTTTTATAGGTGGACTACCTAAAAATTTTAGCTAAAAAAAGAAGGAAGTAAACAATCAAAATTGTAGCTTACAAGTTTATGATCTACATGAGGATGCCATTCATTGGTTTAAAATAAAAACAAAAAGAAATTAGAAAAGCCTTCAAGAAGCACATATAGTGGGCCAAATATGTTTTTTTTCTTCAAAAACTCACCAAAAGCATACTTCTTGTCGTTGGCCAATATAGATATAAGCTTTTCCTTCAAAAGCTACCTGGGCTATAGCCCACCTTAGCTGTGGCAGTGGTTCCATTCTTGTCTGTAAGAACCTTCTTAACTTAGTGGATTGCCTGGTCGAATGATGACTCTCAGTTTTTCCCTATTAATGGGTCTCTGAGTGAGTATTTCTGGTGTGCTATTCTTGATTTTATGACTAGTCATACTATATCTGTTATCTCTAAAATGTTGACGAATGTTCACACCTTTTACTCTAGTTGTTGCTAGCACAGGGGATGCCTAGATTGACGGGTCCTTTTGAGTGTCTAGGTTGTCACATAGTCATCTTCTAAGTTTGCAGGGACTAGAGAATTGATTGATAAATGAATGTATATTCTATTGTGTGTTCTTAGATGTGTAACTCGTTGTTGACTAGTCATACATTTGCTAGAATTACTTTCTTTGTCTAATCTTTCTTTAACTTTGTTAGAGTTTAATTTTATCCCCTAGGTACCAATTTCTTTTTGCCTCCTCTTCTTCAGCTTTGGTTGACAAGAAAGTGTGGTAGTGGTCCTCATGTCATCAGCCATGACAGTTGAAGGGATTTTCTCTTGTCTGTTGTTGTGGGTGAGAGAAAGTTGATCGTTGAAAATTAAGGTTTTGGTTCGGGGTTATATAATAATCATGCATGGAGAGTGTAATAGGAAAGTTGGATTACGCTTGTTTACAATTCATGCATGTAAAGGAAATGTATAAAATAATGAAACTTTTTCTTTACTCTCACGTTTCCCTAATTTTATTGTTCTAAACTGAATTATTTACCCGAAAAGAGCTTTTGTATACAAAACTTAGCTTTATTTTGTCATACAATGATACTGTCATATACAATACAAAGTTTTTTTTTTCGTTTCATACCCAAAAACATGTTTTGTTGTTCGCAAACAACAAATATATGCCTTTGCAAGAATACTGAAATCAATTCTTTTTGTTTTCAACCACATATTATCCATTTGAAGGAAACTATTGTGCTTGTAGGTGCCTTGTGGCTCTAGACAATGTCAACCGTGAATATCTTGTCACTCAATTTGAATCGCATTGCTGAGGTAAAATACTTATTGGGAACTTTTAATCACTTATCAGCTTCAATTTGCATGCTTTTACATTGTATTTTCCCCTTCCTTTTCTCGTATATGTCATATATATGCCATATGATAAACATGTACATAGAGAAAATATATAGAGGCTTATTACTTTACATTGATGAATACCAAAAAGAACATTCTACGAATAAACAAAGGCCTCAGCTTTATCACTTCAAAGAAGACTAGCCCCTTCGCACATGTATTTGTCAATTGGTTTTCTTTTTAATTTTTAATTTTATAATTAAGAAAGATAAAATGGGTAGTTGTGTTCCATAAAAATAAAGCTCATTATCTGATTTTGTTTAAATTTTAAATTTTTTGTAAATATGATATAAATTTTCCATATTATTTTTATTTAATTATAATTTCAATTTTTAATGTTTGCATTAACCAAGGACATTTTCTGCTCTATATATATAGATGCCATATATATGTATCATGCATTTGATTGTAGATTGAAAATAAATAAGTACATTGATTTATCATTTCTACCCGAAGCAATATAGAAATAAACATCTGCATTGGTTATTGTTCTCCAACAAATGTTCTAATACTCAGAATTTTATTTTCTATACTGGAGCGAGCAATTTATGAAAATGAGGCTGGACCAAAAGCAACTTAAGTAGAGAGTTCTTGCAATTTATCAAAATGAGGCTTAGATTGTCTCTAGAAGATCATGGTGTTTTCTTCATGTTGGCTAACAGTACCCGACTCGAATTCCGCCTCGGAACTCGAGCCAGACTCTGCTAGTTTGCCCAACATCAATCCATGTCGGGCCCACAAACTAAACAAGTTCCCTATTCCCGAAATTTACAAAGAAAGGGGCCAAAACTTTTGTCGAAAAACAAGCAGAGTCTCCCCTGAAATAAGGACTAACCCAAAATTAACAACCTGTCTGAACACAACAGATAAGAATATCCCAATTGCCAGCATACATACAACAAAAACATAACAGGCCACCGGCCAATCAATTCAACCCTAATGGATGATACAGAGCAATCTAAGAGTCGTTCAAAAGAAATAGCAGAAAATCAAAGTTTACAACAAGGGACAAAGATGTCCTACAATTTAGTCGAAGCTCGGGAAGAGAAGCGCACGGCTGAATAGAAACGGCGCAACAACTACGGCTGGGGGCGCAAAACAAAAACACTAGTGTGAGTGGACAAAAACAAAGTTTTACATACTTAATTCAAAGTACTAACCCCACCGTTTCAAAACAATGCAGACCATGCATATGAAATCATTTATATACTCACTTGTTTTAAAAACCAAGATATCTCAAAACTGATGAAAACATTCCAGTTCAAAACCTTTTTTTCCGAACAAACCAACCTTTAATTTTTCCCGAGGCATAACCTCCCAAATTGAACCCATGTAGGTATATAAAAACATAAACCGAAATTACATTTAAAATATCAAAGATCTCACTTATGCCAAGAAAACCAAACCTGACAACAATACAAAACTCAATTGTAGTTCAAATCATTTATATACATATTTATAAGAAATCAGTTTCAGGATCCAAAATCCAATAAACTCAACACATCAAATACTGTAGTCAAATCAAGCACAATGCTTCCTAATCTTCCCCACTCTCACAACCACGTGCTCATAAGCACGACAAGCGAGGAAAGATCCTCACTAAAAGAAATATGAATACGAATGTACTAACACATGCGTATAGGTATAATATGACCTCAACACCAAACACAAGTACCAGGGGAAAACAATCCAACAGTGGATCATTTGACTGGACACAGGTACAGTCTCCTCGAGACCCCGTGCCTAGGGTTGAGCCGTCCAAATGGGACTAAACTCACAAGTCTATATGGTAGAAACTTCCAAACCATACCTCCGAAACTAGTCCTACACGCGCAGACTATCCCGTTAAGGGTCTACAGCTACACCCCGTTAAGGTATGAACCGGATCGAACCATATTCAAGTAACCGTATCACATCAATCGCCACGCGATAATCAATATAAGAACAGGGGAAGGTACATAACCAGGTGCCAACGCACTCAAACCAATCGCCACGCGATAATCAATATATACACACACATATATATATATATATATATATATAACCAATCACTTTCCAATTCCCAAATCAATCACATGTACCCAACCCCAAAACAACAGACACCAGGACATATACGAGTCCATCAGTCAACTAACCAATATAAATACTCAAAAATCAGGACATCATCGTCCAAACATATATTTCTATATTCAAAATAATCACAAGGGTCAAATGACCGCATAACGGACCTTAATCAATTCAAACGTCCAAATCATTGAAAAACCATATTTAAATCTCAACCAATGCTTAAGTCAAGCATATCAATTCAAAACCCGAATAAAACGCAAGTCGCAATGACATACATATCATAAAATATAGCCATGAAGGCTCCAATACTTAAACCGAAAACCGAAGTTCATAAACGTCAAGTTTGAGATATATATATATAACCAAAGTATATGTAACCTTTTCTTAAAGTAGATATACATATATACAGAGAGCTTCCATTGAGGGATCCCTCAAATAAGCTTATTTGAGGGACACCCCTTGTAGAGCCCATTCCGAATTGTATTTCACTAATTTAACCGTCCATTTTGTAGATACTCATTCAAAGATCATCTCTACAAAAAATCACTTGAATCCGATATCATTTGACCACTCAATTGAGTTATTGAAATTTTAGTACTTTCTTGAAGCACCGTGTTCATTGATTTTGTATGACACAATTGGATGTCGAAACGATTTCCGATTTGTCTAATTTTTTTGTAAGGATGATCTATGAATGAAGACTTAAAAATTAGATGGTTTGGATCATTGGAAAAAAAATTATAGGGTACCCTAAAGGGCGTCCCTCAAATAAAATTATTTAAGGGATCCCTCAATAGAAGGGGACTATACACATATATACATATATATATTCAAAGTAGAGATATATAAATATATACATATAACCATTTCCCATTATTCCAAAGTATTTATTCAATGTATATATGTGTATGTATATAAACATATATATATATATATATATATATATAAATATAACAACCCGTTAAACATAAATATTCGGACGACCCCAAACGTCCGTATCTCATACCCAAAATATATATACAGATATATATATATATATATATATAAATAGTATAAAGACCCCAAGGTCAAAATAACCCAATTAATAATCCGAAATCCGATACCAAAAACCACCAGATGTCATTACGTCCCATTCAATACTCAAAAGTATACATAATCATAAAATATAACCATCAGGGCCCCACATACAAACCGGCAACCCAAAACATGCATAAACCTCAAATGCAAACCCCTTTTATTATACTTTAACCAAAGTCAAAACCAAGACTTAAAACAATTATCAAATCTCATTCATGCGTTGCATTCAATTCTTTAAAATCATGCACGTTGAAAGCAATGTCCACTCACCGTTGGTCCTACGCTGCATAACCCTAAAACGGTCCCGCCTGCTGCGTAGCAGAGTCAAAGTACCTAAAGCGATAGATACGAGGATTGGATTAGTACCGTGAACCGAATGAGAACCTTAAAACGAAACCCTAGCATTTCCCCATTCAAAGTGTGCGTGTACGTACGTACGCAGAATTCTAAGATCAAGCTACAACTTTTAACAAGTGGGACCACCCCGGAAGACTCACGATCAACTGACGGTCAAACACCCCGTTTCGGTCAACTAGGACCCGCGGAGCCCACGACCTCCAAATCGATCCGGACATTACTAGAAGTCCAACAAGGTCAACTACGTGGCAAGGTGACCTTGGGAGACGCTCGGTCAACCCTAGTCAAACCGGGCCCATAGGTCTCATGACCTCCAAACTTACATCTGAAAGTTCCTACAGGTTCAACACGACCTAAACAACGTGTCCTCAAAGTTTGGTCTCGATCGGACGGTCGGATTGCTCACGATCGCACGATCGGACAGTTAAGGTTTAATTCAAAAACTTTAAGTTATTGATCTGGAGCATCCGGGACTCCGAATCATGATCCATCAATTCCTATACGATCCTTGAAATACGAGGAACAACATACGTGAATTCGGTTTCGATCCGACGGTCCGAACCCATCGAACCCAAACAACGCATAATAGGCGTACATTGGTTCGATAGTCAAACGACGTCCAAATCGCAATCCAAGCACACATACGTGTTCGTAGCGACACGAGGTTCGCATCGGGACAAAGAGCCGCCACCACACCCCAGCCCACGAGCCGCCGTGGGTTGGGTGTGTAGAGTAAAAACCGGCTGACACCCAAATCGCGATTCAGCCTACACTGCCTATACCAAAACACTCCCCTCAACCTCACGAGTCCATAACCGGCCACACCCAACCCAAAACCGGCCAGCAACTGGCCGAAAAATCGATCCAAAGATCCGGCCAGATTTGAGTTTCAGATCATGCTACCTAGAGGAGAAATCGATGGAAACTAAACCCACAATCAGCTAAAGCGTGCAGAGGAGGTTCAGAAACATACCTTGGTGGCCATAGGTGGTTGCCGGACATCGCCGTACGATCGCCATGAATTTTCAAGGAAAACTAGATGATTTTCTGGTTTTTCCAGTGGATATCGCAGCTGCCGACAGCTGGGTATGGGCAGAGCTGGAAGAGGAGGAGGTTGCGGTCCTTTTGGGACCGGTGCCACCCCAAGTGGTGGCGGGAGAAGAAAACTACTGGCCAAAATAGTGGCCGGCCATGGTTGCGGGTCTCGCAGAGGGGGCTCGGGGAGAGAGAGAGAGAGAGAGAGAAGCTGAAATGGAGGAATTTTAAATTATTAAAATATCCATTTTAATCGTTACAACTCCAATTTGATCGAGCCGCACGTCCCCGAACTTGTTTCGACGTGCCGGATGCAATGGCATAATCCGTTTCGCCAAATTCTCGTCTGAAAATTAAAATGACCTTATATCCCTTTAATTATAAATTCCAATTAAATTCCAATTTTATTTATTTAAATCCTTTTAATTCATTTTTAATTCCTTATTTAATTAATTCAATTATTTATTTTATTTTCTTGTATTTTTAGGTCAAGGATGTCACATTGGCTATGGAATAAGTTTGTTATAACAAAACTTACTATGTTATAGATTTTTGAATTTTCGAATAAGTTCTCTATGAAGTGAACATTATATCTATTTAAGAGTTGATTTTCTATTTATTTTATAAGCTTAGACCTTAGTCGTACCACCGTAATCATTCTAATTTTTTTATTTTTCATAGTCGATGCCGGATGTAAACTTTATGTTAGAAAGTAGGAAATTACCCATAAAATTACACTACCCATATAAGGGAGAAGGATGGTATGTTGAATAATACCCTATAAAATTATTACCCCCTTGAGTTACTTCACTAAATATAAAAAACAAAAAACAAAATTCAAGAGTCCACATATATTTCACAAAGTCCTTTTCGTTGATTTTGGATCCAAAAATTGATGATTTTATATAATAAAAAATTCTCCAAATGACAAAGTTAGCCTTTGAGATTAGATTGCTCATACATTTATTGAGGTTAATTTTGTCACTTGCGTAAGTTTTTTTTATTTATAATGAAATCATCAATTTGTGGACAAACAATCAACGAAAAAGGGGTTTTGTGAAAACAATTTGAAACCTCAGGGGGTTTGTGTAATTTTGAAACCTCAGGGGACGTTAGTGTAATTTTAGAAACCTCAAGGAGTTTTGTGAAAACACCCAAAACCTCAGAGGGTGAATAATACCCACAAAATTAGTGAAGGGATATGTTGAATAATACCTACAAAATTATTACTGGCATGTAGGGGTGGGCATCAATCCGGCTTTACTGATGAAACCGGTAAATTCAAATCATAATTACCGGTTTGGTTTGGTTTTGAGTAAGAAAAATTCAAATGGTTTAAAAATCAAATCGGACTGTATATCATTTGGTCTGGTTTGGTTTTGAGTAAGAAAAAGTCAAACGGTTTAAAAACAAAATCAGACCGTATATCGTTTGGTTTGGTTTGGTTTGGTTTGATTTTGAGCATTTATAAACCCGCCTAAACCCAACTGGGCCATCTACTTGTATATTTATTTATATTTTATTTTACATGTACTCTAATTAGATAATAACTATATATGGATCTTGAATTTGAAGTTTGATGGGCCTTTTGAGTTATTGATATTTGAATTGTAGCTATATTAGTTATTAAAATTTGAAGTTTTATGTCATGTTGAGTTTTAGGAAGGTTTGATACTCTAATAAATGAAATAATATATATATATATATATATATATATATATATATATATATATATGTAGCAAGTTCTAATATTCAGAATTTTCATTTCTACAGATGGAACGTGAAATTTATGACATGAGGCTGCCGAAATGAGTAGAGATCGTGATGTTTTCTTCATGTTGGCCATGTAATAAGTTTGTTACTTCTATGTTATAAACTTATTTATAACTTGTTATGAACATTATGGGTGCTTAAGACTTGATTTTCTATCCATTTTATAAGCGGACCATTAGTGTACAAGTTCTAATCTCCACCATTAAAAAGTTCTATCCATTGTTATGAACATTATGGGTGCTTAAGACTTGATTTTCTTAGTTTATGAAATTTGGCTACTATATTGGATAAGAAAATTGTTGCTTGCCTAACTGATCTTTGTGTACAAGTTCTAATCTCCACCATATTAGTGTCACATATTAATCATTCTTTACTAATATCGTTCTTATTTTTAATATCGGATGCCAATTGTAAACTTTATGTTAGAAAGTAGGAAATTACCCATGAAAAAGGGAGAAGGAAGGAATATGTTGAATAATAATAAAAGAGTTTTTCTATTTAAACCCCACATTTCTCTTTGTTCACCCCATATTCTAAGTTCACCCCAACTTCTAATTCAAATTTTCACAATTTCTAAGAAAACCCCACTATCTTCCCAAACTACCCCTAAATACACACCCAACATAATAATTTTTTAAAAAAAAACTCATCAACTCACACCCCACACCTTGCTATCTTGCCCCTCACCACTCTAAGTTCACCTCAATATCACATTACTTAAAGAGATAAAAAAAACATTGTTGTCAAACTCAATTGACGACCTATAAGCCACTATTTGCATACCGTATTTAGGGTTTGTGAAGAAAATATGAGAGTGTAGTGGGTTTTCTTGGATTGAAAGAAAAGAGTAATTTGGCAATAAGGTGTAGAGGAGTTTATGTTTTTGTGTTTTTATAAAACTTAATATGAAGAGTGGCGGGCTGTGTGTATAGTGTATTAGGATTAAGTATTAAGTTGTATGACTTTTTTGTCTTTTTACATAATAATAAAATTTTAAAAACTTAATGATTTAAGTATTGGGGTGAACAAAGAAAAGTGTAGGATTTAAATAGAAAAACTCTAATAAAATATTACTCCCATAAGTTACTTCACTAAATATGAAAAATGTTCAGCATATTCTTTAACAAAGATGTAACACATCGTTGGTAAATTAATGTTCTAGAATTTAAAATGATGTAAATTAATGTTTTAGAATTTGCAAAGTTTTTTGTTTGGCTAATGGATTTAACCATGGAATTCAATATTTTTGAACTCCATTTCTCTTGAAATTTTAGAAATGACAACTATTTAGATAGAATTTAAAGTTGGTATTTATGTCCTCCAAATTCCATATATTTTTTCCATGTGCAATTTCTAAATTTCTTTGTTTTTTTATCCAAACACGGGAATTGATGTATGTCAATTTAGAAATTCTGACTTTTATCCAAATCCCAAATTTATTTCACCCATCCAAATGCACCGTTAGTGTCCAAAGAAAGAGTTAATGTAATCATGAACCCAAACGGTTGGTTCATACTTGGCAAGGGCAATGAGCACTAGTCCTCCAACAGCTAGGTAAATGCCTAAGAGCATCTCTAAGGGAGATGTTAAATACAAAATGTTAAAATTGGATTTGATGAATTATGTGGCAATTTGACACTTAGTAAAAATTTAACTCCATCCGAAATGTCAAATATCATATTACCTCATTATATTTTTTTAAAGTAAAGGGGACCCCTATAATTAATAAAACTTTAAAACAAAGTAAATAATATTGGGGTCCATGACTAAAAAACATTAAAAGAATATTTGAGATCAAGCTTTATGAGATGTTATTTTTGACATATATCATCTGGCCTTTAAATTCATGTAGAATTTGACTACTCCCAGTTTGAGTAATTTTGCTTTCAATTTTTGTCATTTCATATCCATATGGCAAATTAACATTTCCTCTGAAGATGCTCTAATAAGGCTAGGGTGGCACGTATTGAATTTGGGTCGGATGTGGGCTCAGACCTCGCAATGCCCCATAACTTGTCTCTCAATGCTCTTGAATATCTTGTCCTATGTTGAAGAATTTGAACGACATTCGTCGTGGTAATATTTATTATGATTTTTTATTTTTCTTAATTTTTTTATAATACAAGTGATAGTTTAAATTATAACGGGAAAGGGGAAGCGCGGGGGGGGGGTGGGGAGAGGAGGTTTCTCACGCACACTACCAAGATGCCCTGGAGGTTCGAACTCGAGACCACCGATTTGCAAATCAAGACCCTTATTCACGGGACTAGAACTCGTTAGCTTGGCTTAACATTTTGTTTTTAATTTGCGTAAAGTTTATATTTTCCCCCTACCTTTGTAATTAATATATGCTATATAGAAAAATATTTTTTTTGTTGATTAAAAAGAGGATATGCTACCAAAAGGTGGGACAAAAGAGCTTTTGGACTTTCAAACACCTTATGAAGTTGGCATATTTTTTTTCTTGTACTAATTGTTTGTGGGAAGAACATATTGATTATTTCTAGACTTCAGGTGTAAGGGTAAATGCTTTTAACCACTTGAGTTACAACAAGCCTCTTTTATTCTTCTTACTTCTTCGGAAATGTTTATTTATTTTCCCTTTTTCCCCTAATAAATACTTATGGAACATATTATGTCCCGTGTATGTAAAACACACAAGTAATGTCATTGAGCCCAAAAGGCATCGTCAGTAGAGAGCTAGTTGTGGTTGGGTAATTTAGTTAATTTTCCTGAGAAGATCATATGTTTTCATTATAGAGAACAAACTTTGTCTTCCAATTAAACGTAGGGCTAGTTTGGCATTGCTGTGCATTTAAAAAAAACTGTTTCTGCTGTGCTGCAAGAATAATCAGCTGTGAAAAAAATCAGTTAGGCGTTTGGTAAACTATATTTGAAAAAATGTTGTGAGTAATCAAAGTGTTTGGTAAACTTTTATACATAAGCACTTTGTGTATGTATAATGACAAAAAAGCCATGAGATATAAACAATGAGTTGAAAATGAGCCATTAAATGTTAATAAAAAAACTTAATAATAAATTGAAAGTGAGAAATAATATTAAAAAATTTAAAATAGTCTAAAAACAAATAAAATTCTCTACCAAAAAAAAAATCTCAGCAGCACAACAACCCCTCCCATCTTCTCTTCGCAGCCCTTTCCCCATCACCACCACAAACTCTCACCCCCTCCCTCCTCTCCTCCTTTTTCAGGAACCAATCCCACCGCCACAAACAATTGCTAGGCCCTTCCAACAACCCCACCCAACTCGACCTCAATACCATATCACCGCACCCAACCCCTTCCTCCACACCAGCCCCACAGAACAAACCTCACCCAACCACCACCTCTCGATCTCTCCACCCAAGCCTCCACCGTCTCTCTACTTGATCCCCCACGCCGCCCCAAATCCACCAAGCCTTACCCACTGCCCAGATCCACCAAGCCATACCCACTGCCCAAATACAAATCTTAGGGGTTTTTATTTTATTTTATTTTATTCAATTTAATGAAATTTACGAATCAACACATGAAACTCAATTTAATTCAGACTGATTGATGGTGAAATTGCAAAGGCTATTATGGCTAGCAATGATTGGCCCAACTTGCAGTGAGAAGAAGGAAGAAGAAGAGTGTGTTGCGTGCAGAGAGGAGACAAAACCTATTTTGGAATGGGAGGGATATAAGTTGTCATTTTGGAAAAGTAGTAAGGGCGTTATGGGAAAAATGAAAAAATCATTAAAAGGAATCGGCTGTTTTTTTTATAAAGCAGCTTTGAGAAGCTGGTTCCAACCTCCTTTGAAAAATTGCTTTGAATGACCCGAGATTTTAAAATAAGCTGACTGAATTTCTTTCACCAAACACTTTCAGTTGCAAAAATTATTTTTAAAGCTGTTTATTTTTTAAGCAACGCACTCCCAAATGCTGCCTTAGAAACTCACAAAGTTGCTTCAAAATTCCACTCTTGTTCACTCTACTATATTGTATAGTGTGTTTGTTTTTAATTAATATGATCAAATTTTGCAATTTTTTGTTGTTTGTTTGTTCAAAAGATCAAATTTATCAGAAAATAAAATTAACACGAAGAAAAATTAATAAAAATTAATTTGAGGTTAAAACAATTGTTATAATGAATAAAATTGGGTTGTTAAATTATTTTTTTTTATGAAAAAAATTTAGGGAGAGATTTGCTACTCTCACCACCAGCTCTAGGGCATAACCACAACCTTGAATCAGAATGAAAAAACTTGTGTGTCGATAAACAGTTGTATTTGAGAGTACAAAATTTGGATTTTGGAGCTTTTGGGTGGGAGAGCCCTAAATGGTACACTGGGCAAAAAGAAAAGACAAATCGGCCCAATTTTACACCTTTAAACCCAAACCGGTTGTGGGCTACGTTCATATAAACCGAAACAATAAAATAAAAATAAAAATAAAAAAAATAAAAAAATCGATGTACAGCTTTTAACCTAATCTCGCGTGTTCTTATTTCCCCTCAAATTCTCTTTCGGCCGCCACCCTCTTGTTTCCGTCTCACACTCAGTCGTCTTTGCTCTCATCTGCCATTGAGGCTTTGCTGCAGAAGCTCTCTTTATTCAGTCTTAGACGGTAACTTCTCTTCAAACTCTCTCTCTCTCTCTCATATGGTTGTGTTTCAATTTCTTCTCAATTTCAGCCAATCATATAGTTGATTGAATCTGGATGTTTTTAGTGCATATCTTTGAATTGTGCTATCAGTTCTTGTAGATTGAGACAAGTTTTATGGACCTTGGTTATGAATTTTATGTCTTACAGATAAATCCTATCTTCCTTGCTTTTTGTTTAGTTCACTTTTTTTTTCTTCTCTTTATTTGTTGCTGGTTAAGTGTGATATATTTTGTTTGGACAGAGATGAAGGTGGTTGCTGCATATTTGCTCGCTGTTTTGGGAGGGAAGACCAACCCCTCAGCTGCTGATTTGAAGGACATTCTCGGATCAGGTAACTTTTATTTTGAAAACCCTTTTTTCTTTTGACGTATGACTCAAAGTTGCATTATTACTGATTTCATTCAATAGTTTTTGTTGAATTTGGATTGCCATTTGTGGGTTTGGCTTGATTTTGATATTTTAAATGGCTTTGTGATGCGTTTGTAATTATTTAATAGCGTCTGATGATATTAGTCTATGTAGTCTTTTATATATTAACTGCTGAACCATATTTTGGGGTCTCTCAGATTGAGATGGTTTAATTATCTAAAATTGATGGGGGTAGCTCCAGTGCTAGAGCACCTTAACCCCACACCTATGGAAAGAGTTAGAGTCTTGTCCTTGTTAATTTTATCTTGGGTTGGCATTTTGGCAGTATTCTTACAATCTATAGGCCTGTTTATAATTGTATTTTCTATATGATCGAAATGGAGATGATTTATTATTGACATCCTGGTCATTCATTAGTCAAAAATTCAAAAGCATGGTTTCCTGTTTAACTAGTACAGAAGAACCTCATATGTGATTCATTTAACATTTTGTGTAAAGTCTTGACAAAGTAATGGTTGCACAAAAAGATACTTAACATCGTGTTGTCCATAGGACTAAATTTTTAAGAAAAAAACTGGTTCATAATTATTTGTTGCGCCAACATTTTTGCACTTGCACATTAAATTAAGTTTTGATTTGTTTACAGTTGGAGCTGAGGCCGATGGTGACAGGATTGAGTTGCTGTTGTCTGAAGTCAAGGGCAAAGATATTACAGAACTAATTGCTTCTGGAAGGGAGAAGTTGGCGTCTGTTCCATCTGGTGGTGGTGCAGTTGCTTATTCAGGACCTGCGGCTGATGCTGGTGCTGCAGCTCCTGCCGCTGCTGAGCAGAAGAAGGAAGAGAAGGTCGAAGAGAAGGAAGACACAGATGATGTAAGTTCTGTTTAAAATTCTGCTGCAGTTTGTACCTAGATTGCTTCTTTGTTTGCAAGTTTGCATGATCTAATTACAATGTTGCTGTTTTGAATGTCTATACTTACTAACGTCTTAAATTTCTTGTTGCAGGATATGGGATTCAGCCTTTTCGACTAAGAGACTTTCATCTGGTGCTTTGCCTGTATCTGAACTTCTCATTTTCATTAATACTTTCATATCAGTGTTATGTTATTAAGTTTCCATTTTGTAGTTGGATATGGTTTTAGATCGCAAAATTTTTTGGTTAGATATGCAAGGGATCAAAGAGATTGCGTAAGATAATTTTTGAATTTTATCTATTTGCTTGCCAGTGGTTTATGTTATGTTAGAGTTCATTTCTTGCTTATTTGCGTGGATCTGTAGATCCGGTTGCTCTTTTTGCCTCCCGTAGGTTGAGTTTTTGACTTCTTTGAGCAAAAGAAGTATCAATGGTTAGGTTGCGATAAATTTCTTGGATCTTTACATCCTTCTTTGTGCCCTTGAACCAAATCACTACTTTTGCGTCAACCTTTCTGTCAAAACATTGTTTGAGCAATTTCAGACTTCAAAGTGACTTCAGTTTCTTAGGTTTTGTTTTTATACCGGAAATAGCTAGAAGATTCATTATGGTTAAAGTGGCCAACTCAGTGCAATATTTGAATAGTTTTTCCTTCCCAAAAATTATGTAAGCATGTTTCATTGCCAGCCTTAAGTAGTCACATTCCCCCTCGACAGATTGAAGAGCTCTTACAGGTAGAATTGTTTTGTTTTGACTAAGAAGCTCACCCTTTAGCAAGTGCTTTGAAATGATAATTATTTCCCCCCAAATGATCGAAATATCACTGTGCGCATATCATTGATACCAATTTTGCTCACCATCTTTTAAACTACAGTTTAGTATTTCACACCACTTAATGAGTGTCACTTGTTATATATAGTTAATTGTAGCTACTCTGACATTTGTATTATAAGTATCAACCATAACCAAGGAATAAAATATCGATGATATCGGAAATATCGGTAGTCCAAAAATACGGAAATTTCGATGGAAATATCGGGATATTATCGATATTTCGGTCCATGTCGTCAATATTATCGATATTTTGGTTCATGGATATCTAAAATATCGATGGTATTGGAAATATCGGTAGTCCAAAAATACGGAAATATCGAGGATATTATGGATATTTTATTCCTTGACCATAACTAATTGTAACACAAGGCATTGAGTGGTTTGGTAATGTGACATTAGGGGTGTACATCGGTTCGAAATCAATACAATTTAGTTTATCCGCATCCGATCCAATATAAATTGGATTGTGATTTTTTCAATCCGATTTAATCATTTTAGATGTTTAAATCCAATCCAATCCGATTTAATTAATATTGGATTGGATTAGATCATTGATTTTGATAAGAGAAAAAGACAATAATTAAATATTAAACATTTATCCTTAGGTTTAATCTAATCAAATATATTAATAGATGTAAATATAAATGAAATACTATGAAGAATTGTTTTGATTATATAATATATTAAACATAACTACATTAAATGACTTAAAATATTAATTACTTTTTCAACTACAAATACCTACAAGAGCAAAATAAGCATAAAATTAACAATATTGCATTGGATTTGATTGGATTCTCATAAGCAAATCCGTCATTCGATCCAATCATGTCAGTTTTGAAAATTACGGAACCAATTCAATCCGCCAAATCTTCGAAACATATCGAAATTAAATTGAATTGAATTGAATCAGTTGGTTTGGACGGATTGAATTAGATCTTGTACATCCCTATGTGAAATCATGGCTAACAATTGTGAGTAAATTAGGGAGGTGTAGGAATTGAAAGAGACCCTAGCTATAATTGGGAAAGCATATAGTGGGTTGCAATTAAATAATTTATATTAATGACATGTTTACTAATCCGTAATCGGATTCAAAATAAAGAGTTGGATTCCTATTACAGAATTCTGATTATGGATTACTCATGTGTTTGCTTCACATGCAGGAATGAAAATGTAAGTGGGACCTACACAAAACTAGGAATTCAACTCCTGATTTTGGAGGAATTGGAGTATTCTTCCTAGAGAACTAACCCATCAGAAATCTATCTTTTTTACACATTATATCCTCAAACAATTCTTAAAATTCCAAATTTATCATCTACTTTAGCCCAACAACAAAGGCATTTTAGTAATCAAATTGGTTTCAATTCTGATTCATGCTAATTTAGTAAACAACTTATAAGGAATCAGTACCACTCATACCCTCGATTCCATATGATTTAGTAAACAACTTCAATAGGAATCCGGATTCTAACTCTCCTCAATCCAACTCCTTCTCAATTCAATTCCTCCTCATACGATTACAGATTAGTAAACATGGCTAACCTCATCCTATTAATATAGAGTGAGTCTGTAGCGAAATTCTATACTGATGGTGCCATATATGGACCTTCATATTAGCCACATGATCATTTTATTAAACTTAAGTGAAGTTAGTGTTCAAATGAATCATGTGACTAATATGAAGATCCACATCTATGGTTCATATAAGACACTCTCACCATAGAACGACTATGTGGTGATATACCATGAGACAATAGTTAGGATTCTAGGTTGGGCTGGATCAAGGGTCAAATCAAGTAGGGCCAAGTTTGTTGGGCTAAGTTTATTTGGCACTTTTAACATTTCAAATTGAAACATGCTGAAAAAAGGGGGTATGTTGGGTTGGGCTTCAAGTCGAATTTGGGCCAAGGCTTTTGTACCCAACATTTTCCTTCCTTTTTTCTTACGTCTTTTTTTTCTTTAAGTTTGGCACTAATGTTACCATGACTGTAACATCCCACATCGACAAACGGAGAGGTGGTGATGTGCCTTATATGTACATGCCCACCTCCATCTAGCACGAGGCCTTTTGGGAGCTCATTGGCTTCGGATTCCATGGAAACTCCGAAGTTAAGTGAGTTTGTGCTAGAGCAATCCCCGGATGGGTGACTCACTGGGAAGTTGCTCGTGAGTTCCCAGAAACAAAATCGTGAGCCCAAAGCGGACAATATCGTGCTACGACGGAGCCGATTCGGGATGTGACAGAATGATATCAGAGCCACTCTGGCGTGTGGTGCGAGTGTGCCGACGAGAACGTCGGGCCCCTAAGGGGGGTGGATTGTAACATCCCACATCGACCAACGGAGGGGGGGTGATGTGCCTTATATGTACATGCCCACCTCCATCAAGCACGAGGCCTTTTGGGAGCTCACTGGCTTCGGATTCCATGGGAACTCTGAAGTTAAGTGAGTTTGGGCTAGAGCAATTCCCGGATAGGTGACTCATTGGGAAGTTGCTCGTGAGTTCCCAGAAACAAAACCGTGAGGGGCGGGGCCCAAAGCGGACAATATCGTGCTACGGCGGGGCCGATCCGGAATGTGACAGAATGGTATCAGAGCCACTCTGCCGTGTGGTGCGAGTATGCCGACGAGAACGTCGGGTTCCTAAAGGGGGTGGATTGTAATATCTCACATCTACGAACGGAGAAGGGGTGATATGCCTTATATGTACATGCCCACCTCCATCAAGCACGAGGCCTTTTGAGAGCTCACTGGCTTCGGATTCCATCGGAACTCCGAAGTTAAGCGAGTTTGGGTTAGAGCAATCCCAGGATGGGTGAACAACTGGGAAGTTGCTCGTGAGTTCCTAGAAACAAAACCTTGAGGGCGGAGCCCAAAGCGGACAATATCGTGCTATAGCGGGGTAACACCCAAAACAAAAAAACTCTTGTTAGAAACGGCACCATTTTTTATATTTATATAGGTGAGGTTGCTCATGATATGTCTCTGTTACTAAAGACATGTAAAGCAATTATACCTCATTAAGAGTTTAACAAACTCATCCTCTCTATCATAGCAGTATGCACTGAGCATCCTAGAATAGGGTATATAAATTTATTCAATGCTTATTCAAATCACATATCAGTAACTTGTTATTACCCATTTAACTTTGGTCTAGTGATGTTCTAGGAAAATTTGGGTTACCATTACTGGTGATTTAAGTAAAGGGTTTCAACCCCAATCCACTAGATGTACTATTTACCATATCTCTCAAGAGTCCCTTAGTAAATGGATATGCCAAATTATTTGACCTTACATACGTTATATTGATAACTTCATCTGTTATTAACTGTTTTACATACGCATGTCTTAAGCTAATGTGTCCAGATTTTCCATTATAGACTTCGGTGTAAGCTCTAGACAATGTAGCTTCACTATCGCAATACAAAGAAATTGATGACATTGGTTGTGGCCACAACTTTATATCAAACAACAAGTTTCTCATCCATTCGACTTTTTTGCATGCTGCTGCTAATGCTATAAACTTAGATTCCATAGTGGAGTGCGATATAATTGTTTGTTTCTTTGATACCCAAGAAACTGCGCCTTATCCAATTGTGAATATCCACCCTGACGTGGATTTATTATCACTACCACTAGTAATCCAACTAGCATAAGAGTAACCCTCTGGAAATTTAGAGTATATATAGACCCAAGTGAATGGTCCTCTTAAGATAACACAAGACTTTACCTATTGCTTCCCAATGTTGGGTACTAGGATTGCTTGTATATCTTGAAAGCTTACAAAAATCAAATGCTATATCTGGCCTTGTGCTATGTGTAGCATACATTAAACTTCCAGAGTTTACAAGCATGTTGATTTTAGGATCATAAGGGGTTGATGAATCTTTGATGTGCAAATGCTTATTTTTCTGCCGCATTTTTTCTATATATTGAGTGTGATGCAATGCATAACCCCCATCATGCTTCTTAACTTTAATACCTAAGATAGTTCCCACTTCATTTAGATCTTTCGTCTTGAAGTTTGAACTGAGATACTTCTTAGTTTTAGATATAGCATTCATGTTGGTTCCAAAAATTAGCAAATCGTCTACATATAAACATATGATAACACCATACTCATTTGTGAATTTTGATGCATTTATCAGCATTATGATGTCTAAACCATTTGACAGAATCACATAGTCAAATTTTTCATGCCATTGTTTTGGAGCTTGTTTTAGACCATATAGAGATTTTACTAATTTGCAACCTTATTTTCAATTCCAGGAGGAACAAACCCCTTTGGTTGTTCCATATATACTTCCTCATCCAAATCACCATTTAAAAAAGCAGGTTTGACATCCATTTGATATACATAAAGACTGTATATAGATGCTAAAGCAAATAATACTCTTATGGATGTGATTCTAGCTACAAGTGCATAGGTGTCAAAATAGTCTACTCCCTTTTTCTGTTTAAAGCCTTTGGCTACTAACCTAACTTTAAAGGTTTGTAGAGAACCATCAATATTATATTTCCTTCTTAACACCCATTTGCAACCAATTGGTTTAGATCCATGTGGTAAATCTACTAAAGTTCATGTTTGGTTTGACAATAATGAGTTCATCTCATCATCTATAGCTTCCTTCCAGAAAGCAGAGTCTCTTGAAGCCATTGCTTCTTTTAGACTTGTAGGATCTTCTTCTACATTTAGTATGTAAGGTATTTTATTTAGAACTTCATTTCTATCTGCTTCAACCAAAAACACAAGAGCATGTGAAGAGATAACATAGGGATCTAAATTTTTTTTCTTTTCTAGTTCTTTGAATTTTCCTAGGTTTAGAAGCCACTTCTAATTCTTTTCTTTTCTTGCTAGAAGATGAACTAGGATTTGTATCAACCATTGGTTCTTGAGTATGTTCTAGAGTTTAACTAGGACTAGGGTCATGTAACCTATCTTCAAAGAATTCTACATCTCTAGGCTCAATAATAATATTTGTGTTTACATCAAGCAACATATATGCTTTAGAGTTTTCTGCATATCCCACAAAGATACTTTTTATACCTTTAGGACCTAATTTTGATCTTTTGGGATCATGAGTTCTATAAAAGGCCAAACAACCCCAAACTCTAAAATAATTTAGAATTGGTTTTCTGCCCTTCCATACTTCATACGGAGACACATGTGTCTTCTTAGAAGTAATTCTATTTTGAATATGGCATGCAGTAAGGAGTGCTTTACCCCATAAATACATAGGAACATTAGCACTTATAATCATACAATTAATCATATTAGTCAATGTCCTATTCATTCTCTCTGCAAGTCATTTATTGTGATGTATAAGGTGCAGTTTTTGATGGATGATACCATGTTCTTCACAAAACAAAGAAAACTCATGTGAAATATATTCACCACCTCTATCACTACGAAGGATTTTAATTTAATTTTCCTTTTGATTTTCGACTTCAGCCTTGTATCGTTTAAAAAACTCAAAGGCTTCATCTTTGCTATAGACATCAAATATACATAAATAAATCTAGAGCTGTCATCTATAAATGTAATGAAATAATGTTTTCCTCCTCTTGTTAAAGTACCATTGTACTCACCAAAATCTGAATGTACTAAGTCTAAGATTTTTGTGTTTCTTTCTGCCTTCTGAAAAGGTTGCTTAGTAATTTTAGATTGGGCACATGTTTGACAATTTCTAGATATAACTTCTGTGCAAGAAATTAAATTATCACTATGCCAGAAAACACCTTTAGCAATGGAGAAAATATGTTGCCTAAAGTCCCTAAATAGCGCGGTATTCATAGCCGTTGCTAGGGCTCATCATTTGGCCGCGGGCTCATGGGCCGATGGGGGCCCGCCCGCCCATTGAGAAAAAGCCGGCCCGGCCCGTTATGGGCTTTGGGATGGCCCGACCCGCAATGGGCTGGGCTGGGCTTGGGCTTGGGTGTCTGAAGCCCAGCCCGGCCCATAGGCCCGGCCCGATTAAGCCCAAGAAAGCCCGGCCCGGCCCGCCCAAAAGCCCGGCCCGTTAGGCCCGCATACATATATAATTATTTATAAATAAGGGTTTAGGATTGGTGGTCGAGGTGAATTTTGTCTCTGAAAAAAAAACAAAAGCTTGTGCATCAAAGTTAAGTAGTTTTGGAAGATGAAAACATACTCCTATTGATAATTAGCATTTGGTTACATTCAAGCATTAAAATTATATTACTTGTTTGAAAACGTAGTGTTTGTTTCCACTGAATTCTGCTCATTTTTGTATTCATTTTTGACATTTCGTCCGCGTTGTGTTTTTCATTTTTCCGTGCTGAATCCAACCATATAAAGAACACAAAATTTGGATAAACGGTTGAAAAGTTATAGGTCAAAAACTGAACAGATGTCGAAACTGAAAAATTCTGCCTAAAACATGATAAACTGGTGATAGAGTGGCGATACAGTGGCGATACAATGGTGATAAAAGGTGATAAAAATGGTTGTTTGTGTTTATTTTGGGTTTTTGTTTTGTTTCATTTCTTTTACTTCTCTTTACTCATTCCTAGTTTATAATTGAATGTTTAGCACATTAATTTGTGTTAATTATTAATACAACAATTATATATATCAAGAGTACGATGAACATCATATCATATCACCAAATATAATCAAGCTTTTTTTGAATTCGTCACCAAGTATTTTCATATTTATTCATACCAACCGTTTTTAAAAAATATTTAATTATGTTTCTTTCTCCTCTTCTTCTTCTTCTTTTTAAATGAAGTAGGCCCATTTCGGCCCGGCCCGTTGGGCTTAGCCCGGCCCGGCCCGATGGGCTTTCTCAGGCCCAGGCCATGGGTAGCCCATGGACTTTGAATTTTCTAAAAAAGCCCAGCCCGGCCCGGCCCGCTATTTTCTCTCTCCTCCTTAAAGCCCGGCCCGGCCCGGCCCGGCCCATTGACGAGCCCTAGCCGTTGCCTATACATAGTTACAACATCGCATAATTTCTAAACAACGATGCTAAAGGATTTCCGTGTGCCAAAAAAAGGTTGACTTCTGATGCCTAAATCTGAAATAGTATCAGTGGTTTCAAAATGTAGGATGCTCAAGGGGTATTACAGCATCAGTGGGTTATCATATACTGATGCGTATTATCAATTACGATATCGTAGAAACCAATAATGCCGATGCGAATTATGTTATACGTCATCTATTTTTCAATTTTTCGGACTTGAAAAGCCTCCAATAGTACTGGTTGTTATATAAATGTTGATGCTACTTCAAGTTTTAGGCATCAGTTTTTATATAAATGCTGATGCTTCTTCTAGTTTTAGGCATCAGTTGTTATATAAAATTAGGTGTTGGATCACACAAACAAACATAAAGAAGAAAGAGAGTGAGGTGTTCATAGGGTACTTCAAAGAGACCCAAAGAGCAAGAAGTCAATTTGACTAAATAAGGACTAAAAAACCCTACTTTGCTTGGTATATATAGAATTTCCATAGAGCAAACATAGCAAAAATCTCATATTCATTACAAGGTGCGAAGATGGTAAAACGTCTGTTTCAGTTAAACAAGAATGCAACCAACACAATGTCTTGCAAAATGAATCCATCCATAAGCTTACAAGTCTGCTAAATAAAAGGTGTCTCAGTTCCACTGATTTAACAAGGATAGTAAAGCTCCCTCCCGCAGGTAGCTTCAAGTAAGGGATCAAGTATCACCTGTCAAACAGAAATATTGCAATTACAATCTAGAAGGAATTTTTGCATATTAATCACAAAGCAAGAGTAATTCATGGAAAATGTAGTAGGAAAAAAAGACAGGGCACAATGATGACACTACTAAAAGTAGATATAATGCTCAACAATACAGTGACAAACTCTTGCTCCTACTCCTGCTCCGGCTTGGACTCCTGCTAGCACTACACTTCTTTGGACTTTTACTTGTGTGTTTCTTCGGGCTTTTACTTATGTGTTTTTGATTATGCCAAAGAAAAAAAATTATGAAAGGCAGGAACGAACCATGACCAATCCAGTTGAAGGTATTACACGAATCCAATGTTTAAAAAATCCAGAAAGACCATCCATTAGTCAAGGAGAAATCAAATAAACATTAGACTTATGGCTGTCATGTAAAAGAAGAAAAGAAACATCATAAGTGAGGCTTAATTATGCTTCCATTGTCGCAATACCATGTCCTTATAAAAATGGCCAAGTCAAAAGATATTGCAAAACTATTCAAAAGAAACAAAGATAACACTTACCGAAGTGACATAAACAGTAATATTGTATCTAATTGGGACTATAGTGGGAGAAGCAACTTAATTCTATGTTGGAGCCATGCTAGAGTTGACACTACTGTTGTATATAGATATACTAATACGAGCTAAGAAACATAGCACCATACACAAAGTGAAACCCTTTCTTTAAAAAAAACAAAAACAAAAGCAAAAACAAAAACCTACACCGGGTAAGATACAAAAAAAATAATTAAAAATTTTCCAAACACTGAGTGAAGCCTATTGGAGCTAAGCCAAAATTAACACATCATTACATGCAAAAAAGGGTGGAGCCAAGAGTGGTAGGTAACGTCCATAACAGGTCTTGGTGGAGGAAACCTGCGCTAGAGAAGTTTTACCAAAACGCCTAATATAAGAGGGAGTGAAGACCTTTGTTTTTCCAAAATTCTCCTTCTAGAATCTTCGGTTTCATCCATAAATTGACTTAAACGCACCCTGCTTGTATGTGTGCAAAGCTAACGCAAACTGGTTATTATTGAGTATTCTAATGTATTTCTAATTACCCAATATACTTCGCTGCCATAGAAAGAGACGATGTCGAATTCATCAAATAGATCTAAAAGCCAAGAAAAGGACTAAGACCCGAACGTGAAAATTGAGACTAAAGATAGAATTAAGTAAAACTTAGTGCAAAAATTTGCACCGTTCGTTATTGCGTAAGCTGAGATTGAGGCTGACAGGATCCGACCCAAATTCCCCCTCAGAATCCGTGTCAAACCCTGCTGCCCTCCCGACATCCAACTGATGCCGAGCCCACTCACTAAATTAACCCTCTATCCCGCACAGTTAAAAAAAAGGGGCAAGACTTTTGCCGAAATTTCGGCAGAGTCTCCCCTGAAAAATGAACACTTCCCAAAATCTTCTACCTGTAAAATACAATTTAATACCTCTCAAACTTCAGCATGCACAATGTATATCACATGCAATATACATATAGGCCTCCGACCTTTAATTCAATCCTTTAACAATACGTATTAAAACAAATCAGACAAAACTCAAACAATTTATTTTGCGGCTGCACTTAGGTCAACCTAGGTTGCCTACGTACCCTACTGAGGGATCAAGCTACAAGTAGTTCTTTTATCAAAAATCATGATTCAGAAAATATAGATATTGTCCAAGTAAAACTTGCAATTAAATTTATATTCATTCTCAACTTCAATTTTCAACAAGGCATAATACTAAATATTTTATAAATTCATTTCTTCCCATGATTCATAAATCAAGACCCTTTCCTTGTAACAATTCACATGTAGTATGCCTACTTCTTTTAAAACCAACCATTAATTCTGAAACTCAAATTACTTTTGCCAAAATCATTTCTTAACCTCATATCCTTTATACAGAGTTAAGTAAAGTCATCATTTTCCCCGCAACCATACCCTATGTAAGGAGTATGTTGCAATAACAATAAGTCACATAATTTCCCAATATCAATTCTCACTTTCCGAACTGTAAATCAAACGTTCATACATGTGCAGAGTACTCTCAAAGCACACGTTGAAGAACCTCAACCCGAAAACGAATCCACATATATATATATATATATCCCCATTATATAACAAAATAAAACTCATACTGACCTTCTCCTACTGTTTTACCCATTATACATATATATACACACCTCACACCATCATCATGTACTAAGGGAAAACAATCCAGCACGGGGATCATTTGACTAGACCATATGGAAGAATCCTCAATAGCCATGTGGCTAGGAACGAGCAGTCCAACAAGGGGACTATTGTTCCCCAGACATGCGCGGCAGAATCCTCAATACACGTGCGGCTGAATATCCGTCATACGAGCACAGACTGCAAGGGCCTTCAGTAACACCCTACCAAGGGTGCCCGGGACATAACCAAGTATCCATATCCAAGTTTCCAATAACAGGGGAGTTACATATCATGATGTACATCATGTACCAGGGGAAAACAATCCAACACGGGAATTGTTTGACTAGACCACATGGAAGAATCTTCAATAGCTATGTTGCTAGGGACGAGCCGTCCAATTGGGGGATTGGGCTCCCAGACACGCATAGCAAAATCCTCAATACTTATGCGGTTGAACTAAGTCCTATGTAGACTACCCGGCAAAGGCCTTTGTTACACCCGGCCAAGGGTGCCGGGATCCTGACACACCTCCGAAGAGTTACCGCATGTCAATTATATCCAATACCCAAGTTTCCATCCTTTCCAATATCCATATTCAACCAGGGAAGATACATATGATGGTGTATGACCCATAATCCTATATATATATATATATATATAACCCAACATTCGACTCGACACCCAAGCCTTTACACATAATAATAATAGTGACAATAATAATGATAACAATAATAATAATAATAAATATATTCTCTGAAATTCTCATGTCCCTTTTTAAAGGCCGAAACCAATCTGATAACCCATTTTCATAACCTCATTAACGAAAATATTAATTTCCAAACGATTCAATTTCCACAATCATAATTGAATTCCAAAATCACAGAGGAAATATTGTCCTTCAACATCAAATCACTCATTAATTCACATATAAACACACTTATATACATACATTCCAATATTCAAAAAAGCAATGCACAATTAAAACAATTGTCCAATCACCAACAACTCATTAATCGACCTCAACAGCAAATTTAAATTCAAACCCTAGTTCCCGGAACTTAACGTGTGTATACAACCTTAGAAAAGTCCTAAGGCCATTCTAGTACTTTCCAATGTACGGGACGGTCTCAAAAGACCCGTGGTTAACAGTTTGGTCAAACTTCCTATTTTTGGTCAACTAGGACCGTTGGGCCCACGACCTTTGATTTTCAATCCGAAAGTTCCTATAGGTCCAAAAAAGTCTACTAAACACGTCCTGTAAGTTTGGTCTCAATCAAGCAGTCGGATCTAAGCTAATCGCACGATCGGACGGCGATCGCTTTGCCTAACCCTAGAATCAATGATTTGGAGTATCCGGGAATCCGATTCTCGATCCGTGAGTTCCTACACAATCCTAGAGGTACAGAGAACAACATATTTAAAATTGGGACTGATCGAACTGTCCGAACCTATCGAACCCGAATATCGCATATTAGGTGCAATATCCGTTCGAGTGTCAAACAGTAACCAAATTCAAATATGAGCATACCGTCATACATAGGACGACGAGGGGAAAATTTTAGAACACAATGGGCTACGCTCCGCCACCCGCCGCTTGCAGCGCGTGGGTATCTTGAGAAAATTTCGGCAACGGAAAATTCTCGAAACACCTTACAATACATATACCACACGTTTAGACTAACAAGGGGAGCATTTTTAGTTCTTGGACCCCGGCCAAAAAGTGGCCGGAGCTAGCCCAAAACAATGCCAAAGTTGCCTGCTCGAAGGGTTCCAAATCGAACCCTCAAACGCCAAAATCGATCCTAATCACTTGCATAAATAGGTAGAGGACATTGAGGGGATGAAAAATCATAATTCACTCATCGGGATTTGTCACCGGAATAGCCGTGGCCGGTGTCGGAAAAATCCTGAAACTTCCCTCATTTCCAGTAGCCAAACACCACGATTTTGAGCCGGGAAATTCAATGGGCTAGGTAGAGGAGGAAGAGAGGAGAATTTTGGACGTGGTCTCATGGAATTTGGTCGCCGGATAGTGAAGAAACTGCCGTCATTTCTGCACGGAGGAGAGGGAGCGAAAGAGAGAGAGAGAGAGAGAGAGGATGCGTGCAAGAGTGAGGGGAAAATTGGGGTTTTCACATGTTTTGAAAATTTGAAATTACATAATACCCTTCCCCAAATTCTTTCCCAAACTATAAATTACCAAAATACCCTTATCTCAATGGAAAATTTGAAATTACATAATTAATAATTAATGTATAATTATCTGGGTCGTGATGTTACAGAGGCCCGTCTTATCTTAGGGCTGAAAATATCTCAGAGATAACTGTGAGGATTCTAGTGATCGAAGATCAACTTCCGATCGTTTGGATTCATTAAAGGTTCTACACACATTAGAGGAAAAGATTTGTCAAGTTGTCATTGAAGAGTTCGTGTTTTAGAGATTGGTCATTCGACGATTATGTGTACGAGATGAAACGAGATTGAGACTGGCATTTTCACTTAAGAGAGGTTAATAAATATGTTATCGAGTAGAAGGAAATCGAAGTTTTACACATGTAAGAGATAATCGATACCCCTTTGATAGTTTATGTCTTGAGTAAATCTCAAGGGCAAGTTCATAGCAAATTTCAGGGCGTGACAATTACTATATGCCAAGCTAAAAGTGACTTAAACAATAATATTGTATCTCATTGGGACTAGTGGAAGAAGCAACTTAATTCTATGTTGCAGCCATGCCAGATTTGGCACTACTATTGTATGTAGATATACTAATAAGAGCTAAGAAACATAGCATCATACACAAAGTGAAACCTTTTCTTTTCTTTTTTTGCGCTAGAACCAAGCTAGAATCAACACCATCTTTATAAGTTACAAAAAAAAAAAAAAAAAAAAAAAAACCTACAACGGGTAAGATACAAAAAAAAATTAAAGAAAAATATATATATATATATACATATAAAGGTTCCAAACACTGAGTGAAGCCTACTGGAGCTCAGCCAAAATTGACACATCATTACATGCAAAAAAGGGTGGAGCCAAAAGTGGTAGGTAACGTCCAGAACAGGTGTTGGTGGAGGAAACCTACACCAGAGAAGTTTTACCAAAACGTCTAATACCAGAGGGAGTGAAGCCCCTTGTTTTTCCAAATTGTCCTTCTAGAATCCTCGATTTCATCTATAAATTGACTTACACACACCGTGCTGGTATGTGCGCAAAGCTACCGCAAGCTGGTTACTATTGAGTATTCTAGGGTATTTCTAATTACCAAATAGACTTCGCTTCCATAGAAAGAGATGATGGCGAATTCATCAAATAGATCTGAAAGCCAAGAAATGAAGGCATCTTTGGGAGGTATAATTATCAATAACCCTAGCTTTCGATAATTTTGTAATTATTTATTGCTTAATCGTGAGCTTTGATATATTTAATCGAAAGATTTTTCTTTAATGTGTTTTCCTATGTGAATCCTGATGAATCATCTCGATCTTTGCGTATCATATTTTCTTAATCTACGATATGTCCGAATATAAATTCATGTGTTTGTTTATTATAAAGCAAAGTGAGTTTTTTTTCTTTTCATTTCTTAAGCCCAAATAAATTTTTTATACCTGACTTCTTTGCTTGAGCATCATTTTCAAAAGCCCCCAAATTCATAGGATGGGTAGCCATAAGTTTGAATTCAATTTACATGCCTAAAAATTAATTTGGAAAGGGTAGAACCTTTTTGCACACCCAATTGTCTTATGAAACTCCAAATGGAGTACTATAATTTTTGTATACGCACAGTTGGAGTGGGGTGCGCCAAAAGATAAAATGGGAGTGCTAAAGCTATATCCTTCGAAAAATGACAACTAAGCATAAGATTTAATATTTCTAAAACTGAAAGGGGAAAAATGGAGAAAAAGAAAATGTAGTTTTTTTTCCCTTTTGGTGAATAAAGAAGAATATAGATGATGAGTACTTTTCTTTCTTTATGTTTTTCTAACAAAATAGAAAGATTTTTTGTTGTTGTTTTCTTTCCTTTTTTTTATATTTCAATACCTGTTTATAAAGAAATATATTATGTGAATGTTATACTCGATACATTGTATTGTATGTAGCCTCAATGTACGTATATGGTAATATACATTACAACTTACCGATGCCAAATATAACATTCTATACATAGAAGGCACAAAGATAGCAATTTTGATTCATTAGCTAACACATGAGAAAATTTCCTATCCTTTTATGTCACTTTCCTTCACTTTTGTAAGTTTTATTGAGCAAATTAAAGTCTATATAGCCCTCCTAAGAAAATGAAGCATGATGATGATCTTATTGACTATGATGTTTGTGATTGCTGACACCAGGGTGCAGTGATGTATTATTGCCTAACCGAGCTCAATCAACTCAACATGCTATACCACCTCCCGAAGAAGCTCAAGCTGTAGATGGTCGCTTTGACCTAAATTTATTGCCTGAGGAGGAAGAAGGTGACCAACTACTGGTGGCGGCTGATGAACCACCGTTGACCGATGATCAACATCAACCACCACCGGCAGCATATCAAGATCAACCACCAGCCACGACTGATCAAGATTCACCACCAGCTGGGGCTGATCAACAGCAGCCACCTCCAAGTGTGGCTGATCAAGGTCAGCCACCAGTTGTGGAAAGTGGAGATCTACAAAGACCAAAACGCGGTCAAGAAAGATCTGGGCCTTCTGGTTCGATCACAATCGACATTGATAGGCCAGATTGGTTGCCTATTAGGTGGCAGGTCTCTGCCTCAATGCGCCTAAATGGTCGGACTACTGGTTTCGTTGACAAGGTAATAGAACAAGTACTAGTACTCTTTTCATATTATATAATTAATTCCCATATGTAACTCTTCAATATATGTATGTAATTGCTTCCATACATGGGCCAAAACTAACGTTGTTCATGCCTTAACTTCTTTGTGCAGATTTATATAAGCCCGGAAGGAAAAAAAGTTTCGGTCTAAGAAGCAAGCCCTCCGTTGGATTAAAAGAAATAATGGTGAAAATAATAATTTGTAATGAAAGGTGCATTTCTTTAGAAACATATTATTTTGAGATTAATGGAGTGTGTTTTAGAGGTTAATCTTGAAGTCTCCTTATTTGAGTTAAACTCCTTATCTTGTTTCTATGATCAACTCCTCATCTATATATATATATATAGATATAGAGAGAGAGAGAGAGAATTAAGATCCACAAAACCATAGATATGAACAAAAGAAATAAATTTGAAGCCTTGAGACAGTGCATACTCAAATTTGTCCCCAGCGAATTGCATGGACAAGGAGAACAACGTGAGGAAAAAAAATGGGGTCTTACCATAATGGAATTGCAAGGTTGGCCCAGACCAAGTGGTCTCAGGTTCAACACTCCTAAGCATCAGTGGAGTGCGTGAGTAGAAACCTCCTCCCCCTCCCTAATGGCAAATATATATATACACCAACTGATGCGGAACATGAACATCATCCAATGATACAACATGTAACATCCCTGACCCGATTTCACTATTCAATCGCAATTGTTTATTCAATTAAATAATTTTGGTGAAATTACAACTTTGCCACTGGGATTAAGGGTATTTTAGGCACTTTAAAATTCCAAAAAGAATTTGGGAAATTGAGTTGCGCCGTTGCGTCCGGCTCGTCGATACGAGTTCGTTGATATGCGGTACACCAAATTCCGGGTTGTAACGATCGAGAAGCGATTAGAAGAAAGAAAAGAAAAAAAAAATGAAATTTCTGATTTTACTGTAGCAGCTAGATTAGAAGTAAAACGCTACAGTAGCCGGCGTCTCCTTCTTCTTCCCCAATTCTTCCTTCTTCTCCCTCATTTTTCTCTCCTCCCATGGCAGTCACTTTGACTGCGCATATCTCCCTCCTCCGAAGTCCGTTTCAAGTGATTCCAATCCCTAAATCTTCATCTCTTCCTTCTCTACATAACCTGCCCATTATCCCAGCTCAGAAACTCAAGGATTTTAAACTGGAGCGACTAAAAGTTCGATGGTTACCGAACTTTCCGACGAGTTTTCCGGCGACTCCCGCAACCATTTCGGTCGAGTGAGGTATGAAACTTCATCTACTCTTCATGCTCTATCCATTTATGTATGTATTGTAGATCGGTTTCAAGCCTAGGTTGTTTGATTTAGAAACCCATTTTAGGCCGGTTTTTGAGTTGAATTTCCGGCCACTTGCTGGCCAAACTAGGTGTTGCCGTAGTTGAATAAAATGCTCCACTTTTTGAGTTGAACCTATACATGAAGTCTTGACCCTTGGTTTGGAGTTTTTTCGGTCACCGGAATTACTATGCACACCCAATTCCGGCGGGTTCCGGGGCACTGTTGTGGTGGTGCATTGTGTCCTAAAATGTTCCCCATGTCGTCCTGAGCGTGTAGGTGTGCTCGGATTCCAATTTGGTTATCGTTTGACTGTCGAATGGATTTACGCCTATTATGCGTTATCCGGGTTCGATATGTTCGGGCCGTTGGATCGGTCCCATTTCCAAGTATGTTGTTCCCCGTACCTCTAGGATCGTGTAGGAACAAATGGATCAAGAATCGGAGTCCCGGATACTCCGAATCATTAACCCTAGGGTTAGGTAACCCGGTTACCTTCTGGTCGTGCGATTGGCGCAGTTCCGACCGCTCGATCGAGACCAAACTGCCTGGATGTGTTTAGTAAACCTTGTTGAACATTTAGGAATGTTCGGATCGAAAATCGGAGGTCGTGGGCTCCGGAGGCCCGGTTGACCTATTTGGGAAGTTTGACCAATCAGTTGACCGTGTGTCTTCCGAGGTGGTCCCACCTGCTGAAGAGCGTAGTTTAACTCTAGAAACTTCTCGATAGTCGTGTACACTTACTTTGAGACCCGAGAACTAGCGTCTTAAGTTAAAGTTTGTTGTTGGATACGCGTATTAATTAAACCGTTTATTCTCTCAAATAGGTACTCTTGCTTCGCGTACTCCGGAAGAAAAGCTCTCTAAGGATTGAGCAGCGTGGACTTTTTGTGAGTGGACATTTGTTTTGAACGAGCATATTTTTAAAGAATGAATTGCAGTGCATATGAAATGATTTATCTTGATGAGTGGGATTTTAAATATTGTTTAAGTCTTGGATTTGATTTTGCTGGAATTATCGGAAAATTTAAGCATATAAAATTAGTCGCTTTGACTAAGGGGTTTTAATGATATTTTGAATCTTGGATAGAATATTTTATGAAGTAATTGGAATTTAAATTATATTTGAAACGTATGCATGTTTTGGAGTCCCGGTCTATTTGTGGGACATTGATGGCTATACATTTAATTAAATATTTTTGAGTATTGAATTTGGGACGGGACCATCGTCCAGTAATCTTTGTATATGGTTTGGGTATGGTGAAATACCCTGGAAATTCTTGGGTTTTATATTTGACAAAATTGAGGATTTATGGTTACGTCGGTTTTCGGAATTATTTACTTTGATTATCTTGAGCTTAGAATTTTTATAGTGTTTTAAATCAAGGAATTATCTATTGACTTTAATATTTGAAAGTTATTAAGAGAGTGAATTTTATGTTTTCGGGAATTTGTAGTTTATATTTTATATTTTATATTTGTACGTTGATTAAATGTTTTGGGTCTTGGATTTCTCGTTTTTAAGAAATTATATATACTTTTCGATTATGGAACTTAGTTAGTTGTTTCAATTTTGGCATTGGTATTATATGGGTTTTACGGATTATATTTGATATTGGAAATTGATGAATACTTTGGGTTCCGGATATAAATATGTTCAGACTTTCGTGTCTATATTCTTATGGTACATATTTTGGGTGTCAATTATGGACGGGGTAACGTCCGGATGTTATTGTGTTCGGGTTTGGGTACGGGCTGAATACCCTGGAATTTAGGGTATGTTAGGGATTATGTATACTAGATGGAGTGCTATTAACACCACTTTGTGTACCTCCCCGGATACTTGGTTACTGAAATGGATACAGGATATAACGGAACCCGGTTCACCCTTGATGGGGTGTTACTGTAGGCCTATGCGGGGCAGTCTGCGCGCGTAGGACTTTATTCAGCCGCACAATATTGAGGTATTTTCTTTTGTGCGTGTCTGGGAGTTAGTCCCCAGTTGGGACGGCTTGTTCCCTGGCTACGTGGTTGTGAAGGGATTTTTCTTCATGTAGTCAGTCAACAATCCCCTTGTTGGATTGTTTCCCCGGTACAAGTATTGGTCTAAGAGTCTTACTATTTATATATGTATATATATATATACCTATTACTATACTCCCATTCTTATTTTCTGTTAAGTGAGGTTCTTTCCTTGCTTGCTGTGCCTACGGGCATTGCGTCGGGAAACAGTTGATTGGGAATTTGGATTTTCTTGGTTTCAAGTCATTTTGGTTATTTAAATACATTTCTTTGGGATTTCTATGGTTTTATATTTATGTTTTATATATGTGTGCGTGTACGAATTAGTGTGGGTGTGTCTATTGATTTTATTTCCAGGTTGGTTTTATCTAAGCATGTGCACCGGGACGGTGATGCACAGGTACAGATTTTAAGTTAAGGTTTGAAACTGGACAGGTTGGGTTCCAGGAAAAAGGGAGTTATTCAGTATTGCTATATTTTACTTAAATGAGGAATTTTTGGATGGATTCAATTCCATGGTTTTTTTTTTAATTTTAAGGATTTAGTGTTCAAGTTGTGGTTTCTAGAATTTTACGGAAGTAGCAAAGCTACATTTTTCATTATGGTATTTCAAGGTACAAATTTAACGGAGTTGTTTTCAAGTATCTGTTCGTATAAATATATATATGTGTACACAAGGATTTCGTTGCATAAGTGCTTTATCATTATTTGCGAAAACGGAGGGGGTTATTATGTTCCATGAAAAATGAGGTTTAAAGTTTGATTTTTCGTCCACTCACATTTTCTGTTTTGCGCCCCCCAGGTACTAGATCCCGAGGTCATGACCACCACGTCGAGGCATCACGGCTAACGGCTCCTGTAGGAGTTTTCTTGTATTTATACTTTGCTATCCTTTACTCAGGTTGTAAAATTTAAATTTCTTTAAATTGCTCCGTAGTGCTCACCTAGGGTTGAGGTAGAGGTCAGAGGCCTCCCTATTAATCTGTGTGCTTCTGCTTTATGCATGCTGCCTGTTGGGATATTCTCTGTGTTTTTGACAGGTGGAAATTTTGGGAAACTCTGTTTTTCAGGGGAGACTCTGTCGAAATTTCGGCAGAAGTCAACTTTCTTATTTCCTTAAACCAAGGTTAAGGGGCGTTTTAGTAAAGTAGGTCCTGCGTCGGGGTAGTGTCTGACGGGAAGCAGGGTTGGACACGAGTTCCGAGGGGGAATTCGGGTCCGGTCCTGTCACAACACCCCTCGCTGTGAATCTAGCCCAACGACATTACCACAATCCATCTGCCGATGACTTCCAGCATGTTCGTGTGCCACACATGATCGCCTTGAATCATACTGTCAAAAGATTAAGAAATCACAAGCCTCCTCCAAATAGGAGCTCAAATCAAAGAAGGAAGCCCAGACACAGCTGGACAGCCCAACAATCAATCCACATCTCCTACATGCCACCACGCGCCATGCAGAAGCTGGGGAGGCATTTGTGGGAACCGAATATATGGGCAAACCCTAGGTCAAATATTTCCTTCCATTTGAGGATTATTTGATTTGGGGATTCTTGCCATAAATTGGGGATTTGATCCCAATCAAATCCCTAATTGATTTAAATCTCATTGAATTAGGAAAAATAATTCCTTTCCTTACAAGGATTATTTTTTCCTAAACCCTAGTCATCCGAGGCTCTATAAATACAAGGCTATGCAAGGCATGAGGTAGGCCATTCTAAGCTCTCAAATTACTGCATAAATTCCCCTCCTTGCCGCCACCTCCCTCCCTTTCTTACACAAGGCTCCGGCCACCACACACGGCTCTGGCCACCCGGTTCTCTCCCCGCGAGAGCTCCGTACCCTTTTTAGCTATTGTTTCTCTACGAATCAATCGAACTAACTTAGGCATCAGATGGCCTTTGGCCAACACCCCCCGAGTGTGGTCCTTTTACTCTAATTGGTTTTGCAGAGAGAAAGAGTTCGAGGAAGGAGAAAGGGGAATCTATTGATCGAATATTCTAAGGGACGAAAATCACTCCCACATAAATGTACCTGCATCAAACATAATATCTGAACATTGCAGAAAGCATGTTTCGAGGATGAAGCACTGTCGAGTTGATACTTCTCATGCTCTCTAAGATCTTCCCCGTGGTTTAGGTTTCCCTATCCGTTACAATGGGGTGAAAGATATGCTGGAAGGCCACACATAAACCGTGGTTGTTATAGCATGCTACTACTAGTACTGGTACAAGTATCTGTATGATTACTGCTTCGACATTAGTTTCTCTTCTGACTGGGCATACTAGCATTTAAATATCAAGTGCATAGTTTGAATATTTAAAATGGGAAGTTTATCTATTTGGTTCTGGTTGTTTGAAGATTGCAATTGCTCAGATTATTTCTTTGTGGCTTGGGTAATATATCCTCCGCAATCTTCTTTATTCAATTTTATAGGTGAAAGAGGGTGTTCAAAAAGCTTCTCTAAGAATGTAGGCTTTGTATTTGCCTTAGCCTAATCTTCTCTAAAATGGTTTATAGGTGAAAGAGGGTGTTCAAAATTGTGGTCACTTTTCAGTTTCTAGTTGCATTTCTTTAGATAAGATTGATTCAGCTTGAAATGATTTGACAAGATCTTCATCCTTATTACTATTGTCTGCATTGGGTCATAGTACATCAAATTAAGTTAATGAAACTTGAAGAACATGCAAGTAAACTTTTTAAGTCCTCTCCCAACTCGATTCAGAATATGCAAGTAACACAAATATCAGTTTCAATTTTTGGGGTCATAGTACATCAAATTAAAAGTTATTGAAACTTGATGAACATGCAAGTAAACTTTAGTCCTCTTCCCTACTCGATTTAGAATATGCAAGTAAAATTTTGTGTTTCTGATCGTTGTGGTTTCTGGGCTGATTGAGCTATCCAAGGGTTTGAGGATGGTCTCCAAATAACTCGATCATATTCTGTACACGTTACATTATTCAACTTGCCAAGATGACAGTAGAATATGTTTGTATTGTATGATCTTGGACCCAACCAATCTTTCAGCTGTTGAAATTGGCTATTAGATCCTGACCATCTTTATCTGTATTAGCAACTTAGAATCAACATTTGTTTTCAATGTTTCCTCTCTCTCTCTCTTTATATGATATCACCACATCAAGGTGATTTGGTATCCATTACCACTTGAACAACTTAAAAGACAAAGTTGAATGTAGAATCAATGGCATGCTTCTCACTGAAACTAATTACTGCTATGTTATACTTGCAGGTAAAGTTGGAGGCTTTCTAGCATCCATTCCCCAGGTCATGGTTGCCGCACTGCTGTGCTTCATGTGGGCGATGCTTGCTGCATTGGGGCTGTCCAATCTACGTTACAGTGAAGCTGAAAGCTCTCGGAATATTATCATAGTCGGCGTATCTTTTGTTTTTCTCGCTTTCAATACCGGCCTACTTTCAGCAATATGGCATCTCTCCAAACTCTAACTTATCTGTTCCGAGTTATTTTCCAAAACAATTTGAAGACATGCTTACAGGCTTACATGATCAGTGTCATGTATCATTTCACATGCTGGACCTTTCTGCGTAATTGATTTTGCAAACCAATAAACTCTAATTAAGATTCTCGTTGTAGGAGAACTATGTGCTGAACACATTGCTATCGTTACACATGGTGGTTGCATTCGTGAAGTGTATGTGTGGTCTGAATCTGAGGTTGCAAAGAGGGAGCCAGTAGTAGGTATAGCCGCGCGGCTATACTTACTTTGACACGTACGCCTAGTTCGTGTCCTCTATTTTTTTTAAGAGTATAGCCGCGCGGCTATACTCGTTTGTCATATTTAAAAAAAAAATATAGCCGAGCAGCTTTACTGTTCTGACACGTGGCGCTTAGGCGCTGGGAGGGCCTTTTTATATATATGTATGAATAGTATAGCCGCACGGCTATACTATTTTCTTTAAAAAATTTTAAAATGACAAATTTCGCCGCCAAAGACCTGTGCCGACAAACTTTCGTTGGGAGAGGGTTTTTTGTTTTTTTGTTTGTTTTAAATTTGAAAATATAAAATTAGTTTCTTTACTTTTGTTTTTTTGGCCAACTTCTTTAATTTAGCATATGTAATTAAATAATATCTTAGCCTTTTCGAATTACTTTAATTAGTAATTATGTTTTAATTATTATTTCTTTAGTGAATATTTTTTTTATTTTTTTTAAAACCTCGACATAACGAGGAGAAATTTATTAAAAAGAATAATTAAACAGCGAGGGGATAACCAAGGAATGAAATATCGATATTATTTCGCCGATAATATCGTTTTTATGAAGGAATGATATTTTAACACTTATCCAATTAGTTATCGTCAATATATCAATATTTTCTCCGATATTTTCGATAATATCGCGATATCAAACTGAAAAATGAATGAAAACAAAATTCAAACCCAAAATTATCAACAAATAAAGAAACCCAGAAC
Source organism: Prunus padus (assembly GCA_024362665.1). Classification (NCBI taxonomy): domain Eukaryota; kingdom Viridiplantae; phylum Streptophyta; class Magnoliopsida; order Rosales; family Rosaceae; genus Prunus; species Prunus padus. Next base: position 9,645,331 of record JANFAM010000015.1, read on the forward strand.
AAAATCCAAAATTCAGAAAAGTGACCCCAAACACACAAAACATATGAAACCCATTTGAGATTCAAGTGTGCAAAGTCCAAATTCCCAAGAAACAAATGCTAATTAGCAATCAATTAGTACTGGGTTGTAAAGAAAACAAGAAGAAGAGAGAGTGGATATGAGAGTACGGACGATGAAGCGCTGGTAGAACTTGCGCTTGAAATGGTCGACGACGTCCCTGCGAGAGGCCATGTGAGGAGGGATGAGGATGTTGGACCAGTAGTCGGGCCATCTTGAATCGTTCTCGTAGTCATAGGCAGCCGTCGCCATTCTCTTCAGCTGCTGCGGGTCCTCTCTCTCTTCCCCCATTTCTTGATTGATTGATCGGTTCCTTTCTTCCACACACACAGTCGGTCGTTCCTAAGTATCTCTCCACGCACTCCAATTCCTTTGGTCGTTTCTTTTAAATGGGTTGCTCTGTTTTCGCCTTTTGGGTGACCCGAGAGAAAACGACGTCGCTTTTTCTAGAGACATTTTTTAATGTTATTAGATGCATTGGACTGAGGTCCAATAGATTTAAGGCCCAGCGAAAACAAAAGTGAAAGAGCTATATGCATATTTGCTCTCCACACCAGCAAGCACTTTTTTTTCTTTCTAACTTTCCCAAATTACCCATTACTGCACTTAGCAAATGACTGGTAATGATAAAATTTGCCCATCTTAGGCACAAAATTCATCCATGACATTTTGTGTCTCCTTTTTATTTTTTTTTTGAGAATATTTTTTTGGATTAGTATGGAAAATTATGTTATTATATTCTTATCATATGTATAAAGTGTAAAATATTATAGTAAATTATTATAACTAAAATATTATGGTATATTTAATTCTTTTTACTAATTACTATAGATTTTCTGGAGTCACAGTGTTTTTCAGCGCTCTACATAATCAACTTAAATCACTCAAACCCACTATGCAATGTATTTCTTTCCAATATTTTGTGATAAAATAATAGATAATTGACTAAGTAAACATCTTCTAAAGTTTCAATAAAAATTTCCAAGTTTTTCTCATAATTTTCGTGGTTTTTATTCAATTTATACCGATATCGATATTTCCTCGATATTTCCATCGATATATACGTGTTTTTGGACCACCGATATTTTCGAAACTCTCGATATTTTAGACCTTGGGGATAACTGATCAAACCCCACAATAAAGTCAACCCCAAGGATGGGATCAAACTAAACACACAAAATCAACAAAAGCGAAACATGGGAAAACCCACTAAATTTTTAGCATAAGCTATAGCAGCCCACAAAGGTAAGGAGTCCCACCAATAATAGGCACGGTTATTAGCATCAAAATTTACTAACATATCTGTGACACAATTCCCTTCTCAATAAATATGAGTGCAAACAAAATTCATCTATTTAATGCGCCACAAACAGTTCTGCCACTCCGTACGTAAAAACCAAGGAATGGAATAAGAGGTAGAGGAGAAAAGATAATTAAATTTCTTCAGAGCCCAAGAGCCACGGCTATACTCTTTATATATATAGTGGGATCCTTTTTTTCCCCGATTTTCGTTTATCGATAAGAGTTGTTTAAAGCCTTATCCATTACTATTAGGCCATTACTCGAGTCTCTATTGTCCCCTTTTGATTTTTTACTTTTCCAAAGTTATTACCCATATAAGGATTTTAGCACTTTCATGTTTAATAATGTATTATACACGTACATATGTATTTTTCAATAATACATAGCAAACGTCTTAAAGACTCGGTAAAGTTCACGTTTTTTAAAAAGCAAACGTACAATACTTGTATTATACAGGTACGTACACATTTTTTCATGTTTAATAAATGTATTTTTTCACAAAAATTTCAATAAGACACAAAATTCACGTATTATACACAAAATTCTCACATATTATTGAATAAAAAATATATATTAAAAAATGTAAATTATTTATATTAAAATATAATATAGTGGCCGAACTTTTAAGTTGTAATGTGCGAAAATTTTGCTGAATAAAACACGTACATATTTTATTCGTATTTTTTTCCATTCCGTATTTTACTAACTACGAATGAATGTGAGAGGCTAAGATTATTTCTTACTTGTTGTAACAAAAATGCAAGATGTTGATTTTGCAAACTCTTTGCCAAACAAAACAACAATTTCAAACAAAGATTTATAAATATAGCAGTAAGACAGGTGGTAGTATTCTTCATGTAAAGTGTTATTTGAAAAGTGAAGCAATTATCAAGAACATTCCAACTCAGCAAGCAATTCTCTATGACAAATAATGTGTGCATTAACAAAAATGTAGTATTACTCGAGAGAACGAGGTCGATCAAAGACAAACATTCCCACAAAAAAATTGAACTCTCTAATTGATTTACTGTAAAATTTCTCTCTCTTTGATATCTGCTTTGGATGTTGAAACTAGCAAATTAATATCTACAAATATTATAGCCGCACGGCTATACTCAGTTTTAATAAAAAATAAAAATAAAAATTAAATAGTACCGCGGTGAGGCTATTCTCGAATTTTTAAATTTTTTTTCAAAAAATAGTATAGTCGGGCAGCTATACATGCTTTTTTCCTTTTTTTTTAAAAAAATAAATAAATAATACAGCCACTTGGCTTTACTTGACGTGGCTCCTAGGTGCTGTGCGGGTCCTTTTCTCTATATATATAGTATAGCCGCGCAGCTAGGGGTAGGCATCAAAACCGGAATACCGAAACCGTCCCGAAACCGTATCGTACCATACCGGTATCATACCGTATCAATTTTGGGCAGGTTAATTTCGTATCATACCGTACCGTATCGTTAACATGTGGTACGGTATCGGTACCAATATTTTGATACCGTTATATACCATACCGTACCGTATACTAAAGATGAAAACATAATTATTCTTATCTGTTAGTGCAGAAGGGCATTGCCAAGAAGCCCAAGCCCACAGACCCGTGCATTTCTGGCAAAAGAATCACAGATTCGTAGTAGAGTAAGGACTTGTTTGTGGCCAGTAGACAGTATCATCTAAAACTCTTTGGCGACGCTCCTTTGCTCCTAAAATTTCAGCCAATTTGAGCCTCATAAATCCCTCCATGATTTCTCCTTCTTTTGTGGGACCCTTCTCATCGATTGTTCTCGTGCTCTTGCTTCCCTGTCCATGGTTTCTCTTTCTCCTCTTTCAATTTCACCTCCGATTCTTCCTCATTGTTCAATTGGGTATCGTTCGACTATCATTTCCTCAATTGGGTTTGTTTCTGTTTGAATTTCTCAACTGGGTTCACTCTAATTTGCGCCGAATCATCTCGTTGTGTTTGGTATATGAGTTCTGGCTAGTTCTCAGAGGCAAATCATCGAACATTCCCTTATGGCACTGTTTCGGTATGGTACCAAATTGGTACCGTATCATACCGGAACTAAACAATTCCGGTATGATACGATATCAATTTTGAAAAACACATATACCGTACCGTGTCATACCGTTTTACAATTCCGATACCGGTACCTGTATCAGCCCAATACCGGGCCGTACCGTACCGTGCCCAGGCCTACGCGCAGCTATACCTTGTTTTTTTAAATTTATTTTGTACAAATAATATAGCCGCGCGTTTGTACTCAGTTTTATTAATGTTTCTAAAAAAATAGTATAGATGCGTGGCTATATTTATTTTGACACATGGCACCTAATTGCTAGGTGGGTCCTCTTTTGTTGTTGTTTTTTTTTATAAATAGTATAGCCGCGCGGCTTTACGGTTTTGACACATGGCGCTTAGGAGCTAGGCGGGCCCTTATATATATATATATATATATATATATAGTATATATAAATAGTATAGCCGCTACTATACTATTTTTAAAAAAATCAGCAAATTTCGCCGCCATACACCTATGCCGACGAACTTTGGTCGGGAGAGGTTTTTTTTTGAAAATATAAAATTAGTTTCTTTACTTTTGTGTTTTTGGCCAACTTCTTTAATTTAATATATGTAATTAAGTAATATCTTAGCCTTTTTGAATTACTTTAATTAGTAATTATGTTTTAATTATTATTTCTTTAGTGAATATTTACATATGTTAAACATAATTAAATTTCTCCAGAGCCTAGGAGTTGCGTGTCTATACTCTTTATATATATAGTGGGATCCTTTTTTCCCCCGATTTTCATTTATAGATAAGAGTTGTTTAAGCATTATCCATTACTATTAGGTCATTACTCGAGTCTCTATTGTCCCATTTTGATTTTTTACTTTTACAGAGTTAATACCCGTATAAAGATTTTAGCATTTTCACGTTTAATAATGTATTATACACATACGTTCGTATTTTTCAATAATACATCCGTGTTTTGCAAAAGTCTTAAGACTCGTTAAAGTTCACATTTTAAAAAAATTAAACATATCATTTTCGTATTATACACGTACGCACATATTTTTCATGATTAATACACATTTTTAAACATGACAAATGGCCAGGGAATTCTTTCTTTCAACAACTCAACACCTTGTCAACCTCCACACCCAAGTCACTTTCCCCACCTCAAGCCAATTCCCCAAGTCACACCCACCACCTCAACTCCAATCCACCCCACCCCAAATCTCTCTCTCTCTTTCTCTCTCTCAAGAACAATCCATACCCACAACCAGCTCCCAACAACATCTTCCCCAACCCAAGAATTCCCTGGCCATTTGCCCCATACCCAAGGATTATGGGCTGCCCTTCAGAATTAGCCGGGTTTTCAGATGGGTGAAATGGGTTGGACTTTGATAGAATTTTTGGTTGGTGTGAGCATATTAATCAGATATTCAAGCTTTTCAGAAACCATTTTCTGGGGGATGATTGTAGTGTTACCGTGATTTAAAGGTAAGGTCGGGGCATATATTCTTAATTATTGGTCTGGAAACTGTTTTTTCCTCCACGAAGGGACTTGCGACTTCTTAGGTTTATAGGTCTTATAGAGATATTTTGTGTACATTTGAGGAACCAGAAGATCTGGTTGTGTTGTAATCTTAGATTAATGTATCTAGTGTTGAGTCTTTGGAAATATATATATATCAGATGGGACCTTTTTCATGCGGTCAAGTGATCTTCATGTATATGCTTTTTTCTTTTGTTTTCTTTCCATGATCAGCTTAAACCTCTACTTTCACGAATGTTGGATTCTCAGTGGAAAAATAAAAAGAAAGGTATTCACACCGAGTGAGTGAGATCTGCAATGTGGAATGTTGTATTTTCTTTTATTTAGTATTTAGATGATCCCTAAATATCATGATTGTGAGATTTATTTTTTATCCTTTCTTTTTAGTAGTGAACTATTTGTGCATATTCGGATCTATTTGTCTTGAATTTATATGCAACGTTTGAACTTTGTATGCATACATGCCTTTCAATAATGAAATCTGGATGAGATGAGTTGTATATCTAGCTTTTTTGAATACAAGCAATAATTTAAACTACAAGGGGTAGGGGTGTTTATCACATAGACACTACTAAGATGTCACAGGGGTTCGAATCGGAAATCACTTATTTGCAAGTCAAAGTCTTTTTTCACTAAGCTAGATCCCATTGGCACTGCATATCAGGCTTTTGGTTGAAAGCTTGGAAGTTCTTATGTAGCATAGATCGGCTAAAGTGTCTCAGAGCCCAGAAAGGTCAATTGAGTTGATGCAAACCCTTAGTAGAATAATATTTTAAATGTAGAAGAAGACTAAGAATGTGTTCTTATAAACCTGGAAATAAGTTGAAAAATAGGAATACAAGAGTGATTCCTTAGATAGATGGTTTTTGAATAAAAGAGTTATTTTAAAGGGGCAAAACCCAAAAGTTACATAAGAGAATGAAAGTATGGTAAGGATACAATCGAGCAAGAAAATAAAAGAATTAACCAAACAAAGAAATAAAAGTCAAATAAATAATAAAGACTCGATGAGTGGTGACTGAGATAATTGACAGGAATTAAACAAAGAGCCTTCAAGTCAAATTTGAAACTTAAACTCAAATTCAAATTCTACTTTATTTAAAAAAAACTAAAAATTAAGTCCTATATTAATTCAATTATCCCCCTCTTTATTTAAAAAAAAACAACTTAATTGCAACAAATTCTCAGTATTTTCATATGAAAGAATACGAACCAATTCCCAACGTTACTCTTCTTTATATACGAAATACAACTCATCCACAATAAAGAGTTTTAATTTGAGAAAATAAAAACTGCAAGCACTTCAGAATTTCCAAATAACAAATTGATAATATCATTATTTTTTTAGGAAACCCAACTCAAATTATATTTCGCTTGGGGGACACTCCAAAATTAGTTACCTATTTTTTTGATAGAAATTTATTTACCTATTTTAGTATTTTAGTTACCTTACGTATAAATCCATTCTCATTAAATTGTTTCCAATTATGAATTAATATTGCAGAAAACTGTTTCCAATCGAATATTAATGTAGGATAGCGTGTTGACTTGGGAGACAATCCAAAGAAAAGGAAACCCGCATTGACAGGGCACTTAAGAATTTGTATGTGTATATAAGCAAGCGCACGCTTTTTTTAGTGTGTGCTCACATCATCTTTTTCAGCATTTTTTTTTTACATTTTATTTAGAGGGAATCGTACCCTCTATATATATCTTATTTCCCCAATTTATAATGGGGAAAAAGAAGATTGACATCAAGAAAATAAATAACAAGAACTACCTAAAGGCCACTTTCTCAAAGCGGCGCAAGGGACTCTTCCGCAAAGCCACTGACCTTTGCTGCATGTCTGGTGCCCAGATTGTGATTATCACCTTTTCACCCGGTAACAAGCCCTTCATCTTTGGACACCCCTCCGCGGAAACTGTCATCGATCGATTCTTGGCAAACAAGCTTCATGTACAACGGATGATCATGATGATGAGGGCATTGGACCCGTTGAGGGTGAGGATGGTCATGAAGATTTAGAAGCCAAACATGATGAAGAGGATATTGGATCCGTTGATGCTGAGGATAGCCATGAAGATTCAGAAGCCCATCAAGAAGAAGAGAAAGAGATGAGGCTGGTGGGGATGGAGAAAAGGTCAGTGTATGGTGGGATGAGCCTATTGATGAAAATTTAGGACTACATGAACTTAAAAAGTACAAGGGTTTGCTAGAATGTTTGAAAGAGAATGTGGCCAATAAGTTAGATGAGATGAATAAAAGAGAATTTTACACCAAGCACTACTACAAAAATCGAAATAGACGTCGGTAAAACGACGACGGACAAAATAAATACCGTCGTTAAATTTTAAACGACGACGGTAATATAAAAACCGACGTGGATCAGAAACTAAAACACCTAAAAATTGGAAATTCATTTGGGTATTTTTAAAACACGACGCATAAAACTTTAAAAGCGTCGTCTTATGAAACATGCCATTCCGATCAGAAAAAAGATAACAAATAAACAACGACGGTATGTGTAAATATACTGACGTAGTAATTATAGACGACATTTTACATATAATACCGCCGTTTTGAACATCCAATAAACACGACGGTAATTGTATTATTAACAGACGTATCAAGTACTATTTAATACGACCGTAATTTGATAATTACCGACATGTAAAGTTAATTAACCACGTCTGTCTTTTATTATTTTACGCCGTATTACACACTAGACTACGACAGTTCTTATAAATAAAAGGTGGTGGTAAATCGTTACCACGTCGTCATGATATAATATAACGACGTGGTTTTTCAGATAATACGACAGTTCTATTAATTATATCGCCGTTGTAAATCATTTTTACGTCGTTTCTATTAATTATACCGTCGTTGTTGTTTAAAACAAGCGCGACAACAAAAGTCGAAATAAACGTCAAGAAACGACGACGGAAAACATAAATACCGTCGTTGTAGGTTTCAACTTGAAACTTTCGAACTGAAACGTCACGCTTTATCTGCGAAATTGGGGACCTAAACGGCGGCTTTTAGGTTTCCAAGTCGAAATAAAGGCCCTTTTCGGTTTCCAAGTGGTAATAAAGTCACTTTTAGTTTTCCAATTCTAAATAATTCCTTTAAATTGGAGTTTTTAGTCCAAACGTTCAAGATATCTCAATTCTCACATCTCTCGAATGGTTTCAATCATGCAAGAATGTCTTTCTTTGGAGCTCAGTTGTGTTTTTACACCCAACCAATCTAAGAACTTCGGTTTGGTGTAAAACAACAACTGAGTTCCCAAGAAAGATTGCATATTTAGTTTCTTGTTTAACACAAAGTTCTATTTCTCTGTAGTTATTTTAATTTAAGACGTCGGTTTTATGCTGAGGGTTGTGAAAATATTTTACAACGACTTTGTTTTGTAACTAACTGACGTAGTATATATTTATAATGTCCCTATTATTTAAAAACCGTCGTGTATATTTTAATTTATACGACGTTTTAATTTTACTTTCCGTCGTCTTTAAAAACGCAGTCATTTGAAAAATTTGACCACGAATTGTAATTTTTCGAATTTGCCCTAAACCCTATATATATAACATTTCGCTATCTTTCTTCAACTCATATTCTAACCTTAAAGTTTTCTGTCTCCATCAGTTGCTCCAAGTCGAGGTACATTTCATTAAATTTCTTTGTTATAGTTGTAAATGTTACCTCTTTCATTCTCGTTTTCAGTTTCTCAAATTATTGAAGTTAATTTGTTTGAACATTTGCAATTTCAATATGGAAATCCAAATAAGTTATGCTCCCCTCTTCGGCTTTTGTTTCTTGTTTCTTTTTTTTTTTTAAATCCTGTTATAGTTGCAAAATGTTTATAAATGTATCTCTAACTAAAACTTGCTTCTTCTTTTTTAATCCTGGCTTTGCAGGCAAGAAGGCAACACTAACTCATACACACAAGAACAAATTGATGAAATTCGGATCAAATTTCATATGTAGCCCCTCTTTTTCTAATTATAGTTTAATATTATGGATATGATATTTTGTATGGATATATAGTAGGAATGAAGATTGGTAAACTATGTAATTATTATTGAATCTTCAAGTTTTATGAAACAAATTATTCTTGAGTATATTTATTGTATGGTGTGGATTATTTGGAGCTGAATTTATTGTTCACAAAGCATTATGGTTGTTTTTTTAGCAAAAATCGTTGTAGAGAACCATTGTAAGCAAGAAAAAAAAAAGATAAAATGTAAAATTACTACGTCTTTGGATATAATAAACGACAGTTCTTTCAAAAAAATCGTCGTCTTTACATTAATAGACGACAATTACATCTAATAGACGACAGTTCTTTCATAAAAATTGTCGTCTTTATATATAATAGACGACAGTTTTTCATAAAAACTGTCGTCTTTACATATAATAGACGACTGTTATTTCATAATAGACGACAGTTCTTAAAAACCGTCGTCTTTACATATAATAGACGTCATGTATTTCATAAAAACCGTCGTCTTTAAATTAATAGACGACGGTTTTGAGTAAAAGCATCGTCTGTATAAAAAATAGACGACGGGATTTTACCGTCGTGGTTTTATGCATAAAAGATGTCGGTCGATTCCTTGACGGTTGAAAAACTAAATTTACGACGGTAAATTACCGTCGTCTATTGCGATTTTTGTAGTAGTGAAGGATTATTTGGCTATGCTTAATTCAAAGATCGGTTCTACTTCTATTACTTGCCAAGAAAGAGATCTATGCGATTAGTTTTGTTAGTTTTTGTTTTTGTTTGGAAACTCTAAATCATCAACCCTTTGTTCTTGAATAGAGAATTTTGTATTTACTCTTGAAGCCTTTGATTTCATTTAATTTTGTAATATTTTTCTTTCATCTTCTAGTTCTAAGGTAATTTAAATTGTTAGGATTCTGATAGTTCCAGTCCTTTTGTTGTTGAAGAAATTAATAGTACTTGGGTCCCGTTTGGGATTGCTTTTTTCGGTCAAAAACCTACTTCACTTTAAAGTTCAGCAGTTTAAGGTGTTTGATAAAAGTAGCAGAGATGAGCCTTTAATGAATTTTTTTAATACCCAAAATACAATCATTAATTTTTTAAAAATGACACCACCTCCACATCCACATCCAGCACCACGATCTCCACCACAACCGCCACTGCCACCACCACCACCACCACCGCCACCACCACATCCTCCTCCTCCACCACCACCTCCTCCTCCACCTCCACCTCCACCTCCACTACCACCACCTTCACCACCAACATAGAGGTGTCAAATGGGACGGGCTGGCCCAGCACGGCACAAGCCCAGTTCATTTAAATGAGGCAAGGCACGACATGAGCTCGAATATTAAATGGGCCGGGCCGGCATGACACGAAAACTTGGGTCGGGCCGGGATCAACAAATGAGGACCAGTGGACCGAGCCGGCCCATGGCCCGACATGGGCTGGGCTTGGCACGAGCCCGCTTCAAGCACGGCCCGAGCCCAAGCCCGCTTCAAGCATAGCCCGAGCTCGAGCCCGCTTAACCTTTTTTTGTTTTTTGTCTCAAAAGTCATAAGAGCACGGGTGAAGAGACAATGAAAACAAAGCATCATCTCCTCAAACTCTAATGGGTTTCAATTTTGATGTGCTAATTGTGAAAACCAATTTCTTCCCTTAATAACTTCCTAGGTCAAATGATTTCCTTCCATTTGGGGATTATTTGATTTAGCGATTTATTCGATTAATTGACCTAATTGGGAGTTACCTAAACTAATTGGGTGGTTATTTGATTCTTTCCTTAATTAGGGATTTGATTTAAATCCCTAATCACACCAACCTCACCAACCTCACCAAATCATGAAGAATAATTCATTTTCATCTATGGAATTATTCTTCTGAAACCCTAGCCTCGGAGGCCTTCTATAAATAGATGGCTACGCACAAGGGTGAAGGTACGTCTAAATTTCTATCTGAAACTCTACATAAATCCCTCTCACAAACCCTAGCCGCCATACTCTTTCTCTCTCACACAAGGCTCCGGCCATTCGGTTTACACATATACATAACTCCGTACCCTTTTCGTTAGCTATTGTTTTTCAACAAACACTTGAACTGACTTAGGCATCGGAGGGCCTTTGGCCAACAACCCCCGGGTGTGGTCCTCTTATCCCAATCTATTTTGCAGGGAGAAAGAGACGACGAAGAAGAAAGGGGAATCAATCTATCGAATATTCTCGTGGGACGAAATTTGCTCCCACAAATTGGTGCTTTCATTGAGAGCGCGAAATAATACTCAAAGCGTGCTCCAAATCCATTTTCACACTCCATTCAATCAACCAAAGCCTTCCAAACAACCATGGTTGGAAGCAAGCGCACTAGAAGCAAAACCACCGCCACAGCGCACTCCGGAAAAGCCGAAACCTCGCTGCCACCACGAGGTACAGTTGCTGCCAGTGTTTTGCAGCAGCCTCCCATGGCTGCCAACGCTTCCCAGCAGCTCCCTAGCAAGTTCCAGCAGCCCCCGGTGGCTGCCCATGTCATCCAACCACCTCCGGAGGCCTCACAACCTCCACAAACAATTTTTGTGGCAACCGGACAACCACCAAACCGTGGGGACAGCTCCTTGCAACCGCAAATCACCCCCGTGAACCACCAAATAGCGGCTGGAATTGCTGCACTGCTTGTGGCCGTGCCAAGCCATGGCCCCATGGCCTCCTCCACCTTGCCACCGCAAGAACCAAGCAACGGTGCAGTCTTGGAGCAAGTTCAACCGCTCCCTCCTTCACCGTCACGTTTGATGCACGCCCCCGTGTCTGCATCCAATGAAGCCCTAGCCCATGCACTTTTGGGCCCAATGCAATTTCCTCAATCCGATCCATGCAATCAAGCAGAGTACAACATGCGAGTTGATCAACTCACACAGAGGTTGGACAACCAAAACAACTTGGTTGAACAGCTCCTCCAACAAATCAACCTAGTTTCAGGTCTTGATCTTGGATCCCAGGATGAAGAGATGACGTGCGGGCGGACCAGCACACAGCTCGAGAGGTTCGGAGCTGGTCAGACAAGAGGAAGGCAACAAAGAGGAGAGCGAGAACGAGCTGCTCAGCTCTAGAACCAAACTCAGACATCTGCAAGCCGAACTCGGAGCCGATCAACGATCCGTTCGAGGTTAGGGCCAAGGACCAACGTGCACGAGAGGCTAAGCTCGCAGTCCAATGATTGGGCCCGCATGGGCCCTCGAAGGAATATCTACTCTAGATTGGACTCGCAAAGAGTTCAAGCTTGTGAACATCCGTGTGACGAATGCGACGATCGACGCCTACCAACCCGCTCGAGGCAGACCAACTCACAACGACTAGCCACCGAGGAATCCTCACAAGCTCAATTCATTAGCCCGCATCACGGGCAGAGCAGCCAGGGAACCCAACCCTTGAGAGCTGAGCAGGAGGTTAATCAGCAACGCCCGCAGCGCGGAAAACGTCAACCCGAGCCACAAGCCTTGTGTGCAGAAGACATCAAGAGACTTGTGAATGAGCAGTTTTAGAGTCTTCAACTTAAGGGGAATGCAGAGGAGGCCCTACGCTAGGAAGTTGATCGAGTTAACTCCTCGCCCTTCACCAACGAGGTGGAGCAGGCCACTCATCCGAAACGGTTCACAACACCATCCATCACACCATTCAAGGGGGACTCCGACCCTTATAGCCATTTGAAGCACTTCAAGACTGCTATGATCCTGTACAAAGCTGATGACGCCCTGATGTGCAAGATATTTGAGACAACCTTCCGAGGAGCAGCACAGGGTTGGTTCCACATTCTTCCGTCCGGGTTGACCGGCAACTTCACGGAGTTCGCCCTCCTTTTCACCAAGGAGTACACCTCCTATCGGACGGTTAAGAAACAGTCTGACCACTTGTTTAATCTATACAAGAAGCCTGGCGAGTCTCTTTGAGACTATATCAAGAGATTCAAGGCTGAAAAGGCAAGTATTATAGGATGCGATGATCGGATCGCATCCTTGGCTTTCAAAAAGGGCTTGCCAACAAAGCATGTGTTATACCGCGATCTGACTTTTGCTCCGGGCCAAACATTGGCAGAAATCTATGCGGGAGCAGAGCTCCATGCTCTTTGGGAAGATGATTGCATCACCGCAAAGAGTACTGCCAAGTGAGCCAATCAACCAGCTGAGCAGGCAAGCCAAAAGAACGACAAGTTCAATAAGAGTGGGGGCAAGCACAAATTGCAGCCCCGAGAAAGAACTCCAACAGCTGAGAACTACACTGAATTCACTATCTCGATTCACCAGATCTTAGCTCATGTAAAGGACAAACCATGGGTGAAGAGACCACCACCTCAGAGGGGAGATCCTGCTAAGAGGGATACCAGCAAATACTGCGCATTCCACGGAGAGCACGACCATTACACAAACGACTGCTTTGCTTGGAAGAGGCACCTTGAAAAGCTGGTCAGAGACGGCCTCTGCCCAGAATTCATTGCAAGAAGGGCCATCCAGCAAATCGAAGATCGTGACGTAGCTCCTAGGGAACCTCCACAAAAAGTCATACGGATCAACACTATCTCGGCCGACTCATAGGAGTCTAAGCTCCCCACCTACTAGCTAGCTCCGAGCAGGCAGTCGAGCCTCCCTCACCTCCATTGAAGACAAGTTACTTTCGATGTTACCCATGTAACTCATCTATTTTGTGCAATAAAGTGATGACTTACAAGTTCGAGCTTTACCTTTTTTCAGTGGATAACTTACATCATTTGGCATGCGCAATGCCCACGAGCATCCCTTCCAATGATTCAACACATTACATCATTCGTCATGCGCAATGCCCACGAGCATCCCTTCTAATGATTCGATACATTACATCATTCGGCATGCGTGATGCCCATGTGCATCCCTTCCAATGATACGAACATTTGGCATGCGCGATGCCCATGAACATCCCTTCCAATGTTCAACACACTACATCATTTGGCATGCACGATGCCCACGAGCATCCCTTCCAATGATACGAACATTTAGCATGCGCGATGCCCATGAGCATCCCTTCCAATGATTCGATACATTACATCATTTGGCATGGGCGATGCCCACGAGTATCCCTTCCAATGATACGAACATTGGCACGCGTGATGCCCATGAGCATCCCTTCCAATGATTCAACACACTACATCATTCGACATGCGCGATGCCCACGAGTATCCCTTCCAATGATACGAACATTCGGCATGCGCGATGCCCATGAGCATCCCTTCCAATGATTCAACACACTACATCATTCGGCATGCGCGATGCCTACGGGCATCCCTTCCAATGATACGAACATTTGGCATGCGCGATGCCCACGAGCATCCCTTCCAATGATTCGATACATTACGTCATTCAGCATGTGCGATGCCCACGAGCATCCCTTCTAATGATTCGACGCAAGACACTCAAGTAGTTCACAAGATGCAATGCGAATTGAGCAGGTGACCCTTGGTCAACGACCTAGTCAATAGCCTTAGTTGCTTGCTCGGCACCAACGCCTCCATCATGTTCAGCTACCGCTCGGCAGCCTCTAGTCACCTGTTCATCAGCCCCAATCGCCTACTTCGCAACATGTACGCCACCATCCTGCTCGGCTATTCGCTTAGCAGCTCGATGACATGCTCGGCAACCTCGGCTACCTGCTTTGCAACACCTGTTCCTCGATATGCTCAGTCGCAACCACCTGCTCAGCTAGCAGATCATCTAGGTCCAAGTCATTCAACCTCTATCTTCCAACACCTTTGGCAGGGGGCAGACCACCAACTTCCTTCCGATGTTCGCTCAGCAACCAGAGCCATTCACGAAAACCTGATAGGGACGTTCAGAGTCTGATGAACCTTGGCCATGTCCGAGCCGAGGTTGAGTTTCTTGCTGATATCATCCTCTGCAAGCAGAAGACTGAAGTCAATCAGCCACACATCAAAGAATTCAAATGGAAGTAAATCAGCATACCATGACCTACCTTGGTGTGAACGGCAACTCCTCTTCTCGACAAGCAATACGACCCTCCAAGATCTCTCTCACAAACAGAAAGTAGAGGAAGCAAGTTTGCAATTTGGAAAGGAGCGAAGAGAAGCCCTGCACTTATATCAATTGAGGTTCCTTGACTTGCAAGAAGTCACAAGCCTCCTCCAAACAGGAGCCCAAGTCAAAGAATGAAACTTAGAAACAGCTGGACAGCCTAATAATTAATTCATACCTCCTCCATGCCGCCAAGCGCCACGCAGAAGTTGGGGGGCATTTGTGGAAACCAATTTATTCCCTTAATAATTTTCCTAGGTCAAATGATTTCCTTCCATTTGGGGATTATTTGATTTAGGGATTTATTCGATTAATTGACCTAATTGGGAGTTACCAAACCTAATTGGGAGTTACCTAAACTAATTAGGAGGTTATTTGATTCTTGCCTTAATTAGGGATTTGATTTAAATCCCTAATCACACCAACCTCACTAAATCACACCAACCTCACCAACCTCACCAAATCAGGAAGAATAATTCCTTTCCATCTATGGAATTATTCTTCTGAAACCCTAGCCTCGGAGGCCCTCTATAAATAGATAGCTACGCACAAGGGTGAAGGTACGTCTAAATTTCTATCTGAAACTCTACAGATACTCTTTCTCTCTCACACAAGGCTCCGGCCACCCGGTTTACACATATACATAACTTCGTACCCTTTTCGTAAGCTATTATTTTTCTACAAACACTTGAACTGACTTAGGCATCGGAGGGCCTTTGGCCAACACCCCCCGGGTGTGGTCCTCTTATCCCAATCTATTTTGCAGGGAGAAAGAGACTACGAAGAAGAAAGGGGAATCAATCTATCGAATATTCTCGTGGGACGAAATTTGCTCCCACACTAATAAGACCAAACGCCACTGCTATTTTCTCACTGCTATTCTGTTTAGGTGTAATGATTTGTTCTTTCTTCAACACTTCTAGTGAAGTGGCAATGGCATAGATATTTAGCAATTTTCAATTAAAGTGCCTTTTTCTTTATCTTAAGCTCTCAATATATTGCTAATAACATACAATCTCTTCTCATTCCAGAGTCTGTTTGCATCTTTATTGCGCAAATTTAGGGGATCTTCTTCTCAAGGTCATCGAAGCTCGTATTCTCCTGTCAACTACTTATGAGCATACAGAATACAACAGATGTTTGTTTTAGGTTAAGCTGGTGAATTCATTTTGTATCATCTCTACTCTACCATCAACATTTAGAAAACAAGAGAAAATGGGTCAGTATGCAGACAACAACCTTGTCAAAACTAGCACTTGAGCTCGATATGAGCCATACACCATAATAGAAAGGGTACTTTTTCCATCTCACCTATGCTTTCCGTCTCTCTTTTTGTTCTTTTTCCATAAGTCATATTTTATTTGTAATCTAAAAACACCCTGACCAAGTACTTATTTGTTATTTCCCCTCTTACATTGTGTCAGCTGTTGTTCAGACAATTTTGGATGTATTGTTTGCATATGGTTCTTAATCTTTCTATAGATAAAATTGATAAATGACAACATTGGATATTGAGTATCATGCTTTAACTTGGCTGCTGAAATGTGTGAAATTGCGCAACTAGAAGTTTGGGTGTGAAGTGATCAGTTTTTTTTTCGTCCTTTCAAATCTTACTTGTTGAATGTTAATATTTTCCTATTTAAGAGTGAAGATGTTGAAAACATGCAGATACTGGACACAACTATTCTTATGGTAGAACTATATTACAGATTGATGCTTACTTCACAAAACAAAACCTTTTGGATTGTTTAAGAGTATATTGGAAGTATACAAATTCGACAGTAAACTATATGTTGCTGAATAGTCTGGGTTCTGCTCAATAATAATCTTTGCAGCATACTTCCCAAACTCTATGTATACTCGGCAGGCTCCAGGAAATGTTCGCTAGATTAGTTCATCAACTGAAAAAGGCATAGAGTTAATAAACTCAATGGCTTCTACAAGGGATCCGGCGCGGCCTAAAAAAAAATTCAAGCAAAAAAAATTCAAAAAATAAATGGGCCGATGCTTGGGCCCGGGTATGGCCAGAGCACGAGCACTGGCACGGCCCGACCTGTTTCAATATGGATTTGGGCTTTGGGCAGGGCTGGGATCAATGTTTTTACTAAATGGGCCAGCATGGCACGGCCCGATAAATTTAATGGGCCGGCCCGACACGGCACAAATAACTTAAAGACACGACGTTATGGGCTAGACCGGCCCAACCCTGCCCGTTTGACACCTCCACACCAACACCACCACGCCGCCACCTCCTTCTCAACCTCCACCACGTCTACCATCACCACCACCTCCACCTCTACCACCAACACCAACACCACCACCACCGCTTCCGCCACCTCTTCCGCCACCTCTTCCTCAACCTCCACCAGCTCCACCATCACCACCACCACCACCCCTCCACCTCCACAACCGCCATCCCCACCACAACCACCACCTCCACCTTTATCACCACTACTACCACCACATGATTAACGCATAACACTTTCAACATCATGTCTATTTTAGTTATTATTCACAGTTATAACAGTTTTATATCAAAACTTACCAAACGATTTTGACACTGCTTTTTGTACTAACAACACTTTAAAAATATTGTTTACCAAATATAGAGCTGCTTTACTTTACAGCTAATTATTTTCAAGGCATAGCATAATCAACTTTTTTTAACAGTGACAGCAATTCCAAACTGGCCCTTGGTAGGAGAAGGTTGAGGGTACGATTTGCACCACATTGCATGAAGATTTTGTTGGTGAGTCTTTACTTAATTAGGATTTTTGGTTCCTTATTTAGTTAGAAATTTGGTTACTTACTAATTATTATTTAGTCCTATTGTAATAGAGATTTATTTCCTATATTATTTAGGGTTAACACATCTTTGTATTGCTTTATAAATACCTCCATATTGGAGAAGAATAAAAATATGAGTATATATAAGCATAACTGAATATTTGCACTACTTTATTTGACTTTGTATTAGAGCCAGGTTTTCTTGTGACCTGTGCTTGAGTTCTCCTTAAGGGGAGGGGGAGTGAAAAAGATCTATTTCTCTTTCCCATGAAGATATTGTCTATTTCTTGACTCCGACGACCCCTTCTCTTCACGGGGAGAGGGGGAGTGAAGAGAAGTTGTGTCTGCATGAATTAGTTAAAATTGATATGAAAGAATTTGTCGTTGTTGTTGCCATTGCTGCTACTGACGCTGTTGATGTTGCCTTTGTTTGCTTCGTTTTCCGTTGCTATGGTCATTGCCGATGATGTTGCTGTGTTTTGATCCGTCTCTACAACATTAAAAAAACCCTATACACCTAGCCTATAATCCTAGCCTGCCGCCATCTACCTTTCTACCGCCACCGCCGTCTACCTTGCTACCGTCGCAGCTGCCTACCTTGCTATTGCAACGATTGCCGCCACCCCACCATCCATCACCATGCCGAATGTTGATGCCTTTATTTCTTCACTTACTTCTGGTTCTACTTCACCTACTGCTTCTCCTACCCCTATTGTGATGGTTCATACCAACCTATTGAATGGATCCAACTATGCGATTTGGGCTTCGATGATCGAACTCTATGCTATTTCACATGAAAAATTAGGTTACCTAACTCATGACTCTGATGCCCCAGATTCCAAAGATCCACAATTGCAAAGTAGAAAATTGATGATACTACTCTGAAAAGTTGGATGATGTGCACTATGGAACCTAGTTTGTTGAATATGTTTCATACTTACCTAGTCTCGTGCTCACAGGGTTTCTGTGTTCTACCTTACCTACTGTCATACTCACAGGGTTTCTGTGTTCTGCATTATCTACTGTCGTACTCACAAGGTTCTATATGCTGCCTTACCTACTACTATGCTCACAGAGTTTGTGTTTTGCTATGTGCCCTATTTGTTAGGATTTGCTCTTGTGTTTCTGCTACAAACTTTGCTTTGGTTGTTAGTTGTTTCACTCATGGTTGACGAAAAGACATTCTCTACAATTGGTTCATCTCAAGTATGGTGTTCTATGACTCGCTTATCAAGTTGGACATGCGAAACATCTTTGCACCAATTTGAGGGGGAGTGTTGGTCAGTCCTTAGTTAGGATTTTTGGTTCCTTATTTATTTAGAATTTTGGTTACTTACCAATTATTATTAGTCCTATTGAAATAGAGATTTATTTCCTATTGTAGTTTGGATTTATTTCCTATGCTATTGGGGTTAACACATCTTTGTATTACTTTATAGATACATCCATATTGGAGAAGAATAAAAATATGAGCATAACTGAATATTTGCACTACTTTATTTGACAGATTTTTCTGCCATTACACCAAAAAAAAAACTGACTTTATCATAACATCTAGTCAGTGAATAGGAAGTCTACACCTATCTTCAAATCAGTTTTTTGGTAATGCTTAACGTTTTTGTTTCAGCAAATTCATGGACACCTATCTAAGAATTCCAAATCCTCAACATTTTTTGTACTAAAATGTTTCAATGAACGAGCAGTGTACAAGATAAGGGTTATAAGAAACAAGCCTTTAGATGTAAGAAATATAGATCTAACAATGGCGTTCGCACAAGAAGAAAATCTGGACATTCAAAGGAGAGAATGAAGCGTACCATTTCAATATTTAGTTACACTTGTCACCAGAATCAGGTTTTTTTTTCTTCCATTTTTTTTTTCTAATGCAATCTTCCTTTTCTGTTGGGTTTAATAGTAACTTTACAAGCCTTGTCAGCTCTTGGAAGCTCTAAGCTTTTAAATCTTTTGTTGCCATTGATTTTTTGGTCTGATTCTAACACAGACCCGCAAAAATGGGCATTCCCACTAGAATTCTGATCGCCGACACAATTCTAATGCCGGCAGATGTGGTGGTGTGTAGTTTTCCAGCTACCCTCACCTTGGAGAGAGCTTTTTCTAATAGCCACTGAGTGGAGTTGAGTCAACTCAGAGCTCGGGATAGACAGAGGTGTCAAACGGGCCGTGTCGACCTAGCCCGATCCGTTTATAGTCAGCCCATTTAAGAAACGGGCCGTGTTGGGCCCGTCCAAATTTGAATTGTGTTTTGCATTTTTTGGTAATTTTTTTTACAAGTCCATGTAAATGTTTTGTTACAATTATGTATATACTAATAAGATTTATTATAAGTTTTTTTTTAAAATAAAAGTCAGTAACTTTATTTAAAGTACATTTACATAGAAAATGGCAAGATTATTGTTTGGGTTTTAAAAATTGAAACTTGAAAAACAAAATTATTATTTTATATATAAAGAAAATATTAAAATTTAATATATATTATTAGAGAAAAGAAAGATGCTTGAATTTAAGATATAAATGTAATAATATTATGTATTATTTTTCTCTAAAATAAGCATAATTTAATAAATGGGCTTTAAACGGGCCGGCCCATTCGACCTAATTACCTCGTCCCGGCACAGCCCGTGGGCCTTACTTAAGCAGGCCATACTCATGCATGCTAGGGACGGCTTGGTCCATTTGACACCTCTAGGATAGAGTCAGGCATGGAAGAATGCTTTAGTGCTCTAATGGTATTGTAGAGTTACCTGTTTGGGGAAGCTTCGATCAGTTCATCAATGGGTACGTAATTTGTCACCTTTTGTGCTTTGTTTTAATGGTTTTTTTTTTTAAGGCTTGCATCATTCCTGGGGCCAACGTCTACTATTTAGTTATGCTTTGATTTTGCTTTGAAAGAGAGAAGCGGGAAAAAAATGTCTCATTTTCTGCAAGTTTCATTGCCTTCATTTTGTTTTGGCTTCTGCTCAGTTTCAAGTCTACTATTTAGCAGTATTGTGTTTTTTCTTTTATAATCATTTTAGCGGTTGGAGGATTCTTACTAATTATGTTGCCTTTCATGGAATTTGTTCCCCTTTCACAGGCTGTACTTTACAAAACTGCAATTGTGATCTCGTCTGATAGATTTTTATGTCCAGATTGATACTAGAACTAATGTTTTGTGGGTCAGTTGCCAATCTTGCGACGGTTGCCCTCAAGCATCTCCATATGATGTAAATTCGCATTTCCTTTCTCTATGCCTCAATATATGTTACATACTCAATCCTTTCTCTATGCCAAATCAATTTTGTTGGTTATGATATATCAATTGAAACTAAGCAGAAGCCAAAACAAAATCAAGGCAACGAACATGCAGAAAATGAGACATTTTTCCCTCTTCTCTCTTTCAAATCAAAATCAAAGCAAAACTAAATAAAGAAAGGAAATGGGAGTTTACCCCGATCATATTGGTAGGAAAAGGCTCAGTATCAATTGTCATGCTTGTAGGCTTATCCAAAAGGATCTTGCCCTGTACTATCAGATTCTAAATATGATCTCTGAATTGTACACAATTGACAATAGTATGAGAAAAAGAATTGTGCCATTTGCAATATGACTTGCCTTTGATTTCTTCAAGCTTGGGAAAGACATGTTTTTTATCGAACTGGATCACTTTATTCCCTAATAGCTCATCAAAAATATTGTTTGCCTTGGAAAGATCAAAAGAATAAGACTTATATTTTTGCTTGTAGGGAACAAATCCTCCAGTGGGAGGTGGAGTATTCCCTTGCTCTCTGCTTGGTCTGGTCATTGCTTTGCAAGTAATAGGAGTTTTGAGCTGAGACCTCAACTTGCATCTGATCAGGACTATCTTCTTCCATTTCCTCAACAATTTCCACCTGATGGATCAGACTTTTGTAATTGCAAGTTATTCCTAAAATATACATCATATGCCGTTATTCTGTTCATTTGTAATCTAATCAAATTGGATAATCTTTTTGTCATTTTCCTTCCTTGAAATTATTGGACTAAATTATACCTATTCCTTTGGTCCATGTGTACGAACAACAAAGTACTATTTTGATTTTAACTTTACCGTACCATGAACTTACCGCTTTCAGACCAGAAATGGAACTTCAAGGACTATTGGGACAATATTGGACTTTTGAGAAAGTATAAGGACTATTTTAAAATTACTTGGAACTTTAAGGACTTATAAGGATTAAGTTGACATTTGGATTAAGTTTAAGGAAAACAGTGCAATTAAAAACAAGAAAAAGGACTAAAGTGTAATCAAGGATTGGTTGTAATATTTTTTTATTGTTGGATTACGATTCAGTTGCTCAGCAGTGGCCAGTTTGAGTTCGAAGGTGCAGAGAGCAAGTCAGACTTAAGTTTTGGATTCCAGGTAGGGGGACCCACTCTCATACTTGTATTTTGTGTATATATGACATAGTAAATATTGTTATGTGCGAGAGATGCAATGTTTTTGAAAGCCATATTGTTTGGTTTTATGAATGCTTAGCTTTGGTTCTCCAAAGTTTGGAGGATATACGCATGCAGGCATTATCCTCAACGACCTGTGGGTGAAGGGGCATAGCGACTTCCTTGGGTTTCGATTCCCTAAGGCCATCTCCAGCCATGTGCTATTTCCCAAATATAGCCCTAAAATAATGCAAAACTCATCTCCAGCCATAGGCTAAACAAAATTTTGGCTAAATTTAGAGGGCCACATTTGGCCCTTTAGCCCTCCAATCGGGCCACATTTAGCCTAGCTTTGGCCTAGGCCAAATTTTTTGTGGGCCCCATGCATGTGCTTTTTATATTGCACATTGAAATCCATCCACTTTTTTGTAGGCCCCATGCTTCTCAAAACAATAAAATATGAATGATCCTAAAATATAGCCCTGCATGGCTGAAGATGGAAAATTTTAGCCCTGCACTATTCTTTAAAAAATTAATATTTTGGAGGGCTAAATTTTTAGCCCCGGACTACATTTAGCCCTATGACTGGAGATGGCCTAAACCTCCGGAGGGGTTACGCGGACAGATTTTACCAATACCCTACGTGTGAGGTATAGTCAATGAGGTATAACCGTTGAAATGGACACCCTCACTACCGTACCAGGTAAGTTGGTTATATTTTTATTTCTGGTAAGGGTAGTTGGCCTATAGCGATCAGTTGTCAGACAAGCATATTATGGGTACTCCTGAAACGTTTGTGAAAGTTGTGTGAGCATGCCAACTGTTTTGATCCTATATTTATATGGAAATGGTTTGTGTTGTGCATATTCTTTTCATTTTTTTTCATAAACACCACTATGTTATTTCACTATCTATTTTCAAACCTAGTCGAGAGCCTCATATGGGGCAAATGAACGTATGTGATGCTCACCCCTACTTTTTCATGTAAATCACAACCCTTGAGCTTCACCTGGTGCTGTTCCCGTACCTGTCAACATATTTGGTCCCTGTACCTCATCATTTATGACAGGCCGTGATTTCCTTTCCTGAGAGTTTGAAGATATTTCTTGTTCATTTCCTTCCTCTGTATAAATTATGGATTATTAGTGTGTATTTAAATCTTTATGGTTTGTAAAATAACTTAAGAGGTTACTCGTACTCTTCCTTAACCTCTGGGGTTGGTATTTCATTAATAAAGTTTGTATAATGTTTTATTCAGTTTTCAGCTATTATTTTCAACTCTGATCCAACATGTTTTATTTAATTAAAAAGGCTTATCGTATTTTGGAAATCTTGGGAGTATAAACCTCGAATCTAGGTGTTATATTTTCGGGATCCTCAAGGTACGTGCCATTGTCACGTGTCTCGATTTGGAGCGTGACAGTACTAATCCATGAATGCAGTTTCCATTTCATTCTAGTCATGAATGGAGTTCGGAGCTAAATTTGAATCCTAGGTAAAAGCTTGGCCTGACAATGAACGTCCAAATAGTCTTAGTTTTAAATCTAGTTGATTTTCAATAGCCACGCAATAAGCTGAAAAGCGTCATTCGTGCTCCAACGCTGATGCATAAAGATCTTCTCCATTGAACATATGGAAATTTGAAATTTTAAAATTCCTTGGGAAAGGAATCTCGTCTATGTATGCAAGATAAGGTTTCCGATAAGTAGGCCTTTGTGGCCTTCCAATTCCAACTTGACCATTAAGCACAAGTTGCCTAAGGCCCTCAATTTCATTTTGCATAGCCAAATTAGGATTCGCTGTTGGGGCATGAACGATAGCAACTAGTGGAGGATCAGGCCTTGCTTCTTCTTCATCATCTGAATCTTGATTAGGCTCATGTTGTTGTGCATTATTCCTTCTACCTCTTTCATTGCCTCTATTATTGTCATTATTGTGCGCAATAAGGACATTGAAACTTGCAGGTTGTCTCCATCTTTCAGCATTTATATTTCTTATTGGTGGTTCTAGAGGTAAAGCAGCTTCACCAGTTATTGGCACCTGATACCTTACGGGCAATGCAGCAGCCGTTGTTCCAAGAGCTACGAGTTGGTTTTTATTCACCTGTATTAGTTGCCACTTGTGTAGCTGGAATGAAGATCGGGTCCATAGTTGCTGGGTAAACTGGTGGTGCAAGCACCTCGAATGGGCCTTTAATCACGAAATCTGGTGATGAAGAATTAGCGTGACCACTAGTTTTCCCTTGAATGTATCATGCTACTCATATGGGCATTCTGATTGTTCTTGATGCCATTTCCAAGCTCCGGGAAGTTTTGACCTCTAGAACGGCTTATATAATTTGCTGTGTTAACTGCCCTAGATAAGCTATAGTTTCATTACCTTGCAGGGTGGTGTCCAAGTGTCCTCTGTCAACACTTTGTGTAATGTTGTGAGACATTTGTGCCATGCTCTCAGTTACTGCTTTGAAGCCTTCTCTCATGGTTCTTTCAAAATGATCAAAGGAACCTTCAGAAGAAATTTTTGGCAAGTCTGCACTGGCCATTCCTTTATTCCTATCTTCTAGACTTGATATGGAGTCTGCCATGTAAACCTTTCGTCTAGTTTCTCTAACCATACACAACTGAAAGTCCGACCGGGCGTGCTAAAAATATGTTAATGTCTTTTTCCGACAGGGGTGTAGATTGTGCAACACCAATGCCCCGAGTGTGTTTGTACGCTGACACCGCTAGTTTTGGCATTGAGTGAGCCTCCAAATGATCCAGTCGAAAGTTGGATCGGGCTTGAACGAGAGAAACGGGCTCAACCCTGCTAGAAAGTGAGAGTCAAGCTGCTTCTCTAGTATCTGAGTTGTTGGATTGTGTAGGTGTGCCACTATTGGGATTGAAAGCGACCCAATAAAAATGTGTGTATTTGCATGATTATGTGTTGGATTTGCACTGATCTTGACTTCTAATCAAACCATCGTGCTCCAAGGGGGGTATTGACTTGGATGAGTTCTTTTTTATGCCTCAATTAAGAGGACTTCAACATTCTTTCACTAGTGCGTTGATGGTATGATAGGCATATGGCGTACCTAATCAAACATAAAAACCATGTCTTGGTCAGAGAATCCCTCGATCGGGCTCAATAACCTTGATTGGACACAAAGAACCTTTACAGTATGCTTGTTTGTACTGATACCAGGCCTGATAGTATTAACTAGAACGTAATTACCCTTTATCGGGCAATATGTATTTTGACCGGGCAAGACGAAAACCCTAATTAGGCTAAGTATTGTTTATCGGACAAGAAGAAAACCCTTGACCGGGCTGGCCTTGTCGGATAAACCTTGTATGCCCTTGATAGAATTTAAAGTAAATACTGAAATAAATTGCTTTCTAAACGTAAATAACTAAATACTTGGAAATGAAAACTTCTTCATTCAATTCTAATACAACATGAAATGAATGAAGACGCAAGATCACTTGT
Organism: Prunus padus; assembly: GCA_024362665.1. Classification (NCBI taxonomy): domain Eukaryota; kingdom Viridiplantae; phylum Streptophyta; class Magnoliopsida; order Rosales; family Rosaceae; genus Prunus; species Prunus padus. The sequence goes on from JANFAM010000015.1 coordinate 9,670,975, forward strand.
CTTAATATAATACAATTACACTTAAAAGCGTATGAAAGTTGTAGATGTCTTCATCCAATTTCAATGTTTAGCTGTTTGAGAAAGATTAGTAGTGATGCTAGTGAATCATACCAAGTATTAGAATTGTCGCAGGAATTGTCGACTAGATGATCGCAGGAATTGTTGACTAGATGATCTTTGGGAGTGAGATTGGTTTAAACTAAGAACTCAATTGAAGATCAGGTGTTGATCGGGTTGAAGTGTGTAGTATTTAAAAACGTTGCGTCTGATTGAAGAGAAAGTCCTTGAATGTTGATGCATAGCTTTCTATTTATAGGTTGGATATTTAAACCCGATGATGATGAACAAATAATGGAATTCTGGGTTCAAACAACATCATTACGAATTCTGTCTTTTTGTTAATTAATCTCAAGTGGAGAAGAAAAAACAAAGGTAACGGATAAAGCACCAACGAAAGCTCATGTTTAAGCTTTGTTTAAATCTTGATTGGACCTAACTGCCTTGCTTTTGCTCCAAGTGCTGAGAAAAATAGATCATTTTGGTCTCCTCTCTAATCAGCATGTGCCACCTGTGAAAAGACCGTTACCTTTTAACCTCTTGACGGGTCAAAGTCAGATATGGATATGAATAATGGGCTTAAGAATTAAACCAAATTATAGCCCAATTATGAAGTGAAGAAGCCCTATATTTTGAAGACATAAATGCTTGGGTTCGAGCACTTTTGAGGAAATAAATAAAGTTCCTCAAATTAAACTGTAAGACCCGTGTCTTGGGGAAGCAAGAACGGTGAGCAATCTCACATCGCTCGGGGAGGGAAAGGTAAGGTGCATTATATGTGTGGGCACTTCTCTTCCTAGCACGAGACCTTTTGGGAGCTCACTGACTTCGGATTCCATGGGAACTCCAAAGTTAAGCGAGTTTAGGCTAGAGCAATCCCAGGATGGGTGCCCTACTGGAAAGTGCTCGTGAGTTCCCGGAAACAAAACCGTGAGGGCGGGGTCCAAAGCGGACAATATCGTGTTAGGAGAGTCGGGTTGTGACATAATGGTATCAGAGCTGGACCCCGACCGGAATTGTGCCAGCGAGGACGCTGGGCCCCAAGGAGGGTGGATTGTAAGACCCGTGTCTTGGGGAAGTAAGAACGGTGAGCAATCCCACATCGCTCGGGGAGGAAAATGTGAAGTGTCTTATATGTGTGGGCACTTCTCTTCCTAGCACGAGGCCTTTGGGAGCTCACTGGCTTCGGATTCCATGGGAACTCTGAAGTTAAACGAGTTTAGGCTAGAGCAATCCCAAGATGGGTGACCCACTGAGAAGTTGCTTGTGAGTTCCCAGAAACAAAACCGTGAGAGCAGGGCCCAAAGCGGACAATATCGTGCTAGGGGAGTCGAGTTGTGATATAAACCCTTATTGGGCTTTTTCCATTTTTGATACAAACAACAACAAATGAACAACCAAGGTCAATAACCACAAGGTGTGGTGCGGTTGGCAAATTACCACCTCCAGCTGGCGACCTACCTGGTGCCTCAATGGCAGGTGTTCGAAATCTGTTGGAAGCACTTTGTGGCGAGGGACAAGCCGAACCCCGAACAGGGATTAATCCCACCCTTCGAGTGTGGAAACACCTCGTGGTATTTAACAAAAAAAAGAACAACCAAGGTCAATCCAAACATACAGAACTGCTTCCTCATAATCTTTACATAATTTGTACTTTTTCTCGTGGAATATTACTAATCAAACACAATAATAATAGCAGACTATTTGCATATGTAGGGTCAACTACTATCATACCATGTTTCAATAATTGTGTTTTGAGCCATTCTTTAAAAACAATTTCAAAGTCGCCCTTGCTGTGTCTTGACCATAGGTAGACCGTGTCGGGGAGTGTTTTGACCATGTTCGAGTGTCCGACACTCCCGACACTTCAACTAATTGTTGTCCATGCAACACATAGGACAATAGTTGCTGTAACTATTTGTCTCATCTCTTAAGTGACAAAATATCAAACACATTTGATGAGGCAAATATTTGAGGTAAATTGCCTCATCTCTTGGAGATGCTAGGAATACAATTGAAAAACTTGTGAAACAGATTTTTGAAGGGTTCATTTCCTACAGCCAGATATTTGGTAGCATATCAATAATCTCTCCCACGCCTCGACATAGGAAATCACGAAGGACTAATGTTTTTATATTTTTCGACTTGATGTTATATTGTACTATTTTTCACTGGCTCATACTTCCAAAAAAATGGAACGCAGAGACAATCGAAGGACAAAATGTTCAGCAGTGATGTTAACTTATTGCTAAACATATTGCATGCAGATTATCAAACACATATACAAACATACAGATGCACATAAGGAGATTTAGATGTACCACTTCTTGTCCGGTTCATAGGTCACCCCCTTGAATATTGTTACAGAAATTTACAAAGTCACATTGAGTAATTGAAGAATTTCAGGACGTAGCTATTTCACTGTATTTATAGCCACCTAATCCAGATGGATTGATATCCACCCAAACCTCATTCACACGCCCAATAACCCGGAATGGGGAGCTGTACTGCGCGATTGAATAAGCATAGCTGCTTTCTTCTGATGTAGAATTTGCCCATGGAGACCTGCTCAAGCTGGTGGCAAGCTTCTCTGCCTCTTGCACTATGTTAGTATCTCTTGCAAATCCAGGGAACTTCCTGACGGCAACGTAATGACTGTCCCAGGTATAGGGTTCCAAGCTGAGTTCAGGGAGAGGTGTGGGTGGAGTAGTTTGGAACTTTGTAGGCAAGTAGAATCTAACAAAATAGGCTGATGAGTGAAGGGGGCCAGCTCCTGGGACTATGCTTGTCAACACGGGAGCTGTCATTGCAATTCGAGAGAAATTCAAATTGGCACCTTGGATGTACTGGAAAAGCCTGTGAGTTAATCAGGAAACTATTAGCATAGACCAACGACATCTAAGTTTAAAATTGAAATAACCGAGGAAAAGTGCAGACAGTAGCCATCGGTTGAACAAAGTTAAGAAAGGCATATCATGCATAGCCAAGTTTATCATTAGCAAAAGCATATCCAACAGAGTTGGTAAATATGTGCCCCTGAAGCTCTGCCATAATATAATGTTCACAAGAAAACTACATATATTTGCAGTGAGTGAGTCTCTATTTTGACGAAGCAGTACACGTAAAAGCTTTGTTTTGGACAGTCACCCATGCATTAAGTGGCTGTCAGCCATTGATGTACACCGGACTCACAAGAGGATCCACATATATCAACTTCTTACATCAACTGGCACACATCGGAGACTGTCCAACAGATTCATCTACGTGTAGAAGGCAATGTATCTATTGCTAAAAGATGTCGCAGGTGATTGTGATGATGATTTCAGGACATTAGCGAATCGGCAAACATAACCAAGCTAACTGAACCCAAGAAAGGGGCACCTAGAACTATAATTTTGAAGAAATGATTTACCATAGCATGCTTTCTATTGAAATATCAAAACCATCTCAATTAACTTTGCATTCTTTTAGCACCTCTCAGATTTTTCCCTATTTATCCATAAAAAAACTTATTGTTTCAAAAAACTACACCGATATTCCCAGAAAGCTATCAATAACATTATCTGCTATGATTTCCTGTTTATCTTATATCAATGAGGAAACACATGGGGCAAAAGATTGGATTTTTCTACTCAATCAGGAGGTAATTGGTGGTGGGTTCAGAGAGAAACCCATGGTGGGTATTTCACAATTTTTGTTCCAAACAATTAGAAAACCCATCACAATTGGGTATTAGGGGGGTGTATTCAATTGTGATTTTAATGGATTATTTTGAAGCTTAAAAGTACAGTGGTATTCAATTAGGATTTTTAAGTAATCAATAAAAGTCAGGTGGTATTCAATTAGAACTTTTAAAAGATAAGAAAACGTACCGTGGTATTCAAAACCTTACTAATTTTGAAGTATTTCATTAAATGGTGTATTGTGTGAGATTTTTGAGTGTGTGATATAAATAACAAATCACATAACAAATCCCATCTTCCTATGCCTGATTCTCATATATGCTCTCATACTTTTTTTTTTCCCACTATTTTTGTATGCTTTCAAAAAAACTTTTCATAAGAGAAACGATAAAGAGACATTAACAAGAGAGACGATATTGGCTCTTCTTGAGCTAATGGGCATTTTCCAATGGCTCTTCTTTCCTTGTAGACAAGCTCTTCTTTCCAAATAAAGAACCAAATTCAAAGATATAAAATTTCATGGTGGTAATTCATAATTGTTTGATGAAACTAAAAACCCAGAAGATAAAATCAAAAGCTAAGGTGAGTATAAAAGTAGAAGTACCTGTGGAAGCCATTTCTGGTGGCCTTCTCAAAGGAGATGTCTTTAACAGGAGCAGACATCCATGAGGTCTCTCTGTAAAGTCTGATCTCAAAGTCTGATTCTGAGTGAACCACCGAGTACTGTGGTGACTCAATCGCGTTGCATACACATAGAAAATTTGGCAGAACCACTATTGCTAGCAGTGATATTGACAACCTTGGCCTCTTCGTCATCTCTGCAGCTTCTGAAAGCCTTTGATAAAAAATGTCTACGGCTCTACGTTTAATAATTTTTTCTGTAAGTCAATAAACGATACATAAAGCAAACTGGGGCAGGCCTGAAATGCTAAAAGCCCATTTTCCATTTGAACTTTGACTCAGAGTCAGCCCGCTGGTCACTACTAAAGTAGCTTGTTGGCTTTTGTGATAGCTTCTTCTCAGCTATGTTGATGGGTTATAATGAGATAGTTCAATCCAACAATATAATACAATAATAATTCTACATTGGATCGGACGGCTCTTAAGGAACCCTTCATTATAACCCCTCATTGCATCCAAAGCTCTGATCTTGAGTCTGACTTGTATCGGATACCCTATTCTACACTATACTTTTCTATTTGAATTTTTTTAAAAACTACACTTACTCATACATCTGAGGTCTTAGGTTGTATTCCCCTATCCTCAAAATATTGCATATATAAACTACACTTGTCTATATACACTTAAAAAAATTAGTAAGGAGCTTGTGATTTATATATGCCTTTGAGTCTCAAATCCATCTTTCCCCAAGACTGCTCTATGGACCGAACTCTAATCAACTACTTAGTCCAAAAATTAAAACTCTAATTAAACTACACATTTATGAAACCCTAAACTTGTACCTCAATTTTGAATATATACATTTATTCAATACATCCAACAAAATTTGAAAACATTTCAAAACTAATCCTTTAAGTTGGTGGAGACCATGTACACCATCTTTTACATTTTTTTTTTCGATTTAAAAAGTTTTAGTTTTAAATGTTTAAGTTTCGTTCTTTCTTACCCTTTGGAGATAAAAACTTGTCATAGGACAAATTCAGCACCAAACAAGAAAAAATAGTTGCCATTAAACTACAGATGCGCTGATCAATTCTTTGGGTGTATAAAACAAAAATCGTTTTCTTAAAAGTAGCTTCCCTCCTGTAAGGGACTTGTAACTATTTGAATATTTATTTGGGCACTTGAGGTCCTTAATTCGATTGCCCTTTTCTAAAATTGCTTGTAAAAAAAAAAAAAAAATCCGGCTCTTGCTGCTCCCGGACATGTCCATAAATTTGTTTGGGAATCTTGAATCTTCTTCTAACATTCTCTTTTGGATATTCTCCTTCTCATACATGTGGCGTGTCAATTTCTACACTTAAAACAACGCCATTATTACATTAGACAACCATGTCAAAATCTCCATTTTTTTAAGTGTAAAAATGGCGTGTGTCGTGAGAAGAAAAAAGGCCAAAAAAAATTAGAAAGAAGATTCGCATTCTTCAATTTGTTTTATCATGGGCCGAGCATCAGGCAGGACACTGTCCCAAAGTCAAAGTCAGTCGTGCCCCACAAATTATCCGATGGTACTTTCAAACAGTGGCACTACTCGAATCGAAATAAAGGCATACAGTAGATGCAAGCGCGGGAAAACGCTTTGATCCCTCAACGCCCTCTCTCTCTCTCTCTCTCTCACTCGAAGTCTCAAAGTCTGAGAGCAAATCTCAGACGGATTTCCATTTCACACGCCAAACACAATGAGCGGCTTCCAGAGCCGAAAACGGGACCGTGGAAGCTCATGGAGCTCCAAGAAGCAGAAGGTTATGCGCAGCGCCGAGGAAGAGCTCGAGTCGAAGCTAGGGTTCGATCTGTTCTCCGAAGGCGATAAGCGGCTCGGATGGCTGCTCACTTTCGCATCCGTAAGTTGATTCTGTACCAATCAATTTTTGCCCCATTTGGTCTTCATTTTAGAAATCTGCGTTTTTTCTTGGTCTGTTTGGTTACTGAGATAGCGAAGGAAAAAAAAGGGGAATTTGGGATTTTGAAGGCTTAAGCTGTGTTTGGAGCCATTTTGTAATGGAAAGTTGGATAAAATTACTTGAATTTTGTTATTATTCTTGGGCAAAGTGAGGGAGAATTTTTGCTGACTTTGGAAATATCTCTATCTTGGTATTAGATATTTTGTGCAATTTATTCTATGCTTCATATAAGGCCTAGCCACTGCCATTCTTTGACTAGTTTGCTTACTGGTGTAATATTCACCTTCTAGGAAACAAAAACAATTTACTGCAAACAATTGAAAAGCTCAACTTTGTTTACCCTACTCAGTTGCATTATACTTCATTTATTTTTTATGAAAAGGAAGAAACTTACATAGGAGATCTCCTTGGGACCTAATAGTACATCAAAGTAGATTTTAATTGTCACATTAGTAGGAAAATTGGAAAACCAAACACAAGGTTGTGAATACTTATGTTCTATATTTGATAAGGAATCTGTAACCATGTTAGCTTTTTGGAAAACTTTATGAAACTCAAAATGCTCAGTTTTAGAAAAAGTCTTCGAATATCTCTAACCTATGATAAAATACTCCAAGGAATATTAGTAGTACCAGAATTTAAAATATAAACTAAAACGTTAGAATCCGCTTCTATAATAATTTTTTTTAATTTAAAATTTAACCATATTGTGCAATGTAAACTATACTTTAAGGCTGCAATATCAGTTTGAAGGACAGAACCATAACCAATAGTAAGTGCCACCAATCTTAACATTTCCTTTGAAGTTTCTAATTACAAATCCTGCTGCTGCTTGACTAGAGTTTCTAAATGAACCCTCAAAATTGAAGTTTTATTATTCTTTATTGTTCTTGTTGTTGATGTTTTTGTTTTTCTTTGTTATTTTGGCATTTATAAATGATGGATGCTTCCTTATAAATTTGCAGTCATCTTTGGAGGATCAAGACACCCGTAAGGTTTATAGTTGCGTCGATTTGTATTTCGTTTCGCAGGTAAGATATTCTATAAAGATGTTTAGCATAATCAGTTTTATTTTATGGTGATTAATTATATACCTATTTTCTAATTTAATTGCAGGATGGTTCTGCTTTCAAGTCAAAATTCAAGTTCCGCCCTTATCTCTATGCAGCCTCAAAGGTCTCAATCAATCTTATATGTTTGATTCTGAAATTTTTTCTTCAACCATCAGTTACCTTCACAGTGATGATGACTATTTTATTTTAGGAGAAAACGGAAATGGATGTTGAAGCATATTTGAGACGACGATATGAAAATCAAATTGCTGATATTGAAATAGTGGAGAAAGAAGACCTTGATCTGGTAAGTACCTTCCTCCATGACTAGCTTTATACAGTCACTCTACCTTATAAAATTTGGCAATGTTTGTTAATCCTCGGCAGTTATTTTCCTTATTAATTCTTTTGACATTCCATTCTACAATTCCAAGTTAAATCAAGGTATGCCTGGTTGAGCCACATGTTTTACTTTACACCCGTAAACCAAGAAACATTTTTTTTAGTCATTATCTATTCAAAGGTGTCTTTTCATTCCTATTTTTAGCAAGTATTTTCTTGAACAGAAATTATTTGTACCCATGAGAAGTTTCGTCATTTTATTTAGAACTTTTCCATTTATGATATGCACCTTTGGCCTTTTTCCTTTCAATTCAAGTTTTTCTGACAATTGGGTCACCAATTTGACATAAAAGCTTTTACTATTCAGCCAAATGTGGAAAAACTTAGGTTTCATTCCGACATAATCGTGTCTTACGTCTTCATTTCTTGATATGGGTAGGCGGCTCATTTTCTAACAACTTCACTTGAGCATGAAGTTATATTTTCCTAGACTGTTTCCGAACTTGCCTCAAGCATTGGGCATGACTTTGACTTTTCCTAGTGTGTTGCTTCTAAATCTCTTAACATGGACCTTCCAAAAATTACTTTGATGAACTTCATACATAAACATGGACCCAATTATAATATTTTGAGCTACTTTGCCACACCAGATTGTTTGGTATCAAGTGTGATGGAAAGATTTCAATCAGTGAATTTCCATTCTTGACCTGATATGTTTGAGCAGTTATGTTCTCTCTAGTTTCTTGCACTTAAGCTTAACTATATTCTTGCCTAGCGTCAGGACTATTGTCTCATCTTCCAACGTTAACTAGATGTTTTGACCACCTAATTTTCTGTTGCCATTTTTAGAAGTGATTTCTACAGACTCATCTAAAGAAATTGCATCTGAACAGTTGTCTTTTTATTTTTATTTTTTGTGTGGCTGTTGGCAAACCCTGTAATTGCTAGCAAGATTTTTAGATACATTCATTTAATTGGAAAAAAATTTAGTTATGGTTTGTTCATCCATTACACCTTTTATATATTAGAATAGTATCATGAAAGTACGGTAGTGTTGAGATGTCTAACACCATCTAATTTAAATTCAAGATTGAACATCCTATAATTGAGTATGTTGTTTCATATATTATGAATATAGTGGGTTTACTTAGATTTTCTATTCAGTTTTCCAATCTTTGCTGATATTATAATGATCGTGGTACTTTATTTGATTGCTTATTCAATTATATCTCCCAATGCGTGCATTCTAATATCCTTCTGTACTCCCTGACAGAAAAACCATTTGTCTGGCCTACGCAAGTCCTACCTAAAGCTATCATTTGATAATGTTCAACAACTAATGAATGTCAAGAGTGACCTATTACACGTTGTCGAAAGAAACCACGCCAAATTTGATGCTGCAGAGGCTTTTGAGTCAATAGTAATAGGAAAACGGTGAGGTTATGTTATTGATTCTTGTTCCTTTTGGATGTTGAGCTCATTGTCTGTAGATAGCTTATTTGGTTAACAGGTACCTTGTGTTGGTCTGCTGTTCTGTTGGACTGTAAATTGTATTTGTTTCCTGATCCTGATACTCTTTTTTTGCTTGATTTGTAGAGAACAAAGGCCTCAGGATTTTCTAGATTGTATTACTGATCTTCGTGAATTTGATGTTCCCTACCATGTCCGCTTTGCCATTGACAATGGTGATTTACACTACATCTGGCTGCTTTCTAGACGTTTATCTTTTGTTTTGAGTTTCTGAATTTGAAAAAGTTGAACCCCTTTCAAATTTTTTTGCTACTCAGATGTAAGATGTGGCCTGTGGTATGATGTTAGTGTATCCAGTACTGGTGTTATGCTTGAGATGAGGACAGATCTTCTGCAGCGCGCTGAAGTTCATGTTTGTGCATTTGATATTGAAACGACTAAGCTACCTTTGAAATTTCCAGATGCTGAATATGATTTAATAATGATGATTTCGTACATGGTTGATGGACAAGGTTACCTGATTATTAACAGAGAGGTAGGATTCATGTCCTTCTAGTAATTTCTTACCTTGTTCAAGTTTAGCATTTGAGATTCGTCTTGTATGTTGCCAAATAAGTGTGCATAGTTTTAATAAATGTTTGCAGTGGATATGTTTAGTTGTTTAGATGCTCCATTTTAAATTCCATGGTTTTGGGACCTTTTGAGTTCATTACCTGCAACTTTATTCAACAAACTAGTTGTGTTCTCATTTAGCAAGGATGTGAAAGAATTCTAGAAAATTTTCTTTGAAAAAAGATGCCAAGGTCCTGTCTTTATTTTCCTTTACTGGGAAGCTTAGTAATTGTTCATTTGTTTTGCATCTATTTAAGCCTATTGTTGCAAACTTGTATTTTCATGCTAGACGTGCTATTTTGCTGTTTTCTTCACCATCAATATTTTATTTATTGCACTTCTAAGTTAAATGTACGTATTAAGTTTGAAATTTGAAGGGTTAATAGGTTTATATTTCATATAAAACAAAAAAAAGAAGTTAAATGTATGTATTGATATGTTTAATTTCCTTTTTAGCTGCAATAGGTTTAAGTTTCCTGAAAAAAATTTATGTATTGATAGGTTTACTTTCTTGTATCTGCAGTGTGTTGGGGATGATATAGAGGATCTGGAGTACACTCCAAAACCAGAATTTGAAGGGTTTTTCAAGGTGACAAATGTGAAGAATGAGGTATTGACATCCATAGAAACTCTAGCCTCACCCCCATACACACACAAAACACATCCCAGCCCGCCAGATACGATATTTTGATTAGTTTAGTTTGTATAAGGGGTTTTGGAATGCTAATTACTTGTTACTTTTGCAAATTATATGGTCATTGTTGCAGGTAGAGCTTCTAAGACAGTGGTTTGCTCATATGCGGGAGGTGAAGCCTGGAATTTATGTCACATACAATGGTGATTATTTTGACTGGCCTTTCCTGGAAACCAGAGCTGCATATCATGGGTTAAAAATGAGTGATGTATGTTGCCAATTCTGCAAGTTACATTTACTTAAACAACAATGTGTTCCCAGACTTCTAGGTTGTAAGTCTTAAATAACTACCAAAAAGACTGGAACTTAAACATTATCATCTTCACTGCTGATGTAAGTTTCTTATTCTTTAATATTAAGTAAATAATACTACTGCCATTTGTTCATTAATGTTTATTGATTGACATACAGGGAGCTCTGAATATTATTGTTGATCTAGAGTTGGCTATCGGGAGCTGTTATTGGCACCCAAAAAATTCATCCTGCACTCCTCTGTAAAACCATGAGGGTCTACAGGATGCCTTTTTTGGAGTGCCAACAACAGTTTACTTTTCTTAATAGATTTAAAGCATTAACTGTGCGTGACATGTATATGAAGCTTTTTACCCTTTGTTTTATTCAGGGTCATCTGCATCGTCATTATAACTTTTGTGTACATGTCTAATTTATCTTTCTGCATTCGCATCATATATAAATATTGCAATATAAGCAGTGGAGACATAATGAAAGATCACCCAGTTTAGATTATTTTAGGTATAATGATGACATGAAAATATTGAATTAACTCTAAAAAATGTTGTTATCTATATATTTGTACTTCCTACCAATTAAAAATTTCACCACACAAAGGGATTGTGTGACACTGATATTGTCATTCTACTGGAAATTGCAAAATGTAATTTTTGTTTTTTGTGTCTGCATGATCTCAGAGATATTCTCATTTTAGTTTTGCACTAATTTTTGCTCTTCTTTTACCTCCCCCCTGCTTTTGACCTTGCAGGAGGTTGGATTTCAATGTGACATGAACCAGGGGGAATGCCAGGCTAAATTTGCTTGCCATCTTGATTGTTTTGCTTGGGTCAAACGTGATAGTTATCTTCCTCAAGGGAGCCAAGGCCTTAAGGTTTGATTGTCCAATTCAAGCTCATTGTTTTCTTCTTCTTCTTCTTCTTCTTCTTCTAATTGGGGTTTGCTGTTGTTGTTACTCTTTTAGAAATTTATGTTGTTCCATATTAATTTCTCATGGTTAACCTCTTATTCTTTATTATGGTTTCACAATAGATGGAGCAATTAATTTATATTGTTGTACACTAATTTCTCAAGGTTTTTTTGTCACTGCTGTATCAGAAGACCCTTAAAGATCTCCTGAAAGCAGAATTACCAAAAAAAATTATCTTGTACCATTTTAGACTGTTGAAATCTTTTACTTAACATAGCTCTGTAAGGAAACAAATGCTACACGTTCCTAATTCTAGTTTGGTTGTATTGGGTTTAATAACTTCACCTTCAATTATGCTTGTGTAAACCAGAAGAAAAAGAAATATGATCATTTGTTTCCTAGTATTTGTTATGTAGATGAAAGTATAATATTATTATATATATAATCTTATTTCAGGCTGTTACGAAGGCAAAGTTAGGTTATCATCCCCTGGAGGTGAATCCGGAGGATATGGTTCGCTTTGCAAAGGAAAAGCCTCAGGTATGGATGAGTGGAAATGATTTTTCAGTTGTTTGCAGGAATGCTTTGGCATGGTGCACTTAGATAGAAAATGTTAATAATTGATAAGGGAGACATTTTATATGAACTGACAACTACATTAAGTACTGTAAAGACTACTGCAGCTTACACGCCCGTGTTCATTGATTTGGCAATGTTTTCTTTTTGTCTCAGTGTCGATTTTGCCCCTTACAGTGAAGGATGAAGTAGGGTATAGAGTTACTAGCTTGATTGAGATTAGCATGTGAACCATGCTTAATGTATGCAGAGAGGCTAATTGAGTAGTGGATGCATAAACCAACTGTGGGGTTGGAGAAACATACTCGTGTGGGGCGCTTATTAACCTTCAAAATTCAATACTGAACCTTAGACTATCTATATAGATTGATACGAAGGTGATCGTATAAGTGTAAAAAAGTCCACAGAAGAAAATTATTTGTTTAATCAAATTGTGGGTGTGTTTGTCTGTATTGTGATTACTGTTACTTTATGTCTGATAAATTATCAAATTCCCTGATGCTGGGGCACTATGATGGTATCTGGTTGCCATACCAAGAGCTGGGTAGAGCGACTCTTTTTTATGAATTTGGATTGTCTTAAATTTTGACTTTGTGAACATACATGCTAGTGCATCTGAATATTGAGGTTGTGTTTGCTTTTGTACATTCTTTTGCAAGAACATTTCTGACAATCTTTAATATTTGGTTGAATATGCAATCACAGATGATGGCATCGTATTCTGTCTCTGATGCCGTTGCAACTTATTACTTGTATATGACCTATGTTCATCCATTCATTTTCTCTCTTGCAACTATTATTCCAATGTCTCCGGATGAGGTTTTGCGCAAGGGTAGTGGAACCCTTTGTGAAATGCTTCTCATGGTCCAGGTGTGTTATCATACACTCATGCTGATGCTTTTTTGTGTCTGTTTGAAGAAAAATCCTCTATAGTTCTCTTACTAAAAAAACTAGTCTTGATTTTCAATTTCAACAATTAACTTAATGAATAGTTCTGTTTCTTACCAAAAAAAGAAGATATTTCAGCTGTTAAGTTTCTCCCGGTTTTACATTTAATTTTGCATTTTATGCAGGCATACAAGGCAAATGTTATCTGCCCTAACAAACACCAATCTGACCCCGAAAAGTTCTATAAAAATCACCTTTTAGAGAGTGAGACTTATATAGGTGGCCATGTTGAATGCCTTGAAAGTGGTGTGTTTAGATCTGATCTTCCAACCAGTTTTAAGCTTGATGCCTCTGCCTATGAGGTATGTTTTCATCATCTTTTTTCACTACCAATGTTTATTTCTATTGTTTTAAATCGACTGGTTGTTCTGGTTTGATCGATTGGCATACCATCATTTCTAAATTTTTATTTTGGACTATCATTCCTTTGACATCACTTCTAATTAAATATCGGTGAATCATCTCTGTATATTGATGGATTGCATATGACTAGAAGCGCATATTTTCAATGTTAGTTATTCTCCATAACATCCATAACCACATTAACATCTACTGAATTTGATTTATTTTCAATGACTTCATTTGTCTGAAACACATTATAACATTTTTAATGGTCATTTTCTGTGGTGCCATGCCATACTCATTGCTACAAATTATTTAGTTCGCTAACAGAGAATTTATTGTATTTAGTGTTACCCCAAACAGTTCGCAAGTGGTTGTATTGTGCATAATCTGTGATATCAGCCTGTAAATTTGGTAGGAGTGATTGTATAATGGGCTGAATCCAATTGATCCTCTCAAAATTTATATCCTAATGTCAGTAATTTGTTTGTGTATATCTGTAGGATAACTTGTCAATTCCACTGCTATTTATAATATTTCCTGAAAGTCATGCTAAATTGCCCATGGTGGTCCTAACAATGCTACTCAACTACAAAAGCTAAATATCGCATTATATTGTGTATGTAATTTGAGAATTCTGATTTCCAGCAATTGATCAACAACCTTGATCGAGATCTTCAATATGCTATAAGAGTAGAGGGTAAGATGGACTTGGAATCCGTGTCCAATTATGAAGAAGTGAAGAGTTCTATATTGGAAAAGGTGCTGATCATTTTTATTTTCTAGCAGATCTGTTATTTTTTTCATTCTTGTATGTCTAAGTATTTATTTATTTATAATATGATTTATATGATTTATCAAGTGCAAAAAGTTGCAGGTTTTTTTGGTGATTGATGTAAACTTCCCTAAGGATGTTCATCGGTTCGGAACTGTTAATCTGTATTCTGTAGCCAATTTTCATCTGATCCAATGCAGATTGGATTGTAGGTTGTACAAACCAATCCAATCTGAGGTTAGGATGTGATTTAATCCGATTAAATCCAATTGACATTGAATTGGATTAGATTGGATGATCTGTTTTTTTAATGAAGCAAAAAACCTATTGAAAAATAAAACAATTATCATCAAATCCAATCCAATCGTATTAACATGATCAAATGTAAAGTACCAAAATTTGTTCCATTAGAGGACTCAAATTTTTGATAACTTTTTTAGTTTCAAGTTCCAATAAGAGAAGAAGCATGGAGCCAACTAGATAGGATTGCATTGGATTTTCACTGGGACATCCGTCATGTGATCCGATCATGTTGAATTTTGATTTTAGGGATCCAATCCCTGATTCTCATCCGCCAAATTCATTGAAACCGATCAAATTTGATTGGATTTGATAATGAACACCCCTCTTCCTATTGCGTTGGATTTAAATCTTTTACTATTTAGTTATTCACTTAGTTTTCAAGAGGTAATGTTCATTTAAATCTGAATAGGGTCATGAATATATTTTTGAACTTTATTCATTAGTTATTTCCTTTCCTTGTTTGTAGCTTGTGAGGCTGCGAGATGAACCTATACGTGAAGAAAGCCCCCTTATTTATCATCTGGATGTTGCTGCAATGTATCCCAACATTATTTTAACAAATAGGCTTCAGGTGTGTTTGTTAATAAATTACTTTCAGTAATTGCAGATATCGATTTTATATTACTCACGTATTTCATCTTTCTATTTTCTTTTTTTCAGTTTATAACTGCCATTTGCTTTTTGTATTCGTAGAAAAGTGTCCACTAAAAGGGTCGTTGATCTAGGTGGTTAATAGTGCTTCTGGTTATCTTGTTTCTATTGGAGTCATGTTAACCAATCAAAGTTTTATAGAAAATTCTGTTTTTTTTTTAAATTTTTATAGTCCAACTGTAATGGTCAGCACCAATATTTTCAGCAAGAATGTACTCCCCCATTTGCATTGTCAGTTTGTTGTTGGGGCTGTTCTGTTTGCTCATTTGAAGATTCCATGAATGTATTTCGTAACAACTGTTGTTATTTCCAGCCATCCTCAATAGTTACAGATGAGATCTGCACTGCTTGTGATTTCAACCGTCCAGGAAAAACTTGTCTTCGCAAGCTTGAATGGGTTTGGCGTGGAGAAATATTCATGGCAAAGAAAAGGTTTAGTTTAATAATCTTTCCCTTTTCCTCTTTTCCCCCTTCTGTCTATACTTCTGGTCTGTTATCAACAGACTTATTAATTATTGTGTATGGACATCATTTTGCTCAATTTCAGTGACTATTATCATTTGAAGAAGCAAATTGAGTCAGAGTTTGTTGATGGTGCCAATTCCAAGCTGTCAAAATCTTTTCTTGAGTTGCCTAAAATGGAGCAGCAATCAAGGCTCAAAGAGCGTCTAAAAAAATACTGTCAGAAGGTATATTCTACACTGTATTTGATCAAATATTTTCTCAGAGTAATGCCTAACATTCTAATTTTGGGTCTCTTTGACAGGCGTATAGACGAGTAGTGGACAAGCCAGTCACTGAACTTCGGGAAGCAGGGATTTGCATGAGGGAAAATTCATTCTATGTTGACACAGTTCGCAGGTGAGAAGTTTGCATGTTCATCTGAATAAGGGTAGTCATAACTAAGAACTAAGTACAAAAAACCTTTGGAATGGAAAAGTAGAAATAAGTGCAGAAATTTTCTGATTATTTGATTCATCTCCAATGGGAGGCTTTATAGCTATACAAGGGGAGAGATACAGCTGTACTAACAGTTGTATAAACAACTGTACAAACAGCTCACTAACAACTGTACAAACACAGCTGTATAAGGAAATAGCTGTACAAACAGCTGCACTAACACAGTTGTACAAACACAGCTGTATAATATATTCCAACACTCCCCCTCAAGTTGGTGCATGGATATCGCACATGCCCAACTTGTCTAGTGAAGAGTAGAGTTCTCCGCTTGAAACAAAGATGTGTCATCATATGCGCAAGTTGGTCTTCACTCTTTATATCGGCACTTTCGAATAGACGTCTTTGCCAAGTTGTCAGCAGTGTCATTCAATATCAATATGCTTTGTCCTCTCATGATGTCTTGGATTATTTGCTATCTCAATTGGGCAGTCAGTATTGTCACAATACAGAACCATAGGCTTCTTAGGTTCAAACCCGAGTTCCTCATTAGAATCTTTAACCAAATAAGCTCGATTATGCCATGACCGAGTGCTCTATACTCTCTTCAGCTCTAGATCTTGACACAACCCCTGTTTACTCCTCCAAGTTACAAGATTACCACCAACAAAAGACACATAACACAGAGTTGATTTTCTATCAAGTTTTGAGCACAAAGTCGCAGTCGTGTAACCTTCCACATCTAAATGCCCATGGTTTGAAAACAATATACCCTTGCCTCGGAGTATACTTTAAGTACCTAAGAATTCGATCCACTTTGCACCTTGGTGCTTCACTTGGATTATGCATGCGGTGACAACACTAACGGCATAAGACAGGTCGGTCTTGTATGAGCCGGATAAATCAGCTTTCCAACCAACCTTTGATACCTCTCCTTGTTAGTAGGCACCGATGCGGATAAATTGACAATCCATGGTTAACCTCCATTGGAGTATTAATAGGTTCGCACGCCAATTTTCCAAATCTTAGCAAATCAAGAACATATTTTATTGAGATAAGAAGATGCCTTTCTTCTTGAGCGTGCAACTTCAATTCCTAGAAAATACTTGAGGATCCCAGATTTTTCATTTCAAACTCTTTGGCCAAGTAGTTTTGAAGATTCTCAATCTCCCGTTCATCATTACCTCAGAATAACAGCCATGTCATCCACATAAACAATTAAAGAAAGTAATCTTGCTGCCAACACGCTAAGAAATAGTGTATGATCGACTTGAGAAGCATTAAAGCCAAAGTTTCTCATGGAATGAGTGAACCGCCAAACCAGGCCCTAGGTGGTATTTAAGGCCATATAAAGCCTTCCTTAACTGCAAACCTTTCCCCTTTAGGTGTAAACCCTGGAGGAGGGTCCATGTAAACCTCTTCTTGTAGATCTCCATGTAGAAAGGCATTTTGACGTCAAAGTGTTTTAGCGGCCAATCTAAGTTGGCAGCCAACGAGAAGAACTCACGATCGTACTCATCTTGGCAACCAGGAGCGAATGTCTCCCGATAATCGATCCCATACGTCTGGGTATAGCCCTTTGCCACAAGTCGTGCTTTATACCTCTCATCGAACCATCACCTCCTTCATCGAACACCACTTGCACCCTACGCTTTCTTGTCTCTTGGTAACTAACCATCTCCCATGTAGAGTTTTTCTCGAAGAGCCTTCATTTCTTCTACCATAGCGATTTCCATTTAGGATCATCAAGGGCTTCACGGAAACTTATTAGGAATAGCACGAGAAGACAATTGTTGTGCAAAAGTCAAATGAGACTTAGAAAGACGGTGGTATGAAATATAGTTGGAAATGGGATACTTAACATTATTGGATGAAGGGAAACCAAATTTTTCAGGAGGGTGACGATCACGTATAGGATATCTTTCTCCCTGGTCCTCATCATGTGGAACCAAGGGAGTTTCTAGTGGAGCTACATGATCATATTCGGGTAATGAGTCAATATCGAAGAAAGAGATAAGATAGGACAGAGGCATGTACACGAAGATCATTCTCGGAAGAATCATTCGATTGGATGGTAGTATCATGGAGAGAAGGATGCGGAGGAGGTGGCAATGGAACATCCACATGTTTCTTTTCCTTCTTTCAAACGTTTTCAAGGTACAGGTTTCTCCCTCTCACCTTGAGTAGGAGAATTGAATTTGATCCAATTTCGAGTTCAATCGACGTCTCCCCTCACCTTGAGTAGGGAGAACATAACATGGTCCAATTTCGACTTCAAACCACAACTTCTCTTCTTACTCAGATTCTAATCTCCCCATGAAGAGGAGAAGTAGAGACTCCTCCCTAGAAATAAGATTCTTGTTCCACGAGAATTC
Organism: Prunus padus; assembly: GCA_024362665.1. Classification (NCBI taxonomy): domain Eukaryota; kingdom Viridiplantae; phylum Streptophyta; class Magnoliopsida; order Rosales; family Rosaceae; genus Prunus; species Prunus padus. The sequence goes on from JANFAM010000015.1 coordinate 9,689,493, forward strand.
AACATCCATAGACACATATGTCTTACCGAAGGAGGATGAAAACACTTATATCCTTTTTTGTGATGGAGGATATCCGAGAAAGACACATTTAAGAGCACGTGGATCTAATTTGTCCCCGTGAATAGAGTGAACATGGACATAGCAAAGACAACCAAAGATTTTAGGGGCAAATTAAGCAAGGAAGGGATTGAGTGGAATTGAGACAATACTTTTATGGGTGTTTGATAATCAAGCACACGAGTAGGCATACGGTAATGGGGAAGACGGTGTATGACATCAGCCCAGATCGTTTGGGAACTTGCATAGTAAAGCATAAGGACTCGCCACGTCGAGGAGATGGCGGTTCTTACGCTGCTGCTATACCGTTCTGTTAGGGTGTGTAAGCCGTAGTTGTTCCGGTGGATAATGCCATGTCACTGAAGAATTCGATAAGAGAATGATTTACAAACTCACGTCCATTATCGGAATGAAAAACCTGAATTTGGACATGAAACTCGAGTATTGATTAGTTGATGGAACTTAGGAATAACAATACTAACTTCACTTTTGGATTTCATCAGATAAACCCAACACACTCTAGTGCAATCATCAATAAAAAGATATAAATATCGAAAGCACTGAAGAAGTAGGAATTGAAAAACGGACCCCACATCGGTATGAATACGAGAAAAAGGGACTTACACTTTATGAAAGGGGTGGAAAGCGAGACACGATGATTTTTGCATAAATGCAATGTTCACAGCGTAAACTAGAAGCTGAAATGTTAGTAAATAACTTAGGAAATAAGCGTTGCCCAAATAGATAAACGAAAGGATGTCCAAGCACGACGATGCCATAGAAGAATTTTTCTCGATCTAAAACATTGTCTCTTGCTCGCTTGAAGCCCATGGCCATATTGAATTCTGAGACCCCCTCAGCGTCTCCAAGTAGTAGAGACCTCCTCTCTCCTTACCAATACCAATCGTCTTCTTCGTGAGAAGATCCTGAAAAATACGATGAGTAGAAAAAGATTACTGAGCAGTTTAACATGTTGGTAATTTGGTGATGGAAAGAAGATTATTTGAGAGGTTAGGAGCGTGTAAACCACGTAAGATAAAGGTAAAGTTGAGGAAAGAGAGAGGGAACCAGCCCCTTCAATTGGAGTGATGTAGACCACGTCTGCCTAATCACGACGAATGACGTGACGGACGTGTAACATATGTAAAGCGAGATGACTCACGTCATATGATCGATTTGCCCCTGAATCAATTATCCATGGTAATTTAGACATGATAATAAGCGGAAATTTGAATTTATTGTAAGAAAAATACTGAATTGTTTTCTTGTTGGGTAGAAAGTCTGCAACAGTAATCTCGGCCAGCTACAGTGCTTCGATCTGCTACAGTAGTCTTGAACCGAACTGAATGTGCAGCAGGCTTTAATGGTTTAGAAATAACAACACCAATGTCAGTATACCCTTGGTGAAGATGATAGAGAAAGAAGGAAAAAAAAAAAAAACTTTGGTAGAAATGTTTGTGGGAAAGTAAGAGAGCAAATCAGATTGTTTTGCTCTGATACCAAGTAGAAATAAGTGCAGAAATTTTCTGATTATTTGATTCATCTCCAATGGGAGGTTTTATAGCTATACAAGGGGAGAGATACAGCTGTACTAACAGCTGTATAAACAGCTGTACTAACAGCTGTATAAACAGCTGCACTAACTAACACAGCTGTACAAACACAGCTGTATAAGGGGGGGAAATAGCTGTACAAACAGCTGCACTAACACAGTTGTACAAACACAGCTGTATAATATATTCCAACAGGAAACATATAGATTTTACTCATGAAATTTTTGTAACATAATTGTTATTAGAAAATCTCTTTGTGCCGACATGGTGATTACTTGTTTCCTTCTGTTTCTGCTCTCTTTTCTCTTTTGTGCTGAATCATATGTTCTATTGATGTGCTTCAAGCTTTCGAGATAGAAGGTATGAGTACAAAGGGCTTAATAAGGTTTGGAAGGGGAAGTTGTCTGAAGCCAAGGCTAGTGGGAATTCTATAAAAATCCAGGAAGCACAAGTATGAATTTTTTTTAAAACCTCTCTCTCTCTGTATCAATTTTGTTGTGTTTTTTTAAGAAAAAATTATTTAAAGGAAATAAGCTTGTTGAACACTTTTTTGTATTATTCTTACCAACATAGTCTCCTGTTTCTAATGTCTTTGTTTATTGATGTTTGCAGGATATGGTAGTGCTTTACGATTCATTACAACTTGCACATAAGTGTATACTTAATTCCTTTTATGGATATGTCATGCGCAAGTGAGTTTAATGACTTTCGTCTTTGAATTCTTGTAAGATAGATTCTGTTGTTCATGTGATATCTTTTAGTTACCTTTTTGTGATGCTTTTGCATGTTAATCCAGGGGTGCAAGGTGGTATTCAATGGAAATGGCTGGAGTAGTTACATATACTGGAGCTAAAATTATTCAGAATGCTCGCTTGTTGGTTGAGAAAATTGGAAAACCTCTTGAATTAGATACAGATGGTATCTGGTGTGCGCTCCCTGGATCTTTTCCAGAGAACTTTACATTCAAAACAAAGTATGATTTTCATCTTAATAATTCACTTGGTTACATGTATACCATAATGACAGCCAGATTGCTATTTGTATGACCACTGATTTTACATAAACAACAAGAGTCTATGTTTCATGTGCAATGCTAGTTTCCATTCTAGTAGGTTAGTTTTCATGTTGTTCATCTAAAGGTGCGGTCTCTAATTTATGGGAAACTCATATTCAGAGACTTGAAGAAGAAGCTGACTATCTCATATCCATGTGTTATGCTTAACGTTGATGTAGCAAGGAACAATACAAATGATCAATACCAGGTCAGCTTGGAACATTTTTCTAAATTGTTTATTTCCATTGCACTGAACGACTCTGGCAAAATGCATTGTATTCTGCAATTTGGTTTGTCTTATTTGCACAACTTTACCTTTCCTTCCAAATTCTCACCACCATTTTTACCAGACTCTTACTGATCGTATTGGAAATACTTACACAACTCATAGTGAATGTTCTATTGAATTTGAAGTGGATGGACCCTACAAGGTAACACAGTGATATGTTCTTATTTTATTTTGACTAGTGCTTTCATGTAATTTGATAACAAACTATTTCTCTCATGTAGGCAATGATTCTTCCGGCTTCTAAAGAAGAAGGAATTCTAATTAAGAAGCGATATGCTGTTTTCAATGATGATGGGACCCTTGCTGAACTTAAAGGTTTTGAGATCAAGCGTAGAGGTGAGCTGAAGCTCATCAAAGTTTTCCAGGTATCCCTTTTTCTTGTAAATTGTAATATTTCCACAAATATGTAGTGGACAATCAAAACCTAAAAAAAGGAAAAAAAAGTCTCGAACTTAACCATCCAATAGAGCTGCCTGATGGATAGCATTCCAGTCCTTCAATTGTTATCAGACTGACTCCTAACTTGTTGAAGTATTCTGAGTGAAAATTATCGCTAGGAAGTTGACGTTTTATGTGCTAAATGCTTATTTGTTGACGTTCTTCAATTGTTATCAGACAGACTCCTTATTATATGTTTGTGCTTCTTGAAAATTCGAGACAACGCTTGTCGTTCCCACGCATGAAATACCTTTCTTGTTTGCAGGCCGAGCTTTTTAATAAGTTCCTTCACGGTTCTACTTTAGAGGAATGCTATTCAGCAGTTGCTTCTGTCGCCAATCGCTGGCTTGATCTCCTTGATGTATGTCAATGTTTAATGTATTGTCTCATCGCAATTGCTTTGTTTAGAATATTTCCCAGCATGTACTTGAGGGACTGTCGTCATATTGTCTTACTCAAGGATGTTAAGAGTTGTTGGTTAAGTGAAGATTCAAAGAGATGCTTATTTGAAATTTCATTGTTTTTTATCCCCCATTCTCTCAGAATCAAGGAAAGGATATTGCAGACAGTGAGTTGCTTGATTATATATCAGAGTCAAGCACAATGAGCAAGTCTTTAGCAGACTATGGAGAACAAAAGTCATGTGCAGTGACCACTGCAAGACGTCTTGCTAATTTTCTCGGTGATTCGATGGTCAAAGATAAAGGACTGCGTTGCCAGTATATAGTCGCATGTGAACCAAAGGTAAATGGAAACTACTTCATTTGGATTATGATCTTCATCGCGAAATTGAGAGAACAGCTAGTAATGCATTTGGGTGGGTAAGGTATGCCCTAAGTTCAACTATTGTGATAAGCAGAAGTTAAAGAAAAGGAAAAAGAACAAAGAAAGAAAGAAAGTAAGAGAAAACAATTGAACCATAACATAGTCATTTCCTCTATATCTTCCTTATCTTCACCTTAATTCTTGGAGCTGAACCTTTACAGGGAATATGAATGGTAGGGAGTTAAGAGAGTTTTCAAATTTATTTTCTCAGATTAATAGTATCTCGTTGAATCCAATCCATTCCGGCAACTATCTAGGGGTCTTTTTTAATTTATTTTTTCATTATCCAAGTGTCCCTTGTTTATTAACTATATAATATGATCTGAAAGACTGGTGCACCTACTAAAGTTAAAATTCTCGTTTGGTTGGTTATACATGGTGCACCTATTTGTCTGTTTTGTGATGTGGAGGTGAATGTTGATCATAATTTGCTGCACTGCTCCTTCTCACGATAATTTAATTTGCTTATTATATGGACTTCTTATCCATCCTTTCTTGCATCCAATCTATAATTTTTCAATAAAAGGTTTTCTGGACTAGTTTTTTGCAATTTGGACTAGTATTTTGCAACAGTGAAAAATGTGACTCTCTTGCAATTTGGTTTTCTGTGTTTGTATGGTCTCTCTTTTCCATCTTAGATAGGTCACCCAAATGACTTAGAAAAAGAAAATGGCATCACCTTTCTAATGGTTTTTGAATTTCTTTTCAACTCTGGGTCATCTGAATCTGAATTTTTTTTGTGCTGTTGACTTGAGTAGGGCACACCTGTAAGTGAGCGTGCTGTTCCAGTTGCAATATTTGAAACAGATGCAGGTAACGTTCAGCTATTATTTTTGTTGTAGGGAGCTGGTATTTACACTCCAAAGTAGTCATCCTGCAATCCTCTCTTGTTTCTTTACAAGGGAAAAGTGTAACTCCTCCCTTAATCTTTTTACAAAAGAAGACTGCACGATGACTATTGCGGAGTGTCAACAACAGCTCCCTTTTCATTTTCTTGTTTGTATTCTAAAGAGAGATTGTTTTTCAATTCATCAGAAATCATGAAGTTTTATGTACGGAAGTGGTGCAAGGTTTCATCAGATGTCGGCATTCGATCCATTATTGACTGGTCCTATTACAAGCAACGTCTTGGTTCAGCAATTCAGAAAATTGTCACCATTCCGGCTGCAATGCAAAAGGTTCTTTTGCTTGTGAACTGTTGTTTGTTGCATCTCTTTCTCTGTCTTTCTCTAGCTGTACTTGAAATCAGTTGAATTTTTTTCAGGTTGCAAATCCTGTTCCTAGGGTAGCTCATCCTGATTGGCTGCATAAGAAGGTTCGTGAGAAGGACGACAAATTTCGACAGCGCAAATTGGTTGATATGTTCAGGTCATTGAACAGGGATCATTTGCTTGAAAAGAACAGTGATGCTATTGGTTCTAATCATGCGATTGATGAAGAGATTGATGAAGATTTGGAAGACTTCAACAGAAAAAGCAGTTCCATAAATGGACCCAGACCAATTGTCCGATGTTATGAAGTTAATAACAAGAAAAATTCAGTCGAGACAGCAGGTCAAATAGATTCACAGCAACAACGAACTAATAATAAAGAAAATGAACTTCAAGAGCAAAATGCCGTCTCTTCTGAAGCTATTGATAGAAATGTAGATTATCATGGCTGGCTTCAAATAAAGAAGAGAAAATGGAAAGATACTCTTGACAGGAGGAAGAAGCAAAGGTACTTTTCTTTACCCACATATATATGGCCTAGGGAGCTTACTTTGCAGATTGACATGTGCTAAAAGTTCACAAAATTCTAGAAATCTGCCTAATACCTCTCTGGTATTAAGATAGATATCTCACTTAACAGTAGACAGGTAAAGTCAAAAGTATTTCCGGAGCAAATCAATATGCTGTGTGTATATATGGACCCTATGGTTTCATTGAGGCTTTGGAGTATATTTGACAAAATTTGTGATGTAGTACAGCCCGTAGGTATTAGATTAAGCACTCAAACAATAGAACATAGAAGAATATAAGAGATCAAGGAGAAGAAATATAGATCGAAAGACAAGATAAAGGGCAGAAACAGTAGAACAAAGAAGAATATCGGAGGTCGAGGAGAAGTAAATATAGATCGAAGGGACGAAATCAGAGAGTTCTAGGAAAAGGTTTACTCAACATTCAAATCTCAATTTTAAAGAACTACATGGGGGTATTTATAGCAAACTAAAACCTAGACATAAAAGGATAAAAATCCCTTGCTTAAACAGAAATCCTAACCCAAATAAAATACGAAACTTAAAACTAGAAATCTGGAATGTAGAAATCCTACTAGAATTTGGAAAACTAGAGAATCTTGGAAACTAACAAATACATTAGGAAACTAATAAATTTAGGTCCTACGCGTCCTGCATCAATATGTTTGCTTTGTAGTATAGCAAGTACCTAGATCACTTCTCTTTCATCCCATATTTTATCATTATCCATAGGATCTCGTAAGGGTCAATCGTGTGTCAGTCTCTATGGTCTGGGAAGGCTAAAAAATGAATGCCAAGTCAGGACCTGTATCTTATACACGTTTGTAATAGGTTGTGAACAAATGCATGATTCTGAATGGGAAATTCAATGGGAGTAATCAAGATAAAATAGTCTATGTAATCTTTAAATCTGATCCTCTTCAATCAATTATGGAGTTACTTTAACCTCATCATCTCTATTATCTCTGGATGATGTTATAGCACTTGTCAGTATGTGTTAATTTGTGTTCATAGGTATGAGTTGTACTTATATTGAGCTCTGAACAGTTTTTCTTAATGGAGTCTATGAACTAACGTTTAGGAAAATTGTTGTCCAATTTGACAGATTGAATAATGCAAGGTCTGCACATCATGCTAATAATGAGGTGCTTGGTGGTGATAGAAATTGTAAACAACCACAGGGGAAAGGCGTTAATTCATATTTTAGGAGGAATGAAGAAGTCCTAACACGCTGTCACTGGCAGGTATTTCTCATTCAATTCATGTATTTGACTGGAAAGCCCCGAATAATTACCTTATCACTGCTTAGCTTCTGTGGTTCAGATATTACAACTAGTTCCCAGTCCTCAGGGTGACCAATTTTCTGCTTGGGTTGTTGTCGAAGGAATCATGCTTAAGATTCCTGTTACTGTTCCAAGAGTTTTTTACATCAATTCTAAAGCACCTATAGAAAAACTATTTGAAAAAATTTCTGAAGAAAAACCTCAAGGAAAGAATGTCAACAAGACTCTTCCTCATAGAAGGCGTGCCTACAACCTGTATGAGGTACTTCTGGCTTTACTGTTTTCAAGCTGTAATGTGGTTCTTAACCTTTTATTGTCTGAGAGGCTTCTGAGGTTTAATATTCATATTACTATGAATAGGCTATAATTGATGAGGGTCAGTTTAAAAAAATAAGCAAAAAGCTTGCAGCTCTTCTTGGCGATCCAGAAGTTGAGGTCAGTTCATCCCGCTGACACTTTTTCTTTAGCTACCGATACTTTGCTATTGGTTATGATGTACTTTTTTAATGAGTTGAAGTTCTTGGTTTTCCTTTTCAGTCTGATTAACCAAAGTTTGATGAAGATTTATCTTCTACAGTTCTGAATTGGTCTTATGACTTTGCCTTATAACCAAATGTGCTTAAGATTTCTCTTCTATAGTTCTGAATTAGTATCCCTCTTCTTGGAAATAAATTGCAGCGCAGAGCTATACATTTTAACTGTTCTTGAACAATCATTTATTGTGGTATTGCTTGATTTGTTTCAATGCAATCATTTGGTGAACTTTAGCGTTCTTGCAAAATCATTTACTGCTGTATTTCACTGATTTGTCAAAATTTTGTCTTGATACATATAAATCTTGTTATTGGTGATGATTTTGAAAGAAGTTTGGGAAGATAGTTAGAATCATTACTTCTTGTTTTTTTTTTTTGGGATGAGGAGGAAGAACTTGCGTATTGAATAAATGATTCATTTTTTAAATAAGAGCTATGTTATAGTGATTACTTGATACATTTCAGCTTGATTCAAATTCTTTGTTCAGGGAATGTATGAAACAAAGGTGCCTTTGGAGTTCAATGCAATTGTTCAGATTGGTTGCGTCTGTAAAGTGGATAAAACTGCTAAGAAGAGAAATGTCCAGGATGGTTGGAGTGTGAGTGAACTGCACATGAAGACAACTACTGAGTGCACATATCTGGACGAATCGATCTCTTTCTTTTACTTGTACCAGAGGTAATTATTTTTTGTATGTTACCTGTAAATTGGCTCCTTGATTGTATGAAGTTATGAAGCAGTTTTTCCATGCTGAACTTTGGCTTAGGAAACAATTTTTTACAGTTTTCACATGCAACATAGCATACATTTCTGCAGCGCTAATAATGCAACTTCTTTTTCTTTTTCTTTTTAAGCTTATCCCTACAAAAATTTATCTGATATTGGAATGAGTAGTAAATTAATAGGTTTAATTTGTTGACCATTTCGATAGTCTCTTAGCCTTCACATGAGAACATTTAGCCATTAATGTTAATGTTTTTAATGTCAGCATATCTGAAGGGCGAGCTATATTTATTGCCTATTTTCCTGCATCAAGAACAATAACTGTTGTGGTGGTAAATCCTTATCAAAATAAAGATTTGTCAGCATCTTTTCTTGAGAAACAATTTCGTGAAGCTTGCCAAGCATTATCAATTCAGCCACCCCCTAGGAATGGTATCATTATTAAGGTGAACTTGTCAGTTTTTTGAGGTGAAAATTTCCTGCTGTTTTTTCCACTTTCAATGGCTCATATATTTGTCCTCTTTTCTTATGTACTAATTTTAGGTTGACTATGTTGGATTTCCCAAGGATGCTGAAATGATTTTGCACCGTGCAATTAATGAGCACAGGTTTGATTCCATATTGGTTATCATTGTCGCAATGCTTTTCAAAAAAAATTGTCGCTGTGCTATTTAAAGTGCAATTGTTTTTTTTTTTTTAATCCAAGATTGCCTCCTATTGAAGTTTCTGCCTGATGCACAAGGATAGGTTTTGCGGGCACTATATATTTTGAAATATTTTCTGATTTGGCCCAAAGTAGCTGTATACTACCCCTGACAAAGTGAAGGGTTAATATTAGTTATGTTTACAATGTTGCTAATGCACCATTGTTTGTGGGTGTAGGCTTGTCTTCACAAGTCATTTGTTAATTATGTTTTTAAGTTGCATGTAAGATAGTGTTCTATTGATCAGAGAATGCATAAGTTTTCTCATTGTTTCAGAGCATTTGTTAATTATCTTTCACGTACTATTTAGAAGTTGTTTGTCAAGATTTCCACTTGGAGCTATATTTATATGGTATTCAACTGGGTAGGTTGCAAATTTTCTTGCAGTGTATTATGGAAATAATGCCCTTGTTTGTTTAGACGCTTGGTTAATTCCTTATATGGTTTTGATGCCTGACAGACATGAACATCATGGACCTACAGTTGCTGTTATTGAATGCCCAAATTTTCAATTGATGAAGTCGAGTATAGGAGCTCTTGATGATTTTCCTTGTGTGAGCATTCCCTCTAATGCTCGTGATAGTAACTATCAGGTAGTCTATTTAGACCTAACAGACCCTCACTCTTCACATGCATTTTCTATTTTTATTAAGCATTTGATTCAAAATATTTTACTGCTTCGTATAGGTTCTTGGGTGGCAACAAGTGGCAGCAAAAATTGGAATGCAACGTTGTGCTGCATCACCACAGTGGTTGAGGGAGAGAATTTCCCTCTCAAGATATGCCCACGTATTAACTTTGTTTCCATACCAACAATGTTTTTCTGTTAATCTGTTTGTTAATAGTAAATAAATCAATTTCTCAAACTTATTGGTGCAGGTACCATTGGGTAATTTTGAACTTGACTGGCTTATACATGCAGCAGATATCTTCTTTTCAAGAGCACTACGGGATCAGCAACAGGTTTTTCTTTGAGCTAATATCTTGTACATCTTTGAGTTTTCAGATGTAAGTAGTATCATAGCAGTAGGACTGAAGCTCTTACGTTGTTTGGATGGTTTAATCAGTCGGGGCTGTGTATTCTTTTTTACTGGAGCGTTATTTACATCTGTCCAAGATAAGAGCATTGGTTTAGATCTTTGTTAGCTTGATATACATTATTGACTTATTCCCTAGCAACTTAAGCTTTTGGGATCCCATAGTTGAATTAAGATGGTATCAACACTTTGCTTTGTCAGAGCTTCGGGATTCTAAGCCTCCATGCCAATTTTCCATTCCTTTTTTTCTTCTTGTTTTCATTTTAAGGTGCAGGGTGGGGCTGTACCTTCCTTTCCATCTGCAGGATGTGCTGTACATGAGAGTGTGCTAGTTTAATAAATATTGGCTTTTGAGAGAGTGTTAGTTTCTGGAGTCTTGTGGTTGTGTAACACTTGTAAATGTTAGGTTTTCGATTATATAATGCATTGCATGGTTCATTGCAACTTTCCCCCATCTTTACAGTCTTGAATGTTGATTCTTACAGGTGCTTTGGATATCTGATGATGGTATTCCAGATCTAGGAGGCATTAATGAAGAAGATACCTGTTTTGCTGATGAGGTTAGTCTCAAACTTGTTGGAACTCATTGTTGTCCCACATCGGCTAGATGGCCAAAGAGAAAGTAGTTTAAATAGAAATACCCCTCTCTAACTAACACCGAGGCCTTTTGTGATAAAAACCCACACCTGAGGATTGTGCAGGTGGTTAAGTAGGGACAGTATCGGTGTTGTTGGAGTGGGCCCTCGGCCCGTTGACTTGGAAAATTCAACATGGTATCAGAGCCAGGAGGCGGGCCCGTTCTGCCACACGATGGGTGAGTCCCCGTTTGGCCCCACGCGATGGGTGAGTCCCCATGGCTCCACAAAGGCCAAAGGTGCCACGTGATTGGGTGGGTCCCATTGGCCCCGCGCGATGGGTGAGTCCTTACATGGCTCCACGTGGTTACCGATGTGTGGATCTCCACGTGTGACCCATAAAAATGGGGTCTCACGTGCGGGGGAGTGTTGGAACTCATTGTTGTCCCACATCGGCTAGAGGGCCAAAGAGAAAGTAGTTTAAATAGAAATACCCCTCTCTAACTAACACCGAGGCCTTTTATGATAAAATCTCACACCTGAGGATTGTGCAGGTGGTTAAGTGGGGACAATATTGGTGTTGTTGGAGTGGGCCCTCGGCTCGTCGACCTGAAAAAGTCAACTTGGTATCAAAGCCAGGAGGCGGGCCCGTTCTGCCACGCGATGGGTGGGTTCCCGTTTGGCCCTGCGCGATGGGTGAGTCCCCATGGCTCCACGTAGGCCAAAGGTGCCACGTGATTGGGTGGGTCCCCATTGGCCGCGCGCGATGGGTGAGTCCCTACATGGCTCCACGTGGTTACCGATGTGTGGATCTCCACGTGTGATCCATAAAAATGGGGTCTCACGTGCGGGGGAGTGTTGGAACTCATTGTTGTACCACATCGGCTAGAGGGCCAAAGAGAAAGTAGTTTAAATAGAAATACCACTCTAACTAACACCGAGGCCTTTTGTGATAAAACCCCACACCTGAGGATTGTGCAGGTGGTTAAGTAGAGACGATGTCGGTGTTGTTGGAGTGGGCCCTCGGCCCGTTGACTTGGAAAATTCAACATGGTATCAAAGCCAGGAGGCGGGCCCGTTCTGCCACGCGATGGGTGGGTCCCCGTTTGGCCCCGCGCGATGGGTTAGTCCCCATGGCTCCACGTAGGCCAAAGGTGCCACGTGATTGGGTGGCTCCCCATTGGCCGCGGGCGATGGGTGAGTCCCTACATGGCTCCACGTGGTTACCGATGTGTGGATCTCCACGTGTGACCCATAAAAATGGGGTCTCACGTGCGGGGGAGAGTTGGAACTCATTGTTGTCCCACATCAGCTAGAGGGCCAAAGAGAAAGTAGTTTAAATAGAAATGCCTCTCTCTAACTAACACCGAGGCCTTCTGTGATAAAACCCCACTCCTGAGGATTGTGCAGGTGGTTAAGTATAGTATCGGTGTTGTTGGAGTGGGCCCTCGGCCCGTTGACCTGGAAAATTCAACAAAACTAACAAATAAATATACAAGGGCATTAAGGTGTTAAGAAAAGAAATTGGGATCCATCTCTTCTAATCATGGAATTAACTAATATTCAAGTAGTAAATGTCTCTCAGTAAGCAAATTTTAAGTTTATGTTCTTTTTACTTATGAGTGCCTTTTATGGAACAGGTCTATCAACATGACTTTTCTTTCCCGGGAGCATATAGGAAGGTCACTGTGGAGCTAAAGGTTCTGAATATTGTCAACCATTTATTTCCCAAGTTTGTATAATTTGAGACAGTTGTATTAAAACTCGCATCATGTTTCTATGTAGATACATCATCTGGCTGTAAATGCTCTTCTGAAAAGCAACCAGGTGAATGAAATGGAAGGAGGTGCTTTGCTAGGATTTGAATCTGATGTGAACTCAGTTGTACATACGTCTGATCTACATGTTGGCTTTGATGAAGCTACCTCGTGTGCACCTACCCTCCGTGTCTTGAAACAGTTGATTCAGAGGTGTCTTGCAAATGCAGTAACATCTGGAAATGTGTATGCTGATGCACTATTGCAGCATCTATATCGATGGCTTTGCAGGTTGCCGTCTCTTGTTTCATACAACTCCTGTTTTGTCTCATATAATTATTGATGCCCCTCCTATAAAAAAAAATTACTGCTTCCCACTTCACTGGATATACCTTCTTGTTTTCGACCCGAAGGCCGTTTCCCATCTCTTGTTAAATGTACCTCTAGCTTTGACTCATACTTGTTGGTTCCTTCATAATGCAGCCCCCAGTCTAAACTTCATGATCCAGCTCTTCACCGCATACTCCACAAGGTAACAGTTTTTTTTATAACATCACTTTTTTTTGTAAACATTGTATAGATATTATAGGATCAAATTAGGGTTGCAACGCAAGATATGTCGTTTACTAAATAATATTAGCCTTTTCACAATAGTTAAGTGGCCTGGTGATAGTTCTTATTCTTCTCAAAGTTTGATGATTAGACAAATATATCTATTTCGTGTTTGAAAATGGGCCTAATCAACTGGTTTTTGGTTTCTTTCTGTTAAATTTCAATAGGTCATGTCAAAGGTGCTTGCAATTTTAATGATCGAGTTCCGCAAATTGGGTGCCAAGATTGTATTTGCGAATTTCTACAAGGTTATTATAGACACAGGAAAGTTTGATCTGTCAGGAGCCAAAGCTTATTGTGATAGCTTGCTTAAAACACTGCAAGCAAGGTTGGTTTTCATTCAGGAGTTGTCTCTGTAGGGGTGTGCTTGTGTACAGGTAATGTTTTCTTCCCAAACTGTGAACCTGGAGCACAATAACAATCAACCTATTCAATGGTCCAGATTCACAATCTGGCAACATAAGCATCTTATGTTGTGAGATTGTCTGGGAAGAGAACATTTGTTTGTATACTTTCTCTTCTTTCTTGTTGAAATCCCTTGTGTTTGATATGCAGAGAACTATTTGAGTGGATTGAGCTTGAACCTTTGCAATTCTGGCATTCCCTGCTTTTCATGGATCAGGTTTGGTCGTTGTTCTCTCCTCTTCTCCTTCTTGTTTACACAAACACACAATCACACACTTTAATTTGATTAATTTTTTAAAGCTTTTGGAAGTAAATGTTTAGCAATTATAATTGCAAATTACTTTAACAGAAGGATATATATAAAACTTTTTGGTTGCAAACCAAGGGATATTTGAATTTGAAGGAAAACTATCAATTTTTGTAATTTACTTGAAAGCTTCAAATGTGGATGCTTGCATTTAAGAAAAGTGCAAACATCCCGGTGCTAGCATGCAATCAAATGATCAGAACTATCCATTTTTTAGGTTCTCCTCGAAAGACAATCCATGTGATGAATCTTCCGAATAGAAAATTGTCATATAATTCCATTTTGATGTGACTGACTCTGTTGGTCAGCACAATGTAGATGACCTAGCAGTTTCTGATGTGGCTGATCTTTCATGATTGGCCCTTGGACGACCTAAAGAAGGCAGTTCTGATTTTTGAACTGCATTGTGAGGTAGTCCTAGGAGGATGTTCACATTCTGTTTTGAATGGGTGCATCCTCACTTGAAAATTATCCATTAATCTACATAAGGTTAACGAAACTCATTACTAATAAATAATTTACATAACTGACACGAATTTCCATTATTGGAGGGCATGCTCTATTTTTTGGGGGGTTGTTAACACCTCATAAATTGTGTGTCATGTTGACAGATAAATCTGGAATTAATATGGAAACCATTAAATAAACTTCGGGATATTAAAGTGTTGAACATTTAATGCAATTAGATCACTCTAAGTTTCCTAGATAGCTTAATTTTATTCATTTAATGCTTCAAGTAACAAGTTTGAACCATTTTGTAGTCACCATACCTTTCTTCTTTTGATTTAGTCTGAGTTTCCATGGCTTTCTATGATAGTATAACTATGGTGGAATTCCGGCTAGAGCTGATGGAAGCATGCATGATGAAGCTCAAATGGATATTGTATCAAGCTGGAATATTGCTGAATACTTACCCAAGAAAATTCAGGTTAGTTTATAAATCTGCCAAATTTTTCATGCTAAAGGAACATAACTATAATTATAATCACACTTTAGGTTTTAATTCAAGCAGTAATCATGATGGCTGCATGATCTTCCAGGTTTCTAATATTTTCTATCATATTTCTGGTATTTTGCAGGACCATTTTGTTTATATTGTCTCTCAGTTTCTATATATTCCCTGGGATTATGAACAGAAGCAGGCAGCAGTTAGAACATCTTTACAGAATGACAGCAATTGCACGCCATCAATCACTGTTGCAGCTGCTGAGACTTTTGAGTCTCATATGATAGATTTTCTTAAAGGACAGGTATGATTGATGATAATATTTGGCAACCCTTGTACAACTTATTGTTTTCTTCTCTTATGTTAGTACTTGATCTGATATGGAGCTCCGGTTTATGTTCCACAGATCAGCTCATACTTTACAGATAAACTTCTGGGAATTGTTCATGATACCATACTTCACATTAAGGAGCTGAACAAATCTGAGGATGGCCATCACACATCTCCTGGGCTGCCACAACTCACTGGTGATATCCACAAAGGGGATGCAGCGCTGGAGTTCATTAAGCATGTCTGCGGTGTTTTCTCCCTTGACCAAAATGTTCACCATGATGTTATGGTATTTACTTGTCCTTCTGAATCATATGCAATGTAGTCTTAGACATTTGCACAACAATTGGATTCTTTAATCTTAGGGAAATTCTATTCGCATCTATTTACTGAAAAGACAAACTTTCCCTTCGTCTTACCCCACCCACACACACACACATTAACACAAGACCTTATACTCATCTTTTTTGATCCACGGACTTGTCTTTTTCAACCCACTCTTGCCTTAATTTTGACCTACCTTAGGTATGTTTTGGAACTGTTCTATATTAGTTCTTGTCAGCGAGTAATGCCTTTGCTCCTATGTCTTAATTCTACAGGTAATGAGAAGGAATCTGTTGAAATATTTGCGTGTGAGGGAGTTTGCACCTGAAGCCGAGTTTCGTGATCCCTGTGCATTCTTCACCTTACCAAATGTCATTTGCAGGTACAAAAGTAAAAAATACAATGGCCTATAATATTTTACATAGGGCACTGTTAATTTGGTTTCTAATAGGTCTCATGCATTGCCTAGTCATAAAACTTGTTAAGAATTTTAAAAATTGCTTCTGAGTTTTCATTGATTTCCTGCATCTCGTTAATAATATCAAAATTTTCAAGCCACTTGCTGTTTACCTTTTTTCTTTTCTTACTGCAGCTACTGCAACGATTGTAGAGACCTGGACGTGTGCCGTGACTCAGCTCTACTAGCTGGGGAGTGGCGCTGTGTTGTGCCGCAATGCGGGCAGCCTTATGACCGAGAGGTCATGGAGAATGCCCTTCTTCAGATTGTACGGCAGAGAGAGCGCCTCTACCATCTACAGGATCTGGTATGCCTTAGGTGTAAACAAGTGAAAGCTGCACACTTAGCGGATCAATGTGTATGTGCTGGCTCATATAAATGCAGGGAGGATGCAACGAAATTCCGTAGCAAGATGGAGTTAATTTGGAAGATTGCTCTTCATCAGAAATTCCAACTTCTCCAAGAGTGCACTGAATGGATTTTAGAAGTTGATCACTCTTAATCTGAGCTTTTCAGTTCATTTTGGTGGACCGCTAAAATTTCTTGCTGTTTGAAGTTGCCTTGAAATGCATGAAGCAGAAGTGATTATCATTCAGTGAGGTATATGTGGAAGCAATTTGTGGTGAGGTACTAAAATGCCACAACCAATAGAGGATTTCCATCTCTATTTATCACAAACTGATAGATTATTTGCTGTTGCCATGGAAGGACAGGGGCAAAGGGAAGGGAAAGCCATCATTTCACTTGTACATAATACGTGAAATTGATTATATTGTAAATGGTAAAAATAATGTGAAAATTCAAATCAACTTTACTATCAACCAAGCCGTGTATTTCTCTTTATTCCCTCTCCGTACATCTAAATGACTTATGTTGTCTTTACAAGGCTACGAATGTATTAATTTCAGGTATATTTATAAATAGTAATTTTTCTTATTAACATACCTATTTGCGTAACTCTTTTCATTTTGTTTAGGGTTAAATACTTTTTTGGTCACTGGATTTTACATGAAAATTCAATTTGGTTATTGAGAAAAAAATTTAGTCAAATTGGTCACTGTGTTTTCCAAGGTTTACAATTTATAAATATTCAAGTGACCAAAAAGGTATTTAACCCTTTTGTTCTTTATGTTTTGTATCTTTAAATTGGTTTTATAAGTGTACTCCATGTCTACCTACTAAGTGTATCTGTTATTTATGTATAGTATTTGCATGTACAAATTTAAAGTAAAAATAAATATTCCAGTGACCAAAATACATATTCCATGTCTAACAATTTATAGATATTCCGGCGACCAAAAAGCTATTTAACCCTTTTAGTTATTTACGTTTCCGTTGTGCATGTACATCTTGATTCTTGTCCACTATATAATATGTATTTTGTCGATAAACGAAATTCAGTTAAAGGAAAAATAAACAGACATTGGGTGAAAACGTTATAAAATTGGTATCATCATGATAGCCTTCCGAACGCTTCATTCCGGAACAAAGACTGAGACCCCTGCTAGTGACAAAATCAAATTTCCAATTACACTCATGTCGCTAATATAACCCGGCCATTCACATCTTCATTGTGGCTTTTAAAGAGACACGAAACACGATACATTATGCAGCAAATCACCGAAGAGCAAAGATTTTCTCAAAAGTAATGCATCCTTCATAAATTCTTGGAATGAAAGTTGAAACTGAGTATATCATTAAACTACGTCCCAAACCACTTCAGGCATATGGACAGGTCCATTTCCACACACGCAGCATGAAACTTGACCAGAAGAACCATATTACTAAAGTCACATGCCCAGCGGGCTAGTCCTTTTTCCTGGTCTCCATTCCCTGCTTCAAGGACTCCAACCTTTTCCTGTACAGAAACTGATGCAGGTCAAAGATCACAAGCAATAATTGCAATGCGATGGAGGATGGAGGATGAAGGTCCATGCATCAGTTAAAGATAAACAGATGATGGCTTATCAAATATGAATCAATTAGGCAGGAATAATTTGAAGATTTAGTTGAAAGGAAAACAAAAAGAAAATTTGGAAAACTGCATGACTAACGGATTATAGTTCATAAAATACAAATCTATGTCAATCCAATTATCTGCAATTTTTTACATGTAACAAAGAAAAAGGAAATCTAGAAAACTTCTAGTAGATTGGAGGGCATCAGGTGGCAGTTAAAGCTTGGAGGGCCATCGCAATTTCCTGCTCATAAGCACATCACTTCCCAGTTTTCAAATGTACCTATAAACTAGAAGAGTTGCTATATAGTTTCTGGTAGTACTGATACACATCTGTCTTAATTTATTTAAATAAACCAAATAAGATGCTTCCAGTAGAGAGCAATCAAGTCTAGGGAATCAACAAAAAAACCTTTCAATTTCAAGTTTGCTCATGAAAATGCAATTATTTGCAAGATAACATACTTGGTATCTGTAAGGCGACCATGCAAACTCCATCTCTGCCGAAAACCTTCTATGCCTTCAAGTCCACTAGCAAGAATCAAGCGCCTATATATGGAAGCAGAATGATTTTCAACGATAATTAATGATTATGCATCATATATTGAAAGCAAGATACCAAAGCAATTATGGTTCTAATAACCAAAAAGACAACAATACCAATCACCCATAACACTGGGTGAACAAAAGACTGTTTAGGATTTCAAACATAACATTGGCAAGGTACTTATGCAACTTTTAGGTCATTATGTCTCCACAAAGCTTGTCCACAAAACTTGGAGAAAGGTACATCTTAGGCAGACAACCAGGAAAATAATATTTGGAACTAAAAGTTGCAGAGAACTCTAGTTTGAAATTTTTTGTGAACCCCTAAAACATGACTGCAGCAAAAAACAGTGCACCAAGTGATCAAACTAACCATAAAAATTACATAACTATAAACCTGTCGGCATATGTATGGTGCCAACCTCCACAAGCATGTAAGGACAATGAATCAAGGGACCATAATCTTGTGTTAGGGTTAAGAACTGAACTCTAGACTTGGTAGAGGCATTAAGAAGGTATATGATGCAATTAACTAAGATATTTTCAAGAAGAAAAAAAATACAATATTGGAAGACTACTAACAACAAAAACTAAGGCTGAAAGGCTGACTGGAGCTTCAGTTAATAACTACTTCTACCACATGACTAATCATTTCAGAACATACCTATCTAATGAAGTGACCTCTTTTTCAAGCTGAGAAGCTCTTTCCTTTGCTTCATTTAAAGGCATTGATAACCCCAGTTTGCGCTCACTGTCCTGAAGTCGTTTCCTTAGTTCCCTATCCTGCAATTCAGTGCAAACAAAACCAAAACTGCAGAAATCAAATACTTGGTCATACCTCGATACAAGAAATAAGCATCGGTGAGATGCAAAAAAGAAAATCATAGTAAACATCTCACCCTTTTTTCAGCGCACTGTTTATACATAACAAGCTCATCTTGACAGAATGGCTCAATATCATTGATTTGCAGACCTGCAGTACATAGAAAAATCACTACAATACACTGCCTACCAACAAAAATTTATGGTTCAAGCACACAAGATAAGATCTACAAGTTATGGCAGAATTGTTCTAACTAGAAAGTACTTTATCATCAAAGAAATCTGTGACAATTTTCTAACAGTCAAAAACTGATGCAGCTTATGTTTCCTTTTAGTTCTTAGGGCATAAAAGGGGAATACACCACAAGTTCGAATCAACGTTTAGCATGTTCATGTGTATATCACCTTTGACATAGACTGGAAAGAAGCGGTTGATTCATATGTACTGAATTTTGGAGTTATGACAAGGACTACAAATATCCCCATACAGTATACACTATGCATTTGAAATACTTTGTCCTCGAATTTTTTATAAAAAAAGATTCCTCAAAATCCCTTTACAGAAATAATAGCACAGAACTTACACAAAAATAGATTCCTCAATATCCCATCACACATATCAACACCTTCAAGCACGTGAGAAGCAATTTCTGGTGGAATAACTGGTGATGGTGGGCCCGTCATTAGATCATCGCCTACCAAAATAGTTTCCTCCATAGTTGGCTGTGAATCAACTGGTGACCAAAAAGTAACATCAAAGCATTATAACTCAGTTGCAAATTCAGACAATATATCTTTGGGTTGAATAATGTTTGTCATTCTCATCAACAGAAAACAGAAGAAAAAACATAAAGTGAAAAGTTAGGACATGAAGAATTTGGATCTCAACAGATTAAGCTGTAAATTCAAATTAAGAGCTTGTTACTAATTGAGAATAATCACTAATCAGATAGTGGTAAAGACGTTACCAATTAGCTGATTCTGGGCATATGAATTCAAAAACTCTTCATCAGTTCATAACTTAATATTGTAACAAGCCCTTGTAGATGTATATTCCTAAGAGTTCCTTTCTTTTTGTTTTTAAAATTTTTTTTTGGCCTCTTCAACACACTTATTTCCAAGCCGCAAGAACCAAATTCTGTAAGCATCACATAAGCCATGTAAACTGAAGTCTCAACTATTGCTACTTATACAGGTAATAAGATTGAAACCATCTTGATTGTAAGGGGAAATCAGACCGTTACCGCAGTAGACTAAGGTTTAAGTTTCATCAACAAAACACATAGGTAAAAATTTCAGAACGAACGCACATAAACGCAAAAGCAAGGAAGCAGTTTTTTACACATACCATCCATGGCTGCTTTCTTGTTTTTAACCTTCCACGACGAAAACACAAAACAGACTTAAGTGCTGAAGGTCAGTCGAACCTGGAAATCATCAAAGAAAAGCAAAAATAAGATGAAAGAAAATTGGGTTGAAGTATTTCTGTGAAGGGTGATTCAAATGCGGCATTTCATCAAACGCATGGAGGGCATTGTCCGAAACCAATTGAAATAGAGATATAAGAATATTTGGCTTCAACAAAATGGGTAAAGTAGAAAGACTCTACTGTTAAACAAATTTAGATTTTAGGCATTTTCAGTATCATGTGCATAATTTCATATGCTGTTAATAGAGTCTGAGAAAAGAACCGTTTCCAGCAGAAAAGAATTGACAGCACAGATGATCAAGCTACCAGTGGAGTGCTTGAATGACTAGAGACTGGTATTTTTATGAAGGGTGATTTTATTTACTCCCCATTATTTGCTCTTTACACCCCACTAAATTTTAGTTAATTTCAAAAATACTGACTGCACCCCATATTTCTTTCTAAATTTCCCTCATTACACCTCATTTCTAACTAAATCATATCCCATATCAAACATACCCCATCAAAAACCCCATTCATTTTCAAATGCACCCCATCGCAACTCCCTTTCATTTTCAAAGGGACCCCATCGCACACCCCCTTGGCTCTTCATGCGCACCCCATCGCACAGCCCAGTCAAATTCTAACGCAATCCATCACACCCCAAGACTGCTTGCCACAATCGCACACCCCAAACCCTCATCGCCTAGCATCGCGTGACCTTACCCCCCATTGCTTGGCACCCCACGACCTCATCCCCATCGCTTGGCAGCCCGCGACCTCAAGACCATCGCTGGCGCTCGTGACCTCACCCCCTTCGCTTGACAACCCGCCACCGACCATCTTGCATCGACCTCAAAATCCTCTTAAACGAGAGCTAAAACACATCCGGACGTGAAGCCCAAAAAAGAAAATTCGGGAATCACCTCATGATTTTGTATCGGTTTAAAGAAAATTTGAAAGGACTGGGTTGTTCGACCTGGTTTCAAATGAGAGTCGCTTTTTGGTGGTTACCACACTTAGATCTGCTTTTCTGGGTTACCACCGAATTTGTGTCTGCTTTTCGGCTATCCACCAAATGTGTATACGTTTTTAGTGGCTGTCCATCAAATATGATTCCGTTTTTCGTGATAGTCCACCGAATCTAATTAGGATTTTCGTGGTAGTCCACCGAATTTGTTTTCTTCTTCGGTAATCTGAATTAGTTTCTTGTTTCATTCTTTAGCCATCTTTGATTCAAGCGCCATTTAATGACATGGCATTTGATGATTAAGTAATTTCTATTTACCAAAAATATTAATATGCTAGTTACAAAGATTTAAAGAGAGTTCAATAAAAACCCGAAAAAAAGGGCATTCCAAGAAAACAAGATCATCAAGAAACTCACTTCAACTTCCATAGCTACTATTGAGGTCAAACGTCATTGTCAAGCTTTTGGTGAAAGCTATAGGTCATGTATATCAAACTACTAATATTTCTGCACCTGATTGAAACGAGTTGCTTTTGGTGGTTACCACCGAATTTGTGTCTGCTTTTAGTGGTCCACCGAATCTGCTTCCATTATTCGGTGGTGTTCACCGAATCGCTTCGCTTTTCAGTGGCACTCTATCGAAAATTCTTATCGCGTTACATCGATGTCTTTGAACGTAACCACAGAATGAAACCCTAAACTTGTAGTACGCCAAAAATAAACTCATGCATCATTCAAGCCCCTCTAACTTAAGTATCACCCTTCATGAATAAAATCAAGATATTTTTTTCACCAATATAAGCGTATAAACCTTGTTAGGGTTGCATGAACGTGATGGTTTGAGAAAAAAAGTCTAACTAGGATTGCAGGAACATATGTGGGGTGTAGTGAGCAATTTTTATTTTTATTTTTAATATTTTTTGTCCTTAACGGTAATTATGTACAAGGTTAGAATATGTTATTTATGTTTAAAATTAGTATAAGGTGTAAAGAGCAAATAATGGGATGCTAATAAAATCACCCTTTTATGAAACGATATATTAATTGAGTTCAATTGTTTTGCCTTATTTGAATTTTGGTCACCGTCATTTTATTTTATTTTTCTTATGTTGGTTATTGTGT
Organism: Prunus padus; assembly: GCA_024362665.1. NCBI lineage: Eukaryota > Viridiplantae > Streptophyta > Magnoliopsida > Rosales > Rosaceae > Prunus > Prunus padus. Next base: position 9,712,269 of record JANFAM010000015.1, read on the forward strand.
TTAATTCTATTAGCAATTTAAAAATAAATTTTAAGTTTTTTTCTAATTAGCTTTAAATCACAATAAAAACTCGTTTAAAGTCATGAATATTGCTCTAAGGTTGTTAAAAATCATGTCTATAACCTTGAATTTGATGCTCAAACAAGAAATCCAAAGCTTACAGTAAAAATCTAAAAAGATTTTCTGGGACGGATTTTCTCTATCAAATAGGTACGAAAATAGCCAAGATCTTTTTCATTTGGCTAGATCCCATTGATAAAATTAGAATTAATTTAAGACAAGATATATATCAGTCTTTCAATACCCCCACAACATTTTTCTCGATAATAAATTATTGTCCTTCGTAAATTGAAATTTTGTATTCTATCTAATTAATTACCACAGTGACCAAAATGACTTGCATAACAAAATTGAGAAAAAATAAGTTATAGAGACCAATATTGAAATACACACTGACCGAAATGCATTTTATCCTTTTCTTTGGAACAAGAAAGTTTTAAGTCATTATCTCTCTCCTCAAATGATTAATTATGTGTCACCCTAATTTATATGCATGGGAGTTAGGGCCACTAAGAGGGCTATAACTTACATTGCCCTCTTATCATTATCTCTCTCCTCACATAATCATTATGTGTCACTATTATCTCTATTAGCCTCTCCGCACGCGCTTCCGCGCTTATGAGAGACTTTTTTTTAAAAAAAATTAAATTTATTTTAGAATTAAAAAAGATAATGGATAGTTGTGTTCCATAAAAACATGATTCATTATCTGATTTTTCTTTTAATTTTAAAATTTTTAATATGAAAAAGTGTGAATTTACTATATTATCCTTATTTAATTAATAATTTTAATTTTTAATGTTTGCATTAAGTAAGGGCATTTTCTAATATTTTGAATGTTTCACCATTCTCTGCCTTTTGCTTTATATATATAGATGTAAGAGCGGACACATAGCAGGAGTTAGGGCCCCCACGTGTTCACAGCATTGTCTAAATGAAAGCGCGCTAGGTGCTGCGCATCCTCAGTTGGAGCAAAACTGGCCGTAAGTGCTTGTTTTGATTAATTTCACCAAACAAGTGTTTACATTAATGCTCAATATGTATATGAGAAGCTTTTTCCTTGTTTTAGAGAAAACCATTGAAGAGACTGCAGCCGGTATAACACCTGTCCTAGCTGCTTGCTCAGTTCTGATTCTCCTTCTAGCACTCACTGGATATATTCTTACAGAGGTATTATTTATATTTGTTTCCCTTGCCAAATTAGCATTTGACCATTGCTCATGGAACCTTACTCAGATAATTGAAGTTATTGAACTGGCTATTTGGTTGAAACTGATTTAGAAACAGAATTCCTTCATAAGATATATACCTAATTGGTCTTATGTTTTTGGGTTTGTAGGATGTCAGAGACCAAGAGAGCTTCAACAATGTTAAGCAGTGGTTGAATGAAATCGAACGATATGCAAGTGAAATTTGAGAACTTTAAATACATTGACCCTCCTTGAAAAAAGAGGTCAGATTATGTCATTATTTCTACGTGATGAGAAAGATAGGGACAAGTTACAATGCCCGAGCAACACAGTAAGTGGGTGTGATGAGTGCATGCAAGAAAGCATGTCAGTATCACTCGTGTGTAAAAGAAAGCATGACATAGGTGGAGTGAGTTCAAATGTTTCTGTTTTTTGGTTGGGAGTAATAACAATTATAATACCGTCAAGAGCGTTCAAATCAAGCAATATAATGAGCATAAGTTACCTGTAAGATTATAAAGGTGGTTGACAAAATGAGTAATACATGCTTAAAATGCACACAAAAAGGTGGTTGCATGCAATTGTATGGTTCAAAATTTTAAGTTGGGCAAGGAATACAGTGCTGGAAATTTATTTATTTATTTTGAAGTAGGGCCCTTTTTTTGCCTTGTTCCTCAAAAACTCAGGGCCGGTCCTCGTTACTCAAACTAGATTTATATTTAGATGCAGCTTACTAATCTGGCATTGAACTTTTAATTTACACTTGTGAAATCACCCAAATTAGAAATGAATGCTACCTTAATGTGATTAATGGAAAATATGATTCGTACTAGGCAGAGTTTTCTGCCTTAGACACTAAGGGGGCTTGGGTAATGTTTTCCAATAGCGTTTTCCATTTTCCGAAAATAAAAATGGCCAAATACACATTTGGTGATGTAAATTAGAAAACGCAGAAAATAAATCTTGCAAATGATTTCAACTTTTCTTCTTTTAAGTTAGAAAACAAAATTTTGATCCGACTCCACCTATCTCATCGTATTATGACTCGACAACTCTATTTTATTTTCCTCCAATATCACACTTTTATAATAACTCGGTGTATATTTTTAGTCGAAAAGAAAAACCTATAATATTACACCAATAAGAAACCAATTTTTTAAAATTCGAACATTCATGTTAGCTAGTGCTCCCAAATTATTTTTGCAACGTTTCCAACCAACAAAGACTATTTTTACAACGTTTTGACCAAAAACAACTCAACTCTTTAGAGTTGTGGAATGAATGCCAACTCAAAGTGACTTGGAAAATCGTTATCTTACCCCGTTAACCAACAGTTTACCGGTTTACGAATCCTGAAACCGATCGCTGATCCAGGAGATCCAGTTCAGTTCAGTTTATTCATCGATTTAATTAAAAAAAACACCAAGCCGAACTGAACTGACCACTTCAGTTCAGCCGGTTTGGCCAGTTTTTCGGTCCAGATGCCAAGCCCTAGCTTACTGAGGTAAGCTTTCTGTCTAAGACACCGAAAGTAGTTTACAAAATATTCAAGAAACAATGGGAACTTTGCCTCTGCTAAACCTAACATCTTAGCAACCTCTCAGACGTCCTACAGAAAAAGCTTCTGCCAGAAAGAACAGAAGTGAAATCACAATTCTACATGTTGGAGAGCTCCATTTTCGTACTTCACATGCTTGGGACTATGTCATGTTCAGTTACATTTTCAGGAAACTTTTGCTGTTAGCAACAAGCAAACTGAACCAGAGTGAATTAGAGATGTTAGACTTGCCAATTTTGCATTTAGGAGTCTTGTGGTTGCAAATGACAAAAATCAAACGAAATTATTTTAAATGAAGAAACAAGACAGTGCAAAATAAATGGAGTAAACTGACTTAAATCAATCAAAAACTTGCTCAGTTTTCAAACACCACATACAGAAGTTGACTACAATATGTTACACTGAGAAAAGTAATTCATACCAATGAAACTGAAGCATATGTCCAAGAGCCACACCCATTCTCTTCCCCGAAACATTTATTCTGCCCCTCTACAAAACTACTTGTTACCTTAACATGCGGTAGAACCATTTCATAAGACTGCATCACATCATACAGTACGTAAAAAAAAATGTAAAAGTTTTCAATTTACAGTCTTCCTATCAGTTTATAATCCAAGCAAAGATGCAAGGATTGCTCCATGAAATTTTTGAAGAACCCAAAACAATAGCCAATCAGTAATATACAAAGTTTAATGGAAGAAACTCACTCACTGCCTGACCTTATTCAAAATCTCTGGTGGACGCTTCTGACAAACTCAATTGACAAGGATGACATATGGAACTTCAGCGGGTCCATTAACACGATCTACAGAGCATATCACAACTAACTCCAGGATGTAAAAATTCTCCAAAATAATAATAAATAATTTCCACAATTATATTCACAAAGAAACACAACATAAGACAGTCCAAGTGCTATAAAGAATGATCAACTTGTTTAAAACCATCCAATTAGTACACAAAAATGCTTCATCACTGTGGCCGTACAGTTCAGACCAGAAAAACAAGATTAAAATCCAGAAGCGTAAAACACTTTTCAGACACAAAGAGCAAACCATGTCTTACAAATTTTATTCATCTGGAGAAAGATTAGTTACATTATTGGCATGCAAACAGCTCACTGCAAATACAATCATGCCTCTAAAACCAGCTTATTGCTGCAACTAGCATCATAGTCATGACCATCCATCTCCGAATTAGAAAGATAATGAACAGCTACAAATCAGAATCCTCTTATTGGTCCCTCAATCACTTTTTACTGAACACAACTAAAGAACCCAAGAAATAGTTCTCCTATGAACTGAACCAGACACCTAACTGCCATGCACTCATAAGTAAAAATGCTAGAATGAGAATCAAAATAAACAAAAATTAGACAAACAATAATAAAATTAAAATTAAAAGGAATAAAACACAATAAAGAATTTACAACTGGATGTCCTCTGTAAATGCAGCAATACCAATCTCCAGAAGACAGTCCATAAATTCCTAGATTCTCCCAGCTAAAGAAGGAATGCATAAGGCATTTAAATAGTTAAATGATAAAGAATGTCAGTTCTACTGAAACTAGCAATCAAAATCTGGATAAAGAACCGCTTTGATGATCAAGGGTCCTCGACATTAGCATAACAGCCAAAAGTACACAACTCAAGTTGCTTCCATAAAGTTCCATTGAAATGGTACATTACTGTTGGAACTTATCTTAGTTTTGTGTTCATCCACAACATTGCAATTCAACATAAACACACCTTTGAAACTACCTCCTGCATAAAACTATCTAGTTCAATGCATGCAACATACATGGTATGCTTGCATGTCAGTCATCTGGCACATTATTAAAACATGCTGAAACAAAAGATTGCAAGGCTGAATCAGCCTACTTCATTAAGTGCATTCAAACAATTTATTATCAATTCTGGCTCAAAATTAAACTTGCATTCTGTCCATACGGGCATTGAAAACAAGGTAAATATCACAAAATCGGTAAACTTGAGATGATAATGCGATGAACAGACTACACTAACTCCTTCTATCTGACCTTGACCAAAAAAAAAACTCCATGTATCTGATTACATGTGGCCAAACAGCTATGAATTCCTAAAGCTACAAAACATCTTGGCAGTGGTCTTGCAGCCAACAGATTGTGAAGCATCTGTAGATGGCCATCAAATTATCTCATTGAGGGCCTCGTGTGCCCGAACGCTTCAATCGAGATGCCGCTAGGGCCAATTTAAGAGAATAGGACGCAACAAAACCACGGGCCTCCATCAGCCCATGTATCCTATGAGCATCCTGCTTAAACCCACCATCTATAAGCCCGTTTATAATCCTCTCAAACTCACCTGAACCCAATTGTTCCTTCTTAGCCTCCAATACTCCCAGAGCTTGTAGGGCCTTTTTCTCAACTCCAGCCTTAGCATACATTTCAAAAAGGCTTACATAAACTTTAATTGGAGGAGTCTCACCCTGCTCGGCAATTTTTCCCAATAGTTGCTCAGCCTCACCAACTAGCTGCAATTTACCCAGCCAATCTATAAGAACAGAGTAAGTGGCAACTCCAGGCTCAAATCCATCCTTTTCAAGCTGCATCAACAGATTCAACGCCTTATCTAGTAAATTTTTTTTTTCATAAGCTGCAAGCATGCTTGCAGTGCACCTGTCATCAGGTCTGTGCCCAACTTTCATCATGTAATCAAAGTTGCTCCTTGCATGATCAGGGTCACCAGCCTTCCCATATGCCTCAACAAGCAATGTACAAGACTCCAATGTTTGCTGGAACCCTGCAAACTGCATAATGTTTGCAATTCTTCCAGCTCCACCAACATCACCACTTTGTGAAAATGACCGAAGCAATGCCATGAAAATTTCTTCTGTGGGTTTGATGTCTCTTGCTTCCATCTCTCTCATCAACGACTCAGCCAATTTGGGTTGGCCAGCATTTACATATGCCATGATCATTGAATTGTACACCTTAATGTCTGGTTTGAAGCCCTGGCTCCTCAAACTTTCAAATGCTTCTTTGGCACCGTCAAGATTGCCTACCTTGCTGTACATGCGAACCAAACTAGTAGCCGTTAAGATATCAGGTTGGATACCATTTTCATTCATCTTCTTCAAAATCCTCTCAGCATCTTCTAGGTGGTTCAGTTTGGCATGGGCATCGATAAGCATAGAGTAGTCACGGATGTTCGTCTGGAAGGATTTCTCATTCAATACAAGTTCTGCCACCTGCAAACAATTTTTTCAGCATCAACTACATCGAAAAGGCCAATATAAGATAAATGGCACCACTATCACAAGCTACATAACCTTTGGATTCATATACACTCAACAGCTAAAACCCAAATCTAAAACTTTAAGCCCACATACATGCATAAACCTCTCAACTCACCACACCCTAAGCATATTTTCATACAAACAATATATGAACTCTTACATAAGTTAGACAAAATTCATAAACAAGCAGTAGATACTAAAAACCAACATTTTGAAAATGGATCTAACTAATAGAGCAATGATATCCAATGAAGGAGAACAGAAAAGAGTGATGTACCTTAAAGTATAAGCCAGTGTTCTGCTTTCTCAATCTATCAAGAAAATTGAGCCAATCAATCTTACTAGGTTGAAGCAGTTCTACCCATTCAGCCAAAAGTGGAGACAGGTCATCTGCCACATTTGATTGAATAATTCTCTCAGTAACCAATTTGCATTTCCCAGTTATGGGTTTTGGTTCCTGGGGCCAAATAATTTCCTCTGCCTCATGAATTTTATCAGCCACATCTACCCACTTGGAGTCAGATAGATCAAGACCATAAATGTTGTATCTTATCTTCCCTCGCCTCTTGGGGAGAGAAACAACCTTAGACTTCTCCTCTTCCCCTGTGGTTTCAGCTTGCATTTCCTCAGCTGCCTTCCCTTCTTCTTGGGATTTTCTGTCCTCTTCTCTAAGACGCTCCAAGCTCTGATAAAACTCAGTTTCCTCCATCTTCTCGCGAGCCCACTTGAACCTGAGCTCTCTAAGCATATCCCCTCGAATACCAACTTCACCAGCAAATCTACACATCTCCTTAACTTCTTCTTCTTGCAGAAACCCCTTCATTTTTTCCTTCTTGACTTCCTTCTTCATGTCCTCCAAAACCATATTGCTCACCTCCCACACTGTCTTCCACAAATCCTCACTAAAATCCTGCAATGGAGTGGACTGTGATTCACTAAGCATCTGCTCAATCCCGCCCTTTTCCATCTCTGACACAACTTTCTGGACCACAATCATGAGCATTCCATCAATGGTTTCTTTATCGCAATCTGGGTAAGCTTCATTGAGCTTCTGGCGTATGATCCATACAAACCGGGACAAGAACTCGTTAATGACTCCATCTTCCTCCTCATCTGAAACCTCAGAATCAAGTTTAGGGTCACCCACTTGAGCTTGAGCAGAGTGAATATATCTATTAAATGAAGAAATGGGTTTGGGGCATTTAGGGTTTTTCAGAGGTTTAGAGCCACCCTGACTTGGGGAATGAAATGAAAGAGGTACTGGGTCTGCTGCCATGGTTGTGAAACCGTGGGCATAAGGTGATCGCAACCTTGCACTGATTTTTGACGCATTGGTTACTGCTTGCCTAGAAACTAAGTGCCTCAAATTCATGTCTCAGAGAAAGAGTAAAGATAGTACGATAACCTATCAAGTAGATGCTGAGACTTCGAAATGGGAGAGAGACAGAGAGAGACAGAGAGAGATGAAACTGAGGTTGAGGTTCGACTGAAGAGATGGTGCTCTAGCGTCAATTGGGTTTGGGACTGCTGCTGAGAGACGAAGAGGGAGAGATGTGTGCTTGCTGGTTGGTTTTTTTTTTTTTTTTTCTCTTTCTCTTTTAATACATGGTTTTAACCTTGGGTTATTGACTTTAATGGTTCCCAACTATCGCTCCAAAGATCATTTTGATTCACCAACTAAATTTTCGACTTCAAAGGTCCTTTAACTTTTTTTTTGTATCAAATTGGTCCAAACCGTTAAAAGTCATCAATTGTTCCATGAAATCCAGGGGTAAAATCGTCTTTTTTGGACAACCATCTAAAAAAAGGGTTATTGATTTCAATTGGTCCCCAACTATCGTTTCCAAAGATCATTTTGGTCCACCAACTAAATTTTTTACTTCAATGGTCCTTCAACTCCCATTTGAATCCTTAATATCTACTAGAATATTGGGCTACATAGACCCCACCCCCACAACCAAGTCTCATTCTCACCGTCCCTAAGGTTTACGAAATTATCAGATTGCATCCTTAATTTTATTTATTTTTTGTCATTCGTGGTTCTCAAAGTTAGTATGTTTGATCACAAATGGTCCATGCGGTTAGGTTCCGTCAAAAACTCCGTTAGTTTGCTGACGTGGCATATATATTACAAAACATCCCTGAGGTTCACGCATCTATCACAAATTGTCCCTTTGATTTTTTTTTCATTTAAAATTCATAAAATTTTGGTTTCTTTTTTAAATTATTTAAAAATATATATTGTATTTTAAATACACGCTACACTATATTTTTGAAGATGTGGGCTCACATATATCTTGCATCAATAAAAATAAGAAGTTTTTAAAATAAATTAAAATTCATAAAATTTAAAAATGAAAAAACCATTTATATAAGGATTCTAACCTTGAGGACCATTTTTATGAACCCTAAACCCTTGGTTTTTTCATTTTTAAATTTTATGAATTTTAAATTATTTTTTAAAAACTCCATTAGTTTGTTGATGTAGCATATATGTGGAGTCCACATCTACAATAATATAGTGTCACGTGTATTTATAATATAATATATATTTTTAAATAATTTAAAATTCATAAAATTTAAAAAAGAAAACCAAAATCTTATGAATTTTAAATTAAAAATTAAAAAAATTCGCAGTTACCATTTGTGATAGGTGTGTAAACCTGAGGGATGTTTTGTGATATATATATATATAAATATATATGCCACGTCAGCAAACTAACAAAATTTTTGACGGAACCTAACGGGAGGAACCATTTGTGATCATACATACTAATCTTGAGTACCACGAATGACACAAAAACATTAAGGATGCAATCTGATAGTTTCGTAAACCTTAAGGACGTTTTGTGATATTAAGCCTTAACCTTTTTAATGGTTGTTCTATTAAAGTTTACGGTTTACCCTCTTCTAACTATAATGTGTTGTCAAATAATCAATATGACATTGTTTTTATAACCACCAGATTTGAATGTTTTAATCCGACGGTTCATAATAAGTGTTGAGAAATAAAAAACAAACAAAAAAGGAAAAAGAAATACCAAATTAAAGGGTATGTAATATCTCGTTCCTAAACTAATACTAAATTATTAAATTATTCAAGTAAAGGACATTTTTACCCCCGTAATTATTGTAATGGGTTTTAAATTGACTTTTTGTTCGGGAAGGAATTTGGCGAAACGAGTTGCGCCATTGCGTCCGGCTCGTTGAAACGAATTCATAAACGCACGTCACGCTCAATTTGGAAATTTAACGAATAAAAAGGACATATTGGTAATTATGGAAATTGATTTAAAAAATTGTTTAAAACCCAGACCCAATCAGCACGCGCGTACGGCCCAAAACCCTCCCATTCTCTCTCCTTCCCCATCAACTCTCTCTCGCTCCTCGATTTTCCTTCGTGGCCGGAACTTCAAACGGAGAGAACTTCTCCGTCCGGCCACCGTTGGCCACGAAACCACAGTCGTTCGATTCCTCTCTCTCTCTCTCTCATGTGAATTTCCAGCTGTGATTCCTAAAGATTTGGCCAGAAAATCGAGCGAAACCCAGCTCCCCAAAACTATCCCGAAAACCCGTGAGTTCCAGTTAGTTTTTCGGCCAAAATCCGGCCGTCACGGCCGTCACCGGCCACGGCAACGGTTCTAAAACACTCCCCTCCATCCCTAGACCAATTCCTCTCAGAGATTCGAATCAAATTTAAACTGAAATCGCAGATCTAAAACCTAGAATTTTCTAGGTTTTTCGATTTGAAATCCGGTCGTTCGATCTATTTTCCGGCCACATTGGCCATCGAGGTAGTTGGGTAAGTTGCTTCACTCACTGTGCTTGTCATTTTGGTATGGATTATGCCCGGTGATTTGGAAGTTTCCGATCACCAAAGAATCACTTTGGACACCCACGCGCTACCAGGGCGTGTTGAGACCCATTTCCATCCCAAAATATTCTCCATGTCATTCCTAGCTCGACGGTATGCTTGGATTTGAAATTGGATATCAAATGATAGTTGAACGAATTTTCGCCTAATAGGCGATATTCGGGTTCGACATGTTCGGACCATTGGATCGGTTCCAACTTCAAATATGATGTTCCTTGAACCTCTAGAATTGTGTAGGAACTCGCGGATCGAGGATCAAGGATCGGAGCCCTGGATGCTTCGGATCGTTGACTTAAATTTTAGATTAACGAAAACCGTCTGATCATGCGATTGTGAGAAATTCGGCCTCTCGATCGAGACCAAACTTGCAGGACGTGTTTATTAAGCTTTAGTGGACCTATAGGAACTTTCGGATCCGAAATTGGTGGTCGTGGGCCCTACGGCCCGATTGACCAAAAGGGGAAGTATGACCTTTCGGTTGACTGTGAGTCTTTCGATGTCATTTCTTCATTCGGAAAGTATGAGAGTGGCTCTAGGACTTGTGGAGTGTTTGTGTATTGTGTTTTAATACTGAGACTATTTTATTGCATATTTGTGATTATTAATTGTTATATGAATAGTTTGAGTCTTTATTGCTTATTTAATGGTTAGTGTATGTTTAATGACGGTTAATTAAGCGAGGTCAATCATTTATTGTTAAGGAAATGTTTATTTATATATATATTTTAAATGATTTGTAATTGAACAGGTTGCCTCATATTATAATGTTGCCTTTGGAACAGTTAATCATTGATGATAACGCCCCACGAGTTTTGGGGACACCCGAATCGTGTGGTACGAGGATTGAGTTTCGGGCTGACTTTGTGTCCCCCTATTTTGTTAGGATTATGTTTCGGGCTTATCACCCGATCCTGCTAGGATTTGCGTTTCGGGCTGACTTTATGTCCTCCGATTCTGCTAGGGGAATTGATGGTTTATAATTGGAATTGATGGACTATTTGCATTCTCAGGTTCAGTATATCTCCCTGAGTCCTGCTAGGTGGAATAGACATATGGGTATAGTCAACAAGATATTGTTTGCCACCCTACTCAATTTTTCTACATAGGGTTGGTCAAGATCCTTAACCACCTACCCGATTTATCTACACAGGTGGTTAGCCAGTTTCCCCTCCCAGGTAGCCTTCGATTTATATATATATATATACACATATCCCTTAGTGGGTGATTGCATGTGCTCTATGCGGATCAACTGTATGTATGGTTTTTGGTAAAATGTTTGGTTTAGATATTGGGGTTATGTACTAGTATTTGTTAAAATATGACTTTGCATATTGAAAGAACTACATGTGGCTTGATCCCTCAGTAAGGGTTCGTAGGCAACCTAGATTAATCTAGGTGCAGCCACGGAAGAGGATATTTCATAAGTTTGTTGTAGAGTTGGTTTGGTAATCTATTTAACATTGTAATTGAATTCAATCTGAATTAATGTACCTGTCAAGTTAATAATTATTGAAATGATTATATCTAGATGTTTGGTTAGGATTTCTTTTGGATAACAATGGCAAGATTTGTTGATGAACAATTGAGAAAATATAAATTGTGTTTTACAGGTGAAAATAATTTGGGAATTGTTCGTTTTTCAGAGGAGACTTTGCCGGTTTTCCACAGAAGTCATAAACCCTTAAGTGGTTTTAAGTTGGAATTAGGCCAAAGGGCTTTTTGGTCATTCATGCCCTGCACCTGACAGGTGTTTGACACACACAGGGTTCGACGCGGATTCCAAAATGGAATTTGGGTCGGGTCGTGTGAAGGTAGCCAATTCCCATATATGAGGTCAAAATGGGAAGAAATATTTGTGTTCGGTGAGTGAATCACATAAGAGCATCTACAATTACACTCCTTAATTTTAAGTTAAAATTTAGCAAAAAAACACTATAGAAATCTTTTTATTTTCAACTACAATCATACTTTCTAGTTTAGGAAGTTATGAATATTTTATTTCTCTTTTAATTCAATTTTTTAATAAAATAAAGGCAAAAGAATAACAACAAATAATAGTTAGCATTAAATAAATTATAAAGATAATATTAAAATAAGAGTGCTGCTATTTCCACCCCTTAATCCTATTTCCCCACCCACTTTATATTCAAAATTTTAAGCGTTAATTACAATTTTGGTCACTAGGGTTAGGCCCGAAATCAATTTTAGCACCATGATTTTAATTTTCCCAATTTCGTCACTATTCTTCAAGTCGTTAACAAATCAAGTCCAAGCCTTCGATTCCGTCAATTTGGCAGAGGCTTTATTGTCATTTCGTACTAACTCAAATCCTTGTGTAAAACTTAAATTGGGGATTAGGTTTTACTGAGCGGGAAAAGGGGGCTCGATTCAGAGTCGATTCTGTGAAACCCTGTATTTTAAATATATATATATATATATATATATTATATTTTGGAATTTTGGTAGAGCAACACGTAGGAATTCATCTTAGCTTGAGGTGGCAGTTAGTTTTTCATCCTATTGACACCTCATTATCATGCAATTGTTTAATTAATAGGTTGATAAATATCTAGGTTATTGTTTGGACAATAAGTATGTATATGTTCTTATCTTTTAGTTGCCGCCAAACAATTATCCAATGAGATCTTTGTTGTTGCCGACTTATGCTAGTATAAATAGGACCTTTCATAATTGAAATAAGAGTCAAAACGAGAAAGAAACAGAGAGAAAAAGTAAGAGAAAAAGAAGGAAAGAGAGTGGTGATGAAACTCTTGGAGCTTGCTTTTAGTGATAGTATATGAAGATAGGTAGATGGGTTGTCTTGCCAATTTATTTTAAGGGCTCTCATTATCGAGGTGAGTGGTTTATGTAATGTGTTCTAAAAGTTCTTATTTTGTGATAAAAATATGAAAACCATGAATTATCGTGAATTTGTTCTATTTACAAATATCTCTCTATTTCAAGTCAAGCATGTCTAATTTGGTGCAATCTTTCACACTATATATATATATATACATTGATTGGAATATTTATGAAGTACGTATTATTCATGGAACATGAGAACTTCAATGTTGGAGTATCCGAGGGATAGATGTACCACACGGGGACATAGGGCAGTGAGGCCAATAGGGGTCACGTGGTTGGTTACATGCTATGAAGGATAACCGAGATATGAAGGGATGATGTGATATGATCTGGACTGGTGTATCTTCTCATGATATTTTGTAGAGTGTGCAAAATGGCATTGCTTGACTGACATATTACATAATCTACTCACTGAGCAGTGGTTGCTCATACCTCACCCTGTTTAATTTTTCAAATGAATTAGAGGGCAAGTCAAGGACTAAACCAGCTGAGGATGAATTAGATAAGAGTGGTAGAGCTTTATTTATTTATTGTAAAGTTGTAGAATTTTGGAGCTATTTTTATAAGAGAAGTTTATTTTAAACCCATGTTTCGGCTTTTTTTTTTCTCACACACCGAGCTCGGGATTTCCACCGACCCCGGGTCCAGGGCGTGACAGATTCTCAATGGTTTCTTAGTCGATTCTCGGTCGATTAAGGTTCCATTGTAACAAGAGTATGAATTTTGGAAGATTTTGGGTTTGATTTTGTGTGGTTCAGGGTTTATTTTGGAGACTATCGAAGCATGGTGGGTTCGAAATGTATGAAATCAAAGAAACGTCCATTTGATCCAGGTGAGATTTTGGATTGGTTTGTGGTTGTTGTATGATCAGCTTTGTAGTTTATGAGTTTATATGTCACTATGTTGGGATTGTGAGTCAATGTCCTGAGAGTCAGTGTCAGTTATTACTACTAGTTTGGTAAGGACTTTATTTGTTCTGTGGGGTTGGTTTAAATTTGTTTATTGTAACTTTTGTGTTGTTTGTACTTTTATATGCATTCATCATGTGTAGTTAAGCCCACTGAACATGGTGGGTGAATAGTTTAAGCTACAAAAAGGTTATGCCTTTAACCTGTGGTGTTGTTTGGTTCCAGCCAAAAAAGGTGTTGTCTTGTAGTGCTTTAGGAATATAATATGAGTACAGTATGTGGTAACTTTTCACACACAAAAATGGTGTTGTCTGGTTGTACATATACAGTGGCCATCCTTCATAAATTCATTGTTTACCACCAATTTGTCATATATAAGCTGCAAAATATGTTAATGCATTGCTTAGATTATACTAATCATGTGAATATGATTATTGTTTTTGTATTTTCAATATTTTGAACATATTTACTTTATTTTGCAGATGATGGATACTTCACTTTAGAGTTAAGATAGGCTAGGAAGTTTATCAACAATGGAATGTCTTATGAGGGAGGTATGACAAATATTTATGACAACGTAGATCCATATAGGTTTTCTACAACATAATTAAGGGATATTATGAATGAATGTGGGATTAAAAACTGCATGGGGTTTTATTATACATTTGCTGGAAAGGGAGTACATGAAGGGCTATTAGAGTTGAATTCTGATTCTGAAATATTAGCTATGTTACCTTTCATCCCTAGCAATAGGTATATAGTGGAGTATGTAGATCATGATGTTGATGTGTCTGATGTTATTGAGGAGGTTTACACCCAATCACTTGGTACACAATATGAAGAATTTTTCAATGATATCCCAAATGAGTGCTTTAGTCAAGTAGATGAGAATGTTGTTAAGACACAAGGTCATACGCCTCATCATACACATTTTGCAAACCCTCAAAAGGCCAATGATCATAATGAGTATATTGTTGTTAATGATGATGAGACTGAGGATAGTATTGGGGAAGCTGCTGAAGGTGATGGGGAAGCTGTTGAGGGTAATGGTAAGGCTTCACTGCATAATGTTCCTATTTATGAAGATAGTGATGATGAATATGACAAAGAGATATATGATGAGGAGAATGATGCAGCTCTTGAGGATAACCATTTGGTTCAGAACAATGTTGAGATTCCTAAAGTACCTGTATTTGTAGATAAAAAGAAGCAAAAGAAGGAGCTTGTATTTATGAAAAAAGAAAAGAAAAAGAATGAGCCTTTTATACCTAAAGGTAACATGAATGATAATTTGTCTAAGGAGAATTATAACTCAGATGACTTTGGTAGTCCACCTAACTCTGATGATGAGGGAAATACATAAAGGTTTCTAGAGTTCAATGCTAATACTAACATGGAGAACCCGCAATTTGAAATAGAAATGTTATTTGGTTGTAAACATGAGTTGAGAGAAGTTATTTCAAATTATGCTGTCATACAGGGCTATGAAGTGAAAGTGACTAAAAATGATGCAAAAAGGATGCAAGCAAAGTGTCTGAAATGAAAGTGGAATTTATGGGCTTCTTTCATGGAAGAAAGGACTTTGCAAATTAGAAGTATGACAGACGGCACACTTGTAGCATAAGTTATAGCAACCCTCAAGCTACTTCGACTTTTCTTGCGAAGAAATATATTGAAGTAATTAGAGATCAGCCCAAGATAAGTTTGAGGACACTCCATGCTCATGTTAAGAGGAACACATGTTTGGATATCAGTTTCAGTATAATTGGTAGGACCAGGCAAAAGGCAGTTGAAATAATTAAGGGAACTTATGCTTCACAACACTCTAAGTTGTGGGAGTATTGTGAAGAGGTTAAGCAAACCAACGTGGATAGCACTATGATGATGAAGCTTGAACCCCCTTATTTCCAAAGGCTGTATGTATATTTGGATGGCTGTTAAAAAAAGGATTTCTAGCTAGTTGTGTTGATGGATGTCAGTTGAAAGGCATATTCCAAGGTATGTGCTTATGTTTCCTATTTAGATCGGTACACTAAATACTAAGTTATATTAGGTTTTGATAAGAGTTTAAATTAGGTTATACCTTGAGGCCCAAAACCTTGTGGAATAAGGAAAGGTTTTGAGGCCTATTAAGGAGTCCTATTTGTTTCCTTATTTGCGTGAACCGTTGCTTGATGGGCTTGAAAGATTAAACAAGTTGGCCCTCGGTGATGAGTAAAGATGACTTGACCTAGCCCTATATAAGCTTAAGGCCCTGCTCTCATCAGACACATTCTCTACCCTAATCTCATCATAAAGATAGCTGAAACAGATTCTGAGAGAGAGCAGAAGTCTTGAGCTGTCCCCGTTCTATCAAGGATTGTTGCTGTTGCTGTGAATGAGTACAGAGGTCGTATACTCAAGAAAGATGGCATCAGGTATGCCTTTTCATATTGTGTGAAAGATCATGAACACGTAATAAAGAAATCTAACAGTTGGTATCAGAGCTTAAGGTTGCTCACACACACTGAGATCGTTTCAAGCATTCCTATTATAATTTCCTATCTGTTTATGCCATGATGAGTTTTTGGTTATATTTAAAATTTGAAGATAGATTAAACATGTTTCCTAAAAATCAAGAACATTAAAAAATCTGGAAAAACATGTTTTAATTTGATTTTTCATATTTTCAAAACTTTAAACACGTTTTTGACCTGCTAGATGACCTTAAAACCCTAAAAATGCCCATAAAACACTGTTTACGACGGAAATACTGTTCACGCCTAAAACACTGTTCACAGCTGAAATTACTATTCACTGCAATTTATGGTTTTCTCTCTTGAACTGTGTTTGGTTGGTTATTATTTGTGCTAGATAGGTGCTTGATTTTGTTATGAGAATCAACAAATTTTTCATAACAAAACCAAACCTAAATACTCAAACCCTAAAGAAATAACCAAAATTGCATCATACCTAAATTACTTATTAAGTTTCTTTAACAAATAGATTCTATCATGTAATTTGTTTATGATGGCACAAGATAACAAGTAATTTGTTGTAAGCTATAAGTAATCTCTTGCCACAAAGGTGTGATACTTAATTAAGGAAGCTTGCATAGGTTATTTGTTAGTTTTGTGAATAAAGTTAAACGGAAAAACTGTTTTCTCTTAACAAATTGAGAATCGGTTTCGGAAAGTGCTTATGCTTTCTATTGCAAATCCTTACAACATTGAATCCTCCCTCAATCAATTTCTCGTAAATTGAAAGATTCACTAGATCAAACTTCAAAATATGGAAGTTTGATTTTAAAGATATTCTCGGAATGAATGAGATCGATTATGATCTCACTCATAATTAAGTTTAATTCAAGCTAGCCATTTCGCTTATGTATCGTGTAGTATCATAATTAAGTTTAATTCAAGCTAGCCATTTCGCTTATGTATCTTGTAGTACAACTCTGAGAGCTTAGGGAAAAGGAAAAGCATCTGGTGGTTAATAGGCGTCACTCGTGTCAATTTATCACGAATGGAATCCTAGTAAAGAATATAAGGGAGCTAATTAAGAAACGGAACAAAGATGAATTGGAGCGCAAGAATGTTGAGCTGCAGCGACGGCGTCGACTTTATCGAGGACCCATAAGGAGGTACACTGCTGCAAGGGACAGTCTTATGATTATCATAAAGTTTTGGATGTTCATATGGAATGGAGAGCAAGTAGATGTGGAAGCTATTTGAGTAGTTAACCTGAAGTTTGGATTCATGATTTACTTTAGAGTTGAATGATGTAGTTTCAGTACCCTAAATATAAAGAGAAGTTTAATTTCTATTTCAAGATTATCAAGACTTGGTTTTATTTTGGATTCAATAAAGATGTGTTGTATCTCAGGATTCAAAACAATAAAGATGGATTATATTGTATGAGTTACAATAAAGATGGTGAAGTCTTAATGGCTTAATCTAGTGAGAAAAGGATTAGAAGTGAAGGAACATCCACTAGGTTATGTCATAGACATTTAGGGCACATTTCAAAGGAAAGAATGAAAATTCTTGTTAAGGAACAAATTTCCATTACTGACTTTCGGTGATGATGAAATTTGTATTGAATATGTTAAAGGAAAACTCATTAAGACTAAAAAGAAAGGTGCAACTCGTAGTAGTAATCTTTTAGAAATCATCTATACAGACATTTGTAGAAATTGCTATTTCATCACCTTCATAGATGACCATTCTCGTTTTGGTTATCTATACCTCATAGCAGAAAAGTCTCAAGCTTTTGAAATGTTCAAGATTTTTTCAAACTGAAGTAGAAAGGCAACTTGAAAAAAATATCAAAATTGTGAGGTCAGACAGAAGTGGTGAATATTATGGATGTTTGATGAAGGAGGAAGACGTGCTAGCCCTTTTACTAGGTATCTACAAGAAAATGGAATAATTACTCAGTACACAACGCTAGGAATTCCGCAAAAGAATGGTGTGGCTGAGAGAATAAATAGGACCTTGAAGGATCGAACTTTGAAGGACATGGTTCTTAGCAAGATTTCCAAAATTGATTTGCCTATGCATTTTTTAGGAGGTGATCAAAACAACAAACTATAGAGTGCCTAGAAAGTCCGTACCTAAGATATTTTTTGAAATTTGGACTACCAGAAAGCCTAGCCTGCAACATCTTCATGTATGGGGTTGCAAGGCTGGAGCCAGAATTTATAACCCTCAAGAGAAGAAGCTAGATCCTAAAACAATTAGCTGTCATTTTATAGGTTATCCCGCAAGGTCCAAGGGTTTTAGATTTTACTGTCCAAATTATGGTACCCGAATTGTTGAGATTGGTTGTGCAAAGTTTATAGAGTATGAGGAGAATCCTACTGGGAATGCAGATTTTATTTTTGAAGAAGAAAGGGATGTAGCTGTAGTTGAGAATGCTGAACCAGATCCTACACCTTTGATCCCCATGGAGCATCCACAATTCGACAAACTTGTTGACCAACAAGAAGAACAAACTGCAGAAAACCCACAACAAGAAAAATCCACATGAACCAATGCCATTAAGAAGATCTGATAGAACAAGGAGATCCACTGCAATTTCGGATTATGTGTATTTACAAGAAGCAGATTTTGACATTGGAGATGAGGTTGATCCAACAAGTTTTAAAGAAGTTATGGAGAGTCAGAATGCAGACAAATGGAGGGAAGACTCGAAAGCATGAAGAATAATCAAGTATGAGAATTGGTTGAACCTCACAAGAGCCAGATATTGGTAGGCTCGAAATGGGTATTTAAAACAAAGAAGGATAAGGATGGAAGAATCGAAAGATTTAAGGCTAGATTGGTAGCAAAAGGATTCACCCAAAGGGAGGGAATTGATTACACTGAGTCGTTTTCTCCAGTTTCCACCAAAGATTCTTTCCATATCATTATGGTTTTGGTGGTGCATTATGACCTACTTTTACATCAAATGGATGTAAAAATTGTTTTCCTAAATGGTGAACTTAAAGAAGAAAATTTTATGAGGCAACCTGAAGAGTTTGCAAAGGAGGGAAAAGAGCATATGGTTTGCAAACTTGACAAGGCAATTTATGGACTAAAGCAAGCAAGTAGGAGGTGGTATTTCAAATTCCATCAAACTGTCTCATCTTATGGTTTTAAAGAGAACATAGCCGATCAATGCATTTATCTGAAGAAGTGTAGGAGACAAATGCATTTATCTGAAGAAGTGTGGGAGCCAATTTAATTTTCTAGTAATGTATGTGGATGATATACTTTTGGCTACAAATTACCACAATTTACTAAAGGACACTAAGGAGCTATTTTCAAATAATTTTGAGATCAAAGATTTGGGAGAAGCCACTTTTGTGTTAGGCATTGAAATTCAAAGATACCGAGCTCGAGGCTTAGGAGGATACTCAAGAGTTTTTTGACATGAGTATGGACAAAAAAGTTCCATTAGCTAAGGGAGATTTAAAGAAAGAGCATTGCCCCAAGAATAAAGAAGAAGAAGATGAGATGAGGAACAAGTCGTATGCTTCTCTAGTTGGAAGCATTATGTATGACAAGTGTGTACAAGGCTAGACCTAGCCTTGTGCATTAGCAAGATGGGGAGATTTCAGTCAAATCCTGGAATGCAACATTGGATAGCTGGAAATAAGATTCTAAGGTATCTACAGAGAACAAAGGCTCATAAGTTGATTTACAAACGCACAGAGAATTTAGAGCTTGTTGGTTATGTTGATGCGAATCTTGGAAAAGCAGAGGATGATTACATCTCGACTTAAGGATTTCTTTTCAAGATGGCAGGAGCAGCTGTTGCTTGGAAGAGTGCTAAACAATCAGGTGTTTCGAGTTCAACCATGTTTTCAGAATACATAGCTTGCTATGAAGCCACTTCTCATGCAGTATGGCTAAGGAATTTTATTAAAGACATTAAGGTGGTGGACTCGATTTCTAGACCAATACAGATATACAATGACAACACTGCGGCCGTTTTTCACTGCATGAACAACAAGATGTCGTCTGGACTTCAACATATTGATAGAAAATACTTAATAGTGAGGGAGAAGGTAGCGGAAAAACTAGTCAAGTTTGATCATATCAGAACCCAAGATATGATTGCAAATCCATTCACAAAGTTTTTGCCTTCAGAAGCCTTTATGAGACATGTTGAGAGCATGGGATTATTTCCTAGCTTTGATGATGCTGCAATCTAGTGGAAGTCTTGTTCTCATTATGATATTTTACTAGTTTGTTTATTTTGTTGTTTTCTGGATTGAGGGATTTGCATTTAAGGATGTTAATTTGGTTGACAGTTTTATTCATTATTGAATAAATTCTACCATTTTGACTATTTAGCTGTTTAAACTTATTATGCATTTGTTTATGCATGTGAGTTTGTGGATTGACTCTTGCTAAGTCGTAAAGGGGTGAATGTACTGAAATGCATAAAGATTCACATTACGGATCAGTACATATTGAGGTTCACGTTGTAGGCGCTTCATGTGTTTTGAGATTGCATCACGTGATTATAGATGGCATGTTTTTAATAAAGATAGCAGTGTTTGTCTATAGTTCATTTTGTCTAATCGCTTTTCACTGTAGCTTGAAAGGAAGGACTTAACTGTTTAAACTCATGGCCAAATAAAGATTATCAAAATCGTTTTGGAATATAGAACCTTAGTGCTCTAGTGCTTGATCTAGTGGGAGAATGTTATGTTTCCTATTTAGATCGGTGCACTAGATACTAAGTTATATCATGTTTTGATAAGAGTTTAAATTAGGTTATACCTTGAGGCCCAAAACCTTGTGGAATAAGAAAAGGTTTTGAGGCCTATTAAGGAGTCTTATTTGTTTCCTTATTTGCGTGAACCGTTGCTTGATGGGCTTGAAAGATTAAACAAGTTGGCCCTCGGTGATGAGTAGAGACAACTTGACCTAGCCCTATATAAGCTTAAGGCCCTGCTCTCATCAGACACGTTCTCTACCCTAATCTCATCATAAAGAGAGAGCTGAAATAGATTCTGAGAAAGAGCAGAAGTCTTGAGCCGTCCCCATTCTATCAAGGATTGTTGATGTTGCTGTGAATGAGTACAGAGGTCGTATACTCAAGAAAGATGGCACCAGGTATGCCTTTACGTATTTCATATTGTGTGAAAGATCATGAACACGTAATAAAGAAATCTAACATGTGCTTGTCTTATAGTTTAGCATATGTCTTATATATTTAAAGTTTAGCATATGTCTTATATATTTCAAGGTATGTGTTTATACTAATCATGTGAATCTGTTTATGCAATTTTTGATAGGGCAATTACTTGTGGCAGTGGGCATTGATCCAATGACAATATGTACCCTATCGCCTATTCTATGGCTGAGTTGGAGACAAAAGAAACATGGTGTTGGTTCCTAGATTTGACCAAATGATATTAGTAAAATGTAATATGTTGTTGTTTCAGATGAATGTTGTATTACCATTATATTGCCTCCCTAGCACCTTTTTTTTCAAGTGTGTGTTTGAATGAAATTATAATGGGATTATATAGTTTTTGTATTGCCACCGTACAGCTCCTGTATTTAATTCTTCTTCTTATTCTTTTAATTTAATTATTGATTTAGTTTCTTTCAAATTTTGGAATTTAGGGCAGGGATTTAGGTATTTGAATTGGACATAAAAAGACACATTAATTAAAACCAATTATGTCTAGTGTATTGCCCTTGTATTAACATCGAATTGCCTCCTTAGTGCTCCAATATTGATATCGTATTGCCTTTTTTTTCAAGTCTTCATGGGAATGAAATTATAATACAGTTTTTGTATTGCCCTTGTATTACTATCGTATTGCTACGGTATTGCTATGGTATTGCCTTTTTTTAACTATGTCTAGGAATGAAATTATAATGCAGTTTTTTGTATTGACTTTGTATTGTCATCGTATTGATGTTTTATAGAACCCAATTTCCATCTTTTTGCCTTCATTCAAACACAAACTTGAAAAAAAAGGTGCTTGGAGGCAATACAGTGGCAATACAACATTCATCTGAAACAACAGCATATGCATTTTACTAATGTCATTTGGTCAAATATGGGTTCACTATAGGAATAATAACAACCCATGCTCAGATTGCATGTGGTCCCTGAAGCAATAATGACAATTTCATCATCTCCCAGTCTCTATCTCTTTTTCTCTATTTCTCAGTTTAGGGTTTGTTATAAGGCGAAGAAGAGAAGAAGAGAGAAGAATGAAAATGAAAAAGTGAGAAGAAGGCGATACATGGATAATAATGAGTATTTATAGGCGTTAGATTTATAAGGTTAAAAAAAAGTTGTTATTTTACCAACATTTATTCAAGTCGGTGCCAAAGCCACCAATTTCCCTATATGTTACTTGGTTCTATACGAAACTCATAATTGTCTAAATTGATCTAATGGTTTAGGATGCTGGTCCGCACCCAACGTCCATATTTGATGGTCAGCAAGATAGAATTTTGCATAACGGTAGCAACACTTGGGTTTGGGCTTTTGTTTTCAATATGTCATCAAACCATACACTTAGGCCATCCTCAATTGGGTCTTTATTTGGGGCTCAATGACCAAGGGGCTCTCAAATATATAGCCAAAGACCAAAAAGGCATCCCCAATGGCATTGATTTCGGGCTCTACATGATGAAGTCCCACCGGAGAGGTCTCCAAATCTATGGACATTGATAGAGCCCGAGTGGGCCCCACACGGAAGAAAAAAGTTGAGCCCACTTGAGTGACACCGAGAAACTAGGGCTCATCAATGGGCCGGGCCGGGCAGGCCCAAATTCAATGGGCTTGGGCCAGGCCGGGCTGGGCTTTAAGGAGATGAGAGAAAATAACGGGCCGGGTAGGGCTGGGTTTTCTGAGAAAATTCAAAGTCCATGGGCTACCCATGGCCTGAGCCTGAGAAAATTCAAAGTCCATGGGCTAAGCCCAATGGGCCGGGCCGAAATGGGGCTACTTCATTCAAAAAAGAAGAAGAAGAAGAGGAGAAAGAAACATAATTAAATATTTTTTTAAAATGGATGGTATGAATAAATATGAAAATACTTGGTGACGGATTCAAAAAAAGCTTGATTATATTTGGTGATATGATATGATGTTCGTCTTATTCTTGATATATATAATTGTTGTATTAATAATTAACACAAATTAATGTGCTAAACATTCAATTATAAACTAGGAATGAGTAAAGAGAAGTAAAAGAAATGAAACAAAACAAAAAACCCAAAATAAACACAAACAACCATTTTTATCACCCTTTTATCACCATTTTATCGCCACTGTATCGTCACTCTATCACCAGTTTATCATGTTTTAGGCAGAATTTTTCAGTTTCGACATCTGTTCAGTTTTTGACCTATAACTTTTCATCCGTTTATCCAAATTTTGTGTTATTTATATGGTTGGATTCAGCACGGAAAAATGAAGAACACTACGCGGACGAAATGTCAAAAATGGATACAAAAATTGAGTAGAATTCAGTGGAAACAAACACTACGTTTTCAAACAAGTAATATAATTATAACGCTTGAATGTAACCAAATGCTAATTATCAATAGGGGTATGTTTTCATCTTCCAAAGCTACTTAACTTTGATGCACAAGCTTTTTTTTTTTTCCAGAGACAAAATTCACCTCAAACCACAAATCCTAAACCCATATTTATAACTAATTATATATGTATGCGGGCCTAACGGGCCGGGCTTTTGTGGGCAGGTCGGGCCGGGCTTTCTTGGGCTTAATCGGGCCGGGCCTATGGGCCGGGCTGGGCTTCAGACAACCAAGCCCAAGCCCAGCCCAGCCCATTGCGGGCCGGGCCATCCCAAAGCCCATAACAGGTCGGCCCGGGCTTTTTCTCGATGGGCCGGGTGGGCCCCCATCGGCCCATGAGCCCGTGGGCCAAATGATGAGCCCTACAAGAAACTGCTTCACTCTCCTCAATGCAGCTGCTCCATCTACTCACCCATCATCACATGCATTCAACCAACTTTTGCCCATCCAATGGTTGGTTTTTGAAAATTAATACTCACCCTCATCATTGAAGATGCTCCAGCTCAAGCATTATTCAACACTTTATTTATTTATTATTATTGTGCAATTCAATTTTCCTATAAAACACACATTCTTTAAAATTTTCACACCATCAATATCATTCACCACATTTATTTAATTTTGCTTAATTTTTCACTCATAAAATTATTTATAATTGTTGGTAATTTTTTTCGTAACCTCTCAACATCCTTCTGAAAAAATTATATTAAAATATATATAAATTAAAGGATGTTTTCTTTAATTTAATGTTGCTTTTATTTAAGTCGTTTGTACTCATTTTTATGTTCAAAGTCTGAATGATATGTGTGTTTGTTGTTCCGGAATCTCATCTTAAATTTGATTATTTTGTTGTTAAAATGGTTATAAATGAAAAAAAAAACTAACATCACATAAAATAAGTTACAAAAAAAAATAGCATAAATCAAAATACATCATAAAAATCCAAATCTAGAGCCCAAGTATAAAGCCCTGATTTTGAGAAAAATATCTTTAGAATTCAGAATATCTATGATTGGGATGCCCTTATAGCACTTCCATCCATGGTGCCATGGCAAAGGGCAATGGCAAGTAAGGGCAGACATTATTCATGTGAATAGTGACTGACCTACCCTTTTTTATTTTGTTTTTCCATCCATTTTCATCTTCTTCTCTCTAAAGTTCTTCTCTGCTATCTTTTCCAAGGTTATTCTATTCACTCTTCTCCATGTATACCTCTCTCTCTCTCTCTCTCTCTCTCTCCAATATGCTTCTTCTTTCTTCTCTTTCTTTATATATTTCCTCTTTCATTAAATCTTTGTGGAAATTAGGTTATGAGTTTTTCCTTTTTAACTTTTTTTTCTTGTTGTATTGGAACAATACATGCGGCTGTGTATCTAACTCAATAATCAAATAATCAAATAATCATCATGCGCCTGTGTATCCAACTCAATACATGCTAATGAGTTTTTCTTGTGTTTTTTTCTTTATGTATTTCATCTTCTTCAGGTATCCAACTCAATAATCAAATTTTCATCCCAAGTCAGCGATTAGAACAATACATGCAGCTATGTTTTTCTTGCTGTATTTTTTTTTCTACTTTTGGTGCTTTGTTGGTTTGTTTTCTGGTTATTTCCGTGTTGCTACTGCTGGCTGTTGATTCTCTTCTTGATTGCTTTTGTTGGGCTTCAATATATTCTCGTTTTTTCTTAATTATATATATGCAAATTATATTGTGTATATTTCCACTTAAATTATCAAAGAATTTTTTGTAAAAAAAATAGTCTGATCCGATGTTATCCAAAACAACACCAAGCACAATATAACTTAGTGAGACTATTTATCCAGAACAACACCAAACGCCTTATAATATTATGGATAAATAGTCAGTACTCTCCAAAAAATATTAATACTATTCGACAAAAATTAATCAAGACAAATCCGACGTCTAAACGAACTCTTTCAGCAACCAATTCTACCTCAGAGAAAAAGTAGGGGGATGCTTTTGGTTAGGGGGCATTAAAAAAAGTATTTTGGCTTGTATTAAAAAATTAAATAAAATAAAAAATCCATTCACTTTAACAGACTTCCCGGTAAACCCTAACATTTCTCATTCTCTCCTCCGTCTCGCTCTTTCACAGACTGAATTCGACGAGAGCTCCATCGCATCCAATCCCTCTTCAGTTTGAAGGTTCAAATCTCTCTCTCTCACGCTCTCTTTCTCTCTGTTATAGATTTCGTTAACTTAATTAGCAAATTATGCTGTGTTGTTGTTATTTGATTAAGCTCACTAGCCTGCAATGTCTGTGTCTCGATTTGAAAATTTAAACATTTTTCTGGCTATTTATTCGATTTAGGGGAATTCATGAACTGGGTTTGTTTTTTTCAGAGAGTCATTCCGATTAGGTAGATGTTTTAGTTGCTGGGTTGTTAGCTCAGTTAGCAGCATATAAGCAGAAATTAGCATTAGCTCTGACAATCTTGTTACTTGGATTTGTTTTTAGATTTTGGATTATGAGTCAACTTCAAGCTTCAATTTTTTCTCATATTATTATATGCATTTTCTCATATTATTTTTGAATAGAGACAATGCATTTTCTCATATTATTACATGCAAGTAGATATTTTTTTGTGTGGGTAATATGAATATCATTGAGCTATATATCTGTTCCATAACTTGACTCGAATTTGGAGTTACGCTGAGAAATATGATACAGAACTAATATCCATTTAAAATTATGTGTGTGCTAGTCTGATTGCATAGTTTAAGGCTAAGTCTGATTGTATATTTTAGGGCTAAGTCTAATTTGACCCGATTCTAAGTCTGATTATATGTTGGGTGTGAGACTCTCAGGAAGGTCCCCAAGGCCAGGGTTAAGTGGTAAGCTATTGTTCATATTAGAGTTTGAGCGAGATGAAGGCGGTTGTGGGGATGGTAGTTTCCAATAAGATGCAGAAGTCGGTGGTGGTGGCGGTGGACAGGCTGTTCCATCACAAGCTCTACAACCGGTATGTGAAGAGGACCTCCAAGTTCATGGCCCATGACGAGCAGAATCTGTGCAACATCGGAGACCGAGTATATCTTTCTCTTTCTCTTTCTCTTTCTCCTTCTCTTTATTTATTTGATTACTTTTAATTGTGTTTTAAGCAAATTATTTCATCAGGTGAGGTTGGACCCATCGAGGCCTTTGAGCAAGCGTAAGCATTGGGTTGTGGCTGAAATCCTCACCAAAGCACGCATCTATCAGCCTCCTTTACCATCTGATTCACCTTCAGCTTCACCTCATTCTACTTCTTAAGGTTTTGCATTCATTCCAACTACCGTTATATTCTACTCTTTCAACAATGACATAAGCTATTTTTTTTTTAAGAAAAAAATAATAATCCTAGT
This sequence comes from Prunus padus, assembly GCA_024362665.1. Lineage (NCBI taxonomy): Eukaryota > Viridiplantae > Streptophyta > Magnoliopsida > Rosales > Rosaceae > Prunus > Prunus padus. The sequence goes on from JANFAM010000015.1 coordinate 9,739,407, forward strand.
TTAATAGTTTTTGAGATTTATAAGTCATATAATATAACAATTGCAATACTCATTTTCTAAATCCTAATAAGTAAGGCAACCAAATTATGTTTTGGCTGGAAACCTAGAATCCTAAAGGATGTGATGCTTTTTAAAACGTTGTAAAAGCCATAATCGGTCTTGGTGCGATAGTTTAGTACACATCATCACAGGTTTTCTAAGAAGTTGGTTCAAATGCCCTATGGTCATCTATGTTTTTCTGATTGTCTTTGCATTTTTGTTTAAATAAATTCTTGTGTGTTTCTAGTCATTTGCAATGACAAGAATCCTAAATGTTGTAAGTTTTCGAGTCTAACATCTGTAATAAACTGTGGTCAGTTAATTTGGCAGAATTTGTAACTGGACATGGCATTGGCATGCATAGTCACAATCGTATGCGAGACTAAAATGAAAATTTTCAGCATGTAGAATTGTGATTTCAATTTCATTCTTTTTGGCAGGTGAAGCTTTTTGAAAGGCATCCGAGAGAGTGACAAGACGTTAGATTTAGCCACAGAAAAGTTTCCGTTTCTTGAATATTTTTATTTTACGGTTGAATGTCTCTCTTATAATCTAAAGCCTAAAATAGGAGTGATTTGTACCTCCAATTCTTTAGGATGTGTAATGCAATTGAACGTGCATGAAAACGTTGTTGCACAGTTTTCATATATGCGATTTAGGCATATAGAGATTGGAAAGTATCAATCTTTCTGAAACTAGATGCCTTGGATACCCAAAATAGTTCACAAACCTTTTGTTTTACGTAGTTACATACTCAAACGAAAGAAAAAAAAAGTTTGTTTTGGTCCCGGTGATGTATAGAAAAGTATGACAAGATCATTGGAGTGAAAATTTCATGCACGCCTGTATTCATCTCCACAGTCACCAATCACTTTAAGAAGATTCTTCCCTTTCTTTGTGACTTCTTGTATGCTGCTTATATCATCCTCATCAAGAGCAAGTGAAAACACAGCATTGGAGTCTTGGATGTGTTCTGACAACCCAAGTCTAACACCTATCATCGATCCTGCCACAGCTTGCTGCAATTTTTACAAGACGGACAAAACCGAAATACACATATTATGACTTAATTGATGTAAATAAGTTTCTGAGGTTAAAAAATCCTGTAACTTCCGACAAAATAGTTGAACTTGCTCTACCTGATCTAATATGTATTTCACAGCAACATTGGGGATTGTGGCTCCATGTTTTGAAGCAATTCCTTTGAGTGTCTGAAGCAGAGCTTGAAAGAGACTCCATCCTCCCCAGGCATCGACCATCTGCCACACACATTACAAATCTAGTAAGATGGATTCGTAACAGATAAAAATTTTGCTTAGTATTGTAACTTCTATGCTTTCAAAAATGGGTCCTGGTAATAACAACTCTGCGTTATGCCATGCATTCTATCTCCCAAATAGCTTCATTCTAATTGTTCCCTCAAATCATGCAAAGTGTGAAAGCAACATTCACCCAATTTTTTGCTGTATTTTGTATCTAAAACTGACTTGGAAGCAACGTGGGGTACATCTTAATGACCACATTAACTAATTAATTTGTCAGCGCAATCAATGTGTTCAAGACGACGTACCCGTTTGTACTTCTGGAGGGAGGGAGTATTTAGTGGAGGCCCAGCAAAGGGAATGTTTAAGTTGGTATCAAGGAACTTTTCAGATAATAGACCACCCATTACTGTCCCATACCTGCAACAGAAAGCTTTATGATCAAAAGGAATACAAGAGAATGCTTGAAAGTCTACAGCAGCTATTAAACGTACAAACAACAAAATTGATTATTCCTTCAAAGGATCACTATTTGTTTTGGGATAAGTACAATTCCTTAGCACCAGGGTTAAGGAGATGATTATGATAGAAATGTTCCCAGCTAAGATAAGAGCTGATGTCAAGAGCATGTTGATTATTTATATCAACGTTGAGAACATCGCTATCCCAGTTACCTCCAATGAATGGAGTGGTGGATGATTGACCATTTATAATCGTCCTGTGCATTGGGCATTTGTGTGTGTGTGAGTGTGTGCACCTGTAGTGTGTGTGTGAGTGTGTGTGTGTGTGTGTGTGTGTGTGAGAGAGAGAGAGAGAGAGAGAGAGAGAGAGAGAGAGACGTTATGAGTTTGACTCCTGTAAGCTGACAAAGCTCTGCCATTTTCTGTTGAGGACGCATATCAACAATTGAATGTTGGACCTGATTACATTGTAATATGGACGTGATAATAAAGCATAAGGAGATGCAAATCATATCTATATGAAAAAATTCAAATAAATAGAGTGTATGAAGCATATACTTGATTGCTGACAACAGGAATCTCATTTTCCAGGATTATCTGTAGTCTCTCTGTGTCGAAGTTTGTCAAGGCAACGGTCTTAATTTTACCTGCAAACCAGTAACTGAAGTAATGCAATCAAACCTTGAAATGTGGGCCAAGATTTTTATTTTAAATTACTAGGGTCATACACTTACCTTCTTCTTTCAAATCTGTAAGGTGTTTTAGTGCGTCAAGGTAACCGGTATTTGCATAATCCCACCTATCTCAAGTAGAAAGAGAAATTTAGCCTCACAAGCCATTCACTTAAAAATATTTGAGTTTTAGGTGTATTCAAGTAAGTGTAATTCAATGTAGAAATGCATGACATTGAACATAAACTACAGTGGTAAAGAGTGTAGTTGAAAGCATAGGCAATGCATTAGATGGTAGCAGGTGAGATAAATCTGGGAATGAATTAGTGGAGCAACTAGTCAAACAATATGCACGATGTGATGGTCAATTCAAATGGAGTTTCCTTGTTAAGCAAATGACAATTTACATAAAATTGAAAGCTAATGCAGTGGTCATTGCACTCCAGGTCTCAGGAAACTGTTGAAGTTAAACTGGGTTAATTGATATAATTAAACTTTTTTTAAAGTGAAACTCAGTAGATAAGGTTTGCCAACGATTAAATGCAAAAAATCAAAGACATGGTTCCAGCAAGATATTTCAATATCTGGTTAGTGCACAACTAACAAATCTGATATTGGAAAAAATGTTCCTTCTTCACCTACGCCAAGCATAACTAGTATGATAACGAAAACTCACTGCCATTGCAATGAGGGATATACCTAACAAATGGAAATGGTGCAACATTTCTTTCCATTCAGAAACAAATGGAGTAAGCTGATTTGAGTCAATTTGGGAAAAACCCAACTAATTTGGAATAATCAAAACTTGCTCAAGTTTAAAACTTTGGTTCCAATTGGAGCATGACCCTTTTATAGGTTCAAATTTGAATATCAACACATATTGATACTTTAACAACAAATGGAAAATCCACTTGACAAAACGTTTGCGACAACATCTTGCATTGAGAAAAAGAATTCATACCAATGAAACTGAAGCATGTCCAAGGAAGCCACATCCATTCTCTTCCGTGAAACATTTATACTGTCCCTTACGTAACTACTTGTCATCTTAACAGGTGGTGGCACCCATTTTGTTAGACTGCAGCACACAATATAGCAGGGAAAACAAATTGTAAAACTCTCCAATTCTACACTCTCATTCAGATATAACATAGTGAGTGAAACGTTAATCAGTCTCTAATGCATGCAAGCAAAGATGCGAAAATGATTGTTCTCTGCAATCGCTGAAGACTCCTAACAATAGCCGGCCAGTAATTTACAACCTATTAAGTGGAAGCAACTCACCCTCTGATCTTCTCCAAGAACTCTGGCGGACGCTCCTGACGAACTCGATTGATAAAGATGCCATATAGATCTTCAGCCGGTCCATCTACAAATTGCAGAAAGCCAAACTATAAACTCCAGGATATAAACTCACAATTGTTTCTTCTTTTTTTTTCTTTAAGGAGGTATTAACTGCCAGGGATGGATTCAGAAAGAAGGGACTACAAAAAAATGATAAACTTGTTTACCACCATCAAACAAATAGAAAAATGCTCTGTAACTGCGCAATTCACAAGAAATAGTTCCAATAACTCTGAATGAAGGGAGAACCTCACTACCATTTATGTCACCATCATAAAATTATCTCAGCAAAAGTGTAATATATAAGTCCATATGTGACAGACAGAAATGGGAAGATGACAACTTAAATCAAGATGGATATACAAGCAGCGCACAGACACTATAAGTTATTGATAATTGAGTGCTAACATATATCTGCCATATCAAAAGTGGTGAGTCCAGCATCAGCATATTTAAGCATAGCATCAACTGCATTGTCTCTATCAATTCGACCCCAGCCACCGCTCGTCTGCCACATCCCATTCACAACCCGGGATATGTCTAATGAATCCTTGCCATTCTTAACCACGGCCCGTCGGTTGTCTTCAGTTAAAACACCCTGAACCGGCCTCCAACTGAGTTTTTGAATTCCTTTGGTCCTTGTTTTCTTGATGGAACTAAAGGTGAATTTGCTTAAATAATTATGGTGCAACAACTCTGCCATACCAATTTCCAAATGGGAAAGCCTAACTACGTAAACAAAACAAACACAGTTTTTCTTCTTCTAAATAAATTTTATACAACCAAGTACTATCTTATCAGCTTTCATATGTAGTGTAGCTCTCCTCCACCATTGATTTCATAAGCATAACCCCCTTTGTTGTAAATACACACATCATCCAAGGGCAATACTGTTAAACCACACGTGGATGACTAATGCAGCGCTACTTTAACAAACTGTCAGATATATTTCAAGACTACCCAATCAAAAACACCCACGTATGCACATAAGACCTGGGAGTAAAAATGTAGACAATTTGGGGGCTTGATTGACATTATATGACTTACAGTGGTCGGCCATGTCGAAGGTGGAGAGGCCAGCATCAGCATAGCGGAGCATGGCCTCGACGGCGTCGTCTCTGTCGATTCTGCCCCAACCACCGCTCGTCTGCCACATTCCGTTCAGGACTCGGCATATTTCCAGGGAATCGTTCCCGTTCCTCACTGTGACTCTCTGGGTCTCGCCGGTGACCTGAGTTGCCTCGGCGCACCTGACCGAGTTCGCTAGGAGCCTGCGCCGAGTTGAAGTCGTGGCCTTGGTGGATTTGAACGACGTCGGATTGGGTAGGACGCTGTGTAAGTGTAAAGTTGCCATTTTAGTATAACGCTAGGAAGGAAGAAAAACAACGGGCAGAAGAACTGAAGAGGATAAGGCCTCCGACGCCGTGGATATACGTGCTGCTGCGCGTCTATTTTGTAACGTTGAATTGACGGTTTTACCCTGTAATTTTTGGTCCGTCCATATATACACAATCCTAGGATAATTTGAAGGCAGAAAAATTACACACACCATCCACCCCAATCAATGTCAAAACTTTGGTCCCTATTATTAACTACTTCCGTTATTAGTTTTCATTTTTAAAAAAAAAAATTGAGAACATAAAACCTGTTTGATAACCAATTTTGATTTTTTTTTTCAAAACAAAAACGAAAAAACGATTTAAAAGTTCTTTGGTAATTGTTTTCAGTTTTATTTGAAACTTGAAAATGAAATCCTTTTTGAGTCAAATTGTGAATGTGAAGTCATAAAATGAAAGTGCATGCTATAAAGACTGTGTAGTATTCTTGTGTGAATTATTTTGGAGTTAGGATGATTGTGGGTTGTAGGGGTCCTTTTATTCCAAATGCGCTGCAGATGGGCTTGGGTCAGCTGTAAGAGGAAAACGAATAAAAAGCCTCCGATGCCCGAGTTCAAGAACCAAACTCCCAAAAGAATTTTTAAAAGATTTGTCAAGCCTTAGAAAAATACGTTTGGGTTATTTTCACTAATAACCGTAAGAACATATTAAACTTGTTAGTGACTTAGCATGAGGAGCTTGTGGCATTGGAGCCGAGCTTTCACAGGTTTAGCAATTTGAGAGAGAGACTAAAGCATGAATTTCCTTGAAAAGCAGTTCTAAAGTGGGAGAGGGGCGAATTAGGAGGGTTTCTATCTTAGAAAAAGAGAGAAACGATGGGAGTAGAAGATGGGGTAAATTCCAGTTTGCTTGACAAAGCTTGGTCTTGCTCGGAATGGTGTGTGTGTTGGGTAGAGGAAGCTCCCTTTTATAGGCATTTGGAACCCTAATTTCGTTGATCCTCCATTCCCACTTTTCCTTTCCCTTTTTCCAATTACTCCCTTTCTTGTGAAAACTCTTTGACCAAAGCGCCTGAATCAATGGCTTCTTAAGGTTCCAATGTTTTATGCGGCTGAGCCTCCCCATGGGGGTGAGGCGCCACTTGCTTTTGCCTTTGGTTTTTAAACTGTAGCTCGTAGAGGAAATGGGAGAATGGGCGAAGTCCTTTACCCAGTGGGTATTTCTTCTACGTTCATGGATTTCCTATGGTCCTTGCTATGGTTCCTTGTTGACTACATGGGAGTTCTGATATGGGTGGAGCTCGATGCTGAATTTTTTCATGAAACGCTGGGCTGGGCTTCGTGTATAGCATCGGGGTTATTGATGCTCTCCTTTCCAGGGCGCATGCTTTCGTCAAGCTGCTGGAAGTGGCTTATTGGTTTTTTGGGCATTCTAACTATCATGGATTTTCCTAAATGCTACCACAGCCTATGGGATATTCTCTTAAGGCATTGGACCCATTCTTTTCTCTCTCATGCTAACCCATGTATTTGGGCCCGAGGAATGGGCTTGAGTTTTAGTGCTCCCAAGTGGCCTAAAACTTCCATTCCTTGGTCCCTCAATGGGCCCTGTGAGTACTCGTACCCATCCATGCCACAACCTTCTCAGCAAGCCCCAGGTAACTACGTGGCTTGGGCCCACTTGAGCTTGTAGCATGGCATCGCATGTTTATTTGTCGTGCTTGTGCTTGAGTTTATTGCGCTATAATAAGTCGAGATCGAATTAAATAGCACCGGGTGGGTTCATGAGCATGATTTTATAAAGCCGTTGCATTTTTGGCATGCTTGCTTGGCATGATGTGTGACCCATGGCTCGTGTAGGTGTGCCCTACAATTTTCCATTATGCCCCGATCGGGTTTCTTTTGTGATTAATTGTTTGTGCCGGGCCAAGAATAAGCTTGGGCCTAGTCCTTGGATTTTTGGGCCTCAACATGGGTCTAGAGGTCTTGAGGCTCGAACTGGATTGTTCAGTCGAATGCAAGAGTTGAGTGGTTAGGTCCAAGTCGAGAGGTCCCAAATACCGAGTTTTGGTAACTGAAGTGCAATGCATGTGTCTATGTGGTGATATAAATTGGTGAATGAGAAAGGAGGAAAAAAAAACGAAAAACATTTTAAAGTTGTTTCACAAATAAGAGTGATTTTGAAACTTAGTTTTAATTTTTTTTCAACAAAAATTAAATATGTTTTTAGTTTTTAAAAAAAAAACGAAATTGTTATCAAATAGTTCCTTCAATTTTTATTAAGGCACATTAACGATTTCAATTTTTAATCAATTGAAAAAATTGAACGTAACATGGCTACAAAGCTTTTTCATCCGCAATGTCCCCTATTTACCCTTTGTTCAGCTGCCATAACCCCCATTCTCAAACCACTCAACACGATTTGGGGGAAAGATTGGGGCTCGTTTTATAACATTTTACAGAATCGTTTTTGAAGAACTGCTTCTGAAAACAAAAACGACAAATGGAATTGTGCATTTTCAAGTTTTGAGAATGTGTCCGGTAGTTTAATTCGAGGATGATTTATTGAGAACGAAAGCATCAAAACTGTGTTTAGTATCAATATCTTAAAAAACAAACAGTAGAGACCAGTAAAGAATCAGACATTTTCTTGATGTTTTTTGAGATGTTTCCAAGAGAGAAACTAGTTATCGATGCAAAAAATAAGATAATGGCAAGACTCTTCTGTATTTTATAAACAAAAGAGTACTACACTGCAGTGCATTTCCTTCTTGGCTTCTCTCTCTCTCTAAAGAGTAATAAAGATAGAAACTAATCTGACTAATAGAGATGGAGATGTAGTAATTGTCAAAGTGAGCCAATAGCTGAGACCTGAGAGCATCTCCAAGGGAGATGTCAAATACCAAACATCAAATTTAAATTTGATGGCTTATGTGTCAATTTGACATCTTACACACCTTTACACTCCACCCGATATGTCAAATTAAATTATTATTTTATTACATTTTAGTGTTGATTTATTTTTAATTAAAAATAAAATAAAATAAAAAATAATAAAATATTCATTTGACATCTTGCTTTTGAGATGTCAAAAATAACATATCAACCTCCATCCTTAATTCCACATCAGCTTTAACACATCGGTTGGAGTGATGTGATATGTTATTTCTAGTCGTTAAATGTATATGTGCCACTTTTGACACATCAGTTGGAGATACTCTAAGATGTCAAAATGGTCGTACGATGAGGTCAATTTGACATCTCATTTAGCGGGGGGAATGAAAGAGAGAGAAAAGGAAGGGGGAAAGGAGGAAAGAGGGGAAGTTGAGCTGTGGGCCCTTTTTCAATTTCTTTTTTGATTCTCATTAAAAAAAACAATGGAACATGTGTCATCATTTAAGGATGGTGATGAGCATATACATCTTTAGTTAATGTGGTGAGCAACAATGCTCCCTTTTATTATAGAAAAGCATTCCAAGTGAAAAGATGCAACAAGTACAAAGACAGCAGCAGAGTTTCGTTTATTACTTTTATTCTAAGAAAGCAAACATCCTTATGAAGCTCTCACTCTTGGAGGAGATTTGACTGCACACAAGCTCTCTCTACTTCAGTTCTCTACCTTCGACTCTGACAATCCTCCGCTCCATCTGTACCAATGTGTTTGAGAGAAGCAAGTATTTAGAAAAATAAGAAAGAAATTACTTATCTATGTGAATATCGAAAAGAAGAACAATTCATGACAGAACCATTTGACTTAAATCTAGCAAAGGAATTGCTGAACGTGCATTGCTCATAAACTATACCTCAGTATGGTATATAACCAATTAATCCAGAAACAAAACGAGGCCAGTAGCAAAACTGAATCGAAAAGTCTTTAACCCAGGGAATCAAAGAATCACTAAAAAATTTAACTAGAGATATAAGGGGTGCTGGGGAGACACAGGAAGCCCTTAAGTTATATTGCAGATCAGTGGCGGAGGGAGAAACTAGCCGGAGGGAGGAAAGGAAAGAGGGAGCAATTGTTTTCAACGGGGGCATGATGCAGGAAGCGCAGGACCTAAATTTATTAGTTTCCTAATGTATTTGTTAGTTTCCAAGGTTCTCTAGTTTTTCAAATTCTAGTAGGATTTCTACTTTCCAGATTTCTAGTTTTAAGTTTCTTATTTTATTTGGGTTATGATTTCTGTTTAAGCAAGGGATTTTATCCTTTTATGTCTAGTTTTAGTTTGCTATAAATACCCCCATGTAGTCCTTTAAAATTCAGATTTGGATATTGAGTAAACCTTCTCTTTAAACTATGTGATTCATATTCTTCCTTTTCGGTTCTCTGATTTCGGTCCTTTCTTTCCTCCCTTCGATCTATATTTTCGTCTCCTCGACCCCCGATATTCTTCTTGTTCTACTGTTCTGCCATTTCTTTCGTCTTTTCGATCTATATTTTCGTCTCCTCGATCTCTTATATTCTCCTATGTTCGATTGTTTGAGTGCTTAATCTAATACCTACGGGCTGTTCTACATCAATTGGTATTCAGAGCCTCTTGCTCCGCCACTGTTACTCTGCTTCGTTGCCTCTACTTGTCGTCATGGCTCCCAACATCACTGTTGCCAATTTGGCTTAACAACATCAGGAATTCAAGGCGAAAATTTATGTAGATGTCACCAATTTGGAAAATCAGTTCGCCAAATTGATGGCTGATCAAAAGGCTGAATTTTCGTCCATGTCAACCGATATTGCCAAGTTACAAGCTTCCGTGACGCTTCTCGTCAACCGCATCTCAACTGCGACTCCTGAGCCCTCTTCCACATCCGCTGTTCTCTCCGGTTCGTTCACACATTCTCTACAGGATGGTCTACTTCCCAATCCGCCTGGGGATTCCAAGTTCCAAGGCCACTTGGTCCTTCCATCATCTTTTGTGGGGACATACGTGGTTCGATCGTAACCAAATTTTTCCGCCGAGCTGCACCTAAACCCCATTATACCCAATACACGATGGGTTCTCCTCTCGGTGGATGCCACTATCCCTCCCTCATCGCCCTGACTACACAAACATCATGTCGTCCCCGAAACTTGGATTTTGAGATCGCCCGTCATGCCAAGCCTACCGCCCCCGACTTCGATGGTCGCGGGGATCCTACTCTCTTTGTTGATTGGATATCGACTATGGAAGATTTTTGAATGGTATAATATGTCGGATGCACAACTGATTCGGTTCGCCAAACTCAAACTCGTAGGAGCCGCATAAGCAATCGAAGGCTACCGAGCATCATCTCCAACAAGCTGGGACAAACTGCATTGTGATTTTATGGGATGAGATGAAATTGAAACTCAGGGAATAATACATTCCATCTTTTTATTGTCAGCAATTGTTAGATCAATTATGGACTCTTTCCAAAGTAGGGATGGCAATTTTCCCCATGGGTAAGGGTCTTCATGAGGCTTCGACCCTAATGGGTCGGGTATGAAGGACAAAAAAAGGGTATGAGGACGGGTATGGGGAAATTATCGGGTATGGTGATCGGGAGAGGCGGGGATGATATTTTAATCCCCAACCCGAACCCGACCCGTTAAGAATATATATATATATATATATATATATATTAGATATAAATATATTATTAAAGAAATTTCCTATTATTATATATATATAATAATAACAGAAAATCTATTTAATAATAGGAACTCTTCAATTGTGCGAATTCAATTGACATGTAATTTTGATATGTATTAATTTTTTTTTATATAGTTTAGATTTTTAGTTAATAACAATTGAATTGATACATATGTTGGAATTTATAGTGTTTTTTTCTCGTTCAACAAAGTAATTTTTTTATTGATTTTTCTTCAGTAATGGGGCGGGTAGGGGAACCCGTTCCCCAATGAAGGCGGGGATGGGGAATCCCCGTTTAGAGTATTGCGGGTATGAATGCGGAGATGGGGAAAAAATGCTTAATGGGGATGGGGATGGGAATGGCATACCCACCCCCGATTCGATCCATTGCCATCCCTATTCCCAAGGTACTTCAACAGTCCAAGACTATTATTCTCGCTTTGTGGAGCACAAATTGCGTTCTGCCGTGCAGGAAGAGCTCGCAGTTACAGTTTCTCATTTTATTCATGGCCTCAGGGATGATCTCAAACACGAGGTAAGTAGGTAACATCCGGATGTGTTAGAGGACGCCTATTGCCAAGCCTTGGAAGCTGAGACATATTTGTCGCCACAACATTCAGGATATTCTGGTCAATTTGCAACCACCAACCAAACTCTTCCCACTACAGGTATGCAGACGGGGTTTTCAGGACCTTCTAACCCACCTGCACCACCACCTAACAAAGGACCGGCTTTTTCTACTAATGCTCGCATTGAATGTTTCCATTGCCATGCCAAAGGACATATTGCTTCTCGTTGTCCGCAGTGAACTTTAACTATCAACACTCCCGCTAGTGAGCTTTGTGAGATTGTGGAGCCTCTCGAAGGTGTCTATGATCCAGACATCGATGATTGCTGACCCTCGTCCCCTATTATTCATACTTGCAGTCGGCGTTGTCATCATTAATTTACCTTTTGTGGTTGTTTACTCGTCGGAGTCGAGTTCTTTTCCCAGGGAGAGAATGATGCAGACGCGTAGGACCTAAATTTATTAGTTTCCTAATGTATTTGTTAGTTTCCAAGATTCTCTAGTTTTCCAAATTCTAGTAGGATTTCTACTTTCCAGATTTCTAGTTTTAAGTTTCTTATTTTATTTGGGTTATGATTTCTGTTTAAGCAAGGGATTTTATCCTTTTATGTCTAGTTTTAGTTTGCTATAAATACCCCCATGTAGTTCTTTAAAATTCAGATTTGGTTATTGAGTAAACCTTCTCTTTAAACTATGTGATTCCTGTTCTTCCTTTTCGGTTCTCTGATTTCGGTCATTTCTTTCGTCCCTTCGATCTATATTTTCGTCTCCTCGACCCCCAATATTCTTCTTGTTTTACTGTTCTGCCATTTCTTTCGTCTTTTCGATCTATATTTTCATCTCCTCGATCTCTTATATTCTCCTATGTTTGATTGTTTGAGTGCTGAATCTAATACCTACGGGCTATACCGCATCAGGGCACTAAACTATTAAACCTAAGAACATTTGCACAATTTTGTATAAACTTGATTAGAAATTTGTGCGGACCACCTTGGGTCGGAAGGGCACGTATCCCCCTGGGCCTAAGGTGGCTCCACCCTTGCTACAGAAGACCTAATGTATTAGTAACATCATATATTAAGATATAAACAGAGTATCCTTTCCTTAGCATGGCCATATCATTTCATTCTCTTTGCCAAGTGATATTTCCTAAGGCTCTTTTTCATAAATCTTGAAACTAGATAAAATCCATATCTTAAATGATATAAATACATTTTAAGACTAATCATGAAAAGTACCAATATTTAAAAGTGAACAATGGAAATCATTCCGGAACCATGCTGATGGTTCTTTAGGAAATACGAATATTTTACAGGCTTGTTTTGGAGAGGCAGAACCTGCAACTCAACCCTTGATTGTTTGTTCTCTTACCAGGTGTTCTAGGGAGGAAATTTCTTCTTTTTTCTTTTCTTCTTTGAAATAGAGCTCGTTAAAACTATATCATAGACAAAATAAAGGGCGCTTATGTGGATTCACCACCTGTAAAACAAAACAACTAATGCACCTACTGCAAACCTTCAGTTTCACAAATCAAAGGTTCACACTTTTCCTCTCAAAAGGACAATCAATACGGTCAAGGAAGAAAATCATTTATTCTCAAGAACAAGAGCACGAAGAATATGCAAAGTTCTCGCCAAGTAAAGATATAGTCAACGGGGAGATGGCAAAATCAACGTTGTGGAGTACCTGAACAAAGGAGTCCAGCTTGTTTCGGGTATGAACGAATTCATTCTTTATCCAACTTAGGGCTCGGAGGAAACTGAAACAAAACATTTATTTCAACATCAAAGGAGGAGTCAATATCTTGCTTATGTATATAGAAAACAGGCTTAGCATAGACAAAAGAAACTACGACAACAATAATTTTTTCTTCATAAGTGATAAAGGAACCTTTCTATTTTCATCATATAGATAAAAGCCAGTAGTTCCTTCAATGTCCAGAATAAAGGTAGACAATAAAAGGAAAGTTAATACTCAAACGAGGACATGTAACTGCCAATATCAGTTGCACCTAACATGAAAATGTCCACAATATGAGATGTGTGCCAAAATTTTGAAGATGACAATTGAGTTTTGACTTGAATATTGCACAAAGAATAGACAGCTGGAAAGGATTGATCTTAGATAAAATTCGAAAATTATGTGAAATGTGCAATACTTAGATTGACTCGTAGAAAAAATAATCAACACGAGTTAGTATTAAACATGCAAAAGAATCTGTATCATTCAGATGAATAACTAGGAACAAAATTCTATATAAAGCATCATCCATGTTGACAAACTTTCCCAGAATTAATCTGAGGGACTCTGCAGGACATTGTGAAGAAGATACTAATCCAAGCAGCTAATAAACTGGCAGCTGACATTTATCTGATGAACAGGAAAGAAGAAAAATCTTAGAGCTCATGACCCATTTGGATGGAGTGATTCCAAGTCTAGGGATTTAGATAACATTATAAGATATAAAAAAAAAAAAATTTATTTAGACTATTACAATCCATGTATGCCAAAATTTGAATAAGAAAAGAAAGCAAAGAAATAAATTTTAAATGATCCCTAGCATATAGTTATTTCAAATCCATTTGCACTACATCTAGTTATTTCAAATACATTCCATTCTAATGTTTTCTAGTTTTTGTTGCAAAGTGAGTCTTGTTGTCAAATCCAAATCCTTTCTTTCAATTTACTCCACCCAAATGGAGCCTTTAAACCGTGTGAACATCAGACCTCAGGGTTCAATTGAATGTTTCGTATCAGATTGCAGATAAATATATATCTTGAAGCACCGTGTATATCTTGAAGGGGGACTGATATCACTACTACAAAAAACACTTTGCGCGACGAAATTTTGGTCGCGCAAGATCCGTCGCGCAAAGCTCGTGAAGAAAGGGTTTGCGCGATCAAAAATAATATTCATCGTGCAACCTAACGTCGTGCAAATCTACTTGGCGCGACGAACCCTAATGTCGCGCAAAGAAGATTTGCACGACGAAACCTAACGTCGCTCAAATCTTTGCGCGCCGAAATATTTCAAATTTTTAAATTTTTGCGGTTTAAATTTTTTAATTAAAATAAATTAATTTAATATTTTATGCGACGAAATATTTTGTCGTGCAAGGTTTTTTGACTTTTTTTAAAAATTATTTCGAATATTTTACTTTTTAAATTTAATTTAATTGTATGATTATATTTTTTTAATTACTTTAATTTAAATTGACATATTCAAAATAAAATTACATATGAAAAATAGTGATCAAATTATCCAATATATATATAATATTCAAAATGTACACATAAATTAACAAAGTACAATAATAAAATCCTAATACAAGCCTATTGTGGTGGTAGTGACGAATGATATGTTTCGATAGCGTCCTAATCCTCAACTTTAGCCGTCAAAGTCTCGATGATTAACTACAAAAAAACAAATATGGTCAAAGAACAAAAAAATAACATAAAATAATAACACAAATAAATTTGGAGAGACTATACCTTTTGGCAAGATTGAGAGTGAGTGAGAATGAGAGGGAGAAGTGAGTGTGAGAGAATTAGAGTGAGAGATGAGAGAGTGAGAGATAGTGAAAAGAGAGATGAGAGAGTGAGTGAGAGTGAGAGATAGTGAAGAGAGAGATGAGAGATTAAGTGAGAGGAGTGAGTATGAGAGAAAGGGTCGGATTTGGGGAAAGGGAAAGAGAGAGGAGAGGTAAGAGTAGATAAAGAAATTGAGAAAATGGTGGAGGAGTTATTTTGGTTTTAAAAATTGTAAAGACTTTGCGCGACGAAGTTATTGTTTAGTTGCGCAAAGTCTTAAAAAAAAAATTCCCGCGTCCCATTTTTGGTGCCCGTCCAAATTTTTAGAGTTTTGCACGATGAATTCTTGGTCTCTTATCACTTTGCGCGATGAAGTTCTTGTTTGGTCGTGCAAAATCTTAAAAAAAAAAATTCCCACATCTCATTTTTGGTGCCCACCCAAATTTTTAGAGTTTTGCGCGACGAATTCTTGGTTGCTTATCACTTTGCGCGACGAAGTTCTTGTTTGGTCGCGCAAAATCTTAAAAAAAAAATTCCCGCGTCTCATTTTTGGTGCCCGCCCAAATTTTTAGAGTTTTGCGCTACGAATCCTTGGTCGCGTATCACTTTGCGCGACGAGGTTCTTGTTTGGTCGCGCAAAGTCTTTAAAAAAAATTGAAAAAAACTCCCGCGTCCCATTTTTGGTGCCCACCCAAATTTTTAGAGTTTTACGCGATGAATTGTTGGTGTCGCAAAGTTTTGATAGACGAAAAATTGGTTCGTAGCGCAATATTTATAAAAATAATTTTTATGAATAATAAAAAATAAAATAATTTTATTTTACGATTTAAAATATAAATAAGGAGTCGTCGCGCAAAGAAAATAATAAATAATAAATAAATAATTTAGTTTAACAATATAAAATATAAAAATAAGTAAATAAGGGTTAGGCGACGAAATATTGATATTCGTTGAGCAAAGTTTTCAAAAAGTAATAAAAACCTATGAAAACAACTATATCTTAAAATTTATAATGTATAATTAAATAAAAATATTAATTGGTTTGCCCAACACATGTTTATATTATGACGTCGTGCTATTGGTTTTTGCACAACAACCCCATTGTTATATTTAAAAAAATATATATTATTATAAAGTTTATTGAAAATGTCACTTTACGCCAAAAATCGAAAAAAATAAACATTCAGAGATCAAGTAATGAGACAAAACTTTTCGACGATTATAAACGAAAAATCATGATTTAACGATTATTTCAACTCCGATTTTGATGATTTTTTACAGCTACACTCCTTGACCCTATATGAATACAATGACTGAATTTAATCTTCAATTTAAAATATTTACACCAGTGGATATCACAAAATCTTATGTTATATTTAACGAAAGTATAAATAAACTCTTAATTGTTAGTGAATATATTGTTTTGATGGCATACGCATTCTACGAAACAAGTTTCAACGATCCAACCATCAAACTTGTTTGTTTATACTTCGAGATCATATACGCCAAAAATCGGAAAAAATAAACATTTAGAGATCAAGTAATGGGACAAAACTTTTCGATGGTTATAAACAAAAATCACGATTTAACGGTTATTTCAACTCCGATTTTGATAATTTTTTACAGCTACACTCCTTGACCCTATATGAATACAATGAATTAATTCGATTGTCAATTTAAAATATTTACACTAGTGGATACCACAAAATCTTTACAAAAATAATTTTTTTACTTAATTTATTTTTGTAAATACTTTGCGCGACGAAGTTATTATTTTGTGCGACAATGTTGTGTCGTCGCGCAAAAGTCAAAGATTTTTAAAAATAATTTTTTTTAATTTTTGTAAAGACTTTGCGGGACGAAGTTATTGTTTCGTCGCGCAAAGTTACTTTGTGCGACGATGTTTGTTTCGTCATGCAAAGTCAAAGATTTTTAAAAATAATTTTTATATTTTTGTAAAGACTTTGCGGGAGGAAGTTATTGTTCGTCGCGCAAAGTCAAAGATTTAAAAATTTTTTTGTAAAGACTTTGTGGGACAAAGTTATTGTTTCATCGCGCAAAGTCAAAGATTTTAATTTTTTTTTTTTTTTTGTAAAGACTTTGAGGGACGAAGTTGTTGTTTCGTCACGCAAAGTGACTTTGTGCGAACGATTTGTGTTTCGTTGCACAAAATTTAGTCGCGCAATATTTTGTGTGACGAAGTGTTGAATTTCGTCGCGCAAAGTGACTTTGAGCGACGAATTGTGTTTCGTCGCGCAAAATTTGGTCGCGCAAGAGTATTTTTTTACTAGTGTATACAAAGAGCTTCAATTGAGGGGATATATATATAAGTTGTACAACATGCAATAATAGTATTATGTAGATTTCACATTACAAATGGATGAAAGAGAGAATGCTAACTTTCGGTTGTGCATCCGTTCACAAGCCTGAATGAGATCAGCACATGCACTTCTCACATGTTCCGCACCAATGCTGCAACAAGGGATTAAAAAGAAAAGATTCAATTTATTGGATTGGAAAGATTAACCTTCAAACTTCCAGGAACTGAAAATGATGTAAGACACGGGTGAATGGAGTATTTAGGTAGTTTAGCGGAAGCGAAAACAATGGAAAACAGAAAATATAACAAAAGTGATAAGTTTGGAATCACTCCAGGGGTTTGGCTTCACACCAAAGTAGTCTCCAATCTCTGGAAAGTATACTTGTCTTAATATCTCAAATCTGAATTTTAAAGAATTACATGGGGGTATTTATAGCAAACTAAAACCTAGAGATAATAGGGTAAAAATCCCTTACTAAGAAAGAAATCCTAATCCGCAGAGGAACCAATCCAAATAAACTAGGAAACTTAAATCAAATCCTACTAAAATTTGGAAATTAAAATCCTTGTGAAATCTGAAAAACTAAAGAGTCTAGGAATTAACAAATAAATTAGGAAACTAATTAATAATTCCCTCTTCCATCTCTTTCGTTTGTAAACCCTAATGGGTTTGACAAAGATGTCCTCATCAATTCTCCTTGGCTGAGAAGAACTCGACTCCGACGAGTTAGAATCAAAGATGTCCTTATCAATTCTCCATGGCTGAGAATAACTCGACTCCGGCGAGTTAGAATTGTAGTAACATTCCCGGAAGTCAGAATTAGTGCACAAACATGTAGACTCATCCTCTACTTCCATCCCGAATACGATAGAATCAATGAGTTGTAGGAATATTGAGTAATCAGTTACACCTTTCCCTCTTTTGTTGAATGTTGATTCGATCAATGAGCAACTTACTAGTGTCATCATAGGTTGAACAATCTCACTAGATTCAATCTCGAGTCAACATCGCTAGCTGGAAGTTCAAAGCTTACAAACTTCTTCCTTAAGCTCACATTGACCAGCAACTTCTACTTGATTCTCTCCTTGTTTAGCACTCATCGAATCCTCAATGAACTGACGTTCTTGAAATTCCTTCTTCGAACAAACATTGATAATGTCAAATTTATCCACGTAACGGCGCTTGGATGCTTCTAGTTTTGCAAGACAATGATCCATGAGTCTGAATCGTTCTTCGGTATCTACCACTTGTTTTGTTAGAGTTTCCATCATTTGAAAAAGCCGTTCATAAACCATCTTTGGAATGACCGTCTTAACAGCCGTAGTTGGAGCCATCAAACGAGAATGAAGAATAAGAAAACGTGAAAAGTCTGAACCCAAGGAAAAATGAAAACCAGGTTCTGATGCCAAATTTGATGTAGGACACGGGTGAATGGAGTATTTAGGTAGTTTAGAGGAAGCGAAAAAACAATGGAAAACATGAAATAGAACAAAAGGGATAGGTCTAGAATCACTCCAGGGGTTTGGCTTCACACCAAAGTAGTCTCCAATCTCTGGAAAGTAAACTTTTCTTAATATCTCAAATCTGAATTTTAAAGAATTACATGGGGGTATTTATAGCAAACTAAAACCTAGAGATAATAGGATAAAAATCCCTTACTAAGAAAGGAATCCTAATCCACAAAGGAACCAATCCAAATAAACTAGGAAACTTAAATCAAATCCTACTAAAATCTGGAAATTAAAATCCTAGTGAAATCTAGAAAACTAAAGAGTCTAGGAACTAACAAATAAATTAGAAAGCTAATTAATAATTCCCTCTTCTATCTCTTTCGTTTGTAAACCCTAATGGGTTTGACAAAGATGTCCTCATCAGAAAATAAAAAATTCAAACTGCAGTCTGCGCTACCGATATTCACCACAAAAAGATATCATTTTATTACAACACTAATTACCAGAATATCAGTTGAACAGCTGATACTTTAAATAACACATTCATAATAACTCAACAAATGACATCCAAACTAAGTATTCATAAATTTCGTGCAATGATCATAATTACTTTTATAAAAAAGAAAAGAAAAAGAATTGCAGTGTTCATCTCCCAAAAGGTCAACTATACATTATGAAATCAAAATGATCCATACATGGTACATATTTGCATATACCCTAGATCTTGATCTGAACATGCGCTTGGAACTCAGAGCATTTATGGAGCACGAAAACTTCTAGATGATAACCATGTTTGTATCTGGCATGTGTTGGGCACAACACTTTGATGACGCACGTCAAACATGTGTCTGCATAAAATAATATACTACTTCCTAGATTAGATGACTTTCTAAGTGAAAAAAATTATTTACAAATATGTCCATGTCCTAAATTTTTTAGATTTGTTGTCATTGTGCCGTTATCTTGTCATAACCCGTCCTATGTCTGTACCCATACTACGTAGGTGCATGAATCTCTATCAGCGTGCACGTTAGAGAGAGAGAGAGAGTTATTGCCCATTAATGGCACGTTATTAACCCGTAATCGGAATGAGAATAAGGTATTCGATTAGATTACGGATTATACATGTGTTTACTAAAATTAGGAGGAATCAATAGTGCGCGGGCCCACACAAAAATGGAATTCAATTCCAAGATTTGGGTGATTTGGATTCCCTACATTTAGGTGGTATTTGGATTCGGATTTCATCCGTAATCGGAATGATAATTTTTTCCCTTTATGCCCTCACTTACTTTCATTATTTCCAAGATTATCCTTATCCTAGAAATAAAAACAAAATCATTTTAGTATTAAGAATTAACTAATAGAAATACTTACATTTATAAATTTAAAAAAATACTTACATTTATTTTTAAAAAACTTAATAGAAATAATTACATTTAAAAAAATACTTATTAGAAATATTTAAATTTATAAATTAAAAAAATAAACAAAATCATTTTAGTGTGTCTATGAAATAAAAAAGCAATTTAATTTTTCTTACTATTATATACTATATCAAATTTTATTAAAAAAGTATATAAAATATTTGATTTGGGACAAGGGCATTTTAGTAATCATACTTGGTTTATATTCCGATTTTGCTGAATTAGTAAATGACTTTATGGAATTCTATTCCGATTCCATACGATTTTAGTAAACAACTTCAACAAGAATCGATTCTCGATTCCGCCTAATTTCAATTCCTCCTCAATTCAATTCCTCTCAATTTGATTACGGATTAGTAAACGCACCCTAAGTGTATTCATGATTATCGGTATCACTAAAATTTCTGGTGTCGGAACATGGAGATTTCCAACATAAATTGGACAGCACATCGTCTCCAGGACACCGATGCATATGTAGTGTGCATAGTTAAAGGGGTTTCCAAATATTTGGATATGAGGGCACTTCAAAGTTATCAAGGAGTTGAAATTATTACCAGTTCTTCAGGTGATGTGCAGATCCTCTGAATATATCCTTAATTTTATGACATGTTCATTAAAGAGATAAATAAAAGCATATAAAAGTAACAATGCAAAACATTCTGCGTGGTGGTGACAATTATGCCTGAAGAATAGACATTTAATTTAAGAGAAATATCCCTTGGTCATAATCATGTCATGTTTCATCCAGAACAGCAACAAAAACACTAAATACTCAACTTCCACATTAGGTAATTCACTATGCAGATGTGATAGAAAATCTAGATAGTGTTAGATGGAACCATGTACCCTAGCAATTTTAGGTTTTATATGGTAATGATACTATTTAAATGATAAAAAGGAAGCTAAAATAATGAAATCACAAAAAGATATTTATTAGTTCATAAATTTGTTTTTGTACAATTTCATTTTTCAGAGAACATATTTATGTGCAGATGCATGTAAGTCATGTGTGTGTGTAAAAGATCAGACATGCAGAAGAGCAAACTCATCAGAGTGTGTGAGTGTGTTATTGGAATTTCAGAGTGGAAGGTTTTACTTGCACAGAAGGTTTATGAAGAAAGGTTGCAGAGAGAAGAGTGAGAGACGTTGAGAAAAGAGAGAGAGAATCTGTTATGCAATGATTGTAATCATGCACAGGGCCGGCCCAGAGCCTGGGCACGGAGGGCGACGGCCATGGGCCACCACTTAGAGGGGCCCCAAAAAATTTTATATACATACCAGCCCACATATAGTGTTTCTGCTTAGTGTGTATTGTCTACATATTTCTATAGCCCCAAAATATTATAATTTATTCCCACATCCCTTTAAGGGGCCCCAAACCACATGTTCTCTTTGACCAAAAAAATGAAAACCACGCTTTCTCATCTCAAAAGATGATGCTTCCTCTTTCCAAGATCACGCTTGCTTCAGCTTTAGTCTCTTTCATCTTTTTTTTCTGAGGTGAAAACGTCTCTTTCATCCTCCCAATACTCTCTCTTTGGGTGAAAACGTCTCTTTCATCCTCCCAATAATTTCTCTTTCTCTTTCGTTTCTTTCTCTTACATCTTCCAATCTTCTTCTTTTATATGGAAGTACAGACTTCATTTTAATCCTCAAGCTCTCTCCAATATTTTATTTCTCAATTTCCCTCATCCCTCTTTCTCATATGTCTAACCCTAAAGTTTCAATTCGCACCCACCTCCTAAAAAATTCTATGAGATTGACGGAGATGAACGCGGATTAACTCTCTTGAAAAGGTAATCAAATTTTTAATTTTCAAAATTCAGTCAATCAAAAGCTTTGCAACAACAACACTGACATTTTTTTTCTTCAATAAAATCATTGCAGATTGCATCAACCAGGTACAGGTGGAGAGTTCCTAAAATTATATCTAAGAATAAATCATTTTTTTGTTCTTTGTTTGTTGTTTATTTTTTTTTATTGGTTCATTGATTGTGTTTGCTGTGTTTTGTTCATTTGTTATATGTTTTACTTTCTTGCAGTAGGAAAATGTTTAGGAAACATGAGTCTGGAAGTCAAAAAAGGCATAAAAGGAAAAAATTAGAAAAATTGATTCAAAGTCAAAAAGGAGCTCTTGATAAGTTTTTTAAAACTAGTTGTTCAACTGAAGATTCAGTTGATGATTTAGTTAATGAATCACAACAACAACCAAGTAATCAAGAAGAAAATAATAACAAGGAACTAAATGAAGAGGTTGGTGATCTTATTGAAAATGGAAATAATCAGGAAGAAATGAGAGAAAATGAAATGAACGAAGTTGATGATCTAATTGAGAATGAAAATGAAACAGAACAAATAGGTTGTGTTTTGAATATTTATGATCCAAGAACTTGGGATAACATTGATAACAAAACAAGGGATATTTTAGTAGAAAAAGGTCCGATAAGAGAAATTAATCTCAAGTTTCCTGTTGATGGTCTCTCTAGGCATTTTATATGCCATGTGCTTCTCATTCTCTTAATTTAACGGTTTGTGATATGGCAAATTCTTCTGTTAAAGCTGTCTCTTTTTTTGGAGTTGTACAACGCATTTATACTATATTTGCTAGTTCTACAAAAAGATGGAAAAATTTTCAAGATCGTGTCCATGGATTAACTGTTAAAACGTTGTCAACAACAAGATGGGAAAGTCATATTAATAGTGTTGCAGCCATAATAACCCAAACTGATGATATAAGAGAAGCTTTGTTTGAATTGTCGAGAGTTAGTGACGATGCCAAAACAAGGAGTGAAGCTGAATCCTTAGCAACACATGAACTTGAAAATTTTGAATTTTTGTTGGGCATGACTATTTGGCATAACATTTTTAAAAAAATTAACTTGGTTAGCCAAAAATTGCAATCTGAAGATATGCAAATTGATGCTGCAACAATACTTTTGAAGGGGCTTATTTCTTATTTTGTAAACTATAGGGAACATGGGTTCACATCTGCCATGATTTCTGCGAAAGAGATTGCATCTAAGATGGAAATCGATCCTGAGTTTCCCAAAAACGTCAAACTCAAAGGAAAAAACAATTTGATGAAACTGACCATGAAGAGACTTCTCAATATGTTGAAGAATCTTTTAGGGTTAATTATTTTCTTGTTGTAGTTGATGCTGCACTTTCTTCTTTAAGGAGTAGATTTGAACAATTAGAAGCATTTGAAGGTATTTTTGGTTTTCTGTTTGATCCTAAGAAGTTAGTTTTGATGAGTGATAATAGTTTGCATAAATGTTGTGTTAATCTTGGAGCTGCTCTAACTCATGGTAACAAATCTGATATTAATGTTGATGATTTATTTTCTGAATTGCAAGTGTTACAATTATATTTACCAAAAGAGACAAAGACAGCCATTGAAGTTCTTGAGTTTGTAAAAGCTTTGGATTGTTTTCCATTTGTCTCAATTGCGTATAGAATTCTATTGACAGTACCAGTTACTGTAGCATCTGCGGAAAGAAGTTTTTCAAAACTAAAATTGATAAAATCTTACTTGCGTTCTACTATGTCACAAGAAAGGTTGAATGGATTGGCAATCTTATGCATTGAAAAGAATATTTTGGAAAATCTTGATTTTGAAGAAGTTATTAATGATTTTGCTTCTCAAAATGCTAGAAGATCAAGATTTTTTCAATGATATTGTGCTTGCTTGGAAGCTCTAAGAAGTTCTTTGGATGCAGGTTATTTACACAAGACTTCCAAATTGTGGTGCAGTTTATGACTTGACAATTTATGGACAATGAGATTGGCATGGATCCTTCAGAAGTTCACAAATTCCCCATTTTAGTTGTTCTTTTCAGATTTTTAGATATATTTGATTATGGACCTAAATGTGAATTTTCATGTTTTATTCACATACTACTTTGTCTTTATTATTTGAATGAAATTACTATGTTTAAGCCAAAAGGAATACATATCCATAATGTTTTATATTTAAGCCAAAAAAAAAATCAAGTAGAAAAGGGCCTCATTTTTTGAAATGGCACCTGGCGTCCAAAAAGTCAAGGCCGGCCCTGATCATGCACACACTCATAGTGTGATCTCATTTCACTATCAATATATATCTTTCAACAATTACAAAACGACTCAGCCATACACAATTGTACCAGCCTGTGAGCTGTACACTTGGCATGAATCTGGACCTGTGAGTCCAATACAAAATTGATGGAATATGAGCCTTACACCTGGCTAACTAACAATTTAAACCTAGAAACAATTTATACTTCAACACTCTCTTCTAAATTGTTGACTGGTTTACCACCAAGCAATCTTCTCAGATAGTTGAACCGATCTTTAGGCAGAGCTTTAGTGAAAATGTCAGCCACTTGTTCTTCAGACTTGCAGTACCTCAAATCTACTACTCCATCTTGTAGAGCATCTCAGATGAAATGATACCTGCGGTTGATGTGCTTGGTTTTCTGATGGAAAATTGGATTTCTTGTCATTGCAATGACAGAAGTATTATCCACCATTAATGGAGTTGCATCAGCTTGCAACTCTCCAAAGTCCTCTAGCACAAACCTCAACCATATAGCCTGTGTAGTAGGTTCACTTGCACTGACATACTCAGCTTCAGCTATGGAGAGAGCAATATGTTGCTTGATTGATGCCCATGAAAACACTCCACGGCCAAAGGAAAAAGCATAGCCAGAAGTGCTTCTCATGTCATCTTGGCTTCCACTCCAATCACTGTCATAGTATCCAATTAGGATAGCTTCTTTTCCCTTCTGATATTCGATACCAAAATCAATGGTGCCTTGGATATACCTCAACACCCTCTTAGCTGTTCCATAATGTTTCTTTGTTGGACAATGCATGAATCTAGCTAATAGGCTAGCTGCAAACATAATGTCAAGTCTTGTAGCTGTCTAGATACAATAAGCTACCCACAATCTGTCTGTATTTACTCTCATCTGTAGGATCATTTCCATCATCCTTGCACAGTTTCTCACTTGCCACAAGAGGAATCTTGGTGGCTTACACAGTTTCTCGGTTTGAATTACTGCCATACCAAGAAAATGATATAGCAGCCCTAAGTCAGTCATTTCATATCTCCTCATCATTTCAGACTTGAATTCTACAATTAATTCACCACTGCTTCCTGTATACACAATGTCATCAACATAGATTGAGACACTTAGAGTTCCAGAATTTTCCTTAGTCTTGCAGTACAGTGTAGCCTTACTTGTACTTCTGACATATCCACAGCTAATGAGATAGGCATTAATTTCCTCATACCATGCCCTTGGAGCCTGTTTTAAACCATACAATGTTCTTCAATTTGTACACCTTATCCTCATAGTGTGCAACCACAACTCCATCAGGTTGATCTACATAAACTTCCTCCTTAAGCACACCATTTAGGAATGCAGACTTGACATCTAATAGGTATAGTTTCCACCCCTTTTGAGATGCCAAAGCTATGAGTGTTCTGATGAAATGGAGAACCATTAATTTCTCTCTCCTCCTATTTTAATGTAGAGAGTCACCAAACTCAAATAGGGAGTTCTCCAAAATGGACAGCCATATAGCAAGTCTGCAGGAGCAGTGTTTTGTTGTTGTTCTAACCAAAATAGCTAAGAATCATAATATTACAAATATACTGGAGATGCTCTAATGGGATCCATATTTCAATTAGGGAAATGCTAGGCTTACCACATTTTTCATACAACATTTATACCACCTCTCTAATAGAGGTGGGCCCCGTTGTATTGGTTCGGTGGGCCCATTGTATTGGTGGGCTCCACCTCTATTAGAGAGGTGGTATAAATGTGGTATGAAAAATGTGGTAAGCCTAGCATTACCCTTTCAATTATATTGTTAAACTAACTTGATTGCATTATGAGGAAATTGATACATTTTTAATTGACAAATATGATTTTTTTTATAAAAAAAATATAAGCAATAATCTAAATTATAAGATATTTCTCATCTACATGTCAAGATCATTTTCCCGTTTTGCCAAATAGGATTCTCTTAAGCAATAGTATTAGACATAACATCAAAACATATGTATACAAGGGATGGCAATGGGTCGAATCGGGGTGGGTATGTCATTCCCATCCCCATCCCCGTTAAACTTTCTTCCCCCATCCCCGCCTTCATACCCGTAATATTCATATTAGGATTCCCATCCCCACCTTCATTGGGGAATGGGTTCCCGACCCGCCCCATTACCGAAGAAAAATCAATATAAAACTACTTTGTTGAAGAAAAAAAATAGAATTAGGGCAATATAATGAATATATAATATATACATGTAAGACAATATAAGAATGTTTACATATTGACTATAACTTAACTAAATATATAAGTAGTGTGATTTAAGATTCGTATAAATTATATAATATATAATATAATAATAGAAAATATAAAATTTAGTGGGCACAATCACTTTAATATCATATATATATGTATGTATTCTAAATGGGAGGGTTCGGTCGGGGATTAAAATACCATCCCCGCCCCTCCCGAACACCATACCCAAAAATTCCCTGCACTCCATCCCCATACCCGTTTTTATCCTTCATACCCGACCCATTAGGGTCGAATCCCCACGAAGACCCTTACCCGTGGGGAAAATTGCCATACAAGATTGGAATTTGAGACTAATGAATTGCTTCTGGTTGAAGCCAAGAAGACAGTTGAAATGCCAAAGTAAGTATATTCATCTCTATTTTGTTATTGGTTGGATCATAAATTTCTTTAGTTGTGAATACAAAATATAATCTCTAGTAATTTTATTTTCATATTCAAGTGTTTATTTTTTTCGAGTTTCCATATTCTAGTGCTATGTATTTCCATGTTTGAGAGATTTTGAGCCCAAGTCAAAGCCCAATAGCCTGTCTGTCACTTGTAAAGTCCGTCTCCAGTCTCGGAACCTCTTACAAGTCAACTGATATCGTCTGTTCAAAACTCAACTGGTAAAAACAGAAACTTCAAATCAGCCTGCTTACGTTTTGTTTCACCATGGAAACCCTAGCCGTTGGCTCCGGTCAACTGTAGTCAACTCTTACATCACCGTCAACGGTCTCCGTTAACTTTCGCGGCAGAGCTTCCAGCTCTCTAGCTCTGCTTCGCGCCACTCTGCGTGTACGTACGTTGAGATGCTGGGCGCTCTCTTCTCCTTCATTAGGTAAATTTTCTCGTTATCTTCTGAGAAGAAGGTGGAATATGTAGTAATGCATGTTGATTTTCTCGGCTATGGTTGGTTTCCGAGAAAGTGTAGAACGTTAAGGGCAAATGCATATTGAGCATTCACATTTTGAGTATTTGTGTCTGTTTGGTCAAGGAGAAAACGGGGGAAAGAAAAGAAACTGAATTTCTAAGCTTTGTACTTAATGGTATTTTAATTCCTATAAGCTGAACACTGATAGTTGTGGTCTTCGTTATAATTGGTCCCAAATTGAGAAGTATATGAACAATATCATAATTCAAAATTTACTCTCTTTTCCCAACCTTTCTCAGAAATTCTGGTATTTGATTGATAGGGAAGTAGATTGTCATCCTTAGATGAGTTTTGTTTGTAATATGTTAATGTGAGGGTTGATTGGTGTGATTAATTCCTCCAGAGGACCAATCAGAGAAGTTTGTAGAGGCTTCAAAAAAGGGGAATTTAATTCCTCTATATCGGAAGCATATTCTCCGATCACTTGGAGCACAAGCTTACCGGTGTCTGGTTAAGGAGGATGACAGAGATGCTCCAATTTTATGTCCATCTTTTGCTAGGGGCGGTACAGTGCTATTGGAGCCCAACCGTCCATTGAAATTGTAGCAAAAGAGAACATGGTTACCGAGCATTGAGGATAGTGAATCCAAGTCCTTATATGACTTATTTACAGGTTTGCCTCCTTTTCAGTGAACCATTGTTTTTAATTTTCCTGTTCACCTTGTAATTTTGAGATTATAAGTACATACTTCTGTGATCAGGCTCGAGGCTGTATTCTGGTTGCTTCAAGTCCAGAAATGCTTACACCCGTCGAGAAGGTAAGCACAACTAGATGTCCTGAAAATTTCAACATCTGAGTTTTTGTTATTCTGTTGCTAGCTCTTAAGCCTCTTATTGTGTGTGTAATCCTAATATTACTTGACCTTTGATAATTTGTACGAGATGTCCTACATATTATGTTTTCTTTGTTTACTTCAGTTTTCCTACAATAGTGTTGTCATTTTCATTAGCTATAAATTTGCTCAGCTGTGCATTTCTTATTTTTGTTAATAGAGAACGATCACCAATCGGCCTCTTGCTGGGACTGTTTGAAGATGAAAAACACCAAAAGAAGATTTAATGTTGGAAAAACAGCTTTTGAATGATGAAAAGCAATGTGCAGAGCACATCATGCTTGTAGACATGGGGAGGAATGATGTCGGGAAGGTTTATATTTTTATCTACCTCCGATTTAAATATTTATTCACATTCTAATGTATGCTGAATGCTATTCTCTAAGATTGTAAAACTGTAAATATACTGTAATTTTGAGATTGAGATGCAATCCTTAATGGTCTACTTTTGGCAGAAGCCAATGTCCTGAGGATTTATTCTGACGGATAATTATTATCATTCTTTTCCCTTGGTGTTTGAAACATCCTAGTGAGTCAATATGCATTACCATCTTGCAAATTTTGCCCAAAAAGGTCTCTTACTTAGTAGTGGTTTATTCTTGAATAAGAGTCTGAAGAGTCTACTTTACGGATACGGCGATATGACACGACCCGATGATATGACAAATCTCCAAAAAATAGGATATGATACGTTATGGATACGGCAATTAAAAATAATCATTTAAAGGAAGTTATAGGAAACAAACATAAATCTGAAACTAAACAAAGATAAACTGAACCTGTCCTTGGTACAAGATGGGTGAGGTTGAAGTAGGTCTTTGAATCAGCAAATCTAACATATAATTAAGGTAAAATTGTCCCGATTACATACTAGTTTGGTATAATCCAGTGGAACCCGAGGTTGAAGAATCAAACTCTACAGTTTTCTTTACCCATGCAAACACAAAAGACATCAAGAAAACCATTTATACAATTGTTATTGTCAACAAGAAAAGTAATTTAACATAGCCTATACTAGGCATGATAGTTAAAGGGAAAGGATCAAGTTGACAATAAGACTCGTCCATCTGACTTGCCAATACAGTTTACAAATTTATAGCAACTTATAAAGTATAATACACCACTAGGGATATGAATACTCAAAGGTAAGCCCATTCACTACCTTCTAAAACGAAATGTCCGCCTTCTCTTGCAACCACAACTCCGACAAGATGAAATGTCCGCCTTCCCTTGCAACCACAACTCCGACAAGTGAGACTTATATCGACTTATTTGTTTGCTTCTAGCAGAAAAGAGCTAAAATTCTTTGAACATAATTACTGAAGGCAGTTCCGAAAGAAACGAATTCCCTGTTCAAACATGAATAGGTAAACATTAAGATGCTGAAAGAAATTATAAGAATACAACATCAATGGAAAGATGAGTTTAAGAGGCTTAGATACGTGTCCTCACCTGCAATGCAAAGGTGATGTCCCCTTCCTCTACATTCAGTGTTACTCTCTTGGATTTTTCATCTCGACATTGACCGCCCAGCTTCAGGAGGCCCTACACTTAGGATTATGCCTCAGTAAGTAACTTATTTCTCCTTCTCCAAGTTGGTAAATTAGTATTAAATCTAATTGTGTAGTATTAGAGAACAGCAATACGAAGAATGTTACACTAACAAATGCTTTTTCCTACCTGGTCACTTAGCACTCTGCACATACTTGAAAACTCAAAAACTCCAACTGGGGGAATTAGTGTTGATTTGCAGATGTCTATGTAAGATTTATTCAACTGCAAATGTCACAAATTCAGAAATTTGAAACATAATTTTGGCAGGCTTCCCATTATCTTTTCTTCAAACAATGGTTAGGAACACACCTCTGTTACCGTTGAATCCTTCTTTTTTCTACGGAAAAGCTTCACGGCAGAACAAAGTATAATCTGTGGAGAGAGGACAATTGTATTAAGATTAATGATATGAGATGCAGGGAATATAAGACTAGTGTAAAATTAGTTCACAGCACTTTAATATAAAAACCTAAACTACTTGGAACTAAAGAAATTATTTGTGAAGAATTTGAAATAATCCAAGTCCCACAACCTGCATACAAGTAGTACAAGTCACCAGAAGAAGGATTACGTGTTGATGTTGCGGAAGACATTGTACGGTATCCACTACTGGTGATTTGTATGTCTTCGACAAAGCAGCAGCCATATGACCAATTTTCACCTGCAACAAAGGTAAGTGAAAATTTAACATCTATGTACTTCAAAGTATTTACTTGAAACTTTTAGGATTTCAGAATGTCTTGGTGCTAATAAGACCTTAGAGTTACAAATGAATCAAATAAAGGTCATGGAGTTGCAAAAATCAAGAAATATTGTTGCAAGAATGAAAAGATAAACATGAAAAGAATGCCTAATAAGAAAATGATACTGAATAAGGAAAACAAAACTACATTGGTCAATTTGCTGATTTAGATAAATTCAAGAGTCATGTGGGGACCAATGGGGATCACTTACAATATCAATCTCCAGTTTTTTCACAACTGGAGCTAGAGTAGGAGCCGTATGCTGCTCAAAAAATGCATCCACTACTGGTGATGAATTCAAGTTGTCATTAGATTCTTTCAATTCTGCTTCCAAAATCTCAATTGCACTCCTGGAAAATAGTTGGCAAAAGTTAGCCTCATAGCCCCACATAATGCTCCTACCAGTACAATCAAAGTCACCAGCCTTATTGAGACATTTGCTAATACTAATGTGACAACTAAGTCCTAAGGCATTTACATTTTCTGATATATTGATGAATCTAAAGTGCTTGTTTCTTTCATACACATTCTCGATTCCATAGTCAAATTCTTGAACCTTTTCTACAGTTTATAATGTAACTCAACCAAACTAACCTGCAAATACAAAGAGCTTTCCTCATATCTCCTGATGCAGCAGCAACTTTCTGCCATTTGTCACAGTACTCAGCATATGAAAGTTCTTATAATATAAAGAACGATAACATCCAAATCCATTATGAATCTTTTAGAGAATATAATAAATAGCAAACTCACTCTGGCACAAAGTTCCAACGCTTGTGGTTGAAAGACAATGTGAGGTAGTGTCTGTTAGAACAGAATAACAATTATTATTAAGTAACACTGGATACCAAGACAATAATTAGTTTCCCCCACAGTTAAAAAGTATGAGAGAACAAGACTCGTTATTACAAGCAAAAAAGTATCACAAACTTACCATTAACCTCTCTTGAAGAATCCTAATAATTTGCTCCGTATTGTAGGCCCGAAAAGTTATAACCATAGGCTTGCCTAAAGCAAGAATATGAAAGCACAAACATCAGTAAATACTACACTCCAAATACAGTTTAGCTTCTTATTGCGCAAAAAGAAGGTAAAAAGATTAGGTATTTGGACTCACAATTTAATGACTGAAGTCTTGGAAGAAAACGACCTGCCAAGTCAATGGCATTTGCCACTCCTGCAAACATATATAGAAAATGAGATCTAAACATAATACAATTTGCAATGGAGTTAAACTAACTTTACAATTAGTACCTATGAGTATACATCTTGAGAATGGGTAAGTGGTGAGCATGAAAAGATCATGAAGCACCGCCCGGTCTTTAGTAATTAAAAAATCCAACTCATCAGCTATTATCAACCTGAAAAAATGGTAACCACTATAGTATAACCACACTATTGATGATAACATCCAATTTGTTAAGATGAGCAACTAAGCATTCAAGTCATAAAGAAAGACATCCTGCTCATATTTAATTTTTGGATTTTTAACCCCATCAAATATATAAGGAAAGGAGCGCAATTTGTTTATATGGGCATCATATGTTGCATAGATTGTGGCAAATTGAGGATAATTTGCTTACGTCGTCTTCCTTCTAGATGTCTGAGGCTTTTGAGAATACAAGTTCTGGAGAAGCTGCAGGGCTGAAGTAGTACTTTTAATTTTCTTTGGTGGTTGGTCTTTACCAAGTATCTGCCAATGCAAACCAAACCAAATGTAAGCACATTCTGCTACTATAACTTATAATCAACAATAGAATAAACTGTAAGTATCATTACCTTGCTAAAAATATCAGAAGTCTTTGTTAGAGAACTGCAA
Source organism: Prunus padus (assembly GCA_024362665.1). NCBI lineage: Eukaryota > Viridiplantae > Streptophyta > Magnoliopsida > Rosales > Rosaceae > Prunus > Prunus padus. The sequence goes on from JANFAM010000015.1 coordinate 9,771,643, forward strand.
TTCAAAGCCAGCACATCTGGCTCATGAAATCCGGCCTGTTAATAAAAAAACAACTCACACTCTCAACACTTTGCATTGAAATAAACACGACCTTAAGAATCAATACAAGACCATATCAAAAGTTTTATATCAACATAATTAAGCACCTGAAGTATTGAGGAGCAATAAGCTCACCTCCCCTGTCCAATCAACCAAAGCCCGTTTCACTTTTTCTATGGACAATGATTTTCCGGTGCCCGGGCAACCACAGATATATAAACTCCCAGCCTTCTCTTGCTCTACGCATGCCTTGCAGAACTCCAAAACCCTCTTCTGCTCGTCTTCTCGGCACGAAATTGTAGATGACACAGTTGACACGTGCAATACCTCCTTCGCCTCACTGATTTGCTTAATATCTACAGCCAAAACCATTTTCTAATTCTTAGACCAAAAAATTGAAATTGATTTTGCTTATAAACAATACTTGCCCGTGGGATCCCATTTCCGTTTATCGACTGATATCTCAACTGATTTGCAAAAAGTTTGAACCTTTTTTTGGCTCAAATATTTCTCAATTCCCTGTAAACAAATACAATTAGAAACGAAAATCAAGTCCTCCATTAAAATAAAGCTTAACCAATCTCACACAATTATCTCGTTGATTCCATTTTATAAAAATTAAAGCGAAACTCACATTTGAGGAACTGTTAGCGCAAGCACTGAGTTGTCGGCGAGGCGATCCGAGCTTCATCAGCTTGGAGATCGGACTCAACTTCATCGGCGAAGAACTAGATCTGAGCTTCCTCTTCTGAGGAGTAGAATCGCCGGCGGATAGGACGGCCTCGGGTGCGTTCTCCGATTTGACAACCATGACGTTGTCGTCGTTGAGTTCGAGCCTGCGTTTGGCAATGGCAATGCAGGAAATATCAAACAGTTGCAGAATATGGCGCCAAGCTATAACTTATGCAAAGTGAGGCCATCTCCGGTCATGGGTTATATCCCAAATATAAAGCAAATAATGCAAAATCCATCTCAAGTGGTAAACTAAATTTTGGTCAAATTTGGAGGGTTACATTTGGCCTTTCTCCAACCTACTACATTTAGCCCACTAGCCCAAATTTTTTGCATCGTGTCTTTTCATTAAAATTCATACACTTTTGTAACGTCTTTTTAAAATAATAAAATATAAATGATCCTAAAATATAGCATGCGTACTGGAGATGAAAAATTTTAGCGCACTATTCTTTAAAAATTAATATTTTGGAGGGCTAAATTTTTAACCTCGACTACATTTAATTTCGCATGGTAGATGGCACGATCACCTCAACAGAACAGAAGATATTTCACATTTTCTCTAATATAAAAAGAAATGGAGCAACATCAATTAGAGATTCATAAGTCAAAATCAACCTATCCTGAAACAGAATAAGCATGGATATGTGGACTTAGGTACGTATCCCGTATCAAATAAGCAGTTGGATACGATACGCATCGGATACACAGATTGAGAATACCAAAATTAAGTCTGTGATCTTATTGTCTTGCAATACAATCATTTAGAAAAACCCATACAATTCATATGATTTTTCAAATTGAGACAATACCAAAATTGCTAATCGAAACCCTAATAATCTACACACAGAGATTGAGACAGACTAATCGAAACCCTAATAATCTACTAAATTGCTTTAATTTCAACAGAATATCAAAATTTCGAAACCCTAATAATCTACTAAATTGGGGAAAATGAAAACGACTAAGAAATCAAACCAAATACATACAAATTTACCTTAAAATGACCCAGACCGGTCCAAAATTTGCAAGGATTTGCTCCCAAAACCAATGAAATTGGATGATATTTGGTTAGGTTTGGAGAGGGTGTTGAAGATTGGCTCACCATAGAAGGGAGGATGGAATCCTTATTAGATTTGGATTAGGTTTTCTCATTGTTTAGGAATCCTTGTCAGATTTAGATTGGATCTTCTAATTGTTTTGGGATCCTTTAGGTTTCCTATTCCTTGTATGATTGTACTAAAGCCCTATACTTATAAATAGGCACTTTAGGACTAGGTTTTTCATAAGCACAAGACAAACACAAATAGAGAGAGGAAAATTCAAGAGTGAATTTTCAAGTGAGAAACACAAGACAGAATTCAAGGGTGAGTTCTTGAGTATTTCCAAGGGTGAGAGAAAAGAGATCTAGGGTTCTTGTGAGAGCTAAGGGGGTTCTTGATTGTAGTCAAAGTTGTTCTTACATACTAGTGAATTTCTCGGGTGGATCACCAAGAGGACGTAGGCAAAAGGCCGAATCTATATAAATCTTTGTGTTCTTGTGGGTGTGTTTACTTTGTGGTTTGGTGTGTGTTTTATTCTCAAGGGGTTTGTGTGTGTGCCGTCGCATAGTCCATCAATGACAAGGTCTTAGCGTGTTTTCGCTCAACAAGTGGTATCAGAGTCAGGTTAGCGGTGGGCTCTTATAGTTTTAAGAGTATTTGCAAGTGTTGACGATGGCGGGCGACAAGAAGACACCACAAATGTATAGCACAAAGGTCGAGTTAAAGCCGTTCACCGGCAAGGAGAACTTCACGCTTTGGCAAAGGAGAATGAAGCATGTCCTTAAGCAGAGGCTCTCAGCAAAGTCTTGGCAGGCAAGGAGAAAAAGCTGGCAAGTATGACAGATGCAGATTGGGAGGACCTAGATGAGCTTGCTAGAGGATCCATCGAACAACATCTAACTGATGAGGTGTTGTGTAATGCGATGGAAGACACCCCGAAGCATACATGGGAAAAGCTAGAAGAGATGTTTGCAGCAAAATCGTTGTCCAACAAGCTTTTCTTGAAGGAGGAGCTCCACTCTCTAAAGATGGAGGAGGGCGCAAATATGATGGAGCATGTTAGCGCATTTAACAGGTGTATTGCAAACTTGCAAAGGATGGATGAGGTTTATAAGTCGGAAGACAAGGCTGTGATGTTGTTGACATCCCTACCTCCGTCTTATAAACACTTCCGCATGACGCTTATGTTCGGGAAGGGAACTTTGAAGTATGAAGAGATCGTGCAAGACATCCTAATGCATGATAGGATGCTTCAACGTTTGGAAGAAGGCTCTCAAAGTGAAGGTCTCGTGGCGAGGACTAGAGGGCGGGCCAGTTCAAACAAGCGCGAGGGCAAGTTGAGCAATGGTGGGAATTCTAGATCCGAGGACAATGAAGGGTGCTTCGAGTGTGGATCTAAGGACCACTAGAAGCGAAATTGTCCGGTATGGAAGGAGAAGCGGAACAAGATGAATAATGCCGAAAGTTCATGTGCAGCAAACGTGTCAACTAGGTGTGACACCGATGACGAACTTTTGACTGTTACGGAAGAGGAGCGTAACAGGGACGTCATGGCAAGTTCTTCGGGTGAGTGTTCTACTTCGGTTTGGATTCTAGATTCCGGTTGTTCTTATCATGTGTGTTCAAATAGGAGTGTATTTGATACATATGAGGAAAGGAAGAGTAGCAAGATTCTGTTGGGAGACAAAACAAGTTGTGATGTTTTGGGCGTGGGCACAGTGAAGATGAAGTTGCAAGATGGTGTTGTTAGGAGCCTTAGTGAGGTGAGGCATGTACCGAAACTAAGAAGGAATCTTATTTCCCTTGGCGCTCTAGATAGAGAAGGGTATTCATACAAGGCCAAAGAAGGGAAACTCTTAGTCACACAAGGTTCGGTGGTGATTATGAGGGGGGAGATTCAACCTAACAACATTTATCAGCTTTTGGGGGGTACAATTGCAGGTGGAGCAGAAAATTCTACCAAGGAGGTGCTTTGTACCAAAGAAAAGCGAGCATGGGATCTTACTGTTAAGGAGCCGGTGCAACGGAATAAAGCTACAAGGTCGCTCAAGGCTAGTTGGGCAAGGAAGGTTAGTCAAGGTTGTATGACTAATGGTTCATCATCAAGGGTGCTTGATTTCAAAGGTGTAGAAGTGGAGGACAATGTCCACAAGGGTGAAGTCAAGACAAGGGATGATGAGGAGAATGTTGTTGGGTCGGTGGCAACCGAAAAGATACTTCTTACCAAGGTGGTCATGGAAGGGACTCCAAAACAGGTGGAGCTTGACACAGGGGTTGAAGAAGATGGGCATCAACAACAAACTCACAAAGGAGTTCTACTTGAGGTGGAGCCTTCATCACAAGCAAGGTCCGAGCTTAAGGAATCCATCAAACCGTCCCCAGGTTTTGGATGGATGGACAAAGAAGATTCAACTACGTTTCGGAGTGCTTTGGGAAGCATGAAGCGGGAAGGTTGGATGACAGGACCCAACCCGAATTCCACTCCGTAACCCGTGCCGAACCACGTAGGCAACCGACATTAACTCAATGTCGGGCCCACTTACTTGAAATGAACCCTCTTTAACGAAACAAAGAGAAAAGGGGACCAAGACTCATGCTGAAAAACGGGCAGAGTTTCCCCTAAAATAAGAACAAATCCAAAAGATTCAACCTGATAAAAACATACATAAAATGTATATCCAAGTGCCGACATGCAAACAACGCAACAAAAGGCCTCTGCCGTCACATTCAACCCTAAAGGGTGATACAGAGCAATCTAAGAGTAATTCGAATAAAGCGGAAATAACGTGTTTACAAAATAGGGGCAAGTGCCCTACAGTCAAGTCGAGCCTGAGAAGAGGAGCGCTAGGATGAACAGCTCAGATGCTACGACTACGGCCTGGTGAGGCGCAAAACAGAAAGAGTGTGAGTGGACAAAAATAAGGTTTCACAAGTTAAAACAACATTATAACCTCACCGTTTCAAAACCGATGCTGAAATCATGCAATTCAAAACATTTATATAAAGGTTCAGTTAAGAGAATCAAAACCCCAATATCATAGTATAATAGCCTGAAAATCACATCATGAAACAAATCCCATTCTCACATAGTCACCGGCCCGTAGGCACGACGAGCGAGGAAAGATCCTCACCAACATCAATAAGAATACGAATATAATAACCCACGCATATACATATATACATATATGTAATAACAACACCAAACCAGTGTACCGGGGAAACCATCCAACAGGGAATAGTTTAACTGGATACGAGGACGACATCACGATGGCCCCGTACCCAGGGTTAAGCCTTCCATTAATGGACTAAGCTACCCGACCCGTATGGCAGAATCCTCAATACCCATACGTCCGAACTAGTCCATGCGTGCTGACTAAAATACTCAATTAAGAGTCTACAGCTACACCCCGTTAAGGTATGCACCGGATCGAACCATAACTCAGTAACCGTATCCAACAGTAGGGGGAGGTACATAATACGGTGTTTACAACACTCACAACCATTGCCATGCAATAATCCATTTATACATATTCATATACTTTCACATTTCAAACCACAACCATGCACCCAACCCCAAATACAATTACCGGACAAGCGTCCAAAACTCAATAGTCAACATAGGTATTCAAAGTAGTCAATAGCATTGAAAACATCAAACTCATATGCATGTTGTTTATTCATTGGTAGTTATGCGTATTTGAAAACAAAGTCCACTCACAGGTAGTCCCAAGCGGCTGACCTGGGAGGGTCACACTGCAAGTATGAGGTGCCTGCGTACCTAAATTCAAGAATACGATTAAAGATTAACAACCGAACCTTAGAACGATAACTTGAAAGCAAACCCTTAACTAATCCCGACTCAAGTGTTCGATTCGTCTCACGAAGAAACCTAAGATCCAACAACGTCTTTTAACCGGTGGGACCGCCCCGGAGACTCTCGGTCAACCAATGGTCAAACACCCTTTTCGGTCAACCCGGCCCGCGAAGCCCATGACCTCCAAAAGGATCCGGACAATCCTAGAACTTCAACAAAGTCAACTACGCTGCAAGGCGACCTCGGGAAAGCCTCGGTCAAACCTGGTCAAACTTGGTCAAACCGACCGAATGGGTCAAATCGGGCCCGTGGGTCCCATGACCTCCAAACTTAGATCCGAAAGTTCCTATAGGTTCACTACAGTTTAACGAACACGTCCCAAAAGTTTGGTCTCGATCCGACGGTCGGATTTCTCGCGATCGTGCGATCGGACGGTTTCTAAAAACCTAACGCTAGGGTTGGTGATTCCGAGTATCCGGACTCGAATCACGATCCGTCAAATCCTATAGACTCCTAGAAATACGGGGATCAACATATCCAAAAATGGACGCGATCCAACTGTTCAATCCTATCGAACCCGAGAATCGTGCAATAGGCGAGATTCGTTCGATGGTCAAACGATCTCCGAATTGAGATCCGTCAACTCCCACGCGCTCGTAGCGATACGAGGGTCTCAAAGGACCCAAGACCCGCCACCACCCCGCCACCACGCGCCGCCACACGCGCCGCCGTGGGTGGGGTGTCTTGAGCAAAGACCGGCCAATCTCAAAACATCACCACTTCCGACACCGCCTATACCAAAACACCCCTCCGCCTCACAAGTCCAGAATCGGCCTCACCCGCTCCAAAATCGGCCGTGAACTAGCCGGAAATCAAGGTTGAAAACCGGCCATTTCTGGGTTTTGGATCGAGCTACCTAGACGGCAAATCGATGTCCAAGCACCCCCAAAACATCTTCAGCTAGTCTAGAGGAAGGTTTTACATACCTTACGCGACGGAGCAGCCGCCGGAAAGCGCCGGAACGAAGACGCAGATGTCGCCGGAAGTTGCAGAGGTTCGGGTCCTTCAACGACGGCGAGTCAGCCTCCAAGAAGGGGTGGGTTAGGACCGCACGGTGACCAGCTTTCGATTGCGATCGGCCGTCCCCGCCGTGGTCTCAGTATCGCCGGAATCGAAGAGAGAGAGACGACGGAGAGAGAGGGATCGCGAGGGAGGAGAGAGAGAGAGAGAGAGAAAAATCGGGTTCTGATTGGGTGAGGGGTATTTATCAAATTCTGAAATGACCAAAATGTCCTCTGAAAGATCCGGAGCTCGTATCGAAACGTTCCGCCCGTCAACGGACTCGTTTCGACGAGCCGGACGCAATGGCGCAACTTGTTTCACCAAATTCCGTCCCGAAAATAAAGTTGACCAAAATGCCCCTTTAATTTAATAATTTCTTATTAAATTCCAAATTTAATAATTAAATCCCTTTAATCCCTTTAACTTAATCTTTTAAATTAACCCACGTCAATTAATTTAAATAAAATTCAAATTAAAGGTCAGGGACGTCACATTGGATGGGTGCTTGGATGAGAAAGAAGGAGTCTGTTCATAAATCCAAGAGCAAGGTTGATTGCTATGTGGGGATTTATAGAACAAGGGTTGGTATGCGGTTTGCGTATCAAGGCATGTCAAGAATGCAAGGTTCCAAGAAGGCGAGGAGCGAGGAGTTTGGCATGGGGGATCTCTCTTCTACACAAGAGGTCCGGATGGCCCAAGTCTAAGATTGGGTGGAGCACCTTCTCACCTAAGGTGCGTTGAGGCAAGAGGTTTCTTGCCATGGTGGAGCTCTTGGGAATTACTAGAATGTTTTCAAGAGGTTGAAGAGGTTCTAGGGGTCAACAATTGTTTATGGGTGATGGATGGTTCGCTAAGGTGGAGTTTGTTGAAGATTGGCTCACTATAGAAGGAAGGATGGAATCCTTATCAGATTTGGACTAAGTTTTCTCATTGTTTAGGAATCCTTGTCAGATTTAGATTGGATCTTCTAATTGTTTTGGGATCCTTTAGGTTTCCTATTCCTTATATGATTGTACTAAAGCCATATACTTATAAATATGCACTTTAGGACTAGGTTTTTCATAAGCACAAGACAAGCACAAATAGAGAGGAAAATTCAAGAGTGAATTTTCAAGGGAGAAACACAAGACAGAATTCAAGGGTGAGTTCTTGAGTATTTCCAAGGGTGAGAGAAAAGAGATCTAGGGTTCTTGTGAGAGCTAAGGGGGTTTTTGATTGTAACCAAAGTTGTTCTTACATACTAGTGAATTTCTCGGGTGGATCACCAAGAGGACGTAGGCAGGAGGCCGAACCTCTATAAATCTTTGTGTTCTTGTGGGTGTGTTTACTTTGTGGTTTGGTGTGTGTTTTATTCTCAAGGGGTTTGTGTGTGTGCCGTCATATAGTCCATCAACGACAAGGTCTTGGCGTGTTTTCGCTCAACAGAGGGAGAATGAGTCTTACACAGGCGACTAAGAGTGAGAGAGAGCGAGAGACGGATCAAGAGATCGATGATACCAAATGAGAGACAGATCGAGAGATGAGATGAGATGATACCAGACGAGAGAGAGATCGCTGAAGAAGCGACGCCGACGCTATCGGCGACTCAGGTCGAGAGATGAATCGATAGAGAGAGAACGGCCACATAATTCTAATATAAACTGTCGTTTTGTTGAATGATATAATTTCTTTACCTAAAACAAAAACCCCAAATCTGCAATCTAATTGAGATCCGTAATTCGGCATAATGACTCATTCAGTTAAAGTAGTTTACTATAGCTCATGTAAAAAAATAGCCCCTAGCTAGGTGTGTTCTATAAACAAATGAACTAACAAAAAAAACTACAACTAAGTAGTTTGGTATCGGTTTGTCTTTAATGGAGAGAATAGATCCAAAGTAAAGTAATTTCGTGGGATTACACATTTAATATGAATTCAATTCAGAAAAAAAAAAAACAGAATTAATTCACTTGGCCGTATTTGGTGGCGAATTGGATTGGGTTATGAGGTAGGATTGAATTTCATTAGATTACATTAATCCAATCTTGTGTATGGTGTTGCACAATATTAAGTGGCCGGATTAAATTTTTGAGTTTGATTTTTAATATAATTTTATTAAATTTAAAATAATAATTCTGTGCATAATATAAATAAATAAAAATAATTTTTCAATAAAAGATATGTAAAAGGTCATTTTCTAATAAAATCAAAATCCACAAAATCCCAAAAATAAACTATAAAATAACCATAACTATTAACCGATGTAATTTCCACTGTAACTTCAATTAAAATTACATAGGTAAATATAAATCAGAAACTTCAACATAAAAAAACAATCTTCACTTGAACTCATGAAACAATACTTGGTCGAATTCCAAAAAACAGACAATCAAGAAAAATCAGAGACTAGGGAAGTATGAGCAGCATGATATTCTATGATTTTTTATTTTTTATTTTTCTAATACAAGCGATCGTCTAAACTATAAAATGAGGGAGGTTTCTCACACGCACTACCAATGTGTCATGGGAGTTTGAACCTAAAGCCACGGGTTAACAAGACCAGACCCTTTTTCACTGGATTAGACTCCATTGGCATAACCAATTTAAATATAATTGGACAACCTTGAATTTATCAATTGATAGTTTGTTACAATTATTCACTTTGTGAGAAACAAATAATTGTATCAAACATTTTTTTAATGAAATAATTGTAACAAATTTAGGGTTTAGGTTTTTAATAGAAATGTCGTTTTCACTCCCAAAAAAAAGTTAGAGATTAGAGTTGCCTTCCATCAAAACTACAAACAGATTAATTATTTCCCATTTCAAAAAGAAAAAGAAAGTACAATTACAAAATCAAATAAGACAATAAAATCTTGTCTTCTAGTATTGCCATTTAACCCACGAGCATATATATAACGGCTAGTTTTTCCCGTTTGCTTCGGCTCCAATTAACCTTCGGTCAACTATCGGTCAACATAGAATTCCTTTATATACCCCGTTACCCTCCTCTCTCGCTATTCACTCCTTCACTGTTTCTTTCTTCAATTCCATTATTTCCATTGTTGCTCTATTTCCAACGTAGAATTTCCACTCTGAAGAAAATGGCCAGCGAACTCTCGATATTGTGCGACGTTGCCATCTGCGTGGTCGCTGTTGGGGCCGACAGCGAAATCGAGACTTGGCCGGAAAACCAACAAGACGCGAAATCAATTCTTCTCAAACACAAGAATCTAGGGAAATTGGGAAAGAAAATTGAAAAGGGTTCATTCTTGGGCGGAAAGGGTACTGATTACAGTTTCTTGGACACCATGTTAGAGGGTTTGAATGAGAGAATTGGAGTTGTGATGATGAGGGATGGTGGTACCAAAACTAGAACAACTAGTACCAGCAGTTTCGTGGAATTCTACGAGAATATCATGGGGACTCGTGTGCTACCAGATCCACCAGATGAACAACAATCAATGTTGCTTGCTGATCACCAACAAGAAGATTATTGCACCACAAATTCGGATGGTTTCTATTTGGATGATCTTCATATTGCTGCTGCTGCACCAACCATGAGCAGCATTGATGATTATGTGAGTTGGCTATTGGATGATCATAATGATATTGGTTTGATGGAAGATTATATCCAATTTTGTGATAGTGACTTGGCCCCTCTCCCTCTTGAATCACAAGAGCAGCAGCAGCCTTCTTCATTGCAGCTACCTCAGACTACTTACTAGTTGGCTTCAGAATAATCAGAATTCAAGAAATCTTGTTTTTCTCATATATTTTTAGTGTTTATTCATTAGAGGGCAAACCTCAGTTTCAATGTTTATCAAGTTGAAACTCGAGCTTTTGTTTTCTCTGCACTATGTGGACAGCTAATGAGAGAGAAATTGTTACCATTACATTGTTGGATAAGTGGTGTCTCTTGTGTTTGTTTACAGTTTACTTGCAGCTTTTTTACTTTTTTATTTTTATCTGACTTTCTTTTTCTTAGTCCCAATAAAGAAAAATGTATCAGATTTTTTGGTAAAAAAAAAAAAATTACCTTAAGGGTTAATCAGTGTTCTGTTTAGCTCAGAGAGAAGGAGGTAACAACATCACATTACTGATCACCCAATCAACGTTCTTATTGAAAACATATTTATGCATTAACAACCAAATACAAAATATTACAACTAATCTACTTCAGGCTGCCAATATCTTACATTCTGTTCTGTCAAGTACTGTGTAACTACAGAAACCAATCCACTGAAATTGGGAAGGGAAAAAAAAATGTGAATTTAAGGTTAGCAATACATTATGTAGATACATACTCGAGTGTTAATGTAGGGTCCCCGGAAGAAACTGTCATACGCAACTGGGTTCTGTCTGCTGGATCTGTTTCTATTCTAACCTGAGTAGCCAAAAAGAAGCTATTGTATCACCAACCTTTCACAATTCTGAAGCAAAGGTTATGTCACCTCATTAAAGAGTGACTGCACATATCCTCTGAGAAGTCCTTTCAGAATTGGTAAAGCCATTTCAGATATGAAACAGTAACAAAACCTAATTGAGAGAGAGAGAGAGAGAGAGTTTTTAACCGATGGAGAGAAGGGTCATGCTTCAGTGGGTGGTTTCTAGGAATGAGTTCCAGATAAAAACAAAGTGCACCAGACTGGAGTGAGTTTAGCATGGTGTCTTATGGATTTCACACATAATGAATGAACTAACATTTATGCCACTGTCACAGGCAAATGCCAAAACAAATACTTTCCTTGTTTGTTTCTGAATTATCTATAGCAATATCACATTTCATATATAATCAGTTGTGTGATTAAGAAAAGATTATATATGATATTTTATATAGTCAATCAAGATGCAACACTTTAAAAATAAAATCTAACCAACGCTAAAACATAAAATTTTCTAAAGCAACAGCCAGTGTCATTTCATTATCAGAAAACTCATAAACATGTAAACTCTAAAATGCTCGATGGTAGATATCAATTCCCTTTTGCAGATAGAAACAATGTAATCAATTAACAAAATGGATTCATCAGTGCCCTAACTAGGAAAATCAGAAATGAAAAAAACTCAGGTGCCTAACCCAGATCAGTTCCATTGCATCCAGTATGCAATTACTGCAATAGGCTTATTAAAAGTTTCTTATGGACAACTTCAGGAAAATAAATAAATAAATAAAAAGTATTGAAAAGAAATTCCTGTTGTTAATCAATAATTCTGTTCAAATATGGTAATTGCTAATCTTTGGTAACTGATAATAATACTCATACGCTCTCAAGTAGACCCCTATCAGTTTGTTTTGAATGGTAGCAGCTGTGTTCCTTCAATCTCCATGCCACATGGCAGAACCGTCAGAATCACACGACAAATTTCTTATTTGGAAATATAATAGGAGATGTTGAGCTGGATATGCTATCTTTGTAGTATTCTATATATGCTGCAGCATTAAGTATATTCACTAACGCCTCATTAACCAATACTTGGTATAATGTCAAGTTTAATTATAGGTGTTGAACAAGAATGGACTGCACACTTCTTAAGTTCAGCAACTCGTTCGCATTTCTAATAACGCATCAGCTTGGACTTGATTTCTACACTAGCATTTGATTGTGGGTTGAAAAGATAAGATCCAAGTTGCACATCAATATGGGAGTGAGTTTAGCATGGTGTCTTTTGGATTTCACACCTATAATTAATGAATTAACATTTATGCCACTGTCACACGCAAATGCCAAAACAAATACTTTCCTTGTTTGTTTCTGAAGTATCTATAGCAATATCACATTTCATAATAACCAGTTGTGTGATTAAGAAAAGATTATATATGATATTTTATATAGTCAATCAAGATGCAACACTTTAAAAATAAAATCTAACCAACACTAAAAACATTAAATTTTCTAAAGCAACAGCCAGTATCATTAAGTTTAGTTTTTCATTATCAGAAAACTCAGGAACATGTAAACTCTAAAATGCTCTATGGTAGATATCAATTCCGTTTTCCAGATAGAAACAATGTAATCAATTTACAAAATGGATTCATCAGTGCCCTAACTAAGAAAATCCGAAACGAAAAAAGAAACTCAGGTGCCTAACCCAGATCTGTTCCATTGCATCCAGTATCCAGGTGCCTAACCCTATCAGTATGTTTTGAATGGTAGCAGCTGTGTTCTTTAATCTCCATGCCACATGGCAGAACAGTGAGAATCACAAGACAAATTTCTTATTTGGAAATATCTTAGGAGATGTTGAGCTGGATATGCTATCTTTGTAGTATTCTATTTATGCTGCAGCATTAATTATATTCACTAACGCCTCATTAACCACTACTTGGTATAATGTCAAGTTTAATTATAGGTGTTGAACAAGAATGGACTGCACACTTCTTAAGTTCAGCAACTCGTGCGCATTTCTAACACCGCATCAGCTTGGACTAGATTTCTACACTAGCATTTGATTGTGGGTTGAAAAGATAAGACCCAAGTTGCACGTCAATATGGGAGATGGAAGGAACTAAGACAATGCTGACTCTGGCTTTATAAGTACATCATTTTTGCCCTTATTCTACAAAATCTAATTGCTTTACAAGTACGGTGTTGACATCATAATCAAAGCCACTAAACTCAATTTCTTCATGCAGACACTGTCCCTTTGCTCCATGATCTATTCAGGATCCAAATCCAGATAATTCTGTCACAAACGGTATAAACACTATATATGTTCTTCAGAATGCAAAACATTGTGAAAAGTAACAATATTCTGGAATCTGTTGCAATCACAAGGAACATGAACCTTAAGCAGACAAATTCAGATAGAAATAAATAATGACAACCATTGCCGTGCACACATGAATATTATATTATTATATCATTCTCATTACTAGAGATGAAACGGAAATGTCTCAACCCAATAAGGAATCAGATTCCTCTCACCATCCCTCATAAATTTCAATTCCAAGATATTCCTGCATTATCTTCCTTGTTAACTTACTAGTATGTTACTTTTCAGTCATTCTAGGTTAGCAATAACTTACTTGCTTCTTCAGAGTTGCTATCAATTAGGAAAGTTTCATCATTTAATAATCTACTTATGTGCACCATCCCCAGCTCATCACCATAATGAATATATGCTATCATGACTTTGCAAATAAATGCATTGAGCTATATGAAGTCCCTGCACCAAGTCATACGACTTAAAGCGTCAGATCAAAATTATGATCTGATGACCTAAAATCACATTGCACGTAAAACACTGAATAGTGATGTAATAAAAGAAAGAATGTGGGTAATAAAAGAAAGAATGTGGGCAGAAGCCTCTAGCTTGATTCAACTAGTGATTGAAATGAGAAATACAACAAGCTTAAAAATACTGAAAAATTAATTGAACTCATTAACAGATGGTCATAATTACCTGCTTGTTCTTGTTTACATTTTACCAGCAGAAAACGGCGAGCCTCTGAGAATCAACATCCTGCTCATTGCTGCAAAAGGCTATAAAGGAAAGTCATGAACCCATATCCAAGTATGAGAAAGATGTTATCATGAACACAAATCTCATTTTGGGTAGCCAGAGTTACAAGTTAAATGCCAATTAAGATAATAGAATTGAGCATTTACATAGTATCAAGTGACTGCTCTCACAGCATAGTGTGGTCCAATTGCTTCCTTCACAACATGTAGTTGATAGAATTCCTTCACTCCATGTAGTTGCTTCCTTCACCACCATATACACACCTATGTACAATGTTTTTGTGAATGAATTATTCATGTATGCCTACATATGTTCTAAAATCCAACGAAATCTCCAACTAAATTTACATTTCAATGAAAATTAGTTATGATATTACATTCAAATTGTGTCAAAAAGACGTGAAATGTTGTTTCCTAAAATTTCTAGAAACATACAAAATTAGGAAGCATGTTCTGAAGCCTATTGTTCCATTACAAGAAGATTTTTTTATACAAAGTAGAAGAAAAATATTTCAAACAACAACAAATCATGTTGCCGAAACGCAAAAAGAAAAAAAAACCTAAAAAGCAAGAAAGTGTTTGTTTTTGTCAAAATTGGAAACAAAAAGTTCATAAAAGTTGAGGGATGAATATGAAAATATGAAAAGGAATCTGAGGCCGAGAGATTGTGATACCTGGTCATACATGGAGTGATTTAAGCCACGAAGTAAACCTCTTTCTGATAAGCGAACGCCATTTTCAGTTTCAGAGAGAGCTCTGTGCGTTCTGGTAGTGCTACTTCTTTGTCACTGGCCTCTACGGGCATCTGGGAAACGGAAGCGGTTTGGATTATTTTGCCCCCAAAGTGTGAGGAAATGTCAACGTTGCGATTTCACCAGGTTACTATCATTTTGTTTTTGTTTTTGTTTTTTAGTACAAGTGATGGGGAGGGGAGTTTCACACACAAACATTCATGGGTGATGACATAAATTCCAGTCGGGCCGAGTCCTTATCGGATCCCCGACCCTAATGGGGGAAGATTTTGGGGGAAAATAAAAATTCCTAGTCGGGATATGGCGTAGATGGTATTGTTATCCTTGTCCCATATCCAGCCCAATAAGTAATATATTTATTTTTAATTAAATATATAATATAGTATATCCATGTATTATTATGATATAATATAATTAATAAGTATATAATGTAATATGAGATTTTTGTAGAAATGTCACCTGCACTTATAACTCAATTTCAATTTGTCACCTTAAAGAAAAATGTCAGCTAATTTTTCAAAATGCATGATTTGTCATCTCACTTTAACATCATTTTCCATTCATTTTTAAGGGTATTTTAAAAATAGAAAAATTATTCTTAATTTTTTTAATCTTTTAAACAATTAAAATTGAAAAAAAAAACCCTCACGTTCCCTCATCCTTATGCACCACCATCGGCTCCCTCAGCCCACCCAAACAAAGTCCATCTTTTTCTTCTTCTTTTTTCTTTTCGGTATTTTTTTTCCATTTCCATGCTGAGAGTGAGAGAGAGAGAGTGAGTGAGAGAGAGAGAGAGAGAAGAAGGGGAGGGGGGGTCCAATGCGATGTGTTTTAGGAGAAAAACTTACCTGACATGGGGATAGGACTACAGTCCTATCCCCGTGTCAGGTAAGTTTTTCTTGACAAGACCGGACCCGAATTCCTCCTCGGAACTTGTGTCCAACCCTGCTTCCCGTCAGACACTACCCCGACGCAGGACCTACTTTACTAAAACGCCCCTTAACCTAAGTTTACAAAAATAGAAAAGTTGACTTCTGCCCGAATTTCGGCAGAGTCTCCTCTGAAAAACGGACTTTCCCAGAATTTCCACCTGTCAAAAACACAGAGAATATCCCAACAGGCAGCATGCACAAAGCAGAAGCACACAGATTAATAGGGAGGCCTCTGGCCTCTACCTCAATCCTAGGTGAGCGCTACGGAGCAATTAAAGGAATTTAAACTTTACAACCTGAGCAAAGGATAGCAAAGTAAAAATACAAGAAAACTCCTACAGGAGCCATTAGCCGTGATGCCTCGACGTGGTGGTCTTGACCTCGGGATCTAGTACCTGGGGGGCACAAAACAGAAAATGTGAGTGGACGAAAAATCAAACGTTAAACACCATTTTTCATGGAACATAATAACCCCCTCCGTTTTCGCAAATAATGACAAAGCACTTATGCAACAAAAATCCTTATGTATACGTACATACTTAAACAAACCGATACTTGAAAACAATTCCGTTAAGTTTGTACCTTGAAATACCATAAAGAAAACTGTAGCTTTGCTACTTCAGTAAAATTCTGGAAACCACAACTTGAACACTAAATTCTGAAAATAAACCATGAAATTAAATTCTTCCAAACGCTTTCCGTTTGCGTAAAACATAAATAACAACATTGAATAACTCCCCTTTTTCCTGGAACCCAACCTGTGCAGTTTCAAACCTTAATTTAAAATATGTACCTGTGCATCACCGTCCCGGTGCACATATTCAAACGTAATAATTCCTGGAAATATCATCCATAGACACACCCACATATATATATTTATAATAACATAAATGTAAAGTCTCAGAAAATCCCAACAAGGCAAATATAAAACCAAAACGACTAAAAACCAAGAAAACCCAAATTCCCAATCAACTATTTCCCGACGCAATGCCCGTAGGGCACACAAGAAGCAAGGAAGGATCCTCACCGAAAATAAAAATGAGAAAGGAATTATAGTAAGACGTATATATATATTATATATAAATAGTAAGACTCTTAGACCAATACTTGTACCGGGAAACAATCCAACAAGGGGATTGTTGGTGACTACATGGAGAAAAATCCCTTCACAACCACGTAGCCGGAACAAGCCGTCCCAACTGAGGACTAACTCCCGGACACGCACGTAAGAAAATACCTCAATATTGTGCGGCTGAATAAAGTCCTACGCTACAAGCAGATCACGCAAGGGCCTACAAGAATACCTCCATCAAGGGTGAACCGGGTTCCGTTGTATCCTGTATCCATTTCAGTAGCCAAGTATCCGGGAGGTACATAAAGTGGTGCTAATAGCACTCCATCTAGTATACATAATCCCTGACATACCCTAAATTCCAGGGTATTCAGTCCGTACCCAAATCCGAACACAATAATATCCGGACGTTACCCCGTCCATAATTGACACCCAAAATATGTACCATAAGAATATAGACACAAATGTCTGAACATATATATATATCCGAAACCCAAAGTATTCATAAACCTCCAACATCAAATATAATCCGTATAACCCATAAAACACAAATTCCAAAATTGAAACCAATATGTAACTCCATAATCGAAAAGTAGATAGAATTTCTTAAAAACGTGAAATCCAAGACCCAAAACATTTAATCAACGTATAAATATAAAATATAGAATATAAACTACAAATTCCCAAAATCATAAAATTCACACTCACGACATTATAAATTTCAAATATTAAAGTCAATCGAAACTCCTATGGTTAAAACAATATAAAACTCCAAAATCAAAATAACCAATATAAATAATTCTGAAAACCAACATGACAATAACCCCTAATTTGTCAAATATAAAACCCAAGAAATTCCCGGGTATTTCACCATACCCAAAACTGTATACAAAGATTACCGGACGTTTCTCCCGTCCCAAATTCAATACTCAAAGATATTTACTTAAGGTATAATTTAAATCCATGTTTCAAATATAATTTAAATTCCAATAACCTCATAAAATATTCTATCCAAGATTCAAAATATCATTAAAACTCCATAGTCAAAGCGACTGATTTTATATGCATAAATTCTCCGATGATTCCATCAAAAATCAAGTCCAAGACTTAAACAATATTTAAAATCCCAATAATCAAGATAAATCATTTATGCATTGCAATTCGTTCTTTAAAAATATGCTCGTTCAAAACAATGTCCACTCACAACAAGTCCACGCTGCTCAATCCTTAGAGAGCTTTTCTTCCGGAGTATGCGAAGCAAGAGTACCTATTTGAGAGAATAAACGGTTTAATTAATACTCGTACCTGACAACAAACTTTAACTCAAGAAACTAGTTCTCGGGTTTCAAAGTAAGCGTGCACAACTACCGGGGAGTTTTTAGAGTCAAACTACGTTTTTCAACAGGTGGGACCACCTCGGAAGACTCACGGTCAACTGATTGGTCAAACCTCCCGAATAGGTCAATCGGGCCTCCGGGGCCCACGACCTCCGATTTCAGATTCGAACAATCCTAAAGGTTCAACATGGTTTACTAAACACATCCCGACAGTTTGGTCTTGATCGAGCGGTCGAAACTGTGCCAATCGCACGACCGGACGGTAACCGGGTTACCTAACCCTAGGGTTAATGATTCGGAGTATCCGGGACTCCGATTCTTGATCCGTCAAATCCTACACGATCCTGGGGGTACGGGGAACAACATACTTGGAAATGGGATCGATCCAACGGCTCGAACATATCGAACTCGGATAACGCATAATAGGCGTAAATCCGTTCGACCGTCAAACGATAACCAAAATGGAATCCGAGCACACCTACGCGCTCAGGACGACATGGGGAACATTTTAGGACACAATGCACCACTACAACAGTGCCCCGACACCCGCCGGAATTGGGTGTGCATAGTAATTTCGGTGACCGAAAAAACTCCAAACCAAGGGTCAAGACTTCAGGTATAAGTTCAACTCAACCAGTGACGCATTTTATTAAACTACGACAACATCTAGTTTGGCCGGCAAGTGGCCGAAAATTCAACTCAAAAACCGGCCTAAATGGGTTTCTAAATCGAACAACCTAGGCTTGAAACCGATCTACAATACCTACATAAATGGATAGAGCATGAAGAGTAGATGAAATTTCATATCTCACTCGACCGAAACGGTTGCCTGAGTCGCCGGAAAACTCGTCGGAAAGTTCGATAACCATCGAACTTTCAGTCGCTCCAGTTTAAAATCCTTGAGTTTTCGAGCTAGGATAATGGGCAGGCTATGTAGAGGAGGAAGAGATGAAGATTTAGGAACTGGAATCACCTGAATCGGACACTTGTGGAGGGAGAAATCGCCAGTCAAAGTCTGGCCCGAAGAGAGGAAGAAAAATGAGAAAGAAGAAGAGAGAGCTGTCGGGGGAAGAAGAAGAAGAGGTTTCACTGTAGCATTTTACTGTAGCCGCTACAGTAAAATCTGAAATTCGTTTTTTTTTTATTCTAATCGCTTCTCGATCATTACAACTCGGACTTCGGTATACCGCATATCCACGAACTCGTTTCGACGAGCCGGACGCAACGGCGCAACCCATTTCTCCAAATTCCTTATGGAATTTTTAAAGTGCCTAAAATACCCTTAATCCCAGTGGCAAAACTGTAATTTCGCCAAAATTATTTATTTGACTAAACAATTGGGATTGAATAGTGAAATCGGGTCAGGGATGTTACATTTCTCATGTTTTAGGGGCAGGTGGGGTTAGGGTAGGGGAGAAAGGGAGAGAGAAGAGAGGTCTATTTTTTTCTTTTTTTCTTTTCTTGAAAATTGAAAGACTAAAATAGCCTTAAAAATAGATGGAAAATAAATGGTGTTAAAGTCAGGTGACAAATCATGGATTTTGAAAATTTAAAATGACATTTCTCATAAAGTTTTCTTTAAGGTGACAAATTGAAACTGGTATAAGTTCAGGTGACATTTTTACAAATATCCCATTTAATTTTTATCAATAATGCTGGGGACACTAAATTTAAATCCCAAATAATGTGGTAAGTGACACGTCATAAATATTTAATTAATCAATTCTAACTTGGATTATGATTTAGTGAATTTTGTTTTACAAAGAAAAATTACAAACCTTAAAACTTAATTGAATTAAAAGTTCTTCATCGTATCTATAGCAACCATATTGGATTAAAAGTTCTTCATATTTTATTTACCCTCTTCATACAAAATTTATGGGTTTTGCCACATGTTGTTGTTGGACTTGTTCATTTGGGTGTAGGCGATTAAAGCTTCACTACTACAAAAATCGCAATAGACGACGGTAATTTACCGTCGTAAATTTACTTTTTCAACCGTCGAGGAATCGACCGACATCTTTTACGCATAAAACCACGATGGTAAAATCCCGTCGTCTATTATATATAAAGACGACGCTTTTACTCAAAAACGTCGTCTATTAATCTAAAGACGACGGTTTTTATGAAATCAATGACGTCTATTATATGTAAAGACGACGGTTTGTAAGAACTGTCGTCTATTATGAAATAACAGTCGTCTATTATTATGAAATATGTCGTCTATTATGAAATAACAGTCGTCTATTATTGTGAAATATGTCGTCTATTATGAAATAACAGTCGTCTATTATATGTAAAGACGACGATTTTTATAAAAACAATGTCGTCTATTATATGTAAAGAAGACGATTTTGTGATATAATTGTCGTCTATTAATGTAAAGACGACGGTTTTTTGAAAGAAAGCTGCTTATTATATCCAAAGATGTTTTAATTTTACATTTTCCCTTTTTTTCCTTGCTTCCAATGGTTCTCTACAACGATTTTAGCTAAAAAATAACCATAATGCTTTGTGAACAATAAATTCAGCTCCAAATAATCCAATGGTTCTCTTCAAGAATAATTTGTTTCATAAAACTTGAAGATTCAATAATAATTACATAGTTTACCAATCTTCATTCCTATATATCTATACAAAATATCATATCCATAATATTAAACTATAATTAGAAAAAGAGGGGCTACATATGAAATTCGATCCGAATTTCATCAATTTGTTCTTGTGTGTATGAGTTACCGTTGCCTTCTCGCACTGCAAAACAGGATTAAAAAAAAGGAAGCAAGTTTTAGTTAGAGATACATTTAACAGGATTAAAAAAAAAGAAACAAGAAACAAAAGCCAGAAGAGGGGAGCATAACTTATTTGGATTTCCTCTGACTTGGAGCAAATTAACTTCAAATAATTTGAGAAACTGAAAACCGGAATGAAAGATTAGAATATGAGCAAAGGAATGACTTGGAGCAACTTTCGATGGAGACAGAAAACTTTAAGGTCAGAATATGAGTTGAAAAAGATAGCGAAATGTTATATATATAGGGTTTAGGGAAAATTCGAAAAATTACAATTCGCGGTCAAATTTTTCAAAAGACCGCGTTTTTAAAGATGACGGAAAGTAAAAATCAAAACGTCGTATAAATTAAAATATACACGACGGTTTTTAAATAGTACGGTCGTTATAAACATATACTACGTCAGTTAGTTACGAAACCGACGTCTTAAATAAAAAAATTCGGAGAAATAGAAATTTGTGTTAAACAAGAAACTAAATATACAATCCTACTTGAGAACTCAGTTGTTGTTGTACACCCAACCGAAGTTCTTAGATGGGTTGGGTGTAAAAATACAACTGAGTTTGCAAGAAAGACATTCTTGCATGAGAGGTGAGAATTGAGATATACAGAACGTTTGGAATAAAAACTCCAATTTAAACGAATTATTTAGAATTGGAAAACTAAAAGTGACTTTATTAAGACTTGGAAACCGAAAAGGGCCTTTATTTTGACTTGGAAACCTAAAAGCCGCCATTTCAGTCCCCAATTTCGCAGATAAAGCGTGCCGATTTAGTTCGAAAGTTTCCGAAATTGAAACCTACAACGACGGTATTTATGTTTACCGTCGTCGTTTTACTGACGTTTATTTCGACTTTTGTTGTCGCGCTTGTTTTAAACAACAATGACGGTATAATTAATATAAACGACGTGAAAATGATTTACAATGGCGATATAATTAATATAACTGTCGTATTATCTGAAAAACCACGTCGTTATATTATATTATAACGACGTGGTACCGATTTACCACCACCTTTTATTTATAAGAACTGTCGTAGTCCAATGTCTAATATGGCGTAAAATAATAAAAGACAGGACGTGGTTAATTAACTTTACATGGCGGTAATTATAAAATTACGGTCGTATTAAATAGCACTTGATACGTATGTTAATAATACCGTCTATTATATTTAAAGATGTCAGTTTTTATGAAAAAATGTCGTCTATTATATATAAAGATGACAATTTTTATGAAAGAAATATCGTCTATTATATATAAAGAAGACGGTTTTGTGATAGAATTGTCTTCTATTAATGTAAAGACGACGGTTTTTTTGAAAGAACTGTCGTTTATTATATCCAAAGATGTAGTAATTTTACATTTTATCTTTTTTTTTTTGCTTCCAATGGTTCTTTACAACGATTTTTTTCTTGCTAAAAAAACAACCATAATGCTTTGTGAACAATAAATATAGTCAAGAATAATTTGTTTCATAAAACTTGAAGATTCAATAATAATTACATACAAAATATTTACCAATCTTCATTCCTATATATCCATACAAAATATCATATCCATAATACTAAACTATAATTCGATCCGAATTTCATCAATTTGTTCTTGTGTGTATGAGTTATCGTTGCCTTCTTGCACTGCAAAACCAAGATAAAAAAAGAAGCAAGTTATAGTTAGAGATACATTTATAAACCTTTTGCAACTATAACAGGATTTAATAAAAGAAATAAGAAACAAAAGCCGTAAGATGGGAGCATAACTTATTTGGATTTCCTCCGACTTGGATATAAACGACGGAAAGTAAAATTAAACCGCCGTATAAATTATAATATAAACGACGGTTTTTAAATAATAGGGACGTTCTAAATATATACTACGTCGCTTAGTTACAAAATCGACGTCTTAAATAAAAATAACTACAGAGAAATAGAAATTTGTGTTAAACAAGAAACTAAATATGCAATCTTTGGGAACTCAGTTGTTGTTTTACACCAAACCGAAGTTATTAGATTGGTTTGGTGTAAAAACACAACTGAGTTCCAAAGAGAGACATCTTGTATGACTGAAACCATTCAGAGATGTGAGAATTGAGACTGAACGTTTGGAATAAAAACTCCAATTTAAAGGAAATATTTAGAATTGGAAAACTAAAAGTGACTTTATTAAGACTTGGAAACCGAAAAGGGCCTTTATTTCGACTTGGAAACCTAAAAGCCGCCGTTTAGGTGTCCAATTCGCAGATAAAGCGTGGCGTTTCAGTTCGAAAGTTTCAATTTGAAACATACAAAGACGGTATTTATGTTTTCCGTCGTCGTTGTAATCGACGTTTATTTCGACTTTTGTTGTCGCGCTTGTTTTAAATAACAACGACGGTATAATTAATATAAACAACGTTAAAATGATTTACAATGGCGATATAATTTATAGAACTGTCGTATTATCTGAAAAACCACGACGTTATATTATATTATAACGACGTGGTAACTATTTATCACCACCTTTTATTTATAAGTACTGTCGTAATCTAATGTATAATACGGCGTAAAATAATAAAAGAGAGACGTGGTTAATTAACTTTACATGTCGGTAATTATTAAATTACGGTCGTATTAAATAGTACTTGATACGTCTCTAATAATACAATTACCGTCGTGTTCATTGGATGTTCAAAACGGCGGTATTATATGTAAAACGTCGTCTATAATTACTACGTCGGTATATTTACACATACCGTCGTTGTTTATTTGTTTTCTTTTTTCTGATCGAAATGGCATGTTTAATAAGACGACGCTTTTAAAGTTTTATGCGTCGTGTTTTAAAAATGCCCAAATGAATTTCCAATTTTTAGGTGTTTTAGTTTCTGATCCACGTCGGTGTTTATATTACCGTCGTCGTTTAAAATTTAACGACGGTATTTATTTTGTCCGTCGTCGTTTTACCGACGTCTATTTCGATTTTTGTAGTAGTGCTTGCAATTCTTCAGCTTCTACGCCAAACGGCCCCATCTTCTATCCATTTGGAACTATGACCATGTATATAGGCATATTAGCAACCTGGTGGCGTAGCAGGAATGAAAACTGAGACAGCCCATATCCAATTCCATTATGCAATATGAGACGGCCATGAGCCTGGAGATTAGATGGTTGGGAATATGGTGGTGCTTTGGTGGTTTGATAACACAATCAATTTTGGGGTTTTTAGGTTACACTCGTATTTTTTTTTCTTCATAATTATTATATCCAATGAAAAATTACTTTTTAATACATGTGGCAATTTAATTATTTAAAATTAATGACATGTCATTTGACACATTATTTGGGACTCAAATTTGGTGCAAAAATTTTGTGTCCCTAGCATTACCAAAAAGATGCCAGTATCACTTATTGTATCAAACTTTGCTAGGTTTTCTCCATCTCTATAAATTTATCAAACGCTGCCAAAACCCATCATGTGCTTTATGTTAGCTTTTCTCCCTTTCCAAAGCTCATAATTGAAGTTGTGCCCGGTCTAAGGAATAGCCCAAAAACATGATATGTTGATGCAATAAAAATCTCTAGATGAGAACAACAAGTGTGGACAATATGCCGGAAAACAAATCAATATGAGAAAGAATAAAAAAAGGTCTTACAAGTCTTAACTCACAAGACTAACTCTCACAAGGCAGACTTGCCTACTCGCCTTTGCTACTCAACCCAATCAACAATTTGTCTTCCTTCGTCAACAAGAGATGACACAACCCTAGTCTCAGCTGCTCACACCTCAAGGCACGATTGTTGATCACCAACATGCATAATGCTCATGGACTCACAAATATATGAAAAGATGATAATTTAATCACTCATGGAGGCCAACAAGGAACAACCACATGAGTTTTCAATATAAATTATCAAAAGTTCTCTGGAAAAAATAAATTCTCTCGTGCTTTTCTTTTCAAAGTCGCAGAGAACAAAGTGGCTAAAGTTACTTTCTTATTTTTCACCCTCAAGAATAGGTCAAAGACAAAAAGGCCTTAAGCAAAAATGGGCTTTTGCACAAATAATCTTTCTTTAAAACAAATAAAGCCACTTAACTAAATACTTAGCAAAAAAGACAAAAGAAACCTTTTATCAACACAAAGCCGTGCATAAATAAACACCAACTAAAGCGTATTAAACCTTCGTTCAAAACTCACTGATGTCTAGCACTGGATTATTTAGGACTGAAACCATATATCAGCCTTATACATATGACAGCCACTTTTGATAAACTTCCAAATGTGCAAATATGATTGCATGGATGCAAAACATACATTGGTATTGTCTCTGAGCCACACTGATCTAGGATTGCAGAATGTCACTTAAAAACTATAAGTTACACTCAAAGACCTACTCTATGTTTTTGTAACAGTAAATTGCCAATATACAAAAATTGGTCCTAACAATCTCCCCTTTTAGCATTTCCTATACAAAAACTCCAATTACAATGGTCCTAACAATGTCCCCCTAAACGAATTACAAGTGAATGAAAAGAATTCCTAACAAAAAAATGACCACTTGCAATAGAGAAGGTGTAAGGTTTTCATATTAATTAGTTTTTTAGCTTTCCTTGACACCATTAACATCTTGTAATAAGCTACTCAAAGAGGATTAGGATTAGACTAAAGTTGTTGGTTTAAAGTGGTCCTCACATAAAGCAATTGTCTGGTCCTCCCACAAAGCGATTGTCTGCTCCTCAACCAAGAGATTTTGGCATTACTCAATAAAGGCAAAATCATGCATTGCATTTCATTATGTGCTGCTGGTCCACTTGAATGACATGTCATAAGGATGGTACAATTTTACCGTTTTCTGCTAGCCTTTACACCTCTATCCAGAAAAATTCTCATTGTCTTATTTGATAGCCATTACACTGTTGACATATGTAGGTCCTGTCCTAGGGCAATCTTTCTTTCTCCTTACTATGAAGGAGGTATTTATGTCAAGCAGCCGTCACCTCATAGAGAATATAGACTGTCATATTTTGGAAAGTCTGCAGGCATAATCTTTTTCATGGTGAGGGCAGTGAGGTTGCATTTATGAGATTTTAGGAAAAATCAGTTTTTCATAAAATCTGCTCTTGCTCACTAAATCTACATCTAGAAGTTCTAAATCATATATATCATTTAGATCTCGAGTTCAAATTTTAAGATTGATTTTCTCCAAGAATGATTTCTTGAGAAAATTGATCCTTTCTTAAATATATATTATCATCACTGCATCTGATTGAGTAGTGCTATGTTGTTGGTGCCATGAGATGACTGAGCTGAAGTATGAAGCTACCATTGTCATGATAGACTAGCTGCAAGCAACGTTGCTGTGAAGAAGAAGATAACTTGGAGAGGTATAGCTGCTCCTTTATAGAACTAGGAATCTTGAGCTGTATCTGTTGATCTCTGTAACTATTTCTTCATGTTAGTGGATTGCCTGGTCGGATCGATGACCCCCAGTTTTTTCCAGTGGTGGGTTTCTGGGTAAACATTTCTAGTGTGATTCTCTAGTTTATATGTCTAGTCATACGGTATGCATTATATCTGAAAAGGTTGATGAATGTCCACACACCTATCACTCTAGTTTTTGCAAGCACATGGGATGCCTAGATTGACGGGTCCTTCTGAGTGCATAGGTTGTCACGTAGCTTTCTTCTAGATTTGCAGGGGTATGAGTATTGCGTTTGAATGTGCTTGGTTTGGTTAGTCTGCATTCATAAGCTTTGTAACTAAGGATTATCTTAGTCTCATATTAGTTAGGAATCCTTGTTGTTTGTCTCCCGCTTGTCTGTTTCGATTATTGAGGGTTTTAGTTTACCCTCTTCACCTAAGTACCAATTATAGAAGGTAACCTAAATTATGCACCACTAAACCAAAAATAACCAGTGGAAAGCATGTATGACTGAAAATACAATATGTAAGTAAAATTTGAAGTCATAATGTTTACTCCCCCTTTTTTGGATAGGCAATGGCAAACTTCCCTTCAAAGCAACAGCTGCACCACAAAAAAACAAACTCCCCCTCAAATCAATAGCCACGGTTCTAGTTGCCAACTGAGGATTTTAGTCATTTTTTGGATTGTATGTGATTCTATCCAGATCAATTCAACATGTTGTTGTGTTTGGTCACTAGAGAAGATTTACCCATATTTGACACTATATTTTTGTTTGTTCATCAATAATAACTATAATTTATTTTCAAAAGAAAAATATCGCTTGTATATAAATAAATAAAAAAGAAATAGAATTGCCAATGTGGTCTAACCCAGTGAAAAAGAATCTTGACTTACAGACCAGTGGTCTAAAATTTGAACCCACATGACACCATGACACGTAGGCTGAGGCTAGCGTAGGCTTGCGATTGAGTCCATCTATTAATGCCCATTACAATAGGCGTTTATGCCGCCCCAAAGACCCAATTAATGTTCAAAGTCCTTGCTTACTACTCTTGCACCTCACATTTTGTTTGAGTTCACTTTCAGTTTGTCCATGTTCATAGCTATTGGGTAACACAAAAAAATTCATAGCTATTAGAAGAAGCTAAACCCACTCTCTCTCATATACTGCATGCATGCCCAAGTAAAGCCCCAAAGAGGCATGTACAGCACATGTCTAATTTATCGCATTGGACTAGGTCTTTAAATGATTGATACAGTAACCATATGTACGTATTGATAATCAAGAAAACCTAAGAAAAAAAAATAATTTAGTAACTACGTATATATGTACCCAACCCGGGTTTCATCCAAGGTGCTCACTTTCTATTTACATACTTAAATTTTTCTCTTTTTGCAATACCCATCTCGAATTACATACGTATAAAAGGGCGGAACCAGAAATAATTTTCTAAAAGTTGGGTGGAGACGGTAGGCTAATTTTTGTTAAGTGGAGTGGATGGAGTTAAATCTTTAGGATGGAGCGAGCTAATTTTGTTAGGACAATGTGTGAGCTTTCTAAAAATTTGCACTATAATACTTTATTTTCAAAATCTTACACCTTAGCTTCAGCCCCTGGTGGTAATCTCTGGTCAGGTAAAGCCTGTCCAGCCGCAACGTAGCTCAACATTTATATAATATCTCTTAAAGTTATATAAGGAGTCTAAGAAATCTTGCCAGTTGGTAAGGTTATTGCCGAAAGATGAAACTTTACAAGACGTACGCATGGCCATTGGCCTGCCTCTAAAAGGGGATTAATTTCCTATTCCACACCCGTTTATATATAGGATCTACCTTTAATTACAAGTGCACGTGATTGACCCTTTGCAATTTGTTGGTAGTCAATCCATCGAAACCATAAATTAAATAGATTTGTAAATACTCTTTTTAAATTGGAACATCTCTACTCCTATAAACTAAAATTATCAACGTAATTAGTCAAATAAGAGATGGGTATAATACATATGTAAAAATGATTAGGCAAATTTCTGAAAAACACAAGGTGAAAATTCGGCTATTATATAAAAATTTAAATTTTGTTATTTATAATCATTTTTTTCAAAAATACGTGCAAAATATAGATGAAATACGCGAATAATATAATTATTATTATTGCAATATGTACATAAGTTTATAATACACGAATAATACATTTTCATTATAAAAAAAAGCGCATTTTTGTATTTTTAGAATTATATGGAAAACAGAAATATCTTTAAAAATAAGCAAGCATACATATAATAAATAATATACGAATTTGCTAACTAGGGTTATCAAAATGGCAGATGCATTGATGTATTAAGTTTTGGCAGGATAAGTGTAGGTGCAATGCAACACAACTATAATTAACATTTTCTATAATTAGAAATGTGCCAAGGTACACCGACCAGTATTTAGATTAATTTTAGGGCTAGCTAAAATCTGACTTTTTGAGTGCCCATGTGTGAGAGAGAACAGGTGGAGTGGAAAGTAAAGAACACCTTTACGTTTAGTGTGAGCAAGATGCAAAGTTTGATATTTTCAAGACCTTATAAAAGGGGAGGCCAGCATCAATAGCAGTCATAATCACGAAGCTCAAAAACACACATACAATCAGCACCAAATGGCTCAAGCTATGGTGCGCTTAGGTGTGTTTTTGGCCATCCTCTTGATGCTTGTTGCGGCAGAGGCAGCAACTTCTCATCCAAAGCCTAAGAAAGTCAAGTGCAAAGACAAAAATTTCTACAAGTGTTACCACAAAGACCTTTACTGCCCTGCATCATGCCCCCGCACTTGTGTTGTGGATTGTAAGAAATGCAAACCTGTTTGTAAAGCACCGCCGCCACCACCACCACCTCCACCACCACCGCCACCAAGACGTAGGCACCCTCCTCCGCCTCCAAAGCATTATCATCGTTCACCACCTCCACCTTCAGTTATTCCTACTCCCCCTCCTTCCACTACCACTCCACCTCCACCCCCTACTTCTACTCCTTCATCTCCACCACCTCCTGCTTCCACGCCATCACCTCCGCCACCCACTACTTCTACACCACCTTCCTCATATCCTCCACCTCCCCCTTCTTCAGAGAGCTCTGGAGAAAAGAGAAAATGCAAGAACAAGAACTACCCTCATTGTTATGGCCTAGAGCATACATGTCCTAGTGCTTGCCCTGAGCAATGTGAAGTTGACTGCGTCACATGCAGTCCTGTTTGCAGTAAGTTCAAAAAACCTATTGTTTATGTAATTTATTAGAATGTGATTTCCACTAACCCCTTTCTTTTTCCTACAATAATACGATTATACGACTATACTAGTTGTCCTTTACAGTTAATGTGTTAATTGTATAACAATTATCAATTGCTACATCCTATATAAGCTAAAGTTGC
Source organism: Prunus padus (assembly GCA_024362665.1). Lineage (NCBI taxonomy): Eukaryota > Viridiplantae > Streptophyta > Magnoliopsida > Rosales > Rosaceae > Prunus > Prunus padus. The sequence continues at coordinate 9,801,468 of JANFAM010000015.1, forward strand.
CAAGCTTTTATATTTATTTATTTATTGTGTGCACAAGTAATTTATAATGATTTTTGTGAAATTACTCTTTTGTCCTAATGATTTAAATCATAACTCTGGAAGAAATAATTAGAATGGATTTTGATAAGTCTGGGTTTATAGTAAACTTAGTCACATAATTAATTGATAATTATGCTTCACTAATATATGTGAGAATATAATATTGCAGACTGCAACAGGCCAGGGGCTGTGTGTCAAGACCCCAGATTCATTGGTGGTGATGGAATAACCTTCTACTTCCATGGCAAGAAAGACCAAGACTTCTGCATAGTTTCTGATTCAAATCTCCACATCAACGCCCACTTCATTGGCAAGAGAAACCAAAACATGAAGAGGGACTTCACTTGGGTGCAGTCTATAGGGATCCTCTTTGGAAACCACAAACTCGTCATCGGTGCCAAAACCACGTCAACTTGGGATGACTCCAACGACCGTCTCTTCTTATCCATTGACGGCGAACCCATAAACCTCCCGGACAGCGAAGGTGCTAACTGGCAATCAATCTTATCACCAGGAGCACTCAGCATCAAACGTACGAAAAACACAAATTCGATAGAAATTGAAGCTGAAGGGAACTTCAAGATCAAAGCAGTAGTGGTGCCTATAACAGAAAAGGACTCCATGATCCATAAATATGGGGTTACACAAGAGGATTGCTTTGCTCATCTTGACTTGAGCTTCAAGTTTTATGCCCTAAGTGGGGAGGTGAATGGTGTTTTGGGCCAAACATATGCAAGCAACTATGTGAGTAGGGTTAAGATGGGTGTGGTGATGCCTGTTTTGGGTGGGGACAAAGAATTTGCATCCTCTAGTATCTTTGCCTCTGATTGTGCGGTTTCAAGGTTTAGTGGGGAATTTGTTAAGAACAACTCTTCAGAGAGCTTTGAGTATATGAATTGTGCTAGTGGGAAGGATGGCCGTGGAGTTGTTTGTAAGAGGTGATTGAATATCTCTTGGAGTACTATTGATATATGCATGTAATAAATAATAAATGCCAAGACTCATGAAATGGTATGTCTGGCTCTAGCAGTTTCAATTGATATTGGTGTAATATTGGTCATGTATTGTTGATTTCTATAAACTCAAGTTGTTATTATGTGCGGAATTATTAGCATAATCTTTATGTGCTTCTTAACACAACTAAAAGAAATAAGTATATTCATCTTAATGACGGATCCGAATTTGGAACCTCTATTTGGATGTTCTTTACCATAATCTGCTTGACTTTTGTTGTTTACGTGTTACCTAATTTAAATTTCATCCCAAACCAAAAGATTGGGTTGGCCTGACCCATTAGGTTTTATAAAGAAAAACCGAAATGGTTCACATCAAACTATATATCTTCATTACTCAATTTATTTTTCCTTCAATCTCTCACCATAACCACAAGATTTTCGTACTCTATTCCAAGATCAAAATATGATGGTTTTACAAGAAAGCATACGAAAATCAAATTTGAGACTGCCCATTAGTCAAAACTTAGGGTTTTTAGGTTCAATGGTCCCTGAACTTTGACCCGAGATTCGCATTTTGGTCCCTCAATTTCCAAAATCATTCCCATGGTCCTTCAACTTCAGTTTCGTTAGAACAAATGGTCATGTCGTCAATTTTGTTAACTTTTTCTATTAAATTTGAGCATGTGCATGGCACATGGTGTACTATTGAGGGTCAAAATCGGAAATTGCTTCACTCCTGGGGTAATAAATTAAAAATATTCAGAAGGTTGTTTAGTTATTATTTTTTGTAGGGTGAAAGGAATATTCGAATGGTGGAAATTAAAAATAATACAAAAAGACCATTTTGCCCCTGCATTTAACGGAAAAGATGACAAAATTGACGGCATGACCATTTGTCCTAACGGAACTGAAGTTGAAGAACCACGAGAATGATTTTGGAAATTGAGGGACCAAAATGCGAATTGGGTCAAAATTCAGGATCATTAAACCTAGAACCCCAAAACCTAATAAAGGTCATAAGCAATCTTAAGTGGTTTCCATATAATAAGCAAATATAATTTTTCAGTGCATTTCTTTTCGGACAAATAGGGCTTGGTTCTTCGGAAAAAAGAGGGCTTGGTTCATGGTCTCGCCTTTCTATTTTTATTTATTTATGAATTACCAAGATTAGAGATTTGGTTGTCTCAGTGCTTACTCACCCCAAATCCATGGTTGGATATATGATCATATCTCCCAATTTGTTATTGTAAGAGAAATAGCTCACCGGAAAACTGGAAGATGGTCTATCAATCTGAAACCTTTTCGTTTCTTGTTACATAGCCCCAAAGCCCAAAAAGCTAAACCAACCACCAGTGCTTATACGAACGATCCAATCCAAAGCAAAAACTCATAGGCTGTTTGGTGGACCGGATTGGACTGATTAGGATAAGATTTGAAGTGTTGGACTGGGCTAGACTTTTAAGTCCTATGAGTTGTTTGGAAATGCTATAAGAGCATTTCCAACATTAGTAGCAAATAAAACTCGTCAAATTGAAGTTTATTGACCTACGTGGCAATTTGGAAAACTTTTTTTGCTACTTGAATAAAATTTGCTATAACAGACTCTTTAATTCAATTAATGTAAGAGCATCTCCAACAGTGGTAGCAAAAAAAACTCTTCAAATTGAAGTTTGTTGACCTATGTGGCAATTTGAAGAGCCTTATTTGGTATTTTAATATTTTGTGTCTCATCAGTCTCTTCAATTCAATTAATACAATATTTGACTTAAAACAATAATAATTAATAACATTTGAAATAATTAATAACATTCTTTTTTTAAAAAGATAATATTCTAGAAAATAAATAATATTTATTAAATTTACATCAAACCCATCAAGAAAAATAAATGTTTTTAGCCTTTTGATATGATTTTGATTCTCCCAAAACAAAATAAATGTTTTGAAGAGGCAAGGTCAACTTACCAATTTTGAAGAGAGATAATGGGGTTGCAGATTTGATGACTAAGGTTGAAGAGACTGTTGGAGGGAATTTTTCTGATGTGGCCCACTTATTTGAGCATCCCAAAGTGGTTGAAGAGACTGTTGGAGATGCTCTAATATCATGGAAAAGAATGAAAAATATGAAAACATGTGAAAAATGTCTATGTATTTATTAGGGTTAATTACAGTTTAGTACTATGTGGTCGTACCCTTAAGGCATGTTAGTCCCCGCGTTTTTAATTTTAATAATAACAACCCTGATCTTGTAAATTTTTTACAGTCCGATTCCACCGTTAAGTTTTCCTCTATTTATTCCGTTACTTGCCTACGTGGCACTCATGGGTCCCACATTTTAAATTTTTTTAATTTTAAATTGATTAAAATATGAATAAAATATTAAAAACTTAAAAAACACACAAATTAAAAATTAAAAATAAATCTCTCTCTCTCTCTCTCTCGAACCTCTCTCTCCCTTCGTCTCCGCCCCTTCCCGATTCCCCCTCCCCCAATGACCACCGCCCTCTGGTATCACCCACGTAACCCCTCTCTCCCCTCTACGCTCTCCTCTACCCCGTCGATTTCTTCTTCACCCTAGCCTGCAACCCAGCCCCTCCCTCTCCTTCCTCCCGATTTCCCACTGATTTCTTTTTCCCCAACCCCTAGCACCCCACCCTCGACCTTAATAACCACCATCTCTTACCGACTTTATCCCACCACCATCTCCTCGACTTTACCGCACCACTCTCCCCGACCTAACCCCTCCACCAGACCCAACCCCCATCCACCTCACTCTTCACCTCTAACGAAACCCAACTCCAATCGCACCACCACTCATCTTCCCAACCTCAACCACAAAACCCTCATGCAAAACTACCCAGCAATACTGTCTCCCAAAGAATGAAGATCGATATGGTCCTGTTCTTGTTCTTTTTCCTTCTTTTTTTTTCATTTTTGCTAATCACGCATATATGTTTAATTATGCAGAGTAATTTTTAGGTTGATGGATAGATATGATTCGATTTGGATCGAGGAGAGTTGAGGAAATAGATTTGCTGGGCTATGAGGAAATGAATATGTCGGGAGAGGGAGGATTCGGGGTTGATAGGTGGGGATTGGAGTTTGGGGTCGGGCGGGGAGAAGAAATCCGAGGGGTGGGGGTGGGTCTGTGGGTGAAAAACTAGAAGGGAGAGGGGGATGGGTTTGGGGGTGGAGGATGGCTTGGCGGGAGTGGCTGAGAATGGTGTTATGGAAGAGAAGGAAGGGTTGGGTTGATCGGGAAGAAGGGAGAGAGAGATTTATTTTTAATTTTTGTGTTTTTTTAGTTTTTAATATTTTATTCATATTTTAATCAATTTAAAATTAAAAAAATTGAAAATGTGGGACCCATGAGTGCCACGTAGGCAAGTAACGGAATAAATGACGGAAAACTACGGTGGAACCAAATTGTAAAAAATTTACAAGATCAGGGTTGTTATTGTTAAAATTAAAAACGCAGGGACTAACATGCCTTAAGGGTACAACCACAGGGTACTAAACTGTAATTAACCCTATTTATTATATGAAAAGAAAAAAATGCATATTTTTAACATTTTGAAGGTGGTTTTGTTTTTCCAAAGTAAAATTAAATGTTTGAAGAGCCAAAGTCAACTTACCCGTCCTGAAGAGAGAGAAAGAGGCTGCAGCTTTGATGACTAAGGTTGAAGAGGCTGTTTGAGAGAGTTTTTTTGACGTGGCTCACCTATTTTAGAATTCCAAAGCTATTGAAGAGGCTGTTTGGAGATGCTCTAATGACGGGGGTTGTGGGAGGGGTTCAATCCAACTATCCAATAAGAGAGAGAAAATATTGGACTTGAACTTTTTTTATAATTGGATTGAACCCTTCATTGAACCTCCTCACCAAAATTCCCCTTATTTTTTTTATAATTGAATGCTCTAATGACGGGGTTGTGGGAGGGTCCATTGCACTGTTTGGTACAAGACTAGACTAGACTACATTGAACTTCAATATTTTTTATAATATTTTTTTGTTTTTTTATATCAGAAAAAATTAATTTTATAAAAAACATGCGCACATAATTAAAAGTAAGAAAGCCCCATCACATATGTGCGCATGTTTAGACAAAAATATAACAAAGTAAAAACTCACCAATCCAATCCGGACTTGACCTATGTCCAATTAATTGGACTCATCTAGTCCAATCCAACTCACCAAATGGGTTCATAATTCATACTCTTAGAATTGTTAGTCGATAGATGATACTTATTTTGTTGTTAATAAATTCTGGAATTGCATTCATAATTCAGCCAAAAGAGTCACTAGCCACAAATGGCCACTACAATAACGGAGCGATCTAACATAAAAGTTAAGCCAATCAGGTGCGCCTCTGAAATTGGTACTTAGGTGAAGGGGGTAAATTAAAACCCCAATAGACAGATTTAAGACAACAATGATTAATTGTTCCTAGTAACAATATGACTAGTCAATTACTAGTCATAGATCTATGAACAAACAAGCCCAGCACAGATTCATCACAAATCAAATATAAGAACCTGCAAGTCTAAATAACTACGTAACAATCTAGGCACTCAGAATGATCCATCAATCTAGGCATCCCTTGTGCTAGCTACAACTAGAGTGAATGGTGTGTGAACATTCATCAACATATCGGAGATAATATATAAAGTATGGCTAGTCATAAAATCAAGAATAACACACCAGAAATGTTCACCCAGAAACCCACCATTGGGAAAAACTGGGGGTCATCACTCCGACCAGGCAATCCACTAAGTCAAGAAGATTCTTACAGAAAAAGTAATCACAAGCTCAAACAATCCTAGGTCTATTTAGGAAATGAGCACTACCTCCTGTGCAACCTTCTTCTCCAAACTTAGTTGAGCTAGTAGCTTGTCATTCATGGAAATGGCAGCTAGTCCATCAGCTTCTTCACTCCATGGCACCGCAACTCAGCTCCGGATTGTCACCAATGAATGAAATATAGATTCTGAGATGAAAGGGTCAATTCCTTCAAGAAACCATACTCTTGAAGAAATCAACCAAGAATCTGATCTAGACTGAAAAAGATGACTAGTCATAATAACCCGAATGCAGACTCAAAAAGATGACTAGTCATAATAACTCAGATGCAAACTCAAAAAGATGACTAGTCATAGTAACTCGAGATGCAGACTCAAAGCGATGACTAGTCATAACAGAACCCATATGCAGATTTTAAAAACACATCATATTTCAAAATCTCATAATGAAAACTCATACCTAAGCAAGTAGAGAATGCAGAGTAGAAGTTATACTCTCAAATTCTCAAAGGGTGAAGTAGGTTTCAAAGATATAAGTAGATTTCAAAAATGATTTGAAAACCCCATTTCAAAAGCCATGAACACTTTCACACAAACCAAAGAGAAAACCAAGTTTTCCAAAATGGTGCAAATGAAAGAGATGGGAGATGAAAACTTTGATGTGCAAAGCTTTGGTCAGATTTTCTCAAAAAGAATTAGCTTTCAAAATGAAATCTTGAAATCTCATTTCTATGCCATGAACACTCTCAAACAAACCAAAGAGAAAAACAAAGTTTTCCAAAATGGTGAAAATGAAAGTTAAGAGAGATGAAAACTTTGTATCACTAAACAAAAGTTTGATAAATGAAATTTCAATGAAAGCCCAAAAGGAATTCAAGAACCCATGAACTCTTCTCTCAAAAACCAAAACCTAATTTATGCACCATCTCTCACTAGAACTCTTTCTCTCTCTAAAAACCCATCTGAAAAATGTAAAATGAAGAGTTGAAGAGTCCAGACCAGCCCCACCATTTTGGTAGGTCAAAAGGACACATGGCAACTAATGATTGGACTTATAATAAGGAAAATCACGTGCCTTAGTTAAAAATCCCGTGCTGGAAATATTTGCATATATGACTAGTCATCTAGCCAAAATATGACTAGTCATCTAGCCAAAAATCAAAACACAATATGACTAGTCATCTAGACAAAAATCAAAATATGACTATAATGATATGCATGTAGGAGAACACTATAATGGATGCAATGCATACATAAACATATTACCTTCATCGATCTTGATTGCATTAGGCAATTATGAAGTTGATCTCACCACAATAGTCAACTTTGCACTAACATGAACTAGCCTAAATTCTTTGAGCTTGATCATACATATGAGATTACATGTTTGTCAAGGAAAGCTAAAAACATTAGTTAAACAAAACCTAACAATCTCCCCTTTTGGCTTTCCTTGACAAAAACTCATTTACTCACAACTCAGCTCACAACCCAACCCAATAAACTAGAATAGTCACAGTGATTTGCCAAATAACAGTACCTGCAAAAATCACAACCTCCGGACAAAGAACAAGTGTAAAATCACATAAATTGGTTGGGTATGTTTCTCCCCTTTTGACATGGAAAGAACAAAAAGGTAAGTACATCCATACAAGATAGAGAAAACATCAATCAATAAAACATGCATGTAATCGTAGTCATATGCATAACAATCAAGGGCGAAAAAGAATGAGATTCAGTAGGTTCAACTAAAAGACACCCAAGTATAGTATAGAAAGTGAAAACAATATGGCCAAACACAAATAACTCCCCCAAAATCAAAGATCCCGTACAAAACATACTCCCCCTAAATGAAATAGTTCAAGCAACACAATTATCAAATCAAGGGGTAGCCAATGAAAATCTTTTTACACACCATAGTGCAAAAGCAAAACAATAAGATTGATATATTTGAGGCAACACTCATAAGCAAATTTGGAAAAGGCACCAAGCAAGATAAACCCTAAATGTGTGCTTAAAATTAGGAACATGTGAGAGAGAACAAAAGACATAAGTTTCTAGGTTGTCCAAATAACACGACATAGCTTCCAAAAAACAAAGAAGAAGAAGAGAGTGAACTTAGTGATATGGACTAGTCATGCATATCTAAATTTGAGGTGGCATCAAAAGACCAACAACCTCAAAAACACAGCCAAGAACAAAAGAGAGCAAATCAACCGAGATAAGGCTTAGGAAGGCAACATTGATGTATGAAAATGATAATAAAAAAAACAGCAAGAATGTTGCCAAAACACATGCATCTCAAAGAAAATCCCCCAAACTTTAACAACCACAAAATAAATTAGCCAACAATCCAAAACACATATAGCACAGCAGACTCGTTAGATTTCAAGAATTATGTTAGGCTAAATCATTAAATGTGGGAACACAACTCATCAAGATGACTAGTCATAGACCAAAATGGAGTCATCCAAACACGACCATACATAAACATAATACCAGTGTTCAAACAGAGGATGTAAATGAAACAAGGAGAAAAAAGTTATGTTCGGAAGAAATACTGAGATTTAAGCCACACAAAAAAAAGAGAACCATTCGACGCCGAAACGCATGTGGAGATCCAACGATGAGATGCATCTACCTATGATGGTTGGATGAAAATCATAACAAAATGAAGACAAATAAGGGAAACCTTCTGTCTCTAAAAGTGGGAGAAGAGGATAAGGGAGGAAGAGAAGAGGGGAGGAAGAACAGTGGCTTCCTCCCCCTCAAAGTGAAAACGGCTGTAGAAGTGTTTTTTGGGAGAAAGGGACTAGGGTTTCTCTGAAGGTTTACACACTTGCTGATTGTTTGTTGGTAGATGATACTTATGATGCAAAACTTCACTAATACTATAATTATTACTAGCTCTTTGACACACGCTCCGATTGAATTTTTTTTACTTGAGATATATAACCTTTTTTTTAATATTCAAAAGGGTTAAAGGTAGTTGTCTCTTTTTTTATGGACAACTCACTACAAGAAAAATGGGCTAATGTGACCAAATTTAAAGTGAGGCTTATAAATTCGTCACATTTGGTGGGAATATGTGACGAATTTGTCTAGTCGTCACTTATAAAATGATCAAGTGACTAGAGAATTTTTAAAAAAGACCAAATTCGTCACAAACACGAGCGCGGCTCCGAGTGGGAAAGAGTTGCAATTATTTGTGACGCCAGTGAGATCACATATAACATATTAAGGGGTCACAAATTTTGTTCACGTTTTTTTAAATTTTTTTGGACGAATTTTTTCAGACTCCCTTGCATATTTTCATTCTCCCTCTTTTTTTTGGGAGTGAAAGACTCAGTCCTCTCTTTCTCCTTCTCCCTTCTCTCCTCCACCTCCGTTCTCTGTCTCTTCTCTCCTCCTTCTCTTCTCTCTGTGGCTCATCTCTCAATCTCTTCTCTCTCCTCCATATTGGCAGCGATAGATTCTTGCTGATTCCTTAAAATCCAGTGACAAACCCAAATTCTAGATTTGTTTTCAATTTTTCTAGAGAATTTCTGAACTTAGGATTGTCAATGGGGCTACAAGAAAACAAGGTTCTGATCACTTACCGACCTCAAGCTTTTATGGCCATTGGTTCCAAAACCCTAATTATTGGATCAGGTAATTGGGTCTTTGATTCATGCGATTCCTATTTGTCTCTGTTTTAGGGTTTTTATGGTTTTATTTCTGCTCTGAATTTTAGGGATTTGTATATAAATTGGGGTTCGTTTCTTAGTTTTGTTTGAATGGAAAGTATTAGGAAGCGAAGATGTTCTGAGAGAGTAGAACAAAGTTTTATTATTTCGATGATTTACTTCTAAACTTCACAATCAGATCTGAAAAAAAAGAAAGATAAAAGTTAACTTTTTTCATTGGGAGCTCTGTTTTTTCTCTAATACTTTAAAAAAATCATTTGAAAAAAATATTTGATTCATATGAAGCCAAAAATTTGGTGCTTTGTCTTTCGAACCCCCCTTTTGTTTTTAAGTTTTTCTTTTGTTTTCAATTTTTACTTGTAACTAGGTTATGTTTCTGATCAATAGGGAAGTCAGAAATTTAGGGACCAAAGAAACTATGGGATTTTATAAAATTATATGTCTTCTGTATTGCAACTGCATTCGATTTAGAGTCTGTTTATTCCCATATGATGACAAAGTTGACAAAAATAGACTGTTGATTTAGATTTTGTGATCTTTGCTTTCTTATATTGTTATCAGTTTAATTCTTGGGTTATCTTGGTCAGATAAAATGGTGATTTGGATGTTCTTTTTTATGTGATACAAGTCTGAGCATTCTGGTGAGCAGGCCCTCTTAGGTTAATCAATCAAGTTTCATGTCTGAGCTCGACGTACAGATTCCTACCGCCTTTGGTATGTTCAGTGTTAATTCATAACTCATTTGTGTGTGTTAATTATGCGCTTGCAGGCATGCTTGTAACTCTGTATATGAATTCTTTTAGATATGTTGTTTGATAGCTCTGGGGCATTATATTGGTTGAAAACTTGGATACCTAAATGCTTAACGGATCATTTTAGACACTGATATGTAAGCGTACTGCAATTTAGAAGGACTGTTGTTTGAGCAATTGGTTTTTCATTGTATATCAACAGATAGTGTCAACTAGTACTCATTGAGCAATTGGTTTTTCATTGATTTTTTTTTAAAATCTTAGATGGTATTTCTCTATCTCATTGGGTAATTTTCCATAGTTTAGTTTTTCTGTATTTTAGAGCAAACCTGGAATTTGGCGGTAAATTCTTCAATGTTTGAAATTTCAGAGCTTGAATGAGGGATTATATTCAAAGGGGATTCGGTGAAGGTGTGAGAGTCTCTGAATAATGTTTGGCGTTTTGCACTCTATCACTCTGCTCTTTTGGTTCCTACTCTGTAAGTGCTTTTTCTTCTCCTTTTTCTATTGTTTGCTATAATTGGTCAACAAAACAACATCACTTTGTCTGTGATGGCTTTGTTAACATGTATATTGTGGTAAGAACAGAGAGAAAGTTATGGTGGTGATGGTTAAGGCAATGAAGAATCCCCGAAGTGCTTTATGCAAGACATCCATTATGGCTTCATCCGATATCTTCAAGGCCTTTGGTGATAGTTTATTTAACTCTGCCACCTCTGCTCCATTTGATCAATTGGTGTGCACCCAATACTATTTTGATTTTCTTAATTTCCTTTTCCATGAGCATATTTTGATCATCATTTTGTTATATTCTGATGAATGGCATGGATTGTTTGATGGGTTCACAACTGTTGAAAGCATCTCAAGACAAACGGTTTGTGCGAAGAAGCAAACAGGACCCTGAACACAATGGTGCAGTCTTTGACACTGTTGAATGCAACTTTGATGCCATCGGCAACAACCTAGGATGAGATTTGCATTACATTCTATTAGTTGGGATATTAAGATGTTTACAGTTTTTGAATATGCTATTAAGGAAATACTTAACTTGGGATATATGATTATGTATATATGAATATTATCCATTTATGATATGAAGCTTTTGTATTCTTGATTCAGTATCATATTTATTACGATTAGATTCACATATTATCAGTTGTGATGAATTTTTTTGGCATTACAAATTGTACAATATCACAATTTATAAAAGCATCGCAAATTGAACAACGTGACAACCTATATGTCGTCATATTTGACACAATGTAACCACTTGCCAGGCATCAAAAAATGAATTAGGTGACCTAGTCTAATATGTCAGAAAAGAAACAATGTGACAAAAAGAGAGAGGTCACATATTGTTAATAGTGACACATTCATATGGCGTCACAATCTACTATATGTGACCTTTTGTCATAGTCGTCACATTTGAGCTCTGGTGAGATGCCTAATGTGACGACCGTTGTGACGCCTATATTTCGTCACTTAAATATAATTGCGACGTAAATTTGCCTAATGTGAGGAAATATTTTCCTCACATTATCCATTTTGTGTTGTAGTGACTACAATATTGCTCTTATTTTATTTTAATTTAAATAAATTTTGAATGTAATATTTTTTCCTTATTTAATGAAATGTTTTATGTTTTAGTATTTTCATTAACCAAGAGGAGTTATAAGGGATGATTTTGAATGTTTCACTTTTAAGAACTTATTTTGCCTTAACATATATATATGTATGTATGGATTAATAATTGGAATCCATAATAGATTAAATTCTTCTTTATGAATGTTGAGGCCTGTTATAACACTATCTTGGAGGCAATATATCAATGAAGCAGGTTATTGGCGCCTTAACTTTTAGAGTACATCAACCTTAACCCTTATAAGAGTACACACTTGCAACACTTGCATTAGGTAAATACCTTGAATCTTCAAGGGTCATCTGAAATTTGTAAAAAAAAACATAGTTTGCTAGATAAAAAAGAACCGAAAATGATAATAATCAAAGATGATTCTTTTTATATGGATGATCTTTGAAAGAGAACCTATGAAATGAAATGTTTCAATCATTGAATTAAGTTCGTTTATTTTTATTCAATAAGAACCTTTCAAACTTTAGGTTTTCATTAAAGACGACCAAGCCTGCAATAATTCACTCAACAAAATAAAAACATTTCATTATCTAATTATAAACCAAACAAAATAAACAAACACGATTTTTCGATAAACAATGAAATGTTGATGATAATAAAATAATAAAATGACTAAACGAAATAATACTGCTTGCACATGACTTTTTCTAACGGAAACCCCCACGATCTTGATGGTATGTGGTATTATTGTAATTTTAAAACAATCTCGGAGACTGGTGGAATTTCAGTTCAAAATAAAACAAAGAGAAATGACGTGGGAGGAGAGAGAGATTTACGGGGATGAGTGACCAGAGGAAAACAAAGTGAAGAACGTGAATAAAGTTTTTGTAAGTTTTCATAATAAAGTATTGTTAACCGTCGGATGTATCTAATCGCTGACGTAGGAAGTCTGACCTTTAACAAAAAGTCCGTTCAGATACATGTAAAAGGTGACGTAGGAAGTCAGAGCTTTTAATAAAGATCTGGTCAGATCTATCTAATGGCTGACGTAGGAAGTCCGAGCGTTAACAAAATCATGTCAGAAACTGAAACTGAGAAACGGTCACTGCCCATTTGGCTCCATTTGACTAAAATTTGTATTTTGAAATATCCTCTGAATTCCAACACACACCAGATGCTTCGAGAATGGAAGAGAGGAGGCTCTCACTCCACTACTAAAACCCAAACCCAATGAACCAAGCTACCATCAACCTCAGAAAACAGAGCCAAACCCAAGGATCTGCAGATCAACCAGACCCCATTGGAGCATTTGATCACCATGGAAAACCAGCGTAATGTTCCTATGGAGATCGTAAGCGACATTCTTTCCCGGCTACCAGTCAAGTCCCTGTGCCGCTTCAGGTGCGTATCGAAGCCATGGCTTTCTCTGATCACTCACCCTGATTTTGTCAAACTTCACTACAACAGAGCCTTTGAGAAAGAGGATATACTGCACCAGAGGCGACGAGTCCTAATTGATGTACCCGGAAGTAATTCGCTTTTCTCTTTCGGCATCGATGAGTTTCTCAAGCGAAATGATCATGGCGGCGATGCAGAGGTCGAGGAGAGTGATATTGACTGTGTTTATTGCCATGAAGAACTAGATAGTGGCGTTATGCTGGTGGTTCCATGCAATGGGTTGCTGTTTTTCACGGTGAGCAATTTGGACTTGTATTTGCTCAACCCAGCAACCAGGGAATCTAAGAAACTCCCTGGACCTGAAGGGTTTGGGATGGATGGGTGTTCTTATCACCTTTTTGGGTTTGGATTTGATCACTCAGCTAATGATTACAAGGTGGTGTACGGGCGGTGCTTTGATGATGGAGTTGATTTCGGTGTCTACATGCTGAAAACCGGTTCTTGGCGTGTGATCGAAGAGCGCTATCCCTACAAACGCGCTGTAACTGATGATTCAAAGGGGATTTTGGTGAATGGAGGCTTCCATTGGTTGTCAAGGAGAGTTGGAGATCAGTCAATGATGATCATGGCTTTCCTCTTAGCTGAGGACGAGGTTCTAGAGATTGAAGCCCCTCCCGATTTCACCGAAAGCGATTTGATTTATTTCAGTCTTGGAGCCTTCAGGGAATGCCTGTGTGTATCCCAATGGATTTTGCAAGATGCAGGAAATCATGAGTTTTGGGTGATGAAGGACTATGGAGTGAGCGAGTCTTGGACTAAAATAAAGCTCTCCATTGTGATGTTGGATTCTGGCAACATTTTGCCTGCCCCTTATAGGACCAAATCTCATGATCTGCTGTTTGCAAAGTGGATAAGCGATTTTTATTTGTACAACTTTGATGATCACACCTTTCGCACAGTGTCGATTACCCTATTTCAGGAGTTTCGTGATGCCGAGGTGTACTTGGAGAGCCTTGTTCCGTTGAATTAGCAAGACATTATGGACATAGCACATCAAGGAAACCAGGTATTTTACTCATCACAATCCCCTACATTTTAAATGTATTGTTGGTGTGGCGCTTGTATGAGTCTGATCTATATTCAGTTCTTGAGCGATTGATTATCTTTTTTATGATACTTCTAGCTCAGACAGTCTACCTGTCACCTGTAATTTGTTGGAGAAGTGGTGAGTTGTTCTTTTCTTTTGTTTTTCATTACACATGTCTTTACAAGAAGGGAGCTCACTTTTAGTCTTTCGTGACGACATTAGTTGACCACATAATCTGACAAAGAATACATCTATCTGCACTAACTGGCAATCAATTTTGTCACCAGGACCAGTCAGCATAACTTTTTCTTCCATAGAAGTAGAAGGTGAAGAGAAGTCCAAGATCAAAGAAGCAGTGGTGGTGTCAATAACAGAGAAGAAATCAAAACTTGTGCAACAAGTTGTATGCCCTAAGTGAGGAAGTGCATTGTGTGTTGGGCCAGACATATATATGGTAGCAACTATGTAATGGATGGCCTTGGAGTTGTTTGTAAGAGCTAGCTAATTAGGCCTCCCATGTTCTGTACTCTCGTCTTAAATAAAAAAGGCCAAGACTCTTATGTCTGGCTCTACCGGTTTCATTGACATTTTGGTGTAATGTTTAGAGTCATTCGATAGTGAGGGGCCTATATATGGCCCATATCTCTTAACCGTTGGATAATGCTAACTAATTTGATCCAACGGCTAACTAATTTGACCTACGGATTAAAAGATAGGGTCTCACCTAAGAGTCATATATAAGTCCTCACTATAGAATTCTTGGTAATGTTAATTGATAACGCATAGTGTTCAAGTCTATGAGCAAACCCCTCAAGCCCAATCCAATAATACATTAGGTTACTTGAGCCTAGTAGACCATTAAGGGCCTCACAAAAATAATTGTTAAAAGAAAACGTAAAAACTAAACGGTTCTGATTATTAGATTATAGCCTTAACAAGATGCCCTTATTTTTCTTTAATAACATCCATACCGGAGAAAAAATCATTAATCAATCACATTCTCTCTAGTGGTTATTGCCCTTTAATCTTAGGGAGCATTTTTGCTCATCACCTTAATCAAAGGTTTACGCTCACCACCACTCTTAAAGAGTGACATTTGTCATATTGTTAACCTTAGTTAACTTTTTTGTGAGAATAAATATAAAAATTTGAAAAAGGACCCACAACACACATCCCGATTCTCTCTCCCCTTTTTTCCTCCTTTTGCCCTTGTTTTTCTTTTCTTCCCCTTCCCTCTCTCTCCTCTCCCTCTCAACTTTCTCCCTTACTCTGTATCTCTCCCTCTATCACACTCTTTCCAACAGCCACTCTTCAACAAATATATATTTCTTCCCATCTCCCTTTCCACCTAACCGTCTTCCCATCTCCCTCCTCAGCCAACATCCCCAACCTCTCTTTCCCTCCCATTCTCGTTAAACAGTTACACGCATTAAGAAAAAGCCAGAAATCGTGAAAATCAGTGCAAAACCATTAAACATAAAACAAGAAATCTTCAACAACATCTCGTATGACGAAGCCACACTAGTGAAAGAAGGGCAATAATTGATGTCATGAGCAGCCAAATAAATGGTTTTTTTGTTGTTGATATGTTAATTTTTTCAACCACTTTTGGGGTGGTGTTGTTCGATGTTCGTATTATTGGATGGGGACTGCAACCAAAGGGAAGCAGTACGAGGTAGGCAGATTGGCGACGAGAGTACCTTGTGTTTTTAAAAAAAAAGTATAATAAATTTATTCATCGACTAAAAAAGGACACGTGACAAATTTTTAATGGGAGTATTATCGACTAACGTGGTGATACTGTATCACTCTATAATTTCTCATCTAATATGGTGAAAACTAGAACCAAACTAACTTTGATAAAAGGAGAAACATAAGTTTAATAAATAAGTGACAACAATTCTAGCTACTAATTTGCTCACTGGAGACGAAATCAAAACGACGTCAAGTGGAAGTTTTTTTTTTTCTTAATATAAAGAAAATAGCGAAGCCGCTGTGGGAAACCAGCCTCACCTTCCATTGGGATCATAGGTGAGATTCTAATGTTACGACTCAAGATCTCACATTAGGAAAACAACATATCTATGGTTTAAGAGCTCTTAGGTACCTTTCCCTTATAAGCTAATTTTTATGCATGCCAAGTTGAGTTGAAGTGTTAGAGAGAAGTGATCATGATCCGCGACGTAAAGTGAGAAAGAAAAAACAACATGTCAATCAGGCCTCAATTCTAATTTCCGAGAAAGAAAAAGCAACAGTTCAGACCTCAAATCTAATTTCCATCAAACTTTAGGGCTTAGATGAGGTAAAAATGTCCATTCAACAAGGGTAGAAGATGTGCTCATACCACCAAATTATGCATGAACACATATTGTTGACAAATTACAAACAAAGATATGTACAACACTGAAAGCTAACAATTTAACAAGTAAAAATACTTTAAACCTATATATCAAATAAGATATATAATCTGCTTATTAAGATTCGATTTAAAAATGGAAATCACAATGTTTGCCAAAATAAGAAATTAACTTTATGGGTTTTTACGTCTAATGGTTCCTGAACTTTGATCCAATTCGCATTTTGGTCTCTCAATTTCCAAAATCGTTCCCGTGGTCCTTCAACTTCAGTTTCATTAGGATAAATAGTTATGCCGTCAATTTTGTCATCTTTTCCATTAAATACAAGAGCAAAATGGTCTTTTTGTATTATTTTTAATTTCCACCATTTGAATATTCTTTTCATTCAAAAAATAAAAAAATAAAAAAATAAAAAAAAACCTTCTTCCTATCCTCGCCACAGTAGCCACAACCTCTCCAACCCAACCCTACCTATACACACACAACCCACAACAACCATCAAGCCTTCCCCACCCTCACCATCCCACCGAGTCAATCCCTCTTTCCCCAGGATGAAATATTCAAATTTGTTCAATTTTTTTTTATCAACAAAATTGAGGATATGATATAGAGTAAGAAGCCATAGTAGGGGTAGGTATGGTTTGGGTGGGGGTTTGGGTTGTGGGAGCGCCATCAGTTGTTACCAGGATAGTGGGTTAATTGGCTCGGTGTTGGGTGGAGGTTGTCCATGGCTTTGTTGGATTGGAGGGAGATATATCATTCCTCGATTGGTGGTGGGTTTTAATGGGCTTGGCTTGGGGAGGGAGGGAGATATATGGATGGGGAGAGTTAAATCGCAGCAGTGGGGGAGTGGGTGGGGTTTGGGTGCGCCAAGAATTGCCCATTTACCCCATGAGTGAAGCAATTTCCGATATTGACCCTCAACGGTACACCATGTGCCATGCATATGCTTAAATTTAATAGAAAAAACTAACAAAATTGACGGCATGACCATTTTTACTAATAAAACTGAAGTTGAAGGACCACGAAACCCTTTTTTTGTTTTGGTGAACAAAAGTTTAGGGGAGGGAGAGGCTATTCCCACACTCAGAGCCAGGGCAAACCGACCTAGAGCCGGTTGGACTGACGCAAGGAACCATTATCCCCTTGCCCTCCGGTATGGAATTACACGACATGTTCTAGACTACCCAACAACATGGGACTGCTGGCAGCGGGTATCGAACTTGGTTGGGGCTCAACGCACAGCTCACACCTTACCAACTCAACCAACCCATGTTGGCGTTTTTGTGCTACCTTTGCTTCAGTGGTTGTGTTACCTTACCTTGTTCCTTCATTGACAGCTTGTAAAGAAAGTAATCCTGTGACAACCCTCAATAAAAAATCATGCAAATATGAACAAAAATATAAAAATGATACCCAAAAAAAAACTTATATAATTGTTGTACACCACAACCAAAATCTGCAAGCCGATAAAATATTTACTGTACACTTCTTGTAATGCGGTCCAACCGCACCGACCACATTTACCAACCTTTTAAACTTCAACAGATTTTGGCATTTTAGTCCTTGGTCTACCGCGTCTCTTCTTAGTAAGAGGAGGCATGATAACATCTTCTCGAACCCTCATGCATCACATTCTTAATGTCGGTATGGGAGAAATACTAAACGCATATGGACATCAAAGTAGCTTGACTTGAAGTGGTCATCAATATACTCATGAATGCAACCATAATCCTTTTGAATAGCAACAAGTGCATGAACACAAGGAAAGCCTTTTATTTGCCACTCATGACAGAGCACAACCGATTAGCCAAATCAACCTTAACACGATTTCAAGATGCACATCATAGACAAGCACTACAACGACTAACATTCCAATTCCTACCAACCATCAACCTTTCGTTCAAGGTTCTCTCCATCACGGACATAGAACGAACACCACCGCTCGCTTACGACTCCATTCAGCCATCATTTTCATGAGTTTACTCCCGATGCCATCAACCATTTGACAGATTGGCAAAGTACGTAGCTCAAAAATCCAAGAATTAAATGATTCGGAAGCATTGTTGCACATTTCACCATATCGATTACCCTTAAAATAGGCATATGACCAACTCTCCTCGGGAAGATCTTCTAAAAAGTCATAACAGAGCACCACCCACATGTTTTAAATTTCTCATATTAACCTCAAAAGCAGCTTTAGTGGGAGCATAAGCGAAGGTAATGGGCACGGATGATCATGGGATCGTCGTGTGGGTAGAGGATCCCCTCCTCCTCCTCTTCGAGAGAAGGTAATGGGTTCCCATCGGACCCTCGGTATCTTGGAGTGCCGACTCCTCGATGCCGAGGACACGGGGGTACTGTGCTGCCCTTACGTATTGCTTTCTTGCTCGGTTCGATGTCCCTGCGAGGGTTGGGCCTCCGCTAATCGTGCTGATCATATTGATTTGCCGATTAGCATTTGGCATCGGCACCTGCTGCGGTCTGGCTATATACTAGTCCAGCTTTCCCTCCCGAACGAGCCACTCGATAATCTTTCGCAGGCTTATGCAGTCCTCGGTATTGTGGCTGTTCGTTGGTGGTATCGGCAGAATTTCCTGTGTCGGTTGTCACCAAGCGAGGCTTTGAACGCGGCTTGGGGATGATCTCATTCTCATTCATCAAGATCGTTTCATATGAAGTGTTGAGCAGGGTGAAGACCTCTGTCTCCTGGTTTTGAGCTGGCAGTGGTGCTCGGTAGCTATCCCTGCCGTATCTTCCCTTACCCTTCTTAGAGTGTTCCTTCCGAGAATCCCCGACGTCCTTTCGCTTGTGATTCTCAGGGTATCCGGTAGCCTTTTCTGCTGGCGCAAACGACGGCCCCTGTGCCGTTGCGGTTCGCTGTATCGGCCCATCTTTCTGTGCCGTTGGCTCGGTTTTTGAATTGAAGTACTCGGCTTTCGCGTGGACTGCCGCCTGTTTCATCAGTTCATCATACGTACGCCAATTGCTGCTATGTACCAAATACCGGAAGTGCGTTTGTACACTGCCGCCTGTGCCGAATAGTGTATAGGTCGTCGGCAGTGTACAAACGGTCTGTCTGGATCATGAAGTGATTGAGGAAGATTTGTTTCAGCTCATCAAAGGAATCGACTGTTCCTGGCTCCAATCGGTAGAACCAGTTCAAGGCTGCCTTTGTGAGCGAGGACGGAAATAGCAAGCATTGGCCTTCGTCGCTGAGGCCCTTGCATCCGATGGCAGATTGGAAAGAATGCAAGTGCGTCAGGGGATCTTCAACTCCAGAGTAGAACTGTATGCGCAACGGCTGCACCTCCCGATCCTGCCGCGATCGCCTTATGCGTTCGGTAAAGGTTACGGCCGAAGCTTTCCCAGTCGGGTTCCCGAGATCGAAGTTACGTCGTCCTCCATCTTCTCGCACCCTACGAAGGAGGAGGCGAATGACAGGTCCCCTGTTGGGTATTTCCTCCGAGGTATGGTGTTACGAGTGCCGTGGAGTTTTGATCGGGTTAACCTCGGAGTGCCTCGTTGGTGTTGCCGAACGGTGAGACGATGTCTGACTCGCAGATGGGTCGTACTCATGGTCGGAATCTGCCATTGACTCCAGACCCTCTATCCTTCGTACGGAGACTTACTCCCCAGGACCTTTAATCGGGAATCGTTTAATCGCGCATTTAACCTTCTTGGTGACCTTTGTCGTTACGCTTCCCGATCCAGCGAGCCTATGTCGACAATCGGTATACACCTTCTTCGGCATATGGGGTCTACCCTTGGGTGCCGGACCACTAGTTCTTTGGAAGGCGCAGCGCCGCTTTTGCCCCTGTTTTCCCTTCTTACGCCGACGGGTGTTTGGCCGCTCTGAAAGGATTGATCGGTCTGAATGTTTTGCGTTCTTTGATGGTTAAGCAATTGTTGCGTTTCGTCTACTTTGGATGAAAGAAGATTGTTATGCTCTTGCAACTTAGCCATATCCTGCCGAAGTGCCGTGATTTGAGCTAGGAGCTCGGCTTCGGCAGCGGTTTGGATCACGGGTGAGTTGCCGGCCGGTGTATAAGGGGGTAGCGCTGGGCTAGCTCCGCCTTGCCTACCGAACGGCAATCCCTCCTGTGGTAAAATAGTGGATTTTGACGTGGTCCCCATATGGTAGGGATAAAGGGTAGATATTATCGTTTCCCACAGACGGCGCCAAACTGTTGATGCGAAAAAGTGATTTGAGACCCTTCCGCTCTACTTAGGGATACTGAGCCTCCGTAGTGCTCTTGGTCCTCGGTGGGAATGTTACCTGCGAAACAGAATGCAATCGGTAAGACCTAGGGTACCGGTGCGGTACCGGCCGAAGGCTCTCCGATGCTTAAATAAGTTCGGGTTTCAGTAACTTTAAACTTGTAGATCAATAGGCAGTATGCCGTTTTTTCTCCTTACCTCCACGATGGGTTTACCGTCCCCCTTTATACACCTTGGGAGGTGTGCATGTTGTTTGAGGTTTCGATGTGGGACTGTGGATGTTGGTTGTGAGCATGCCACGTGTCCCAGGGGAGGGCGTTGCCCTAATGAACGGATCGGTAGGTTAAGTTCCGAAGGCAACCATGACCAAGCTCGATTTTGTCCACGTGTCTTGTTCTCATTGGCTGTTTATTCTGGTGTAAACACATTCCATTTTGATTTTTCTGTTGATTTCTCTGTTAATTTCTTCTGACTTGAAGATCCACGGCTTTGTTAAAGTATCATATCCCCTATTTAATATCAAAAGTATGTTTTGCTGTTATCTCCCACTTAACCAAGCATTTAAACTATTGAAATCTAGGAATACATACGTTTGATTATTTACTTCCCCAAAAAGAAAGAAAGAAAAAGCAATTTAGGATGACAAAGCCATTCATTTAGTCTTGAAGAAAAGATCAACTAACCACTGCATCTTCTTCTGGTTCATGACAAATGCCACACACACACTTGCTCATTGATATCATTATTAACCCAGCCTTCGTTTCTCAGTGCAGCAGTTGCAGAACACACCACAAGGTAGGGATGATGAACAGACTGTAGAGAGTAAAACAAAAATGAGACATGTACAGCCTTTATTTTTATTATTTCTCTAATTTGAGCTGTTTTCATTTAATAATTTGTTAAAAAATATAATTTATTTTTTAAATGGGTGAAACGGGTGAAAAACGACCCGTTAGTAACGGGTCGTGTCGTGTTATTCGCGAATTTGTGCGGGTCATGTTTGGGTTTGGTATTTTTGACCCGTTAGCTTAACAAGTCGTGTTCGTGTCAACCCGTTAAGAAAACGGGTTGACCTAAACACGACCCGTAACCCGCAAACACGACCCGTTTGCCAGGTCTAAGCGGGTGTGCTCCCACTATGCACCCTAGTTCGAATCCCCCTCCCCTTATCGCTTGTATCAACAACAACAAAAACACTCACATGGATATTGTTGTGTTGGCAATTTATTTTTCATTCGTTTATACAATACTTATTAAGATAAAATTAAATAAACTTTTTCTTTACTCAAATTTTTTTTTTCCGTATCTATGTAGAAAATAATTACTCTATACTTTTTTTATTATTAGAATATAGAAATTCAACTTTAGTATATAATTTTTAATTTTTAATTATTTCTAATTTTTCCATCTTACTGTTATAGACTCGAGACCATTTATTTCTTCACAATGCCCTTTTGCAATTTCAGTTTGGAATTGTGTTTCTAATGGTTCGTCCCCGATTGGTTTCAGTGATCTCCTTTCTGATTGGTTGAATTTATATGGGAATTGGAACGTTAATGGTAGATATATGCAAGCATGGCTTTATGCAAACTTCTTCTGTTAAATTAAACTTTGATGGTCATTGGTCAGTTGAGATGATTCTGAAGCTACTTTTGGTTAAACATTCTTTGCTTGCTGGCGCAAAGAGTATTGGCATTTCCAGTGTTTTGATGGTTGAAGGGCAAGCTTTAAATGATGGTTTTCTCAATGCTTTGCTGGATCGATACTTCAAAGTCTCGGTTGAAGGCGACTCTAAGCTTCTCATTGGCTGCATCTCTGTTGATGTTCTATACCATGGAGATTGTTAATGTGGTGAGTTCATCATATACATAAAATGGGAAAGGAAACATCATTAGATTCAATCGGACCAGTGCAGTTTTAGCAACAATGGAGGAACAGATAACAGAACAAATTTGATTACCACTCTAATCCTAATAAGATCAAATGTTTTTAGAGAGAGATTTAAGACAAGATGCAGTAGTAATCTTCTTCACACAAAAGAGTAGCATAAGTTTGAAGCTTTTATCGAAGAAGAACGTCCCTAATTGAGCGCAATGCAGATGCAGCATCACTGATGCCCTTTCGGTCTCGTGGGGATTCTGCAGAACACTCAATTCCAGTTCTAAATATCAAACTCAAACACTCCAATTTTTGTGCAGTAGCGCTGCGTTGCTTGGGAGTGTCCTCGATGCCTCCTTGAAGAAATAATACCGCATCTGCAATCTCTGTAACTCGCTCAGGAAGAGTCATCTTCACAAAATTATGAAGGTTCACGCCGTCACTGAACATGTTGTCGGTGGGTTTCTTCCCAGTAAACATCTCTAACAGGAGAATGCTAAAGCTGTACACAACCCCATACGTTGACACCTCATTTCCCATTCCATACTCTACAATTCAAAAATCAGATATCGTTACTGTAATTGCAAATACTAGAGCTTTCTTAGAAGTAAGTAAGAGTAACATTTCAACCATGAGCTTTCCATGATGCGGAAGTTTAACATGATATGTGTACAAAGAAAATCCCAGAGAATTGGAAAACTCCAATAATGTGAGTGGAAAAGTGAATGCAGAATCAATTCTTTTTGTTATATGTATTGCAACATGTGACAATCAGTAATTTTTCCAGGTAGGGTAAAAGGAGAAAGCAAACAAAAATGGAGATAATTTACCTGGTGCAGCATAGCCAACTGATCCTCTTATTCCAATGGAACCTGTTTGATTTGCAGAAATGTTACTTGTTAACTTTGAGACAAATCTTGCTAGCCCAAAGTCAGCAACATGTCCAGTCAATTCATTGTCTAAAAGAACATTGTTTGGCTTGAGATCACAATGAACGATTGGAGTTTCGCAATGATTATGAAGATAATCTAGTGCACAAGCAACATCAATGGCGATGTTCAGCCTCTGAAGAAGATTCAAACTCTTGGATTCGTCTCTTACCTCTTCTGTGCCATAAACTCATAAACCAGAGCCTTGAAATCATTACCTTGAAAATCAGCACTTGAACATGCAGTAATAATCTTGACGAGATTTCGATGCCTGATATTTCTCAAAGCCTCACACTCTGCTATGAAACTCTTTGAAGCTCCCTGCCGTAATAGGTTAAACACTTTTATGGCAACCAGCTGAGCTCCACCATCATCAAGAACTCCCTTGTACACAGATCCAAAACTGCCCACACCAATCAAATTAGTCAAAGAGAACCCATCGGTAGCTTTTACAAGAGCGGCATATGACACTTGCAAAATTTTCTCCAAATTGCTTGGGGCATGCTCTTTTCTTATCTTCTTCCTTAATGGACATGGATATCGGAAAGACAAGACCAGGATGATTAACACAAGTGCAGGGACTATATAGATTATTAATTTCAAGGCAAGGGTCATCCTCCTTTTCTTGGACTCTTTGGATGGAAAGTTGCATTTGGGCAGGTGGAATTCAGCAACACCGCCGCAGAGCTTGCTGTTTCCAACAACCGAAGTTGCACTGGTATTTTTGAAGGCACCTCCAACTGGCAGCATGCCCTCAAAATCATTAAAAGATAGATTCAAATTCAGTAAACGTAAGCCCTCCAAGTATTGTGGAATCTTGCCTGACAGACTGTTTCGAGAAAGATCCAAAACTTGAATTCCTCTCAATGTTTCGAAAGGCAAAAGAATGGTCCCTTCGAAGGAGTTGCCTTGCAAACGGAGGACTTCTAAACTTTCACACTTGCCAAGATTTCTGGGAAGTTCCCCAGATAACATGTTATCAGAAAGGTCCAATGAACTTAGACCTTTCAAATTTCCAACTTCCATGGGAAGGGAACCAGTCAAGTGGTTTTGAGATAGATCCAAAACCACTGATAAGGATGAGAGACCCCAAACTTGTTGGGTTATTGAACCACTAATGTTGTTTTGAGAAAGTTTCAATACAAGTAGCTTCCGACATTGCCCCAAACTTGGAGGGATGCTGCCCTCGAGATCATTTCCTTGTAATTCAAGTGTGGTTAACTCTGTTAAATTCCCAACAGAAGATGGGATGTGCCCTGATAATTTGTTGTTGTCCAAACCCAGCCTCCCTATTCTTCGAAGCCTCCCAATTTCAGCAGGGATGTTTCCTGTAAATTGATTAGAGCTCATAAATAGAATATTCAAGTTGACAAGATTGCCTATCCCATTTGGGATGCCTCCATGCATCTGATTGAAACTAACATCAAAATAAACAAGAGTGGTCGACAAGTTTCCTATAGATGTGGGCAACATCCCTCCAAATGTGTTGTTACTAATATCAACCGTCCCTAATTCTGTGGAGTTAGTCAAATCCGAAAGGAAGTTCAATTCACCGGGTTGCCCACTTCCAAGATAATTGCTGAAAATGACGAATTCCCAGAGACTATAGAGCTTCTGCAAAGAGGGAACTTGTCCAGTTAGGCTGTTTCCTGCAACAATAAATTGTTCCAAATTGGAGGCATTGGATATGGACACGGGAATGGATCCGGTTATGAATTGGTTGAGGCCAAGGTCGACAATTTGGAGATTGGGAAGAGTTTTGAACATGTCTGAGGGAAGGCTCCCCTGGATTTGGTTTCCCATCAAATCCAAAGCAGTAAGAGTAGACATATTGAAAATGGAAGCAGGGACAGTACCAGACAACATATTTTCACGCACCAAAAACAAGTTTAAGTTTGTACTTTGGCCTAGAGACTCAGGGATACTTCCATTTAAGAAATTTTCAAATGCAGTAAAGGATTCAAGAAATGAAAGGTTCCCCAATGAAGGAGGGATAGTACCCGTCAGAAAGTTTTTGCACAAATCAAGTTTTTCGAGCTTTGACAAGGACCCAAGAGTGTTAGGAATTTTCCCTACTAGCTTGTTTCCACCGAGATGAATCTCTATGAGGTTGGAGCAACTGGATATATTGGCTGGAATTTCACCACTCAATGAATTATTAGCCAATCTTAAACGCTGCAGCCTACGCAGGTGGCCGATTTGTGGAGGGATTTCATCAGTGAAGCTATTGTTGCTTAAAATTAGCTCCTTGAGGAAGCTTAGATTTCCTACATGGGGTGATATGGACCCTGACAATTGTTGAGACTGTAGGTATAGCACTGTGACTCTTTGATGCCGATGACCACACCAGACGCCTTGCCACTGGCAAAAGTGAATGGATTCATTCCAAGAGCTAAGGACCGAGTTTGGGTGGTGCTTGATTTGTGCTTTGATGGCTAGTAGTGAAACTCGGTCCGTCTCATTCCCTCCCAGCCTTACCCCTGTGGGGTTCATGGCTAAGGAAAAACCTGATTGCATGGAACTCAAACTACATATCAGCAGCATATAGAAAAGTGAGTATACTAAGCTGGATTTGATGGAGAAAATCTCCATCTTATAATGATATTAGAGATTAAGAAAGAGAGAGATATATATGAGTTGAGAGATTGCCTTAAGTTCATTTCATGCATGACAACAAATCTATGCAAGTGAAAAGAGCCAATCCCAGTTCCTGGATGACCAAAGTCTTTTGCTTCCCACAGTGGGGTGGGGCTCACAAGTGAGACTTTATGCATGAAAACACAAACATAGGGACGTGGAAATTCAAATTATAAGCATTCGTCCACTGGCAGGAAAGAGAGAGGAATCAAAGTGACTTCAGGGCCCCTGGCTTTTTCATTTTGTTAACATCTTATTCAGAACTTTTTTTATTTACAGCCCAATACCTTTCAACATTGATTTCTTTTCTAAAAGATAGTTTTCAATTTTCGTTGAATTGATCAAAATGGCATAGAAGAAATCTTTCAATTTTCGTTGAATTGGTCAAAATGGCACCAAAGACGATCCTTGGACATTCCTATTAAATGAGGTCCATATAGAAAAGTGTTGTTTTTTCGGGATTTACTGCTCAGAGTAATGCTAGGGAGACCATATTTTTGTAACACATTTAAATACCACATGATGTGACATGCATATAACCAATGTGCAATGAAATTGATTCATTAATTGACAAGACATATATACACATTGTCTGTACACTTTTTTTTGTCATATCATGTGATACTTAAATGTGGTATAAAAATGTAGTCTTCCTAGTATTTTCCAAGTAATCACGACGACTAATGAAGGTTTAAAGTGATAATTTATTATTCTTGAACTAGATATATTTCATTTGTTCCTTACTAGCTTCTTCCACAGGGGCTTTTCCTTGTATGCTTGTAGAGATGAGTTTTGTTGTCAACTAATCCGTCTAAATCAAAGCTGACAATCCAAAAAATACGAAAGTATATTAAAAAGCACAGACTAGGACAGAGAAAGAGAGACCTAATTTAATCAACCAACAGGGCCGGCCCTGAGGCATGGGCACGGCGACGGCCATGGGCCTCCAATTAAAGGGCCCTAAAATTTTATATATATGTATTTTTCTTCTTTGTTTTTGTCATTTGCTCCGGAAGTGGTCATGTGGGTTTGGTGGGTTAGCATGATTATTTTACTTCTTTGTTTTTGCCATTTGCTTTACCCAAATCATTTTGCCCATCACATATCCACGCCTCTGCCGCCCAAAACTATTTTTTTATGTTTCTTATTTATCTTTGTTCTTCCCTCCCTTTTTCGCTCATTGATTTTCTTCCTCTCCTCTCCCCTCTCCGATTCTTTCCTTCTCTTTCCTCGTTATTTTTTCTTCTCTTGTTCTCTCTTATTTCTCTCTTTCTCCTTCCACTTTCTTTCTTATTTCTCTCTTGTTCTCTCTTGGTTTTGTTAAAAATAAATAAAAATTGTTCAACCCTTCATGATTTGGGAAACCAAAGGGTCTGTAGAGATTTTGACACCAAAAAAAAAGGTCTGCAGAGGTAGAGAACACAAATATTCGACAGACAGGTAGAGAAAAAGTCATGGATTTTTTTCTCACCACCCCAATATGCAAGAGACAGAGAGAGGCAAGGGTTGGGCTATGTCGTGTGTGGGTGGTTCTTTGGGCGAGGAGAGAGTGGGAAATGGGTGGCTTTGGCAGCGAGCAGTGTTTGCTGCCACAAGTAGGTGGTGCAAGAATTAAATGAACAAAAAATGGCAGGTGCAGCAGCAAGAAAGTGGAAAACTCAAAGGAGTTTTGACTCTTTAGTTTCAGCCAGGGTAAATTTGGAAATACATAATATTTTTTTTATAATTAAAAATATTTGAGTGAAAAAGAATGCCATATGTGGAGAAGGTTGTTAGCATTAACGGCATGAGGGAAAAAAATCTTGTTTACTAAGGGCCTCATTTAATGTTTGGTCCTAGGCCACCAAACCAATACAGAGAAATATAGAAAAGAGAGAGAAAAAAAATAAGAGTTTCCCATCTTGCCTGTATGTAGAGACTAAGGAAGTAAAAGGGGAGATTGGGATGATAGATCTACCTGTTCGTCTGGAAAGCTGATATCTGATGCATGGCTGTAGACAGTGTTGAAAGTTGGAGGAAGAGCTTGAACAGCCCCTGTAATTTTCTCTTATGCATTCCTTATTCTTTAAATACACTGGAAATTTGATTGAGATGTTTTCGAATTTTACAAGGTAAACTCAGGCTTATCAAGATGTTTTCTTCAGGCAGCAACCAAACACGTTTTACAAATGTTTTCCGTTTAGCAAAGCAAAAAACTAAGCTATAAACGAAAAGTGCAGGGTACTCTGATCTGTTCATACACGGTTCCGTGTGATATCAGTTAATATAATATTTTATTTGTGCCTCTGTGTTTTGTGCCCTTTTGCTTCAGCAATGCTGTTTTTTCTTACCAATCGAACTACAACTCGTGAAGAAGTAATCATTTGGCAATTTCTTCAATATAAACCATGCAAAAATAAACAAAATTTTGAAAAAGGTACAAAAATACATCATAGAATTTATGTACACTGCAAAGAAAATACTGTGAAACAAAATCAAAAATTTGCAGTACATCTCTTCTTATTATGCCTTGCAACCGCACCACATCGACTACATGTAATGGCCCTTGGAACTTTACCAACAGATTTAATCTTTTTAGTCCTTGGTCAACCCTTCATAATAAGTGGAGGTAGGATAACATCTTCTGAACCCTCATGCATCATATCCTTAATGTCAGGTATAGGAGAAATAAGAGTCGCATATGAACTTCTATAGTAGCTCAACTTGAAGTAATCATCAATGTAGTCATACATGCAAGCAGAATTTTTTTGAAAAGCAACAAGTGCATGAGCACAGGGAAAGCCTTTTATTTGCCAATCATGACAGGAGCAAAAATGATTAACCAAATCAACCATAACAGAAACTTCAGCATGAACCACAAAGACAGAAGCACTGGAACGGCTAGCATTCCAATGCTGACCTACAGTCAACATTTCACTCAAGGTTTTCTCCATGTCAGGACATAAAACAGAACACCACTGCCCCGCTTCACGACTTCTTTCAGACACCATGACCATGAGTTTAATCCTGATGCCCTCAAGCATTTGACAGATAGGCAACGCACATAGCTCCAAAATCCAAGAATGAAACGATTCAAAAACATTCTTACACATTTCACCATATCGATTGCCCTTAAAATGAGCAGATGACCAAATCTCTTTAGGAAGATTATCTAGAAAAGTCTGAACTGGAGCCCCACCTTCTTCTTTTAAATTTCTCATATTAAACTCAAAAGCAGCTTCCATTGGAGCATAAGCACATTTCATAAAAAGTTCAACAATTCCATCCCGGAACAATTTACCATTTGTAGGGGGAAATTTAGATCCAAGTTTCTCTTTCAAATGGTTCAAACAAAATGCATGATGGGATGTTGGAAATATGTTTGAAACAGCTTCAATCACATCTTTGTTATGATCAGATACAAATGTAATGGTCCTACCTTGTGGAGTCAAAACTTTAGCTAAATTTTCGAAGAACCAGCTCCAGTTTTCCTTGTTTTCTGAGTCCACAATAGCAAAAGCAAAGGGGAAAAATCCTAAAAACCAGTCATATAAAAAAGACAAAAGAGGAGTAATTGGTGCTTCGATGATATATGTATATAAAAATATACCTCTACACATACATATAATATATACATAAACATGTGTAACTTATGAACCATCATAATACAGGATAAGGATGCAACTGTTAACCAGTTTGATAACCATACCTTGGTTTCCATTCTTCCCCGTGGCACCAATTAGCTGCCCTTTATACTTGCTTTTCAGAAAAGTTTCATCTATGAACAACAAAGGTCTGCACCATTGAAGGCCCTCAATGCAAGCACCAAAACGAACAAAAAGCCTCCGAAAGCGAGAAGTCTTTGGATCACACTCTACGACACAAGATGATCCGGGATTGGTTGACACTAAAGCATCACGATACCAAACTAATTGACTATAAGACAAGGATTCATCACCATGAACTTCGCTCTTAGCCAATTCTTTCGCACACCATGCATTATAGTAAGAAATCTCAAGACCATAGTTCTGCTTAAAGTCCTTGACAATATCTATTGGTTTAATTGACAGTTTTTCACGTATTTTATCGACTACAATAGAGGATATCATCTTTGACGTAATCATTTTAATTTTCTTCTCATGACCAACACGCGTGCACGTGTAAACATTATGTAAAGTCTTTATGTAGAAAAAACCATTAGCTTGACATAGTGAAGCATATACACGCCACTAAAATCCATCTGATTTCTTTATAAAACAATCAGCAATAACACGTAACTTATCATTGGTTTGATAGACAAAACGAAATCCCATACCAACTGCATACTTACGCAACTTGTTACAAAATTCGGTTACCCCACCCACAAACTTCTGACCTTCAGGATTAATAAATTCCTTCCAACCCTCAGACAAATATGCATTGCTTTCATGCAATCTGGAGTTATCCAAATGTTCATTCTCGTCAATAGCACTATTTTCTACCATGCATGAAGAAGACGCTACATGATTAGATGCTGAAAGATTAGAAACTTCATGATAAGATGCTGAATGATTAGAAGCTTCATGATTAGACGCTGCATGATTAGATGCTGAATGATTAGAAGCTTCATGATTAGACACTGCACGATTAGAAGCTGCTTGATTAGATGTTGAATGATCACCATCTTCATTATTTGAACTCACCAGATCCTTCACCAGTATATCAACAAAACTAATCTTCAACATTGATAAACACTTTAGCATCAAATGCATGTCCATATCCGATTGCAGCAAACAAGTAGGATGCTCAGGAAGAGAATATGACAGCTCATAACTCCCTACCTTAAGTTCCTTAAACCTTAAACATATCTCATTACAAATATCCAAATATTTACTATGTTCAGACAATGCAATCATGACAGTTACAGCACGATAACTACACCTTGCTATTCTAGCACTCTCCATCCGTCTGCATGTAAAAATCAAGAAAAGAAATAAACGTAAATAAGTCAAGAACTACCGTTCTGTTTACGACAATTAGGATAAATATGTGATACTGTAACTGACACCTATTTTGCTGGTATTCTTCGTAAGTCAACAAATCTACGCAAGCCCTTATAATATTGTCTGCTGAGAACCACAGATCCTAGGTGTAGGATGTATTTTAATTGCACTAAAACTATTGTATAAAAGTTAGAGTAAAGCAAGTACCACACATATATATATTTTACCATGTTCATCACCAAAAAAAAAAAAAAAAACTAACAGAAATATTAGACATGCCAGAAAGGATTCTATTTCACTTCTAAAAAAAGTTGGGGTTAGCAATTATTTTATTTAATAATAAAAATACAAGAACAGCTTCAAAGCAATGTAAGAGAAATTAATCTATAGAAGTATTCAACAATGAATCAAAATCCACTTACATCATAAAATCTTCTAAGTTCTACACTTAAAGCACTACAGAAAACCTGAAAATTTGCAAAACACAATAAATGTATAATGGCATATAACCAGGTTTAATAAAGTCAAGTAAAAATTGACAAAACTTAAACTCTTAATGGGATGATGCTTATCATCCTTATACTAGCTAGCAACAATAGCATATATTAAGAACTAAAACCGGTTAAGAGCTTAAGAAGAAAGAAAAAAAAAACTGAGAATTTTCGAGTAATAGTAAAAGCAAAATAATTAATCACCCCAATTGGAAAACCTGCAAGAAAATACTTTATTATTTTTTTGGGTTAGATAATTGAGCAAAAGGCATGAGAGAGAGAGAGAGAGAGAGAGAGAGAGAGAGAAAGAGTTACGAACCTTAAATGAAGAGGGATTGCGAGCGACGGAGACGGAGGGTCTCTCTCGCGCCAACTTGAAGAGCATAACAGAGGAGAGAGCAACTGAACTTGCTGCAGTTTGGATTCTTTTTGAGAAATTTATAATAAACCACATTTCTTGCATTGATTTTATATAAAAACCCTAAATACTACAAATTGAAGAAAAAAAAAACTAAAAAAGGTCTAGCTATATATATATATTTTTTAATTTGAATAATGTGTGAATGATTTTAGCAAAAAATATGATGGTAGTATTGTAATATTTAGATTTTTGAAGGCTTGTATAATATATTTAGTCCATTTAAAAAGTCAAATGGGCTTTTTTTTAAGACTTTGAGTGTTATAGAATTTTCTTATAATTTGAGCCCTACTAATGGGCTTCAATGTGAAAAATTCATTCTTTTTTGGGCTTGGGTGAACTTTTATCACTCCGCCTGAATTTTATATGAGCAAAGACCCAATTTCTCGTCACGGACCAAATTTCATAATAATGTATTGTATATAATTTGTTTGTTTTGCACCAAAAGGAGAGGAGGCTTTCTCACATACACTACCAATGCTACAGTGTAATAGATGTTCAAACTTGAGACCATTGGTCTGCAAGTCAATACCTTTTTTTCTTCCACTAAAGAAGACCTCATTGGCTTCAGAATAATGTAATTTATTATTCTTTAGTTTTTACTAAGGTTATTTACCCATTTTAAATATTCTAAGTCTGGAAAGGAGTAGTGGTTTGGTGCAAATGCTCCACTTAGAAAAGGCCTTAGGTTCGAGTCCTAGCATTTGTGTAGTGTGTGTGAGTTTAGTATGTTATCGCTCCTCTCGATAGAAAAGGTGCTAAAAAAATTTAAGTCTAACATTTTTTTTCAATAAATTTTACATATAATATTTTTTTTCTTTTTGTTGGGAGGATAACTTTTATTAATTCCAGAAAATCAATACAATATTTTATATATACAATATAAAATATATATAAAATACTTTAAACCACCAAAAGATAAGATAGAAAAGTAAGGGAATCATGTGAGTCATCCACCTTTGGCCAATGATATCACAACACCACTTGTTACTAGTATGCAAGGTGGCATGGCAATGATGATTTGATTAAAACCAATTCTAAGTCTCTACACGTGGAAAGCAAGAATGGTGTCATCTTTCAACTAAAGGGATAATCTCATACTAGGCTTAAGATTTAATAATATATACTTCACAATAAATATTTCAATAAGAAAATTATATTAATAAATAATTATATATATATATATATATATATATATTACAGGTTCTCACATTTTTATTCTTTCATAATATTAGTAGTGATTGTACATGTCTTCTTATTAAAGTGTAGAATAGGAAAGAGAAAGAACAAAAAGGAATAAAATTGATTAAAAAGTATTAAAATGCAAAAGGGAGTGTAAGTGGAGAAAAGGGGAATAGGACAGTCGACTAAAATCTAGAATGCTGCAATCTAGTTGAACCCAATTTGTTGTGACTGGGTAGCTTGATTTATATAGTTAGATAGTGTTAGAAATGTGCCCTAAGAGCCAATACATTTGATGTAATCTCCTTAGAATACATTTCGTATATGATATATAAAGGGCAAACTTATTTTGTTATCTTTTACATCTTGTAAAGAAACAAATGTCCATTGTATGCTAAATAAGAGATAAAGTAATCTAATGAAGATTAGATTCAAGAGACCTTTGATCTCTGACTATAGTATCCCAAAATGTTCCTAATTATAGGTTTATCAAATGGGCATTGATAAACTGTCAAGATTAGCACATACTATGTATGCTCAATTAGGAGGATGGTTAGTCTCAAACCATTTGTGTAGTTGACACTAATACAAGTATGTGGGTGCTCATTAGTGAATGGGTACACTGAACGCGATCAACCGTAGTTCTCATATGGAGTATTTATCTACATGTCAAACGAGAACTTATAGTTGCAATAATGCAAATTAGTCCTTAGACCTGAGGCATCATGGTTGTCCTGTGATGCGTTATTGATCTTTGATAGCTCTCAAAGGCAAGCCATAAAAGATTTGTCTAAAGTGTTGTTGGGGTCTCTTAATTCATCATAGGGGCATGTGAATGTACAATAAGGAATCTCTACCTTCGATAAAGAAGGAGAATGTTTCGAGATGTGATTCAGCAAATCTTTGGCCAAAGTAATTTGAGCTTGATTTAGAAAGTTGTTCTTAATCATGTTCTTTTGAATCACATAAGGTTATAAATCATATTAGGGGTTTGACATAATCAATCCGTACCCTAATAATCCGTACCATAATCAATCTCTACCTTGATATATTGCTAGATGTCACTCTTGGCTCGTGGAAGTCCTAGGATTGATGGTGATCAATCCATATAAAGGAAAAATTAAAAGGGGGTTTTAATTCCAGTTGGTTAGAAAGAGTTCTAATATTTTCCCACTGCCTCGTTAATTAGAACCTAATGGATCACACACCTTAAATGGTTAAACTTTG
This sequence comes from Prunus padus, assembly GCA_024362665.1. Classification (NCBI taxonomy): domain Eukaryota; kingdom Viridiplantae; phylum Streptophyta; class Magnoliopsida; order Rosales; family Rosaceae; genus Prunus; species Prunus padus. The sequence continues at coordinate 9,836,069 of JANFAM010000015.1, forward strand.
AGAAATACATATGATGTTGTGGAAATAAATTTGATCAATTTGATATGGATGATTTATTATGTGTAAAAGTGTATTTGGGCCTTGGTAATAGTTAACGGGAAGCCCAAATGGCTGGGTATCAAGCCCAAGGGCTTAAGACACCTAAATATTATGGTTTAAGTGTCACAATGCCCAATTTTGGAAGCCCAATGAGATTTTGCCGAAAATGCATAAGTAAGAGTGTATGGAAATTGTTTCAAATAAGCTCAATTAACACAAACACAATCCAACATCAACCAAATAGGTTTGGGAGATCAAAGAGAAATAAAAGAGAGTTTTCAAGAGTGAAACACTTTCATCTTCAAGGGGTTTAGATTGAAACCAAGTCTTGGGGATCTTGCACTAGCATCCTTGTATTCCCAAGATTCTTCCATCTCATCTCAAGGTTCCATTGGTGTGGAGACTTAGAGGCCATATCCTTTTATGGCTCACAAGGAGGAGAAATATCAAGGAGCAAAGATCAAAGATCAAAGAGGAGATCAACGAAGAGGAAATCATGAAGAGAAGACCAAACACAAATTGATTCATATAATTGCTTCAAGGGTAATTAAATCTTATCATTTCTCTTGAATTTTCCATTTATGAAATCATATCAATGTTCATGGCTTAAGATACTTGGAAGAAGTTTTGTTTTTAAATTTAAACAACCACCATAGACTTCCGCTGCGATTAATTTGATTAAATGCATGTTTAGTATTCAAATGAACTTCTCAAAAATGGTTTGAAAATCCTATAGATAGATGGTCTAGTTGGACTAATCTAGAGGTTAGAAGAAGGCGTGGTTGGAAGGCCAAACTAACAGAAACCTTGAAGGTCCGGAGGACGGAGTCCTAATGGCAGGCGGAAGTCTTGAGTGTCGGTTAGACATCTGATGGTCAATCGAAGTCTTGATGGTGTTGGTGTGTGACGTCCCGAACCCACTTTTATAAAGAAAATGAATTAATTAATTGAGTAATTAAATTGGATAATTAAAATGAAATTATAAGAAATTAAAAAGGAATTAAAAGGATCTAAATAAATCAAATTGGAATTAAATAATAATTTAATTATTAAAGGGGCATTTTGGTCCACTTTATTTTCGGGACGGAAGTTGGCGAAACGAGTTGCGCCATTCGGTTCGTCTCGTCGAAACGAGTTCGTTGACGGGCGGCACGTCTCGATACGAGCTTCGGAGCGAAATGAGGACATAATGGTAATTTCTAAATTTGTTTAAACCCTAGATATACACGTGGACCAATCAGAATTCACGAAAACCCTTCTCTCTCCTCCCTCTGTCTTTCTCTCTCCTCGACTGCCAGCCGCCAGCCTCTACCGTCGGTCCGTCGTTGTCCGTTCATGGATCGTGACGCCACCACCCCCAAGCAAAAGCTCTCACTTCCCCGGTCCTAACCCACCCCAAAACCCGGCTGAAACCTAGCCGTTTGCCGACTGTGATGAGGTGAAGTTCCGGCCAAAACCTCCATTGACGCTGGCGAGAGCTCCGGTCATTTCAGGCCGTGATACCACCACTAAAAGGTAGCTCTCCTTCCTCTCTCTCTCTCTCTCTCTCTCTCTCTCTCTCTCTCTCTCTCTCTCTCTCTCTCTCTCTCTGTTTTGTGGGTTGCAAGACAACGTTGGCCGGCGTAGCAGCCGTGGCCAACGCTTGAAACTCCACCAAACCCTAACCCGTTTGGCTTCGATCCGTTGGCTTGCCGGCCAATTTTTGGGTGGTTTTGCCCGATTTTGAACTCCCCTCCACCACCTGATTCGATTTCTATATGTGTTGTACCACAATTCCACAATTTTCCAGTGGCCGGAATTGCTCAAGACACCCACCACCCACGGCGGCGCGTGTGGCTGCCTGTGGTGGTGGTGTGTGTCGATTTTCGTTTCCTACACGATCCTCGTGTCGTTGTGAACGATTACGTGTGCTCGGATTTCGATTCGGACGTCGTTTGGACCTCGAACCAATGTACACAAATTACGCGTTGTTTGGGTTCGACGTGTTCGGACCGTTGGATCGAATCCAAATTCACGTATGTTGTTCCTCGTATTTCTAGGATCGTATAGGAATTGACGGATCGTGATTCGGAGCCCCGGATGCTCCGAATCAATGACTTAAAGTTTGAATTAATCGAAAACTGTTCGATCGTGCGATCGTGAACAATCCGACCGTTCGATCGAGACCAAACTTTCGGGACGTGTTCTTTAAGCCGTAGTGAACTTGTAGGAACTTTCGGATCTAAGTTTGGAGGTTATGGGACCCACGGGCCAGTTTGACCTATTCAAGAAAGTTTGACCAGGGTTGACCGAGCGTCTCCCGAGGTCGGTTCGTCTTCTAACGAATGTCGTTGACCTTAGAATTCTTCATATGACGTAATTGTACACTTTGAGTCGAGATTAGTTGGGGTTGACTTTTAAGGTTATCGTTCTAAGGTTCGGTTGTTAATTAATTATGGTATTCTTGAAATAGGTTCTCAGGCTTCTCGTGATCATCAGGCGGGACTCTCGCTGGGTCAAGCTGCTGGGGACTATCTGTGAGTGGACTTTATTTTCAAACGAGCATGATTTTAAAGAATTGAATGAAATGCATATAAATGAGATTTAATAATTGTTTTAAATCTTGGTTTTGACTTGTGATGAATTCATTATGATTGAATTGGTATTTGAGGCTTATGCTTGATTTGGGTTTTCGGTTTGTATATGGGGCCCTGATGGCTATATTTTACTATTATTATTATCTTTAAGTATTGAATTTGGGACGAGTCAAACGTCTGGTGTAATTGCGTACGGATTTGGGTACGGTGGAACTTTATGGATTTTCTTTGGGTTTTATATTTAATAATTGAGTTTATGGTTTTGTTGAGTTTCAGACTTTAATATTTAATCGTTACGAACGTCTTGGGTTATATCTTAAGCTTTTGGAATTTATATTTTATATCCTTTTGCGAAACTTATACTTATACTTTGAATTGAATATTCGGGCGGTAAGATTTGGACGTTAGTATAGTCCGGTTGATTACGTATTCGGTTTTGGTGTTTAAACCATATGAATAATAATTACTTATACTTTGACTATATATATATATATATATGCATATAGATCTACTTGGGATAAATACATCGGAATGATGGGAAATGATTATATATATATACTCTGATATGGGGTTTTGGGACGTATATGTATATGGGATTGGACTTTCGGTTATATTTTAAAGAATCACTATTTATATTGTTTTTAATTATGAATTTAAGTTATGTCTGTAATACGTGGGATTTGCAAATGCTTGAGTTTTGGTTATTGTATTTTTAAAGGATCGTTATGTAATATATATATATATGTATATTTATATATATAGGTATATTTTGAATAAACGTTTCGGGGTTTGGACTTTATATTTTTAAAGGATGGCTACCTATACTATGATTTGGGTTGTATGTTTTATTTGGGGTTTGACTTGACGTTTTCTTGACTTGAGTTTTGAATACGGTTTTGAATATGCATTTTCGGTGATTATGACATTTTAATTGATTATGGATTGATATGCCGTCATTTGACGTTTGTGTCTATTTTAACTATAGAATTGTATGTTTGGGACAGTGATGTCCTGATCTTGAGTATATATGATGTTATTGGAATGTTGGACGTATATATGTCTTGGTGTGTGATATGTTGGGGTTCGGGTACATGTGATTAAATATGTATATATTGATTATTGTGTAGCGATTGATTTGAGTGCGGTTGGCACCTTGTTATGTACCCCCCTGTTCTTGACACGGTCACTTGATACGGTTCTTATGGATATGGTTTGATCCGGTGAATACCTTAACGGGGTGTAGCTGTAGACCCTTAATTGGGTAGTCTGTGCGCAAGACTTGTTACGGGCGTATGGGTATTTGATTGTCTCTACCCTGCGGCCCGGATAGCTTAGTCCCATTTGGACGGCTTGACCCTGGGCATGAGGCCATTGTGATGCTAACCCGGTGTCTAGTTAAAGCCTGGGCCCGAGTCACATCACGGATGTTTCCCGGTATCCAATCAAATGATCCCATGTTGGATTGTTTTCCCCCGGTACTTGTGTTTGGTGTTGATGTTATATTATACCTATACGCGTGTGTTAGTACCTTCATATTTATATTTCTTTTAGTAAGGATCTTTCCTTGCTTGTCGTGCTTGCGAGCACGTGGTTGTGAGAATGGGTAAGATTGGGAAATAGTACTTGATTTGACTGCAGTACTTGATATGATATGTTTGCAGGATTTTGAATCCTGAAACTGATTTCTTATATATATGTAATTGATTTGAACTACAATTGATTTCAATATTGTTGTCGAGTTTGGTTTTCTTGGCATGAATGAGATCTTTGGTATTTTAACGTTGTCTTACCTTATGGGAACTTTATTCCATCTTTATGCTTATACGTTTACCAAGTTCTTCTATTTATGTTTTTATATATACCTACATGGGTTCGATTTGGGAGGTTATGCCTCGGGAAAAGTTTAAAGGTTGGTTTGTTCGGAAAAAGGTTTTGAGCTGGGATGTTTTCACCTATTATTGAGATAGTGTGGTTTTTAAAAGCAAAGAAGTATATAAACGATTTCATATGCATGGGTTGCATTGTTTTGAAACAGTGGGGTTAGTACATTGATTTAAGTATGTAACACTTTGTTTTTGTCCACTCACACTCTTTCTGTTTTGCGCCTTCCAGGCCGTAGTCGTGCTTCGATACTGTCCGGCTGAGCGCTCCTCTTCTCGAGCTTCGACTTGATTGTAGGACTTCGTGTCCTTTATCTGTAACTTTGTTTCCACTGTTTAAATTTGAATACTCTTAGATTGCTCTGTTATCGCCCATTATGGTTGGATTGAAGGCCGGAGGCCTGTTATGTATTTATATTGCATGCTGGTAGTTGGTTACATATTCTACTGTTTTTGAATAGGTTGGACCTATTTGGGATTATTAGTATTTTAGGGGAGACTCTGCCCGTTTTTCGGCAGAAGTCTTGGCCCCTTTCTCTTTTGTTTCGGGAAGAGGGAACTTGTTTAGTTTGTGGGCCCAACATCGAGTTGATGTCAGAACTTCAGCAGGATTCGGCGTGGGTTTCAGGGCGGAATTCGGGTCGGGTCCTGGTCATGGCGAGTCCTTACTTAGTTAGGATTTGGATTCCTTACTATGTTGGGATTTTGGTTACTTACCCATTTATCTAGTCCTATTATAATTGAGATTTATTTCCTATTATAATTTATATTTATTTTCTATTGTAATTTGGATTTATTTCCTACTTTATTTAGGGTTGTACTTCTTTATAAATACCTCCATGTTGGAGAAGAATAAAGATATGAGAAAATATGAGCATAACTGAATATTTGCCCTACTTTATTTGACTTGGTATCATAGCCTAGGTTTTCTTGTGACCTGGGCTTGTGTTCTCCTTGCAATTTAAGTGCTCTCCTCCCCTCCTCTTCATTTAGGGGGGGAGGGGGAGTGAAAAAGGTTTCTCTTTCCCTTGAAGATATTACCTATTTATTGACTCCGACAACCCTTTCTCTTAAGGAGGAGAGGAGGATTGAAGAGAAGTTGTGTATGCATAAATTAGCTAAAGTTGATATGCAAGAATTTGTCATCGTTTCCAGCTACCGTTTGTCGTGGCCGCTGCTACCGTCGTTGATGTTGCATTTGTTTGCTTTGTTTTCCGTTGCTATGGTAATTACAAATGATGTTACTGTGTTTTTATCCGTCTATATAACATAAAAAAACCCTAACCCTAAACTGTAAGACCCGTGAGTTTGGGGAAGTAAGAATGGTGAGCAATCCCACAACGCTGGGGAGGGAAAGGTGAAGTGCCTTATATGTATGGGCAAGTATCTTCCTAGCACGAGGCCTTTTGGGAGCTCACTGGCTTCGGATTCCTTGGAACTCCGAAGTTAAGTGAGTTGGGGCTAGAGTAATCCCAGGATGGGTGACCCACTGGGAAGTTGCTCGCGAGTTCCCAAAAACAAAACCGTGAGGGCAGGGCCCAAAGCGGACAATATCGTGTTAGGAGAGTCGGGTCGTGACATAATGGTATCAGAGCTGGACCCCGACCGGAAGTGTGCCAGCAAGGACGCTTGGCCCCAATGTGGTGGATTGTAAGACCCGTGAGCTTGGGGAAGTAAGAACGGTGAGCAATCCCACATCGCTCGGGGAGGGAAAGGTGAAGTGCCTTATATGTGTGGGCACGTATCTTCCTAGCACGAGGCCTTTTGGGAGCTCACTGGCTTCGGATTCCTTGGAACTCTGAAGTTAAGCGAGTTGGGGCTAGAGCAATCCCAGGATGGGTGACCCACTGGGAAGTTGCTCGTGAGTTCCCAGAAACAAAACCGTGAGGGCAAGGCCCAAAGTGGACAATATCGTGCTAGGAGAGTCGAGTCGTAACATAAACACTACCTATTTCCACTGCACTATACACCTAGCATACTACCGTCGTCTACCTTACTACCGTCGCCTGCCTTGCCTACTACCGTGCTCACATGGTTTCTGTGTTATGTTTTATCTACTGCCTCACAGGGTTTCTGTGTTCTGCCTTACCTACTGTTGTGCTCACAGGGTTTCTGTGTTCTGCTTTTATGTGTTCTTCTATGTGCCCTATTTGTTAGGGTTTATTAGTTGTTTCACTTGTGGTTTATGACAAGGCCTTCTCTACAGTTGTAAGGTTGGTCAATGTCAAGTATAGTGTTCTATGACTCGCTTGTCAAGTTGGGTATGCGAAATATCTTTGCTCCAACTTAAGGGGGAGTGTTGGCGAGTCCTTACTTAGTTACAATTTGAATTCCTTACTATGTTAGGATTTTGGTTACTTACCCATTTATCTAGTCGTATTATAATTGAGATTCATTTCCTATTATAATTTATTTTTATTTTCTATAGTAATTTGGATTTATTTCTTACTTTATTTAGGGTTGTACTTCTTTATAAATACCTCCATATTGGAGAAGAATAAAGATATGAGAAAATATGAGAAAATATGAGCATAATTGAATATTTGCCCTACTTTATTTGACAGATGGACCAAAAGGAACTTATTGATATATAGGATTTAGTGCAAACACATGTTTAGTAAGGTGTTTGACTGTTTGGATAATTTTGAGGTTCCAAATTTGGTGAGACATGAGAATAATGTTTCTCATGCGGAATAGAGGAATTCTGTAGGACGTCCTAAGTAACATTAAGCATGAAAGTAATAGAAAATCAAATTTAAGGTAAAAAAAAGAAGATAAAAATATTTTGTTTAGTAAAGTCTGAAAGTCGGAAAATTTGAGAGTAATAAAGTGAAATTCACCCAAAAACATAAGAGCATTTGTAATCGTTGCTCAACAGTTCATTTCAATTTAGTTCAGTTCAATAGTTCAATTTATTGAACTAAACTGCAGTTTCATTTGCAGTGGTGTAGTTCAATTGCTTACAAAATAAAAATATATATTTAAATGGTTGAATAAAATAAAAAGAATAAAGTTAATTAGGATGAGAATTATACAATTAAAATGGTTTCAAAGAGATATTTAAAAAGAGACCAATTTTGAATATATATATATATATATATGTATATACACACACACATACATGCATATACAGAGAGCTTCCATTGAGGGATCCCTCAAATAAGTTATTTGAGGGACACCTTTGTAGGGCCCACTCCATATTGTATTTCACTAATCCAAACCATCTATTTTTTAGATAATCATTCAAAGATCATCTCTACAAAAAAATCACTTGAATCCAATATTATTGGACAATTCAATTGAGTTATTGAAATTTTAGTATTTTCTTGAAGTACCGTGTTCATTGATTTTGTAGGACACAATTGGATGTCGAAACGGTTTCCACTTTGTCTAATTTTTTGCAAGGATGATCTATGAATGTAGACTTAAAAAATGGATGTTTGAATCATTGGAAATTTTTTTGTAGGGGACCCTAAAGGGTGTCCCTCATATTTGAGGGATCCCTCAATATAAGAGGACTGTATATATATATATATAGCTTCCGTTGAGAGATCCCTCAATTTATTTGAGGGACACCTTTGTGGAGCCCATTCTGCATTATATTTCACTAATCGAAATCATTTATTTTGTAGATATTCAATCAAAGATCATCTCTATAAAAAATCACTTGAATCCGATATCATTTGACTACTCAATTAAATTATTGAAATTTAAGTACTTCCTTAAAGCACCGTATTCATTGATTTTGTTGGTCTCAATTAGATACCTTAATAATTTTCAATTTGCATGAAATTTTGCAAAGATAATCTATGTATGAAGATGTGAAAAACAGATGTTTTGGATTGTTAAAAAAATTTCGTAAGGGATCCCTTAATAGAAGGGGATTGTGTGTGTGTGTGTGTGTGTGTGTATATATATATATATACAGAGAGCTTCCATTGAGAAATCCCTCAAATAAACTTATTTGAATGACACCCTTGTATGGCCTACTTCGCATTGTATTTTACCAATCCAAACCCTCTATGTTTTAGATAATCATGCAAAGATCATCTCTACAAAAAAATCACTTGAATCCGATATCGTTTGACCACTCAATTGTGTTGTTGGAATTTTAGTACTTTCTTGAAACACCATATTCATTGATTTTGTAGTATACAATTGGATGTCAAAACGATTTCCGATTTGTCTAGTTTTTTACAAGAATGATCTATGAATGTCGACTTAAAAAATAGATGGTTTGGATCGTTGGAAAAAAAATTCATAGGGTACCCTAAAGAGTGTCCTTCAAATAAAATTATTTGAGGGATCCCTCAATAGAATGGGACTGTATATATATATATATATATATATTAATAACAAAATTTTCTTTGCTGGGTGACAATATTATATTAACATTTTTTTTCTTCTGAAAAATTGGAAGTTGAGATTAAATGAGAACACATAAGAGCACCTCTTTTTCAGGTTATTGCATAACAAAATTGAATGAATAAGCAAAATTAAAAAGTAAAAAGTAATGTTGTCCATGTGTCAATAAGCGAGAAAATGTATAGTTATTACAGTGGGCCATCTTATTTTTAGAGTTCATTTTGTTGACCTCTGAAATAAACTATTGATCCCTAAAATGAATATTGATCTCTGAAATGAACTAAACTTTAACATTGTAAGTCAAAAATTCAATTTATTAAAATAAAATTAAAATAACCCTCGTCATTGCAGGTGCTCTAATATAATTTCTCATATGCATTTTCTTTGAAACGTTTGACCTTTCCTAGTCATATGTGTGTTACGTACGTCACCACATTGACAGAAAAATTAATGAAATTGGACGACATGGACAAACATGGAAAACGACATTGATCACCGAGAAAAAAAAGATAAACATCCTAGTAGTTTCGCAAACCTATAGACAGTTTTGTCCTAGTAGTTTCGCTTACCTACAGAAAGTTTTGTAATTAAACTATTAAATGACGATGTTATCTCTCTCTCTCTCTCTATACCTTTGGCTTTATGAAACTATTAAATGATACCATCTACATAAAATATGGGATAATTTCAATTTTGTACTCTGAAGTTGTACCCTCAAGACATGTTTGTCCTTACATATGTCCCCAATTACTATTATCGTTTAACTTTGATAGCCATGTCTAAGGGTTCCTCTAAAGTTTATTTCTTATCTAACTTTTTTTTGTCAAAGTTAGGAAAGGGAGGGGGAATACTCACACACACAATACCATGAGTGTTTGAACCCATAACTACTTAGGAGCACACTAAAAATCTCGGTCAATTCAACCAACACCCCATGAAAACTGATATTGTATGAACATATGGTGATTGTCCTCATGCAAATGTACAATGTTTTTAGGTTTATTTAGTTTTAAATTTTAAGGGCATTTCATGCATGCAAGCTGCTTGTGCTCCATGGTGTCTCCAATTCCATGCATGCCAAGCTAATTGCAGCAGGAGAGGGCTTATCCTATGCTGCCAAGTGGTTGGGTTTGGTGTGTCATATCGAAGGGGATTCTCGAGGTGTGTTACACTCGGTACAACAAGGGCAAGCTGATCTGTCCCACCTAAGATGCTTAATTGAGGATTGTAAAACACTTTTGGCTAGATAGGAGTGTCTGTTTGAGGTATATGGAGAGGAATGCTAATGGGGTTGAAACTCGCTTGGCTCGCTATGCTCTGTACTCCTAGGGCTCGTTTGGTACACAGGATTGTCTTGGCATGGACTATGCTTAGGACTGTCTTGGCTTGGCTTGGCTTGGTCTAAGTTGGATAGTACTTATCCTACGTTTGGTGTATGCCTGGACTAGGACTAAATTTTTTATTTTAAAAATATATATATATATATATATATGTAAATATATATATAAATACATATATTATGTACGTGTATATATTTATTTTATAATATGTATATATAATATATATATATAAGTATATATAAATATATAAAATATAACATATATGTGTATGTACATGAATACATGTATATTATAAATAATATAAACATATACATATGTATACTTATATACATATATGTATATATATGTGTATATATGTATATTATAATATATACATGGGTATAATACATATACATATACATATATATATATGTATATTATAATATATATAATATATAAGGGTATGTTGTAATAATAATATACATATATATATATATATGTGTATATATGTATTTTATAATATATACATGGGTATAATACATATACACACACATATATATATATATATATATTATACATGTATAATGTATATGTGTATATACGTGTGTATATGTATATTATAATACATACATGGGTATAATATATATACACATATGCATATATACGTATATATGTATTATAATATATAATATTTATTACATATATACACGTATACTATTATTATAATATTAATACATATATGTGTATATGGGTATATTATAATAATAATATACATGTATATATGTATATGTATATTATATATATTATACATGTATAATGTGTATGTATATATACGTATATATACATTATAATATATAATATATGTTACATATGTACACGTATACTATTATTATAATATTAATATGTTAAAGTGTATATGGGTATATTATAATAATAATATACATGTGTATATGTATATGTATATTATATGTATATACACATGTATATTATATATATTATACATGTATAATATATATATATATGTATATGTATATTATATATATTATATATGTATAAATTTGTATAGATATATACATATATACATATATACGTGTATATATATGTACATTATAGTATATGTGTATGTAAGTATAATATAATATATAAATATGTGTATATAATAATAATAGTAATATATGTTATTATTATTACAATATAATTTATTCCTCTTATACATTGGTGGGCATGGGATTAGTTAAGCCCCTTTTTCACATGGGTTTAGTTAAGCCTTCCTAAGGAGGTGTTTTTGGTGGGCCGGTATTAACAATCCCATCTAAGACTAAGATTAGATGAAACAAACATGGTACTAAATTTAGTCCAGTCCAGGCCAAGCCAAGCCTGTGTACCAAATGACCCCCCAAGGAGTGGCAGAATAGGTTACTGATCCACCAGATTTCCTACATGCACATTTTTCCCACTTTCTAATGGAATGAAATTTATCTATTCTTTAAAAAAAATTAAGGGCATTTATTTAAGTGGTTTTTTTGTTGTTGCTATATTTAAAAGTTTTTATAAAAATTGACGTTTATAAATTTATGGGTTAAATTTGGACTATTATTGATAAAAGTTCCTACAAACAGGGTTGGCTATGAGATTTTAGGGCATGTTTGGTAAGGCTCACTACCTTGTACTATGCTAAATAAGACTTGAAAACCATGTTTGGTAAGATGGGGGACTAAATTAAATGGGATTGTGGTGTCCAACAGTAACAAAACCTCCTCACTCGCTCTCCTTATACAGAGCCTAAAACGGGCTTCGCAAAATAAGCCCCTCGCTATATTGAGCAAGCGAGTCCGCCTCTCTCTGGTCGACTCCACCTCGTTTCGTTCAACATCGACTCAACATCGACTGCTGCTCTCCTTCGAATCTTGACCCAGGCAAGTTTTTCTGCTCTCTTCTCCCAGGCAAGTTTTTCTGCTCTCTGCTCTCTACTTCCAGGCTAGTTTTTCCTCTCTTCGAATCTTGCCCCTCGTTAAATGAGTCCTTCTTCCTCTCTTCTCCCAGGCAAGTTTTTCTGCTGCTCTTCTGAAAATCTCTCCTTTTTCTCTTAATTTTAGCAGAATCCGGATCTAGTTTTCTTTAATTTTTGCAAAACCAGATCTATTTTTCTCTTTCATTTTTGGAAAAGATGATATCTATGTTGGTATAGGGGATAGTCCGGTTTGAAAGGAATGAAAAGGTAAGAGATTTCAGGGTGGTGATGGAAGTTCCAAAATTTTATATGGTTTAACTTTTGAAGGGTTTTAGCAAGTAGGAGCAAGGCTTTTGAGTAATTGGCTGGCTCACAATTGAAAGTAGACTGGATTACACGGTAGACTCATCAACCAGGTGCTTTGATCTCATATTAGAAATTAGGTAATAGTTTAGCTAAGGTAATATTAACCAACTTTATCTTATAAAATGAAATGTTAAGCAGATGTTCTTTTATCTCTTGCAGGATTTGCTTCAGTTCTAAGTCTGCTTAATTTTGTGGATAAATAGATTAGGATGACTGATTTTGAAGCACAATGACCTGATAGTTGATGGTAGTTTCTTTCTTGTAATGGTTCACCCCACTTTGATTGAACAATGCTTGCAGTGAATGGTAAATTGGCAATCAAGGTTTTTATGTTCTGTTTTGCTTGGGACCTGTACGAGTTATTGCTTTACACACTGAATATTTCAACTTAAATCCTTAGACTGTTAGTTGTTTCCATTTGGTTTATCGGGAGCTTGTTAATCTTGACTATACCAATTTTAAAATGAATTCATAGATGCAAAGTTTCTTCTTGAAACTGAAAACCATTTTGTTTCAGGATTGTTGCTTGCACCTTTGAGCATTCTGTTTGAGTTGTTTGCTATATTTGTTATGGAAACTCAGAGGCCTCTTCGCCTGCCCAATTCCTTGTTCGTGGGACTTGTCTTGGTATTCTTCTCTGGCATTGGTTTTTGCATCCATTCTTCTGCAGTTTCAAGCGAGGTCAGTGCTTTTTGTTTATTTTTTCCTTGAAGTTTTACCTATATATATATATATAATGTCAATGATGCTATTGCATTGCACTTGTTTCCATTTTCTTGTTCATGCTTCTTGATAGTTTTAGAAATCCCACTTTGGTGTCTAATGACGGGATATTGATTGTGTGGTTAGCAGATCTCATAAAGTTCTGGCCTTTGGGGAGTTATGCATAGAATAAACATGCTTTTGTTTTGGCCTTTTTTTTCTTTGGTTGGAGTGCTGAAAGACCATTTGGGATTGTAGGCTTTTTAGAGAAAATTCTTTAGTTCTTGGTACTTTCTGACTTGTTTAAGAAAGTCTTTTTTTCCTATCAAAGACAATTACTTGGTGTGTTTTGTCCTAGAAGTTGGTAAGCAGTAGTGGCCTAAAGAACAATTGTGTTTCCATGGCTAGGAGGTGTCCTACAGGGTAAAATCATAACATCCCACATATTCTGAAATCCTCTCACGTATTAGTTATGCCTTCTGCAAGATATTCTGGCAGATGTGGGGTATACTGAATAGAAACCGACATGCATCTCTAGAGAACAATGGGCTGGTATTTGTAAAGTGTCTAGGTGGATTGGAATAATGAGGCGGATTTTGTGGCAAATGTTGTTTAAGCATAAGAGGCTTACAATTGACGTTTTGTGCATGCCAATTATTGTGGCTGCAATTTTGTTATTCACATTTGGATGAAATGTAACGAAATACTGATGCATCTATTAAGTAATTACAATGCAAAGGTAATGCCATTTCCAAATGTTAATCTGTATATATCTTAATTTCTTGATTCAGGTGAAGCGCTATTTCCAATATGGAGTACCAAACGGAACAGTGAATGAAATCTGGCGCCAGGTTGTACAGAAGCTCCCGTTTATTAAATTGTCAATCAACCGAGACAGACGACTTGTCAAGAGGGATTTGAATGTGACAGACTGCTCGTCTCTGCTCAAACCAGACTGGAAATATAACCAGCCTATAATGCTACTTTCATCAATGAGACTCTGAGTCTTCTCTACTTTAAAGGAGGCCGCTCCACCTCTGTCAATCATTCGGATCTTCATATTTAGACCTGAGCGCCTTGGATCGACTACTGGCTGTGAAGGATTCTTTTCTGCATCTGGGAAGAGTGATGACTAGATAGTGCTCTGTTATAAGCTGCTTGTAACAAAGCTGAAAGATTCTGACAGATGGGGTTTTCACTGAGGGGAAATAGAATTTGCCATAGTAGTACAGGGCTTCATTCAATTTATTGTAGATACTGTTGTTTTACTGGGTCATGAAAGCTTAGCAGCTGGAAAATTAAATTAAATTACATGTAACTTGTGATTCATTTGTACATTCGTAGGGAATAAAAATAAGATTTATTTGAGCTTTTGTTTGTTGTCTCTTAAACCAGTTTTAAAAAAAAAAAGAGTTTGTCATATTATTATTATTTTTCGTTTTGGGGGAAATAATTTTGTGAAGGCCCCAAAAGCAAACAAAATGGCCTAAAATGGCCTACACATGCGAGATTGATATATATGAGCTTTGCAGAAAGATCATAAGGCCATTGATATTCTTCCTGCGGAGATTGATACATATGAGCGTTTGGCTTTCAAACATTGTAAATGAAGGAAAGTAAAGCTTGCTCTTTAGTGAATATCATAAGGCCATTGATATTCTTCATGCAGATGACTTTGGCATATATGAAGAATTTCTAACTTTTGCATATATGAAATGTACATGTCAATTTGGATTGGAGGAAAAGAAATGTGCATGTCAATTTGGTAATTATAATAACAAAAAAACTTACATGTAATTATTTAAAAATTATTATTTTTAAATATTTAAAAAATTATTTTTTAGTCCGACACAAAGACCAAACATAGGTATTCACTATTTTTACAATCCAAACCAGTAGTCACTCAAGACTAAACGTAGGTCAAGACTTAATCCAAACCAGGTCGGTCAGCTAATCCGAGATAGTCCAATTTAATCTAATCCATGACAGTCCTAGGATTTAGTCCTTAGAATCTTTGCAAACTGAACAAAGGGGCCTCCTAAAAGTCCTCAACGAAAATATTATGAAACAAATTGGACCATGTATATTCAAAGCAAATTTACAACTCAAACCCATCACCAAATATATGTATTTTATTATAAAGGATTCTTAAACAAATAATTCACTTGTATTTTACTATGCCTTGACAGTGACTTAGTATATATGCAGTGCAGAAGACCAAGACTTTGTTTGGTCGACTCGAAAAGGGGCGAAGACTAACATTGCCCCACTTTTGGTCCTTTTCTCCATGCAGAAAATATGCCTTTACATCACATTCAGAGTGTTAAGATTTTAGTGGTCGGCTACAGAATCATTTTATTTATTTAATAAAGCTAAAAAAGGACATTTTTCTTTTTTGATTTGGGCATTTACAAAAGCAGAATTGATTGGCTCATTGTACGCCCGAATTGATTGGCTCTACAAAAGTTTTCCACATTCAGAAAAGCTTTATTTTATTCAAAGACGACTAACTTTTGACTAGTTTTATTTAGGGGTGGGCATCTAAACCGAAATACCAAAACCGTACCTGAACCATACCATACCATACCGATTTCATATCGTTTCATTTGAGATGAGGGCTTATTCGGTATGATACCGTACCGTACCAATAGAGTATGGTATGGTAGCGGTACCAACTATTTGGTACCAGTTGATACCGTACCGTACCGAATACACTTCATTATGTGTATTGGGCAGTGGTATTTGGTTGGCACCAATAGTATTGGGCAGCCTTAATTCAAGAGGAGCAAGAAAGCGAATAGGAAGGAAGATGATTATATGGTATTGCTGTTGAAGGCAATATCTGGTATTGATGTTCAGCTGTTTGATCTTCTTCAATGTTTGGAGAACACTCCATGTTCACACCGAATAGTCTAAGCCGCTTACTGGTAAAGGCACCAGCGCTAGCTCCACTGGAACTCATCTTTCCATGTTGAACAAACGGCACAAAATCAATCACCATTGGATACTGATGATGTTGATGAACCACTTGATCCCTCTCCACTTGCAATTGATGATGAATCTGATGCTGCAAATATTGATGGTTCATGATCTGGTGGTGATGATTATGGTACGGATGATAAACATTGTATGGATTTCTATTTTCTGATATGCTTTTTGTTCAGTTTCTATTTTTCTGATAGTTATTTAGTTAATTATTTGTTTATGTGGTTCCATCCTTATCATATAATTCTTGTTTCTTCTCGAATATGAATTTGCAGCCGTAGTGATAAGAACAAGAATCGTTGAATGTAACTTAGGCATTTGGATATTGAATATTGAATGTGTTGAGGGATATTGATTTGGTTGCTTAGGATTTGGATATTGTTTTGGTTGATTAGGATTTGGATATTGAATTTGTTGAATCATTGAATGTGTAACTTAGGCATCACTTATTTTGGTGAATGAATAGGTTGAATATTGAATTAGTTCATTTTTGAGTTGTGTCATTTTGATACCGAAATGGTACCGTACCATACCGATACCGATTTGGTACGGTATGGTACGGTACCAACTTTGGCAAACTATAATCCCATACCGTATCATACCGATTTTAATTTCCGGTATCGGTAGCGGTACGAGCCCAATACCGTACCGTACCGTACCGTGCCCACCCCTAGTTTTATTCACTCATCTTTTACCACCTACTGTTTCATATAAATCCCTTTTAACTTTAACAAGATATTTGCTGTTCATGTTAAAGTTCTGATGTTAATGATGTCCGTAATTTACGGATAGTAAATAACTTTTGAGATTTTCTATTTAAACCCCACACTTCTTTTAGTTCACCTCAATACTTAAATCATTAATTTGTAAGTTTTATTATTGTGTAAAAAGACAAAAAATGTCATCCAACTTAATACTTAATCTTAGTACATCTATACACACACTCCACAACTTTTCATATTAAGTTTTAGAAAAACACAAACTCTTATACATCCTATTGCCAGATTACATCCTCGTGTTTTTTTTTCCTTCATGTTATATGGGTGGTTGTGTTGTGGGGGTCTCCATGCTAATTTTAATGTTATCGGTTGGGGTTCTCAGGTGAATGGATTGCTCTCATTTCCTTTTTATCTATTTACTAAATGGTATTGTTTATTGAAGTTGCATGATTATGGGTCTGCATTGTTTTTGTTATTTTTTATTTTCTCTCAATTTCTGTACACCTATAGGGTTAAGTTTGAAAGTGAAAACCGAAACCACTTACTTTGAGTAACTGGAAATTGATGGTGTTTTTATCTTGAGTTGCAGATAAAGAGATGCATGTCGAATAGGTGTCACGTTTTTCCCTTTTTCCTTTTACTCTTGTACAAATATATTTAGTTTGATAATCCAATATCAATATATTTATTTGCTATAGAATCATGTATTAGAAGCTAGAACCCTGTTATTGTATATAAGCTTGTGGTTTAAGTAGAAAATCTCTTTTATTTTATTTTATTTTTTTTCAGCTTGAGGTGTATTTAAGAGTAATTTGGGAAGATAGTGGGTTTTCTTAGAAATTGTGAAAATTTAAATTAAAAGTTGTGATAGTGCACATCATAATGACGTCTTAAGCCGATGTTTTAAGTTTTTACAGGAAATTCTGTAATTTGAATTTAACAAGATCTTAGTGCAAATAAAGAGTATGTTACACACAAAGATTCGAAAGCTTATAAATCAATTAAGCTGATGTCTAAGCCTTTGCCGTTACATGAACATTTTGGTAGGTACACGACTCTGGTGGTGGTGGGTCGTCGTCGTCGTCCTCAAGTCACCACCCACCTCTCTTTAGTAGGAGAGGCCTACGATTTCCACGCGTTTATATAATTAGATCCTGTCAAATGAGAAATTGTAGAAAAAGACTTGTGAAGACTACACTGCGGATGCTCACGTTACAGTCGCATTGTATGAATGGTCTATTATTTTGTTATCATTTGTCCTTCTAATTTGGCTGGACACCCTACACTTGTCACACACACATATATATATATATATAGTTTTAAATCATAATATAAAATATTGATTAATTTAATGGTAATGTCACATGGGTTCAACTTCAAAGTATAGTGTCTGCTAATAGCCTATATCATTTGCTGTGATTCCACTTATGCAAGCAAACTAGTATATCCTCTATTTTTCTTTTTAGAATATAGATTCTCTTATCACAGTGAGTGCATTTACCAAAGCCAGTAACATGCATGAAACTGCCATCTGATTATAATGTTATATTACCACATTCTCATACCACCTTATGTGGCAGATGAAGTGGACAACCACATCAATTAAAAAATATCAATAAATCATAAAAGAAAAGAAAATGTTATGTGGTTGTTCACCTCATTTGGCACATAAGGTGGTATGCGACTATAGTATACAAATGTGGTAAGAGTGCATTATTCATAACGTTAAGCATGAAAGTGATAGAAAACCAAACTTCAAGTACGAAAATAAGATAAAAATACTTCATGTAGTAAAGTCTGAAAGTTGGTAAACTTGAGAGTAATAAAGTGAAATTTACCCAAAAACATAATATAAGTTCTCATATGCATTTTCTTTGATATAATGAAACGTTTGACCTTTGCTAGTCATGTGTGTTACGTAATGGCAGCAGTGCCGGCCCTGGACAAGGGCGAGCAGTGCGATCGCCCTAGGCCCATTATCCAGGGGGGCCCATTTTTTTTCCTTTTAATATATGTATTATATGTTACTAATATTACACAGGAAAAGCAAAGAAGAGGAGTCCACCTCCAAGTGGGTCTCTGTCTTTCATGCAAACACGGAAGTTTCTGATATCACACAGGAAAAGCAAAGAAGAGGAGTCCACCTCCATGTGGGTCTCTGTCTTTCATGCAAACACGGAAGTTTCTGATATTACACAGGAAAAGCAAAGAAGAGGAGTCCACCTCCATGTGGGTCTCTGTATTTCATACAAACACGGAAGTTTCTGATATCACACAGGAAAAGCAAAGAAGAGGAGTCCACCTCCATGTGGGTCTCTGTCTTTCATGCAAACACAGAAGTTTCTGATATCACACAACACAGAGACAAAACGTGGAGAAAAAGCAGACATATTCTCTCTCTTTTTTTTTCCCTAAAAAAGGAATTTTCATTTAATATATTATATGTTTATTGTATATTCATTTAATATTTTTTTAAAATTATTTAGATAAATTAGGGTTTCTTGGAACATGTGAAACTCTAATTCCTAAGATTTTGAGTTTTTCATTAGAATCATGAATAGCCTTAGCCTTAGATTTTAGATTTTTTATATTAAAATTTAAATTGATATAATTTATTTATCTTGAATGATAAGTTTTTATTTAACTTGAACATGTTAATTTTTAGTTATTGAGTCTAGCACATAAACAAAAATAAAAATAAAAATTGTGGCACAGTTTGAAGGGGTCTAATTCTTTACTTTTGCCCTGGGCCCTCAAAAACTCAAGACCGTCCCTGAACGGCAGCATACTGATAGAAAAATTAATGAAATTGGATGACATGGGCACAATATTGATGTGTTAGACAAACATGGAGAACGGCATTGATCGTTGAGAAAAAGAAAAGACTAAAGTAGTTTCGCAAACATGTATGGATAGTTTTGTGCTAGTAGTTTCGCAAACCTATAGAAAATTTTGTAATAAAACCATTAAATGACGACGTTATCTCTCTCTCTCTCCACCTTTGGCTTCATGAAACTTAAACGATACTATCTACATTAAAATATGGGTTAATTTTTGGTACCCTAAAGTTGTAGCCTTAAGACATATTTGTTCTTGCATTTGTCCCCAAGTACTATTATTGTTTAACTTTGATAGACATGTCTAAGGGTTCCTCTAAAGTTGATTTCTTGTGTAACTTTTATATTTTTTTTGTGTCAAAGTTAGGAAGGGGGAGGGATAATACTCACACACACGGTACCTTAGGGAATTTGTAACTAAAACCCATCACTTTAACATCCCGAACCGAGAAATAAGGGAAATAAATTAAATTAAATAAATTAAACAGAAATAAATAAAAAAATTAAGTGAATTAAATAAAATAACTAAATTGAATTAATTATGAATTTTTAATATTTAAAGGACAAAAAGGTAATTTTGGAAGTTGTTAAAAAAAAAACCCAAATCGACTCACGTGACCCCGACCCCCCTGGTGTTTCGTCTTCCCCCGTTCGAACCCTCCTTCCCTCTCTTTCTCGCAGTCTATGACACACCAAAATCCGGCACTGTCTGGCCTTCCCACCACCCCAAACCTCCCCCAAACGTCGTTCCCACCTCCGATTAACCCACCCTGCTAGTTCTCCTGGCGCAAAAACAACTCGAAACTCGACTGTATCACTGAGAGGGGCATCAGATTTTTTTGGCCGGATTTCCAAGCATCGATCTTGGTAAGATTTCTTCTCCTTTTCGTGTGATCTATCTGTTTTGAAGTGAGTTTCAATTGATTTGGAGGTTTTGAGAGATTTTTAAAAACCTAGGGTTTGGGTTCGGGTTTTCTAAAATTCCGATGGTTTCTAGCCACTTTTGGCCGGTCCCCAAGAACGAAAAAGGGTCATTAGGTTGTGCTTAAGCCGTAGGTACAGGTCTCGTGGGTTGTCTCGAGAATTTTCCTTCAGACACCCACGCGCTGCCAGCGCGTGTGGCGGCACGTGGGCCCACTTGGGGAGGTCATTTTCCGTTCCTAAATTATCCCCACGTCATCCCGAGTGCGACGGTACACTCGAATTTGAAATTGGATATCGTATGACAATCGAACGGATTTTTGCCTAATAGGCGATATCCGGGTTCGATATGTTCGGACCGTTGGATTGGTTCCAATTCCACGTATGTTATTCCCCGTATCTCGAGGATTGTGTAGGAACTGACGGATCGAGAATCGGAATGCTGGATACTCCGGATCAGTGAGATTACGGTCAGAAAGCTAATAACTGGCCGATCGTGCAGTTGAGAGCAATCCAATTGCTTGATCGAGACCAAACTTCTTGAACATGTTCTGTAAGTCGTGTTGAACGGATAGGAACTTTTGGATCTAAGATTGGAGGTCGTGGGCCCCGCGGGCCCTGGTTGACCAAAATGGAAAGTTTGAGCGCTTGGTTGACTGTGAGTCTTCCGAGGTTGTTCCATCTTCGGGGAAGTACAAGAATGGTCTAAGGACTTGTGGAAAGTTTGTTTATTGGGTCATATTACCGAGATTGTTATTTGCTTGTTTGTTATTATTATTTTGTTATATTATTATTGTGAGTTTATGTATTGCTTTATTAATGGTTTGCATATGTTTATTGTTGGTTAATTATGCGAGGTTGACCTTTTAATATTAAAAAGATATTGGGTATTTAATTGATATTGATAATGCTGGAAATCTGAATTATGGATTATGTATGTTGTGAATTTGGATGTTATATTATTATTATCATTATTATTACTATTATAATTATTATTGTTGTTACCATTGTTAGTATTAATGTTAGTGGAGCGGTTTACTTATATATATTTGCATATGTGTTACTTTATGTAAATATTTGTGAATGGATATATAAATAAGGGTAAGGACTTAATTAGATGTATGAGTATATTTTATATTTAAATTTATGCAGTTCAGACCATCACTCGATCCTGCGAGGAATGCGTCTCAGGCTGACTCAGTGTGTAACACCCCACATCGACCAACAGAGAGGGGGTGATGTGCCTTATATGTACATGCACACCTCCATCTAGCACGAGGCCTTTTGGGAGCTCACTGGCTTCGGATTCCATGGGAACTCTGAAGTTAAACGAGTTTGGGCTAGAGCACTCCCATGATGGGTGACCCACTGGGAAGTTGCTCGTGAGTTCCCAAAAACAAAACTGTGAGGGCGGGGTCCAAAGCGGACAATATCGTGCTACGGCGGAGCAGATCCGGGATGTGACACAGTGTCCCCTGAGTACTGCGAGGAATGTTTCTCAGGCTGACTCAGTGTCTCCTGAGTACTACGAGGAATACGTCTTAGGCTGACCAAGTGTCCCCTGAGTACTGCGAGGAATACATCTCGGGTTGACTATGTGTTCCTCGAGTACTGCGAGGATATAATAGGTAGGTTGATTGAATTGGATGATTATATTTCGAGTATTTAATGGCAAAGGTTGTATTACCTATTTTCTGATCTACGAAGACATGATTTATTTTAAACTTTTGGATGTATCAAACTAGAATCTTATGTTTGTATAGATTTTCGTGAAATATTTCTGTGTGAAGAACTACGTGTGGCTTGATCCCTAAGTAGGGTACGTAGGCAACCTAAATTAATTTAGGTGCAGCCACAGAAGAGGATATTTCAGAAGTTGGTTGTGGAGTTGGTTTGGAAATCTATTTAACATTTTAATTGAATTCAATCAGAATTGATGTACATGTTAAGATAATAATTACTGAAATGATTGTAGCTGGATGTTTGGTTAGGATCCTTTTTGGATATTGAATGGCAAGATTTGGTTTCTAACCGAGTGAGAGTTATAAATTGTGTTTTACAGGTGGAAATAATTTTGGGAATTGTCCGTTTTTAGGGGAGACTCTGCTGGTTTTCCAGCAGAAGTCGCAAACCCTTAAGTGGTTTCAAAGTGGATTTATGGCTAAATGGCAGTTTGGTCTTACATGTGCCCGGCACCTGACAGGTGTTGGACACACACAGAGTTCGACGCGGATTCCAAAGTGGAATTTGAGTCGGGACCTATCAATCACCATATATATATATATATATATATATATATATATATATATTATAAAGGATTCTTAAACAAATAATTCACTTGTATTAAATATATATATATATATATAATTCAACGGGGAAACATAAAACCAAACCCCCTGATTCATCACTTAATTAGAGATTGAGTCAACAAACTACAAAAGTACCAAATTTTAATTCAATCAAGCTATCAACAATCATACTACCAAAATTCAAACAATAATACATGATTCCTTACTTGATTTTATCCTGGTCATATGACAATAAACTCATTAATTTATGGATTTTCTTCAACTATAATTCAGAGAGAGTGAGCGAAAAATATGAGAATATAAGAATTTGAGAGAGAGAAAAAGAAAGTTGAGCAAACGAAAGGTAAAACTTGCAAAAGAATTTTAATAAACACTAAACCTATATTATTATAGGGAACATATATATATGTTAAATTAGTATTTTAGCATATTACATGTGTGCAAAGGATTTTTATTTTTATTTTTGAAACATATAGTAAATTACAACTAGATCCTCTAAGAATCTTACGTCCATACATATCACATTGTATTTTAAAATGAGTTATATGCCGAATTACCCTCCAAACTTATAGCATACTTTCGATTTACCCCCTAAACTTTTTTTTTGGCCAATTAAGGATATGAATTAAATTTTATTGCCAATTTACCCCATACTATGTAAATCTCAATTTATATGAGGGCAAATTGGTCATTTTATATGTTAAAATAATTAAAATAAATCTAAAATAAATAAATAAATCTTTTAATAAATAGTGGGGCCCACCCACTTCTCATTCATCCCCTCCCCCACCCGATCCCTCATTCTCTCCCTCTTTTCATCTCTGCCTTTCTTCCTCTCTCACCCTCTGTTTTTCTCTCTCCTCCCCCTCCCGATTTCTTCCCCCATTCTTCCACCCTCCCGATTTCTTTTCCCTCATATTTATTCTCCCCCCCTCCCGATTGCTTCCCCTACCCATATTTCTTCTCCCCCTCCCAATTTTCTGTTAAATTATTTATAAGAAAAAGAAAGATGGTACAACCTGTTATGATAGGATTGGCCCCGAATTCCTCGGAATCCGGGACCGATCTTGTGGGTTTACCGACATCTGACAGATACCGGGCCCACAACTAATTTAAAACTTGTTCTTTTACGAAAAACCTAGAAAGAGGGCCGAAACTTTTGCCGAAATTTCGGCAGAGTCTCCCATGAAAAAAAGACTTTTCCCAAAATTCAAACCTACAAAAAACAGCAGAGACAAAACTCAAACAGCAGCACACTGCAGTTCAAAAGCACACAGTTCAGTTCCTGGCCTCCGGCCTCAGAATTCGACTCTAATGGGCAATATCATAGCATACTAAACATAATTTAAGTTCTACAAAATAGTTTAACTCACGACTGCACCTGAGGAAAACCCCAGGCTACCTACATACCCTCCTAAGGGATCAAGCCATAAGTAGTTCTTCAACCAACAAATACGATTCAGGCAACACTTAAATAATGTCCTTTTTATTTGTTAAATTTCCAAATCAAGCTTGCCGCGCATCTACGAACTCGTTTCTACGAGCCGGACGCAGTGGCGCAACTCGTTTTGCCAAATTCTTTCCTAAAATTAAATTGACCTTTTTGCCCCTCTAATTATTAAATATTATTTTAAATTCTAACAATTATAAATTAATTCAATTTATTTATTTTACTTAATTTAATTTAATTTATTTATTTAATTTACATTACTTTTCTTATTTTTTGAGTCGGGATGTTACAACCTACTCTCCTTATAAGAATTTCATCCTCGAAATTCCACAACTTGTTTTGGTTCACCAACACGGTACTCTTCAACTTCAAAACCTTGGTAACACCCCAACCATTCCACACTTACAGCTTTACAACAACCAGCTTCCGATGTTAATAAGTTTAATTTCTTAATTCTTAATATGAAAACCTCAACAAATTCAAATCTTACGATTTTATTTAATCTTTTACGTACGTCCACTTCTTGTTTCGGCGCGCAACTAATTGTTTTAGACAAGTGCGACTCCGGGATCTAACGAAACACGTGAGAGAGGATTCTTGGCCTACCACGTCGGGTGGTAAGATTCTTGTACAAAGGAAAAAAAAAGAGGAATTGTTAGTTACAAGCAAGGAATAAAATATCCATAATATCCCGATATTTCCATCGAAATTTTCGTATTTTTGGACTACCGATATTTCCGATACCATCGATATTTTAGATATCCATATACCAAAATATCGATAATATTGACTACATGGACCGAAATATCGATAATATCCCGATATTTCCATCAAAATTTCCGTATTTTTGGACTACCGATATTTCCGATATCATCGATATTTTATTCCTTGGTTACAAGAGTACACAAGGGAAGCAAAGTCCGAAGGAAAGTGAACCTAAAGCTTTGATACCAAATTGACAGGAATGGCCCCGAATTCCTCGGAACCGAAGACCGACCCTATGGTTTTACCGACATCCAACAAATGCCGGGCCCACAACTAATTTAAAACTTGTTATTTTACAAAAAACCGAGAAAGAGGGCCGAGACTTTTGCCAAAATTTTGGCAGTCTCCCATGAAAAAAGGAATTTTCCCAAAATTCAAACCTATAGAAAACAGTAGAGACAAAACTCATACAACATCACACAACAGTTTAAAAGCACACAGTTCAGTTCCTGGCCTTCGGCCTCAGAATTTGACTATAATGGGCAATATTAGAGCATACTAAACAGAATTTAAGTTCCAAAAATAGTTTAACTCGCGGCTGCACCTGAGGAAAACTCCAGGCTACCTACGTACCCTCCTAAGGGATCAAACTACACGTAGTTCTTCAACCAACAAATACGATTCAGGCAACACTTAAATAATGTCCTTTTTATTCATTAAATTTCCAAATCAAGCGTGCTGCTCGTCTACGAACTCGTTTCGACGAGGCAGACGCAATGACGCAACTCGTTTTGCCAAATTCTTTCCCAAAATTAAATTGACCTTTTTGCCCCTCTAATTATTAAATATTATTTTAAATTCCAACAATTATAAATTAATTTTATTTATTTATTTTACTTAATTTAATTTAATTTATTTATATTAATTTTCTTATTTTTCGGGTCGGATGTTACATGTTATACCGTAGTTAAAACAAATATGTGGAGGTCTACAAAGTTAAAACAAATATATTATAATATAATTAAATAATGTATAATGTGGAACATAGTTATAATTTAAAGACCACCTTAAAATTGGTGCCTAGTGGAATTTTAGTCATACTCTCAATGATTTGAAATTGCAGGCTCCCACTTTATTAAAGAAAGATGGTACAACCTGTTGCATTATAAAAGCAAAGCACAATGGTTGAAAGCAAAGCAAAGCACAAGCAAAGCACATGGTACAACCTGTTGCTTATTGCCAATGTAACTAGAATCTGAAAGCAAAGCACAATGGTTGAAACCCGTCCAAGACTTGTTGAGTATATGCTCCTGAGTTTCCTCCTTTGGCAGTTTGGTTTTAGACATGGATCTTCCGAGACAACTACTGAGTTGGATCCTAAAGAAGGTATACGACGGTTTTGTTTCTCATCCTCTCCCTTTTTATTCACATTTCTCTAATTTTGAATTAATAAATATTTTGTTATGAGAGCTACTTAAGAACGAAAAATATGCTCGAGTATTCAGCCCAAATTCAACAAAAAATTGAAAGATGTGACATATTCATTGTTGTTTATGCTATTCTCATATTGAAGTACCAGATACATTTCCATTGTTTTTGCTTTTTGAATATATTTTCTAACTAAGTTACTAAAGGCATTCTCGGATATTGAAAGTGCAAATTCATTTCTTGTTTTCATTTTTCGAAAATGTATTGCGAAAATTTTACCAGACATCCCTTATTTTGTTGATAATACATACATGCACCGTGGGCTCATTTTAGTTTTGCTTTATTTCACAATCCTTGATGCTACAGCTCGAGTTTGAGATATTAACACACACACTCTCTCTCTCGCAGTGGACGTCCTCAATTTGATCCTAAATAAGCTACAGTATAACAGGCCATCATACATCAGTAGCTCAATGTGCGATTATCCAGACTTGGATACTAACAATTTGAAGATCAAGTGCACAAAGGACTGTGGACATGACAAAAACAGATATTGCCATGTCAAAGAGTTGTAAGTCACAATAAAATTAATACAATATATATATAGAGCACTCGTTCGGGCTCTTTTAACAATGTCATCTCATGGTGCGCACTGTTCGGACTTCTTGTCATTTTTGTTGCAGTTCTTTTACTGGCGCCGCTTTAACTGGTTTTATACCTAAAGAAATGGAGGAGCTTAAGCATTTGGAGAGGCTGTAACTATTTCCTATCATTATTCCAACTGTTTTTTTAATGCATACCTATAATTATAATCAGCTTTTAAAAAAAAAAAAAAAAAAGAGTTCAGAGAATTGAAAACAAGCTTCAGAACTTGTCTTTGCCAGTGCCTTTTCTTTGGTGCGGGATCAAGTTGAGCTTAGATATTTTACATCTTTCTTTTTAAAAAAAGTCTTTCAACCAATCCCTTCTATTAATTGTCACGAAATATACAATTTAATTTTCTTCCATTCTTCTTTAACAATGAATCCATTGCATGTATTATATGAAAATATTAATGTTGATTCTGTATGCTAAACAGTGATTTATCCAGCAATAAGCTTACCGGTTCCATACCTGATACCTTGTGGAATTTGTCATCCCTCGGAAAATTGTAAGTGTATATACATGAATATAGATAAGGACTTAAGGATTCACTTGAGGGCTAGACCTTACCTCAAAACATATACATATTTATTGAATTTATATGAATACACAGTAATTGAGTTTTCATATATTCAGAGACCTTTCAATGAATCAACTGAACGGAGGCATATCAGAGCTCATAAAATCCTTGCGCAATCTTACTGTTCTGTAAGTATATATTCAATATTGGTTTCTTTCTTTTTTCTTTTTTGCTTTGGTTACAAGGGAGACCATAGGAGGAGGGGCATTCTAATTATGGTATTGAGTGTGGGGGTAAATTCTTTCCCAACTCCTTCACAGCTCCCATTTCTTTTTCTTCTTTCTTTTTTCACAAATTTTGAAATATACGAGTTCATTTTTGCTCACCACCTTAGCTCAATATGTACCCCTGCCTCGTCAAAGCTTGCCCTTAAAGTTCTTTTTCTTTTCTTTTCGGGTATTTAACCCTTCAATTTGAGATTTTCCCCAAACTTTTTTTTAATCAAATTAAAGCTGGTACATCAATAACTACTAACTCACGTCACTACAATGAAACATAATCTCAAATAAATAAAGCCTATAAACTCAAAATAAATAAATAAAGTAAAAGAAGAGAAGGGAAGAGGGGCAGTGACGCTTCCTCTCCCCCTCTATGGAGTTTTTTATTTGGGATTTAGAGAAAGCAAATCAAGGAATGTACAGCATCAACTGTTAAGTCAGACTTATTCTTGTTTTGGTCATTGTAGTTTGTCTATGAATTTCTAATAGGTGTGGAGTGTGGAATTGGCATGTGTTTTAAGGGAAAATCTATCGAAAGAAATTAAGGTTTTTTTACCAAAAAAAAGAGAAAAGAATTTAAGGTTTAAATACATCGGTTCAATTAACTTCAATGAATTTAAACATGGTTTTTTCCTTCTTTTTTCTTACATGGGCTGACTTTCTATCCAATCTTGAATTCTATATTGTAATTTGTATATATCTAATTTCAATATTTCTTACAACTCGGCTTAACTCGACTTTAAGTTTAATCTGTTTCTACCCCTCTCTCCGAGCTTTAACAAGGTAACATCTAATAACTTAGCTCCATTGTTTCTGGCCAAAAAGCAATCTGGAGCACAACTTCCTCAGCGGACAGATACCATCATCTTTGGGTGCACTGAGTTCTCTGCAACTATTGTAAGTAAACTCTCTGCAACCTTTTGTTTTCACCATTGCACTTAATTCTTCGACTTTCTTTGACTTGATATGATCAGTTGGTTCCTTTGTATAACGTTTCAAATTCTTCTTTATAATCTGTGAGTTTTTCAGGTCTCTGTCTTATAATGAGTTGTCAGGTCTAATTCCCTACCAATTAGGAAACATCACAGCCCTTCAAATATTGTAAGTTTTTTGCTCACCTTTGTTGCACCTTATGAACACACTCTCTCTCTCTCTCTCTCTCTCTCTCTCTCTCTCTCACACACACACACACACATACAGAGAGACAAATTATGTACATATATTCTAAAGGCTAAAGCTTTCTATTGAAAACAAATATCTGAATTCGTCTTCCTTTTTTTTTTTTTTTCTGCTTTGAGAATTTTGGATCAGAATCGGCTCTCTGGTAGTCTTCCAACCTCATTTAGTAATTTGCGCAATCTCCAGTACTTGTAAGCTTCTTTCAAACAAAGTTACATATATATATATATCATGAGAAAAGAAGGAGAAAATTTTGGTACTTAAATCTCTACTGGGATTACATTATTTTGTTCTCATGTTGTGGAAGCTGGGCGGCATACAATGATCTCACTGGGGGATTCCCGGATTATGCCAATCTTACTCAGATGGGCGTATTGTAAGTGTTTCTCATTTAATAATGTTAGAGTCACCAAATTTGCTTACCAAATGATATGTCGATGCACATCTTTAGTATTTTGTTGGAAATAAATGGGGTCAATAGTGGACCCATATTTGAATAAATGAAACACAGCCACGTCATTTGAGGAAAAAAATTTGGTAAAGGAATTTGGTGACTGCAGCAGGATTTTTCTTTATTTATTGTTCTTGATGCCTGCAATCTACAGTTAGGTGAATTTATTAATTTTTGAGAGAGCCTAATTGGCCAATGCAGTTCAATATCTGGCAACTATATGTCTGGTGGCTTTCCAGCTGACTTCAAAAAATGGACTGAAATTCGTTTTCTGTAAGTTTTTCTTTAGTTAGTCGTATCATGTAAATCCTTGGGAGAATAGATGTAAATGGTACCAAGAGCTAACATGTATAAAAAGTCCTTACAAATTAAGAGATGAGACAGAGTTCTACATATTAAGCTTCTACTCTATGCAAGTTATCTCATAGAGACATTGACACTTGTTAAAGAATAAAAAGTCCTTACAAATTTAGTGATAAGGTTAAAACAAAATGAATTGTCAAAGTTGACATTACTTTTCACTGCTCACAGGTCAATTTTGGGAAACAATTTTGAAGGGAGTCTACCTGCAGAACTTTTTAATTACTCCAGGCTTGAGTATTTGTAAGTACACCGTCCCCTTCTGTTTCATTAACCCACTTTTTCAGAAAAAAGGAAAAAGAAAACAGAAAATCAGCAGCTCTGTTTCGTGATGAATTTTTTGTGTCCATTTTGCAGAAAGATCAGTGACGTAGCAAACTCTGGTTTCCAATTCCCACGATTTGCAAACCTGAGGAATATATACACTCTGTAAATGGTTTTTATTGCATGTCGCACACATCTATTCATTTTTTAAGAGGTTTAATAAAAAAAAATGTACAGGGCAAAGAGTTGAATTAATTCATGTTCACTTTTTTTTTCTTTTTTAGTCTGAGCTGCTGAGAGAGATGAAGCTTTTGTGATTACTGTGTACATGCTTTAAAATTTGAAATTGTGTTGGTTTTTTCTTCTTCTTTTTTTTAATTGAGTGGGAAGAGGGAAGAGGGAGGGATTTCTTAGTGGGCATGGAAAAAAAGAGGGAGTGGGAGAGGGGGAGAGAGAGAGAGGAGATGGGAGAAATGACAGAGGGGCAGACGCAGGTGAGGGCGGAGGGCCGGAAGGGGATGGCTGCAGATTTTTTTAAAAATTTAAGTTTTAATCTTTTTTTTAAATGTAATTTTATTTTAAATATATTATTTAATACCACGTAGCTCTATATTATTGGATGTGTGGCCCATGTATGTTCCACATAAGCATTTTAACAGAAAATTTGACGGAAGTTAATGGCAGGACCATTTTGATGTGCGGAGGGTAATCTTAGGAACCATTAGTGTCACAAAAAAATATTAAAGACAAAATACAATAATTTCGCCAACCTCAAAGATTATTTGTGATAAAAAGCCTTAAACTTTTAACGAGCTTTATTTTGCTCCGCTAGAGTCTTTGTGCTGGGACAAACCCCAACATTTCTTTAAGTTGCATAATGTCTTGTGCAGTCAGCATCACTAGATGTAAACATCTCATGTTCATGATTTATCCAATCACTCACCTCTTCTCATGGTTTCTATAGGATATTAAGGAACTGTTCCATCACCGGTGAAATCCCTGAATACATTGGTCAAATGTCAAATTTAAAATACTTGTGAGCCTCTCTCTCTCTCTCTCTCTCTCAATACCTTCACGAGTCCCTAGAGTAATGGTTTATGTTTATGCTTTTTATTGATTTTGTTTCAATTCCTGCTTTTGATTGTACTTTGATACAATTCATCTCACAGACTAGTTAACTAAGTTCCCAAGTTGTTAATGCCTTTATGTACTCTTAACAGGGATTTGAGCTTTAACAATTTAACCGGACGAATCCCAAAGTCCATGAGTGGTTTAAATTTGACACAGTCCTTGTAAGCGAATGATATCCGTGTGTTTTTGCTACACAAAAGACAACAGAACTCTTGTTGATGTTAGTACTCTATTATCAACTTTCTCTCCTCAGGTCCTTGGCAAAAAAATAAACTTAATGACACAATCCCTGCTTGGGTCTTTGGTGCAGTCAAGACTAGATTGTAAGCTTCTATATTCAGAATCTTAAACTATGTACATCTATTTTTATCTTCATGCATTGGCTGACAAGTAAGTCCGAAAGTTTAAGGCCAGTTTGATAATCATTTCAATTTTAGTTTTTAGTTTTCATTTTTTGTGCTAGAGTATAGAGGAAAAATAGTGAGAATGAAAGTGAGGATGAGATTGAGAGGGAAGATTGAAAATGGTACTTAGGTGACGAGGGGTAAATTTCACAACACTTAGACAAAGACACAACAATCTTCACACACTTTAGACCTTGACCAAATAAACTTATGACTAGTCAACTGCTAGTCATGAACAACCATAATCAAGAACACACACAGAGTATATCAATGTACCTGCAAACCTAGAAGATTACTAGTGACAACATAGGCACTCAGAAGGACCCGTTAATTTAGGCATCCCCTGTGCTAGCAACAACTATGGTGAAAGTGTGTGAAAGCATCATATCAATTAAACACCAAACAGAAAATAATTATGACTAGTCAACATGCAAAAACAAAAAACCCAGAAATCATACGATGACTAGTCAACTACCAAGAACACAAACCCAGAAAATTTCAGAGATGCAAACCAGAAATTGTTCACCTAGAAACCCACCATTGGAAAAAACTGGGGGTCATCAACCGACCATGCAATCCACTAAGTAGAAAAAGATTCTTACAAAGGAACATAAGCAAGCTCAAGAAAAACCTAGATCTATTTAGGAAGATGAGCTATACCTCCTTTGTGCAATCTTCTTCTCCAACTTAGCAAAGCTTGAAACTCAGTCCTTCAAGGTAATGGCAGCTCCTTCTCCAGCTCGATCATCCCAAGGCACCAGCTTGCAAGCTCAACTCGAAACAGAAACCAAATTTGGATTCAAGGATAATGAGATCAATTTCTTAAAGAAACCATACTCTTGAAGAAATCAATCTTGAATATGACCTAGAACTAAATGAGAGTGTATTTGTTCTATCTAGATACAGATTTCATATTTCAAAAGCAGTTTTCAAAAACATTTTAGAAAACCCATAGATGAAAAATCGTGGTGACTTTTGTGTGTGAGAGATGAGCTCAATATAGCAAAGATAAAACTTAGAAACCTCCCACACTAAAGTGACGTCCGCTCCAAAAGGAAATCATTGGGATAATACCCAAAAGATTCTAGGTCAGAAGGGACACATGGCAGCACAGAAATCGTTGCAGAAAAAGACAAAATAGTTTGGTAGGATCCAGCTGGAAATTGTGAGCCAAATAAAAGCTACTGAGTGAAAGTTGACTAGTCATACAAGGAATAGATGACTAGTCATAATTTTTTATGAAATCAATTTGTATGCTATGTGATGCAATGCTCAAAATGTCTTTGCCAATTTACCTGAACCTTCATAGGATTGCAGCTTAGATAAGAACACCTAGAGAAGCTATTCTTAAACTAAGTTTGAGCTTGAGAAATACAATGAAAGTTACTATTACAATTTTGTCAAGGTAAGCCAAAAGAAACACTCACTAAACATACATTAACAAAGATGAGAGGGGAGGATGTGAGGTAGGAGTAAAAAAAGTGAAAACAAAAATAAAAAACTGACATCTATTTGAAATTGTTTTCACTTTCAAAATTTTGTTTTCACTTTTGTTACTCCTCCCTCCCATCCTCCCCTCTCATCATCTCTCTCAATCTCAATCTCAATCTCATCCTCACTCTCATTTTCCTCTATACTCTAGCACAAAAAATGAAAACTAAAAACTAAAATTGAAATGATTATCAAACGGGCCCTTAGTATCTCAATAATTGATATTTATTTCTTAAACAATCATGATTGTTCCACTCATAAGTTCCTTTAACACCTTTGGGATTAAAGTAAGACCAGTTTAAAGATGTTTATGACTCAAGTTCACTAAGTGGAAGTTTAACTTTTGAGATTTTTTAGAATTAGGATCGTTGCTTTTTTAACCTGCAATTGATGACAAATTCAAATATGAAGGAATCATGCAACAACCTAGCAAATAAAAGGAAACTATTTAGGAAGTACTCTCCACAATGAGGAATTGTTTGGTAGCATCGTAGTTATCTTTTTCAATGACAGTTGTAATGCTGGTTTCTTAAAGTCATTTGTGCACTTGATTAACCAAAAAGGCGCTATTTGAATTATGTGTTAATTTCGAGCTGATATTTGAGTGTCTTCTTAACTTCAATCATATCAATGCAACGAAATATTTATATGAATGGTTGTTGTGAAATGATCATTCTACAAAAAGTTTCATGCAGTCATTTGGATACTGAAAAACTTCTTTCATCAGACAGCTACTTAGATTTGACACCGGAATGCTTAATGATATGGAAAAGAAAAATCCTTATCTAAGCCACCATAATTTTCTAGGAGCATATTATGTTCCCACAATCCATTAGCTATGAAATTTGACCATATGTCTTTTCAGGGATTTGTCGTACAATAACTTTTCAGAAGTTAGCTTCGTAGTGCATAAGCGAGATTATCTGTAAGAATTGGCATTAATTTTCTTTTTCTATTGTTACCAATCTAGTTGCATGTGGAATTATGATGATATTGTTTTCCATACATTTCAGGAACTTGTTTGCCTGCTGCAGCAGTCCAAGTTCAATGGATCCAGATCAACTATTTTTGTATGTTAATATTTTTATCTGTTTAGAAAAGCCAATAGCCATTTCTTACAAATTCGGTCATTTATTCAGGGATCCAAAGAAACGCACGCATACGGATTGTACTGGACGAAAATCTAAATGTGAGTTTGGTTGGTTCTTCTGAGCCTTTCATTAATGAAAATTCTTTGCTGAGTAATGCTCTCTGACCAAGAAGTCTGTTGTGTTATGTTGTTAGACTATGGATTAAGACCACAGTCACAACACATACATAACTTTACCTAAAACTGTCAAAAAATACTGCAACAATAATTTTGACACGTATATAATTTCGTTTGGTGAGGACTTGTATATTATCTCTAGGAAGAAGTTTGTAATGGTTTTATTATTCTTCCAAGGGTAGAATTTTTTAAATGGTTGGTCACATCAGCATCATAAGAAAGTATGAGTATAATCTGAAATTTAAGAATCTACACAGGAAAACTGGTCCGTCACAGTGTAAGGATTCATAAAAAGACTTGGTTGATGAGTATGTCATTTTAGGTCAATTTTATTGTTATTTCATTTTATTCCAGTACCTCTTTTGCACTTTATTTTATCTAATCTATCCCTTTCTGACTAACGGTTGCAGATCGTTCCTCCTTGTTCATAAATTGTGGTGGTGAGGGAGTAACTGTCGGTGACAATTATTATGAAGCAGATAATTCAACTTCACTCTATTATATTAGTCCATCCAAAACCTGGGCTTATAGCCTTTCTGGAGACTTCTTTCTCCCAGAGTCCAATTCTAGTATTTTCATACAGAACCAGCCAGGTGGAATTCATGTTCCTGAGGCAGAAATATATTTAAATGCTCGAATTGCCCCAGTCTCCCTAAGTTATTATGCTTTCTGTTTAAACGAAGGAAAATATAATGTGAACCTTCACTTTGCTGAGGTAGTATCCTGGGAGACGGAATCATATAGTAAAATAAGGAGACGGACATTTGATATTTATATCCAGGTAATAGCTGATGTTATTCAATTATTCCTATTATTTGTCACTCAACTGAAATCTTGTGTACTGTCTTTTTAATATATTAGAGCATGTTTTACTCTCTACCAATGTTAAAAGAAGCATTTGTTGTAGGGAAATAGAGTGCTAACGAATTTCGACATTAAAAAAGCTGAAAGGGTTCCAGTTACACCTCAAATTATATATTTCCTAGTTGATGTTAATAGTAGTCTATTGGAGATTTCCTTCTACTGGGCTGGAAAGGGATATGGAGAGCCTACTTCAAATGGACCTTTCATTTCAGCTATTGCCATAACTCCAGGTAATTCAAACGGCTATGACTTTAGTTTCTTCTGGTTGGTTCCAAGCTACACTTGAACCCCTTGGCTTATATGGTCATCATGTGTGTGCCCCATTAATTTACCAAAAAGATTGCAAGCAGGTAGTTTTCATTTCAGTTAACTAGTTTAATCTTGTTAGACTGCATATATACTTAATTAATTTGACAATCGTTTAAAGAAGTTTGACTTTTCTCTTGCTGTTATCCCCTCGTTCGATGAAATATCACTTCGAAGTTTACCAACGCTCTGCATTGAGGCGAAAATCGAAGATAGCATTGATTATTACTATACCTTCAAGTGTAGTTGTTCTATTGCTTCTATTGGCTTTCATGTGGAAAATGGGCTGGCTGGGGAAAAGAGATTTGAGAGGTGAGTGAAGCTACAACTATACCGCACAATGCCCTTTTTCAAGAATTCTTATTTCCTAGTTAACAAGTCATCTTTGATTAATGCCCTTTTTCAAGAATTCTTATTTCCTAGTTAACAAGTCATCTTTGATTTTTCCCGGAACAGAAATACAGATAGGCCAAGATAAACATGTTACCCTTCAAGAATTAATAGGTGCAACTCGAAAGTTTAGCAGCAAAATGGAGATCGGTAGAGGGCATTTTGGAAGGGTTTATAAGGTATACTTGTACATTGTCAACTTAATTTGTGGTAGAAATTTGATATTAGGGTGGGGTATCTTTTCACTGTTGCAATTTTTGTTCAGATATATAACATTAGTCTATTGTGTTGATGCAGGCTGAGCTGGAAGGTGGTCAAACGACTGTAGCTGTTAAAAGACTTTCTACTCACTCAAAAGAAAAAGTTGAGGAATTATTAAATGAATTCTATACCTTAAAGTCATTGAGGCATGAGAACCTTGTTCAATTGTTGGATGGTTATTTTGGAGAAGAGTTGCATTTGCTCATCTATGAATTTATGCCAAACCTGTCCATTGCAGACGCTTTTTTCGGTAATTCATCTTTTCTCCTCCCTTTTCTAATTCTTCAAGCACAACATCAAATTGTTTAATTCTATATTCTTGGAGCAGTACTTCCTCCTTTTGTGTACAAATAGAGATACTTACATTCATTTTAGCTTAGCCAACATTTTCCTCTTCATACCGTGTATTGCTTTTATATTAAGAAATAAGATCCAGTACTCACTCGTCCTTGAAATACCATCGAAATACCATTAGGTGATGCATAACAGATTTGAGAAAACTTTCCATGACCCCCCATTCGACGACACATGTTACGATGCTTGCCCTGCGTCATTAAATGCCTTCCATGACGCAAATCAGGTGTCATGAAAGGGTTGTTCTGTTGTAGTGACTTGTGTTTTCTGTGCTGATCATACAGTGTTTATGACAAAAACAAAGTTGTTTATAGTTTAGACTAAACTGGAGGAATATATACATAGAATCTTAAAGTGGTTATTCATGTGACTTGCAGGCTCGAAGTCCAGATTAAAGTTTAATTGGGAAACTAGATTTAACATTTGCCTGGGAATAGCGAGGGGTTTAGAGCATCTTCATGAGCACCCGAGACTCAAGATGGTTCATAGGGATATCAAAGCTGAAAATATCCTCCTTGATGGAGCTCTTAATGCCAAGATCTCAGACTTTGGAATGGCAAGCCTGTATACCGAGGAAGAACAACTTATGATCATCAAAGTGGAAGCACCAAAGTAAGTGTACAAAAAACAAATACATTTCGCTTTCTGAAACACTGTATAAAATAATGCCATGAAATTCAACTTATATGGTCAGAAATAATATTATTTTCCCTTAATTACATCCTACGAGGTTTTATATACTATCAAGACCAAAACTAATAGGGAATCAAACTTCATATCTTAAGTGGTCAGAATAATAACAGAAAGAAAGATGAATTGCCATATTATAAGTTGTACGGAAAATTCTGTAATCTGAATTTAACAAGATCTTGAGTCTAGATCTTAAGTTTTTATAATTTACTTCAGAAAGGGAAATATGAAGTTTCTATCTGGTATGCAATTGTGACTTGGATATTTAGAAACACCATTTTATAAATATTTAGAAACACCATTTTATAAATATTTGTGTGTATGTAAGTGTTGTTTGGTTTTCAGTATTAATTTACATAAATTGGTGAGAACAAATGGTTCTCCCACAGTACTACAGAAGTTGGTGTCATATACTATGACATTGACGGGTGCATTATGCAAATATAATTTGAATTTATGCTTTATTTTTGTTGACGCAGCGGACATATGGCACCTGAGTATGCAATTCAAGGAATTGTAACCAGCAAAGTTGATGTTTATAGTTTTGGGGTAGTTATGCTCGAAATTGTTAGTGGGAAGAAAAATGCAGGATACAAATTTAACCATGAGAGTGAGTATCTCTTGGACACGGTAAGCAAAACTGACAGGACGTACGGTGTTTTGTAATTTCTCCTACTTTAAAGTGAACATGCACACTTTGAATTCTAAACCCTCATAATTTTACTGCAGGCTTATGTTGCAAATAAAAATGGAAGCCTCATGGACTTGGTGGATAAAAATTTGTCTGGCATTTATGATGCAAAACAAGCCATCACCATCTTAACCTTGGCCGTGATGTGCACGAATATATCTCCCACTCTAAGGCCAAGAATGGCAGACGTTGTGAGTATTCTTGTTGGTGAGAAAACCTTTGAGCAGATTAATCCGCC
Organism: Prunus padus; assembly: GCA_024362665.1. NCBI lineage: Eukaryota > Viridiplantae > Streptophyta > Magnoliopsida > Rosales > Rosaceae > Prunus > Prunus padus. The sequence goes on from JANFAM010000015.1 coordinate 9,874,402, forward strand.
TACTGTGGATGATCATCAGCTTAATGTAGCCATGGCTGGTGGCAAATGTACCATCGCTGATTCTTCTACTTCCACAGACGTGACCTCAAGGGCATCAACTTCAACTAAATTAATCAAGGGGATAGATGAAACACAAAATTCTTTTGCAGAAACCAGTCTCGAAATATCGGAAGAGAGTCGGACCTCCCATTAAACATGCATCCTACTTGGATTGTGTGAGAGAAGTTACAGTCAGTTTGGTTTGTGGTAGATCTATTTAAAATTGTTAGGGTACTTCTTTATGGTTTCAATTGTTTTCTATTTAAAGCATTGTATTGTATTTTCTGCATTTGTAGCTTTTTCATGATATCTTCGTCGTCTTCTTCTTTATGTAGTTTTCTTTTTGAATTTCATTCGATAAGAATATTGTTTCAGGTTTGTTCTATGGTTCAATAATTATGGTTATTTCGATCCTCCTTTCAGTACATTAGAGTAGTTTAGAATATTGCTTTGTTAAAATAAATAAATAAATAAACCACTGATATTGCGTGCAATGATATATTCTTATTGGTTTACAACTTTTAATCTACGGCCACTTTTCTTGTTCTTATTTATCAATGAAAAAAAAGGGATTTGTGGTGTTAATTTGGGACTGTCAATGGGGGACACAGTTTTTCCTGGGGAGTAATGGTAGGACAAAGTGGCTTTAATAAAGTAAGCTTTAACGAAATTGCAACTTCTTTTTCTTTGTTCGTTCATAAAGTAAGCTTTATTAATTAAGGAGGGGCCTTCGAATATTTATGTCTCCTCCGTCTAGTCAAAAGGAATAAAAAATAAAATAAAGTTCTTTTGCTTTAGAATCTTGAAAGACGGAGTACCCCCCAAATTAATTGGCTCTATAAAAGTATTGCACTTTTTATTTTGGATCAAATCGGATAAGTCGAGCTTCATTGAAACGAGGAAAGTATTGCACTTCTCATTTACACCAATTTCACATCTGTTGACCGCGCAAATCTCACGGCCTTTTTGTCGGGCCGAGTAGATCTGCGTCAACACGGATCGTCCTTCTTTGGTTGGGAAGTGCGATTGCGCGGGCGTGCCAGCACGGTTTACCGTGCATGCAAGAGTAATTTGAGTGGATGAGTGGGTTGGACTGCGCTCGATTGATTTCGATTTCTAATCAAGGGATTGTAGCCGAGAGAGGAACTGATCTCGGCCGTTGAGCTCACAGCCTGAACTACAAGGCCGTTCGTGATGTCGATGGTGGTGGAAACAACTGGCGGTTTAGGGTGGTGCTCCAGCGCTCCGCCAGATAGCAAAGACTATATGATATATGGGATAAACGAAAGAGTAACCAAGGGTGGTGCTCCGGCGCCTCGAAAGATTGAGGGTCGTATGATATATTGATGAATGTATTTGTTTACAATCTGCCACTACTCCTAAGAAAGAAAATGAACATATTGAAATTGCATTACAAGAATGTAAATGACAGAAAATAAATAAGTTGCTCCGTGGGAGGCTTGTGTTTGGTGTTGACCCCTTTGAATGTATTCTGAGCTTAGTATTTATAGGAAGAGCCTTGGAGGAGGAAGTGGGGCCACAGCTTGCATGATGTGGCTTGATTGGAGAGAGTGGGTGGCCTGGAACCGAGGAGCATGGTGGTGTGACTACCGTGAAGCTCAGTTTCCCCTGCCGTAGTTGTTGGGTCGGATTTCATGCTTAGAGAAGCATTTAATTCTTTGATTTTTGGTAGGTAAGGGAGCATTTAATTTTTGAGATTTGAGAGGCATAATCTCACTAAATTGACCTTACCCATACTGTGATATGACTGACTGATGCGACTCATACTTTCTCTCTCTCTCCACGTGCTTCTTTGAAAGTCCTCTGATTGGGACAGGTGTGATTGCGTCATAGCCCATTACTTATTAATGAGCCATGGGGGGCACTTCCAAGCAAGTGGTGAATCGACGTTCCCTTGGCCTGAGCGAATGATAAGGGCACGGTCAATGTTCTCGGTCAAAGCTCGCCGTGGCCGTGAACATTCTTCCTTCCTTGATTCCTTCGTTCGTTCGGCACTTGCTCTTAATAAATACACACAAGTCTTTAGAAAAGGAGTGCTCTGGCCGTGGGTTTTCTTTATTCGGTCGGCCAATATGGGCTGAGATTTTTATGCATAAACATTTGCCCCCCCATTTCCGGATTCTTCGGTCTCGGCCAGACAAAGGCCGAATGAATAATAGGGAATGGACTCTTCGCCTTCCTTGGAACTAACGCCAGCTGTTCTGACATGTTAAATGCGTGTGCACACCATCCATGCCATTATTGCTTTGATCCGTGCGAATCGCCGTTTCGTCTTTTCAACTGAAACGACGGTTCGCGAGGGCTCGACACGTCATTGCGAACTCAAACATTTCAATTTTTGCGTCGTTCGAGAGGAAGAGCCATACCCGCTCGATTCATATTCATGCGTCACTATAAAAGCCCAACCTTTCTCATTTTTCATTACGCTTTCAAAATTTCCAGACGAACCTCTGCTAAAAATTTTCTTGAACTTTCTAGCCTTCAAACTTGATTTCTAAGCTTCGCAAAACTCTATCTCCAGTTTCCTCACCCTCCTTGTATTCTGAGTTCTGGTTTTCTCTGATCCTTTTCCAACCGTATTTGCCGTTTTCTGGGTTTTCAGACTTCGGTGTTCTTTGTGTTTCTCAAAAGACTTCGCACCCTTTTCTTAAAAATCCATACTTTGATCTTTTTCAATGGCCTCAATGAAAATGGTACTTAGGTGACGAGGGGTAAATTTCACTAGACTCAAGTAAGAAACACAACAATACACACACAAAAGGACTTGACCAAATATTGCTTATGACTGGTCAACAGCTAGTGAAGAACAATCTTAGCCAAGGGCACACACACAAGCAAACCAATGTACCTGCAAACCTAGAGAATTACTAGTGACAACCTAGGCACTCAGAAGGACCCGTCAATCTAGGCATCCCCTGTGCTAGCAACAACTATGGTGAAAGTGTGTGAAGGCATCATAATCAAGTAAACAATTAACATCAGATAATTATGACTAGTCAACATCAAGAACACAAACCCAGAAAGCATATGATGACTAGTCAACTGTCAAGAACATAAACCCAGAAAATTTCAGACATGCAAACCAGAAATTGTTCACTCAGAAACCCACCATTGGGAAAAACTGGGAGTCATCAACCAACCAGGCAATCCACTAAGTATAAGAAGATTCTTACAAAGAAATACAAGTAAGCTCAAGGAAACCTAGATCTATTTAGGAAGATGAGCTATACCTCCTTTGTGCAATCTTATTCTCCAACTTAGCAAAGCTTCAAGCTTAGTCATTCATGGCAATGGCAGCTCCTCCTCAGCTCGTTCATCCCATGGCACCAGCTTGCAAGCTCAATCCGAAGAACAGAAACCAAATTTGGATTCAAGGAAAATGACCAATTTCTTCAAGAAACCATACTCTTGAAGAAATCAGTCTTGAATCAAACCTAGATATAGATGAGAGAGTGTTTGATGAAGCTAGGTGTAGATTCAGTATAGCAAATGCAGTTTTCGAAAAATCATTCAATTTAAAAACTCATAGATGCAAAATAAGATGGTGTTTCTCTTTGAGGAAGAAGAAGCAAAAGATGCAAGAAAATCTTTCCAAAAACTCTCCCTCAAAGCCATGGCCTCCAAATGAGGAAATCAAAAGCTATATGCCAAAAACCCCTAGGTTAGAATCCTACGCAATGGCAGTATAGGGAATTTCCAGAATAGGACAAAAAAGATGGTTATAATCCAGCTGGACAAGAAAACAACACATGCAAAGGATGACTAGTCATATGAAGGAAAAGATGACTAGTCATAATAATCAGAAATTCAATGCATGCAAAATGATGCAATGCAAAAATTACCTTTGCCAAACACAATAATCATCCATCAGATTGAAGCCAGATAAGAGAACCAAAGATAGCTATTCTAATCTAACTTGAGCTTGGAAAGAATACAATGATTGTCCTATTACAAATTTGTCAAGGGAAGCCAAAAGCAAATTACAAAATGCATACACTAACAATCTCCCCCTTTTTGGCTTTCCTTGACAACACTCACTAAAAACACTCAACCCATAACCCATCCTAAGTAGATGATAACTTTAAGTACTGCAAAAATAACAACCAAACTCCTGTGCACAAGACAAGCAGATTATATCACGTAAGTTTGAAGTAATATGCAATATGAGAGGGTTGTTTGAAGTAATATGCAATATGAGAGGGTTGAGAGTGTTCTCCCCCTTGGTGAAAAGGAAAGAGCAAAAAGGCAAATACAGAAAATTAGCACACATTTGGAAGAAACACAAAACACATAGTCTGATTTCAACAATGAGAACAAAATAGTCTGATTACAAAGCAAAACATCACTTGTTCAAAACAGACCAAACAACACATCATTACACAGACTAACCAAAAACAAGATGACCCCCACAATGTGATTACAAAAAATATACCATCCAACAGCCTATACCACTGACCAAATATACTCCCCCTATCCAAGACACAACCTATACCAGAAAAACCAGCTAAAAAACAAGAGAACCAGCAGAATCATCAGAGTCTTCTTCGGGGTCTTCAGAGACTTCAGCAGCAGATGAGGGATCTTCAGAGCCAAGTGCAGGATTTGAAGAGGAAGGAACAAGAGAAAGAAGACACTGAATCTCCTTTTCCTTCTTAGCAAGCAGGGTTCTCAGAGAAGCATTATCAGAAGCAGAAGACTCCCTGGTGAGAAATGTGTTGGAGACCTTCTGACTAAGAGCGACAGCAGCCTTGCCATATGGAGCAGGGGGTAAAAACCACTGATCAGTGGCATTGAAAGACACAGAGGCCTTCACACAGAGGCGTTGAAGAAGACAAGGGAACACAAGGGTACCCTTGTGTTTAGTACCATGACCAACAGTTTTTCCTAGGATTGCATGATAGATTATATCACCGAAAGGAATTTTATCCCGATTAAACATGGAAAGCATAATTTGACAGCCACCCAAGGTTGGATTTGAGTTGTTCCCAGTGGGAAGAACATTGTGGCGAACAAAGTCCCATAGGAATTTGAAGAAAGGAGACAAATAGGACTTGATAGGGAGACCCTTAGGAGTAAGAGGCAATGATGGATCAGTGTAAGCCATAGTCCTAAACATAGCAATAATATATTGAGAGGAAGCACGAGTAAACTTCTCAAAGTCGAAACCAGGGCAAGACCTAAACCTTAACACACGATTAATAACAGAGGGTCGAAGAACAATGGGCTTGGTTCGAACAATAACCTGAAAATTGGACCCCATAGGGTCAGCAGGAAAATTTGAGTAAAACTCTTTGAGTACAGAATGAAAAGAGGGAAAAAAAATTAAAATAAACCCTAAAAAACAAAAGGAACCGCGAAAATGAAAAGAGGGAACAAATAAAAAGATGACTAGTCAACCATAATGAAGGAAAAGATGACTAGTCAACCAAGGAAGCATGCACAATAAGACAGCATTTTAGTAGCAATCCTAGAGAAGACAGATGGGTTTACTTAAAAACACCGAGAAGAACTAGCAAATATATCAAGTGATCAAAGATGTTCAGCAATCAAGTTTAGTCCAAATCTTCAAGCACATTTGAGATGGAAAACAATAGCATATGCATATCAAAGACTCGCTAACACCTTGATAAATAGAATATGAACTAATCATCATGCTTGGAGACAGTGCATATTTTGAAATAAGGAGGGTTAGAGTCAAAGGAACATAAAAAATGATAGAATGTCAATCTTGGAGAGACAAGTATAGGTAAGTAACTTCAAGACCTAATCAAGGCAGTGGCTCAAATTTAAATTTCATCACTCATCTTGACAATTCAGTTTTGATGTATTCACAGAATTTTTATTTGCACATCCCAGACTTAAGTGCTTGAGTGGCCCAATTTTACGGCTCTTTGCTCTAGATTCTTCAAACATATCACCTTATACCTTCCTAGAGCCGTGACTACATTGGTCGCGCTACCCAGATTTTTTTTTTTTTTAAATTGACAAAAACAGATTGACTAAGAGAGTGAGAGGAGATTAGAGAATATAACAATGACTGTCCAAAGTGAAACATAAACACTTGTCTCACCAAGATGATAAAATATCACCAATTAAGTCACATCCAAGAGCTCAAACCAAGAAAGGGGATTATGCAGACAGCAGCCAAGGCATAAGATAATCCAATTTTCACACTATCAGAGAGAAGAGAGATTTACATGTAAGACATTGGCATAACAGATAAACATTAAGATGCTTGACTAGTCAACTACCAGGAAGATGACCAGTCAACTTTTAAGAATTGTGCAGAAGACAAGAACAAGCCATGTTGATTAATCTATTGAGCAAAGGCTAATGGACTGTCTTAGAGTGACATGTTTTTGAAAGTCCAGGGCCTTGGTGAGAATATCAGCTAGTTGTTTCTCAGAAGGAACAAATTCCAATGTTAAAACTTTGACTTCCACAAGATCTCTAATTAAATGATGCCTAATGTCAATATGCTTAGTCCTAGAGTGTTGAACAGGATTTTTTGAAATATCTATGGCACTCATATTATCACAATAGATTAGAAAGGCTGATTGAGCAAGACCATAGTCTTCCAACATCTGTCTCATCCAGAGGAGTTGAGTGCAACAACTCCCAGCTGCAACATACTCTGCTTCAGCAGTAGATAAAGAGACTGAATTTTGTTTTTTACTGTGCCAAGCAACAAGGTTGTTTCCTACATAAAAGACCCCCCCGGAAGTACTTTTTCTATGTAGGTCTCTATTAATTTTAGCACTAGTGCTCATTGGAGTTCTAGCAGATTTTGCAGCCTCCAAACCAAATTTTTCACAAGATTTTTTGCATATTTTGATTGAGAGACAAAGATCCCATCATGGCTTTGTTTGATTTGAAGACCTAAGAAATAGTTAAGCTCACCTACAAGACTCATTTCAAATTCACTAGTCATGACATGAATAAACTCTTGAACATGCAAGTCAGAGGTAGATCCAACCACAATATCATCAACATACACTTGAGCAATCAAAACATCTCTTTTGAACCTTTTTACAAACAAGGTTTTGTCAACCTACCCTCTAACATATCCATTTCCTAGAAGATGAGAGGATAACCTCTCATACCATGCTCTAGGAGCTTGTTTCAAACCATAGAGAGCCTTTTTTCAACCGAAACACATCATTTGGATGATGTGGATCTTCAAAACCCTTTGGTTGCTCAACATAGACCTCTTCATTCAAAATACCATTCAAAAAGGCCGTTTTGACATCCATTTGATAAAGTTTGAATTTCAAGTGACATGCAATAACAAGAAGTAATCTAACAGATTCTAATCTTGCAACAGGGGCAAAAGTTTCATCAAAGTCAATGCCCTCCATTTGAGTGTATCCTTGAGCAACCAATCTAGCCTTGTTTCTTACCACATTACCTTGTTCATCAGTTTTATTTTTAAAAATCCACTTAGTGCCAATTACATTAGTGTTGACTGGTCTAGGAACAAGGTACCAAACATCATTTCTAACAAACTGATTTAATTCCTCCTCCATTGCAAGAAACCATTCACCATGGTGCAAGGCTTCTTTCACATTTTTTGGCTCTTCCTTTGAAACATAACACACATGACTAATCTCCTGAGTAATTTGTTTCCTAGTTCTCACTCCCTGATTGAGAGGACCAATGATGACACTCTCAGATTGAGAGAACGGACTCAACAGCTCGAGAGCTACCAACCTGGTCACGAGCCGACCCTTGAGAATGAGAAGTTGACAGTCAATCGAACAGAATTGTCAAAAGTTGACAGGTCAACCACAAGATCTAGACTTGAAGATTTTTGCTCAAGAGTAGGAGAAACAAGATCATCCTCATCTAATGCTATTTCAATAGAAGTAGCAAAATCATCAATATTGACATTTATGGACTCAGTGATGGTTTCGGTCCTACAATTGTACACCCTATAGGCACGGCTTGAAGTGGAATATCCAAGAAATATTTCCTTGTCACTTTTAGAGTCAAACTTAGCAAGGTGTTCCCTATCTCTTAAGATATAGCATGTGCTACCAAAGACTCTAAAATAGGACACGTTTGGCTTCTTTCCTTTCCAAAGCTCATAAGGTGTTTGCTTGGTGCCTGACCTCAAAAAGACCCTATTGGAGATATAACAAGCTGTATTTACAGCTTCAGCCCAAAAGTGTTTTGCAAGATTTTTGCTGTTAAGCATTACCCTAGTCATCTCAACAAGAACTCTATTCTTCATCTCCACAACACCATTTTGCTGAGGTGTAATAGGTGCAGAGAACTCATGTTTAATTCCCATTTCCTCACAAAATTTCAGAAACTGAGAGTTCTCAAACTCAGAGCCATGATCTGTTCTAATTCTAACAAGGGGCAGATGACTAGTTATCTTCTCTTTCTGCAAAAGATGACAAACAGCTTTAAAACTTTGAAAAGTTTCAGATTTCTCACGTAAGAATGAGACCCAAGAGAACCTAGAGAAATCATCCACGATCACCAAAATATATTTCTTGCCACCAAAGGACAATGTTTGAATAGGACCAACAAGGTCCATGTGAACAAGCTCTAGACTAGCTTTTGTTTGAATGTGTTTGACCTTCTTGTGTGACACTCTAACTTGCTTCCCCAATTGACATCCTTCACAAACATGTTGATCAGTTTTGTCAAGTTTTGGGAGACCACTCACTAACTCTCTTTTGGACAATTTATGCAAGTCTCTAAAGTTCACATGTCCAAGCCTTTGATGCCACAAGACACTAGTTTCATTCACAACTTTATTGCAAACCACTTCTTTAGCTTCATCAACACTATCAATGCAATAGCAATTGTCCGTAGACCTTGCCACACAAACAATCTCATCCCCACCTTTTCCAATGATTTTGCAGCCATGCTTGGAAAATCTAACTTCCATTACTCCATCATCACACAACTGACTCACACTAATGAGATTGGATGTGAGACCCTCAACAAATCTAACATTCTTAAGCTCGGGTAAATCAGGAATACACACCGTTCCTTTCCCAACTACATGAGACTTGTGGCCACCACCAAAAGTCACAGTACCTCCATCAAATGGGCTGAGGGATGAGAAGACACTTTTATCACCAGACATATGCTTAGAACAGCCACTATCAAAGTACCAAGAGTTGGTATTTGAAGCAGCAAAGGCATTTAGAACTACAAAGCTTTTGGTTTGACCTTTTGCAACCCAATTAGTTTTAGGAACATTGGAGGGATTCATTTTGAGAGAGACAAGATTTGCAATCTTTGTTACTTCATTAAGCAAATGATCAATCTGATCTTGTAAAGATCTGGGATTCCTTCTAGACTTTGAAGACAATTTTCTGGTTTGGTCTTGTTTGTACATATGACAGACTGGTCGAATATGACCAGTCAACCCACACCGATGACAAGTAGGAACAAACCTTGGTTTCTTGACCTCATGCGGTACATCAAGAGGTGAAATGACTTCAGTTTTAGACTTGACAAACTTAGTGGTATAGCTAGATGACCTAGAATCAGTGTGATTATATCCAAGACCACCCTTATCCCCATGAAGTTTTCCCATGTTCAACATTTTGTCTATTTTTGAAGCACCAATGGTCAAGGAAATGAACTTGCTTTTTGCCTCATTCAATTCACTCGGAAGCGCTTTGTTAGAATTCAGAAACCAATGTTACTTTCCTTGAGCACAATTACTTGATTTTCTAGATTTCTCCTAATTGTCACAAGCTCAACAATTTCCTTTTCTAAGGACTCAAATTTGTCACTCAACTCCTTTTTGGTTTCTTTTAAAATGAGAACCTTATGTTGAAGCTCATGATTATTTTCCTCAAGCTTGAGACATTCCTCTTTCAAGGAAAAAGTCTCCTTGAACAAGCAATCATATTTCCTCCCTAATGATTCGTATGACTGGTCATCTGACTCAGAACCAGAATCATCAGACAACAATTGCACAGATGCAACAAAAGCAACTTGTTGGTCATCATCATCAGAGGAAGATGAATCCTCTTGAGATACTTCACTTTCACTCTCACTCCAGCTTACTTTCATGGCTTTGTCCTTTCCTTTGGAGTATTTTTTCTGATTGTTTGCACAATCGGCAGCATAGTGTCCAATGCCTCCACATGTGAAACACTTGACAGATTTCCTAAAGTCTTTAGTGAAGGATTTGACATCCTTGTTTCTCTCATTAGACCGATCAGTTGATGGTCTAAAATTACTCTCACTTCCAGACCTGTGCTCTCTTGCAAACTTCCCTTTATCCTTAAGGATTCTTCTAAACTTTTTGACAAACAAGGCCATCTCATTCTCAAAAGATGAGGATTTTTCACTATCTTTTAATGAGGTATCATGCACTCCTTGAAGTGCAATATTTTTTGATTTTTTAGTGTCATTCTCCTTCATATTCAACTCCATCTCATAGGTTTTCAATTTTCCTACAAGTTTGCGAAGCTTAATTTCATTTAAGTTTTGGACTTCCATGATTGCGGTTTTCTTGGCTCTAAACCTAGAAGGAAGAACGCGAAGAATTTTTGAACAACAAGAAGTTCATCAATAGGTTGACCAAGACTCATGGCTTCATTTGTGATCATCTTAACTCTCCCATAGAACTCAGAAATTGACTCAGTTTCAGACATCCTAAGTTCTTCAAATTGTGCAAGCACCATTTGAAGTTTTAATGTTCTAACTTGGGCATCCCCTTCATGAACAACCCTTAGTTTGTCCCAAGCCTGTTTAGCATTAGGAATGTGTTGAATGTGTGAGAACTGTGTGCTAGACAAGGCAGTAACTAAGGCATTTCTGGCCTTCTTGTTGGAATGAGCAGCAAAACACTCAGCTTCAGTCCATTCCAATCTAGGTTTGGGTACAACGTTTCCCTCAACAGTCTTGACAGGAGGAACCCACTCTTTTGTGAGATACACACTTGCATATTCATCGAAAGCATCAAGGAATATCTCAAATTTTTCTTTCCATGCAGCGTAGTTGTTACCATCAAAATAAGGACGAGAGTTGCAAGATCCAGCAACTCGATCCCTTTCCATAGTGACCACACCTAAACACCGAAACCAATCCTAGGATCTCTCTATTTGTGTTAAGAGTTGACGCTCTGATACCAATTGAAAATGGTACTTAGGTGACGAGGGGTAAATTTCACTAGACTCAAGTAAGAAACACAACAATACACACACACAAGGACTTGACCAAATATTGCTTATGACTGGTCAACAGCTAGTTAAGAACAATCTTAACCAAGGGCACACACACAAGCAAACCAATGTACCTGCAAACCTAGAGAATTACTAGTGACAACCTAGGCACTCGGAAGGACCCGTCAATCTAGGCATCCCTGTGCTAGCAACAACTATGGTGAAAGTGTGTGAAGGCATCATAATCAAGTAAACAATTAACATCAGATAATTATGACTAGTCAACATCAAGAACACAAACCAGAAAGCATATGATGACTAGTCAACCGTCAAGAACATAAACCCAGAAAATTTCAGACATGCAAACCAGAAATTGTTCACCCGGAAACCCACCATTGGGAAAAGCGGGGTCATCAACCGACCAGGCAATCCACTAAGTATAAGAAGATTCTTACAAAGAAATACAAGCAAGCTCAAGGAAACCTAGATCTATTTAGGAAGATGAGCTATACCTCCTTTGTGCAATCTTCTTCTCCAACTTAGCAAAGCTTCAAGCTTAGTCATTCATGGCAATGGCAGCTCCTCCTCAGCTCGTTCATCCAATGGCACCAGCTTGCAAGCTCAATCCGAAGAACAGAAACCAAATTTGGATTCAAGGAAAATGACCAATTTCTTCAAGAAACCATACTCTTGAAGAAATCAGTCTTGAATCAAACCTAGATATAGATGAGAGAGTGTTTGATGAAGCTAGGTGTAGATTCAGTATAGCAAATGCAGTTTTCGAAAAATCATTCAATTTAAAAACTCATAGATGCAAAATAAGATGGTGTTTCTCTTTGAGGAAGAAGAAGCAAAAGATGCAAGAAAATCTTTCCAAAAACTCTCCCTCAAAGCCACGGCTTCCAAATGAGGAAATCAAAAGCTATATGCCAAAAACCCTAGGTTAGAATCCTATGCAATGGTAGTATAGGGAATTTCCAGAATAGGACAAAAAAGATGGTTATAATCCAGCTGGACAAGAAAACAACACATGCAAAGGATGACTAGTCATACGAAGGAAAAGATGACTAGTCATAATAATCAGAAATTCAATGCATGTAAAATGATGCAATGCAAAAATTACCTTTGCCAAACACAATAATCATCCATCAGATTGAAGCCAGATAAGAGAACCAAAGATAGCTATTCTAATCTAACTTGAGCTTGGAAAGAATACAATGATTGTCCTATTACAAATTTGTCAAGGGAAGCCAAAAGCAAATTACAAAATGCATACACTAACACTCAAGCACTTCTTCATCTGTTGATGTTCGGTCACAAGCCTTCCAAACCAAATTTGAAGACATATGCCGAGAGATCCAAGGCTCGGTCGAAGCCCAGATCGTTGCCCCCTGGTTCGATGATGGGAAGGTTTCAAACTTCCATCTCCTTGGTCCTCACTTGGAGGGAGGCATACTAGAGGCGCTAGCCGTTCATTTAAAGAATGAACTCGTTGATCTCTCGGCCTTTACCAAGGGAGATTACCAGAATTGGAACACTACCAGGCCGTAGACTCAATGGCCGACCACGACCGCTGAGTGGGAAAATGGCTGCCGAGAATGGAGCACTTCTTCGGCCAGCAGTGGAAAGAGCAAGGAATCTACCACTTGATTAAATTGTTCGAACGGCCAATTGTTATGGATCGGTCACTACTCGCCGCGGCCCTCAGCTTTTGATGTTCGACCACCAACACTCTTCAGCTACGGTTCGATATGATGACCGCGACTGTTTTGGACATGGCCGCACTGTTTGGCCTTTCTCCAATTGGCGTGGAAGTAAACGCCGCCATGATTGCCCCTAAAGCCGAGGGGAACTTCAAGGCCGCCTGGCCCACAGTCTCCCAACTTGCTGGAGGCAAGGCAAAAAACATGCTGAACTACTCCAGCTTCTACAACAACTTTGGGGTAGAGGATGACGCCGAGGATGGCACTTTCGCCCCTGTGGGCGAGGTCGAGCATGCAGCATTCTTGCTGTACTGGCTGTGCAAGTTCATCTTTTGTACTAAGGCGAACAAAGTGACGCTGGAGTTCGCCCACCTTGCTGACTACTTGGCGCAAGGGAAGACGTTTGCGCACGGCCCATTCTTCCTCGGCCACATCTACCGCACACTTCATGACATTGTCACAGATGGAATGAAGCCAGAGCATGGCGGCCCATTCTGGGCATTCCAATTCTGGCTCTAGACCTACTTCCTGGAATTGAGAGGGGCGGCCACCTTCCAGAACACCGAGTCGTTGCCAACGCGCTCGCTCGAGCTGCCCCTAAGCACCATACCTCGGCCTTCTGCTTCAAGTTTTTCTACAACCTAACCGAGTGCTCTGGAGCTCAATTCCGAGTGTGCCTGACTCGGCCATTCCCCTTCTACCTTGCCCACGAGCTCTCCATCATCCCCAACGGCCAGACGAAGAACGACCTCAAGGAGATATGGGGTTCGTTCCTTGTGTCAAGGGACCTTCATTGTGGTCTCTCCAAGGCTATGGCCGAGGTGTACTTGCCGAACCTTGTGGCGAGGCAATTCAGCCTGGTGCAAACAGTTCCTGTCCTCCCTCTCTCCCTCAACCGTCTTTCTTCCCGGAGAGCCAACGTCAGTCAAAACCATGGCGTTGCCGCCATCACATTCCAGCTCCAGAAGAGGATGACCTTCCTAACCCTCGTACCATGGAGGCGGATCAACGCCATTGACGAGGATGGAAGGATCTGGCACGAAGACTTTGTCTCGGCCAGGTTTATTCGAACGGTCGAGGAGGCCGTGAGGGGGTCCTTGGCCAACGCAGATTGGGATCCCCTCCAACCAAAGACGAGCCGGGGCAAGAAGTCTCAAGCCGTGGTCTCGGCCCCAGTTTCTCACCCACTGCTGGTCGAGAGGCTCCGGATTCCTACAGCGAGGTCGACCCAGGTCGTTGTTCGACCAACTCATCCAGCGGCGGCGACGCCAAGTTCAACTGTTCGTCCGAGGACGCCGGCGTTCCAATGGCCGTGGCTCCAGCCCGAGGACGCCGACCGTTCCAACAAGTCGTGGCATGGTCACCGGTACCGAGATTGAGAATACTCACTTGCTTGTCTTTTATTTCTAACACTTTTGTTTCTTTCCTAACTTATCTTTGTTCACACCCCACCGCCGGAAAAGGGCGAGAGTGGAGACCGCCCGATCATTGGAGAAGAGGCCGTAGTGGAGGAGGTGGTTGCAGAAGACGTCGTCGAGGACGTGCTAGCAGAAGAGGTCATAGCCAAGGAAGAGACAGCTGAACCTGAAGTGAGATCCCCGCCGAGGAAGAGGTTACACATTGCTGTGTCCTCATCCAAAGATGAGGGCAATGCCGAGGCCGCTCTTCCTGAGGTAATTGATCGTTTATTCCCCACTTCCTTTACTTGCTTTAAATTTTCTTTTAACCCTAATCTTCCTCAGGATGAGGTTGTCTCTAGCGTTGCTGTCGAGGCTGCAGGTGCTTCGTCGATCGAGGTTGAGGCTTCTCAAGCCGTGGATGCTGCGTCCGTCGTGGCCGAAGTTCCTCAATCGATGAAGGCTACAACGACCGTGGTCGAGGCCCCTCGAGCTGCAGAGGGTTTGGCCGAGGAGGCCTCAGTCGATGCTTCTTTGGTCGTGACTGCCCCAACGGCGACTTTGGCCGTTTCCTCGACCATCCCTTCTCCTCAAGCCCCGGGCCGCTCCATCGGCATTGTGATTTTCTCGATAAGTACTTGGACGGTCATGGTCAGTTAGGACTTGGTTGTGGATTTTCTAACTTTACTTTTGTTTTTTTGTCTTCAGCCCCCCAAGCCATCCTCGACCGAAGTTCCCTCAGTCCCACTGTCCACGGCCGCAACCTTGTCGAGCCCTCACATAAGCCCCAATGCGTCAAGCTCCTTTGACGCAAGATTCCACGGTTATGACCGAAGCTGTGGCAACGTTGGTTAGGATCGAAAGCTCAACAGCCGCCCCTGACACCGAGGTGAATCTCTAGACCATACGCTTTTTAGTCAATTTCTTTTGCTAATATTTTCTAACTATTTCTCCTTGACTTAGTCCAACTCCTCCGATGATCTCGGCACTCTCTACGCCAGCCTGTACGAGGAAGAAGGCAGTTCCTCGGCCGCGCCACTGGATGCCGAATCTCGTGCCGTCGTAGACAAACTCAGAAACTTCCTTCACATGGGAGTGAACGATATGGTCGACGCCGAGATTTTTGGCGAGTTCAGGGCGAGTTTGGATGCAGCCATGGCCCTCGGTCTTCTGGACTCAGCCCAGCAAAATGAACTTCAAGTGTGCCTGGAGGAAAGCAAGGAAATGATCCAACGCCACGTCGAAGCAAGTCAAAAGATAGTCAAGGGTTGCTCCTTGGGCGCAGAGCTGGCCGAGATTAAGGAGCAGACACAGCCGACTATGGCAGCCCTGAAAGGGAATGACCTCACCCGCCAAAAAGAAATCGAGGCGCTGGCCGAGGTCGATGCTCAACTTGCTGAACTCCAGGCTCGCCGCGCGCTTATTGTCGAAAAGCTTGATCGTGCAATCGCGGCGAGCTCGGAATTAAAATCCTCAGCCAGGCAACTACTAAAGGCCGCTGCGGAGAAGAAGAAGGCCCTGGCCGAGCGGAAGCTAATAAGGGCTCGGTGTCTAGCTAATATGGACAGTGGAGATATCGCGTGGAGGAAGATCACGTGCCTCATCTGGGGCATGTTCAGCGAAGGCGTCTAGTTTCTAAGTCGTATTTTTAGTTTCTTTTTTACTTTAGTTCAGCCTTGTTTTGATGTTTCCTTGTAATCAAACTGATTTTTCTTTATTTGTAAAATACAACTTTTTGCACATCAATTCCAATTTCTCTTTTCGATCATTCGAATGCATGTCTCTTTCCAATCTGCCAATCATTTCCGGTTTGTCCATGTGATTTCATCGTTGTTCGTCTCTCTCAAGCTGTTTCCCATATTGACGGGACATATTTCTTTAAGTACTGACCGTTAATTGACAACTCATGCCTCTCACCGTCTTTATCTTTTAACTGAAATGCCCATCGGCCAAGAATTCGGTCGATAATAAAGGGTCCCTCCCAATTCGGTGAAAACTTACCGAACCGTGGATCCTTTGTTCCAATAGGAAGAACGGCTCGCCACACTAAATCATCCTCGGCAAAAACCTTAATTTTAATCTTCTTGTCGTACGCTCGAGCCACTATCTGTTTCTGTGCTTGCATCAGATTATATGCATCCATCCTTTTCTGTTCCAAATCTTCCAATTCTTGAACCATAGCCTACGTGTACTCTGTCCTTTTTGGCCCATGCTGCTCGGTAATACGAAGAGATCGAACCTTCAACTCCATTGGTAGAATTGCGTGATGACCGTAGGTTAAAGCGTAAGGGGAAGTACCAGTAGCCAAGCGCTTTGAGATTCGATATGCCCAAAGAGTTTCGGGCAACAAGTCATGCCATACTTTGGGCTTTTTGTCAATCATCTTCTCCAGAATATTTTTGATAACCTTGTTGCTCGCCTCGGCCTAGCCATTGGACTGGGGATAATAAGGAGTCGAGTGGATCAATTTGACCGAAGTAAAAATCGGGCCGTTATCTGCCGTGATAGTCTCCGGAAGCGAATAGTTTTCTCGTGGTTCCCGGAGGGCTCACGAAGGTACCTAACTATCGAGTACCGCCAATCTTCCTCGGCAATTTCGATTTGTTCAGTCAGTTCGGCAGATGACATTTGTGTGGGCATTCCCCGTTCGGCCAAGGTTGGCAGGGTGCGCTTTTCGATCTTTATCATGCGGTCAGGACTCCCATCAGGGATGCTCACGCCGGACGCGATTTGGGCCATTTCGTTGGCCTCGTGGTTCTCCGCGCAGCACATGGTTGAACGAAATCCTTGATAACCCCTCGGCCGAGTTGAGGGCCGTTACGTAATACATAGTCAAATTCTCGCTCGTGCATTGGTACTCCCGATCAACTAGTTGATCACCAACTGTGAATCGCCATAAACCAACACTCGGGTAGCCTTCATTTCTTTCAAGATTTCGAGGCCGATGATAAGTGCTTTGTACTCGGCCTGGTTGTTGGTGCATTTGAAGTTGAAGTTGACCACCTCGGCTCCGAACACGGCTTCAGCGCTCGATCCGTCAAAGTACATAGTCCAGTAATTCTTCTCCATCCTGGGCCATGCCAATCTCGACCTCGGTTTCTTCTTGTGCCTCTTGACCCGGGTGATGAGCCAAGAAATCGGTCAAAGCTTGTCCCTTGACCGACTTCTGCGCCACATATTGAAATGTGAACTCAGACAGGGCCATGGTCCATTTCCCAATTCGGCCGCAAATGATCGGCAGAGTGAGCATGTACTTGATAAGGTCGGTCTTTGATGTAATCTAGACGACCGAGGGAATCATATAGTGGCGCAGCTTGGTGGCTACGAAATAAAGGGCTAGGCAAAGCTTTTCTACTGACGAGTAATTAAGCTCTGCCGTATTGAGGGTTCGGCTGAGATAGTGCACCGCTTGTTCTCGCCCCAAATCGTTATTTTGTGCTAGTAAGAACCTAATAGATTCTTCCGAGGCCGCGATATAGAGCCTCAAAGGCTTTCCTCGCTTTGGCGGCATGAGGACCGGTGGCTGAGATAGGTACCTCTTGATCTCGTGGAAGGCCGTCTGGTGCTCGGCCGTCCAAATGAACATATCCACTTCCTTTAATTTAAGCAAGGGAGACGACTGTCGAATTTTTCCCGCCAAGTTGGATACAAAACGCCTCAGGAAATTGACCTTGCCTAGGAAGGACTGGAGCTCTTTCTTGGTTCGCGGCGGTGGCGCAGCCATAATAGCCTTTGCCTTGTTCTTATCTACTTCTATTCATCACTGATGAACCAAGAAATTGAGGAAATTTCCGGTCGTGACGCCGAATGCGCACTTCTTTGGATTCATCTTCAGACCGTGCGCTCGCATCCGTTCGAACGCCTGTCGGAGATGTTCCACATGGTTGGCTTTAGATGTGGACTTGACGACCACGTCGTCGATGTATACCTCCACTGTTCGGCCGATTAGGTCGTGAAAGATGAGATTCATAGCTCGTTGATACGTAGCTCCAGCATTTTTCAGACCGAACGACATGACTACCCATTCGTAGGTTCCGATAGCTCCAGCGCATCTAAATGCTGTTTTGTGGACGTCGGCCTCGGCGATGAAGATCTGATTATACCCAGCATGACCGTCCATGAATGATAGAAGTTCGTGTTTTGCAGCTCCATCTACCAAAAAAATCGGTCATTGGCATGGGGTATCCATCTTTAGGAGTCGCAAGGTTTAAAATTATGTAATCTGTGCAAACCCTTAACGCCCCGATTTTCTTCAAAACTGGCACGATGTTAGGTAACCATTCAACATACCGGGCCGTACGAATGAAGCCGGCCTTCAAAAGGCGTTTAATTTCTTCTTTTACTTTCAATTGTACCTCGGCCGAGAAACGTCTCGGCGACTATTGAAAAGATTTGAACCCTTCTTTAATTTTTAATTCATGTTCAACCAAACTCCTTGGTAAACCAGGCATCTCATGATAGTCCCAAGCAAAACAGTCTTTATATTCACAGAGCAGGCCGACAATCTCGGGCTTCAACTCTGGATTGAATAATTCGCTTACAAAAAGAGGTAGTGGTTCGGCCTTAGTACCAACGTTTATTTCTAGCAGTGGGTCCTGGATCTCAGGGTGATCATCCTCCATTTTGGCCGGGGCAGGAACCAGGTCTTCGATAGTCAAAACCTTGCCGTTGTGTGATTCATGTAAGAATTCGATCAAGTTGATCGGCGAGTTTGGCCGCAGAGATTCTTCAGCCCAATGTTCTAATAACCGTTCCAGTAAGTCGGTGACGGCTGCTGCCCCTTCTTCTTTTGTCGCTTTGTCTGACATTAATATAGGCTGGTGAGGTTGATCAATACTTCGCGCGCCGAGTCCTGCTGGACGTTTTCGACACCCAATTCTAGGACCTTCCTGGCCGAAACTTTGGTCGGTCGGCCATTTGCGTCGTGGCCGGTGAGGACAACCCACCCGATATCATCGTCGTAGATTCTTACTTGTACGGCATTGGCTTCGAATGGCTTATTGTCGGCCTAGTGTATGTACACCTTTTGGCCGTCCCAGAAGAAAATTAACTGGAAGAGAAAAGACGGTATACACACGGATTGATGGATCCAATCTCGGCCGAGCAGGATGTTGTAATCCACGTTGGATTCTACCACATAAAAAGCTGCGACCCTTGTTTGGTCAGCCACTGTTATTTTCAACGGCAACACCCCAATCGTCTTGGATTTATCGCCGACAAAACTGCTCATGACCACATCACTAGGAATGAGGTCCTCCTTGGTTTTACCCAACTTCTTCATTAACGAATGAGGGAGGACATTAACCGTGGTGCCACAATTGACAAAGACCTTGGCCACATGTATTCCTTCTACATGGGCCGATATATACAACGGTTTCAAGTGCCGATACTGATTCGGCTCGCCCTTCGGTATGGCTTCGCTATAAGCCATAGCCAGTAATTCATCTTTCGACTTTGGCCTAGGTGCCGGCTGCTCTCCTAGCACATCGGGCAGTACCAAAACCATGCCAATGTTTATTTCCTCCAATTCTTCTTGACTTCCCTCGACCATTGCTTCGGCCGTGGTTTTACCTTTGCCCCCAAGCGTCTTCTCTATATGGCTGTCCAACCGAACCTCCGGAATGTCCGACTGTTCAGTCTCCTCTTTAAGAAGTCGCATGGCCTTTATCAGAGAATCCCGTGCCGTGAGGTACTCGTCTAGCAGGCCAATCCGAGCCTTTTCCTCCGCTGTATGGCCGAACATGATGTTGACTGGGGTTACAAAGAAATACCGTCGTATGTAGACCAAATCGTCTTTAAAAAAGGGAGCCTTGGACTCCAGGTTCTTCATATCAGGTTGATAACCCTGCAACCGTTTTGCTCTAGCTTCTCTATTCGCCTGGTATAAAGCTTTTATGGCCGAATCAGAATTCCAGGTGATGAGAAGCTCCTCTGCTCTAGCATTTTTAAGTGTGAACTCCACAATCTCTCGATTTTCGAGAATCATGCCGTATAAATCAATGGCCGAATGTTCTTTATGAAACTCCTGAAGGAAAGATACGTCATTTGGAGAAAAAGGGAATCTTCACCGCGATATACATCAATTACGGCTTCTTCTACTTTTTCTTTGGTCGTGGCCTTCAACTCCGCTCGGCCAACTATTTCTTTGATCGGCCCCTTGCTGTCCGGCCGAGGATACCAACTTTTCAATCCACGTCTCCTAACTCCCATCTCATTAGAACTAACCTGAGCCGATGATCGATGGTTCGGACCTTCCCCTTGTCGTTGCTCTAGGCGCTTGTCCTGGATGGACCGTGCTTTAGCTTGTTGAGCTTGCCTTTGCATTCTTCTCAACTGAGTTTTCGTTAGCGACTCAACTTTTCCTCCAGATCAAGCCTGATACCATCGGTCGTCTTGTATCGCTGGTGGTTTGAACGTTATGGGGTACCTTGGGACAACCTTCTCTTCTCGGCTGATCACATCTCGAGAGGCCCTTGCTCCCAAGCGATTAAAGACGGTACCGCGGCGATAGTTGTTCGTATTTGCCCTGTCATATTCGGCTTTGAAGTTGACATTCACCATGTTTATTACGGGTGGAGGGAAAAGCTCGGTGTCCACCTTCATGGCAAGCTTTTCCGCGAATTAGAGTTTCTTCTCGTCCATCAACTTCTGTATAACGTCGCGTAAGACGATGCAATTATTGGTGCCGTGAAACCAAGAACTATGATACTTGCAAAACGTCTTTCCCTTGAGTTCTTCAGCCTTAGGAATCTTGTGTCCAAACGACAACTTGACCTTCTTTTCGGCCAACAATAAGTCGAATATTCCTTCGGCCCGGGTTAGGTCAAAGGTGTATGATTTTGGCTCTCGGCTCACGAACTTACCATCCGGGATCTTCATTTTGCTGTTATCAGCCTTGATGAGCTCTTTGCACACAAATGGCTTGTCTATGTTGACCTCAGCCGAGTTGACTTCTATCTTGGTATCGTCAGCCATGTCACGGCCATGAGTCTCGACATAACTAACGGCCGGATTCTTGTAGTACGTCCCTTTTGTGGCCGTCTTCCTTTATAATTCTTCTTTCAAAAGGGACGCGTATCGATCTACCTTGTTGGTCAAGTCGTGCATGTCCCGAAACTTTATACCTTGAAACTTCTTTCGGTACTCAAATTCTAAACCCTCCTCGGCCATCTTGACAAACTCCCTCTCAAGCAGGCTGGTTCGGCACCAATTCCTACACGTTTTAAAGCGCTGCATGTAATCATGAGGCGACTCACCTCGGGTTTGGCTCATTCTTGCCAACTCAGCAACCGTTATCTCCCTGTTGGTTTGGTAAAAGTGTTCATGGAACACTCTTTCCATGTCGGCCCAATCCCTCACCGAATTCGGTAGTAGATTAATGAACCAGGAAAATGCGACACGGTTAAAGAATGGATGAACAACTTGAGTTTTTGAGCCTCAGAATCGGCCTCTCCACAATGGACCGTAAAATGGCCTATGTGTTCGACCGAAGAAGTGTGGCCGTCCCCAGAGAACAACGTGAAGTCTGGTAGCCAATAGTTGCGAGGAAGGGGAATTCAGTCGATTTCCGGTGAATAAGGCTTTATGTACCTTGAGGCCGCGGGCCATTGTTGAGCCAATCCATCTTCGATCATGCGGTGTACGTCCTCGACTTGAAGTTGTCGAGGCGGTGGCTCACCTCTAGCCGGGAAAACTTGGTGAACTTGTTGTTCTTCTTGCTGGGTGGCGAACCCCTGCATCCTAGGATATGGGGTGGCTCGAGTTATCGACTCAGTATGATTCACCTGGCCGAACTGCAATTGGTAGGCATTACGGGAAGGCTCCGTGTATAGTGTGGCCACTTGGTTCGGTCAGTACTGGTTTTGTGATGCATTTTCCCAGCTTAAACAGGGTTGTGCATACGAGTTGAGGATTTGAGGCGAGTCTAAATGTGGTTGTGTGACCATTGTCTGGCCCAAACCGAATGGCTGTAAGGGCATGTGAATCGGAGCACCCTGTTCTTGTAATACGGCCGCCTGGAACTGGCCGTGCGGTGCTTCTGCCGAACGAGCCAAAACTACATTTGACCATTCCTGCTGAGGTTGCCCCCAACTGTGTGTCGAGGTGTACAGATCATAACCTTTTGCGGGCACGCGGCCAAGTGCGCCAGCACTGCTATCCTCGCCATGGGGCTCAATTCTCCCAAAGCACTGTCTGCCTTGGTTAATGCCGGTGGGCGCAGCTGATGACACAACAGGTAATCTATCTTGAAAAATAGACCGTAGCTCTGATGTAATTTCGTGCATCGCAGCCATGAAAGACGTTTCTATCCTATAGGCCTGTTTCGACATCAGCTCTTGTATTGGTACGGCGGTTGATTGGGGAACTCGGCCGGAGATATTGGAGCTCCCCTGCTCACGAAAAATCGACCGAGCTGCCCCCGGAGTTTCTCCTAGGACTGGGGATTGCTCCTGCGTAAGTACGGTTGAATGGGTCGTTTTCGTTGGCATGGAGACCGAGGTGGCGACATTTCCCTCAGTCCCTACGAGCTGGATCAAAGGGGTTGAACTAGGGACTCCAGCAGACATCTCAGTTATCTTGTTTTTGCGCTTTGCTTGTGATCTTGTTTCCACCATAAAGTTGTCAAAGAAAACAATGTTGATCCCACTGGGCATGCCAAAGATGTTGACCGAGCAAATCTCACGTCCTTTTTGCCGGGCCGAGTGGATCTGCGTCAACACGGGTCGTCCTTCTTTGGTTGGGAAGTGCGATTGCGCGGGCGTGCCAGCACGGTCTACCGTGCATGTGAGAGTAATTTGAGTGGATGAGTGGGTTGGACTGCGCTCGATTGATTCCGATTTCTAATCAAGGGATTGTAGCCGAGAGAGGAACTGATCTCGGCCGTTGGGCTCACAGCCTGAACTACAAGGCCGTTCGTGATGTCGATGGTGGTGGAAACAACTGGTGGTTTAGGGTGGTGCTCCAGCTCTCCGCCAGATGGCAAAGGCTGTATGATATATGGGATGAACGAAAGAGTAACCAAGGGTGGTGCTCCGGCACCTCGAAAGATCGAGGGTCGTATGATATATTGATGAATGGATTTGTTTACAATCTGCCACTACTCCTAAGAAAGCAAATGAACATATTGAAATTGCGTTACAAGAATGTAAATGACAGAAAATAAATAAGTTGCTCCGTAGGAGGCTTGTGTTTGGTGTTGACCCCTTTGAATGTATTCTGAGCTTAGTATTTATAGGAAGAGCCTTGGAGGAGGAAGTGGGGCCACAGCTTGCATGATGTGGCTTGATTGGAGAGAATGGGTGGCCTGGAACCGAGGAGCATGGTGGTGTGACTACCGTGAAGCTCAGTTTCCCCTGCCGTAGTTGTTGGGCCGGATTTCATGCTTAGAGAAGCATTTAATTCCTTGATTTTTGGTAGGTAAGGGAGTATTTAATTTTCGAGATTTGAGAGGCACAATCTCACCAAATTGACCTTACCCATACTGTGATTTGACTGACTGATGCGACTCCTACTCTCTCTCTCTCTCTCTCTCCACGTGCTTCTTTGAAAGTCCTCTGATTGGGACAGGTGTGATTGCGTCATAGCCCATTACTTATTAATGAGCCATGGGGGCCACTTCCAAGCAAGTGGTGAATCGACGTTCCCTTGGCCTGGGCGAATGATAAGGGCACGGTCAATGTTCTCGGTCAAAGCTCGCCGTGGCTGTGAACATTCTTCCTTCCTTGATTCCTTCGTTCGTTCGGCACTTCCTCTTAATAAATACACACAAGTCTTTAGAAAAGGAGTGCTCTGGCCGTGGGTTTTCTTTATTCGGTCGGCCAATATGGGCCGAGATTTTTATGCATAAGCAACATCCAAATCACAATCAATAATTACTATAGAATGGATAAATTTGGTCATCCGGTGAAGCCGATCCGAGCTAAAGCCATTGTTGAACCAAAAAAATTCACAAACATAAAAAATAAAATAATAATAATCAGACGTGGGATAGGATAAGTCCCACAACAAGAAGGTTTCCCACGCCTTTTGGAGTGGCAATGGTTAATGGGCAACAACATTCCATCTTTATCTCTGCCCACTCAATGATTCACGAACTGTTTCTTCATGTCTATAAAAAGGCTCTAATGGAAAGAAAAAGGGGGGAAAAAGGAAGGAGCCTTGAGGCTACTGAAGAAAATTCAAGGAGGCAACCGTGAGGTTGCAGAGAAAAAAAAAAGCTTCTGAAACTGGCAGTTTCAATTCAAATGTATGGATAGCAAATCCATGGGTGTGCCAACCCTCTAAATCAAATATACGGATAGCAAATTCATGGGTGTGGCAACCCTTCAAATCATTTGGCTGCAAAGCCATGGGTGTGTAACCCTTCAAATTTATTGGCTGCAAAGCCATGGGTGAGTAACCCTTCAAATCATTTGGCTGCAAAGTCATGGGTGAGTAACCCTTCAAATTTATTGGTTGCAAAGCCATGGGTGAGTAACCCTTCAAATCATTTGGATGCAAATCCTAAGGTGAGTAACCCAGAAATTATGTGGATGTAAAAATCCATATGGGTGAGAAACCCGGAATGAAAAATTCTTGGAAAAAACACCTTCGAACCTGCTTCTTCTCTCTACCTGAACCCCTCACCTTGCCATGGGTGTGTAACCCTTCAAATTTATTGGCTGCAAAGCCATGGGTGAGTAACCCTTCAAATCATTTGGCTGCAAAGTCATGGGTGAGTAACCCTTCAAATTTATTGGTTGCAAAGCCATGGGTGAGTAACCCTTCAAATCATTTGGATGCAAATCCTAAGGTGAGTAACCCAGAAATTATGTGGATGTAAAAATCCATGTGGGTGAGAAACCCGGAATGAAAAATTCTTGGAAAAAAAACACCTTCGAACCTGCTTCTCTTTCTCTCTACCTGAACCCCTCACCTTTGCCGTTAAGCTCTCTGATCATCTCTTGCCACGCCATTTGGTTGGCCGATACCCAAAAGCTCCTGGTCCTGAAAATGGAACTCTCAAGGTTCAAAGGCAAAAAAATGAATAGCCACGTGTTGCTGGCTTCAAAATAGCCAAAGCGTGTTTTGCTTTTGATACCAGAAGATCTGGGTTCTTTTTTTTGTATGAATTGTGATTGCCAAATAAGAGGAAGTCACGGGGACAGCCCCTTCTCTGTTTTTGTGTGCAAACTCTCAAAGAAGACGTCAACAAAAATGAGGGGAGGCAAGCGACTTTGCAGCCCTGTTTGGTTGGGAGGATGGAGCTCTGTTTATAAACTTAAGAAACAAACAGAACAAAAAGTTGAAACCGAAATCAATCGAATGAAATGGAAAAGTGAGGGCCACATGGCCTTAGAAGACTCAATTTGTTGGCAATAAAGCCAACTCTGGAATTCGTTGGCAACAGAGCCCAAATTCAAAGAGACAATTGCTTTGTTTGCTTTATTGTTTGCAAACTGACAAAACAAAACAGACAACAGTAGAAGTCAAAGACTACGTGCTAACTAAGTATGGTTTTGCAACGGGTTGGCATGTACTCCTTTTTGCTATGTTTAGTAACAAACAGTCAAACAGCCGACGCCATCTAAAAGAAAGGGAAAAAGAGGATTTGACCTCTCTGTAGCTGACGGCAAAGTGGTTGACTTTCCCTTTATTATGAAGCTTTTGTTTCAATGAAGACTATTAAAAGGCTACTAAAGGGCTGAGGAGATATAACAACAATAATGGGCACCTCTTCACTTTTTGCTTGCGTCCGAAACCTCTGCGTGAATTTTGTTGTTTGGTCAAGCTCAAGGCCAAGGTTCAGTCTTTCAAAAAGGGGATTGGGGCCGAAAATAAAATTTTCATGATATGCCCATTAAATATTGGGCTATCAAGTGCAAGTTTAAAATTTGACGGCCTCATGTCAGAATGGATATCAAGACATAATGGACTCGTCTCATATCTCAAGACTAGACGGCATCAAATACAACGGGCTCATTACAAGACTAAAGTCCAATGGAATGACCCGTTAAAAAATCCAATTGGTGATTAGTTGGTGTAAATTCTCAAATTCACAAATGATAGATTAATGGGCTTAGATAAAAAAAAATACCCATTAATTCTCAAATCATCAAGTGAAGACTCAAGTGGTACAAAAGCACACCAAATCCCAAGTGGTACAAAACCACGTCCGAGGCCCGAAACAAATTATTGGGTATCCAAAATGACCCATTGATTCACTGCAGCCCAAATACCTATTATATGGTTAATGGATCAATTTTAGCCATATTTAGGTCCAAATGAAAATGTCAACAAATTAAATTAGTGGGTTCATAAAAATTGCCCATTAGTTTTCTTTGACATTGACTACAAAAAATTTGGTACAAAACCATCCAATTTCTCATGGGTCATCTACCCATGCAAATTTCAACGAGATTAAATTGAAATCTCTCAAACACAAATCCTAAATTAGTGTGCCACACTTACCCATTAATTTCCAAATTTTGGAACTACACTGGTTTGATCCCGTCAAGGGTATGTAGGCAGTCTAACATACCAATAGACGCAACCTCCGCCAAATTCAAATCCACCAAATACAAATTCTCAATTAGTGGGCCACACTTACCCATTAATTTCCAAATTTCCATTCACAAATCATCAAATTTCTCATATACAAACTCTGTATTAGTGGGCCACACTTACCCATTAATTTCCAAATTTTGGAACTACGTCGGTTTGATCCCTTCAAAAGGGTACGTAGGCAGTCTATCATTCCATAGACACAACCGCAACCATATTCAAGCTTCACAAATTCTTAATTAGTGGGCCACACTTACCCATTAATTTCCAAATTTCTTATACACAAACTCTTAATTAGTGGGCCATACTTACCCATTAATTTCCAAATTTCCCATACACCACGTACCCATTAATTTCCAATTCCGAACTACGTTGGTTTGATCCCATCACGGGTACGTAGGCAGTCTAATATCCCAATAGACGCAACCACAACCAAATTTGAATCCCTAGTTTATTCTTAACCAAATTCGCCCCCAAACACAATTCCATATCGAATCCCTGGTTTATTCAGCCAAATTCACTCAAACACTTTTCAATCAAATTCATTCAAATTCCCTTTGCAATGAGTCATTTATTCATTGCAATTCTTTGAACTACGAGTGACTTGATTCCCGCATGGGATACGTAGGCATCTTGAGGTTGGACTTGGGAGCAGTCGCAAAACCAAACACAAGTTCTGTTTCTTTATGGTGGAATCAAAGAGTGTTCCCTTGAAACAAGGGATTGTAATTAAGAGACACCACGTCTCGAATGGGTCGAACCTAAAATAATAAAACTTCATTATTTAATTAGTGGTGGTGAAATTATGTTGGGAAGTTAACATTTTTCTTCAACAGCCATTATTGGCTTGTTTGGTTCGATTTGAGCTAAAGCCTAATTTTTTTTTTCTAGATACTTAGCCAAATTTAAGAGCTTGCTAAGTCATTTTAAAAACGAAATCACATCATTTTCTAATTTCCAAAACGGCAACATCTTAAAATTCAATATTTGATCAAAGTAGCGATTTAATGATATTAGTTATTGTTATGGGGATTCGAACTTGAGACTACTAGCCTGCAAGTCAAGTCAATATGCCTTTCACTCAACTAGGCCTCGTTGACGTGGTATATATTGTTTGATAAACAATAATCTTACGATCATCAAATTTGTTCATTAAAGAATGTGTTAGTAGATATGTCATTATCTCACCTACATGATGAATGAAGTTGAGTATATTTGTATAAACAAAACACGACAAGCTAATTTGATGACAATACTCTTGATAAACTGATTCAGTTTATTGCTTTGGGTAAGTTGTTCACATTACTAAAACCTGAACCAACCAGAATATTAAAAGAATCAAACTTCTATGCATGCTTCAACTTTCATTGATTTTATTTCGTGGTATTTTTGTGTAAATTAAGGTGTGTTTACCTTTCTTTTGGCGTCTTTAGTAAAATATAGCATCAACATGACAAACGAGCCTTTACTGCCCGCCCCACCCTTATCTTCTTGTTGAAGTTATTAAAATATCAAAAGTGGGTTCACTTATAAATTTTGGCCCAACAGCCTAGTGTTAACAATTTAGCCACGTCCCCAGTTTCTCTAAAGTTGATTCCTTATCTGCAATGGGCTTGTAGTTTCAGTGATTAAGAGCATTTATCTGTGCATTTGAAGTCATAAGTTCGATTTTCCTCTCCTCTAAAATCGCTTGAATAAAAAAAGTTTATTCCTTATCCACATTATTCATAGCAAAAAAGAAAATATATCATGTTAACACGTTGGTAAGTTTCTGCAACTACGCAATTATTCGAGTGATTATTAATTTTTTTTAATTATCTAAAAATGGTGGTACTGTACGTACAGTAACAGGTCTGTTGCATTATAAAAATGGAGGCAGCTTAAGCTTCGCATGCATACATATTAATTGTCACTGTAAACTACAGTCACACCCACAATGGTTGAACTTGAAACCCCTTCCAAGACTTGTTGCTGAGTTTATAGTCTTAATTTTTCTGCTTTGGCAGTTTGCTTTTAGACATGGATCTTCGCTTAGTGGGGATCTGGATCCTGAAGAAGGTATGCGTTGTGTTTTTAATTATTGTTCTCATCCTTTCTCTGTTCATCTTTCACGATCTCACTTATCAATCTACCAATATTTTATTATGACTCTGCATCTCATAAAAATACTTCAAAGAACAAAAACATTTTGAAAAAAGTAATCTCTCTCTCTCTATATATATATATATCTCTATCTCTCTGTGGAGGACTTGGTTGCTCAAAACAATGACTTTTTGGTATATATTTGGCAGTGCAAGCCCTCAATTTGATGGTAAAGAAGTTGCAGAACACTGACCGGTTAATCATCAATAGCTCAAGTTGCAGATTTCGAGACTCGTATACGAATAGTTTGAGCATCAAGTGTAACGACGACTGTAGACGGAACAGCGGATATTGCTATGTCAAAGAGTTGTAAGTTCGACAACATATAATATATATACAATATCGTTAACCTGCTCACCATGAATCAAGTAAAATAAACCTAAAACTAATAACCACCTAATTGTCCCATGGATTCGCAATTACAGTTGGATCTGATGGAATGTAATGATATTGACAAATTCGTTGGCCCGTGACAAAGTGAATGAGACTATATCGTTAAGTTGAGTGCATGTCTGTTTGAGACTGCTTTTGTATGAAACACTTCGGATCTAAAGCGTTTTTGTTTTTATTAGAAGAACTTCAAAAGATCATTAAAAATCCAAGTACTTCATGAAAAAACACTTGAGGAAGCGCTTTTTTGCCAAATACTGCTTTTAGTAATTTGAGAAGCAGTCTCAAACATGTCTGACTATTTGAACCAAAATTATTGCCATATACATAAGTGGGGACCACTTCTATCAATGTGGTTGGTTAGGCCATTTTATCTCTCTAAACGCTGGCCTCCCTTCTCTCTCTCAAACCTCTTTTGCTGTGTTCCGGGGAGTGGGGAGGAGGACGCTTCTCCTCTCTCTCCTCTTTTCCTTACCTCCTCACTTATTTTCCCATTTCTCGTCTAATGGATTTGAAGTTTTAATTGTGTGGAGGTTACTTGAGTCTAGATCTGCTTGGATTTGTGGTTTTGTTGGTTCGTGTTTTAGTTGTTAGGTGACTAGCTACAATCCCGGTGGTGTTTTCTGTTTCAAAGGCGGTGACAGCGTATGTGGTGATGGTGGCAATAACGGCGGTAGTGGTTCTGTTGATTTTTTGTTGTTTGTTTGCAGTTTTCTTATTTTGTAATACTTGCACCAAACTCCTTGTGACTTGGGTGTTTGATTGTTTTCTAGTCTCTTCTTGTATTTTGTACTTGTGAGAGTTAAAAGTTGTAGTTGTATTGGTAGATTTGGTTACTGTGATTCATGTTTGGTTTGTTTAGACATGCGGCTTTTATGTCGAAATTTCTCTTGCCTTTTGTGGCCTATATTTGGATTAACCATATATGGTTACTATGCTTCCATATTTGTATTACCCCTTTCGTGAGCATTTGTATTTGTCATTGCGGTTGATGGTCTTTGTGCCTAATTTATGAATACAATTATCACTTTTCTCTATAAAAAAAATTAAGAAAAGAAGGTGGCTAGTCAAAATATGGTACATAAACATGATTATTGTGGTTCTTATAATAATGCTTTTGACAAATGATTGCCTTGCAGTTCCTTTACTAGCTATGCCTTGAGTGGTTTAATACCCAAAGATGTGGATAAGCTCAAGCGCTTGGAGAAGCTGTAATTTCTATCATTATTCCAACAGTTTTTTTAATGCAATTTCATAATCGCACAGTTTTTTTTTTATAATGAGAGATTTACTTTTATTTCTTATTCATTCTAAGAATCAAACAGTCTTCCTCACCAAAAATAAAACGAAACTACAGAGAAGTCCATTTAAGGGAGCAAAATTATTTGAAACTGTAATGCCATTTCTTCTAATCTTTGTTCGATGATGAATCAGTTACAACTTACATGTATTAGACAATGCATGATAATTCAAATGAACATTTCAGTGATTTATATACTTATTGCTTGATTGATGATTTGATGCTTCACATTAACAGTGATTTATCCTCGAATCACCTTATTGGTTTCATACCTGATACCTTGTGGAATTTGTCGTCACTCAAAGAATTGTAAGTGTGTATTTATTGAGACCTTCAAATGAACATTTCAGAATTAAAATCCACATCACGATCTGGTTACATGCTTCGAATTAATTGTTGACTTTTAGGTTATTTTCAAGGATTATCTCTAGAAAAAAAAAACAAATCAATCAAAAAAAAGATTTATTTAGTCATCTATTTATTGTTACCAAATAAAGACAAATGGTGTTTCCGATTTCCGATCAATCACGTTGAGTTTCATAGGGAAGACCTAAAAAGGGACCGAAAAATGGACAGTTCATATCATAATACCATATTGCAAGATATAGCCTCAACACTATGATTTTCAAGTTAAGTGCTTAATTTAGGTTAGGTTGCCTCCTTGTTTTCATAATGTTATGCATATTGATGTGTGTTTCATTTTCATATGTTTAATTGAGTTTGCACGTATTCAGAGACCTTTCGAGCAACCTATTGAAAGGGAGCATATCAGAAAGAATAAAGAACTTGCGTAATCTTACTAGCCTGTAAGTATCCAATATTACTCTTTCTTATTTTTTTGTTATAAAGTTCACTATCTTAATTCTAACACATTTCTTAACCTTTCATCGCCGCTTGTGCTAACCCCTTATCCCTACTCACATTTGACCTTAAATAGACTAAAAAAGCTTTTTAAATCTGCTACTACTCTTTAACGAAAGAAAAGTTTTGTTAGAATGCGACAATTTACGTATAGATCAAAAGATAAAGGATCACATTGATTGATTTAAGAACTAAAATGAAGACATTAAAAAAGTTCAAGAACCACTTATGATAAATGAGACAAACTTTTAAGACCAACTTAAGTGACAATGTTGCATTTGTTTCATGTTTGGACACAATATGAATATTTTTTATTCGCAGTAAATAAGAAATTACCATGTTAGTTTTTATTTTATTTTATCAAAGATAAACTTCATTAGGTAAACTTCAACAGTACAATCAAAGACATCAATATGACATCTAAAGTACCAATCCGAGAAGGGCAACAAACTATAACATGTTAAAAACAAAACTAAAGTGGATAAAAGCCGCGCTAAAACTATTAGCCCACATCACCACAATTAACCATAAGCCCAAACAAAGCCCACATACCAACAAGGAATAAAATATCGATGATATCGGAAATATCGGTAGTCCAAAAATACGGAAATTTCGATGGAAATATCGGGATATTATCGATATTTCGGTCCATGTCGTCAATATTATCGATATTTTGGTTCATGGATATCTAAAATATCGATGGTATCGGAAATATCGGTAGTCCAAAAATACGGAAATTTCGTGGAAATATCGAGGATATTATGGATATTTTATTCCTTGCATACCAACATAACCGAAACCCCTAAACGAACCCTACCACCACCACCTGAAAAAGCGCCGTCGCGGCCACACCCACCACAACATATGTATCAGATATGGGGAAAACATAGTTTCCAATGATTTACATGCGCATAAGAGCAAACAAATAAACGAAAACAACTATTTGACAAAAAACAATTGGATGATTATAAAAAAATAAATTAACTAATTAGCACGTTAGTTAGTAATTAAAAATTATAATTTATCTTAAAAAATTGAAAAATTTGGTATACATGGCATTATTGAATTTTTCTTTTTTACAAAACCAATAACAAAATAATAATTAAGGAGTGCAAATTGACAGTGTGTGAATAACGACGGCCTAAAATATTCAATGAGTTAAAAGAGCAGTTATCCTTGCACCAAAAAAACAGAGTCCATTCTGTTTCTCTAGATTCTCTCACTCTTCTCTGGATTCTCGCCGAGCTTTAAAGAAATTGAAAACCTGTACTTATCACCGTTGTTTTGTGGGCAAAGCTTCCGGGATCACAACTTCTTCAACGGGCCTATACCATTATCTTTGGGTTCACTGAAGTATCTGGAAATATTGTAAGTAAACTTTTCCTGGACTTTACTATAATCAGTATGGTTCCTGTGTATGGCATTTCATATCTTCTTTGTAATAATCTGAGTTTTGCAGGTCTCTGTATAATAATGAGTTGTCAGGCCTAATTCCCCACCAATTAGGAAACATCACAACGCTTGAATATTTGTATGTGCTTTGCTAACCCTTGGTTACACCCTGTGATTCTATGAATACACTGATAGAGAGAGAGAGAGAGAGAGAGAGAGAGAGAGAGAGAGAGAGAGAGAGAGAGAGAGAGAGAGAGAGAGATTATGTTCTTAATTGTTTGTATGATTGCATCTTAACTGTTAGATTAGATGTTGACAGCATCCTATCTAAATCTAATCTAAAGATTAGGTCCTATAATTAGATCAATGTTATATATATTCTAAAGGCTCAAGCTTTCACACCATGCACAGGACTCTATCTTAATTCATCTTTCTGTTTTTTATTTTTATTTTGATTTTTTCCGAATTTTGGAACAGAATACACTCTCTGGTTGTCTTCCACCCTCATTTAGAAATTTGAGCAATCTCCAGGACTTGTAAGATGCTTTTTTCTATAATTATACTGATATATATATATATATATATTTATTTATTTATTTATTTATTTATATAGGCTGCTGTTAAACGAACCCTAAAATTAATCGAATACACAAAAAATACGTGACTAGAAGCAACAGCAAGATAGGTGTTTTTAGTGAAAAGCATTTTTAGGTGTTCTAGCTAGGCGGGTAGTGGGTTTTGCATCGTTATCAATAATCGAGGCGGTTACAAAGTCCCTTCCTCTTTGGTTAGGGTTTTTGGTGGAAAATATTTGGCGGCTTACGAATGGGCTGCTAGGGTTTGTCTTTTTGAAGCTTGGGAGGTACGCTTTCTTGCAGGTGCCTCGCTTAGTTCATGCCTTGTGTAGTTCTCGGAGGGTTCTTCTCTCTACCTGGCTTTACTGGGGGTTAGGCTTTGTGGGAAAGGCTATTTAGTGGCTGATGGCGTCCGTCGACGATCTCGTGACTGGGCTAACTTCTAATCTGGCAATCTCGGAATCTGAGGCTTTTGAGGTTGTTGGGGTAGAAGAATTAACAGAGTTGAAGGCGGAGAGGTTTTTGATGGTGGGGAGGCTGTTGACAACAAAGGATTTTTCATAAAGAGGCATTGATTGGAACGATGAAGAAAATATGGCATACTCGGCAGGAGTTTTCTGCTGTGCCGATGGAAGATCCTACGAGATTTTTGTTCTCTTTCAAAACTGACTTTGACAGGAAGAAAGTGATGAGGGGGTCACCATGGACTTTCGATAAGGCGCTATTATTGTTGGCAGAGATTGATGGAAGTGTGGACCCTGTGTCGATCCCTTTGGACACTCAAAATTTCTGGGTGCGAGTTCGACGCATTCCCCCTATTTTCTTGACATCGGCGATGGGAGAACGAATTGGGAAATATCTTGGGAATTTTGTCATGGTGGATCGAGGCTTGAATGGGGATTGTCTGGGGAGTTTTCTACGTATCCGAGTGGGACTTAATGTTACTGAGCCTTTGAAACGGTGTGTTACACTCAGACTTGTGGTGAATGAACCGGCCAAACAGTATGAGATAGAGTATGAAAGGATTCCTTTTTTCTGTCTTTATTGTGGCAAACTTAATCATGTGGGATCCTCTTGCAGTCTTAAACAATCAAGGACCATTGTGGATGAACAGTATGGAAGAAGGAAAACAGGTATGAAGGAGGTCTATTGTATTAAGGCAGAGAACAGTCTAAAAGGCAAGAGACATGGGTTGATGGATGATAATCCAGGGCGTGGTGATCTTGTTGAGCCTACTCCAAAGAGTTTAGGGACGATCAGATCTTTTGAAGAGGCTTTTGGTGAGCCTGACATGAGTGGGGTGGCGATGGAGGTGGATAGTGGGTTGGATAGGCCCTTGGTGAGCTTACTTAAAAGGAGACGAGTGGGTACAGAAGGGCGGCATAGTGATGCAACCTCGTTGAAGGAAACTGAAGGAATGGAAAATAACAGTGTGGAACGGGTTCCGTCTGATGGTGTTTTAGCAGGAGTGACTCAAGGTGCTAGTGGGCTACGTACAATAGATAAGGGGAAACAGGTGGTGTTGGGAGATACCAATGACGTTTTGAACGTGGCTAAGGCTCTACAAACGGTGGGGCAAGACGTAGCATGTCAGCACCATGGTTTTCGCGTGGGAGGTACAAGACCTCGAGCTAACACCCCAAAGGGTAATATCTCGAGGAGAAGTGTTGAGTCAAGCCTTGATGGAAAGGGATTTTCTGAGGGTCTGATTGCCAAAGTTGATAAACACGTGATGGGTCCCGAAAATAGGGCCCATCATGAGAAATGACGATTTTATGCTGGAATGTTCATGGGTTGGGCAATCCACGAAAATTCCGTGCTCTAAGATTCCTTCTTAGAGATAAAAAGCCCCGTATTGTTTTTTTAGCGGAAACTAAACAGACAGTGCGCCAGATGGAAGTTATTCAACGGAAATTGGGAGTGGTGGGTGTTTTAGCGTGAGTAGAGATGGAAGGTCAGGAGGGTTAGCTCTCCTTTGTCAACATGGGGTGGATGTAAATATTCTTTCTTATTCCCCGGGGCATATTGATGCAACAGTGAATGGTCTGGCTACATAGTCAATTGGGTTTACGGGGTTCTATGGTAATCCAGAAACAAGACTTCGACGTCACTCTTGGGATCTGTTATGTCGGATTGCAGGGACAGTAATTGGGCTTTGGATGGTAGGAGGTGATTTTAATGAGATTATAGCAGCACATGAGTATTCTGGTCGTCGTTTTCGACCAGATTCGCAAATGAGGGAGTTTAGGGAAGCACTCGACGACTGTGGTTTGTCATCTCTGGGTTTTCAAGGCTACAAATTCACTTGGTCTAATAGGTGGCAGGGAGCGGGTAATGTCCAGCTTCGTTTGGATCGAATAGTGGTGAATGGAGCACTGAGTTTGGTTTTCCCAGAAGCAATTACTCATCATCTAAATTCTGTAGTGTCAGACCACTTACCAATTCTTACCTATCTGCAGTCCCCAGTGTGGGAGAGAAGGAGTAAGCGGTTTGTGTTCGAGGAAATGTGGACTACAGTTGAAGGGTGTGAAGATGTTATTACTCAAGCATGGAGGTCTGGTACAGGGACGGTGGTTGACAGATTGAGAGTATGTCAAGGATTTTTGCACAGGTGGAATAAAGAGACAGTGGGTCGAATACCCAGTAAGATTAAAAATTTACAGCGGAAGTTGGATGTATTGCAAAGGCAACCTTTTACAGCAACAATGGCCTTCCAACAAAAGAACCTAACTCGGGAAATGGATGGGTTGTTGGAGAGAGAGGAGATGTTGTGGCGATAGAGGTCAAGGGTTTCTTGGCTGAAATATGGGGACCAAAATACTAAATTCTTTCATGAATATGCTAAGATGCGGGGTCGAAAGAATTTGATCAAAGGTATTTTTGACGATCATGGAGTTTGATGAACGTCCAACGAGCAAATCGCCACTATTTTTTGTGACTATTTTCAAGATTTGTTCCAGACTAATAGTTTGAATGAGACCAAGACAGTTACAAGGGAGATTAGGCCTATGGTTACTGCAGAACATAACAGTAGGCTCAGTTTAGCGTTCTCAAGAGCTGAAGTAGAATTTGCGTTGGGGCAAATGTTTCCGACCAAGTCGCCGGGGGTGGACGGTATGCCGGCTTTGTTTTATTAGAAATATTGGGGGATAGTTGGGGATGATGTAGTGAATTTTTGCTTGAATATTTTGAATGAAGGGGCTAGTGTCAAGGTTGTAAACCATACTCTCCTTACTTTAATACCGAAGGTTGATAGACCGACAAAGGTCACCGAGTTTAGACCAATCAGTTTGTGTACGGTGCTCTACAAGCTCATATCTAAAACGATGGCTAATAGGATGAAGGCAATTATGCCTTTTATTATTTCGGAGTTCCAGAGTGCGTTTGTTCGAACAAGACTCATTACAGACAACATCATTGCGGCTTTCGAAAGTGTTCATGCTGTTAAACGTAGGGGAGGTAGTGGCTTGAAAAAGATGATACTAAAATTGGACATGTCTAAAGCTTATGATAGAGTGGAGTGGGGTTTTCTAGAAGCTATGCTTCAGAGGTTGGGTTTTAATGGTCGGTGGGTGGAGCTTATTATGGATTGTGTGTCTACTGTTACTTATTCTATCCAGGTTCGGGGGGCGGCGACGGGCATGATTGTGCCGACTAAAGGGCTTAGGCAAGGCGACCCCCTCTCGCCTTATTTGTTCTTAATTTGTGCGGAAGGATTGTCTACCTTGTTATCCTGTGCTCTCATAACGAAACAAATTAAGGGAATCTCAGTGGCCAGTGGAGCCCCTACTATTTCCCATCTATTTTTTGCTGATGATAGTCTGCTTTTTTGTGATGCCCACTTATCTGATTGTGCAAATTTGCTTCATATTCTCAGATTGTACGAAAGGGCCTTAGGCCAAAAAATTAATTTTGATAAGTCTGCTGCGTGTTTCAGTCCCAAGACAGATCCTATAATGAAGCAATTGATTTCAGAGATACTTGGAGTGCGGATTGTGGCTTGTCATGAACGCTACCTCGGTTTGCCCACGTTAGCTACTCGAAATAGATCCCAAATGTTTAACCATGTTCGGGAGCTCTTGTGGCGCAAGCTCAATAATTGGAACATGAAGCTTCTGTCAGCAGCAGGAAAGGAAGTATTAATTAAGGCAGTTGGGCAGGCTCTTCCTACATATACAATGGGAGTTTTTCAATTGCCGCAGACCTTGTGCAAAGAATTATCAGCTATGATAGCTCGGTTTTGGTGGGGGAAATCTAATCAACGAGGCATACATTGGATGGGATGGAGGAAGCTGTGTCAACCTAAATGTATGGGGGGTCTTGGTTTTAAGAATTTTGAAGCTTTCAATAAAGCTTTGGTAGCGAAACAAGCGTGGCGTATTTTGGAGAAACCCAACTCTCTGGTGGCGAAGATTCTGAAGGCTCGATATTTTCCACATGGAGACTTCATGGGGGCCCCTCTGGGTCATTCTCCGTCTTTGATATGGAGATCTATTTTGTGGGGACGAGAGGTTATTGAGGAAGGGCTTGTTTGGCGAGTTGGGAATGGGAATTCAATTAGGATTTTTCATGACAAGTGGATTCCTAAACCGTGTACTTTTAAACCGGTTTGGAATGCAGGTTTGGATTGGAATGCTAAGGTGGCTGATTTAATCACTGAATCTGAAGCATGGGATTTGGCTTTGCTAACAAACCACTTCTGTGGGGAGGATAAAGAGGCAATAGCTAGCATTGATCTAGGGTCAGTTGCACAATTGGGTGACAGCCAGTACTAGTATTTTGAAAAAACTAGTAAGTACTCAGTTAAAACTGGATATCGGGTGGCTTTATCCCAATGTGACGAGAACTGTGATATTGGTAGTTCAGATTCCTCGACTCAACAATCTTTCTGGAAGAAACTTTGGAAGCTTGGGGTGCCAGGTAAGATTAAGAATCTGGTGTGGAGGGCGTGTTCAGACATCTTGCCTACTGCCGTTAATTTGTATAAGAGGAAAGTGGTTCAGTCCCAAGTTTGCTTCAGATGTGTCAAATATTATGAGGATGCTTGCCATGCTTTGTGGAGTTGTAAGTTTAGCAAGCAGTTTTGGAGGTGTACGAGTTTTGCTGGGCGTTTTAAAATTAGTGGAGGTTCTTTTGCAAATTTATTAGATATGGTTATTGGAGTTTGCTCACAGGTCGAATTGGAAAGGTTTGTTTGTTGTGTATGGAAGCTATGGCAGACTCGTAATGATATGTTGCATGGGAAATCTATTCCACGCATGGAAGATTTAGTGGAGAGAACTATGGAGCTATATGGAAGTTACAAATCCTATTTGGTGCGGCCCCTGCTGTCTGGGGTGTCTCGGCAAATCAAATGGAATCGACCGCCTCTGCATACCGTTATTCTTAATTGTGATGGTGCTTTGGACCGTGATGGAGAAATGAGAGGTTTGGGGGGCTGTTGTAGAGATAATGCAGGGAATTTCATTTGTGGTTTTGCTACTTTTGGTCCACCTGGGCTGAATGTCTTAGGCACTGAGTTGGTGGCAATGAGGGAAGGGTTATTGATGATGGGGTTTAAAGGCTATACTCGGTTTGTGCTTGCAACTGATTCCAAAGAAGCAGTGGAGATGCTCAAGGGAGCTTTGGAGTGGCGAAGTAATTTGGGTAATGTGGTGGAGGATATTAGAATATTGATGGCGGATCGTGGGGTGGTTGATGTGGTGTTTCAACCTCGCGCTGGCAATGGGGCTACACATGCACTGGCCCAGTTTGGATTGCGGAATGGTCTACGATTTTTTTGGGAAGATATAGCTCCCCCTTGGCTGGAGCAGGTACTAG
Organism: Prunus padus; assembly: GCA_024362665.1. Lineage (NCBI taxonomy): Eukaryota > Viridiplantae > Streptophyta > Magnoliopsida > Rosales > Rosaceae > Prunus > Prunus padus. The sequence continues at coordinate 9,913,726 of JANFAM010000015.1, forward strand.
AGAGCGATAGGATGCAGACTTAACGGTGTTTTTTTGTTTTCCTCTGTTGTTTATTTGGAGGTACTGTGGTACTCTTTTTCCTTGACCGGATTTTCTTCCTTTGGGAGTTTTATATGGCAAGGTTTTAATGAGGCCACTCTTAGCCCTCAGTTTCGTCAATTGATTCTATTGTAAGTGTTGTTGCAAGTTCAATGAAAATCTTCACTTTGATCAAAAAAAAAAACTGAGTACACCCTACTATCAATCTATTTATTGAATTACTAATTTACCCTAATATAAAATGACAAAAAAGGATATATTGAATATTGAAACAAAAGTAATTTTAATAAATACACCCTACTCATTATTGAACCCTAATTAAATTAGAATTTCAGAGTTTGATTCCAAACATCATCGGGTATAGCATTTGTCAGATTTAAAGAACAAATAAACCCTTTGAACAGTAAAACTTTGTTTCTTTATTGGTAGGGTAGGCCATATGAATACGGAGCACAAATTTATTAGGTCCATTTATATTCCCAGGTTGAACAGAGGTTGGTATATACAAAGTAATAATGTGGCAATAGCATCAAGATCAAGGCAACTCAGAAAATTCTTCGAAAATGCATCAACATGAAAGCAGAAGAGGAAACTCAACTTGATACAAAAAATGCATTCCAATAATTTATAACCACGGTGGCCTTAACTAATTTTATGGTGGATGCTTCATCTGCCATTGAACCGGAAACAGCGGTGGCCTTAACTAATTTTGCAGAAAAAAGTACTACTGTTATAGTCATCGGTGAACCAGGAGATCGTTCATGTTGGGTTCGCGCAAACATGGTAAGGCAAAGGGGATTGAAGATTTCATACTTTGAGAGACTATTCAAGTCAAGACCATATAGAAGCCTCAGTCCAATGCTTATCACAGAATTGGAGCAGTAGCAAGAGCCACACTCAGCAACACCTACAGGCTTAAAACCCTTTGCATAATTGCACGAAACATTTGATTGTTTCTTGTTAAATTTCTTGGTTCATAAACCACAACATAAAGATATTAGGGTGACTCTTTTGTTGTAAGTAGCGTTCTGCAAAGTGTGGTGATTGTTTTCTTGTCAAATTATTAATCACCCTCCTCTACTACCTTACCTCATCCTCCTGCATTTTCAGATCCTCTTCTATCTCAATCAATTTTGTTTCTTAACTTGCTGATGGAAAAATCACTGTAAGCGAATTATAAGACATGCCATCCACAAAGTCAAACCGAAGATGCCATATGTCTGTGGGACTTTTTTATTTTTTTATTTTGTTAAATTGTTTCTTTAATTTTTAATTACCAAGTTTAAGAACCTACTAGATAACCAAGCATGAGTAGGGTGTACTTAGTATTAGAGTGTAAAATAGGGTGTATTTAGTATTAGGGTGTCTCATGGGTATTTTTGGTAGTTAAATAGGGTGTACTTAGTTAATTTTACATTTTGATTTAATTATTAGGGTGTACTTATATCATAGGATGTACTCGATTAATTTTATGGTTCGTTTAACAGCACCTTTATATATCATGAGAGAAAAAAAGAGGGAGAGAGATTATGTACTTCAATTTACTAGTATGACATTTTTGGAGTCTTTCTTTTTCATGTTTTGGAAGTTCGGCATCATCCAATGACCTCAGAAAGAGAAAGCAAAAAAAAATAGAATCTGAGAATTTGAGAGAGAGAAAAAAGAAAGTTGAGCGAAGAGAAGGTAAAACTTGCAAAAGAATTTTAATAAATACTATTATATATGTTATATTAGTATGTTGGGCTAGTATATTAATATATTACATGTGTGCAAATGATTTTTTTATATTTAAAATATTTGAAACATAAAGTAAATTACAACTGGATTCTCTAAAGCAGAATTGATTGGCTCATTGTACGCCCGAATTGATTGGGTCTACAAAAGTTTTCAACATTCAGAAAAGCTTTATTTTATTCAAAGACGACTAACTTTGATGGGCTGCGTTTTGACCAAGGAATAAAATATCCTGTTTATACCATATTTTATCGGGCCCTCAGACCAACAAGCCCAGCCAGCCCAGCTGGCCCAATAAAGCCCTAGGACACGTGACAGCCACACAGGCCATGCCCACGAGTCCCACATTGGAAAATGACAACAGGTTGCCTCTCCTATCTTCCTATAAATAGGGGGACTTACACCTATCAAAAGGTAATGACATTTTGAATATCATAACTTCATCCATTTACTCCATATTTATCTGACTTAAGCTTCGAAGTACCTACGGCCGGTACCACACCGGTGCCGAAGCGTTCACACTTGTCTTCTTCCCCTTTTACAGGTCTCTCTCTGTCTGCTGAAGGTCCTCAAGTACCGAAGGCATTATCATCATCATCTAAGTTGGGCTCGAATTGGGCCCTCCCATTTTTGAGCGTCAACAAGTATAATGAAGAGACGCGTATTTTTGGACTGCCGATATTTCCGATACCATCTATATTTTAGATATCCATGAACCAAAATATCGATAATATTGACGACATGGACCGAAATATCGATAATATCCCGATATTTCCATCTAAATTTCGGAATTTTTTAACTACCTATATTTTCGATATCATCGATATTTTATTCCTTGGTTTTGACAATGTTTTATTCACTCATCTTTTACCACCTACTGTTTCATATAAATCCCTTTTAACTTTAACAAGATATAGGTGTTCATGTTAAAGTTCTGATGTTAATGATGTCCATAATTTACGGACCGTAAATAACTTTTTTTGTTTTTGTGATAGTGCACATCATAATGGCGTCCGTAAATTAATTTTTTGTTTTTGTAATAGTGCACATCATAATATCAAGTCATTATGACGTCCGTAAATAACGTTAAGTATGAAAGTGATAGAAAATCAAACTTCAAGTACGAAAGTGAGATAAAAATACGCCGTGTAGTAAAGTCTGAAAGTCAATAAACTTGAGAGTAATAGAGTGAAATTTACCCAAAAAAATAATATAAGTTATGATATGCATTTTCTTTGATATAATGAAACACTTGACCTTTGCTAGTTGTATGTGTGTTACGTCATCACACAGATAGAAAAATTAATGAAGTTGGACGACATGGGCGCAATATTGATGTGTTAGACAAACATGGAGATCGACATTGATCGTCCAGAAAAAAGAAGACTAAACCTAGTAGTTTCGCAAACCTATAGAAAATTTTGTAATAAAACCATTGACGACGTTTTGCCCAAAAAATAAAACCATTAAATGACGACGTTATTTCTCTCTCTCTCTCTACCTTTGGCTCCATGAAACTTAAATGATACTACCTACATTAAAATATGGGTTATTTTCAATTTGGTACCCTAAAGTTGTACCTTAAGACATGTTTGTCCTTGCATTTGTCCCCAAGTACTATTATCTTTTATATAACTTTGATAGACATGTCTAAGGGTTCCTCTAAAGTTGATTTCTTGTTTAACTTTTACTTTCTTTTTTTTTCGAAGTTAGGAAGGGGGAGGGGGAACACTCACACAGATGGTAGGGTTTGTGTAACATCCCACATCGACCAACGGAGAATGGGTGATATGCCTTATATGTACATGCCCACCTTCATCTAGCACGAGGCCTTTTGGGAGTTCACTGGCTTCGGATTCCATGGGAACTCCGAAGTTAAGCGAGTTTGAACTAGAGCAATCCTAGGATGGGTGACCCACTGGGAAGTTACTCGTGAGTTCCCAGAAACAAAACCGTGAGAGCAGGGCTCAAAACAGACAATATCGTGCTACGGCGGAGCCGATCCGAAATGTGACAGTTTGAACCCATGACCACTTGAGAGCACACCAAAGAACTCAATCAATCCAACTAACACCCCATGAAAACTAATATGGTATGAACATATGATGATTGTCCTCACGAAAATGTACAATGTTTTTAAGTTTATTAAGTGTTAAATTTTAAGGACATTTAGATCTATTTAAGTGAATTTTTTGCTGCATTTGAAAGTTTTTATAAAACCTGACAACTATGAATTTATGGGTTAAATTTTGACTATTATTCCCTCAAAGATTATACTTGCAAAAAATCACTTGAATCCGAAACCATTTGACAACTAAATTAGATTATTGTTATTTTAGTCTTTTCTTGAAGCATCGTGTTCATCTATTTTATTGCTAGCAATTAGATGCCTTAATGATTTTCAATTTTTCTGATTTTTTGTAAGGATGATCTATGAATGAAGACTTGAAAAATAGATGAAAAAAAAAAATCGTATGGCACTCTAAAGGGTGTCCCTCAAATTATTTGAGGAATCCCTCAATGAAAGGGGACTATATATATATATATATAATTAAGCGGGGAAACATAAAACCAAATCCCCTCATTCATCACTTAATTAGAGATTGAGTCAACAAACTACAAAAGTACCAAATTTTAATTCAATCTATCAACAATCATACTACCAAAATTCAAACAATAATACATGATTCCTTACCTGATTTTATCCTGCTTATATGACAATGAACTCATTGCTTTATGAATTTCCTTGAACTATAATTCAGAGAGAGTAAGCGAAAGATATGAGATTATGAGAATTTGAGAGTGAGAAAAAGAAAGTTGAGCGAACAAAAGGTAAAACTTGCAAAAGAATTTTAATAAACACTAAACCTATATTACTATAGGGAACATTATATGTTAAATTAGTATTTTAGTATATTACATGTGTGCAAAGGATTTTTTTTTTGAAACATAAAGTAAATGACAACTAGATCCTCTAAGGATCTTATGTCTGTACATATCCAACTAGAAGAGACCTCATATTTTAAAATTTACTTCCCTCGGAAAATTGTTGAACCATATACAACTAGAAGAGACCTCATATCCTTTTTTTTGACAGTGCATCTGCTACATATTTGCTTATCAATAGATTTGACCAATTCGAACTTCTTGAAGTAATTCATATTCACTAGTGTCCACTATAATAATGTACAGAGTGATTAAAGATGGATTAGCCATAATTTTTGGTGTGGCCTTTCCAATTGTCATCATTATTTGGAGTGATGGAGTGAGAAAGTGCAAGGCATATTTCTTGAGTTTTTTATTTAAACCCCACACTTTTCTTTATAAAACCCAATACTTAAATCATTAAGCTCTTAAGTTTTATTAGTGTAAAAAGACAAAAAAAAAGGTCGTCCAACTTAATACTTAACTCTAGTACATCTATACACACACCCCACACACCTCATCATTTTTCATATTAAGTTTTAGAAAAATACAAACTCCTCTATTGAGGGGACCCGACCCGAATTCCACCCCGGAACCCGAGCTGGACCCTGCTGGTTTGCCGACATCAACCCGATGCCGGGCCTACTAACCAAACAGTTACCCTCTTCCCGAAACAAAAGTGAAATGAGCCAAGACTTCTGCCGAAAATCGGGCAGCCTCCCCTGAAATATGAACAATCCCAAACCTTCAACCTGTCAGAATATAACAGAATATGTATATCCAATTGCCAGCATGCTTTACAAATACACAATAGGCCTCCGACCTTCAAATACAACCCTAATGGGCGACAACAGAGCAAATCTAAGAATATGTGAATTCAAGCAACAGAATTCAAAGTTAAAGATAAGGGACATAAAGTCCTACAGTCTAGTCGATGCTCGGGAAGAGAAGCGCTCGGCCGAACTGTGTCGAAGCAACGACTACGGCCTAGGGGCTCTGAACAGAAAGAGTATAAGTGGACAAAAACAAAGTTTTACATACTTAAATCAACGTACTAACCCCACTGTTTTAAAACAATGCAAACCATGCATATGAAATCATTTATATACTTCATTAATTTAAAAACCACACTATCTCAAAATATGTGAAAACATTCCAGCTCAAAACCTTTTTCCGAACAAACCGACCTTTAACTTTTCCCGAGGCATAACTTCCCAAATCACGAACCCATATAGGTATATATAAATATAAACTGAAATAACTTGAAGAACATAAGCACGAAAATATAATAAAATCCTCATATACCAAAACAACATTAAAAATACCAAAGATCTCGTTCATGCCAAGAAAACCAAACTCGACAACAATAGAAATCAATTGTAGTTCGAATCAAGTACACTGTTTACCAATCTTCCTCACTCTCACAACCACGTGCTCATATGCACAACAAACAAGGAAAGATCCTCACTAAAAGAAATATGAATACGAAGGTACTAACACACGCGTATAGGTATAACATGACCTCAACACCAAACCCAAGTACCAGGGGAAAACAATCCAACAGGGGATCATTTGACTGGACACCGGGACAACATTCATGATGTGACTCGTGCCCAGGATTTAACTGGACACCGGGTTAGCATCACAATGGCCTCATGCCCAAGGTCAAGCCGTTCAATTGGGAATAAGCTCACAGGCCTGTATGGTAGGAACCTCAATACCATACCTCTGAAACAAGTCCTACGAGCAGACTAAACTACCCAATTAAGGGTTTACGGTTATACCCGTTAAGGTATGCACCGGATCGAACCATATTCAAGTAACCGTATCATAAGAACAGGGGAAGGTACATAACAAGGTGCCAGCCGCACTCAAATCAATCGCCACACGATAATCAATATATACATATTCAATCACAATGTACCCAATCCCAAAATATCAGACACCGGGACATATACAAGTCCATCAATCAAATAACCCACATATATACTCAAATTAAGGACATCACCGTCCCAAACATATAATTCAATACTCAAAATAGCCAAGATCCTCAAATCTTAAACACCAACATAAATATGTAAGATAGACATCAAGTTCCGAAACATAAGTCTCAATTATCAATATAAACCCATAAATTCGTAAAATACCATAATTCAATATCAAAACAATAATACAATCCCAACAAGACCATATCCTCCAAATATAATATCCGGAACCCAATGTATTCATAAACTTCCAATATCAAGTATAAGTATTATTCAAGAAAGTAAATATATTCCAAAACCAAATAGGAAATCAACCGGACAATACTAAAGTCCATTGTTCCCGCCCAAATATTTAATTCCAAGCATAGATATAAGTTTTCCAAAAAATATAAAATATAAATTCCCAAGAGTATAGAATATAACCCACGACATTCATAAATTTCAAATATTAACTTCATCCGATAAATCCATACTTAAAATAGTATAAAGACCCCAAGGTCAAAATAACCCAATTAATAATCCGAAATCCGATACGAAAACCACCGGACGTTCACCACGTCCAGTTAAATACTCAAGATATGAATAATCATAAAATATAGCCATCATGGCCACACATACAAACCGGAAACCCAAATCATGCATAAGCCTCAAATGCCAATTCTTTTAATATACTTCAACCAAAGTCAAAACCAAGACTTAAACCATTATCAAATAAATTTCGATAAACTCAAGTCATCAAATCCGAGATTTAAAACAATTATTAAATCCCATTTTATATGCATTTACATTCAATCTTTCAAATAATGCTCTTTTGAAAACAAGGTCCACTCACCGTTGGTCCCATGCTACTTAACCTAAAGAGGGTCCCGCCCACTACGTATGCAGTGCCAGAGTACCTAAAGCGATAGATAGGAGGATTGAATTAATATAGTGAACCAAATGAGAACTTTAAATTCAAATCCTAACTTTTCCCGGGACTCAAAGTAAACACGTAAGTCGTACGAAGAGTTTCTAGGTCAAGCTACATCTTTTAACAAGTGGGATCGCCCCAGAAGAGTCACGGTCAAACATCCTGTTTCGGTCAATCCAGGCCCGCGGAGCCCACGACCTCCAAATGAATCCGAACGTTCCAAAAGGTCCAACAAGGTCAACTACGTTCGAAGAATTGCAAAGCGACCTATGGAGACCCTCGGTCAACCCTTGATCAAACTTGGTCAAACTTGGTCCACTGGGGCCCGTGGGACCCATGACCTCCAAACTTATATCCGAGAGTTCCTACAGGTTCAACACGGCCTAAACAATATGTCCTGAAAGTTTGGTCTCGATCGAACGATCGGATTACTCACGATCGCACGGTTGGACGATTACGGTTTAACCTAACCCTAGGGTTAACGATTTCGGAGTATCCGGGACTCCAAATCACTATCCATCAATTCCAATACGATCCTTGAAGTACGAGGAACCACATACGTGAATTCGAATTCAATCCAACAGTCCGAACCCATCGAACCCAAACAACGCATAATAGGCGTACATTGGTTCGATAGTCAAACGACGTCCGAATCGAAATCCGAGCACACGTACGTGTTCATGACGACACGAAGATCGCGTAGGAACGCAAAACCACCACCACACCCCAGCCCACATGCCGCCAGAGGGTGGGTGTCTAGATCAAAAATCGGCCAACACAAAATCGTCAAGACCGGCACCAACCCATACACCAATCGACTCATCTCGACGAGAGGAGTTCAAAATCTTCGAGAACCGGCCAATAACCAGCCGTTAACTGGCTAGAAATCCAACTTGAAATCCATCCAAAAACTGGGTTCGAGATTCGATCGATTCGAGGCCAAATCGATCGATTCCAACTATGCAAGAAGCTAGAGAAGGAAGATAAGGCAAGGTTACATACCTGGATCAACGCCGGAGATTGCAGCGCAAGGTTGTGAACAACCGGCAAAATACTAGTCTATATTGCCGGCGAAAATGGAGGTTTCTGGCTAGTCACGCTGGTTCTTTTGCGACTGGTCTCGAGTCCAATCGTTGCCGGATGAGAGAGATCAAAGAGAGAGAAGGCGGTGGCTCGATTTTGAGGAGAGAGAAAGACGAGCGAAGAGAGAGAAAGCATATGCGCTTTCTGATTGGCCAACGTGGATTTTATATTATTTTATTTAATTTCATAAATGACTAAAATGCCCTTTGAGTTTCGTAACTCCGATTCGAATGTGCCGCCCGTCAACGAACTTGTTTCTACGAGACGGACACAATGGCGCAACTTGTTTTGCCAAATTCCTTCCTGAAATTAAAATGACCTTTTTGCCCTTCATTAATTATTTTCAATATTAAATTCCAATTTTTCTTATTTTAATTCCTTTTAATTACCCATTTTTAATAAATCCTTTTATTTAATTTAATTTATTTGAAATTAGGTCATGGGCGTTACATCTACACCCTATTGTCGAATTACTCTTCTCTTTCAATCCAAAAAACCTACTATACTCTCATCTTCTCTTCACAAACCCTAAATGCGTTGTGCAAATAGTGGCTTGTGGGTCGTCAATTGAGGTATGTAATGTGAGATTATTTCTTGGTTTGGGACTCCTCCCAGAATTATTGAGGATGATGTGATCAAAGACTTCTTGTAATTCTGTTTATGAGGAGCAAGATAGTGGAGGAGTGTGGGGTGTGGGGTTGATGAGTTTTTTTTTCCTACTAGGTGTGTATTTAAGAGTAGTTTTGGGAAGATAGTGGAGTTTTCTTAGAAATTTTGAAAATTTGAATTAGAAGTTGAGGTGAATCATCAAAAAAGGCTTTTACAATGAGTCAACTACTCTAACATGTGAGAAATGAATCCCCCCGCGCCCAACACCTCATGCATTCAATTATTTCATGCAAATCATACTTTTTACTAGATCAGTGTGGAAAGGGTTTATAATCATTGTGTAATTGACGGAAGGGGAGTGCTAGCAACCTTCTTTCCAACCTTCTCTTTTGGACATTTTTCATTATCTTCATGGCATGTGTTAATTTCTACACTAAAAACAATGTCCAATGCATTAATGGCATTGTTTTTAGTGTAGAAATTGACATATGTCATGAAGATAATGGAGAATGTCTAAAAAAGAAGGTTAGAAAGAAGATTGCTAGCATTTCTCTTGACGGAAAGTGCGGCTCCCACTTAATTAATGATTTGATTTATTAGATCAGTATTTTTCTGCTAAATTATTTATAAGAAAAAAGAAAGATGGCACTGTTATAAAAATTATATTTTCCTCTTTCCATAAAAGCCAAAAGTAAAATCCTTTATATTATAAATGATATATAAAACAAATTGAAAGGTCTTTAAAGGTAAAGTAAAACTAAATAAACAAATAATAGGTAAATACAAGTAAAATAAATTATAAGTAAGAAGGTGAGTTTGGTACGGTGAAGCACGTCAAAGACGCTGTCCTAAAGCCTTTTTAGCCTCCCTACGTGCAGGTACTGGCGGTCTACAAGACTCTAAGATACGACCCCTTGTACACAAACTCAAGATCCACTATGAGCACGTTCATAGACGGATATAGGTATTCAAGTCACATAACCATTGCCCAAAATAATAATAATATAAGTAGAGAAAGTATATAAAAGTAGAATAGGAGAGAATCAGATTGTGGTGGTTGTTTGTGGTATGTGATATTCTGATGGTGTTGTGGTTGTTCTATCAAATGTGAAGGAGGAGTGACCTTTTATAGGCATTCAATAACATGTAACCTTCACCAACCATAAAAGCTCACCAACCAAAAAATTAAAGCATTCAATTAGAAATAAAACCTTAATATTAAATATTTATAACCCCATAATAAATAAAATAAAACAGCCAAAATAATTAATTAAATTAAACGGTTAAATTTTTAAAACTTTTTTAAAATTCCAACAGGTACAACCTGTTGCATTATAAAAAAGGGAAGAAGGCTTAATGTGCGTATTGCCAATGTAAACTAGAATCTGAAAGCAAAGCACAATGGTTGAAAACCGTCCCTAATAATTTAACAGAATCAATGTACAAATGGTTTCCTCCTTTGGATGCATCCACCCCCCATAATAATTTGCCACCACAAATCTGAGGACCGCGTGTACAAATGGTTGCCACTGAATTGAATGCACGATGCATTCCATTATTTCATGCAAATCATATACGACAAAAATCAATGTACAAATCATATGCAAATCATATACGACCACCTTACAATTGTTGCCACTGAATTAATTGCATTATAAAAGGGGAAGAATCAGTGGCGGATTCAGGATTCTTACCCCATGGGGTCATAGTAGTGTTAAAATTCTGATTTTCTTTTAAGATGAAAACAATGCCAAAAAAAAAACATCAAACTTATTCCAATTAACAAAAACATCATTCAATATATCAAGCTCATATATGTATTATGTAAACCATAAATTTCATCAAAATAATAATACCAACCCAAATAATAAATAAACTCACCCAAAAATAGCTTAAATAATAAAATACCTTGAATCTTCCAAATAATAAATAAAGTCACCCAAAAATAACTTAAATAATAAAATATCTTGAATATTACAAAAAAGAGCACAATGGGTGTTGAACCTTGACCTTAAACTAATTTTCAACTAAAAGACCACTATGGTAATTGATGTATCTATGCTTTTAATGTATAATTTTATTATTTATAGGTCTACCCAACAGATATCAACTTTTCTATTAAAAAAACCCCTAACAAATATCTTCATTTTTTTATAATTTGTGTCAGCGCTTTTCTTCTCCCTTGGTCTTCTTCTTCTTCTTCTTCCTCCCTCCCTCTCTCTCTCTCTCTCTCTCTCTCTCTCTCTTCTTCCTCCCTATTTCTTCTCCCTTGGAGCTTGAATCTTCTTCTTCATGGGGTCATCTCCCATGACTGCCAAGAAACCAGAGATCTCTAAGCCATTTGTAGGACTGCCATGGGGTCGTCTGACCCCATTGACCCATGGTGGATCCGCCACTGGGAAGAATGCTTAGTGTGCATATTTCCAATTTTCCATACCCCACCGCCTCTGACTGCAAGTACGGCGGTTGAATTTTCGTCATACTGTCCATGATTGAAATTGCATGTTCCCACTTAATTAATGATTTTAGGCATGGATCTTCGGATACAACTACTGAGTTGGATCCTAGAGAAGGTATACAACTGTTTTGTTTCTCATCCCTCTCTCTTTTTATTCACATTTAGCTCATTTTGAATTAATAAATATTTTGTTATGAGAGCTACTTAAGAACGAAAAATATGCTCGAGTATTCAGCCCAAATTCAACAAAAAATTGAAAGATGTGACATATTCATTGTTGTTTATGCTATTCTCATATTGAAGTACCAGACACATTTTCATTGTTTTTGTTTTTTAAATATATTTTCTAACTAAGTTACTAGAGGCATTCTCGGAAATTGAAAGTACAAATTCGTTTCTCTTTTTCATTTTTTGAAGATGTATTGCGAAAATTTTACCAGACGGCCCTTATTTTGTTGATAATACATACATGCACGTGGACTCATTTTAGTTTTGCTTTATTTTACAATCCTTGATGCTACAACTCGAGTTTGAGATATTAACACACACACTCTCTCTCGCAGTGTACGTCCTCAATTTGATCCTAGATACGTTACAGTATAACAGGCCATCATACCTCAGTAGCTCAATTTGCCATTATCCAGACTTTTATACTAGTACTTTGAAGATCAAGTGCACAGAGGACTGTGGACATGACAACAGATCATGCCATGTCAAAGAGTTGTAAGTCACAATAAAATTAATACAATATATATAGAGCACTCGTTCGGGCTCTTTTAACAATGTCATTTGTCTAACTTTTAATTCTAATAATAATCTTTCTCAAATGATTTGTGTTGCAGTTCTTTTACTGGCGCCAGTTTAACTGGTTTTATACCTAAAGAAGTGGAGGAGCTTAACCATTTGGAGATGCTGTAATTAGAGATTGAGTCAACAAACTACAAAAGTACCAAATTTTAATTCAATCGAGCTATCAACAATCATACTACCAAAATTCAAACAATAATACATGATTCCTTACTTGATTTTATCCTGGTCATATGACAATAAACTCATTAATTTATGAATTTTCTTCAACTATAATTCAGAGAGAGTAAGCGAAAAATATGAGAATATGAGAGAGAGAAAGAGAAAAAGAAACTTGAGCGAACGAAAGGTAAAACTTGCAAAAGAATTTTAATAAACACTAAACCTATATTATTATAGGGAACATATATATATATATATATATATATATATGTTAAATTAGTATTTTAGTATATTACATGTGCGCAAAGGATTTTTATTTTATTTTTGAAACATAAAGTAAATTACAACTAGATCCTCTAAGAATCTTATGTCCATACATATCACATTGTATTCTAAAATTTACTTCCCTCGGAAAATTATTGCATCTGCTATCACATTTGCTTATCAATAAATATGACCAATTCGAACTTCTTGAAGTAATTCATATCCACTAGTGTCCACTATAATAATGTTCAGAGTGATTAAAGATGGATTAGCCATATTTTTGTGTGGCCTTTCAAATTGTCATCATTATTTGGAGTGATGGAGTGAGCAAGTGATGAAGGGCATATTTCTTTTCCCTACTCATCAGAAAAGGCTTTTACAAAGAGTCAACTGCTCTGACATGTGAGAAATGCATGGCCCCCCCTCAATAATTTGCCACCACAAATCTGAGGACCGCGTTCATGCATTCAATTATTTAATGCAAATCGTACACAACAAAAAAGAAAGATGGTACATCCTGTTGCCTTATAAAAAGGGGAAGAAGGCTTAGTGTGCATATTGCCAATGTAAACTAGAATCTGAAAGCAAAGCACAATGGTTGAAACCCGTCCAAGACTTCTTGCTGAGTTTATGCTCCTGAGTTTCCTCCTTTGGCAGTTTGGTTTTAGGCATGGATCTTCCGATACAACTACAGAGTTGGATCCTAAAGAAGGTATACGACTGTTTTGTTTCTCATCCGTCTCTCTTTTTTATTCATATTTCTCTCATTTGAATTAATAAATATTTTGTTATGATTTTATATTTACTTAAGAACGAAAAATATATACGCTTGATTATTCGGCCCAAAGTCAAGAAAAAATTGAAAGATGTGACATATTCATTGTTGTTTATGCTATTCTCATATATTGAAATACCAAACACATTTCCACTGTTTTTGTTTTCTCAATATATTTTCTAATTAAGTTACTAGATGCATTTTTGGATCTTGAAAATACAAATTTGTTTCTCGTTTACATTTTTCGAAAATGTATTGCGAAAACGTTATCAAACGGACTCTTGCTTTGCTGATAATACATACACGTGGACTCATTTTAGTTTTGCTTTACTTCACAATCCTTGATGCTACAGCTCGAGTTTGAGATATTAACACACTGTCTCTCTCTCTCTCTCGCAGTGCGCGTCCTCAATTTGATCCTAGATAAGTTACAGTATAATAACTGGCCATCATACCTCAGTAGCTCAATTTGCCATCCAGACTTTTATACTAGCACTTTGAAGATCAAGTGCACAAAGGACTGTGGACATGACAACAGATCATGCCATGTCAAAGAGTTGTAAGTCACAATAAAATTAATACAATATATATAGAGCACTCGTTCGGGCTCTTTTAACAATGTCATTTGTCTAACTTTTAATTCTAACAATAATTTTTCTCAAATGATTTGTGTTGCAGTTATTTGACTAACGCCGCTTTAACTGGTTTTATACCTAAAGAAGTGGAGGAGCTTAAGCATTTGGAGACGCTGTAACTATTTCCTATCGTTATTCCAACTGTTAAAATAAAAAATAAAAATAAAAAAGAGTTCAGAGAATTTATTTTTTTTAAAGATTCAGAACTTGTCTTTGCCAGTTCTTTTGGTGCGGGACTTTTAATCAAGTTGAGCTTAGATATTTTACATCTTTCTTTTTTTAAAAAGTCTTTCAACCGATCCCTTCTATAGTAATTGTCACGAAAAAGGGAAACCAAGCCAATAAATATATACAATTTAACTTCTTATTTATTAGTTGATTCTGTCTACTTATATGCTAAATGATTGATTATATGATGCCTCACTTAAACAGTGATTTATCCAGCAATAAGCTTACCGGTTCCATACCTGATACCTTGTGGAATTTGTCATCCCTCAGAGAATTGTAAGTGTATATACATAAATATAGATAAGGACTTAAGGATTCACTTGAGGGCCAGACCTTACCTCAAAACATATATATATTTATTGAATTTATGTGAATGCATATTAATTAAGTTTCCATATATTCAGAGACCTTTCAACAAATCAACTGACAGGAGGCATATCAGAGCGCATTGGACACTTGCGCGATCTTACTATTCTGTAAGTATATATTCAATATTGGTTTCTTTCTTTTTTCTTTTTTGCTTTGGTTACAAGGGAGACCAACAACTCACGTCAATTGAGTGTGGGGATAAATTCTTTCGCAACTACTTCACAGCTCCTTTTCGGGTATTTAACCCTTAAATTTGAGATTTTCCCTAAATCTTTTTTTAATCAAATTAAAGCAAGTACCGTACACCACCAACTACTATAACTCAGATCACTACAATGAAGCATAATTTCAAATAAAGTCTATAAACTCAAAATAACCAAAACCCTATAACACCTAAGCCTAAATGAACCCCACCAACGCATCTAGCCTTTAAGTCAATGCAAAAGCTCGAACAGATCTGGGAAAACCACATTTCCAACAATCCAATTACGAATAACAGCGAACAACTATGCCAATTGATCAAATATGACAAAAACCAAACTCCTTCAAATTCGAGGTAGAATTAAATTTAGAGAAGATAATTCATACAAAGATAGTTTTAAAAAATTAATTTGATTAAGGAATTAACCCAAAAGAAGTTGTGGAGAACTTCGAACTGAATATGGCTTAGAAGAAATAATTACAAAAGGTTTCTTATTCAAAAAGCCCGAATAGACTTATTTACTAACTCCTATTAAAAAAAAGTAAAAGAAGAGAGGAGAAGGGAAGAGGGGCAGTGATGCTTCATCTCCCCCTCTATTACGTTTTTTCTTTGGGATTTAGAGAAAGCGAATCAAGGAATGTACAACATCAACTGTTAAGTCAGATTTATTCTTGTTTTGGTCATTGTAGTTTGTCTATGATTTTGTAATAGGCGTGGAGTGTGGAATTGGCATGTGTACTTCCCCAAGCCTTCTTTGTTCTGTTTTTAAGGGAAAATCTATTGACAGAATTTAAGGTTTTTTTACCAAAAAGAAGAGAAAAGAATTTAAGGTTTAAATACATCGGTTCAATTAACTTCAATGAATTTAAACATTTTTTTTTCCTTCTTCTTTTTTCTTACATGGGCTGACTTTCTATCTAATCTTGAATTCTATATTGTAATTTGTATATATCTATATCTAATTTCAGTATTTCTTACAACTCGGCTTAACTCGACTTTAAGTTTACTCTGTTTCTACCCCTCTCTCTTTAACAAGGTAACATCTAATAACTTCGCTCCATTGTTTTCTGGCCAAAAAGCTCTCTGGATTACAACTTCCTCAGCGGACGGATACCATCATCTCTGGGTGCACTGAGTTCTCTGATAATATTGTAAGGAAACTTTCTGCAACTTTTTGTTTTCACCATTGCACTTAATTCTTCGACTTTCTTTGACTTGATACTCTGTTGCACGGATACGGCAAAATTTTGGGGTATGCTCGTATCGGATACGGCACCGATACGATACGGCACCGATACGGCATCGATACGTATCCGATACGCCACGTGGCGTATCGTAGACTTTTCTCGCATTTGACTTTCCGATACGGCATCGATACGGTTCAGAGACAGAGCCACAGCGTTCGACACCCTCCAACTGCTCGCTGGTTTGCCTGAGAGGAAGAAGAAGCAGCGCAATGCGCCTGAGGAAGAAGAAGAGCCGTGAAGAACAAAGAACAGCCGTATCGTTGGTTTTCCCTCATTCTCGAACAGATCGCTGGTTTTCTTCAGTCTTACTTTTCATTTCAAACTCTGTCAACAAAGACAGAGACATAGAGAAGAAAGAAGAGCCGTGAAGAAGAGGAAAGTTGGGATAGAGAGAGAGAGAGAGAGAGAGAGAGAGAGAGAGAGATTTATTATTATTATTATTTTTTAAAGATGGGAGGCGGCTGACAAAGGAGGTGTGAGATAAGAATGGTAGGGTTGAGTGGGAGAGAGGTAGGGTTATTTTTCGGCCTTAGCTTAATTAGATGTGAAGTTGGGCTTATAGACTTAAGGGTAAAGTTGGGTTTAAAGGGATTTGACTATCAATTGGGCTGCTAAAACATTGGGTTTAAAATATAAAAATAAACAAATTAATCTATAAATATATATATTAATATAAAAATTAATCTATCAATTTTTCTATATATATATATATATATATATATATATATATATATATATATATAATTTTAAATATATATAATTTTAATTGCCGTATCGGTGCCGTATCCGTATCCTAGTTTTTGGAAATTTGCCGTATCGGCGTATCGCATCGTATCGTATCGCCTTACCCGTATCCGTATCGGTGCAACATAGACTTGATATGATCAGTTGGTTCCTTTGTATAACGTTTCAAATTCTTCTTTATAATCTGTGAGTTTTGCAGGTCTCTGTCTTATAATGAGTTGTCAGGTCCAATTCCCTACCAATTAGGAAACATCACAGCCATTCAAATGTTGTAAGTTCTTTGTCACCTTTGTTGCACCTTATGAACACACACTCTCTCTCTCTCTCTCTCATTATGTACATATATTCTTAAGGCTAAAGCTTTCTACTGAAAACAAATATCTGAATTCGTCTTCCTTTTTTTTCTGCTTTGAGAACTTTGGATCAGAATCAACTCTCTGGTCGTCTTCCACCCTCATTTGGTAATTTGAGAAATCTCCGATACTTGTAAGCTTCTTTCAAACAAAGTTACATATATATATATATATCATGAGAAAAGAAGGAGAAAATTTTGGTACTTAAATCTCTACTGGGATTACATTGTTTTGCTCTCATTTTGTGGAAGCTGGGCGGAATCCAATCTCACTGGGGAATTCCCGGATTTTTCCAATCTTACTCAGATGCAATTGTTGTAAGTGTTTTTCATTTAATAATGTCAGAGTCACCAAATTTGCTTACCAAATGATATGTCAATGCACATCTTTAGTATTTTGTTGGAAATAAATGGAGTCAATAGTGGATCCAGATTTGAATAAATGAAACACAGCCACGTCATTTGAGGAAAAAAATTTGGTAAAGGAATTTGGTGACTGCAGCAGGATTTTTCTTTATTTATTGTTCTTGATGCCTGCAATCTACAGTAAGGTGAATTTATTAATTTTTGAGAGAGCCTAATTGGCCAATGCAGTTCAATATATGGCAACTATATGTCTGGTCGCTTTCCAGCTGACGTCATCAAAAAATGCACGGAAATTTTTTATGTGTAAGTTTTTCTTTAGTTAGGATACGCAATTCGTATCATGTAAATCCTTGGGAGAATAGATGTAAATGGTACCAAGAGCTTTTTTTTGGTTGGAACCAAGAGCCATTGAACATGTATAAAAAGTCTTTTAAATTAAGAGATGAGGCGGAGTTCTACATATTAATGGCCCGTTTGATAACCATTTCAATTTTAGTTTTTAGTTTTCATTTTTTGTGTGTTAGAGTATAGAGGAAAATGAGAATGAGAGTGAGGATGAGATTGAGAGAGAAGATGAGAAGGAAGGATGAGAGGGAGGAGTAACAAAAGTGAAAACAAAACTTGAAAGTGAACAATTTCTAATAGACTGGAGATGGTAATGAGAAGGGAGGATGAGAGGGAGGAGTAACAAAAGTGAAAACAAAAATTTGAAAGTGAAAACAATTTCTAATAGACTGAAGATGGGAATGAGAAGGGAGGATGAGTGGGAGGAGTATCAAAAGTGAAAGCGAAAACAATTTCTAATAGATTTCAGTTTTTAGTTTTTGTTTTCACTTTTATTACACATTCCTCCCATCCACCTTTCTCATCTTCCCTCTCAATCTCATCTCCACTCTCGTTCTCACTTTTATTCTCCCTCTTTTTTCTCTATGCTCTAGCACAAAAGAAAAATGAAAACTAAAAAGTAAAATTGAAATGATTATCAAACGGGCCCTAAGCTTCTACTCGATGAAAGTTATCTCATAGAAACATTGAGAGTTGTTAAAGAGTTTTGTGATAGAGTTAAAACAAAATGAATTGTCAAAGTTGATAAGATGCCGTACATCTGAATTTAATATTAGTCTGCACTGCTCACAGGTCAATTTTGGGAAACAATTTTGAAGGAATTATCCCTGCAGAAGTTTTTAATTGATCCAGTCTTCAGTATTTGTAAGTACACTATCCCAATCTATTTCATTATCCCACTTTCACAGAGAAAAAGAAAAGAAAAAAAAATCAGCAAATCTGTTTTCGTGATGAATTTTTTCTGTCCCTTTTGCAGAATGATTAGTGACGTAGCAAACTCTGGTTTCCAATTGCCACGATCTGCGAACTTGAGCAAAATAAACATTCTGTAAATAGTTTTTATTGCATGTTGCACACATCTATTCATTTTATGAGCCAAAGAGGTTTAATACAAAAAAATGTTCACTGGCCAGATTTAAACTTTTACCAGCATAATAAACTATTCAAGCAAACTTTATTTTGCTTTGTAAGAGTCTTTGTTGCCGCATGTCTTATGCAGTCAGCATCACTAGATGCAAACATCATGCTCATATGATTTATCCAATCACTCACCTCTTCTCATGGTTTCTATAGGATATTAAGGAACTGTTCCATCACCGGTGAAATCCCTGATTACATTGGTAAATTGTCAAATTTAAAATACTTGTGAGTCTCTCTCTCTCTCTCTCTCTCACAACACCTTCACGAGTCCCTAGATTAATGGTTTATGTTTATGCTTTTTATTGATTTGTTTCAATTCCTGCTTTTGAATGTACTTTGATACAATTCATCTCACAGACTAGTTAACTAAGTTCCCAAGTTGTTATGCCTCTATGTATTCTTAACAGGGATTTGAGCTTTAACAATTTAACCGGACGAATCCCACAATCCATGAGTGGTTTAAATTTAACTCACTTGTAAGTGAATGATATTCGTGTGTTTTTGCTACACAAAAGACAACAGAACTCTTGTAGATGTTAGTACTCTATTATCAACTTTCTCTCCTCAGGTCCTTGTCAAGGAATAAACTTAATGACACAATCCCTACTTGGGTTGGTGCAGTCAAGACTAGAATATTGTAAGCTTCTATATTCAGAATCTTAAACTATATTGTACAGCTATTTTTATCTTGAAGTAAGTCCGAAAGCATAGTATCTTGATAATTGATCTTTATTTCTTAAACAATGATTGTCCCACTCATAATTTCCTTTAACACCTTTGGGATTAAAGTAAGACCAGTTTAAAGATGTTTATGACTCAAGTTCACTAAGTGGAAGTTTAACTTTTGAGATTTCTTAGAATTAGGATCGTTGCTTTTTGAACCTGCAATTGATGGAAAATTCAAATACTGGATTGACCTCCGCTTGGATGGAGTATGTATCAGTCTGGTTGTTTACATCAGTAGTAAACCTTGCGTGGGCATACATACATGAAAGAACCATGAAACAGCCTAGCAAATAAAAGGAAACTAATTAGGAAGTACTCTCCACAATGAGGAATTGTTTGGTAGCATCGTAGTTATCTTTTTAAGTAACAGTAGTAATGCTCGTTTCTTAACTTGATTAAGACCAAAAAGCCCTGTTTTAATTATGTGTTAATTTCGAGCTGATATTTGAGTGTCTTCTTAACTTCAATCATATCAATGCAATGAAATATTTATATGAATAGTTGTTGTGAAATGATCATTCTACAAAAAGTTTCATGCAGTAATTTAGATACTAAAAAACTTCTTTCATCAGACAGCTACTTAGATTTGACACCGGAATGCTTAATGATATGGAAAAGAAAAATCCTCATCTAAGCCACCATAATTTTCTAGGAGCATATTATGTTCCCACAATCCATTAGCTATTGACCATATGTCTTTTCAGGGATCTGTCGTACAATAACTTTTCAGAAGTTAGCTTCGTAGTGCATAAGCGAGATCATGATCATCTGTAAGAATTGGCGTTAATTTTCTTTTTCTATTGTTACCAATCTAGTTGCATGTGGAATTATGATGATGAGATCGTTTTCCATACATTTCAGGAACTTGTTTGCCTGCTGCAGCAGTTCAAGTTCAACCAATCCAGATCAACTATTTTTGTAAGTTAATATTTTTATCTGTTTAGAAAAGCCAAGAGCCATTTCTTACAAATTCGGTCGTTTATTCAGGGATCCAAAGAAACGCATGCACACGGATTGTCCTGGACAAAAATCTAAATGTGAGTTTGGTTGGTTCTTCAGACATGC
The DNA here is from genome assembly GCA_024362665.1 of Prunus padus. Lineage (NCBI taxonomy): Eukaryota > Viridiplantae > Streptophyta > Magnoliopsida > Rosales > Rosaceae > Prunus > Prunus padus. The sequence continues at coordinate 9,934,896 of JANFAM010000015.1, forward strand.
ATACAACATTGTCCTGGCTTCTTCTGAGCCTTTCATTAATGAAAAATTCTTTGCTGAGTAATGCTCTCTGACCAAGAAGTCTTTTGTGTTATGTTGTTAGACTATGGATTAAGACCACAGTCACCACACACACATAACTTTACCTAAAACTGTCAAAAAAATACTTCAACAATAATTTTGACACATATATAATTTCGTTTGGTGAGGACTTGTATATTATCTCTAGGAAGAAGTTTGTAATGGTTTTATTATTCTTCCAAGGGAAGAATTTTTTAAATGGTTGGTCACATAAGCATGATAAGAAAATATGAGTATAATCTGAAATTTAAGAATCTATACAGGAAAACTGGTCCGTCACAGTGTAAGGATTCATAAAAAGACTTGTTTGATGAGTATGTCATTTTAGGTCAATTTTATTGTTATTTCATTTGATTCCAGTACCCCCTTCTGACTAACAGTTGCAGATCGTTCCTCCTTGTTCATAAATTGTGGTGGTGAGGGAGTAACTGTCGGTGACAATTATTATGAAGCAGATAAATCAACTTCACTCTATTATATTAGTCCATCCAAAACCTGGGCTTATAGCCTTTCTGGAGACTTCTTATTCTCAGAGTCCAATTCTAGTATTTTCATACAGAACCAGCCAGGTGGAATTCATGTTCCTGAGGCAGACTTATATTTAAATGCTCGAATTGCCCCAGTCTCCCTAAAATATTATGCTTTCTGTTTAAACGAAGGAAAATATAATGTGACCCTTCACTTTGCTGAGGTAGTATCCAGGGAGACGGAATCATATAGTAAAATAAAGAGACGGACATTTGACGTTTATATCCAGGTAATAGCTGATGTTATTCAATTATTCCTATTATTCAATATATTAGAGCATGTTTTACTCTCTACCAGTGTTAAAAGAAGCATTTGTTGTAGGGAAATAAAGTGCTAACGAATTTTGACATTAAAAAAGAGGCAAGGGGTCCAGATACACCTCAAATCATGCCTTTCCAAGCTGATGTTAATAATAGTCTATTGGAGATTTCCTTCTACTGGGCTGGAAAGGGATATGGAAAGCCTACTTCAAATGGACCTCTCATTTCAGCTATTGCCATAACTACACTTGAACCCCTTGGTAATTCAAAAGGCTATGACTTCAGTTTCTTCTGGTTGGTTCCAAGCTACACTTGAACCCCTTGGCTTATATGGTCATCCTGTGTGCAGGAAGTTTTCATTTCAGTTAATTAGTTTAATCTTGTTAGACTGCATATATACTGAATTAATTTGACAGTCTTTTAAAGAAGTTTGACTTTTCTCTTGCTGTTATCCCTCCTTCAATGAAATATGACTGTCTTTTTAGAAGTTCCCCAACGCTCTGCATTGTGGCGAAAATTGAAGAAAGCATTGATTATTACTCTACCTTCAAGTGTAGTCGTTCTATTGCTTCTATTAGCTTTCATGTGGAAAATGGGCTGGCTGGGGAAAAGAGAGTTGAGAGGTGATTGAAGCTACAACTATACTACACCATGCCCTTTTTCAAGAATTCTTATTGCCTAGTTAACATGTCATCTTTGATTTTTCCCGGAACAGAAATACAGATAGGCCAAGATAAACATGTTACCCTTCAAGAATTAATAGGTGCAACTCGAAAGTTTAGCAGCACAATGGAGATCGGTAGAGGGCATTTTGGAAGGGTTTATAAGGTATACTTTTACATTGTGAACTTAATTTGTGGTAGAAATTTGATATTAGGGTGGGGTATCTTTTGATGTTGCAAATTTGTTCAGATATATAACATTAGTCTATTGTGTTGATGCAGGCTGAACTGTGTTAGTCTACATCATAAAGCACCTGATTAGTTCTCTATATACAGCACGTGTGCTTTACAGTTCCATGTGTTAGGTGTGTGTAAGCTGTGTACAGGCTGGCATGATTAGTTACGTAAGTTAGTTAATAGTTTGTTAACAGTTTGTTAAGTTAATTAGATGTCTAGCTTATATAAGCTTTGTACTGTGTAATGTTGAGATTAATTGAAAATCATTCTTCAGTCTTTTTGATCTCTTTCTTTCTGTCTCCTTCAACCTCCTTTCTCTAAATACTCTAGAACTCTCGAAGCTTGGTTTTGTTCTCTAATGGAGTTTGTAAGGAAAGCTTTCATGGTATCAGAGCAACTCTCTGATTATCATTAGTCGATCCTATTTTCTTCCGCTGCTCTGTTTTCGATTCTATTTCGATTCCTCTCTTTGTTCTTCTTTGCTTGTGTTTCTTGTTTCAAGCTTCTCCTGAGCGATTGTGTTCTCAATTCGTTTCTGTTTCTCTGTTGCTTTTCAGATTTCTTTCTGCAGTTTGTGGTTTCTTCGGATTTGATTTCGATTTTGATTTCGGATTTGATTTCGGTTTTGTGCGTGAACCCTAATTTCTTGCCACAATGGTGAATACTCATGTTACTCCAGTTGATCTTCTTCGTCATGCCTGTAACTATGTCACGGTCAAGCTCGATGATACGAATTATGTTCAATGGAGCTATCAGGTTGACAAATTTCTCAAAGTTCATCGTCTCTCTGGATTTATTGATGGTACGGCTATTGAGGCTGATGCAGAAGACTCTTCTGAGTGGGAAGTCATGGACACTGCAATCTTGAATCTGCTTGCTGCTTCTTTATCGGATGATGCTTTCTCCGAAATGATCAATTGTAAATCTGCGGCTGAGGCATGGTCTACGTTGAAGGATCGTTATTCCTCGATATCTGATCTCAAGGTCATGCATCTCAAGAACACTTTGCATAGTATGCGGAGGTGATTCTGTGGAGGTTTATTGGAAGAAAATTCGTGCTGCTCGTCAACAACTGGCTACAGCTGGGCATTCTATTTCTGATCCAGATTTGATTCGATTGTTCTTAAGGGACTTCCTGTTGAATATAATCATTTCAAGTCACATATTCGTGCACGACCAGTGCGTGTGACTCTGGCTGAGCTGCGTGATCTTCTGCTTGAAGAAGAAACTGATTTAGATGCTGCGTCTAAATCATTCTCTCCATCAATTCTGACTGCAATGGTGGCTCAGAAAGGGAATTCTCCGTCTACTCCACCTGTTGCTCAAGGTGATAACTCGGTTTCTTATGGTTCAGATCGAGGAGGTAGTACTTGGCATGGTAATAATGGTCAGCCTCCTTGGCAATCTAATTGGAGTCGTCGTGGTCAATCACGTGGTCGTGGTGCTTGGCACGGTCGTGGTCGTGGCTCTTGGAATGGTGGCAGAACTAATTGGCAAGGTGCGCATCCTTCTAGTAACTGGCATCGTGGTGGTCAGTGGAATCATGGTGGTCAGTGGAATAGTGGTCAGAGGCAGGGTGGTCAGTGGAACACTGGTCATTCTGGCTCATGGAACTCTGGTCCTTCTGGTCAATGGTTTACTGGGAATGACTCTTGGTCTCCATCACCTTCAAATCAGTACTTTGTTCCACCTAATTCTAGTCCTGGAGTTTTGTCTTCTTCACCTACTGCTCCTATTCTCTCAGTGTCCTCTTCACCAACTACTTTGAGACACCATCGTATGCTTGCAGTTTGGGCATACTGCTCCCAATTGTCCACATCGTCATAACTATTCTTATCAAGGCACATCTCCTTCACCAGCTCTCACTGCTCTTACTGCTACATCGACTGGCAACTTATCTGGTAACTTCTCTGATCCTAATATGTGGTTGACTGACAGTGGGGCAACAAATCATATGACTTCTGATCTGCATCTTCTCTCTAATGTTACTCCTTCAACTGCAAAGGACAATGTTACAATAGGTAATGGCACTAGCTTGGATATAGCTCATATTGGTCGATCTTCTCTTGTCACTCATGATCAAGTCTTTTCCTTGCCTGAGGTTTTACATGTTCCAAATCTTGCTACTAACCTCCTTTCTGTCCATCGTTTTTGTCTTGACAATAAATGTCAAATTCTTTACAATGCGTTCTGGTTTCAAATACAGGATTTGAAGGGGATGGTTCTATACCAAGGAAAGTGTCATAATGGGCTCTATCCTCTTCCATCCAAGTCTATTCCTTTCTTACCTTCTCTGGCAGCTTTTCATGGCCAGAAAGTCAATAATACTCTTTGGCATTATAGGCTTGGACATCCAACTAATGAAATAACTAGCTCTATGTTAGCTAAAGGTCATATTCCTCATGTTTCTGCCCTTTCTCATGTTTGTAGTTACTGCTTGCAAGGCAAGATGTGTAAACAACCCTTTGTTTCTACTCATGTTGTATCTCAGATACCTTTTGAGGTTATACATTCTGATGTTTGGGGTCCTATTTCTTCTTCATCTCTTCATGGTCACAAATATTATGTAATATTCCTTGATGAGTGTACCAGATTTTGCTGGCTATTTCCATTAATACGAAAATCAGATTGTTTTTCTACCTTTGTCCACTTTGTTGCATATGTTCAGACTCAATTTGCTGCCACTATTAAGAATTTTCAGACTGATGGAGGGGGTGAATATGTTAGCAAGGAGTTTCATAACTTTCTTAGTTCCAAGGGTATTGTTCATCATAAGTCGTGTCCCTATACCCCTGAACAAAATGGAAGGGCAGAGAGAAAACATCGTCACCTAGTAGAGACTGCTATTACTCTCTTAACCACTGCTAATCTTCCATCTAAATACCTTTTTCATGCTTTGGCCACATCAAATTACCTGATTAACAGAATGCCTTGTCGAGCTCTTCATATGGAATCACCATTTTCTAAGCTTTTTCATAAGGAACCAGATCTTACCACTTTAAAGGTCTTTGGGTGTGCATGTTATCCTCTCTTACGACCATATAATCAGTCTAAGGTGCAACCGAGGTCTGAACAGTGTGTATTTTTGGGTTATGCTTTGGACTTCAAGGGCTTCTTGTGTCTCCAGCCTCACACTGATCGTATATATATCTCAAGACATGTGCTCTTTGATGAGGAGACTTTTCCATTCAAGACTACCTCTGTGCATCCTTTAGCTCATGACTTACCTATATCTCGCCCAGTTCTTTCATCCAGATCTCTGGCTTCTCAATCTCTCTCTGGTTCTCCTATTTCTCAAGGCTCTCAAGCTCTTACAGATCCTTTACATAGTTCTTTACATGCTGTTGATGATGTGTCCACTCCGGTCCAGGATGTACAGGCTCTTCAATCTTCAGAGTCTTCTGCGCATGTTACTGCTTCCAGTCAGGATGACCAGGTTACTCCATCATCTGCCTCTCCTGTGCATGTTACTACTTCAAGTCAGGATATTCACTCTCCATGTTCATCATCTCATACCCATCGTTCTCCATCAATGGATCTTGTTGTTGATATCTCTGAGCCTCCTCCTAATATTCATCCTATGCAGACCCGTTCCAAGTCTGGTATACTTAAGCCTCGTAAGGGTTTCTTAGCTACCAAGACATCTTGTGTTTCTTTGGCTTTGACTGAACCTCATACCTATGCTCAGGCAGCCAAGGTTCCTGAATGGACTCAGGCCATGGTTGAAGAATTTAAGGCTCTTGAGAAAACAGAAAACTTGGGCTCTAGTTCCTTATCACCCTTCCATGAATGTTGTAGGTTGTAAATGGGTATATAAATTGAAGAAGAATGCTGATGGCTCAATATCCCGTCACAAGGCTCGACTGGTTGCTAAAGGATTCCATCAAGAGGCTGGTTTGGACTATGAGGAAACCTTCAGTCCAGTTGTTAAACACTCTACTGTTCGCTTAGTACTTGCTTTGGCTGCTCAGTTCCGATGGTCAATTAAACAATTAGATGTTAAGAATGCTTTTCTTCATGGCATTCTTCATGAAGAGGTTTACATGCAGCAACCTCCTGGCTTTGCAGATTCTACACAACCTCACCATGTTTGTCGCCTATTAAAATCTCTTTATGGTTTAAAACAGGCTCCTCGTGCCTGGAATGAGCGCTTCACGACTCATCTTCTTACACTGGGATTTGTTCAATCGTTGGCAGACACATCACTGTTTGTTCGTACTTCTGATCGTGATCTTCTCATCCTTCTCTTATATGTTGATGATATTATTCTGACAGGGAATAATACACGTTTGGTTCAGGACACAATTAATGTTCTTGGTCGTGAGTTTGATATGAAAGATCTTGGTGATTTAACCTATTTTTTGGGCCTTCAAGTGCAGCATACCTCTTCTGGTCTTCATGTGAATCGAGTCTAAGTATACTCACGATCTTCTCACCACAGGCTGGCATGACACTGCCAAGCCATGTCCTACTCCATGTCCCGCCTACTACCAATTTTGTAAGTATGAGGGTATTCCTCTTTCCGATCCTACACTTTATCGGAGCATAGTTGGAGGGCTTCAATATCTCACTTTTAGTCGACCAGATATTGCTTTTGCTGTGAATTCTCTGTGTCAATTCATGCACACTCCTACTGAGTCTCATTTGGCAGCCATGAAGCGTGTTCTTCGTTATCTAGCTGGCACTTTAAATCATGGAATTCATTTTACTTCTGGTGATGTTCATCTTCAGGCTTACTCAGATGCTGACTGGGCTGGTGATATAAATGATAGGCGCTCCACCACTGGCTACGTTGTTTTTCTTGGCAATAACCCCATTTCCTGGTGTGCAAAGAAGCAGGGTACAGTTTCTCGTTCTTCCACAGAGGCTGAGTATCGTGCTCTTGCTATTACTGCTGCTGAGATGTCCTGGCTTCGTCAACTTCTTTGTGATCTTCGTGTGGTGCTTGATAGGCCTCCTATTATTTGGTGTGATAATATTTCGGCCTTAGCCCTTGCCAGTAACCCTGTTTTTCATGCTCGCACCAAGCATATTGAGATTGACTTTCACTTCATTCGTGAGCGTGTTACTCGTGGTGACATGGTTGTGTCTCATATCCCTAGCAGCAATCAACTTGCAGACATTTTTACTAAAGGTCTTCATCCTTCTCAGTTCTCCTATCTTCGTGCCAATCTAATGCTCAGCTCTCCTGACATTAGCTTGAGGGGGGATGTTAGTCTACATCATAAAGCACCTGATTAGTTCTCTATATACAGCACGTGTGCTTTACAGCTCCATGTGTTAGGTGTGTGTAAGCTGTGTACAGGCTGGCATGATTAGTTACGTAAGTTAGTTAATAGTTTGTTAACAGTTTGTTAAGTTAATTAGATGTCTAGCTTATATAAGCTTTGTACTGTGTAATGTTGAGATTAATTGAAAATCATTCTTCAGTCTTTTTGATCTCTTTCTTTCTGTCTCCTTCAACCTCCTTTCTCTAAATACTCTAGAACTCTCGAAGCTTGGTTTTGTTCTCTAATGGAGTTTGTAAGGAAAGCTTTCAAACTGGAAGGTGGTCAAACTACTGTAGCTGTTAAAAGACTTTCTACTCACTCAAAAGAAAAAATTGAGGAATTATTAAATGAATTCTATACCTTAAAGTCATTGAGGCATGAGAACCTTGTTCAATTGTTGGATGCTTATTTTGGAGAAGGGTTACATTTGCTCATCTATGAATATATGCCAAACCTGTCCATTGCAGACGCTTTTTTTGGTAATTCATATTTTCTCCTCCCTTTTCTAATTCTTCAAGCACAACATCAAATTGTTTTATTCTATACTCTAGGAGCAGTATACTTCCTCCTTTTGTGTACAAATAGAGATACTTACATAGCCCTTGGACTGTTACAGAGAAGAGGGAGAGCGAGGCCGAGAGAGATGTGAAAGCTAGGGTTTGTTAATAGATGGATGAGAATGAAGATAGGAACGCTAGGGTTTGTGAAGGAGAGAGATAAGATATGGAGGAGAGAGGAGGGAGAAGAGAGAGTTCAAAGATGGAGAGACCAAAGGAGAGAGGGAGACTGAAATTTTGTTCGGGGAAATGAAAATAGGATGGAAGTGTTCGAGGGGGAAGAGCGTGAAATTTTTTAGGGAAAGAGTGAAATTTTTTGGCGGATAGTTGACCTCATAAAAGGCATCAGTACTTAGAAGCCACTTGAAAGAAAAAAAGAAAACAAAATAATTTCGGCATCGGTTTTACAATGAGGCAATGCTAATCATGCATGAAAGGCAACGTCATGTAATATCAAGAAGCGGTGGTGATGCCTTTTCACCCTTATAGTTCTATTATTTATAAAAGCGATGCCTAAACCACTAACAACATTGGATTTTCATTTTGCCGATGCCTGTGTAGTGTTGCCTAAAGCCAAATTTGGTATAGTGATTCATTTTAGATTAGCCAACATTTTCCTCTTCATACCGTGTATTGCTTTTATATTAAGAATCCGGTACTCACTCATCATTGAAATACCGTTGAAATACCATTAGGTGACGCATACCAGATGTCGTCTTTTGAGAAAACTTTCCATGACCCTCCATTCGACGACACATATTATGATGCTTGCCCAGCGTCATTAAATGCCTTCCATGACACAAATCAGGTGTCATAAAAGGGTTTTTCTGTTGTAGTGAACTGTGTTTTCTGTGCTGAAGTGTTTATGACAAAAACAAAGTCGTTTGGTTTAGACTAAACTGGAGGAATATATACATAGAATGCTAAAGTGGTCATTCATGTGACTTGCAGGCTCGAAGTCCAGATTGAAGTTTAATTGGGAAACTAGATTTAACATTTGCCTGGGAATAGCAAGGGGTTTAGAGCATCTTCATGAGCACCCGAGACTCAAGATCGTTCATAGGGATATCAAAGCTGAAAATATCCTCCTTGATGGAGCTCTTAATGCTAAGATCTCAGGCTTTGGAATGGCAAGCCTGTATACCGAGGAAGAACAACTTATGATCATCAAAGTGGAAGCACCAAAGTAAGTGTACAAAAAACAAATACATTTCGCTTTCTGAAACACTGTATAAAATAATGCCATGAAATTCAACTTATATGGTCAGAAATAATATTATTTTCCCTTAATTACATCCTATGATGTTTTATATACTATAAAAACCAAAACTAATAGGGAATCAGACTTCATATCATAAGTGGTCAGAATAATAACAGAAAGAAAGATGAATTGCCATATTATAAGTTGTACGGAAAATTCTGTAATTTGAATTTAACAAGATCTTGAGTCTATGTCTTAAGTTTTTATAATTTACTTCATAAAGGGAAATATGAAGTTTCTAACTGGTATGCAATTGTGACTTGGATATTTAGAAACACCATTTTATAAATATTTGTGTGTATGTAAGTGTTGTTTGGTCTTCAGTATTAATTTACATAAATTGGTGAGAACAAGTGGTTCTCCCACAATACTACAGAATTTGGTGTCATATATTATGACATTGACGGGTGCATTATGCAAATATAATTTGAATTTATGCTTTATTTTTGTTGACGCAGCGGACATATGGCACCTGAGTATGCAATTCAAGGAATTGTGACCAGCAAGGTTGATGTTTACAGTTTTGGGGTAGTTATGCTCGAAATTGTTAGTGGGAAGAAAAATGCAGGATACAAATTTAACCATGAGAGTGAGTATCTCTTGGACATGGTAAGCAAAACTGACAGGACGTACGGTGTTTTGTAATTTCTCCTACTTTAAAGTGAACATGCACACTTTGAATTCTAAACCCTCATCATTTTACTGCAGGCTTATGTTGCATATAAAAATGGAAGCCTCATGGACTTGGTGGATAAAAATTTGTCTGGCATTTATGATGCAAAACAAGCCATCACCATCTTAACCTTGGCCGTGATGTGCACGAATATATCTCCTACTCTAAGGCCAAGAATGGCAGACGTTGTGAGTATTCTTGTTGGTGAGAAAACCTTTGAGCAGATTAATCCGCCTACTGTGGATGATCATCAGCTTAATGTAGCCATGGCTGGTGGTGAATGTACCATAGCTGATTCATCTACTTCCACAGACGGGACCTGGGCATCAACTTCAACTAAATTAATCAAGGGAATAGATGAAACACAAAATTCTTCTGCAGAAACCAGTCTCGAAATATCGGAGGAGAGTCGGACCTCGCATTAAACATGCATCCTATTTGGATTGTGTGAGAGAAGTTACAGTCAATTTGGTTTGTGTTAATTAGATCTATTTAAAATTGTTAGGGTACTTCTTTATGGTTTCAATTGTTTTCTATTTAAAGCATTGTATTGTATTTTCTGCATTTGTAGCATTTTCATCATATCTTCGTCGTCTTCTTCTTTATGTAGTTTTCTTTTTGAATTTCATTCGATAAGAATATTGTTTCAGGTTTGTCATATGGTTCAATAAGATGGTTATTTCTTGCTTTTTCCTTTCTTTTCTTTAAGAAAGTTGTTAGTAGTAATGCATTTGATCACTGTCTTTCTTAAGGAAAAAAATTGGTTCTAGAGAGAAGTAGAGGGATACAATGGGGGAGGATGAGAAAATGACAAAAATACCCAAAGAAAACTTCATGCCCGCCTCTTTGCACCCGATTTTGATCCTCCTCTCCTGTACATTAGAGTAGTTTAGAATATTGCTTTGTCAAAAAAAAAAAAAAAACCACTGATATTGCGTGCAATGATATATTCTTTTTGGTTTGCAACTTTTAATCTACGGCCACTTTTCTTGTTCTTATTTATCAATGAAAAAAAAAGGATTTGTGGTGTTAATATGGGACTGTCATGGGGAGACAGTTTTTCATGGGGAGTAATAGTAGGACAAAGTGGCTTTAATAAAGTAAGCTTTAACGAAATAAATATTTATTCTCGGAATTTTTGCAAACTTCTTTTTCTTTGTTCGTTCATAAAGTAAGCTTTATCAATTAAGGAGGGACCTCCGTCTAGTCAAAAGGAATAAAAAACAAAATAAAGTTGCTTTAGAATCTGGAAAGACGGTGTACGCCCAAATTAATTGGCTCTATAAAAGTATTGCACTTTTTATTTTGGATCAAACCGGATAAGTCGAGCTTCATTGAAACAAGGAGAGCACCCAGAAATGGAAGTTTAAGTAAAGCTCTCATTTACATCAATTTCAAATCCAAATCACAATCAATAATTTGTCTGGCATTTATGATGCAAAACAAGCCATCACCATCTTAACCTTGGCCGTGATGTGCACGAATATATCTCCTACTCTAAGGCCAAGAATGGCAGACGTTGTGAGTATTCTTGTTGGTGAGAAAACCTTTGAGCAGATTAATCCGCCTATTGTGGATGATCATCAGCTTAATGTAGCCATGGCTGGTGGCGAATGTACCATAGCTGATTCTTCTAGTTCCACAAACGTGACCTCAAGGGAATCAACTTCAACTAAATTAATCAAAGGGATAGATGAAACACAAAATTCTTCTGCCGAAACCAGTCTCGAAATATCGGAAGTGAGTCGGACCTCGCATTAAACATGCATCCTATTTGGATTGTGTGAGAGAAGTTACAGTCAGTTTGGTTTACGTTAGATCTATTTAAAATTGTTAGGGTACTTCTTTATGGTTTCAATTGTTTTCTATTTAAAGCATTGTATTGTATTTTCTGCATTTGTAGCTTTTTCATGATATCTTCGTCGTCTTCTTCTTTATGTAGTTTTCTTTTTGAATTTCATTCGATAAGAATATTGTTTCAGGTTTGTTCTATGGTTCAATAATTATGGTTATTTCGATTCTCCTTTATGTACATTAGAGTAATTTAGAATATTGCTTTGTTAAAAAAAATAAATAAATAAACCACTGATATTGCGTGCAATGATATATTCTTTTTGATTTACAACTTTTAATCTACGGCCACTTTTCTTGTTCTTATTTATCAATGAAAAAAAAAAGGGATTTGTGGTGTAAATTTGGGACTGTCAATGGGGGAGACAGTTTTTCATGGGGAGTAATAGTAGGACAAAGTGGCTTTAATAAAGTAAGCTTTAACGAAATTGCAACTTCTTTTTCTTTGTTCGTTCATAAAGTAAGCTTTATTAATTAAGGAGGGGCCTTCGAATATTTATGTCTCCTCCGTCTAGTCAAAAGGAATAAAAAATAAAATAAAGTTCTTTTGCTTTAGAATCTTGAAAGACGGTGTACCCCCAAATTAATTGGCTCTATAAAAGTATTGCACTTTTTATTTTGGATCAAATCGGATAAGTCGAGCTTCATTGAAACGAGGAAAGTATTGCACTTCTCATTTACATCAATTTCACATCCAAATCACAATCAATAATTACTATAGAATGGATAAATTTGGTCATCCGGTGAAGCCGATCCGAGCTAAAGCCATTATTGGCTGGTTTGGTTCGATTTGAGCTAAAGCCAAATATATTTTTTTTCTAGATACTTAGCCAAATTTAAGAGCTTGCTAAGTCATTTTAAAAACGAAATCACATCATTTTCTAATTTCCAAAACGGCAACATCTTAAAATTCAATATTTGATCAAAGTAGCGATTTAATGATATTAGTTATTGTTATAGGGATTCGAACTTGAGACTACTAGCCTACAAGTCAAGTCAATATGCCTTTCACTCAACTAGGCCTCGTTGACGTGAGATATATTGTTTGATAAACAATAATCTTACGATCATCAAATTTGTTCATTAAAGAATGTGTTAGTAGATATGTCATTATCTCACCTACATGATGAATGAAGTTGAGTATATTTGAATAAACAAAACACGACAAGCTAATTTGATGACAATACTCTTGATAAACTGATTCAGTTTATTGCTTTGGGTAAGTTGTTCACATTTCTAAAACCTGAACCAACCAGAATATTAAAAGAATCAAAACTTCTATGCATGCTTCAACTTTCATTGCTTTTATTTCGTGGTATTTTTGTGTAAATTAAGGTGTGTTTACCTTTCTTTTGGCGTCTTTAGTAAAATATAGCATCAACATGAGCCTTTACTGCCCGCCCCACCCTTATCTTCTGGTTCACTGATATTAAAATATCAAAAGTGTGTTCACTTATAAATTTTGGCCTAACAGCCTAGGGTCCCATATATCAGCGTTTATCTTTGGCACACATCCATCTTACTAGTGTTAACAATTTAGCCACGTCTCCAGTTACTGCAAGGGGCTTGTAGTTTAAGTGATTAAGAGCATTTATCTGTGCATTTGAAGTCCTAAGTTCGATTTTTCCCCTCCTCTAAAATCGCTTGAATAAAAAAAGTTTATTCCTTATCCACATTATTCATGGCAAAAAAGAAAATATATCATGTTAACACTTCGGTAAGTTTCTGCAACTACGCAATTATTCGTGTGATTATTAATTTTTTTAATTATCTAAAAATGGTGGTATAGTGGTACGTACAGTAACAGGTCTGTTGCATTATAAAAATGGAGGCAGCTTAAGCTTCGCATGCATACATATTAATTGTCACTGTAAACTACAGTCACACCCACAATGGTTGAACTTGAAACCCTTCCAAGACTTGTTGCTGAGTTTATAGTCTTAAGTTTTCTGCTTTGGCAGTTTGCTTTTAGACATGGATCTTCGCTTAGTGGGGATCTGGATCCTGAAGAAGGAATGCGTTGTGTTTTTAATTATTGTTCTCATCCTTTCTCTGTTCATCTTTCACGATCTCACTTATCAATCCATCAATATTTTATTATGACTCTGCATCTCATAAAAATACTTCAAAGAACAAAGACATTTTGAAAAAAGTAATCTCTCTCTCTCTCTCTCTCTATATATATATATATATATATATATCTATCTCTCTGTGGAGGACTTGGTTGCTCAAAACAATGACTTTTTGGTATATATTTGGCAGTGCAAGCCCTCAATTTTATGGTAAAGAAGTTGCAGAACACTGACCGGTTAATCATCAATAGCTCAAGTTGCAGATTTCGAGACTCGTATACGAATAGTTTGAGCATCAAGTGTAACGACGACTGTAGACGGAACAGCGGATATTGCTATGTCAAAGAGTTGTAAGTTCGACAACATATAATATATATACAATATCGTTAACCTGCTCACCATGAATCAAGTAAAATAAACCTAAAACTAATAACCACCTAATTGTCCCATGGATTCGCAATTACAGTTGGATCTGATGGAATGTAATGATATTGACAAATTCGTTGGCCCGTGACAAAGTGAATGAGACTATATCGTTAAGTTGAGTGCATGTCTGTTTGAGACTGCTTTTGTATGAAACACTTCGGATCAAAAGCGTTTTTGTTTTTATTAGAAGAACTTCAAAAGATCATTAAAAATCCAAGTACTTAGTGAAAAAACACTTGAGGAAGCGCTTTTTTGCCAAATACTGCTTTAGTAATTTGAGAAGCAGTCTCAAACATGTCTGACTATTTGAACCAAAATTATTGCCATATAAGTGGGGACCACTTCTATCAAGGTGGTTGGTTAGGCCATTTTATCTCTCTAAACGCTGGCCTCCCTTCTCTCTCTCTCAAACCTCTTTTGCTGTGTTCCGGGGAGTGGGGAGGAGGCCACTCCTCCTCTCTCTCCTCTTTTCCTTACCTCCTCACTTATTTTCCCATTTCCCATCTATTGGATTTGAGGTTTTAATTGTGGGGAAGTTACTTGAGTCTAGATCTGCTTGAATTTGTGATTTTGTTGGTTGGTGTTTTAGTTGTAAGGTGACTAGCTACAATCCCGGTGGTGTTCTCTGTTTCAAAGGCAGTGACAGCGTATGTGGTGATGGTGGCAACAACGGCGGTAGTGGTTCTGTTGGTTTTTTGTTGTTTGTTTGCAGTTTTCGTATTTTGTAATAATTGCACCAAACTCCTTGTGACTTGGGTGTTTGATTGTTTTATAGTCACTTCTTATATTTTGTACTTGTGAGAGTTAAAAGTTGTAGTTGTATTGGTAGATTTGGTCGCTGTGATTCATGTTTGGTTTGTTCAGACATGCGGCTTTAATGTCGAAATTTCTCTTGTCTTTTATGGCCTATATCTGGATTAACCATATATGGTTACTATGCTTCCATATTTGTATTACCCCTTTCGTGGGCATTTGTATTTGCTATTGTGGTTGATGGTTTTTGTGCCTAATTTATGAATACAATTATCACTTTTCTCTATAAAAAAAATAATTAAGAAAAGAAGGTGGCTAGTCAAAATATGGTACATAAACATGATTGATTGTGGGTCTTATAATAATGCTTTTGACAAATGATTGCCTTGCAGTTCCTTTACTAGCTATGCCTTGAGTGGTTTTATACCCAAAGATGTGGATAAGCTCAAGCGCTTGGAGAAGCTGTAATTTCTATCATTATTCCAACAGTTTTTTTAATGCAATTTCATAATCACACAGTTTTTTTATAATGAGATTTACTTTGATTTCTTATTCATTCTAAGAATCAAACAGTCTTCCTCACCAAAAATAAAACGAAACTACAGAGAAGTCCATTTAAGAGAGCAAAATTATTTGAAACTGTAATGCCATTTCTTCTAATCTTTGTTCGATGATGAATCAGTTACAACTTACATGTATTAGACAATGCATGATAATTCAAATGAACATTTCAGTGATTTATATACTTATTGTTTGATTGATGATTTGATGCTTCACATTAACAGTGATTTATCCTCGAATCACCTTATTGGTTTCATACCTGATACCTTGTGGAATTTGTCGTCGCTCAAAGAATTGTAAGTGTGTATTTATTGAGACCTTCAAATGAACATTTCAGAATTAAAATCCACATCACGATCTGATTACATGCTTCGAATTAATTGTTGACTTTTAGGTTATTTTCAAGGATTATCTCTAGAAAAAAAAAACAAATCAATCAAAAAAAAGATTTATTTAGTCATCTATTTATTGTTACCAAATAAAGACAAATGGTGATTCCGATTTCCGATCAATCACGTTGAGTTTCATAGGGAAGACCTAAAAAGGGACCCGAAAAATGGACAGTTCATATCATAATACCATATTGCAAGATATAGCCTCAACACTATGATTTTCAAGTTAAGTGCTTAATTTAGGTTAGGTTGCCTCCTTGTTTTCATAATGTTATGCATATTGATGTGTGTTTCATTTTCATATGTTTAATTGAGTTTGCATGTATTCAGAGACCTTTCGAGCAACCTATTGAAAGGGAGCATGTCAGAAAGAATAAAGAACTTGCGTAATCTTACTAGCCTGTAAGTATCCAATATTACTCTTTCTTATTTTTTTGTTATAAAGTTAACTATCTTAATTCTAACACATTTCTCAACCTTTCATCGCCGCTTGTGCTAACCCCTTATCCCTACTCACATTTGACCTTAAATAGACTAAAAAAGCTTTTTAAATCTGCTACTACTCTTTAACGAAAGAAAAGTTTTGTTAGAATGCGACAATTGACGTGTAGATCAAAAGATAAAGGATCATATTGATTGATTTAAGAACTAAAATGAAGACATTAAAAAAGTTCAAGAACCACTTATGATAAATGAGATAAACTTTTAAGACCAACTTAAGCGACAGTGTTGCATTTGTTTCATGTTTGGACACAATCTTTTTTATTCGCAGTAAATAAGAAATTACCATGTTAGTTTTTATTTTATTTTATCAAAGATAAACTTCATTAGGTAAACTTCAACAGTACAATCAAAGACATCAATATGACATCTAAAGTACCAATCCGAGAAGGGCAACAAACTTTAACATGTTAAAAACAAAACTAAAGTGGATAAAAGCCGCACTAAAACTATTAGCCCACATCACCACAATTAACCATAAGCCCAAACAAAGCCCACATACCAACATAATCGAAACCCCTAAACAAACCCTACCACCGCCACCTGAAAAAGCGCCGTCGCGGCCACACCCACCACAGCATATGTATCAAATATGGGGAAAATATGGTTTCCAACGATCTACATGCGCATATGAGCAAACAAATAAACGAAAACAACTATTGACAAAAAACAATTGGATGATTATAAAAAATAAATTAACTAATTAGCACGTTAGTTAGTAATTAAAAATTATAATTTATCTAAAAAAATTGAAAATTTTGGTATACATAGCATTATTGAATATTTTCTTTTTACAAAACCAATAACAAAATAATAATTAAGGAGTGCAAATTGACAAGTGTGTGAATAACTACGGCCTAAAATATTCAATGAGTTAAAAGAGCAGTTATCCTTGCACCAAAAAAACAGAGTCCATTCTGTTTCTCTAGATTCTCTCACTCTTCTCTGGATTCTCGCCGAGCTTTAAAGAAATTGAAAACCTGTACTTATCACCGTTGTTTTGTGTGCAAAGCTTCCTGGATCACAACTTCTTCAACGGGCCTATACCATTATCTTTGGGTTTACTGAAGCATCTGGAAATATTGTAAGTAAACTTTTCCTGGACTTTACTATGATCAGTATGGTTCCTGTGTATGGCATTTCATATCTTCTTTGTAATAATCTGGGCTTTGCAGGTCTCTGTATAATAATGAGTTGTGAGGCCCAATTCCCCACCAATTAGGAAACATCACAACTCTTGAATTTTTGTATGTGCTTTGCTAACCCTTGGTTACACCCTGTGATTCTATGAATACACTGAGAGAGAGAGAGAGAGAGAGAGAGAGAGAGAGAGAGAGAGAGAGAGAGAGATTATGTTCTTAACTGTTTGTATGATTGTATCTTAACTGTTAGATTAGATGTTGACAGCATCTTATCTAAATCTATTCTAAAGATTAGGTCCTATAATTGATCAATGTTATATATATATATTCTAAAGGCTCAAGCTTTCACACCATGCACAGGACTCTATCTTAATTCATCTTTCTGTTTTTTATTTTTATTTTGATTTTTTCAGAATTTTGGAACAGAATACAGTCTCTGGTTGTCTTCCACCCTCATTTAGAAATTTGAGCAATCTCCAGGACTTGTAAGATGCTTTTTCTCTAATTATACTGATATATATATATATATATATATATATATATTTATATATCATTAGAGAAAAAGAGGGAGAGAGATTATGTACTTAAATTTACTAGTATGACATTTTTGGAGTCTTTCTTTTTCATGTTTTGGAAGTTCGGCATCATCCAATGACCTCACTGGGGAATTCCCGGATTATACCAGTCTTAATCGTTTGTACGGGTTGTAAGTATTCCTCATCCGATAATGTCAGATTCAACAAAGTTGTTCACCAAATTTGCTTACCAAATGATAGGCCAGTACACATGTTGGTTTCTTGTAAGAAATAAATGGGGTCAAGAGTCAAGACTGAACCTAAATTTCAATAAGTGAAACAGTGCCTTGCCATTTGGTAAACAAATGTGGTGAATGTGGCAGAGCTCTTGTTTATTTAATGTTCTTGATGCCTGTAATGCAACGTAAGGTGAAATTATTAATTTTTAAGAGAGCCCCAATTGGCCAAAATGCAGTTCAAGATCTGGCAATTATATGTATGCAGTGGCGGACCTGTTAAGGCGCAAGGAGGTGCAGCTGCACCTTCCCTCGCGGAAAAAATCATTTTAGGTGCTTCAAATTGCCCATTTGTTCAGCTGATGTACATATTACCTTATTTCCATTTTCAACATTTAAGTAAATGTCTTTATCCTTGTACTTTAATTTATTTTTATATTACTTCATTTACTTAAGTTTACAATGTAAATAAGGAAGTACCCTCCATTTGGATTCAAATAAAAATACTAGAAAATCAAATTCCCACCAAATCAAAATATGAAAAATTGGTTTTAGTGCAAAATACGATTTAGGCTAAAAATGATGGCTCATTTAGTCAATATATACTTCATACTAAAATCCCATAAAATCAAGTTTTCTTATTTGATGTGTAAGGAATAAAAGCCACCAAAAAATTATCTTGAGAAAATGATTATTCCGAAAAATCATTTTTCATACTTAGTCAATATTTTTACATGGCTTAATATCACAAAACGTTCCTAAAGTTTATGAAACTATCAAATGACATCCTTACATAAAACAATTTTTCATGTATGATATGAATTCATGAAGGGACCTAAGGTCAATCTAGGTAAAAAACCTTAGATGTTCAATCCACAACAAGTTTTTAACCTTTCTAAATTGCACCTCCGCTAAAAAATTCCTGGGTCCGCCAGTGTATGTATGGTCACTTTCCAGCTGACTTCATAAAAAAAAATACTCAAATAAGTTCTCTGTAAGTTTTCTTCCGAATATCCAGTTCATATCGTGTAAATATTTGAACATTCAGATTAAATGGTACCAAGATTAATTTAGCTTTTGGATTGCATGTTTAGCTTCAACTCTCGGAAAGTTTTCATTTCCCATTCCATATCAGAGCTGCTGGTCATGCCTACTACCACTGCATTGTGTAGCTTGTTATCTCATAGAGACCTAACATATTGTTAACATTCTTTTTGGTTAATTTTGAAACTAAAAAGAATTGTCAAAGTTGAGAACATGCCATACATATGAGTTTAATAGGACTGTGCATTGCTCACAGGTCACTTGTGGGAAACAATTTTGAAGGGAGTCTGCCTGCAGAAATTTTTAATTTCCCAAATCTTTACCATCTGTAAGTTACACCGTCCCATTCTGTTTTGTTTACTCATTTTTGAAAAAGAAGTCATTGGCACTGTTTTCCTGATTTTTTTTGGTGTCCCTTTTGCAGATCGATTAGTGACCTAGCAAACTCTGATTTCCAATTCCCGCGATCTGCAAACTGTTGAGAATTAAGCTGCATACTAGCTATAACCAAGTTGCAGATGAGAATCCTGCAGGTTGAAGAAGAAAAGAATGAAGAATTGCTGAACTTTCCATTTTGAAAAAAGAGTCGTTTGTTGCTCTTTCTAACAGCTAGTTTTATTTCTTTTTTGGGAAACTTTTCTACAGCTGTAATTCTTTTCCTTTCAGCTGTACCTTAGTAACCAATTCTAGCCTAGGTGTCATGATCGTAGCCTACCATGATTATGTAGGGCAGGAGATCAGTCCTTGCTGCCTAAAATTCAGGATCTGAATTTGGCAGCTAGTGTCATGTATTTGGTTCAATTTTTTGGCTCATTTGCTCATTAAGAAAATACACTGCATATTCTCATTCTCTCTGTGTGTTTCTTCCTCTGCATACGTTGCTAGGAAAAGTATAGCTTTTATGGTTGTTTTTGTCAATCTATCATAAAACTAGAAAGCTAAATACCAATTTCAACATGGTATCAGAGCTCCTGGTCTGATTACAGAGAGGGGCGTGAGCTGTGAGAAAGAGAGCATTTCTGAAATTTCTAAGAAAGGGATAAAGGTTGCTCTTTTATAGTGTGGTTCACTGAGATTCACATAAAAATGGTGGGAGCAGGTTCTGCAGGTGGAGATTTACGAACTCCACAGTTTGATGGTGCAAACTATGACTTTTGGTCTGTCAAAATGGAGACTATCCTCATAGCATACGATCTATGGGATATAGTGGAGTCAGGTGTTCAACCTCAGCCGATTCTTGAGGTAGAAGAAGACTCTGGAGATGAAGGAGGTGTGACTGAACAAGTTCCAGTGGAAGCACCTGCAATCTCAAGAGAGGACAAGATCAAAAATGCCAAGGCATTGAGCCTTATTCAAGGAGCTTTAACTGATGAGCTCTTTCCTCGAATCAGAAATGAAAAAACTGCAAAAGGAGCCTGGGAGATTTTGAGAAGAGAGTTCAGAGGTGATAAAAAGGTAAGAGCTGTAAAACTTCAAGCTGTAAGAGCAGATTTTGAATATATGAGAATGATAGATGGTGAAAGCCTAGATGCTTATTTGGCTAGGTTCTTTGGAATTGTGAATAATCTGAAATCTCTTGGTGAAGATGTGTCTGAAAATAGAATCGTGCAAAAGATTTTAATGAGCCTAAGTAGAAGATATAAGTCTATTGTGGCTATTATTGAAGAAACCAGAGATTTGAATGCTCTTAGAATTGAAGAAGTTATTGCATCTGTGAAAGTCTATGATAAAAGGGAAGACTTGCATGATGAAAGAGACAAAATGATAGGAACTGAGAAAGCTTTTAGCAGTCTCAGAGTTGGGAGTAACCAAGGTACTGGTGCTAATAAAAGTTCTCAGAGTAGGCCAAATCAGAATTGGCAAGGACAAAACAAAAAGGGCTCAAATTGGTCTCAAGGTGGAAACTTTAACAACAACAATGGCTCAAATTGGAACAATGGCTCAAGGGGGAATTGGAACAACAATTTCAATTCACAAAACAAGCAAGGCAGTAGCAGTCAAGGTGGTGTGAAACCACAGTGCCAAGTCTGTCAGAAATACCATTTTGGTATATGCAGATATAAGGGAAAACCCAAGTGTGGCAAGTGCAGCAGATTTGGACACTTAACTAAGGACTGTGACAATGGCAAACAAGTTGCAAATTGTGCAAAGGAAGAAGATACTGTCACAGGAACAATGTTCTATGCTTGTCATGTAAGTTCAATTGCATCAGGCAAGTCTGTGTGGTTTGTTGACAGTGCCTGTAGCAACCACATGACTTCTCAAGAGTCCTTATTGATTAATCTTGACAAATCAGTGACTTGCAAAGTAAAAATGGGCACTGGTGATCTTGTTCAAGCCACAGGAAAAGGAACACTTGTAGTTGAGACACGAAAAGGGAGAAGATACATAAATGAAGTGCTGTTAGTTCCTGGGTTAGATGAAAATCTGCTGAGTATAGGTCAAATGATGGAACATGGGTACTACATTCTGTTTGGAGGAAACTATGCATTAATATATGATGACAGCAGCCTTGAGAATGTTGTTGCCAAAGTTGCAATGGCTGGAAATAGATGTTTTCCATTGTCTATGGAATCTGTCAGCTCAGTAGCAAGGAAAGCAGCAGTACAAGAAGATCCATGGGTTTGGCATAGAAGATTGGGACATTTGAATTTTGCAAGCATGAAGAAAATGCAGCAAACACAAATGGTGTTAGGCTTACCAGATTTCTCAGAAAAGGAAGGAGTCTGTGAAGGTTGTGTGTATGGTAAAAGCCACAGAGAACCATTTGACAATGAGAAACCTTGGAGAGCCAACAATCCACTTGAGTTGGTACACACTGATGTATGTGGTCCAATGCAAAATGAGTCAATAGGAGGAAACAAATACTTCATCACATTCATTGATGACTACTCAAGAATGTGTTGGGTATATTTTCTCAGAAACAAGTCAAGTGTGATAAGTGTGTTCAAAAAGTTCAAAGCATTTGTTGAGCTTCAAAGTGGATTCAATTTAAAGAAACTAAGAAGTGACAGAGGTGGAGAATACACTTCACATGAATTTCTTGAGTATTGCAGTGATCTTGGCATGGAGAGGCAACTAACTATTGCCTACTCACCTCAGCAAAATGGAGTTGCTGAGAGAAGAAACAGAACTATTTGTGAAATGGCAAGATCAATGATGACTGAGAAGAAAATTCCTGTAAAGTTCTGGGCTGAAGCAGTTGGTACTGCTGTGTATCTGCAAAACAGGTGCTATACTACTACAGTTACAGACAAAACACCATTTGAAGCTTTCACAGGAAGAAAACCAGGTGTAAAACATCTGAGAGTGTTTGGAAGTATTTGTTACAGTCACATTCCATCAAATCTTAGACAGAAGTTTGATGACAAAGCATGCAAGGGAGTCTTTATGGGTTATGGCAGTTGTGAAAAGGGTTACAGAATCTTTAATCTTCAAACTGAGAAGATCATACTCTCAAGAAGTGTTGTGTTTGATGAGAACAAATCCTGGAATTGGGAAAGCAAACAAGATGAAACTGTTTTCATGCCTCTCAATTTTGGAAGTGAAGACTCTGGGACAAATGAAACAGAAGAATTCCCTCATGAAACTCATTGTATTGGCTCTCCAAATCCTACTCAATTAACCCCTGATGAAGAACATTTCTCTGGCAGCAGTGCCAGTAATAACAGTCAAGGTTCGACACCAAGCAATACACCAGTGAAGCTGAAAAGCTTGGAGGACATTTATGCAAGATGTCATATGACCATAATTGAACCTGAAACTTATCATGAGGCTATTGAAGACAAAGCATGGGAGGAAGCAATGAATGCTGAAATTGAAACCATTGAGAAGAATGGAACTTGGGAGCTGGTGGAAAGACCTGCAGATAAACCAGTCATAGGAGTGAAATGGGTGTTCAAAACCAAGCTAAATCTGGATGGAACAGTTCAAAAACACAAGGCTAGGCTTGTGGCCAAAGGGTATGCTCAGAAACCTGGTGTAGATTATAATGAAACCTTTGCCCCAGTGGCAAGGTTAGACACAATTAGAACCTTGATTGCACTTGCAGCACAAAAGGGTTGGAAGTTGTTTCAACTAGATGTTAAATCAGCCTTCTTGAATGGAGTACTTGAGGAGGAGGTTTACACTGAGCAACCAGAGGGTTTTGAAGTGGAGAATGCAAGTCATAAGGTCTATAAGTTAAAGAAGGCCCTCTATGGTTTGAAGCAGGCTCCTAGAGCTTGGTATAGTGAGATTGACACTTATCTCATCAGCTGCAACTTTAAAAGAAGCACTAGTGAGGCTACTCTCTATACCAGGTCAGATAAAGAAGGAAAACTGATCATTGTCTCTATATATGTTGATGATATTGTCTATACCGAAGCAGTAGTACTCGCTCGTTGAGTTTAAAAGGGACATGATGCACAAGTATGAAATGACCGATTTAGGACTATTACATCACTTCTTGGGAATGGGAGTTCTACAAACCGATAAAGGGGTATTTATCCATCGAGCAAGTATGCAAAGTCCTTACTTGCAAAGTTTGGTCTTGAGGATTGTAAGTCGCTGACAATTCCTCTACCTACCGGTGAGAAGTCAAGAAAATAGATGGAAGTGAGTTGGGTGATGAAGGGTTGTTTAGAAAAATTGTTGGCGCTTGTTATACTTAATCGCAACCAGGCCTGACATAATGTTTGCAGCCAGTTTGTTATCAAGATTCATGCATAGTCCTACAAAGAAGCACATGGGAATTGCAAAAAGGGTCCTCAGATACATTCAAGGCACTATCGGCTATGGCATTGAGTTTACAAGGGACAAGAATGCTGTCTTGATTGGATTTTGTGACTCGATTGGGCTGGCGGTGAAGATGATAGCGAAGCACATCAGGGTATGCATTCAGTTTTGGTAGTGGTGTTTTTTCATGGGCCTCAGTCAAGCAGAACACAGTTGCATTGTCAACTGCTGAAGCTGAATATGTCTCAGCAGCAGAGGCAACAGCTCAAGCTATATGGCTAAGGTTTGTGTTGGATGATTTTGGTGAAATGCAAACCGAAGCAACACCATTGTTTTGTGACAACATGTCAGCAATATCGATGGTCAAAAATCCAGTTTTTCATCAGAGAACCAGGCATATAAACAGGAAATATCATTTTATTCGAGAGACATTGCAGGAAGGATCTATTGATGTGAAGTATTGCAGAAGTGAAGAACAGTTGGCAGATATATTTACAAAAGCTCTGCCTAAAGATCGATTCAATTACTTGAGGATGAAGCTAGGAGTTAAACCAGTAAGCAGCTTAGGAGAGGCTGTTGAGAATTAAGCTGCATACTAGCTATAACCAAGTTGCAGATGAGAATCCTGCAGGTTGAAGAAGAAAAGAATGAAGAATTGCTGAACTTTCCATTTTGAAAAAAGAGTCGTTTGTTGCTCTTTCTAACAGCTAGTTTTATTTCTTTTTTGGGAAACTTTTCTACAGCTGTAATTCTTTTCCTTTCAGCTGTACCTTAGTAACCAATTCTAGCCTAGGTGTCATGATCGTAGCCTACCATGATTATGTAGGGCAGGAGATCAGTCCTTGCTGCCTAAAATTCAGGATCTGAATTTGGCAGCTAGTGTCATGTATTTGGTTCAGTTTTTTGGCTCATTTGCTCATTAAGAAAATACACTGCATATTCTCATTCTCTCTGTGTGTTTCTTCCTCTGCATACGTTGCTAGGAAAAGTATAGCTTTTATGGTTGTTTTTGTCAATCTATCATAAAACTAGAAAGCTAAATACCAATTTCAACACAAACTTGAGTAATATAGAAACTCTGTGAGTGGTTTTTGTTGCATGTCACACACATATAGTTAATGTATGAGCCCAAAGAAGTTAAATAAAAAAGATGTATGGGTTAAAGAGTTGAATTATTTCATGTTCTCTGGCCAGGTTTAAACTTTTACTAGTTTAATAAACTATTTTCCTCTGTGTTCTATGGCATACACCAACATTTCTTTAGGTTGACGCACGTACAAAGAAATCGCATCACTAGATGTAAACATACAACTTAATCCAATCGCTCACTCTTCTCATGGGTTCTACAGGATAATAAGGAACTGCTCAATCACTGGTCAAATCCCTGAATACATTGGTGAAATGCCAAAGTTGAAATACTTGTGAGCCTCTCTCCCTCCCTCCCTCTCTCTCTCTCTCTCTCTCTCACACACACACACACACACTCACAAGATTAATGGTTATATGTTTATGATTTTCCTTCATATGTCTCACTTCCTGATTTTGTACATATTTTGATACAGTTCATCTCATGGGACTAATGCCAGGCAGATAAATTTTTTATTTTATTTTATAAACTAAGTTTCCGAATTTTTAATGCCTATTTGTTTGTCTAACAAGGATTTGAGCTTCAACAAGTTAACCGGGATAATCCCACAATCCATGAGAGGATTGAATTTAATCCACTTGTAAGTGAATAATATTCATATGTTCTAACCTATCATGAAGTTGTTTTGTTACACAAAAGAAGATAGAAATCTTGTTGATGATAAAACTTTATTATCAACTTTCTTCTCAGGTCCTTGGCAAAAAATCAACTTAATGGCACAATCCCTCCTTGGATTGGTAGAGTCGTGACTAGATTGTAAGCTTCAATATTCAGAATCTTAAACTATGTACATCCATTTTGATATTTATGTATTGTCTGCCAAGTAAACAAACATGAATACCAGTGGAACTTTAATTTTTGAGATTTCAAGGACTTAGGATCGTTGCTTCTTGAACCAGCAATTAATGGCAAAGTCAAATATTGGATTTTCTTTCTGGGGGGACGGATTATGTATCAGTCTGATTGTTTGCATGCCATATTAAATCTTGCATGTGCATATATAAATGAAAAAACCATGGAACACTCTTGAATTCCTAATTAATTTCTGGCTGGTATTTGAGTATCTTCTTAACTTCAATCATACCAATGCAATGAAATAGTTGATTGAATAGTTGTTGTGAATGCTCATTCTGCAAAAAAAAATTCACGGATACTCTGATTTGAAATTGGAATGCTTAATTTGTCCTTTACATGGAAAAGAAAAATCCTTGTGCTTCCACATTCCATTAGATAAGAAAGTGGACATATTTCTTTTCAGGGATCTCTCTTACAATAATTTCTCGGAAGTAAGCTTGAGAGCACCAGACAATAAGCGAGATCGTCTGTGAGGATTGGCATTAGTTTTCGTCTTCTATTATTACCCATCTTGTTGCATACTCACACGTGGAATTGTGATGAGATTTTTTACTTATCTCTCAGGAACTTGTTTGCCTGCTGCAACACTTCAACTGATCCAGATCAACTCTACATGTATGTTAATACTTTATATGTTCTACTGTCATAAAAACTATGTGCAGTTTCTTACAAAATTTGGTGTTTATTCAGGGATCCATCGCAAAACATAAATGCGCATTGTCCTGGAGAAAAGTCTAAATGTAAGTTATGTTCTTCAGACATGTATGCCCTGGGTGCTTCTAAGCCATTCAATAATAAAAAAAATTCTTGGATTACATTACTGGGTATCCGAGTAATGCTCTCTGACCAATAGTATGATAAGTCATGTTGTTGGATTGTGAATTAAGATTACCAATCACAGATAACTTCACTGATGAATGGTCAACCTGGCTACTTAATGTTAACAGTATTAGTACAAAGGGAGTCAGTATTGATACATGTTAACAGTATTAGTACAAAGGAGTCTGTATTGATACAGTTACGTGGGCTTAGCTTCTGTATTGATACAGTCACATGGGCTGTGTTAAGCTGGCATGTAGCTGGCAGTCACGTGGGTCAAAGTTAGTTAGATTACTTAGAGACTAAGCAAGTTAGTTAGCTATATAAGCATGCAATTAAGCATTGTTTCCATTCATTCAGCACTGTAACAAACTTTCATAACTGAAATATACAGAGACAATTCCTCTTTCTTCTTCGTTGCTTCCTCTAAAACCTAGCTTCCATTTCACCATAGTTAACATGGTATCAGAGCTTCGGCTCTTTGATTCCTGATCCTTTTTTTTGCTTCCGCTCCACCATTTCATCATCGATTTCTGTGTCTCAAGCTTTTAAATTGCATCAATGGCAGCTCGTTGGATGCAAATAGTTCTCTCAAGTCTGGTCTTGGCGATTCTGCAAGATTTTCTCACCAACTTCCCTTGCCTACTCTTCTCTCATCATCAATTTCTCGATCTCAAGCTGAATCAAGGGCTGGATGGTGGATTCAAGTCATTCTCTCAGATCTGGCGATTCTGCAAGTTTTTCTTCTTGAATTAATGGTGTATTCTTCTCTGGTATGCTATTTCTAACTTCAATTTCCTATAAGAATGATATACTTTCATTAAAGCACGAAGCGGTGTACACAAGTTCCTTGAAGCACGAAGCATTGTTCTTTGATTTACTTGAAGCACGAAGCAGAATTTCTATAAGCACGAAGCAAGTCTCTTTGATTCATTGAAGCACTAAGCAATTCTATAAGTTCTCAAGTTAGTTGATTAATTGAACTGTCATGACGATTACTACTCTGAAAATTATCATCTGAAGCACGAAGCATTGTTCTTTGATTTTCTTGAAGCACGAAGCAGAATTTCTATAAGCACGAAGCAAGTATCTTTGATTCATTGAAGCACTAAGCAATTCTATAAGTTCTCAATGAAGGATTTTCAAAACATTTTTGAGAAGTTCATTTGAATATTAAACATGCATTTAATCAAATTAATCGCAGCGGAAGTTTATGGTGGTTGTTGTTTAAAAATCAAAAACAAAACTTCTTCCAAGTATCTTAAGCCATGAACATTGATATGATTTCATGAATGGAAAATTCAAGAGAAAAGATAAGATCTAATTACCCTTGAAGCAATTATATGAACCAATTTGTGTTTGGTCTTCTCTTGATGATTTCTTCTTTCTTGATCTCCTCTTTGATCTTTGATCTTTGCTCCTTGATCTTTCTCCTCCTTGTGAGCCACAAAAGGATATGGCCTCTAAGTCTCCACACCAATGGAACCTTGAGATGAGAGGGAAGAATCTTGGGAATACAAGGATGCTAGTGCTAGATCCCCAAGACTTGGTTTCAATCTAAACCTCTTGAAAGATGAAAGTGTTTCACTCTTGAAAACTCTCTTTTTTCTCTCTTTGATCTCCCAAAACTATTTGGTTGACAATGGATTGTGTTTGTGTAAAAATGAGCTTATGGAAACAATTCCCATACCCATTTACTTATGCATTTTCGGCCAAATCCCATTGGGCTTCCAAAATTGGGCCTTGTGACACTTAAACCATAATGTTTAGGTGTCTTAAGCCCTTGGGCTTAATACCCAACCATTTGGGCTTCCGTTAACTATTACCGAGGCCCAAATACTCTTTTACACGTAGTAAATCATCCATATCAAATCGATCAAATTTATTTCCACAACATCATATGTATTTCTCAAAGTTAACCATTTAAGGTGTGCGATCCATTAGGTTCTAATTAGCATGGCAGTGGGAAAATATTAGAACTCTTTCTAACCAACTGAATTAAAACCCCTTTTAATTTTTCCTTTATATGGATTGATCACAATCAATCCTAGGACTTCCACGAACCAAGAGTGACATCTAGCAATATATCAAGGCTACCCAAGCTAACCAGAATTGGTGAAGAACCTATTCAGTTGGAATTACAATGCAATACGGTCCTTCTCTTATACAATGTTTCATATCATATTATTAGGGTACGGATTGATTATGTCAAACCCCTAATATGATTTATAACCTCATATGATTCAATAGAACATGATTAAGAACAACTTTCTAAATCAAGCTCAAAATACTTTGGCCAAAGATTTCTTGAATCACATCTCGAAACATTCTCCTTCTTTATCGAAGGTAGAGATTCCTTATTGTACATTCACATGCCCCTATGATGAATTAAGAGACCCCAACAACACTTTAGACAAATCTTTTACGGCTTGCCTTTAAGAGTTATCTAAGATCAATAACGCATCATAGGACAACCATGATGCCTCGTGTCTAAGGACTAATTTGCATTATTGCAACTATGAGTTCTCGTTTGACATGTAGATAAATACTCCATACGAGAACTACGGTTGATCGCGTTCAGTGTACCCATTCACTAATGAGCACCCACATACTTGTATTAGTGTCATCTACACAAATGGTTTGAGACTAACCATCCTCCTAATTGAGCATACATAGTATGTGCTAATCTTGACGGTTTATCAATGCCCATTTGATAATCCTATGATTAGGAACATTTTGGGATACTATAGTAAGAGATTAAAGGTCTCCCTAATCTAATCTTCTTTAGATTACTTTATCTCTTATTTAGCATTCCCTGGACATTTGTTTCTTTAATCAATGTAAAAGATAACAAAATAAATTTGCCCTTTATTATCATATACGAAATGTATTCTAAGGAGATTACATCAAATGTATTGGCTCTTAGGGCACATTTCTAACACTCAAGTTAGTTGATTAATTGAACTGTCATGACGATTACTACTCTGAAAATTATCATCTGAAGCACGAAGCATTGTTCTTTGATTTTCTTGAAGCACGAAGCAGAATTTCTATAAGCACGAAGCAAGTATCTTTGATTCATTGAAGCACTAAGCAATTCTATAAGTTCTCAAATAGTACTTCATCACCTATACTTGAGTGTCAAATCTGTGGCAAGAAAGGGCATATTGCACTTAACTGCTATCATCGAGCTAAGTTTGCATATCAAGGCTCTCCTCCTCCTCAATCTATTCAGTCTATGTCACTAAGCTAATTTTTCTGCACATTATCCTCCACATGATCTCTGGATTGCCGACGGTGGTGCCTCTCATCATATGACTCCTCATGCTAATCAATCGCAAGCATCGACTCCTTATGTCTCTGAAAAAAGATTACTATAGGAAATGGGGAAGGTCTGAACATAGATCATGTTGGCTATTAGATGAACAATTGGTCGATCTTCTCACTAAAGGCCCGCATACCCAATCTTGATGAGACATTACTCCAACCTCAGCCTTGGGTCTCCCAGTGAGCTTGAGGGGGTGTTAACAGTATTAGTACAAAGGGAGTCGGTATTGATACATGTTAACAGTATTAGTACAAAGGAGTCTGTATTGATACGATTACGTGGGCTTAGCTTCAGTATTGATACGATCCACATGGGTACGTGTTGTCGGGCATGTAGCTGGCAGTCACGTGGGTCAAAGTTAGTTAGATTACTTAGAGACTAAGCAAGTTAGTTAGCTATATAAGCATGCAATTAAGCATTGTTTCCATTCATTCAAAGATCAGTAACAAACTTTCATAACTGAAATATACAGAGACAATTCCTCTTTCTTCTTCGTTGCTTCCTCTAAAACCTAGCTTCCATTTCACCATAGTTAACACTTAATACGTGAGACCTGTCTGGAGAAATAACATTACCCGTGCTTAGAAATTGAAATAATATTGTTGCCTCATATATAATTTGTTTTGGTGATGAATTGTATATAATTTCTAGAAGAGTTTTCTAATATTTTTATTTACTTATTTATTTTTTAAGAGAAATATTTTATAAATGGTTGGTCACATAACCATGATAAAAGAGTATGAAGGTAATTTTAACTTGAAATTCTACCAAGAAGTTGTAGAAAAAAACTGTAGTGTCAAAAGTGTAAGGATTCACAAAGTGACCATTATAAACTTAGTTGATGAATTGTTATGTTTGGACAATTTTACTTTAGTTTTTTTAACATCTCCTTATCGTAGATGTAGCAGAGCAGCTTTATCAACCGCAGTTCTGTTAAAGAAGTGTCAAATATTTCTTAATTAACTGTATGTTTCTTGCAGATTATTCCTTGTTTATAAATTGTGGTGGTGATGCAGTAGCTATCGATGACAATTATTATGATGCAGATAAGTCAACGTCTCTCTATTATATTAGTCCAAACAAAACCTGGGCCTATAGCCTTTCTGGAGACTTCTTAATAACAGAGTCCAAGTCCAGTGCTTTCATAAAGAAAGAGTCATGTGGAATTGATGTTACTGAGGCAGATTTATATTTGACTGCTCGGATTGCCCCTGTCTCCCTAAGCTATTATGCTTTCTGTTTACACAGAGGCTATTATAATGTGACCCTTCACTTTGCTGAAATAGTATTCAGGAAAAAGAAATCGTATAGTATAATGAAGAGACGTGTATTTGACATTTATATCCAGGTTGATTATCACTATTTGTTGTCACAAGATTGATTGAGTACTACTATTTGTACCATCAACTGAAATATTGTGCACCATCTCTTTAATAAAGGCGTGACTCATATAAGTGGGTCCCACCCTATTCGGGAGGTGATACAAACGGTGGTACAACTAGTTTTATTCTTGCATGTTTTACTGTCTGCTGGTGCTAAAAGAAGTGTTTGTTGCAGCGAAATAGGATGCTAATGAATTTTGACATCAGAAAAGAGACAACCGGTCCGCAGGGATCTGTAACCAAAAGTTTCACATCTTATGTAAATAATAGTCTGTTGGAGATTTCCTTCTACTGGGCTGGAAAGGGAAGTGCAGGTGCAGACGACCCGCCTACTTTGAATGGACCTCTCATTTCAGCTATTTCCATAACTCGTGGTAATTCAAAAGTCTATGGTTGAACCCTTTAGCTTATGTTTGCTTCATATATACTTCCATTTGTTATTTTATTTGACAATCTTTTGAAGAAGTTTTTTTTCTGCTGTCTTGCTGTCACCCATCGATCGATGAAATATCTCTTCCAAGTTGACAATCGGCCTGCACTATCTCCTAAGTTGGAGATAGCATTGATTAGTACTGTAGCTTCAAGTGTAGTTGTTCTGCTGCTTCTATTGGCTTTCATGTGGAAAATGGGCTGGCTGGGGAAAAAAGAGTTGCAAGGTGAGTGACTGTGAGAGACTACAACTATAGTTCTGCATCATGCACCTACTTTCCCATACCCTCATTCAAGATTAATTCTTATTGACAATCATGGATTAATACACCAAAAGAAGGGAGGAAAGAGAAACGAGAAGAAAATCTCCTCATTAGCATTTCACCTTGATGTTTTCCTGGAACAGAAATACAGGTAGGCCAAGATGAACATGTTACCCTTGAAGAGTTAATAAATGCGACTCGAAACTTTAGCAGCAAAATGGAGATTGGTAGAGGGCATTTTGGGAAGGTTTATAAGGTAGACTTTTTCATTGTGAAGTTAATTTGTGTTATAGAAACTTGATATTAGGGTGGGATTAACCAGAGTGTTGCAATTTTTGTTCAGATATTTAACATTAGTCTATTGCGTTGATGCAGGCTGAATTGGGGGGTGGTCAAACTGTAGCTGTGAAAAGACTTTCCTCTCACTCAAAACAAAAAATTGAGGAATTATTAAATGAATTCTATACCCTAAAGTCACTGAGGCATGAGAACCTTGTTCAATTGTTGGATGGTTATTTTGGAAAAGGATTGCATTTGCTCATCTATGAATATATGCCAAACAAATCCATTGCCGACGCCTTGTTTGGTAATTCATTTTCTACTCTTTTTTTCCTTCATTGCACGCTTTTCCCTTTCTTAATCTGTCAAGCAAAACATTACATCAAATATATTCTATTTTAGGAGTAGTACTTCCTCATTTTACTTACAAATAGATCTCATGACTTAGTAAGGTTGCATTCATTTAAAAGCAGAAGCATTGCTTTGGGAGCATTAAATAAATTTTCAACACATCCTTCATAATTAATTAGGCACATTTGGCGAGTTTGTCTGGCTCTGAATCTAGGATTGTCACACTCCTTTGAATTGTTTTTATGATCATCTTTCCTTGTATGATACTTCAAATTCATTTTAGTTAAGCCAATACTTCTCTCTTCATACCGTCCATTTCTTTTATACTCAAATAAGTTGATTTACTTTGTTTTCTGTGCTGGTGCAGTATTTATGATAATTAAATGCAGGATAGAGATGACAAAATTCTGCACATTAACATAATATCGGAACATAGAAAATATAAATAAAGGATTGGTGAAATGTTTTAGCAATTAATTAATTGATATTTGTACGGATTCTATACTAAATTGGAAGAATATATACATACAATACTGAAGTGGTGTGATTCACATGATTTGCAGGCTCCAATTCTAGATTGAAGCTTAATTGGGAAACTAGATATAACATTTGCCTGGGAATAGCGAGGGGTTTAGAGTATCTTCATGAGCAACCTAGACTCAAGATGGTTCATAGGGATATTAAAGCTGACAATATCCTTCTTGACGGAGATCTTAATGCTAAGATATCAGACTTTGGATTGGCAAGCCTTTATACCGAGGATGAACAACTTACAGTCATCAAAGTAGAATCACCAAAGTAAGTATGAAAAGGCCTTTAACATTCTAAAAATAATGTTATGAAAGTCAACTTAAATGGTCAAAAAAATTATTTTGATGTTGTGTATATTGTTAAAGAGTATCCAAAAGCAAATTGGAAGTGAGAGAAGCTCAGGACTTCATACATTGTAATAAACGCAATGTGGAAATTTTATATTCTCCCTGCACTAGAAGTTACAATGGGATAACAAGACACTAATTGGCATTGCTTCAAGATTCATATAATTTTCAGTATTCCAAAATTGACTATAGTTTGAGTTCATGGTAATTATTTTTCTAATCAACAATTCATGCTAATTTAAATTTGATATTATTAGCAAAATAGCCTCGACTTTAATGATATGTGGGAACGAAATAGAACAAATCATATATTGACTACATATATATTACACAGATAAAGATGGGAAGGGTTATAAATCCAATAAGTCATCTATGTCATAAGTGTATACACCTCACTTGAGAGAAATAAACATGAATTTTCTATCCAGTATTCCATTATTGAGTTGAAGTATTTAGAAAAACACACACACATATATATATTCGTGTGTAACTGCTGTTCAATTTTCTGTATTAATTGTTAAAAATTTGGTGAGAACCAATAGTTCTTCAACAGTGAATAATTTGGTGAGAACCAATAGTTCTTCAACATTGAATAATTTGG
Source organism: Prunus padus (assembly GCA_024362665.1). Classification (NCBI taxonomy): domain Eukaryota; kingdom Viridiplantae; phylum Streptophyta; class Magnoliopsida; order Rosales; family Rosaceae; genus Prunus; species Prunus padus. The sequence goes on from JANFAM010000015.1 coordinate 9,968,963, forward strand.
TGTAATTGTTGTTGTTGGTGAGAGCAAAGGTCAATGTGAATTTATGATTAATTACATTGTTGTTGCAGTGGATATATGGCGCCTGAGTATGCAATCCAAGGATTTGTAACAAGTAAAGCTGATGTCTACAGTTTTGGGGTGGTTATACTTGAAATCGTTAGTGGGAAGAAAAATGCAGGATATAGATTTAATCATGAGACTGAGTATCTCTTAGACATGGTAAGCAAAAAAACTGACACAATGGTGTTTTGTACTTTCTTGTACTTGAAAGTGAAAATGCGCACTTTGACTTTGTTACAGATCAATATTCATATATGGTGTTTGAAATCATTTTGATGCAGGCTTATGTTGCATATAAAAATGGAAGCCTCATGGACTTGGTCGACAAAAATTTGTCTAGCATTTTTGATGCAAAACAAGCCATCACCGTCTTAACCTTGGGCATGATATGCACCAATATATCTCCTACTCTAAGGCCAAGAATGGCAGACGTTGTGAGTATTCTTGTTGGTGAGAAAACCTTTGAACAGATTAATCCGCCTGCGGATGATCATGAGCTGAATGTAGCCGTGGCTCGTGGGGAATGCACCAAAGCTGGTTCTTCTACTTCCACAGAAGTGACCTCAAGAGCATCAACTTCATCTAAATTAATCAAGGGGATAGATGAAACAGAAACTCATTATGCAGAACCCGATCTTGAAATATTGGAAGAGAGAGTCAGACCTCATATTAGATATGCATCGTATTTGGATTTTGGTGTTGCTGAAACCATCTTTCAGCGGATGACAATTATGGTGTAGTAGTTATGCGAAATAAAGTCAGTGGCAGTTTGTTTTGTGTTAGATTTGTTGAATATTGTTACGGTAGGGTTTCAGGGTTTTTCTGTTTAAAGCATTGTATTTTCTGCATTATGTATATGCAAGGAAAAAAAAATCGATATTTTCGGCGAAATATCGCTGATTTTTTACTCCCGATATTATCGGACGGGTACAGATATTTTTCGTCATATTTTCGAAAATTTCGGCGATACATGCGATATTTTCGTTTGGTTTGTCACTGAAAAAGGTAATAATATCGCAGATAATAACCCAAAAAAACTCAAAAGTTTTGAGAGAGGTCAAGAGGCCATGGCTGCCGTTGAGCAGCTTCCGAGTACAGATGCCATGTAAAAGTGTTTATGGAAAGCGGTCTGTGTTCGAGTGTGAGTATATTTCTTGAGCTTGAGAGAATCGCAAGATGGACATATACATGGAGATGGAATCGCAGACATACGTAGAGGGAGATGCAGAGGGAGATAAGGAGGGAGGGAGAGGCACAAAGGGGTTTGGATGGAGGCGGCTGTGAGAAGTGAGAGGGAGATAAAAGAAGCTGAAGTAAGAAAGAGAGAGAGAGGGGTTATTTTAGGGTTTGGAATGAGAGAGCCACGTGATAGATGGGGAAATAATAATAAAAAATGAGGAAGGTGGGGAATAAAATAAAGAAAAGAAAGATAAAGAAAATAAAATAATATATAAAATACATATGGGGTAACTTTTCTTTTTTGATCAGATAAGTAAACCCTTAAGTTTAGTTTTATGTTGTTTGCAACATTTTAAATAAACAACAATAATAAATTAATAAATTAGATTAAAATTAATTATATAAAATTGGATCGGATTATCAATGTGGTACTAAATTACTCATGTATCTTACAATGCAATGTATAAAGTGTAAAATATTGTAGTAAATCATTATATATAAATGATTATGGTGTGTTTATTCTTCTTTCATTAATTACAACATATTTCTTACAGTCACAGTGTTTGTCGGCTCGCTATATAATCAACTTAAATCAGTCAAATTCATCATGCAATGTATTTCCTTCCATTTTTTTTATTATAAACTAATAGATAATTGACTAAATAAACATTCTCTAAAGTTTCAATAAAAATTTCCAAGTTTTTCTTACAATTTCCTTGGTTTTTATCCAATTTTTATCGATATCGATATTTTCTCGATATTTCCATCGATATTTCCGTGTTTTTGAACTACCGATATTTCCGAAACCTTCGATATTTAATTCCTTGTGTATATGTAGTCAGACTTCTTTATGCAGCCAATAAGGATATTGTTTCTGGTTTTGTTCTCTGGTTCAATTTTCCCATACATGCATGTCACATATTTTTAACAACTTAAATGAAAAAGAAAAAAGCTAGTACATTGGCACGCGCATCACACATGTCAATTAGCTTTATATAAAAAAAACAAATAAAATCTCTTTTTTATATGGGACCTTCCTATATTATAAGGGTGGTCAGCAATGTAGTCCGTAAATATGGTGCAAATATTATTATTATCATCTTTTACTAAATTAAAATATTTAAATTTACTAATATTATCCTCATTTAATATATTATTTTCTTTCTTAACATTTTAATTAGCTAAATATTTCACCAAAGTTTTTCCCTTTTTATATACTAGAGCGCTTGTGTCAATTTACAGTTTTTGTTTTTTGTTTTTTTTTCATTTTAGTATTATGAAAGGGAAAACTTGATATGCTTGCATCCCATGAAAAAGAAAGTCTAACCAATCTACATGAGACGAGAGATCAAACTCAAGTGCAAAAGTGGAATCACTGCCTTAACCTCTTTTTTTTTTTTTCCAAGGACTCACTGCCTTTAGCTAACTGTCATAACATATGTGGTTTCGTTTCTTACTATTTTATTAGCTAACCATATCTTTTTGAATTTGAAAGTTTTTTTTATCCAAAAAAAAATAAAAGAATTATGAAAGTTTCATTTTATGGCATTAACAGAAGAAACTCACATTTTCATAATATCCGAAATTCTGTGTACAAATTCCCACCTGATCAATAAATAAATAAAAACAATAAATAAAACAAGCTACAACAACTGGTGGTTTTATTTTGTCTGTATATATTGATAATCAAGAAGATGAAGAAGAGGAGAGTATGAAGATCGAGGATAGGAGGTAGTGGCGTTATGGTGGGTTTTTGGCACAGATTGGGGAACAAAGGCAAGGCCTTATACTCAGCGACGCTCTCACCTCCATTTTCAAGCCCTCTCACTCTCCCTCACATTTGGGTTCCCACCCAAACCCCCCATCGTCCCCTCTCATCTGGGTTTCACCGTAAGTGCATTTCTACACCACATTTATGTTCTTCAGCTCATAGAAAATCATGGGTCTCTCATTTTTAGCTTGATTGATTGATTGATTGATTGATTGATTGATTGATTGATTGATTGATTGAATGATTGAATGAGTGGTTGTTGATTGTTGTTGTATGCAAAGCTGTGAAAACAGGAGCTGCAGGACAGACTCAGAGTGCTGCTGAAATAATGAGCGGAAAGCCAATTGCAAAAGACATAAAATTGAGAGTAGCTGCTGAAATAAGCAGAATGAAAGCTGCCATTGGAAGACTTCCTGGGTTGGCTGTGGTTTTGGTGGGCAACAGAGAGGACTCACACGCTCGTGTCGATATCAAGTTAAAAGCTTGTAATGAAGTTGGGATTGAAACTTCCATTATACAACTGCCCCAAGATTGTACTCAAGATAGACTTATTGATGTTGTTTCAAATTTTAATAACAACCCATCTGTGCACGGTATAATTGTTCAACTTCCTCTGCCACAGGTACCAACTCCTTGGAGTTAATTTAGAATTATTGCTTCAAATTGGGTTTTGTATTCTTAATTTCTTCTAGTTCTAGTTATGTGATTTGGTTTTGGCCTTTGGGGTTTCTAAAAATATTGTACATTAACTTGTTTGACTCAGCATTTGGATGAGGAAACAATTATAAATTTCGTGAATCCGGAAAAAGATGTGGATGGCTTTCATCCCCTCAATATGGGGAATCTTGCATTGCGGGGAAGGGAGCCGTTATTCATCCCTTGTGCCCCTAAGGCTTGCATTGAGTTGTTGCTCAGGTATCGCGTGGAGATCATTGGGAAGAATGCAGTGGTAATAGGGAGAAGCAAGATTGCTGGGTTATCCACTTCTTTGCTCTTGCAGGTGACACATATTTTTGTTCTCTACTGTATAGACATCAGAATGTTTGAATAATTTTTCAATGATGCTCCATTAGTCCTGGACAGAGGCACCACGCGACAGTTAGCACTCTCCATTCGTTCACCAACAACCCAGAACAAATTACTCGTCAAGCTGATATTGTTGTATCAGATGTTGGCATTCCAAATATAGTCGGATGCAATTGGCTGATGCCAGGGGCAGTTGTAGTTGACATGGGGACAAATTCAGTTAAGGTAAATTATCATGTTTCTATCTAACTTTCATATCTAATGAGGATTATATCTGTGCACAGTCATAAACATTTCTTTCTTAGGTTGTTGTCAAGCTTGGTCAGTTTTCCTGTCCATTTAAGTGCAATAACAAAGGAACAAACTACTATTCATCTGCCAAGAAAGCAGACATTTCTGGTTACGATTACCATAAAATACTCAATGCACCCGCCTTGGAGGGTGCATTAGAAAAAAGTATCCCAAATCTTTTTATTCTAGATATTTTGTCCAAAACAAAAGTATATATTACTTCAAAATCCCCTCCTGCAAAATGCATTTTAAAAATAGAATTTTGCTAGAGAAACTAGATTTGTATGATCATAAGAATTTGTATCTATCAGATTTACCTTCTTTACTCATGTGTGGTCATAAGGGAAGACTCAACTGCTTCAGACTCACATGAGTCATGACTGTATTAGACCATAATGATATTTATTGTTTCATTAAATGTAGAAAAGTACTTTTGAAGGCCTGATGGTGGACTGAATCAATATCCATCTAGAGTAGACATTAATCTCTAAAGCAAGTCTAAATTCCAAAGAGTGTAAGAGTTTACTCATCCACCTATTTAGATGAAGTTTCATATAAGTTCTTTAGTCGTATCGTTGCATTAGGGGTTGGAGCTAGGACTATATCCTTAATTATGCCTTACCTTCTAACCATTAGTTGTCACTATTACTATATTACCTAACTGTCACTAGCTACTGTATTGTTGAACATATATTATTGTGTAAATCAACCAAAACTGCATGAGTAGTATAGAAAACTGTGGCCATAACTTGGTTTGAGAAAATTTATCCTTTACCAGGCCCTAGACCTCTAACTGACAAGAGTTTTGTTCCTTCAGTGGTTGTCTTTGATAAATTGTAAAAGTGCTTGTTATTTTTATTTTGATATGGGGAAATGATAGTGTCATTAAAACAAAGTGACTTTGTGTGGCCATAGGAGTATATTACTATTAGTAAGTGTATTCTGGGTCTGTGTTTTTGACAGGGTTTTAATGGATGGTCATTAGTTTGATTTTTAAGGACTAGGATTTATTATTATCCAGCCAAAGTCTACAAATAAGCTTGTGATCTCTTGTTCTTTGTAGTAAATGAATTTTGATGTAAAATTAGGCTAGTTGTGTTTCAACGCAAAGGTACCTACTATTAAAGACTAGGATATTATTATCTAGAGGTGTTAATCTAAATGTTGATAAAGACTACAACATGCTTGTGCACAAGTGTATGCATTGTTGTGTCTTTCCCGTCTTGCTTATTTTTCTCAGTTGCCTTCATTTCTTTGTCCCACTTGCCCTCTGAATTGCCTGATATCCAATTGAATTTCTCATTCTTAGTAGATCTGGTTCACCTGTCATAGATCCCTAATTTACCCCCAAATTCTTTCATCAAGGCAAACCCTAATTGGACTCCTCAATTTCACATCAACCCCTAACCCTAAACTTTACAGTTTAGAGCTAGAAGTGCCGGTGGTTCGTGCTGTTTTGAATCAACTATATAACATCAAGTATGTTAAGTCAAGGATTTTAAATAGCAGAGGGTAAGTGGTAATCCATGTTCGCTTCGCATTATTAATAGACAAACTGGACTGCAATGTGCTCAATGAGAAAGCCATTTCTCAATGAGGGCATCGATCTTGTTCTCTTGATGTGCAGCACCAATTTGTTTTGGCATATGGACTGATATTGTATTTCATGGTAAGTACCAAGAAAAACAATGCATTACATAGAATCTTCAATGTTATATCACAAGTACAGAAGCCATCAAGGAAAATCAATTTTCACCGCCACATCTCATTTCAAATTTGTAAACGTGTGTTTTTCCATGCCAATAAAGAAATACAGTGATATTTCACTAGGATATAAACTTGTCTGCGTATTTGGTTTGAATTCTTGGGCTTGCTTGCTCATGATGGATGTGTCATAATATGCAGGATCCCAATAGTCCCCGAGGGTTCCGTACCACCGGAGATGTTTGCTACGAAGAGGCAATTAAGGTGGTGTCAGCCATAACTCCTGTGCCAGGAGGAGTTGGACCTGTTGTAATCTCAATGCTCCTCGCCAACATCCTTGACTCTGCAAAGCGAGCTTACGGATTCACTTGATCTTTTCTCCTAAGAAGGGAATGTATATGTGACTGGTCGTGACGTGACTGGTCGTGACATGACTTATGGGGTTTAAAAATTGGAAATACATAGATTGAGAGCAATTTAACTTTAATTCTAATTGCTTTTGTTTACCTTTTTACTAGTAGTTTGGCACATGTTATGGTATGCATGTGAGACAGTTATTGCTTGGAAAGTGGAAAAGAAAGGGAAGATGGATTAATGGGAGAAAAATATGAGAGTTTTTTAAAAAATTTATTTAGTAGTTGTTGAATACTATGTTGCTCTTACTATATTACCTTCTTTTTATTGAATGTAATTTAAATATTTGTTTGGCTCCTTAAAATTGAGGAGGAGCTCCTCCTCACAACAATGGAACTTCGTCATTTGTCAGCTCCTTCAACTGTTTTTTATTTGGAATTTGATTTGGTGTGAGGAGGAGCTTCTCCTCACTTGTAAGGAGTTAAGCAATGGGGCATTTTTCTCTCTTAATTAATAGTATAGATTACCACTTTATGTTCAGTTAGGTTTTAACAAAAATCATGAAGAAAATCAAACGGAACTAAACCACTATTGGGTTCAGGCAGTTTCAGAGCGTGATTCGTTTTTCTTTTGCGTTTTTTGAAATTTATTAGCCCAATTGCAAAACCTCCTCAAAATAAGGTAAGACAAGCACACATCATAAGAAAATCAAGGCTCTTATACAATATTAAATTTCAGAGAGACGGGTCTTTGATGTAGAGGTGAGGACTTTATATCCTGGTTTTATATATGATTTACATATGTTACTTCAACCCTCAGATTGGCGATATTTATGATGTAGAATCGAGTAAGTAGCCTTTAGTTAGAAACTTAAATGAATGGTTGTGTTGTCAGCTAAAGTAAAGAAGTATATGATGTGTATGTTTAGATGTTTCAACTAGGTGGAACTCTAATTATATGATGCCTGCTGCATCTATTAAATTTCAAAAGGCTTTTGAGAGGTTAGAGGAAGATGATGTGAAATATTTGAGTTACTTCCTGGATGTTGTAGGTGAACGAAAAAAGGAGGGGCCACCCACTTGGATTGATCGGAAAAATACTAAGGTTTTCCTTAAAATTTTAAAATTCTTTTATGACATCACTTACAAGTTTAGTGGTTCCTTGTGTGTGACTTCCAACATAACTTTTCATGAAATGTGTGGCTTGCAATCTGAGTTGAAAACTTTGAGTGAGAGTGATGACCCTCTTTTGGGTAGTATGGCAAAAAACATGAAGAAAAAATATGAAAAATATTGGGGTTCAGTGGAGTCTATCAACAATATTTTGATTGTTGATGTTGTTCTTGATCCTAGATATAAGTTGGAGTATATTTCGTTTTGCTTTAGTGATGTGTATGTTGTTGGTGTAATTAATGAAAAAGTGAGTGGGATCAAAAGCCTTTTGGTTTGTTTGTATAACTTCTATTGTGCATCGCTACCAGGGGCGGCCAACCTTCTAATGGTGCTGCCATTTCTAATGTGACTGCTGCCCTGAAACGTAATTATGATCATTATCTTGATTGAAACTTTAATAATAGAATCAGACATAACCTCTCTTGATTGAAACTTTTAATTTTTGTAAGTTTTGCATCTGCTTCTATGTTTGATTGGTGAATTAGGAGATATTGAGGAGTGGTATTAGTGCCACCACTTGCTGAGTTCTGAATACTCCATTTACGATCACGAGTTTCTGTATTTAGAATTGAAGACATCAAAATTAACATAAAATTTATTTTGTTTTTATTTTCTAAACTGACGTTATCTCAATCTCATTCTCTCTGTCTCTCTTCTCCCTCCCTTCGACTCTCCCAATTATTCCCACTTCCCAGGATCTCACTACTCACGCTAGTACAAAGCCCAAATCAAAATTCCGAAAATTCATATTATATCTCAAGTTCATGGATACCTCTTTCAATTGGGATTTGATTCAACAATTTCATAATTGAATTCATGGCCACAATTACTGATGAATACAAGAACTCATTGAGTGAGACAAGAACTCAGCCGGCCCAATCGAGAGTCTCAAGTAAGGTCCCATGTTGTAGACTTAGGCTTGGACGCATCATGAGTAAGAGAAAAGCTCCAGCATTTTTACTGTGAATCGTTGAAGCTCTGCAGGAAAAATAGGAAATTCAATTGAGGGTGTGGGTGTTGTTTATGCCTTAGCAAAGCAATAGTGGGGTTTCTAAAATTTCATTGATGCTTTTTTACTTCGACTTTGATTTAGATATAATTTTCTTTGAGTTTTGAACTAGTGTTGAGGGGAAGTTGGAATTGGGAGATACAAGGGAGAGAATCTAGGGGACGGAGGAGAGCAGGGAGAGCGAGGAGGGGAGAAAACGGCAATGCAAACGTCAGTTTAGAAAAATAAAAAATAAAAAAACTAAATTTTATTCTATAGCTGATATGTCATGTATCAAAACATTGGATTGTTATAACTGCTTAGACGAAGCGAAATGCGGGAAATGCATGGACTCTAAATATAAAGACTCGGGATCCTTAATGTATGAGAACTTGAATCAAGAAATAAAATATCGATGGTATCAGAAATATAGGTAGTCCAAAAATACGGAAATTTCGATAAAAATATCGGGATATTATCGATATTTCGGTCCATGTCGTCGATATTATCGATATTTTGGTCTATAGAGGTCTAAAATATCGATGGTATCGGAAATATCAATAGTCCAAAAATATGAAAATTTCAATGGAAATATCGGGATATTTCCGTATCCACAAATTTTTTTAAAAACTTTTTAAACATTCTCAGCTCGACGAAACCGATCGACTCAACTCGATCAAAAGAGAGTTAAGTTGAGTTGAATTGGATTGGTCTAATAATAAGCGGGTCTTGAATTTAAAAAGTTGTAAACTATACATGGGTTGGGACAAAAACCGCCCCAACCCAACTCATGCCCACCCCTACTAGATATTAAGAAAGCAAAGCTAGTGTGGATAGAGAGGAAGGGAAAAAGGAATGGCAACGAACCTTTTCAAATGCAGTACTGGCATCGGCGTCCGCCTGCTATTCCCCTTTGGCCATTCGGAGCTTCCTCTTAATTTTCATCAAATTAATTCTGCCATTAATGGTAATTATCATCATCTTCGTCTTCGCAACAAAAAACCCAAACTACCCTCTGCAAGAAGTCTGCTCTGGCACTCATCTTCTTCCTTTTGCACAGCCACCTCGGCCACCGATGCTTCTGCCACCGGTGCTTCTGGGGCAGTGAACGATGCTTCTGGGGCAGTGAGCGATGCTTCTGTTGATGAGGCAGTGCCGCTTGTGAGCGGCGTCGAGGACCAAAAACAGAAGATAAAGGATGCAGCCGACGTGCTCGACATAAGGGTTGGCCGAGTTCTTAAGGCATGGAGGCATGAGGAGGCTGATTCTCTTTATGTCGAAGAGGTCGACATCGGTGAGCCTGAACCCAGAACCATCTGCAGTGGCCTTGTCAAATATGCTCCTCTTGATCACCTTCAGGTACCCAAAATACTTAAATTTAAGTCCTTTAGCTTATATGTAGCCAATTGGGATTGCAAAGGGTAATGTAGAATTGGAGCAGGTGGAGATTATTCTTGCGTTAGAGAATGGAGAATGATCACTTTGAAAATTGTATTCAATGTGATTTTGTTTGGTTTTATGCAGGATAGAAATGTAGTTGTGCTTGCTAATCTGAAGCCCAGGAACATGCGTGGTGTTAAGTCTAGTGGAATGCTTATGGCAGCTTCTGATGCTTCCCATGAGAATGTTGAGCTTCTTGTGCCTCCTGAGGGTTCACTCCCTGGCCAAAGAGTATGGTTTGGATCTGAAGAAGATCATCAAAATCAGCCTCCTCCTGCCACAGCTAACCAGGTACTCCCCGTGTCCAATTCTCAAATGCTGAATTTATCATTTCCAAGCTGCAAAAATGCTAATATCATTCAAAAGCTAGTCGCCCTTCATGAAAAATTCAAATCAATGTTTGAGCTCAAGCAAATACATGCTCTGCTCCTCACATGTGGCCTCTCCCAAGAACAATCTTTGACGTCCAAAATCCTTTCTTTCTCGGCACTGTCCGATTTGGGTAACATCGACTACTCATATCGGGTTTTGTCACAACTCTCCAACCCAACAATTTTTGACTGGAACACCGTTATTAGAGGTTACTCCAAGAGCAAAAACCCAAACCGTTCCATATCGGTCTTTGTCAAAATGTTGCGTGATGGGGCCTCACCAGACTACTTAACGTACCCTTTTCTTGCAAAGGCATCGGCCCGCTTATTGAAGCTCGAACTTGGTGTGGCTGTGCATGCCCACATTGCTAAAAATGGTTTTGAGTTCGATAGGTTCATAAGTAATTCCTTGATTCATATGTATGCTGCCTGTGGGGATATCACATATGCACGTAAGGTGTTCGATGGAATTCTTGTGAAAAACTCGGTTTCTTGGAATTCCATGTTGGATGGGTATGCAAAGTGTGGAGATGTAATTTCAGCACGAGAAGTGTTTGATTTGATGCCCGAGCGTGATGTTGTGTCATGGAGTTCTTTGATTGATGGGTATGTTAAGGCTGGGGTCTATAGGGAGGCCTTGGTAGTATTTGAGAGAATGCGGGTTGTGGGGCCTAAAGCAAATGAGGTGACTATGGTGAGTGTTTTGTGTGCATGTACACACTTAGGCGCTCTTGAGCAAGGGAAGGTCATGCATCGCTATATGGTTGATAATAAGTTGCAGTTAACTTTGGTGTTGCAAACATCACTTGTGGACATGTATGCAAAATGTGGGGCGATAGAGGATGCTTTAGGTGTGTTTCGTGGGGGTTCGCTGCACCGATCTGATGTGTTGATGTGGAATGCAATGATTGGAGGACTTGCAATGCATGGATTAGTTCAACAGGCACTTGAAATTTTTGCGGAAATGCAATTAATTGGGATTGTCCCAGATGAGATAACGTACTTGTGCTTGTTGAGTGCTTGTGCCCATGGGGGATTAGTAAAGGAAGCATGGCATTTCTTTGAATGTCTTGGTAAACATGGTATGAAACCCAAGTGCGAGCACTACGCTTGCATGGTGGATGTTTTAGCACGTGGAGGCCAGGTAACAGAGGCATACCAATTTATATGTCAAATGCCCAGGGAGCCAACAGCTTCAATGCTAGGTGCTTTACTTAGTGGGTGTGTGAACCATGGAAAATTAGATCTTGCAGAAATTGTTGGAAGGAAGCTTATAGAGATAGAGCCAGGTCATGATGGTAGATATGTTGGTTTGTCAAATGTTTATGCTCTTTCCAAACGCTGGGATGATGCGAGAAGCCTGAGAGAAGCCATGGAAAGGAGAGGGGTGAAGAAGTCCCCTGGGTTTAGTATTGTGGAGATATTTGGAACCCTTCACAAATTTATAGCTCATGATAAATCATATCCTGAATCGGAAAAAATTTATATGATGCTAAGTTCTATTGTGAATGAAATTAAGTTTGATATGGATTATAGAAATCAATATTATTTTTTGTATGCAATGGATTTCTAGTTCATTGAGTTTTTTGGAACTCAAACCTGGGTGTTGAGGCCTTTTAAGGAGTATATTTCTCGGGAATAGTCTCTGAGGATAATCAATCTATTCCTTCAGATTGGTCTAGTCATCACAAATCTCATGCTGGACCGATAAGAAAACCCCTGCAATTCTCACATCAAGTGGACACAAGGCTGGAAAGTTGATACCTTTTCTAGATTCGTCAATTTCTATGGATAAGCTGCACTAATTCCATCCATCTGCACTACTCCTATATGTCCTGTCTCCAATGAGTATCCATAGACATTTGAACATATCTTATTACTCTGTCCTTGGACTGTGGGGTTTTGGTTTGGAGTACCTTTTGGCTCCAAGGTGGATTGATCAACTATTCCTACCATGGATGACTGGCTGCTCAGAGTTTTACTCAGCCATATGTGAATAGATTTGCAAGAAAAGAATTACAGAGTTGGATTCCTTTTACCTTGTGGCATATATCAAAACCCAAGTGTGACTGCCTCTTACAAAGTGTGTGCTGTTGTCAAGGAACGGCTGAGCATGTAAGGTCAAAAAATGAGCAATGTGGTACGCATGTTTCAACAGAAACCCATCCTTCTACTTGGTGGGAACCTCCGAATGAATAAGAGGTTAAAATCTACTTTGATGGTGCTTGTGAACCAGGAGGGATGGCAGGATCAGCTGCTGTTTCCAGGGAGTCTTTGGGACAGTTACATGGTGGAAAGTCAATAGCCGTCTTTACATCATCAGCGTTATGAGCTGACACTGTAGCTGCGTGGAAGGGATTGATTTGGGCAAAGTCAGAGATCAAATATGGAAACAATAATGAGCAACTGTTCAAGTCTGTCACAAAGGAAATAAGACAGCCAAGGGAAATTTACCCTTTGATGAAAGAGATCTTGCATGTTCGTGTGGTGTGCAGCTTGGTCGGGCGAGAAGAAAAGTATGCAGTTGATTGGGCTGCTAGGTAAGCAGAACAGGGGATATGCACAGAAAATTGGGTTTAGCAGGCCCCCATCCTCTCTTGTTCTGATTGTGATAAGACATGGTTTACTACAGCCACCTTCTCAGACAACAGCTGTGATCTTTACTGTCGATTGGGGGTTCTTAGTTTCTTTCTAGGGCTTTGTATTGTTTGCTTCTGTTATTTTTTCTGGTTGTCGTTAGTTTTCTCCTTTTTCTGGTTTGGATTTGTCTCTTGCCATCTGTTTAATGGAATATCAATTGGACCAAAAAAATAAAAAGAATATGCCTTCAGGCCAGAGGCACTGGATTGTTATGGAATAGTTGGGTGCATTTTTCTCCATCTATGATTTACTTTGTTTTTCATTTATGGTTCTTGCATATCACTATCTGCAGATTCAAAAGAAAAAGATATGGGAATTGGTGCAACCTCATCTGAAGACCGATGATTCTTGTATTGCTATACTTGGGGAGCATGTAATGCGGACATCTGCAGGCGTGGTAATCTCAAGTTCTCTGAAAAATGCAAATATCTCCTAATTGGACTTGGAACTTCATGCTATTAGTCAGTCTCTCCCGCGTTCTTGATACCAATTTGTCATTACTGCCGTGTGATGATTTCTTAACTGATTTGTAGAAATTTGGTGCCATATGTTTTCTTTAGTTTGTGACGGTTTCCGAATTTGTTAATTGTCTTATGTATGCCTGTTACCATAACATCTGATTTCGAGGCTTTGTTGTGAGTAGTTTTTGTTCTTTTAATGAGAATGAGACTGTTTTCCTATTCCAATTCTGTTATCTTGATTGGATTTCTGAACCTACAACCTTGGCACGAACATTGCAACGATTCAAGGGTAATCTGGTGAACTTGTGGATTGTTCTCTATTGAAATTGAATGGCTGAGTCTTGAGATTTATGATCCATAATTCAAGTATGCATCGGGAACTTCATTTTCACCCAAGTTTTTTGTGTTTAATCTGTTTGTGAAAAATGTACCAAAAAACTAATTTGGTCTTGCAATCAACCAAACAATTCCACTTACTAGATTTGATTAGATTGCTCCACTGTTATTCAATCTATTATCAAAACTATTAGCAGCGGCTCGACTTTAAAATGGCATATGCTATGCCTTCCTCAGGAAATTATTGAAAGATTCACCCCACAACAGAGAATAAACTTATCTATATGGGGCTTTCTCTATAAAGTCTGCTTATCCAACCCTTTTTTTCTTTGAATGAGGGGTTGGCGTTGGGAGTTTATTTGGAACTTTCCCTTGCCTCCCAAGTTACATATTTACTTCTACCCTACTTGTTTTACTAGAAGTGGAGATGCAATATATTTTCAATGATGGGTTTAAACCTCAACGTTGGGCTAGTTTGAACTACAAGGGGGAGTGGAGTTTCTCACACACCCATTCTAGCAAGCTATCATGGAGGTTTGAACCTAAGACCACTGGTCTGCAAGTCAATGTCATTTTCCACTTCACTAGACCCCGTTGGTGGATCCCTATAATTTTATATGAAAAAGAATGGTTGCCTGGGATTGTGGTCTAATTTTCCATAAATTTTACTGAAGCATGTTAAACCCGCTATGGCCTTGAGTTGAAATTTGCTTTGTGTCTCGCTCTATCCAATCCAAAATAATTCATGGACTTTTGTTACTATTGTTTGTTGTGTTGAAGGCCCTCCACTTAAGAGTCTTTAAACCAGCTTGGTATGGTAATGGCCTTAATGGGCCACATTGCTTGAAATACTTTCTTGGTGTTTTGACTAGGCTGTCCTTTTCTTGATTTCCACTTGGAGATTTAAAAGGTCAAAACCAAATATGAATTCAGTACAATATTGGGCGGCCAAAATTCTCTCATGACATATTTATAATCTATGTTACAACTTACAAGAGAAAATACATGACCGGAAATGACACTTGTCCTATTTCAAACATGCGAACATAATACGCATAGCTTGGACTGGATTGAAATTGAGTTCAAACCACGCCACTGCTTAATCATCGTACAAATTCTCTTCACGTTCTCTTATACTAGTAGGTTAGGTCAAATATTTCAATCTAATTGACTTAATTAGCAGACATTGAAATCAGTTTAATAATCCAAATTGAAGCAGCCAAGTCATAAGAGCAAATGATGATGTTAAAGTGGTTGAGTTAATTACAATATTATAGTACACAACACGCCCCAAGTAGCAACACAAGATCACATGAGAAATGAGGCAGAGAGCAAAAAGATGACAACGAACAAGCCTGTGTGTGATTTTTCATGGTTTGTGGTTTATGGGATCTTTCACAGTAAATAACACACATCAATATAAAAGGACTGAAATGATATATTATTAGACATCTCTCCCACCTAGAGATGCTTGAAGACATTGTTGGTGGTTTAATCAATTTAATAATCCAATTCATAAGAGAGATTAATGGTGTTTAAGTGCTTCAGTTAATTAACAATAATAATGCTATGCTTTTTCATGCTTTGTGCTTCATTCATGGTGTTGAACTGAAAACAACATCTAAGTTCTGTTTCACGCCTTCTACCTAATATTTCTATATAAACAATTCATAATAATTGCAAATTCAAAACATGGGATATTGTATCATATTTTGTTTTACAAATCATTATTATAGGACAATATTATATCGAGAAAATGTTCTTTTGCCATATTATCAACCCGACTACTAATTATTTGAATTAATATTTTAATATATAATGCCAAAGTGACATGACATAGTCACATATAACATCATATGAATTCTTACAATGGCTTTATTATGCGATGCAATAGATTATTTAATTCATTGCGATGTTGTTTTTTTTTTTTTCTGATTTTCTTTTATGTATCTAGTGCAGCCAGCTTAAACATGTGAAAAGTATTCTTGATCCGTACCTGAGAAATGAGTTTTTTTTTTTTTTTTTTTTGACATTTTGAGTACCAAAAAAGTGAAATAATTGAGATACAGAATCCATATAAAATCTATAATCAGCATTATTATCAATTTGCTATAATTGCTTCACTTCAACTTTCTATGAGTGCAAATGATATCACGTGTGCCATAGCAATTAACAATGAGAATAATTTTCATAATTTAATCTCTGATATCCAAATTAACTTTGTTATCCTTTTGTTTTGTCAAGGATAATGCTACACTGACTGGATATCTCTCTTGAAATAAATGGCTTCTTTAGAAAGTTTTTTTTTTATACAAGCGATATTCTATTTTAATCTAATCTAAACTACGAGACGGGGATTCAAACTCGGTGTAGAGTGGGAGCATAACCACTCTAGCTAACTTGGCTAAGCCCAAATCTACCAGGAAGGCCATTTTTAAACACTTCAATTGTGGATCATGAATATGTAATTATTTGATCATAAGTTTAAATAAAAAACAAATGAACAGTTTATTATTTCCTTAACCAGCCAATGATCAATATATATCCTACACTCTACAAGACAATTAAGGGCGGCAATGTTGTGGGCTGGGCAGATGTATTAATCCACTGTCGTTTCAGTCAAGAAAGAAACAAATTCCCACTGCAGAGCCTTGCACGTGTAGGCAAAAGATTAATTTGGCGTCTGGTTCAGAACTAGACAGTTATGAGAAGATAACATATTTCCTGTCACGAGGAATCCATGAATTTATTAATTATATGCTCTCAATGTAGCTTTTGGTTAGCACGAGGGAAAACCTCTTAAAGCAAAGCTCCTCCAACTGCTGCATTGGGGCTCACATGGCATGCATATACTTTGGCAAAGCAAAGCTCTTAACAAATGGGTGTGGTCCTGGCTACGGAAGTAGCTCAGTGCCACATGTAAAATGCAAGAAAATATAATATTAAGAGGATATATATGTAAGAAAGGAAAAGACTCACTCCCATTTTCTTCTCATATATCATGGCAGCATGAAACCAAAAATTTTGTTTAATTATTATTGTGCGAAAAACACTCCAAGATATTATATATCATACATAATAAAGCGCACACTAAAAACGTAAAGCAAACACACACAGTGAACACAAGAATTTATAAAAATTCTGCGTTATGCCTATGTACTCTGTCTCATAAATCACCACTATGCAAGTAGTGCATTCCTTCATTTACACAAAGCTCACAACCTCGGATTTGAATTCGGATGCACCCCGGCTTGTTTTTGCATATATGGTGGCTATTGGCAATTAGGTTGCTTTTTTGCGTATCCCTTCGAACAAAATGAGTTATTTTAGTACGCAAAAATGCTACATAATTGCTAATAGCCATCATACATACAAAAACGAGTTAATTTTAAACTCAGGACTCGCACCGCCCAGCCTGACATCTTTTTGCGTATGTGGTGGCTATTGGCAATTATGTCAACATATTTATCAAATTTCCTATTGATATTAAAGTACAAGACGGATGACACTAATCAATGAATGCAAGCAAACAATTAGGAGAGAC
Organism: Prunus padus; assembly: GCA_024362665.1. Classification (NCBI taxonomy): domain Eukaryota; kingdom Viridiplantae; phylum Streptophyta; class Magnoliopsida; order Rosales; family Rosaceae; genus Prunus; species Prunus padus. The sequence goes on from JANFAM010000015.1 coordinate 9,986,300, forward strand.
TACATATGTACATTGTTGATGGTTCATACATTCACTCTCGAGCTGAGCCTATAAAAGAGCATCACATAGCTACCAGGAACCGGGTCGTCTTTTATCAAACCCAATCAACTCTGACAATAAAGGCACTCCTAGCCGAGCCCATCGGGAGATGCCGCGTAGGATAAGGGTTGGGACCTAGCACACCGACCCGAGACTAGAGACGTGTATCAACATTCTGACACAACCAAACCCCTGTCAAGTCAGTCGTCTCACAAGCCCAATTGCCAGTCTGGTAATAATGGGGGATCATTTAATGTGCTTCACATCCAAAGTCAGGCCTGATAAGAAGCCTGGTGATGGAAAGGGATCAATTAATGTCCCTCCCATCCAAAATCTAGTGTCGCTTGGCCACTTGATCCCTGTCAAACAGCATGGTGATCGGAGGAAGTCATTTAATGAAGTCTTAGTCCCACCAGGGGGAAGAGAGAGATAAATATCTCTTCCTAAATATCTTTGTCTCTCTTTCTCCCCTATAAATACCCCTCACCTATATCAAGACAAAGGTAATAAAGACTCTCATCTGAATAACTTTTCTCCATGTTTGAAACCTCCCCATCCTAAAAAACCCCTAACTTGGCCATCGAAGTGGGTTCAACTAGGATCTACCTAGCCTGTCCCTATTCTGATAAATACTTGAAGTGTGCATGTTCTCCCCAAGAAACAAGTCAAGCCCTCATGCACCACCAATATATTTTCTGATCAACATACATTACCGTGTTAATGTTTTTAGAAAATCTCATGTCTAACTAGCTAACCCGTGTAGAATAATGCCTACTCTTACTACATTTATATATCACATTCACATACCACCTTGTGTGACAGATAAAATAAACAACCACATCAATTAAAATTATTTGTTTCCATATATCACATGGAAACAAATAAGCCTCTCCTAATTTTCTTCTTACCGTAATTCATTATCCACTTGGCTTTATTAAAAAAGACAAAAACAAAAGTCACTAGGGCATAAAATAGGTGGGACATAGCTTGCTCTCAGGCCAACATCCAAGTGCTGTACATATACTTATCAGATAGCAGTTGGCCTATGGCCAGGTAAAAGTGAATTGCTAGTTTATCATCTGGTTTGGCTGGCCCTATAGAATAAACTAAGTTTGCATCATGACCAGTAGTTGAATGTCAAAATCAAAAGCCTAAGCATGTAACTCATCACCTACAATTGAGACATCAAATCTCACTAATTTGCCTGCAACAGCTCAATAAAATGGATCTGAAACCTCAATTGGAAGGAGCAATTTGAAGTGGGATTGTATTTATGTATAGATTCATAGAATACAATATTCTGATGGGGAAATAAAAGTTGGAATATTTATGTACTGATTCATAGAATCCACCAACAACTTGTATGTGTGGATAGATCATGCTTCAATTCAAGTGTAGAGAAAATAATATGTTACTTGAACACTTATAACGCATGCATGATCCATGATACTTGTCGAAGGAATATTGATTTAATAATACAAATCATGGAGGGGTAGCCCACCTTATCCATGGCATATTGGAAAATGAAACCTCTAGTCTAGAGCCTCTAAACTCCTTTAGCCTCTTGCTTCGATGCATAGTCTCACAGCTGAACATGTTGTCAGTCTGATCCTGCATTCTAAATGCAACCGTTTATCTTTCAAATATTTAATTGTTAGTGGTTATATGAATCAACGGATACAATTACGTGTCTATCTCTCTCGTAATACCGAACATTAAATCACATAGATACATATGAAAATGAACTTACAATGTGTATCACCCAACACATGCTGTTCCACGTTCAGAGTTCTATAACTAAAATTAACCATGCATGTTAAACAATTATACAAACAAATTCATCTCTAAGCAGAGAATAGTTTGGCTACCTGCACACAACATTTATATACAAAAGCAAAACGAAGCACTGAATTACTCTGCAGATGGTAGGCTACTATAGCCTTGTAGACAATACATATATTCACATAGTTCATGCTTAAAACAACCTGAAAGGAGGGGGTGGAAAACCCTTTCTGAAGCAAGTCATCTACCTTATTATTTACAGTATGAAAAATTGACCCACTCATGAGAAAACTATGACATTAATTACTTAATAAGTTAGCATTCTTCTACTGCCAACTAATGCTAATTAACATGCCCTTGAAAGGCAAACTAACTAGCTAGCTAGGGACTTTTACAAGACTATACATCAAAAACATATATAATATTTGTGCATGATCCATAATGTTGGTCTGCTTAGCCTTTTCTTTCCTGAATTCGAACTGGCAGGCCGCCCCTCACGGTGGCGGTGAGGCCAGGGGCGAACCGCGGTGTGCGATCAGGTTCGGAAACCTGAATATCAAACCTCCGAACAAGCGCCACTGCGACACTTTTCATTTCCAAGAGCGCCAATTCCTTGCCCAAGCAAACCCTCTCCCCAGCTTGAAAAACCGGGTACTTAAACGGGCTCTCGGGCGTGAAGAGTCCATTCTTCAGCCACCTTTCGGGCTTGAATTCGAGACAATCAGAACCCCAAACCCGCTCCATCCTGCCCATGGCGTACTGATGGTACGTAACCCTGGTCCCACTCGGTACAAAAGTACCATCTGGCAGCACATCATCCTCTTGGCAATACTTGGAGTCGAATTGTACTGGCGGGTACAGCCTCATGGTCTCACAAATCACCGCATGCAAGTAGTGCATTTCCCTCATTTGTTCAAAACTCGCAATCCAAGATCTAGATCCGGATCCACTCCGACCCATGACCCGATCCGACTCCTCTAGAATGGTACGTTTGACTTCCGGGTGCTGAGAGAGCAAATAAAACAAACTGGTCAACCCGGAAGCGATGGTGTCCCGACCCGCCAGCAGAAAGCTCACGACAATGTCCCGGAGATACTGATCGTCGTCAATGTTGGCCATAAACCGAGAGAGAAGATCCTTTTGTGTCGAAAAATTACCCATTTCGCGGCGCTGCTCGATCATGCTCTTGGCCAAGCTGTCCACCATCTTGACGGCGTCCCTCAGCTGCCTCTCCGAGCCAATGTTGAAGAATCTCTTGATCTTCCACACGATCGGTGATGACGTCATCGCCCGCTCCGCGGAGAGCTTTGACGCGGTGTCGAATGCCACGGCGAAGTCCGAAATGGGCAGCGACAGCTCGAGACAGCCCGGGTCCAGCCCGAAGGAGAATTTACAAATATTGTCAAACGAAAACCGCCGAAAGAGGTCCTGCAAGTCAACGGCACCGTTTCGGTCTTCTGCAAATGAGGCCAGCAGCGGAATTAGCCTTGATTGGATTTCGGAGCTCACGATCTCGAGCGCGTAGGAGCGGACGGAGACGCTGCCGAGCTTCAGGCTGGCCATTTTGCGCTGGAACAACCACGCGTTGCCGTCGACGTTGAAGATGCCGCGGCCCAGAAGATCGCCGAGGATTGTGGTGAATGGCTTGCCTTTGGGGTAGTTGTGAAACTTGGTTTTGAGGATGTGCTCCACGTTCTCGGGGTCGGCGGTGATGACGTTGCCGAGGACGTGGAGGTGGATGGTTCCGGTGGGCGATTTTCTGAGGAGATGCGTGTACCAATCGCAGAGGTTGTCGAAGTCCTTGGACCAGCTGGAGGTGAGGAAGCTCCGGCACACGTGGCAGTTGCACCATGGCCGGAGCCGGATGATGAAGACAAGTACGGAGAAGAGAGAAAACAGAGCGGTGAAGGAGAAGAAGAAGAGGCAGAAGGCGCTGCCAATGGAGTCCAAAGCGGCCATTTTTTAAGAGAGAGAGAGAGAGAGAGAGGAAATTGGTTGGGGATGGATGGTGAAGAGGAAGGAGAGCAAGAAGAAGGTGTTTTTATATTGAAGGAGTGTGGTGGGTGAGCTGATTAAATATCGGGGTGTGGGTGAGCTGATTAAATATCGGGGTGTGGGTGTCTCTCTTGTCGTTTTGGCGATTTGACAAAGTGACAGGCAGAGGAAAAGAAGAAGAAGAGAGGAAAAAACGGCATGATAAACGCGTGCGCAAAATAACAATTGCGTGATGTCATGCTCGTAGTCACTCATTTTATTTTTATAGCCCACGTGCTTGTATTTCTTTTTAGGTGTAGACTCTTTACTGCACGCGTTACAGTCTCTCTCTCTCTCTCTCTCTCTCTCTCCATACAGCTCTCTCTGTTTGTGCCTTTGATGTCGGCTTGTGTGGCTTTTTTTAACTTTTATAATTTTGGTTTTCCTTTTAGGCCAACGTAACATCTGATGTTGACGTGATGAGAAGGGCCTTGGCTGGCACGAGCTTTGCAACTTGCTGTTTAGTGGCTGTTACACTAAAAGCCTCTGCATTTTTTGTTTTCTTATTTTTGTGTGGTTATATACTAGTACTGCCCTGTTTAAATTATACAAAACTCATTCTTTCTTTTTTCAAAAAACTAAAAACTTCGAATAAAAGTACATTTATTATAAAAATCTTGAATTTTCATTAAACAAATTCAATTTATTATTAGAAAAGCACTTGAAAGTGCTTCTTGAAGAAGTACATGCTATGTGTTTATCTGAAAAGCGCTTTTATGATTTAGAAGCGCTTCTAAACTTTTTTTTATCAAATATTACCAAAAATGCTTTTAATTATCAAAAAAATACTTTTAACCCTTTTAAAAGCACGAACCCTAAATCAATTATCAATTACTATTAAGGGTTTGACAATTTTTAAAGTTGTTTAATGGTAGTCAATATCTTTTTGGATAAGTAAGAACAAAGCCCATGTGAACTTATGTCTTATCAACATAAGACTTTTCCTTTTCGTCACATTTCTCTCCCTCTCTTTCTATCCCCTTGCTTTTCAGATTTCCCTCCATTGTTTTTCTTTGTCCAAATATATTTTTCTCTTTCTCCATTTTTTCCTCTTCATATTTGATCTATCTTTGTGTGCATTTTTTGACATCAAATCACCCACATCTCTTAAAAAAAATTCAAGTTACATCACGTCTCTACTCCCTCCATGTTTCATATCTAATCTTCTTATAGTTTGTGTAGCATTTAAAAAGTTGTCATGAACCTCTATATCACCAACCCTTGAATTAAAAGGACAAAAATAAATTGCGAAGATGAGACATACAATATAAAGAAATTGAATTAATTAAACAAAACCAATTAGTTCTTAATCTAATAGAATTTCATTTTAAAAATGAAAAAGATTTGAAGTTTTTTATAGTGAGATTTGAAGTTTAAATACCCACACCCACGATAATTAAAGCAAAAAAATTATTGTATTTGTGGATAAAACATGAGTATAAGACCAGAGGTTAACATGTTGTAAGAGATTAAATTAGAGATGTTTAGTCCTTAAAAGGAAGTAATCTACATATATATATATATATATATATATATATGATAGTTAAATTTTCATATAACCCAAAATTGTCCTCATAAAAAGTTCAAAACACAACTACTTCATTTTGAGGGGGAAAATAGGTAAAAAGATTGTCTATTAAAATGAAAATAATAAAAATGAAAAATGAAATAAGAGTATATGTAAAAAGAAAATATTATTTAAGTATTAAAAAACATCCAATGGTCTAGCCTAGTGAAAAATTACATTAATTTGTAGTTGCATACCAGTAGTCCAGGGGCGAAACTAGCCCAAGGCCTGTCGTAGCCTAGGGAAGGTTATGAATATGAGAAACTATAGAAACTGTTAGTACCAAAAAAAATTATCATTAAATTTTAAGCTAATAACTTTAGTTAGCTTATCCATTGAAAAATTCATAGTTACAATGGTCTTAAGTTTGAATCTCAATGACGCCTTAGCAAAGTGTGTGTGTGTGAGAAAACCCTGACAACTATTATGAATCTGAGAGAATATCTTAGAAGAATATGATTGATTTCTGATATTTTATTATTGATTTACTCATATTACATTCCTTCTTTCTCTCATGTGTATTAACAGCTTAACAACCCTCCAACAGTCTGAATAAACTATCTAACTAACCTTCCAACAGTATTACAGACTCAGCCTGTCACCAAATGACACATGGCTAACTCTCATTGTCTAATCTACACTATCAAACCCCCCTCCTCCTTCCTAAATTTATCAAAAAAATGGTATAAAAAAAAAATTCTCTATAAATACATATAAAATAAAGAATGAAAAAAAAATACGAATCGACAATTGACACGCGCTTCGAGAAGCTAAGGGCTGTTATTTTTTGTACCTCAATTGACACGCGCTTTTGTATTTGTTTTTGGTTTGTTTTTATTTTTATATTTTATATATTATGTCGAAAGACAAAAGTTTCCATTTACCCAAAATGGATCTTGTCTTGATAACATAAAGCGTAGAGATAAACTTTTAAAAAGAAGAAAGAAGAAGAAGAATTGTATTTAAAATAGTTTAAATTCAAAGTAGAACAAATGTATACTAATTGTCTTTTATTTCTATTTAACAGATTAAAAAATTTAAATTGACCTCATGAAAAAGGGTGGCTTGCAGCAGACATCGACAACTTAATTTTTCCACAAAAAGGACGTTGAATTCATTGCATGGAAAATCACCAAAAGATACTAATTTTCCATAGCCAAAAGGTCTTAGCGACAAATAAATCAACATCATCAAGTCGCCGATTCTAGAATAATTTAATAAATCTCTAATGCCCTAATAACACGGAAATTACTGCTAACTTGTTCAGTGTGAACATATAACATAGAGAATTTTTTGTGTCTACTGCCGTGCTCATAGAGTTTGGGTTTTCTCTTGTGTTTTCATTGTGATCTTTGCTTTGGTTTGTCAGTTGTTCTACTTGTGGTTAACGAAAAGACCTTCTTTACAATTTGTTTGTCTCAAGTATGGTGTTCTATGACTCACTTGTCAAGTTGGGCATGCGAAACATCTTTGCCCCAACTTGAGAGGGAGTGTTGGCGAGTCCTTATTTAGTTAGGATTTTGGTTTCTTATTTAGTTAGAATTTTGGTTACTTACCAATTATTATTTAGTCCTATTGTAATAGAGATTTATTTCCTATTGTAATTTAGATATATTTCCTATTTTATTTAAGGTTAACATATCTTTGTACTTGTATAAATACCTCAATGTTGGAGAAGAATAAAAAAAAAACGAGCATATCTAAGCATAACTGAATATTTTCCCTACTTTGCATGGCTTGTATGTAGTAGTTGCGTAGTCCATCAACAACAAGGTCTTGTAATGTTTTCGCACAACAAAAATTACCTTGGTTTGTGCAGGATCAATGTCATTTTTTTGTCTACTGACCTTGCCCTCAATTTTTTTTTATTTTATAATTTCCTTGTTACGTGATGAATGCCATTTTTTGCTCTACTTGGCATTCAAATCGCTTATGCCAAAACACAACACAATCACAACTATATTGAAAATGAAATGTTTTTGAAGATGAAGCACTTTATTGCTTGTAGGAAGACTTTTGAAACATCCAACATTGCTAAATTGGTTTTTAGGGAGGTGGTTCGTTTACCTGGTGTTCCAAAGTCTATTACTTCATATTGTGATACCAAATTCCTCAGCCATTTCTAGATCACCTTGTGGAGGATGTTTGGTATTGCCTTGAATCGAAATAGCACAATTATTTCACACATTGATGGTGAGGTGGATGTTACGAACAGAACTTTTGGGCAACATGATCTGAAGTGAGGTGATAAGCCAAATTTCGGTGGGATTATGCATTGCCTCAAGTGGAGTTAGCCTATGACAATGTTTTTCATAGTGTCATAGGGGAGGTCACCTTAAACTTTAGTCTATTCTTCAATTCCTAATCATGTGGTGGACTTGGTGAAGCTTCCTAAGGTGCATGGTGTTAGTATTGATGCTCATCATGTGGCGGAACATGTGAAGGAAGATGTTTAAGAAAGGTTGGAGCGAACCAATGCCAAATACAAAGCTGCTGCTAACAAGCGAGTTAAGTGTTCACCGAAGGGGACTTTGTGATGGTATTCTTGAGGAAAGAAATATTTCCAGTAGGTACCTACAACAACATGAACCTCGCAAATATAGTCCTTAGAAGATTCTTAAGAAGATCAATGACAATGTTTTCTTAGTGATACTAGAGTGAATATTACATGTAGCTAATAGATTAGAGTTGTTATCCCTATTTTTATTATCAATAAACTTTGAAGTTTCTCTAAACTTGTGGATTCAAGGTTTTCTTGTTCTAAGGCTATCGTTTGATTTCCTTCAATTGTTACGCTCCGTCATTTAATGATGTTGGGACCTAGTGGTGGCTTAGAGGTGTGGTGATACTCATTTTGGTGACCAGAGGTTGTTGAGTGCCATCCATCCCCTTGTAAGTCTCATATGCGAGTTTGCATTTGCATCCAATCTTGCATGGTAGGCCCTTCGTTGGTGCTCGAATCGAATGAAATTTGATGGTTTTATTGAAAAAAGAAATGAAATTAAGGAATCAAATATTTGTTCAATTCATAAGATATTCTTATTTAAATAGCCTTGATCCGAAAGGGTTCGTTGAATTGAATTCATGGAACCCAAATCCTACACGCTTTATCCCCTGCAACCCAAAACTAGGCCAGGCATGAGTTGGATTCGATACATATGGCTGCCTATAGATAAGTAGGTCCTTTCTATTGCTGGCTACAGGAAATGGGTGCGTGTTTTCTTTTGTTTCTTTCCATGCGCTGGAAACTTTATGCTTCTGGACTTCATCATATTTTTCAATGCTAATGTGGATAAGAATATATAGCAAACCATTCAACTCTCTACCTACCTGGGCCACGCATGTGTATGTCTCTCGCTCCTCCTTGTGAGTTGTGGGCACGACATCCTTCATTCTGGTCTGTTCCCACGAGAGAGAGAGAGAGAGAGAGAGTCATGGGATTGACCAACTGCACAAACGCATGCATATGTTAGTTGGGAGAGGATCGCATGACCCCAAAATTGGTGTCCCCTTCTTATCTGCTTGACACATGTCCCCAAAATTATTTGTTCTTAATTTTCTTTTAAGTGAGTTGACACATGTCAAGCAAATAAGAAGGGAACACGAAGGGAACACCAATTTTGGGAACATGCGATCCGCTCCCATGTTAGTTAGTGTCATGTTACTTTCAGGATATGAAGGAGTGAAAGGTACGTACAATAAAGGAAGGCGCAGTCGTTTTTGCCGACTTCTTTTGATAGGGTTTTATTTTTATTTTTTGATGTACAACTTCTTTTGATAGCTTTGTTTTAGAACATGTGAACATGTGTTCCACGTTTTAAATGTTGAATTGCAAATATTCTTATCGTGTGAAGAAATTGGAAATTTTAATTTAATTAAATTAAATTATTTTTATTTTTGTATTTCTATCGTGTGAATCGTGTCGTGTCGTGTTACCCACGAATTGTGAATACGACACGAATGTCAGGTCTATTTTTTCACATCAAATCACCCACATCTCTAAAAAAAATTCAAGTTACATCACGTCTCTACTCCCTCCATGTTTCATATCTAATCTTCTTATAGTTTGTGTGGCATTTAAAAACCAACCCTTAAATTAAAAGGAAAAAAATAAATTGCGAAGATGAGACATACAATATAAAGAAATTGAATTAATTAAACAAAACCAATTAGTTCTTAATCTAATAAAATTTCATTTTAAAAATGAAAAAGATTTGAAGTTTTTTTTAGCGAGATTTGAAGTTTAAATACACACCCACGATAATTAAAAAAAACAAATTTATTGTATTTGTGGATAAAACATGAGTATAAGACTAGAGGTTAAAATGTTGTAAGAGATTAAATTAGAGATGTTTAGTCCTTAAAAGGAAGTAATCTACATATATATATATATATATATATATATATATATATATATATATATATATATTCATATAACCCAAAATTGTCCTCATAAAAATTTCAAAATACAACTACTTCATTTTGAGGGGGAAAATAGGTAAAAAAAAATTGTCTATTAAAATGAAAATAATAAAAAAGAAAAATGAAATAAGAGTATATGTAAAAAAAGAAAAATATTCTTTAAGTATTAAAAAAAATCCAATGGTCTAGCCTAGTGAAAAATTACCTTGATTTGCAGTTGCAAACCAGTAGTCCAGGGGTGAAAGTAGCCCAAGGGCTGTAGCCTAGGGAAGGTTATGAATATGAGAAACTATAGAAGTTGTTATTACAAAAAAAAAAAAAATTTAAGCTAATAACTTTAGATAGCCCACCCATTGAAAAATTCATAGTTACAGTGGTCTCAAGTTCGAATCCCAATGGCGCCTTAGCAGGGTGTGTGTGTGAGAAAACCCTAACAACTGTTATGAATCTGAGAGAAAATCTTAGAAGAATATGATTGATTTCTGAATTTTTATTATTGATTTACTCATATTACATTCCTTCTTTCTCTCTTGTGTATTAACAGCTTAACAACCCTCCTACAGTCTGAATAAACTATCTAACTAACCTTCTAACAGTATTACAGACTCAGCCTATCACCAAATGACACATGTCTAACTCTCATTGTCTAATCTACACTATCAAACCCCCTCCTCCAAGCATCCATCTGCCCCCAACTCTCGTGTCTAACCCTAGCCCTCTCCAAAAAATCCCTCTAGCGCCGCACAACCCTTTGAGGGGGGAGGATATCTTTTCTCCTCCTCCCCTCTCCTCCCCTTTGCTCCTTTCATTTCTTTTGCTCTTCCTTTTACTCTCCGTTTGTGAGAGGTTTCTTTCTCCTTTGTGGGAATTTTCTCTCTCCCCTGTGAGAGCTATATCTATCTCCCTTGTGAGAGTTGTTGTGGTTGGCTCCTTCCCATTATTCATGGGTGTTTTCTCTTGGAGCCAAAATTGGCAAACCCTCCGTCATATCCTTGTTGTGGTCCCTCCCCTTGCTATTGCTGAGTTCTCCCCTGACTTCACCTCCCTCTTCTTTGTCCTTCATCACTCCATGGGTGATGTGGCTATTGGGTTTTGGGAGTTTTTGATCCTTGTGGATCTATTGCTTGACCATATGAGTATGAGACGGTTCGCCCCTATTCGCGCCGGTCGATTCTTTCGGGTGTCTCCACGAACCCATGTTCTTATTGTTGCAGTGGTGGTAACCTTGGTGGCGGCGGCGGTGGTGGCTGCGACAGCGGCGGCTTTGTGTTATAACCTTCTTGATAAGGTTGCTAGGGTTTGTGTTAATATTGGGCTTTTGGTTTTGGGCTTGGGTCAGTTTGCTTTATTTTGTTATGTTGTAACTTGTAATGTCTTGGATTTGGTACATTATCTCTAGGCCCATTTTGTAATGATTTGTTTCGTTTTAATGAAACTTATCTTGACCCAAAAAAAAAAAACCCCTTCCTCCTTCCCGAATTTATCAAAAATGGTATAAATTTTTTTTCTATAAATACATATAAAATAAAGAATGAAAAAAAATACGAATCAACAATTGACACACGCTTCGAGAAGCTAATTTTAATAAATATACCTTTGTCGAACAAATAATAAATATACTTTTACCTCGATTTAAATAATGTAAGGGGCTTTTGTTTTTGTTTTTGTTTTTGGTTTGCTTTATATTATAACATAAAGCGTAGTGATAAACTTTTAAAAAGAGGAAGAAGAAGAATAATTCTATTTAAAATAGTTTAAATTCAAAGTAGAACAAATGTATACTAATTGTCTTTTATTTCTATTGAACAGATTAAAAAATTTAAATTGACCTCATGAAAAAGGGTGGCTTGCAGCAGACTTCGACAACTCAACCTTAGAACCCCACAATAATTTTTCCACAAAAAGGACGTTGAATTCATTGCATGGAAAATCACCAAAAGATACTAATTTTCCATAGCCAAAAGGTCTTAGCGACAAATAAATCAACATCATCAAGTCGCCGATTCTAGAATAATCTAATAAATCTCTAATGCCCTAATAACACGGAAATTACTGCTAACTTGTTCAATGTCAACATATAACTGGACCTGGCAATATTGTACACGACACGTTAACACGACACGAATTCGCACGAAATTATCAGTATTTGGGTTGGCCTTATCGGGTCGGGTTGATAACGGGTGAACCCGTTAAGCACCCGTTATCTTAACGGGTAGTTTCAGTATTTTTCGCGAATAACCCGTTAACCGGTTAAGAACAGGGGTATTTTTGTAAATTTACGTTATAAAATCTCTATCTAACCCCACCAATGGCATGCTCCTATCATTCCAAATTATTATTTTATTTATGTTCTTACTATTTTATATTGTTGATTAATTACTTAAATTCCTAAGATTAATTTACTCTTGATTACAAATATAATCTAACCCACCAATGACATACATCTCTCATTCCATATTATTATTTTGTTTATTTTCTTATTATTCTACATTGTTGATTAATTACTTAAATTCCTAGGATTATTTCAATATTGATTACAAATACAATCTAACCCCACCAATAGCATCCTCCTTTCACTCCATATTATTATTTTAATTATTCTCAAATACTTAATATATTATTCTTTTATCACTAAGAATTGTCTACTTTGTGTTTTCATTTAACAATTTGCTAACAAAGATAGTCTATTTTTTTTAAATGGGTGAAGCGCGTGAAATGAGCAAAAAAATAACTCATTAGTCTTAACGGGTTGGGTCGGGTTTTCGCGAATTTGAACGGGTCGGGTTCGGGTTTAATATTTCCCACCCGTTAGCTTAACGGGTTGAGTCGGGTTAATTCGCTTTTTTAACGGGTTGACACGAACACGACACGAAACCCGCAAACACGACACGTTTGCCAGGTCTACATATAACATAGGGACTTTTTTGTGTCTACTGCCGTGCTCACAGGGTTTGAATTTTCTCTTGTGTTTCCGTTGCGATCTTTGCTTTGGTTTGTCAGTTGTTCCACTCGTGGTTGACGAAAAGACCTTCCATACAATTTGTTTGTCTCAAGTATGGTGTTCTATGACTCACTTGTCAAGTTGGGCATGCGAAACATCTTTGCCCCAAATTGAGGGGGACTGTTGGCGAGTCCTTATTTAGTTAGGATTCTGGTTTCTTATTTAGTTAGAATTTTGGTTACTTACCAATTATTATTTAGTCCTATTGTAATAGAGATTTATTTCCTATTGTAATTTAGATATATTTCTTATTTTATTTAAGGTTAACATATCTTTGTACTTGTATAAATACCTCCATATTGGATAAGAATAAAAAAAAATGAGCATATCTGAGCATAACTGAATATTTTCCCTACTTTGCATGGCTTGTATGTGGTAGTTGTGTAGTCCATCAACAACAAGGTCTTGTAATGTTTTCGCACAACAAAAATTACCTTGGTTTTGTGCAGGATCAATGTCATTTTTTGGTCTACTGACCTTGCCCTCAATTTTTTTTTTATTTTTTATAATTTCCTTTTTACGTGATGAATGCCATTTTTTGCTCTACTTGGCATTCAAATCGCTTAAGCCAAAACACAACACAATCACAACTATATTGAAAATGAAATGTTTTTGAAGATGAAGCACTTTATTGCTTGTAGGAAGACTGTTGAAACATCCAACATTGCTAAATTGGTTTTTAGGGAGGTGGTTCGTTTACCTGGTGTTCCAAAGTCTATTACTTCATATTCACTACAAGAAAAAGTGGCAACAGTCACTATTATTTAGTAACATTTGGTGACATTTGTTGGGGTGACTAAATCCTTTAGTCACACAAAAATTTCAAAAAATGTGACTAATGCTACTAATAGTCACCAAAAAAGGTGACTAAGGGCTTTAGTCACCAACAAATTAACGATGGTGACATTTGATTATTTTTGCTGGGGTGACTAAAGCCTTCAGTCACATAAAAATTTCAAAAAAGGTGACTAAAGCTACCAACAGTCACCAAAAAAGGTGACTAATATTACCAACAGTCACCAAATTCTTAGTTAATGACAAAAGGGTGACTATTGTGACTTTTTCTTGTAGTGATTGTGATACCAAATTCCTCAGCCATTTCTAGATCACCTTGTGGAGGATGTTTGGTATTGCCTTGAATCGAAGTAGCACAATTATTTCACACATTGATGGTGAGGTGGATGTTACGAACAGAACTTTTGGGCAACATGATCTGAAGTGAGGTGATAAGCCAAATTTCGGTGGGATTATGCATTGCCTCAAGTGGAGTTAGCCTATGACAATGTTTTTTCATAGAGTCATAGGGGAGGTCACCTTAAACTTTAGTCTATTATTCAATTCCAAATCATGTGGTGGACTTGGTGAAGCTTCCTAAGGTCCATGGTGTTAGTATTGATGCTCATCATGTGGCGGAACATGTGAAGGAAGATGTTAAAGAAAGGTTGGAGTGAATCAATGCCAAATACAAAGTTGCTGCTAACAAGCATAGGCGAGTTAAGTGTTCAACGAAGGGGACTTTGTGATGGTATTCTTGAGGAAAGAAATATTTCCAGTGGGTACCTACAACAACATGAACCTCGCAAATATAGTCCTTAGAAGATTCTTAAGAAGATCAATGACAATGTTTATGTTGTGGATTTGCCTCACTGAATAGGAATTTCCAACACTTTTAATGTCGCTGACTTGCATGAGTTCCATGGTAATGATAATTTGTATGCTGATAATAAATCTAGGGTCGAATTCTTCTGAAGTATAGGAGACTGATGTAGAACAGTTAACCAAGATGATTGAGGAGTTGTTCCATATGCGTAAGCCTAGAAACAACAAAATTCAACTAGTGTAGGTTTGCACCCTATAGCTCCTATTTGGGGTCTTTTTGAAGAGAACGGTGAGACGAGTCAAACTTGCCCCTTTGCTGTGATGTATGGAATTTGTAGGCCTAATAGCGTTTACTAGGTTAAATCAGTGTTTTAAGCTTTAAGAATAAATTTCGAATTTGGAATTTGGAATTTTGTATTTTGCTTCGAATTAGGATTCCTAGTGATACTAGAGTGAATATTACATGTAGCTAATAGATTAGAGTTGTTATCCCTATTTTTATTATCAATAAACTTTGAGGTTTCTCTAAATTTGTGGATTCAAGGTTTTCTTGTTCTAAGGCTATCGTTTGATTTCCTTCAATTGTTACGCTCCGTCATTTAATGATGTTGGGACCTAGTGGTGGCTTAGAGGTGTGGTGATACTCATTTTGATGACCGGAGGTTGTTGAGTGCCATCCATCCCCTTGTATGTCTCATATGCGAGTTTGCATTTGCATCCAATCTTGCAAGGTAGGCCCTTCGTTGGTGCTCGAATCGAATGAAATTTGATGGTTTTATTGAAAAAAATAAAAAAAAATTAAGGAATCAAATATTTGTTCAATTCATAAGATATTCTTATTTAAATAGCCTTGATCCGAAAGGGTTGGTTGAATTGAATTCATGGAACCCAAAACTAGGCCAGGCCTATAGATAAGTAGGTCCTTTCTATTTTTGCTGCGAAAAAACTTGCTTGCACCGGGGATAGGACAACAGTCCTATCTCCCTCCAATCGCAGCCCGCCATGTGTTCATATTTTGGCAGAAAATGAACACGTGATAGACTGTGATTGGAGAGGGATAAAACTATTGTCCTATTCCGGTGTAAACAAGTTTTACTCCTATTGCTGGCTACAGGAAATGGGTGGGTGTTTTCTTTTGTTTCTTTCCATGCGCTGGAAACTTTATGCTTCTCGACTTCATCATATTTTTCAATACTAATGCGGATAAGAATATATAGCAAACCATTCAAGTCTCTACCTGGGCCACGTATGTGTATGTCTCTCGCTCCTCCTTCTGAGTTGTGGGCACGACATCCTTCATTCTGGTCTGTTCCCACTAGCGAGAGAGAGAGAGAGAGAGAGAGAGAGAGAGAGGGAGTCATGGGATTGACCAACTGCACAAACGCATGCATACGTTAGTTAGTGTCATGTTACTTTCATGATATGAAGGAGTGAAAGGTACGTACAATAAAGGAAGGCGCGGTCGTTTTTGTCGACTTCTTTTGATAGGTTTTTGTTTTTATTTTTTGATGTACAACTTCTTTTGATAGTTTTGTTTTAGAACATGTGTTCCACGTTTTAAATGTTGAATTGCAAATATCACACCAAAAATACGGGCTAGGAGCCCATGTACATTTACTTTATGTCTCAAACACTATGTAGCTGTGCAATATGATCAAGAATTCTATAGTGAAGACCTTATATATACCCTTAGGTGAGGTTCTATTTTTTAATTGTTTGATCAAATTGGTCATTTGTTGGATCAAATTGGTTAGCCTGATTCAACGGTTAAAAGATAAAATCTCACCTAAGAGCCATATATAAAGCTCTCATTAGGACTGATAGAGCTCATGTAAGGACGACAAATTCTTTTTGTTTTTTTTTCCTTTCTTCAGGAATAGTTCAAGCATGGGCTTGACATTGATTAAAAGAAAAGCCGCACACAATTCGATCAGTTTTACATTATTTTATTATGCTCTTATTTTTAATTTTTTTTTCTTTCATAGAAAAGTTGATATGTACCTAAATTCCCATCGAGAAGTTGGTTTTAATCCTCGGAGTTGGTGACTTTAATACAAGTCATTTGACTTTTGTGTCACATAGGATTACATTCCTTTTTTAATATTTTATGATGTAATCTTTTATGATGTAATCTTTTTATTTTTATTTTAAATTATTTTTTGTTCCAATGTTGCCCCTTAAGCCTTGAATCGGGTAATTGTAATTTATGTGATAATTACAAGAAGGAATTGTTTATGATCATAATTAATTAACAAATTAATTGCTTATGACCAAGGAATAAAATATCGATGATATCGGATATATCGGTAGTTCAAAAATACGGAAATTTCGATGGAAATATCGGGATATTATCGATATTTCGGTCCATGTTGTCAATATTATCGATATTTTGGTTCATGGATATCTAAAATATCGATGGTATCGGAAATATCGGTAGTCCAAAAATATGAAAATTTCGTGGAAATATCGAGGATATTATGGATATTTTATTCCTTGCTTATGACCATAATGATTTTGGTATACTACTTACGTTACCTTTTTTTCTTTTTCTTCTTCTTTTAATTGCATCCATGATTTTGTATATTAACGTTGTCTTTTTTTTTTCTTCTTTTAACTCAAAAAAATCGTTGGCTTTCTTTCTTATTGTTTACGACCTCTTTATTAGGTAAATTGAAGAAACCAAAAAAGGTATATTGAAAATAACAAAATACCTATATGTCGGGAAGATTATATATTATCTCATACTTCCCCTAATAATCAGGTACAATCCTATATTTACCTAGTAAGTTAAGTAAATAATCTCACATTTACCTAGTAATTAGGTACATAATCATATATTTACCTAGTAAGTTAAGTAAATAATCTCACATTTACCTAGTAATTAGGTACATAATCATATATTTACCTAGTAACCAGGTACATTAGAGCATTCTACCTATATATATATATATATACATATATTAATATAAAGCACATTAGCTCATAGTACCTATATATTAGGTACATAAAAATTTCATCAATAGTTCTCCTGTTTTTCTCAAGTTTTTTATTAGTTGCTATGCTTAAACACCACAAATCAACTTGATAAGTATTCAACATATTGTGTTTTCAATATTTGGGTGTTTACCTTATGCATAGGTAAATAATTTCATGTGGGTGCTTGCCTCATCGATTAGTATAATATGTGGGTCTTTACTTTTATTGATTAAATTGTATTTTATCCATATATTGGTAAATATTCACAAGGAAAGAATTCAAATTTTAAATTCTAAAATTCAATTACAATGAAATAATGCATTAAATTTGGATTTTCAATGTGTTTCTTTATTTACCTCAAAGGGTAAAATTGACACAACAAAAAAAAATAACAGTTAAAGGATCTGCATCTAGAACCAAAATGGAGAGGACTTAGCCTAATGACAACTAATCGTTTTGGACCTAAATCTAAGAAGCCCTTTTTTTCCTCAACAACCCCATATTTTATTTCCATTTTTTTCATTGTGGATTACGATTTTAGGAAACAATTTGCTTGAAATAAAAGTTGTCGGCACTAGTGTAGTGGTTTGGAGCATGCTCCACCCAGGCAAGATCCTGAGTTCGAGTCCTAACATCAGTGTAGTGAGTGTGAGTTTAGTATATTATCGCCCCTCTCAATAAGAAAGGTCCTCAAAAAAATTGTAGGCACAAATCTTTCTAAAATATCTTAACAGATGACACTTTTTAAGGACAAAATATATAGCCCAAATGTCAAGGTGCATGCATGCCTTAGCTTAGCTGGTGATGTAACCTAGCTAGGTGTCATCTTGTAATCTTAAAATTTGAGATAGAATGATATCTTCAAGAGATTGCCATTTGATATATAAGTGAATGAGTGGAAATGCAAGGACCTTATTTTCTTCAATATAAATACTCTAATCATGTTTCAGTTTTCTGACGGCATCACAGAACATAAATTTTTTTAGGAGTGGGCTAATATTTTTCTTGAATTTGGGACTCCCAAGAAAAAAAAATATATAACATCTTTTAAAATTTTTTAAAACGAAAAAATAACATATTCTTTTTCTATATATATATAAATCTAAAAAACCCTTTCTCCTTCTCTCCCCTTCTTGCTAACCCTGATAAGTATTATATTGCGCTAGAGTAAGGAATAGAAAATAAGCCGAATAGAAAGAAGAATAAAAAAAAATGATGCAGATAGAAAGAAAAAAAAAAGAAGAGAAAAGAAGTAGAAGAGAAAATGACGAAGAGAAGAAGAAGTCAAGGCAAAAGACGAAAAAGCAGCAAAATTTGATTTGACAGCATGTCGAAAGGAGAGGTAGGCTAATGTTTGTGGGAGTATGAACAACATTGTAAAATTTGCACCAAACTCTAGTATTTTTAAATCTTGCACTGGTATATAGATCTGTCCTTCGTAGGACAGACACATACGAAACAAACTGTGAAAGATATTTGAAAAACAAAATGCTCTTGACTGCCATGGGATTGTGTTCTCACTCTTTATCACTTGTTTTTAGACATTTTCATGTATCTATAGACTATTCTACATGAGTGGAGCTGAATTTGATGTATAAGGAATTATTTTCTACTTTGACTGTTTGTGTTGAAATTGGTATTAAACTTCTCTGGTTTTTAAGAAAAACAAATAACAGAACAAACAAAAGAAATCTTTTAAGCAACGTATGCAGAGAAGAATTGAGTCATGCTCAGAGAGAATGAGAATGTTTCTGTATATTTTCTGTGTGTATGACTGAGCCAAAAAACATGCCTAAATGCATGACACAAACTGCCAAAAATAAAGGATCCTAAAATTTAGGATACAAGGACTCATCTCCAGCCATTCAAGGTCATTGGAGGCTAGGATTCTTACACCTAGGCTAGAATTGGTTATCTCAAGATGCATAATTACACTAGAGAATACACCGAGAGCTTCCCAAAATAGAAAGATAACTAGCCGTTGGACTAACGGCTATTACCAAAAATAGAAAGGTCTTCAATTCTTCATTCTTCTCTTCATCAACTGCAGGATTGTCATCTCGCAGGATGATTCAAGCCTAGTATGCGAGCTTAATTCTCAACAGCCTCTCCTAAGCCGCTTAATCGGCTTGACTCCAAGCTTCGCCTTAAATAATTAAACGATCTTTAGGTGAGCTTTGTAAATATATCCGCCAACCGCTTCACTTCTGCAATACTTCACATCAATAGATCCTTCCCGCAAAGTCTCTCGGATAAAAATGATATTTCCTGCTTATATGCCTGGTTCTCGATGAAAAACGATTTTTGACCATCGATATTGCCTGACATGTTGTCACAAAACAATGGTGTTGCTTCTGTTTGCATTTCACCAAAATCATCCAACACAAACCTTAGCCATATAGCTTGAGCTGCTGCCTCGCCGCCGAGACATATTCGGCCTTCAGCAAGCTTGACAATGCAATCAGTGTTCTCGCTTGACTGAGGCCCATGAAAAACACCACTACCAAAATCGAATGCATACTCCCGATGTGCTTCGCTATCATCTTCACCGCCACCCAATCTGAGTCACAAAATCCAATCAAGACAAAGCATCCTTGTCCCTTGTAAACTCAATGCCATAGCCGATAGTGCCTTGAATGTATCCGAGGACCCTTTTGCAATTCCCATGTGCTTCTTTGTAGGACTATGCATGAATCTTGATAACAAACTGGCTGCAAACATTATGTCGTGCCTGGCTGCGCTTAAGTATAACAAACCGCCAACAATTTTCCTAAACAACCCTTCATCACCCAACTCACTTCCATCAATTTTCTTCACTTCTCACCGTAGGTAGAGGAATTGTCATGACTTACAATCCTCAAGACCAAACTTTGCAAGTAAGGACTTTGCATACTTGTTCATGGATAAATACCCCTTTATCACCAGAACTCCTATTCCCAAGAAGTGATGTAAAAGTCCTAAATCGCTCATTTTCATACTTGTGCATCATGTCCCTTTTAAACTTATCGAGGTGAGTACTACCGCTCCAAGATAGACAATATCATCAACATATATAGAGACAATGATCAGTTTTCCTTCTTTATCTCGACTCGCAGTATAGAGAGTAGCCTCACTAGTGCTTCTTTTAAAATTGGCACTGATGAGATAAGTGTCAATTTTTTCGCTATACCAAGCTCTAGGAGCCTCGCTTCAAACCATAGAGGGCCTTCTTCAATTTATAGACCTTATGACTTGCATTCTTCACTTCAAAACCCTCTCGGTTGCTCAGCTGTAAACCTCCTCCTCAAGTACTCCATTCAAGAAGGCCGACTTAACATCTAATTGAAACAACTTCCTAACCCTTTGAGCTCGCAAGTGCAATCAAAGTTCTAATTGTGTCTAACCTTGCCACCGGGGCAAAGGTTTCATTATAGTCAATACCAAGTTTCGAAAGCATACCCTTTAGCCACAAGCCTAGCCTTGTGTTTTTGAACAGTTCCATCCAAATTCAAAGCTTAGTTTTGAACACCCATTTGACACCTATGATTGGTTTATCTCGTGCCTTTCTACCAGCCTCCCAAGTTCCATTCTTCTCAATAGTTTCAAACTCAAAGATCCATTGCTTCCTTCCATGCTCGTCTTCAATAGCTTCAAGGATAAGTTTCAGGTTCAATAATGGTCATATGACATCTTGCATAAATGTCTTCCCGTAGTTTTCAACTTGACTCGGGAGTGGAACTAGGTGTGGAATTTCAATCGCTATTACCATTCACATTCTCATGTACTCATCAACTCCAATTCCATCGTTGTGGTTCATTATTTTCACCTTCAAATTCATCTCCTTCAAGGTTGAGAGGAAATTTAACAGATTCTTCTTGATCATTCTTCCAATTCCATGACATATCCTCACCGAAAATTACACTCCTTGAGAGTACAATCTTCCTAGATTGTAGATCATACACCCTATAACCTTTTTCACAAACTCCATATCCCATAAACACTCCCTTTCTAGCCTTGTCATCAAATTTCTACCTCAAAGGTGATGGGACATGAGTGTAATGTATGCAACCAAACACTCTCTCGTGTGCTTGATTCCCGGCTTTCTTCCCGTGAATGCCTCAAATGGTGTTTTGCTTGACACAGATGTTGTGAAACATCTATTTTGAAGGTATACATCAGCTTACCAAATTTCAGCCCAAAAATCACAGAATACCTTTTTCTATCATCATGGACCTTGCCATTTCTCCAATTGTCCTATTTCTTCTCTCAAAGAACTCCATTTTGTCGAGGAGAGTAGGCAATGGTTAGTTGCCTCTCCATTCCCATGCTTGCACAATATTCTAGAAATTCATGTGAGGTGTATTCTCCACCTCTATCACTCCTTAGTTTTTTTAAACCGAATCCACTTTGCAATTCAACAAAGCTTTGAATTTCTTGAACACATTAAAGGCATCGATTTATTTCTAAGAAAGTATACCCAAAGACATTCTTGAGAAGTCATCAATGAATGTGATGAAGTACCTATTTCCTCCAATTGACTCATTTTGCATTGGTCCACATAGGTCTGCGTGCACTAGCTCTAATGGACACTTGCTCTCCATGCTTCCTCTTTGTCAAATTTTTCTCTATGGTGCTTCCTCAAATGCACCCTTCACAAACATCTTTCATTTCACAATCGTAGTCCAAGTACCATTTCCTTCTGCTGCATCTTCTTCATGCTAGCAAAGTTTAAAATGTCCAAACCTTCTATGCCAAATCCAAGAATCTTCAATCACAGATGCTTTTCTTGCGCAGTGTGATTGATTCTAGTGAAAGAGGAAAGCATCGATTTCTCCCATGACTACCTTAGCTACAACATTGCTAAGATTGCTATCATAAAAAATTATTGCCAAATTATCTCCAAATAAAACATAGTAACCATGCTCCATCATCCGCCTACACTCAACAAATTCTCATCCGCATCAGTGAACTAGCAAAGACTTCCTTTATATATCTCTTCCCATGCCGAAGTTTCAACCACAAGAGTGCCTTTTCTAGTTGCTTGCACAAGGTCTCCTCGTGCCCATTTTAACTTTGCAAGTCACAGATCTGTCTATATTTATTAGCACAGACTCTTGAGATGTCATATGATTGCCGCAGTACTATCCACAAACCAAACACTTTCATTTTTTCACACTTGCGCAGAGTGACAAGCATAGAACATGGTGCCTCGTGGATTACCTCTTCCTCCTTTGCACGCTTGGCCACTCTGCTTGTTACCTTCACGCCTTTGCAAAGATGACCAAAACGATTACACTTTCCACACTTAGGTTTCCCTTTGTATCTGCACACCAAAGTGGTATTTCCTGCACACTTGGCAATCGTGGTTTCACACCATCTTGATCACTTCCTTGCCTGTTTTGTGAATTGAAATCAAGTTATTCCAGCTTCCCAGAGCCATTGTTCCGGCTTAGGAACCATTGTTGTTGTTAAAGTTTCCACCTTGAGACCAATTTGAGCCCTTTTTATTTTGTCCCCCGCCACTTTTGATTTGGTCCGCCTGAGTTTTTATTAGTACCAGTGACTTGATTACTCCCAACCCCGAGATCGCTAAAAGCTTTCTCAGCCCATTCAATTTATCATTTTCATCATGCAAGTCTTCTCTTTTATCATAGACCTTGACAGATGCAATAACCTCTTCAACTCTAATATCATTCAGATCTCTAGTTTCTTCAATAATAGCCACAATGGACTTATATTTTCTACTTAGACTCATCAAAATCTTTGCACAATTCTGCTTTTCAGTCACTTCTTCACCAAGAGATTTCCTGTGTTATTCACAGCTCCAAAAATCTAGTCAAATAAACATCTAGACTTTCACAATCGTCATTCTCATATACTCAAAATCTGCTCTAACTCGCATGAAGTTTTATAGCTCTTACCTTTTTATCTCCTCTATACTCTCTTCTCAAACTTCCCAGTGCTCCTTTGCGCTTCTTTCATTTCTGATTCGAGGAAAAAGTTCATCAGCTTAGTGCTCCTTGTATAAGACTCAATGCCTTGGCATTTTTGATCTTGTCTTCTCTCGAGATTGCAGGTGCTTCCATCGGAACTTGCTCAGCCTCACTTCCTTCACCTCCGCAGCCTTCTTCCTCCTCAAAGATCGGTTGTGGTTGTACTCCAACCTCTACTACATCCCATAGATCATATGCTATGAGGATAGTCTCCATTTTGATCGCCTCGAAAATCATAGTTTGAGCCATCAAACCGTGGAGTTCTTAAATCTCCACCGAAGAACTCCGAACCCACCATTTTGAGTGAATCTCAGTGAACCAAACAATAAAAGAGCAACCTTTATCCCTTCTAAGAGATTTCAAGTAAACTCCTTTCCTCACAAAGCTCACGCCCTCTCAAATTAGACCAGAGCTCGATACCATGTTGAAATTGGTATTAAACTTCTCCGGTTTTTAAGAAAAACAAATAACAGAACAAACAAAAGAAATCTTTTAAGCAACTTATGCAAGAGAAGAATTGAGTCATGCTCGTGAGAGAATGAGAATGTTCCCTGATATTTTCTCGTGTGTATGACTCGAGCCAAAAACATGCCTAAATGCATGACACACAAATCGCAAAAATAAAGGATCCTAAAATTTAGGATACAAGGACTCATCTCCAGCCATTCAAGGTCATTGAGGCTAGGATTCTTACACCTAGGCTAGAATTGGTTATCTCAATACAGACAATTACAGCTAGAGAATATAGCTGTAGAGCTTCCCAAAATAGAAAGATAACTAGCCGTTGGACTAACGGCTATTACCAAAAATAGAAAGGTCTTCAATTCTTCATTCTTCTCTTCATCAATCTGCAGGATTGTCATCTCAGATGATTCAAGCCTAGTATGCGAGCTTAATTCTCAATGCAAATTTGACATATGTTTACATATACAGAGTAAATTTGCAACGTCAAAGCAGAATAACCCCAAAAGTGACAAGTAATACACTGATAATGTCGTCGCTATTTATGTCTAAAACTCGGTAACAATGTTGGCTGCTCGAAGATTTAGGGTTTTTAAAAATTTAAAATTTAGGATTTAGGGTTTACGGCTGCAGGAATTTAGTCTTAAAGATAATGGGCAGTAAAGAAGAATTCGTTCTGGTTATCATTGGCCCATAGTAATCTTCGATGTGTTCTGTAAATCCTACGTACGTACGTAATCATCTAAAAACACTAACCTGAAACCATTGAATTATCTTTGGAAAAAGTCTTCTTCACCGTTTCTTTCGCACAACTACAATAGGAGACACTTTTCCGATTAGGTTTCCTACCCACAGGATAACCTATGAGGTGGTAGGGACCTTACAACTTTCTCTCTCTTCATGTGAAACCAAGATGAAAATCGGTTTATTTAATTTATAATACAAAACGAAGAATATACATATTGTTTATATATATGAAGCTGTTATTCTTCAATTGATCATGTAGTATTTAATGAATTAAATGAGGCATTCCCACTGATCATGAATCAGGTCCTTATCAAGATATGGAAACTGCCGACACCCAATCAACTAATTGTGGTCAACAAAAAAAAGAATAGTGAGAAAACACATAAGAGATAATGGCTTTTGAGGTGTGCGATCATTTTTTTTAAGACCTTTTTTATTGTGAGGGGCGATAGTATACTTAACTCACACACGTGTAACTGGGACTTGAATCCAGAATTTTGCCTAAGCAAGTAATTACTCCAAACCACTACACTAGTGAGTCGTTTACCGATTGTTTTATTAATTAATTGAGGAGTTACTTGTTCCCATTTGCAAGAGCTTTTCTAACTGGGTTCTCGGAAAATTACCTGTAGAATATAATAAAACTTGGACAAAAAAAAATTAAAAATTTCAATATTATTCTTTAAAATTATAGTCAACGAAATAAGTGTCACTGTAATATTCTGAATGTTCCATCTATATATCTAGTATATATTATTATTGGTTCAGAGTTCATCTCTTGGTCAACTTTCATTTTGATGATCAACATGTTGTTGTCATGTATTTGACCAAGTCATCAACATGTGTGTATTCTTTCTACACAGCAACTAGTTTATCATCCTCAAGTAAACTAGAGATGCCACCGGGAGGGCATACGTGCCAGAATCTGAAGACCCAAGTCCTTCTTATGACCCATTCTGGCCAGGAAATAAAACATAAAATAGAGAGAGAGAGACTATGATTCCACCAACAGAAAAATGGTGATGTGACAAATTATGTAACAAATCAAAGCGAAGCTGAGGCTTTTCTGAAATTAATCAAGATTGGGAAAAGTGCGATTATGCAGCTGACAAAAAAATGGATTTTTTTTTTTTATGGAGATTATTCAAACCCAAGAAACAAGAGCATAAAACTGAGCAACAAATCAAAAGACATTGAACTTTTTCTCAATTCCACCATCATGGTTTGGGAGTAAGACCAGCCTTGAGCTTTTGAATGGTGGCCACATCAGTCTTCAAGGTCAAAGCCAATATATTGCCATCAATTCCCGTGGTGAACAAAGTGCTGGGAATTGAAACAGTTCCGGCATTTGCGCTCCCAAAAGCAGAAATCGCCAGAGCTGGTTTTTGTGCATCAGCATTGTGCTGGTAGTGCACTTCCCTTGGGGAACACAAATAGATCCCCAGCTTGAAGTGTCTGCGTAAAGAGGTTGTTTTTCGTGTCAACAAACCCGACTTCAAGGGTACCATCGACTAGGAAGAGGAACTCAGCGGAGCGACGATGAGTGTTTGGGGGTTCGTAGTGCCGGATGGGAATTGAAGGATGGTATATGCGACACACTGGCCATTGAGAGCTGGAAACTCTGCCAAGGTTGCCTTCAATGCCAGTGAATGTGAAGAAGTTTGCATCTACCGTTGTGGTTGGAGCCACTATAAAGTCGCTTGCAATGTCGGGGTCTCCGGCCATTGCCGTTTGAATGACAGCGAACGCGGAGATTATAAGTAGTGAGAAGAATTTAGGGGTGGAAGTCAAGGACGTCCATTGATTTTGGAGGTCCCGTGCAAAGAGAGATGTTGAGAACTTATATACAACTAAATAAAATTTATAATCCATAAATAGAACCAAACGCACCCTTAATGACATCAATTACATCATCATCCATAAATAGAAGAAACCGATACTTAATAAAGTCAATTACATTTATTTTCTTATATACAAAAAAAATCATAATACAAACAAAATTGCAAAAGACCCACTCTCTCGATTTTTAAATTGATTATTAAACATATTCATTCATCAATTTGATTTAGGCAATCAAAGCAGTAGTATAAATTAAAACACGTTAAAACAAATTTGGTAAAAAAAAATTCAGATATCATATTGGGTTAGGAAATTGATTGATAAAAAAAAAAAAAAAAAAAAGGAGACCCATTTGTTGTTTCTCAAATGAAAGGACCCTTTAAAAAAAAAAAAGTGAAATCTAGAGAAGTAAAGGTCTTTCTTGGTTTCTTTTATAAGTGGGCCTAAAAACATTTGGGCCAGGCCTGTTGGAAGTGCTTGAGGCCATGTTGATTTGTGAAAGTTGATTTATATATTTTTTGGTTTTGAAGAAATGTGATGATAAATGATTCTTGCTGCAGGCCTCTCTGATTCCAAGGTATGGGAGATGAAGATTACAATGTTTCTTGGTTGTGCAGTTTTACTAAGAACGTTGCAAGTTACAACTTTTGCTCATCTTCATCCCCACCAAATTAAATTAAATTTGACAACCACAACATTTGCTTATCTTCATCATCACTAAATTATAATGGAATATACCAATGTTGGTCTTAGGGCATAACTGAGGCTAGCCAGTGCAAGTTTTGCGAAAACAAAAATATCATTTTTATATTTGTTATAAATAAAATTGCAATTTTTTTTTGTCAATCTCTATTAACAAGTGGAAATTTTATTCATAATTCAGGAGGGGTGCATTAACAACATACATAATACTAGTAAGGGTGAGCATCAATTCTGCTAAACCAATCAAATCGTAACTGTTTCCCTCTTTTCGGCCGAAGTGGCCAATGGAATGAACTTTTTGTCATTCTTCTTTTTTGAGTGCGGGGCGTGCCACCACCAAGCCACTGATTGGCTTGAATGGAAAAGGTCGGATTGTTGTGTTTGCGCTTCTGACTTCTAACCAGCCGATTGATCGACTAAGCAAGGAACCTCCTCTTGGCCTAGGTTCTTTCACTTCCTCGGGGTCGAGGATGGTTAGGTTTCGTACGGATGTTTTTGTGATGTTTAGGTTTTTTAGTAAAAGTGATGCAATTAATTTAAAATGAATTTAAACTAATAACGATAATTAAAATGCAAGAAAAATGGATCAAAGCGATAAATAATATGAAATAAAGCAAGAACGAAATAAGAATGATAAGAACAATAAACTAAATTAAACTTGAAATTAAACTTAATGAAATTCGATAACAATGAAAGTAAAGGAATTGAAATAACTTGAATTTAAAAGACAAGGTAATATAAATTGCGAGAAATTAAACTTACACTAACGAAAGCGAAGAACTGATCTAGTCTACTTGCTTGGAAAATAAAACCTAGTCTACGAATAGAAAAGTGAAAGACAAAAAGTAGGTTTTTGTGTCTGATGTCGAGGGTCCTTTCTCTTCATCTGATGGGGTTTATATAGGGTGATCCTCCACCCATGGGCTGGCCATTAAATGGCCCGAAGGTCAACTTCATTCAGAATCCTGCCTTGTGTGGCTTCCTAAATCCACGGAAGTGATTTGCATGAGATTATCGGAATGAAAATCTGATTCCTTGATTCTCTCCTTTTTAGGAATGTTCCAGATTTACATCGATTTCTTTGATTGCTTTCTTGAAGTAAATCTCCTCACGTGCATGAAAACATTCGGAAGTTTTGGATCTACTCCAGTGGGTTGGGCTTGGACCTCCGAGAATTTGGCTTGACATCTGGTGAGATAGAGTTCTAGTCATGATTGAAAACCATCACTTGAAGTTGGATAACTTGAAACCCAATAAATCCAAATGAATTTTTAAGGTATCTTGATATATATAATATGCATCAATTATCACTTAAAACGTAATATATCTGTCAAATGGGTCATTTAATGGCCATTGAGAATACCCAAACCACAAGGCCATAATTTAATATATGTAACGATTCTATTATATATATAATAATAATAATAACAATAATATACTAACATACCGAATTGGCCATTTCAAAGGCCATTGAATTGGCAATATAATATATAATGGCCTCTTAGAGGCCATTGAGTTGCCAGGCCATAAGGCCATGATTTGCAATTCAAGGCAAAGGCCTATGTCAACCCGTAAGGCCATGATTTGGCCTTCTTAATTATACTATTTCTCATATATATATTAATACAATCGAAATTGGCCAATTTGAATGAAAGGCCATCTTTTGGCCAGTTGAATTTGTGAAGGTCAATTCGTACTGGGCAAAGGCTGGTTTGATATTTAAATATTAAATAATTCATACATAGCTAATGACCATTCTAGCTTCCTAGCCTTTTGGTCAGTTCGAAAAAAACCAAGATGAGCCCACGTGGGTTTTGTCATGTCACCAACTCCTTTCATTATCCATTCAACTAAAGGTCCTAGCCACACAAACAATTCCAGCTGTACCTCTATTCTTTGGCCAGCCCAAGACTTCAACCATGACAACACTCCATTCTTCAAACAAATTATACCAGTCGCACCCATCCTCCTTTTCTAGCCGACTCACAGACCCCATCCACATAAAAACATCTCCAACCAATTCAAAACCAGCCCACTCTTTTCCAGCCAACTGCAAGCATTTCATTTATGGATGATTATTGACCACAACATACATATATATATATATATATTAAAACATTTGCCTTGTTGTGTAAATGGTCCTTGACCAATTACCTCCGTCATCAGCATAAAGGTTTGGCTACTAATAGCCAACTATCCAATTCCCACACATTCTTCGGTACATCTCCAGCCAAACTTTCACTCTCTATCCGACTCACAACACCAATAGCATAAGAACTCTTCCAGCCAACAAAAGCTCCAGCTGCTATCTCACCAGCCACACTTCTCCAGTCAACTCAAGATCAACTCCAGACCAACCACCTCAAGACCAGCCTCCTTAAGACCAGCCGACCCACTTCTCCATTCAGCCAACTCAAAAAACCAGCCACACCTCAAAAGGCCACCTTTTCCCACCTTCAGCCAACTTCAGAAGGCCGACTTCAAAAGGCCAACTTCTGGCTAAATCCATTATTTATTATTTGGTTATTGCTATTATAAATAACAACATCTTTGTTTTGGCTAGGCCTTTGGGTTTCCACTTGACTTGGCTTGGATTTTAGACCACACCCAAACAGTAACGAATTAATGAAGCAAGCTGCTATTCATGCTAAGGTAGAATACTTCATACTCGGGAACGTGCTACCTACGACGACCCACATACCATCTGTACCCCTAACAACCACAAAACTCCCAAAGGACAAACCGCTATTGTTCTTCTAATGATGCACCACGCAGTCACAATTTTAAAGGAAAGGAGGGTTATCAACTGTCTTTCGATAACACCAAGCATGGTAAAGAACGGTCAAACCAGAATTTTCTTCGACTCTTATCGTTCTGGTGGCCACGCGTTACAAAAACATGGCGAACTTGCACCTTTATCGTTCTAACCCAAGCCACAGTTTGAAGTCTTCACCACACTCAACTTCACTTATGAGCAGGTCTTAGTCAATGAGGCATTGATGATACCTAAGCCTCCTATCAGAGGGCTAACTAACAAACCCGTGGCTGATAATGATGTCTTCGGCCTCTTCCACCAGTTTAACGGTCGCGACACAGTCTTGCATCACCCTGTGAAACATTACTGAAGTCCTTATTCGGGAGGGTAAGCTCGACATGTATGTGACCCACACCACCCTGCCGAACTTACTCACCAACAACAGATCAACATGATTTCCACTATCAGTGACGGACCTACTTTAGTTGTCACCTCTCACTGATTCATGAAGCATTACGTCAGCTCTTCCTCTGCACATTAGGTCTTCAGTGCCGAGCATGGGCTTATGCTAAAAAATGTCAAAGCGAGGAGGAAGAGCGCATTGTCATTTTTCCTAATGACGATCCCCTGATCATTCAGGCATACATTTCTAATTTTGATGTTGCAGGAGTGCTCATTAACATTGCTAGTTGCATTAATGTCATGTTCGCCGAAGCTTTCAATACCCTCCAAGTGGATTATCACTTGATTAATCGGCACATTACAGCCTTAATTAGCTTCTCTGGCGATGTTGTCAAACCCATCGACAACATCAACTTGCCTATCGCCATTGGTACATCATCAATTTGCCTATCACCATTGTTGACTGTTCTATCACTTACAATGTAATCTTAGGGCACACGGTCTTGGCATAGATGTGCATCTTCATATCCACACACAAGTTGATGATGAAGTAATTTATGAGACAAAAACTAAGGGGTAACCAACTCAGCACTCGTAGTTGCTATGCTTCGGTTTGAAAACAAGCTCCACACTAATCTCATTGCCTTCATGCAACAAAATGCCGAAGTATTTGCAGATCAGGCGTACACATACGTCATTGAAGCCAACCTTGAGTAAATCCTAGCCATCCTGGATATGAAGGTGCCGAAAACAGTGAAGGACTTCAAGAGCCTTACTGGACGTGTTGTCGCTCTTACCAAATTCATTTCTAAGGCTACCAATCGGTGTGCCCCATTCTTCAATGGTAACAAGCACAACATCGTCTGGACTCCCAAATGCAACAAAGCCTTTACTGAACTTAAGAACTACATGAGTAAGGAAGCACTCCTATCTAAACCGGAGTATGGAGAGTCCCTTACGATCTATTTATCTGTCTCTTCCAATGTCGGAAGCACTCCTATCTTCCACTGCCGTTAGCTCTGTCTTAAAATGAATCATAGATTCATAGCATACACAAAGAGCATTGGAAATTTGTAATCTCTAGTAGTTGTAAATCAAATTGTTGAATTCAATTGAGGTTGACAATACAAACAACACTATTTATAGTGAAAGAATGATGTCGATATATGTCCAAAAGAAAATTAATGCATAGTTCGCTGTATGACATAACATTCCATAGTTAAATTAAAATCAATACATGTTTTTTTTATTATTGTTCATCAATTTTTGTAACTTAAAGAAATACTAGCAATTAATTTGAGTACTCAAAATGTGTTGGCTTATACACAATAGTAATAACAGACAATGTGCAATAGATGAGCAGAACATGAGAGAGTCTAGAGAACATGTTGTAAAGACCTCTTAAAACCTTAAAAAGGAAAAGAATAGTTTTACCACAAATAAACTTGCAACACAATATAAAGTTTAGAGAAGACATTTTTGAAGCTTCTCTAGACCTAAAATTGTTTTCATCATCGTCTACCCATGGGCTGGCCATTAAATGGCCTGAAGGTCAACCTTCACTCAAAATCTTGCCTTGTGTGGCCTCCTAAATCCACGGAATTGATTTGAATGAGATTATCGGATTGAAAATTTGATTGCTTGATCCTCTCCTTCTTAGGAATGTTCCGAATTTATATCAATTTTCTTGATTGCTTTCCTAGAATGGATCTCGTCACGTGCATGAAAACATCCGGAAGTTCTGGACCTACTTTTGTGGGTTGGGCAGACTTGTCTTGACATTTGGTGAAATAAAGTTCTAATCTTGAAAAATTAATCCAATAATGTTGGAGTGGCTGAAAATTACTTATTGTAAACTTAAGATCAATTACCACCATTCATCAAAATCTAATAGCAATAATTAAAACGAATTATTTATATAATATATATATATATATATTAACGTAGTATGAAAACTGATGACTACCAGGCCACAAGGCATCAATTGGTTTGGTTGGCCAAATGGCCATTCAATCTACATAAGGCCAACTTGGCCTTTAATGTTTTAGTGAAAATCGTTCTGACCAATCCAGCTTTCTTTGGATTGTCAAACATGCACACTGACTCATCCAAAGTACTTGACTTCAGCTCACTTTACACACACTGCTTTAATAGCAACTATCCACGCAAGTACTTCAATATCAGCGGGCCAACGTTTGGCCTCCTGGATAAAACCATTCTTCAATCTACTCAAAGTCCCAAGCATCTCCAGCCGATTAAAAACCAGCCGCACCTCTATTCTTTTTCAGCCAACCCAAAATCCAGCCACACCTCAAAAGGCCACCTTTTTCCACTTTCAGCCGACTTCAGAAGGCCATCTGCCAACCTCAAAAGGCCAGCTTCAAAAGGCCAACTTTTAGCCAAGTTCAAAATGTCATTTTGGTTTATAATATATATATATAGCAATTGACTAATGGTTTTCACCAAACTGATCAACATAAAAGTTGGCTATTTGAATAGCCAACTATTCAAATCAAAACCAAGCATTAGCATGTGGACCAACCTTGGCCTTCTTGATGTTTCTTTTGGGAATCAAACCTTAAACCGCTCAAGGAAGACCTTCGATCTTGCTGGAGAGACTCCGGCTGATTTTTGGTGGTGAGAATCCTACATCTTCTTAAACCCCTTGGCTGACCCCAAGCCAAGCTTGTGGGTTTTGCCATTCAATTTATTTATTATTTTGTTTTGGCTAGACCTTTGGGTTTCCACTTGACTTGGTTTGAGATTAGGACCACTTGACTTGGCTTGGATTTTAAACCACACCCAAACATTTCCCCCTCAATTCTTTTAGCCTGAAGTTAAGGCATGGGTAAATGAATTGAAATTTGGAACTTTCAATTTCTCAAATGTTGGTTTCTAAGAATTTTTGCTAGGCCATTAATTGGCCCATTCTAAATTTAGCTAAATTTTCTTTGTCCATAATATTTGGTTGAACTGGTTGATTTGTTTAGTTTGATGGATGTTTTGGCCATTACTTGGCCTATTTTGTACCGAACCTATTTAACATATCAATATACATGATGTTGCTCGGATTGTTTACTTTACTTCAAAAGTCTCACCCATCTAACAAGGTAACTTCAAAGTTTAGCCAAGTCTAAGTATTCTAATAGATTATTTCTCCATCATTTCCCAAGCCGTTGGGTAATATTTTTTCAAAAATCGGCCATTAATCCGTGCATCATGGACTTGACCATTTTGGTCGCTCAACTTATAGGCTCCTTTCCCTAAAACTTGGTTAATGAGGAATGAATTTTCCCAAGTCGGAGACCACTTGACAAACCTAGGATCCTTGGACCCGACCGGAAGGATGATCTTTCATACCAAGTCACCAACTCCGAAACTTTTGGCCCTAGTTTTCTTGTCATATGCTCGGGCCACCGTTTCTTTTTGGTCCTTCAACTTGTCCAAGGCATCCAACCTTACTTCGTCAAGGTCATCCAACTCTTGCGCCATGGCTTGGTTGTACTCATCCTTACTCCACTCGTCATGACGAGCCACCCTGAATGATCTAACTGATATTTCGAGGGGAAGGACGGCATCGTGATCATATGTGAGCGCGAATGGAGTTGTTCCCGTACCAGACCTTCTCGAGGTCCTATATGCCCATAGGGTGTTAGAGAGTAGGGAATGCCATTCTTTGGGGTTATCCTCGATCATTTTTTCCAAGATCCCCTTTATAAATTTATTGCTAGCCTCAGCTTGGCCATTCGATTGAGGATTATATGGAGTGGATTGCACCATTCTAACTCCCCAATTTTTTGCGACTGCTTGGACAGCTTCTCCCATGAAAGCCGTTCCTCGATCAGTCATGATGGACTCAGGAAGACCGAATCAATGAATGATATTTTTCTCGATGAATTCTATCACCTCGGCTAGTTCTGTTGAATAAGTGGCTCACCAATGATGTAATGTGAATGAGAAAACAAGTTGCGGCAACAAATGAGTTGCTTTGAAATCTACTCCAGCTGTCAAGATATTTCAATTATGAGATATTTGTAGATACTTTTTGCCACCCCAATCTTTAATGAAGATAGAACTCATTAAAGAAATAAGGTGGCTGCCAAACTGGTTGGACTCATGTGATTGAGTTGGGTGATGGAAACCAAATCAATTAGGAATTGAGTTAACACTTTGGAAACAAGTGGAGGTGGCAACCAATTCAAGTGAGAATTGAGTTGCCATGCTAGAGGTGGCAATCAATTCAAGTTGATTGAGTTGCCATGTTAAGCTAGTTTTTTGGATAGTTGTCTTTGATATTTTCAGATTGTTCTCTATATAAAGAGTGAGAACTATCAAGAGGAAAATAAGCTAGAACACATATAAACTTGTTAGGAGAGAGTTTCACAAGAGGCATCAAAGGGTTTGAGCTAGGTGAGAGAAAAGTGAGCTAAGTGAGAAAGAGTAGTGAGCTAAGGGGTTTATCTTTATAAACCAAAGTTGTTCATATCTTTTCTTAGTGAAATTTCTCAAGGGATCACCAAAGGGGATGTGGGCAATTGCTGAACCTCTATAAACACTTGTGTTATTTCTTACTTGTTTATTTTCTAGTGTGTGAGTTTTGGTTCATCCTAAACACTTGTGTGTGCTTGTCATAAATCCATTGAGAACAAGGTCTTGGGGTGTTTAAATTGCACAACAAGTGGTATCGAGTATGAGTTGGCAGCACACTCTTAGTTTCTTAAGAGTGCTTGCAAGTGTTTGAGATGGGGGATGACAGGAAAAGCTGGAGGTGGGAGCAGCTCACATCGATTGAAGTTACCACAGGTGGTTAGCATGAAGGTGGAGTTGAAGCCGTTCACCGGCAAGGAGAACTTCACGCTTTGTGAGAGAAAGGATGAAGTCGGCCCTTACACAGCAAAACCTCAGTGTTGTTTTGGAAGGCAAGGAGAAGAAGCCGACATCCATGACGGACGCGGAGTGGAGTGTTCTAGCGAGTTGGCTAGAGGAGCCCTCGAAAACTACATCACGGATGAGGTGCTCATCAACGTGATGCAGGGCACAACTTGAAGCAAACATGGGAGAAGCTTGAGCAAATGTTTGCAGGGGAAGTCGTTGTCGAATAAACTCTTTCTCAAGGAAAGAGCTCCTCAATCTTCGGATGGAGGAGGGAGAAAAGCTAATGGAGCACCTAAGC
Source organism: Prunus padus (assembly GCA_024362665.1). Classification (NCBI taxonomy): domain Eukaryota; kingdom Viridiplantae; phylum Streptophyta; class Magnoliopsida; order Rosales; family Rosaceae; genus Prunus; species Prunus padus. Next base: position 10,021,772 of record JANFAM010000015.1, read on the forward strand.
AACTTTAATAGGTGTGTTGCGGTTGCGAGAGGATGGAAGTGACATATAATACAGAGGATAAGGCTCTTATGTTCTTGACATCCTTACCTCTGTCCTATAAGCACTTCCGCACGACGCTAATGTTCGGGAAGAGCACTTTGAATTTTGAGGATGTGGTGCAAGATGTTTTGACGCATCACAGGATGTCCCAACGTTCAAAGGAGAGCTCAAGATGCAGGTTTGGTTACGAGACCAACCGTTCAAGCAAGCGTGGAGGCAAAAGAGGCAATCGAGGAATGATAAATCCGAGGAGACAATGAAGGCTGCTTGAGTGTGGATCTTCGGATCATTGGAAGCAAAATTGTCCAGTATGGAAGGAGAAGCTAAACAAGATGAAGAATGCCGAAAGTTCAAGCGCAGCCAACGTGTCTATTGGAGACACATATGATGAACTTTTGACGGTTACGGAGAAGAGTAACGGGGAAGTCATGGCAAGTTCTTCGGATGAGCGTTCTACTTCATTTTGGATTTAAAGATTCCGGGTGTTCCTATCATGTGTGTTCAAATAAGTTGATGTTTGACACATATGAGGCTAAGAAGGCAAGTAAGATTATGTTGGGAGATAAAACTACATGTAAAGTTTTGGGCATAGGGACAATAAAGATCAATAGGCTAGATGGTGATGTTTGTAATCTTAGTGAGGTAAGGTTTGTACCTATACTAAGAAAGAATTTAATTTCTCTTGGCTCTTTGAATAGAGAAGGATATTCATACGAGGCCAAAGGAGGAATGCTCTTAATCACACAAGATTCAGTTGTGGTTATGAGGGGAGAAGTTCAACCAAACAACACATACCAGCTTTTGGAGGGGTACAACTACGGGTGGAGCGAAAATTCTACCAAGGAAGACTCGGATGAAAGCAAGGCCGATTCGGGTGTGTCTTGTACCAAAGAAAGAGCAAGCAAAAGATCTTATTGTCAAGGAGCCAGTTCAACATAATGTAGTTGCAGGTCAGCTCAAGACAAGTTGGGCAAATAAGGTTAATCAAGGTTTTCTTGGTTGTGAGTTCATCATCAAGGATGCTTGATTTCAAAGGTGTAGAAGTGGCGGAGGTCCACAAGGTGAAGTCAAGACAAAGGGATGATAGGGAGAATGTTGTTGAAAGGAAGCTTCTTGCCAAGGTGGTCATGGAAGAAACTCCACTTGAGGTGGAGCTTGACACAAGGGCTGAAAAAGGAGGGTAACAACAACAAACTCACAAAGTGGTTCTACTTGAGGGTGGAGCTATCATCAATTGCAAGGTTCAGCCCAAGGAATCCATCAAATTGCCTCTAGGTTTTGGATGGATGGACGAAGGATTCAACTACGTTTGAGTGCTTAGAGGAGTATGAAACGGGAGAGTTGGATGGGTGCATTGATGAAGAAGAAGGATTCCGAAAGGAGTCAGTTCTTGAATTCGGGAGCAAGAAGTGTTTGCATGCGGATTTGCTGAACAAAGTTGGTGTGCGAGTTTGCATACAAAGGGGGAACTCTCTTCTACACGAGAGGTCCAGGTTTCTCAAGTTTTGGCTTGGGTGGAGCACCTTCCTCCAAGAGGTGTGTTGAGGCAAGGAGTTACTTGTCAAGGTGGAGCTCTTGGGAATTACTTAGACGATTTCCAAGAGATTGAAAGAGGTTCTTGAGGTCAATAATTGTTCACAGGTGATGGATGGTTAAGCGCCAAGGTGGAGATTGTTGAATAAGTGGCTCACCAATGATGTAATGTGAATGAGAAAACAAGTTGCACAACAAATGAGTTGCTAGAAATCTACTCAATGTCAAGATATTTCAATTATGAGATATTTGTAGATGCTTTGCACACCCCAATCTTTAATGAAGATAGAACTCATTAAAAGAAATAAGGTGGCTGCCAAACTGGTTGGACTCATGTGATTGAGTTGGGTGATGAAACCAAATCAATTAGGAATTGAGTTAACACTTTGGAAACAAGTGGAGGTGGCAGCCAATTCAAGTGAGAATTGAGTTGCCATGCTAGAAGAGGTGGCAATCAATTCAAGTTGGAATTGAGTTGCCATGTTAGCTAGTTTTTTGGATAGTTGTCTTTGATATTTTCAGATTGTTCTCTATATAAAGAGTGAGAACTATCAAGAGGAAAATAAGCTAGAACACATATAAACTTGTTAGGAGAGAGTTTCACAAGAGGCATCAAAAGGGTTTGAGCTAGGTGAGAGAAAAGTGAGCTAAGTGAGAAAGAGTAGTGAGCTAAGGGGTTTATCTTTATAAACCAAAGTTGTTCATATCTTTTCTTAGTGAAATTTCTCAAGGGATCACCAAAGGGGATGTAGGCAATTGCTGAACCTCTATAAACACTTGTGTTATTTCTTACTTGTTTATTTTCTAGTGTGTGAGTTTTGGTTCATCCTAAACACTTGTGTGTGCTTGTCATAAATCCATTGAGAACAAGGTCTTGGGGTGTTTAAATTGCACAACAGTTACTTGCTTTAGTGGGATGGCCTCTACCCACTTCGTGAAGAAGTTGGTGGCCACCAAGATGTATTTGTGGCCTTTGGACGACTTCGGGTGAATTTGACCGATCACATCCATTGCCCAACCTTTGAAAGGCCAAGCATTCACGATGGGGTTCATAGGTCCAGCCGGAACATGTTGAACCATACCATGCCTTTGATAATCTTAGCACCCTTTGGCATACTCGATGCAATCTTTGAGGATGGCTGGCCAATAGTAGCCATGCCTCCTCAAAAGCCATCTCATATTGATGTCGGCTTGATGAACTCCACATATGCCTTCATGAACTTCAGTCATGACTACAAGTTGTTCTTTCTTGCCTAAACATTTCATGAGTAAATCATCAGAACCTATGCGGAAGAGTATCTCATCCCTTATCATGTAATGTCGGGCCCTCCGCGGAACTTATTGGCTATGTGGTCCATTTGGGGCTTTCAAATAAGATACGATATCATGCCTCCAGCCATGGAAGACCTCCGACCTTGGCCTTCTTGATATTTATTTTGGGAATCAAACCTTAAACTGCTCAAGGAAGACCTCCGATCTTGCTGGAGAGACTCCCGCTGATTTTTGGTGGTGAGAATCCTACATTCTCTTAAACCCCTTGGCTGACCCCAAGCCAAGCTTGTGGGTTTTGCCATTCAATCTATTTATTATTTTGTTTTGGCTAGACCTTTGGGTTTCCACTTGACTTGGTTTGAGATTAGGACCACTTGACTTGGCTTGGATTTTAAACCACACCCAAACAAACCCAATACTAACAGCAGCTAGCTTCAAAGGAAAAAAGGGGTTAGAGTTGATTGTCTGTAAGTCTGCATGTTTTAAAATAAAAATAAAGGTTTTACTGCTAAAAAACGTACAGCACGGTTTTTGCTCTCTCAAAAAAGAAAACAGAAAAAAGAAAAAAGGTTTTATTCCTTAAAACGCGCGTTCCAACTTAAGTGAAATTGAAAGCCCAACAATGAGACGACGTCGTCTCAGAGAAAACCTAAAACAAACAAAGACGCGCTCTCTTCTTCTTCCTCGCGCAGTAGCGCCGCTTCTTCGTCTTCCTCGCGCAGCAGAGCCTCATAGACGACGACGCTTCCTCATCTTCCCCAGACGACGACGCCTCACAGAATTTTCACAGTAGCGCCGTATCGGGAACGTATATCGGAGACGTATCGGACGGTCAAACTGTCGGAAAAGTCCACGATTCATAGCGGTATCGGATACGTATCGCACGCGTATCGCCGTATCCGATACGAGCATACCCCTCAAGACTGACGTATCGCTGCAACACAGCCATACACACTCCCATGGGGACCCCAAAGAAGATCAAGAAGAAGCAAACTCCAGAAACCCAATTCCACTCCTCCCTCACTCTCTGCTCGAAGCACAAAGACTTGCCCGGCGCAATCTCTCTATACGAATCCGCCGTCTCCCAAAAGACACACTTCAACCACCACCACTTCAACACTCTCCTCTACCTCTGCTCAAACTCTGTCAGCGACCCCTCTCTGAAGCAATTGGCTTTGGACAATGGCTTCCGCGTCTTCGACCAAATGTTGTCTGTCGGAACGCTTCCGAACGAGGCCACGATCACCGCCGTGGCCCGGCTCGCCGCCGCCAAAGGGGACGGCGATTACGCATTTGGCCTGGTGAAGGGTATGGATAAGTATAATGTGTTGCCGAGGTTGCGCACGTGCGACCCAGCGCTGTTTTGCTTTTGTGAGAAATTGGAGGCGGAGAAGGCGTATGAGGTGGAGGAGCATATGGGTATGGTGGGGGTGAGCTTGGAGGAGTCGGAGATTGCGGCGTTGCTGAAGGTGAGTGCGGAGACGGGGAATGGGGAGAGGGTTTATGGTTATTTGCATAAGTTGAGGAATGTAGTGAGGTGTGTTGGGGGATCAACGGCAAAGATCATTGAGGATTGGTTTTTGGGTGGAGTGGCTTGTGAGCTGGGTGTAGCGAATTGGGATTTGGGTGGGGTGAAAGAGGCGGTTTTGAGGAATGGAGGAGGGTGGCATGGGCAGGGATGGATTGGGAAGGGGGTTTGGGATGTGAGGAGAGCCAATGCGGATTTGAGCAGCAGCCAGTGTTGCTCTTGTGGTGAGCGTTTGGTTTGTGTTGACATTGATTGTGGGGAGACCCAGAGGTTTGCGGAGTCGGTTGCTGCTTTGGCAATGGAACGGGAGGTTAAGTCAAATTTCAGTGAGTTCCAGGTGAGCCAAATATTTTGATTAGTCGAATTTGCCATGTTTTTTTTTTTTGTTTTTTGTTTTTGCAATTTGAATTTATGTAATGGACAGAGACAATAGTATCACATTTGTTTTAGATTTATAATGCGAATGTTCTGTTTTTGTTTGGGGTGCTGGTAACGGGATAGTGGATTTCATGGTTTCAAATTTGAGGAATTGAGAGCAGAGTTCAAGATTTCAGAAGATATGGATGAACATGTTATATTCTGATGCTGGTTCCCCACAATGTATAAGGACATTCTTGTTTCTGATAGATAAGTTGGGATTTTAATGATAAAACATGCAGGAACTGGGATACTTTCCTGTTTATTAGGTTGTCATATTAGTGGTAGATTCATAGATTTACTGTACTTGTAAATGTATAACAGGGTTTATGTGATTTTCGTAGTACTTTTCATTACCCCAAAATGACAGACTCACATCAAGTGTAACGATGACAAGTAGCCTTCCACACATTACTCAAAGTCATAGCATTAATTAGACCTCTTTTATTGTCCCAACTAACTTCCTAAACTCCCAAGGATGACCCTTTCCTAGGTACAGCAAAGTTTATAATTATTTGAAGCTTCTAGACCTCTTGACTTATGTGACTCCTTTTCTTGAAACTCTCTGAAGCATTTATTCATTCCTGTGGGCTGGGTATTACTTGAACTCCCAGTTTGGGCCTGCTGTCCAGATCAATTGGGCTGAGTTTTCAATTTTTTCTTAGTCCGGTTATAAACCTTAATGTGGGCCTGATTGCCCATCTGCATAATCTTTGGTGGTGTTTCTTTAATTTTTGATTGCATTGGCATTTAGTCTTGCACATTTGTTTGGCCTTGAAATGACAGAAATCAGATTTAATGAGATTTAGAGTTGTTAAGGCTATGAAGGAGATTAAAGTAGCAAATCCAATGTTTTTTTATGTGTTCAATTTGTTTATATTTGGGTCAACGTTATTTTGCGAACATATTGTAATTCTTATTTTCCCCAATGTCTTAATAAAGGATTGGCTGGACAAACATGCTGAGTATGAAGCTATTGTGGATGGAGCTAATATTGGGCTCTACCAGCAGAATTTTGCAGATGGTGGATTCAGTCTTTCTCAGGTTGTATATCTGAAGATGATTGTTGCTCTCTTATTTTGTCAATTTCTACTTTTATTTGATAGGCCCTTTAGCACGTTTAATCATGACTTATATTTCTGTTCTATATAGAGCAGCTTGACGCTGTTGTGAAAGAATTGTATAATAAGAGTGGAGAGAAATGGCCACTTGTTGTCATGCATAATAGACGTTTCCGGGGACTTGTGGAAAATCCTTCCCACAGAAAACTGATTGAGGAGTGGATGGATAAAGGCATTCTTTATGCCACACCAAGTGGTTCCAACGACGATTGGTATGAGCCTGAGATCCATTTCTTACCAAATGTTATTACTTGTTTCCTACATTTATGTTGATGAACTATATCAGCTCCACTGATTGTGCAAACTTTGGTTGAAAGTTTCTCTCTCTCTCTCTCTCTCTCTCTCCAGACTTTGGTTGCTCAAAACAGCAACACCAACAACATTCCCCTTTTAAGTGCTCTCTTAAAAAAAGAAGAAAAAAACATGTACATGGAATATTTTGAGAAAAAAAAACATGTATTTATGAAGTACCATTTCTCCCTCCGGTGGCCTGTGTGTTCATCACTTTAAACATCACGACTATTATGCTTGGAATACACAAATTAATTATTTGATATGACTCAGGTATTGGCTCTATGCTGCTGTGAAGCTCAAGTGCTTGCTAGTTACAAATGATGAAATGCGAGATCACATTTTTGAACTCCTAGGAAGCAGCTTCTTTCTCAAGTGGAAAGACAGACACCAAGTATGTGTTCTTGGATGACCTCATTGAACATCATATATTCTAAACTTATTAATTTGCTTTTTCAAATTTTATAGATGCTATCCTCGTTTTACTTACATTGCAAAACCTAGAAATTAGTTTATTTCCTAATATGGAAGAGTTCGTATGATTTTGCATGATGATATGAAACTCTTTGTATTAGCTCATTTTCAGTGCTGGCACTTGTATTCATTCAGAAGTCTTAGGAGTGTCTAACCTTCCTTACCCATCTGAACCAATTGGATTCCGAGCCTCAGCATTTACAAATGGTGCATTTATGTGCATTTGGTTTAATCTAAACCATTACAACAGTCAAATGGTTAGACTTGTTGCCACGTGAGCTACCTTGATTTTAATACATTTTTATTTCCAACACTGAAGGTAATCAAGGTAGCTCATGTGGCAACAACTCTAACCATTGGATTGTTGTAATGGTTTAGATTAAACCAAATGCACATAAATGCACCATTTGTAAATTCAGAGGCTTGAGATCCGAACCAATCTGATCAGGTTGATTCTATGACTTGAGTAAGCTAGTACGAATAGCACCCCTTTTTACTTTCTTATATAGAGAAACAGTGGCTGTCAGTTCATTTCAGCAGAAGGAAGATTTTCCAGTTGCAGTTCTAATCCAAATTGTCAAACTTGTCGATTGCTTCTGTTGTATTGACACGAAACACCCAACACTAAATTAGTGAGTTAGCGTTAACTGGTGCATTAGACGAATCCTAAAATCACATGACATGGTAACACAAAGTATAAACGGGCGGTGTAGATGGACCATGTTGATGAGTCAAATCACTTGAAAGAAAGTTGAGTGGAGTTTATTTAATAGGGGTGCATGCCTGAAGAGTTTGGTTTAGAGATAAAGGTGAGGCTAAAGTGTCAAGGCGGCCTCCTCAGAAATTAAACTTTTTATTGTTTTTTGGATTTCAGTTTTTATTTTTTAGTAAAAGGTAAAGAGGAAATGCTCAGACAAAGAAGGGAGGAGGTAAGGGGAGGGATGGAGTGATAAAATGTGTATGGAATGGCACCTAAAGTAAAAACCAAAAACTAAAAGCAACTTCAAATAGTTCTCTTTCAAGTTTTTCTGTTACCTCTTGACTATCTCTTTGCCTGCAACTCTTCCTTTCTAGAAAACATGCAGAGATGTTTTTTCCTTTTTATTTCCATCTCTAGCCAGAGTTTTTGTGCTCCCCATATTCTACATTTCCGTATTTTTATTCAATCTCAAAGGATGATAACAAGGGAAAATCCTTGTTATTGCATTGGATATTGATTGTCAATGGAAAATAATTAAACTTTTATTAAACTTTTTGTAGAAAAGAACCACTCCTTATATTAAAAAGAAAAGTTCCATTCCGCCATAAAATCAACAAAATCAATACCAGCAGATGTCTCTGCAAATTGGTTTTGTGATATGTTGGATGGTTTCTATTGATTTTAATTATTTTTTTTGAAACCTGATTGAGTGGTCTTGTGGTTGCTTCAAATGTGGATTTGATCGATGCACACCTATCTTTTATGCTATAAGTTCTCATGCATCCTGTTGTGCAGGTTCGATATACTTTTGTCAAAGGCAATCTGAAACTTCAGATGCCGCCCCCATATTCTTCAGTCATCCAGGTACTATTTTTAATTTCTCATATTGGTTCATTCTGATGGCATGTTCTAACTGTGACTTTCTTCCATTTCTATATAATCTGATTTATTTAGTATGGTATAGAGCACTGTTCTTCTTCTTCTTCAAAATAAAAAATGAAGGCAGGAAAAAGGACATTGGCCCTGGCCATGCTGGGGCACCTTTGCTAGGTGTGGAATTTGAGGGTGCAAATAGGAAATTAATGTGAGGACAAAAAACAGAAAATGTTGAATATAGAAATATATTACATACAAAATTGATAAGTTCTTGTCAGATTGTACAAGATAAATCGTTCAAGATATTTTGGAGAAACACTTGTATGGGTAAACCTAAAATCTAAAGAATGTTATGAAAACTTGGGTGATTCATATGCATGTTGCTTGGAATACATTTATAGAGTTTATGTTGCGTTGGATATAATGCTTCTAGGTGTCTTATTTCTGTGTTCATAATCGTTCTGTCATGCTAATGTGAAAGTTGTGATGACAACCATGTCTTTGTGCTCGAGCTGGAAGGAAATAGTTCTTTTGGTAAAGTTCGTTTAGTCTTCTATTGAGCATCAGTTAGATAATAGGAATATAGTTGTCAATTACAGATAATGCTTTAATAAAATGGCCCCTTGGTTTAAGCGAACTTATGCCGGGCTTGAACTTTGTTATAGATGTCTATGATCCCTAAGTTGCCTCTAAAATGTCGCCTGAATCAGTAAAATTCTGTTTTAGTTTGCCTTTTTATCTGAGCTGTTTTGAGTGCTTAATGTTTCATTCAAATGTTCTTGAAATAAAAATTAGTTGTGTAATAAAATGATAATCTTCACGAGTTCGGGATTGTTTTAAATGTTCGAAGGCAGAGCGAGGCCTATAAGTGCATAAATTCTTAGTGGTGATTAGTGTTCGTGTGAAGCTGATCCCTTTAACTTTATACTATAGAGTATTGAGGTGCCAATCTTTTTCAGGAATCAGAAATTGGATCCTGGCATGTGCCTGTAGCAGATGACAGCTGTCAGGAGCCTGCAAGAACCTGGCTCTGCATTACCCGGCCAAGTGTTTCTAAAGCTTCTAGTGAAGTCTCACATAATTTGGAAACATCTCAAAATGGCGGTGTCTGCAGGAACCTTGAATCGCTAAACTCATGTACGGCGGAGTTTGTTGCCAGTCACAATGAGAAAACCACAGTTGTGACAGGTAAAAGAAAAGAGAGGTCCCCATCTCCTTCCGAACTAAATCTTTCTTCTGCCTAGTACTGTTTGCACGAGTCTTCATTTCCGTGCTGCTTGTGGGGATCATAACTTATGGAAATGATCGTGGCTGAGTAATATGAGTCAGGACAAGCAAGATGGCCTGTTATGAGTTATGACAACGACCCCTCGCTGTAACACTCAAGTTTTCGGCCCAATTTTCCCTTTTGTAAGGGTTGTGTCTCTGATGTAAAACTGCAAGCTTTGCTCCCTACAAAGTTTTGTAGATATTGGCTCATTATTGACAGTGGACTTGACAATGAAAGAAAAAACAAATTTAAGCTGGTTAGCGGTGAAGCTTGATTGTTAAGAATGTTAGGGCCGGGGTGTGATTTGAGTGAGAAATTGCAACAAAGCGGATTCATATTTCCCTCCCTCACTATTTGTTGAATAAATACTTTTTCTTTGGTTTGCTGAATAAAAGATTTTTTCTTTGGTTTATTGAATGAAGATATTTTTGTTTAAGGTTAACCCTTCTTCTATCTTGTCATTTTTTCCCCTGCGAGAAGAATTGAAGTTGTCGGCAGCTGTGTGTTAAGTGGTAAGATTCAGCTCATCTGAGATATGAGTTTCATTCAATTTTAAGGTCGCTGTATGTTTAGTGGTATGCACATGTTCTTATCCAATGGTCAAAGTTAGGGTTATGTTCTTGGTGTAGGACATAAATGTTCTGATAGCTGTAACAAGCTCTCAGAAAGTGTCGGTACTGCGGATAGCACTGTTATTGATAATGCATGGGTAAAGTGTAGTACATTTTGTTGTTGACATATTAAAGGCAGTAATATTATCGGGTACATTTTTTATAACTATAACGTGTCCATAATCTGCAGAACAGTGATCTTATGTGTGAATCCAACTGGCACCTCCCCTCACCAGTATGGCCCTTCATTATTCTTAAATGGAGGGTTGTTCGGGGTTCAGACCTAACATTTGTTGCAAACGGGTGGGTCCGTAGGACCTGACGTCGACATGTATCCGATTGTGTCAGCAGGCCACCTCCAAATAGGAAACTAAGTACTGTTTGGTGGGAAAAAAGTTGTGTTGCTCAACAATTAATGCCTCTTTAGTCTTTGGATTTTTGTTAGGTGCACTGTACACATACGCCGCCTACTTGGGTCACTCCCAGACGTTTATAGTTTGCCAAATCTAAGTTGCATGGGCGGTTGGGGCGACTACTTGCATGTGTATGGGCGGCGTTGCTCTTTTTTCTTTTTTCTTGAAACAAGTGATATTTAAGACAATGGGCGGCTGCGCTGAAAAAAATGAAAAGAAAAAAGTATTCATCAATTCTGTTCATTTTATGTAGTTTCAAAATCCTTACACTTTGCAAATTCTATCAAATTCTTTCCAATGCCATCCAAAATATACACCTCCGCGTCAGTGGCTTGTATTTACCTAATCACATAATTGGATGAATAGTTGGACATATTCTTGATTTGCGAGGACATCAAACTACAGGGCTCAAATTGCCAAAATTGAAACAACATAGTCCCAAGTGAAAAATATAACAAATTAGAGGGAGCAAAATTAGTTTTTGCCAATTAATAATGCTCATCTCCGACCCATGTGAAGAGAAATCTTATGTCTACATCAGTCTGCTCCATCTATTATCTACCCACTGTGTACGTATTCAATGTGTTCTTAGCATATAGTGCATCTCTGAAGATAGTGCTTCCCTCATTTTCTCTTATGTTTAAGGCATACCTTTACTGCTAGCTCACCTGCATGAATCTACTAATAATTATAATTATAGGGACGGTGAGCAACAAACAGAAACCCAACGACATGGCTCATGGATGTAGGTTAAAGTCATTCTCAAGAAAAAAAAACAAAAAAAGGAAAAGAAAAAGTACAACCTTTATAAGTGTAAGACTTTCTATATATAGGTACTCTGATATCTCTACAATACTCAACCTATCCTTTAGATTTTTACAATGGAGTTGAAGAGCCTACTAGGATATTTGCAGAACAAAACCATCTTAGTAACCGGAGCCACTGGCTTCCTTGCAATGGGTACATTAATTCTCTCTCTCTCTCTCTCTCTCTCATAGTAACTTAATTTACAAATGCACATGCAGTATTTGTGGAGAAAATACTAAGGGTTCAACCAGATGTGAAAAAGCTTTATCTTCTTTTAAGAGCTTCAGACACCAAGTCAGCCACAGATCTCATGCATAATCAGGTTTATATATGAATAAGTATTTCATAATAGCCAAATAATTTTAATGTATCTTGTAATGACGTACATTTTATTAATGTTTACTTATTTTTATATATATTAAGATAATAGGGAAGGAGTTGTTCAGGGTTCTCAGAGAGAAATGGGGTGCAGAGTTTGATTCTTTCATAGCAAAAAAAGTTGTGGCTGTGCCAGGAGACGTAACTTTTGACGATCTAGGAGTGAAAGAGTTCAAGTTGAGAGAAGAAATGTGCACTGACATTGAAATCATACTAAACTCTGCAGGAACCACAAATTTTGATGAAAGGTATATAGCTGTTATATTATATATGCATATAAATAAATAAATAAATAATATATATAAACATAAATTCTCCTATGTGGACATTCGGATGTTATTATCGTGCGGACGCCATGTATTTTGTACTACCCCTCCTTGTTTTTTTGCCTATTTACAATGACATATGTACATTAATACATCCGGATAAGAGAATAACTGTATATATAAATGTCTTGTCTTGTCTTGTCTTTTTACTTTAATTTATTTTTATATTACTCCAATTACTTAAGTTTACAATGTAAATAAGGAAGTACCTCCCATTTGAATTTAATAAAAAATACTAGAAAATCAAATTCCTAACAAATCAAAATATGAAAAATTCAATTTTAGTATAAGATATAGTTTATACCAATATTGATACCTCAATAAGTCAATGTATACTTTATACTAAAATCTCATAAAATCGTGTTTGATTATTATTTAAGTTGTAAGGAATATAAATCGCCAAAAATATCATTGAAAACATTAGTATTTCCTTAGTCAAATTTTGAGAGAACAATTTTTCAATGATGACCCTATCTGAAATAGTAACGATTCAACTCTTCTGTCTCATTTTTTTAAATTAAAGAGAAGTACGCATGATAATTATTTTGAAATGTCAGTTGCAGATCCCTATATGTTACCCAAAACTACTTAAAAGAAACATGTAATTACAATTTACCATAAATTGGTTTGCAGATATGATATTGCACTGAGTGTGAATACATTTGGAGTTCAACACGTACTGAGCTTTGCAAAGAAATGTCTAAAGCTAGAGATGCTGCTCCATGTGTCAACTGGTTAGTGTTTGTTTTTCTTCTCTTGTTTTCCCATGGCCTACAAGGCTACCATATATATATATATAGGGTTCTTCTACAATGCGCTGATGTATCGATACATCAGTTTTTAGGGACATAAATGTCATTTCCATTATTAAGTAAAACAAAATGAAAAAACTGGAGTAGAAGGTATCCAGTTCTCTCACGCGTGCATGCAATTGCACATGTAGTCATGCAATTGCACATTTGGTGCTGTGTGTGCGAGAGAGAGAGAAATAGAGGCGGAGAGAGTGGGTCGGGGCTGGGGTGGATGGGAGGGAATCTGTAGTAGGGACTGTTGTTGGAGAGTTGGGTCAAAATTGGATGGGGAAGAGAGAAAGATCAAAGGGGGGAGTGGGATGCGGAAGGAAGGGGAAGGAAAGGAGGGAGAGGCGAAGGGAGAGGGGGAGGGAGAGTTGCATGTTTTTTTTTTCTTTTTCTTTATTTATTATTTGTTACTTTTAAAATTTTAAAATTCTAATTTTTGTAAGGTGTAAATTTTAAACTTTTTTTTTTAAGTTTTAAATCTACGTTGTCAACCTTTTTTTTCAAACCAAAGTTTGGGCTTAATGATTTTTTTTCCATGTTTTATCTTGTTCTATTCTTTATTTTTATTTATTTTTATAAAGATTCTTTTTAATATTTCTTAGTCTATTAAAGAATATTTTTTGTCAAACTAAAACAATATGCATAAGATTTCACTTTATGGTCCAACAAAAACAAGGATTTCACTTTATGGTTTTAAAAAAAGTCTTTCATCTTAGTTATTTTCAAGAAGAAAAAATGAAAAGATGATTATTTTATGAAATTTTTTATTACGAAAAATATATTAATGATGATGAAGCAAACCACAAAAGAATTAATAGAAGAAATCAAAGTTAATTCATTTTATTTTGAGTATTAAAAAAAGTCATTTTTAAATACTAATCTAGTAAATTTGATTTTAGGGTTAGCCCTGTGCGAAATTTAACTGTGATTTTTTTTTCCATGTTTTATCTTGTTCTATTCTTTAATTATTATTTTTTATAAGGATTGTTTTATTCTTTTTAATATTTCTTAGTCTATTAAAGAATATTATTTTGTCAAGCTAATACAATATGCATAAGATTTCACTTTATGGTCCAACAAAAAAAAAAGATTTCACTTTATCGTTTTAAAAAAAGTCTTTCATCTTAGTTATTTTCAAGAAGAAAAAAAAAAGATGATTATTTTATGAAATTTTTTATTATGAAAAATATATTAATGATGGTGAAGTAAATCACAAAAGAATTAATAGAACAAATCAAAGTTAATTCACTTTATTTTGAGTATTAAAAAATGTCATTTTTTAATACTAATCTAGTAAATTTGATTTCAGTCTTGAGATCTTAAGTGCCATGTGCAAAAAAATGTTACCTTCCATTACTTAATGCCATACTAAAATCATCATCAATCATCATGCAAATTACAAATCAAATTTATAAGTTTTAACGTTTCAATTTGAGAAAGTTAAATACCAAAATGTTCAATATAAAAACTAGATTTTTTTTTCTAGTACTTGTTAACTATAAGAAGACTTGTACATAGTATAGTACAATTATCAAATATATATATGAAGTATATGAAGTATAATTACCACTTGAACGACGTTCCTTATCAAAGAATATTGAGAGCTTCCGTTGAGGTTATTTAAGAGACAATCTTATAGGGCCCACTCCGCATTGTATTTCACTAATCCAAACTGTGTATTTTGTAGATATTCATTCAAAGATCATCTCTACAAAAAATAACTTGAATCCGATATCATTTAACCACTCAATTAAATTATTGAAAATTTAGTACTTTCTTCCTGCACCATTTTCATTGATTTTGTAGGACACAATTGGATGTCTAAACAGTTTCCGATTTGTCTAATTTTTTGCAATGATGATCTATGAATGAAGACCTAAAAATTAGCTTGTTTGGATCTTTGAAAGAAAATTCATAGGATACCCTAAATGGCGTCCCTCAAATAAAATTATTTAAGTGATCCCTCAATAGAAGGGGACTGATCAAATATATATGAACGATATACATTACTCGTTATCTTTCAACGTGATAATGAAACAAGTCATGTAGTATATATTTAGATTTAAATTTAAATACATACTTGAATTTGAATTGCGATTTCAATTTAAATGTTTGATTTTGAGTGGCCTTTATGAATTTATGAATTAGGATTTTTTATTTTTGGTGTTGAGATCTTTGAAATTGAAACAAAAATGTCAATTGTTTGATGCATAAGGCACAAAAGTGTGCACATATAGTTTTACCACGCTTTACGCCTACGATTGTACAAGATTTCTTATACAAGTCTAATTAAAAATCCTAAACTATAAACCATAAAATTGTGGAGTTATATTACTTTTAAAAATGCAATTACAAGTAATTATATACATGGGGTTAACTAATACTGTATGAATGTTTCAATTACCACTTGAATGACATTCCTTATCAAAGGAATAAGTGAAATATGCTTTAAAATGGTAAATTACAACATGAACCCATAAAAAGTTGCTGTTGGGAGGGAAAATATGTGCTTTTACCATTTAAATGCACTTTTTACTCCACGAACGCAAATGTTGCGTTTGGAAGGTAAAACATGCGTTCAAATGGTAAATTACAACTTTAACGCACAATTTACCATCTAAACGACACTTCTGCGTTCAAGGAGTAAAGACCCTCGTTCATGAGTAAAGACACCAAAAAATGCGTTTTTACAATTTAAACGCACATTTTACTCCCCAAACACAAATGTTACTTTTGGAAGGTAAAATATGAGTTTAAACAGTAAAGTATAACTTGAACACACAATTTACCATCTAAACGACACTTCTGCGTTCAGGGAGTAAAGACCATTGTTCATGAGTAAAGACGCTCAAAATTTACTTTTACAATTTCAATGCACTTTTTACTCCCTGAACGCAAATGTTGCGTTTGGGAGGTAAAACGTGCATTCAAATGGTAAATTACAACTTGAACACACAATTTACTATCTAAATGAGACTTCTGCGTTCGGGGAGTAAAGACCTTTGTTCGTGAGTAAAGGCGCCCAAAATTTTGCTTCTACAATTTAAACGCACTTTTTATTACCCAAACGCAAATATTGTGTTTGGGAGGTAAACCATGCGTTTAAATAGTAAATTATGAGTTCAACGCACAATTTACGATCTAAACGAGACTTCTGCGTTCAGGGAGTAAAAACCCTCGTTCGTGAGTAAAGGCACCCAAAATTTTGCTTTTACAATTTAAACACACTTTTTACTCCCCGAACGCAAACGTTGCGTTTGGGAGGTAAAATATGCATTTAAATGGTAAAATGACATTTTTGACATTTCCTATGACCTTTACTCACAAACGTGGGTCATTACTCCCTTAATGCACGAGTATCGTTTAGATGGTAATTAAGGCGTTCATGTGGTAATTTACCATTTAAACATACATTTTACTCTTGCCGAACGCAAATGTTGCGTTTAGGAGGTAAAACATGCCTTCAAATGGTAAATTACAACTTGAACGCAGAATTTACCATCTAAACGAGATTTCTGCATTCGGGGAGTAAAGACCCTCGTTCGTGAGTAAAGGCGCCCAAAATTTCGTTTTTACAATTTAAACGCACTTTTTACTCCCCGAACGCAAATGTTGCGTTTGGGAGATAAAACATGCGTTTATATGGTAAAATGACATTTTTGACATTTCCTATGACCTTTACTCACAAACGTGGTTCTTTACTCCCTCAACGCACGAGTATCGTTTAGATGGTAATTAAGGCGTTCATGTGGTAATTTACCATTTAAACGTATATTTTACTCCCTGAACGCAAATGTTGCGTCTGGGAGGTAAAACATACGTTCAAATGGTAAATTACAACACGAACACACAATTTACCATTTAAACGAGACTTCTGCGTTCAAGGAGTGAATTCCGTCGTTCGTGAGTAAGGCGCCCAAAAATTCGCTTATACAATTTAAACGCACTTTTTACTCCCCGAATGTAAATGTTGCCTTTGGGAGGTAAAACATACGTTTATATGGTAAAATGACATTTTTGACATTTCCTTTGACCTTTACTCACAAACGTGGGTCTTTACTCCCTCAACGCACGAGTATCGTTTAGATGGTAATTAAGGCGTTCAATTGGTAATTTATCACTTAAACGTACATTTTATTTCCCGAACGCAAATGTTGCGTTTGGGAGGTAAAACCTGCGTTGAAATGGTAAATTACAACACGAACACACAATTTACCATTTAAACGAGACTTATGTGTTCAAGGAGTAAAGTACATCGTTCGTGAGTAAAGGCGCCCAAAAATTCGCTTTTACACTTTAAACGCACTTTTTACTCCCCGAATGCAAATGTTGCCATTGGGAGGTAAAACATGCGTTTAGATGGTAAAATGATATTTTTGACATTTCCTATGTCCTTTACTCACAAACATGGGTCTTTACTCCCTCAACGCACGAGTATCATTTAGATGGTAATTAAGGCGTTCATGTGGTATTTTACCATTTAAACGCACGTTTTATTCCCCGAACGCAAATGTTGTGTTTGGGAGGTAAAACATGCGTCCAAATGGTAAATTACAACATGAACGCATAATTTATCATTTAAACGACACTTCTGCGTTTAGAGAGTAAAGACCGTCGTTCATGAGTAAATGGCCTGAAAAGCCCTTTTACAATTTAAACGTATCTTTTACTCCACAAACGTAAATGTTGCATTTGGGAGGTAAAATATGTGTTAAAATAGTAAAATTACAATACGAACGCATAATTTACCATTTAAACAACACTTCTGCGTTCAGGGAGTAAAGACCCTCGTTTATGAGTAAAGGGCCTGAAATGCCCTTTTACAATTTAAACATATCTTTTACTTTGCGAACACAAATGTTACGTTTCAGATGTAAAATATGCGTTAAAATGGTAAATTACAACATGAACACATAATTTACTATGTAAACGACACGTGTGCGTTCAAGGCGTAAAGACCCTCGTTCATGAGTAAAGGCGCTCAAAAATGCGCGTTTACAATTTATACGTACATTTCACTCCCCGAACGCAAATGTTGCGTTAGGGAGGTAAACAATGCATTTATAGTTCTAGCAACCTCTCCATCACAATGTCAAATTATTATGTTTCTAGCTCAATGGGATCCAATGCACCAACGCAAAACAAGTTTATTGATGATCCAACTTATCCTAAGAATTACATAGTTCGAAAAGTTTGTGAAGTCCATCATGTACTTATGTCATCCACCGAGGTGAGTAACAACAATATTGTTGATACAATTTCCAACTTTGATTTTGATTTTGAAAAAATTGCAAGGCAGAGCGATCTTGCGGTCATCCGGTACAACAAATCAAGGGAGTATTTTCACGTCAAAAACGAACTGTACCACGGCGGGATTGAGATATGCTTTGAACTTTTTAGGAAATATGCCCAGCATGTTGACGCTGGGTCAACTAAGTAGGACACGATCCATGTGAATGAAGCGGTTACTAAATTAGAAAAAGGCAATCCATGATCCAGCAATTTTGTAAGTTCGGATATTACATGTGTTTTAATAAGATAGCTCGAACTACCAGTTTTTTTTTGCGCATTATGAAGTCACTTATATGTGTTCGAATGGAGATATGCTTATGTAATTTATTTCCGCATCCAAACTATGCATCACTTCCATTACGCCTAATTATGTACAAAATAAAGAACATGATTTACATAGTATTCGGCCTTAAAAAGATGGCATTTCCCTCGTTCATAATCATAACTTTTGTACATGACAAACAAAAATGATTTACAAAAGATGGATCACCATTTACAAAGGGCGGATGATATTTACTGACTTAGGTTGAATTGCACACAGTGAGTCAAATTTTGCATGTTATGACGTGCAATTGCAGGTTTTATATGAAATTGCACCCTTCAACATGCAAAATTTGACTCACTATGTGCATTTCTAATTATAACGTGCAATTGCAGGTTTTATATGAAATTGCACGCTTCAACATGCAAAATTTGACTCAGGGTTGCACCCAACATCCAAAAAGCAATCCAACATGCATGTTTCAATTAGAAACAGGACCTTCCCAATTTATTAGGCTTATGCAGGTGAAAACTTTGATTCTAATGGACAAAATTATGTCAATTTTCCGATGATAAAACATAATAAGATCATTATTAGAGAAATTAATGAGGTTTGTGCTAAGTAACGAAATAAATGAGATTTCGGTTAAATATAAAATAAATGAGATTTCAACTACTAGGAGTTGATATGAATACTTTACAAAATGAGAATTAGATCAGCTAAGTCAATCTACCACCAAAACTAAAACCTATTACAGCAGTAATGCAAATCATGCATGGGTAGAGAATGTTTATTAAACTGCTTTAGAACTAGAACAGAACAAGAAAATCAATAGATAAAGAACATAGCCTGGGAATCATGTGTGTAGTTACCGAGAATGTGGATCCGTCCTTTCGGACCTCACTCTTTTACTTCCACCCATCAAGAATTGGAGAGTTCGAAGGCTTATCTCCCATAGTTGACAATGATTATCTCCTTCAACAATGGTCTAAAAAATCTCTCCATTCTATCTCCACTCTGCTTGAGGGTCCTTTAAAGGAAAAGAGGTGGTAGTTTAGAGGGTAATACAATATATAAGGAAAAAAATTAGGACTTTCAGCCGTTTTACCCCTTGAACTATGACCCTTGTAGAAATTAACCCCCTAAACTAAAAAATCAGCCAATTTAGTCCTTGAAGAAAAACAATTAGCCAATTTCAACCCCGTCGTTAGATTTTATCACATTTCATCCACTATTCTGTTTAAAAAGTCACCTGTCATTCATGCGACTTATTATTTAAATTTATTATTATTATTATTAAAAACTTTAAAATACAATAATAATAACAAAAATCTGAAAATTAAAAAACAAAAAAATCCCAACCCATCACCCACCCCTAGACCCTTGCCGTCACCCACACCCACCCCTCTCTCTCCTTCCCATCCCGCTGGCCCAATCACTCATCTCTCACCCCTGAATCTCTTCCATAGCTCCATCGCATTCCTCCCATGGACCATGCTATATTTCAAGCATCATCTCCAGAACGAGACAAGGGATGAAAGTCGAAAAACTTAACGGCAAGGGTTAAATTGGCGATTTTAATTAATATGGGTATTAAATTGGCTGATTTTTTAGTTCATGGGGTTAATTTCAACAAGGGTCCTAGTTCGGGGGGGGTGTACCACAATTTACCCAAAAATTATAATACATATATTATTAGCAAAATACCCCTTGCTTCTTTTATGAGCAATGCACTACCACTACCACTAATTAAGTAGTGCATATATAACATATATGTTCTTCCATAAAAATAAAAGGCAAGACAAAATCCACAGGTCTTGCTATAGAGCATGATTTTAGGAAGATTTTTCATGATGGCCAATAAGAAAAAAATGATAGTCACTAATCAATGCCATTAAGATAACAGCAATTTTGTAAATTCAGATATTACATGTGTTTTAACTAGATAGCTCAAACTATCAGTTTTTTTTGCGTGTTACGAAGTCACTTGTATGTGTTCGGCGGGAGATATGCTTATGTAATTTATTTCTGCATCCAAACTATGCATAACTTCCATTATGCCTAATTATGTACAAAATAAAGAACATTATTTACATGGTATTTGGCCTTACAAAAGAGGGCCTTGCCCTCGTTAATAATCATAAGTTTTGTACATGACAAACAAAAATGATTTACAAAAGATGGATCACCATTTACAAAGGGCAGATGATATTTACTGACTTATATTGAATTGCATACAGTGAGTCAGATTTTGCATGTTATAACGTGCAATTGCAGGTTTTATATGAAATTGCACACTTCAACATGTAAAATCGACTCACTGTCCGCATTTCTAATTATAACGTGCAAATGCATATTTTGCATGTTACAACGACGCAGCGTCGCACAACGTACATATTTTGTAATGAATGAAAGCAAACCAAGAGCAGTGCACTACGTACCTATTTTAAGCACATCCATGGAGCCAATATGTAATATACGCACGAGTTACTTGGCATCAACCACTACATGGGCAATAGAATCCTGATGACCTAAAGCGTAAACCAAAATTTCAAGCTAGCTAGTAATTAAAACAATGATGAAAAAATTACTTAGGTAAATTTTAAGTGCATATGTAAAACAATGATGCCTAGCTATGATTACTCTGCTTTCAATATATGTAAATTCCAATGTTACATTATGACCAAAACCACTTCTCGCTTTGTTTTTCTTTTGAAAGATTAATTAGTTCTGACTGAATCTCCCCAAAACTAATGTCTTGTTAATTGATCCTTGATTCCAAAAATGTAGCACATGTTACAATTAATTAACTAAACCCCCCATAGTTGTCTAGCTAGTATAGTTCATGCAATCCATGATTTTCATACACACAAAATCACATGTGCCAATAAAAGAAAAAATTAGTAACAATTCAAATGCACAAGAACAGAACAGTGGAGTACATTCCCTCTTATTTCTCTCCCCTTTTTATTTCAAAGCTTCTCTTTCATTTACTAGCAACAATAACATCAAAACCAAAAATACAGCAACAGCAAAACAAAAATAGTCTAAATATCAAATACCGACAAATTAAACCAGTCCAAAAACACCAAATTAGAAACACCCAAACATCGAAGGCTTAGGGATTTTCATACCTTAGATTAAAGCCCAAAGAGGCAGAGAGATCTGAGAGAGAGAAGAGGATCTGAGTGAGATTGGGAGAGAGGAGGGAGAAGCCATGGTTGCCGATGATGATGGGGTTGTCTTTGGTTAGGTGGGTGGTTGGTACCTAAGGAAGAGAAGCCATGGTTTTTGGTGTGGGTTTCTGGGACTGCGCTTGCCTCCAGTTTGAAGAAGAAAGCTCATCTTTGTTATTGGTATGCAGCTTTCACCTGTGGGAGGCAAAGAAACCCACTATAGCAGGTTATCCAGTTTTTTGAGTGATTTTAGTGATTTTTCTTCACAAATTATTTTGAGCCATTAGATCAAAACTTTTAAATCCAACGGTTGAAATCGTTGATGTATTGATACATCAATGCATTGTAGAATTTTCGTATATATATATATATATAGCCTTTCCAAGCATGTCAAAAAAGGAGAGGAGAAGAGTTATGTACAATTACCGCGTCCACAGCATGTTTTTTTTTCTTTTCTAAGTTTCATCTTTATTTATCGTCTCAGAATGTTTTTTCCTGGTCTCAATTTCCTTTGATTTGCTTCACTGATATGTTGATTGTTTTTCAGCTTATGTATGTGGTGAAAGGGAAGGACTTATACTAGAGGACTCATCTTGCATGGATGAGATGGAAAAGGAGATCACTAAATTTGATTTCAAAGTGCAAGAGAAGAATTTGGTGGAAGAGAAACTGAATGAACTAAAAGCACAAAATGCGACAGAAGAAGTTATTACAACCACGATGAAGGATTTTGGCATTGAAAGGTTTTTTCGAGAATCCATCCAGCTGTGCCCTTATAAAACCACAAGCATGATTCTCAGTTTCGGACTTATATTTTTCTCCAAATCTTATCAATAAGCAAAAAAAAGAAGTTATTTCTGCAGTTCTCTAGCTCTACCGATTCATTCATTGAATTGAGATAAAATGAGTGCCAAAATAATTTTTTTGCAGTGTGAAATTGTTGGTGTATTTTTCTCTGGGGCTTTTCACTAATATCCTTACAGAATTTTCTCATTATTATTTCTTATATTCTTTCAGGGCTAAATTGTATGGATGGCCAAACACGTACGTATTCACAAAGGCAATGGGAGAAATACTTCTAAGACACTCAAAAGATAATCTATCCGTCGTCATCATACGTCCGACTATAGTCACCAGCACTTACAAAGAGCCATTTCCAGGTTGGGTCCAAGGTTTCAGGTACGAAGCTTGCAAGCACTCTAAAATTTGACTACATTTTACTCAGAAAACACGCATAACTCAGTTTGTTAACAAAATTATAAGTTTATTATGAGACACTGGAACTAATAAAATAGATCAGTAGTTAATTATATTTTTTCCAAAATTTTCAATTTTTCATTGGTGACTGGGGAAGAAAACAAAAGGCTACTATACTTATTTTTTTTGGGTGGTAAAGAAAAGGCTAATCGTGTGCACTAATATAGGTCTCTGTGCAGATTCAGACAAATTTAATGGTATAACTAAATTTCAACATGTGTGCAATCTTTGTTGTTGTTGCAGAACCATTGATAGCGTAATTGCTGGTTATTGTAAAGGGAAGGTGACATGTATGCTTGTGGATCCTATGTCAGTATTTGATATGGTAAGTTTAAGTAAACTTCATGGTTCTCCAAATACTCATAGGTACAAGCACACAACGGAAAATATTTAAGTCAAAACGCGCGATATCGTACTTACTATTCTTTTGAGCTTACTTAACAATGTAATTTTACAATCCAAACTATTGATTTTGAAATTATGCAGATTCCTGTTGACATGGTGGTACATTCTGTTGATGCCTAAAATTGGTTCAACAGAAGATGACCTCTTCGAGATCGAGGACGGGCAATTCTTCAAAGCTAGGTCAGCGTGACCAACCAAGTCGTCCTCTAGAACCTGCAAAATCAGAGAGCTACGGTGGGTGACACCGGTGTGGTGTCGGCCAAGGACCCTCCGATGCTTAAGTCAGTCGTGTGTTTGAGAGTAAAATTGCACAATGGGTTCTAGTGCTTAGAATTGCATCCCTTTCACGGTGGATGAACTTAGCTTTTTATATTATCCCAGACAATCTAATCCTTCTCGAAGTGGAACTCCAGAGCAACCCAGCTCTCCTCGAACTAAGACTCTAGAACAACCTAGTCCTCCTTGACCTAGGACTCCAGTAGATAGGCGTCTTGGTGATCCCGAAATATCCCAACTTCTTTAGGACTAGAAGTCCTTCGAGTGAGCACCACGTAAATCAAGTTGATGTCAACCTGATGCACACTGGGCCCAACCCGACCACTAACACCGTGGTCTGGCCCAGCTCGACCACTAACACCGTGGTCTAGCCCAGCTCGGCCTAGAGGTATTTTACCTCACAAACAGAAGTCCCCCAAGTCCCCAGACAAGAGAGTTTTGTGTGGGGAGTTGCATTTCAATAATTTAGCCGAGCTGGCAATGTTTAATCGTCTTCAAAATTTTTAATATTCCCCCATGTCACAGATCGGCACCATGAGTCCCCAAGTCTCCATTAAAAACGAGTTTGGCGAAAGGACTTGGTGAGTGGTGAAAGAAATAATAATTTGGCGCGCTAGAGAAAAAAATTACGCATCGGGAGAGGTGGACACGACAGCCGTGGATCCTGACCCCAAGAGGCGAAGGGTAGATGACGATAGCACACATCAACACTAGGCTAACCCTTCAGGCTCGAGGATTCACTCGGCCTTCATCTCATTCTTCAGGACATGTCAGCTTGGCATTCGTGACTCCAATCTTGAAGGATTTGAGGGGAAGTCCCCTAGTGGAAAGATAGACATGGCTTTGCAAGCCACACTAGAGGTAACACTTGTTCTCATGTGTCCTTTCTCGAATTAATGCTCACCTTCACCTGTTCTTCCCTTTTTATGCACTTATTTATTTATTTTATTATAGGCTACTTGGCTCCAGTACCATGTCCAGCTTGAGATCCGTGATCTTCTCCAGAAGCAAAGTGACGAGATCAAGGAATTACGGAAGAAAAATGAAGATGATGACCTTCTAATCTCCAAGCTAAGGTCGGTGGTCGACCTCGAGAAGAAGAAAGTCAGCGATGCTAAGTCTGAATTAAAGCACATGGCCGAGAAGCACACCAAGGATGTTGGTGTCATCCAAGATCAGGTGTACAAGCTGGTTAGTGAGGTGGCAGAGCTGAGCTCCACCAAGGATAAGGTGATTGAGGAGTTCAAGTCTTCTGAGGAGCTTGAGAGACTCAAGTCAACTTGCTCGGACGAGGGCTTTCAATCCTGCCTGAAAGCCATGAGGAGCTACTATCCTACCCTCGACTGGACCATCCTATATGGTGCTCTTGCCCGAGGTGAGCTTGACCTCAGTGACGATGGAGATGACGGTGCTCCTCCCCCGGACATGGGAGGTCCAATGGTGGGTGAGGTGGTGACAGGCACCTCTGAGGTCGGCGTGCATGATGAGACCGTGTTGGGAGGTGCTCATGGGGATGACGCCTCTCTGGCCTGATTGGGCTAGATTAGCCTTCTTGTATACACCAAATGGAATGCTAGCGTGACGACCATCCATGAAGTTATGGAGTTAGTATTCCTTTTGTTAGACCGTACCTAAACATGTTTTGAAACATTTGTGTTATTTGTATTTTCGTCACTCTGATCACGGTGGTTACTTGGTGTATTTTTGTTGGACCTTGATCTTCACTGCATTATCTATGTATGCATCGTGCTCCACTTATGTTGTTGTAAGTCGAAACTAGGTCCGTTCATGTTTGAAACTTGGCATATTTTTGGATAATATTTCCCTCACTTGAACTCGATGATCTGAGGTTGGACGCCAACTTGTACATGGTGTTAGTGGTCGAGCTACGACATACCACGATGTTGGTGGTTGAGTTGGACCAGACCACGATGTTGGAGGTCGAGCTGGCCTAGACCTCGGTGTTGGCGGTCGAGTTGGACTAGACCACGATGTTGGTGGTCGAGCTGGACGAGACCACGGTGTTGGTGGTCAAGCTGGACGAGACTACGATGTTGGTGGTCGAGCTGGCCTAGACCGTGGTGTTGGTAGTCAAGCTGGAAGAGACCACGACGTTGGTGGTCGAGCTGGGCTAGACCACGATGTCGGTGGTCGAGCTGGCCTAGACCGTGGTGTTGGTAGTCAAGCTGGAAGAGACCACGATGTCGGTGGTCGAGCTGGACTAGACCACGGTGTCGGTGGTTGAGCTGAGGCAGACCACGGTGTTGGTGGTTGAGCTGAGGCAGACCACGATGTGGGTGATCGAGACTAGGTAGACCACGGTGTGGGTGATCGAGACTAGGTAGACCACGGTGTGGGTGGTCGAGATCAGGTAGACCACGGTGTGGGTGATCGAGACTAGGTAGACCACGGTGTGGGTGATTGAGATCAGGTAAATCGCGGTGTGGGTGATCGCGCTCATGGAGACCACGATGTTGGTGATCGAGCTTATGTAGACCACGACGTGGATGATCGAGCTCATGTAGACCACGGTGTGGATGATCGAGCTCATGGAGACCACGATATTGGTGATCGAGCTTATGTAGACCACGATGTTGATGATCGAGCTTATGTAGACCACGATGTGGATGATCGGGCTCATGTAGACCACGGTGTTTGTGGTCGAGATTAGGTAGACCGCGGTGTTGGTGTTCGAGCTCATGTAGACCATGATGTTGATGATCGAGCTCATGTAGACCACAATGTTGGTGATCGAGCTCATGTAGACCACGATGTGGATGATCGAGCTCATGTATACCACGGTGTTGTTGATCGAGCTCATGAGACCACGATGTGGATGATCGAGCCCATGTAGACCATGATGTTGGTGATTGAGTTGGACGAGACCACGATGTTGGTGGTCGAGCTGGGCTAGACCACGGTGTTGGTGGGTCCTTCGCCCACCTGAGCATGAGCTCGGCATAGGAAAGTGGGTTCTTCACCAACTTGACCACATGCTTGACATGATGAGGTGGGTCCTTTGCCAACTTGAGCATGAGCTCGGCATGGGAAGGTGGGTTCTTCGCCAACCTAACCAGGAGCTTGGCGTAGGGTTGAGCTTGGACATTTTGTCTATCGAAGCTTGATAAAAAATATAGCTCGGACTTTAAGTCCATATGAGCTTGACCATAGTATAGTTCGGACCTTCCGTCCATATGAGCTTGGCCAAAATCGAGCTTAGACCTTTCATCTATGTGAGCTCAGTAAAAATATAGCTCGGACCTTTCGTCCATATGAGCTTGACCACAACATAGCTCGGACCTCTCGTCCATCTGAGCTTGGCCAAAATTGAGCTTAGACCTTTCGCCTATATGGGCTCGATAGAAAATATAGCTCGGACCTTTCGTCCATATGAGCTTGACCACAATATGGCCCGGACCTTTCGTCCATCTGAGCTTGGACAAAATTGAGCTTAGACCTTTCGCCTATATGAGCTTGATAGAAATTATAGCTCGTACCTTTCGTCCATATGAGCTTGACCATAATATGGCTCGGACCTTTCGTCCATCTGAGCTTGGCCAAAATTGAGCTTAGACTTTTCGTCTATATGAGCTCGGTAAAAATATAGCTCGGACCTTTCGTTCATATGAGCTTGACCACAATATAGCTCGGACCTTTCGTCCATCTGAGCTTGGCCAAAATTGAGCTTAGACCTTTCGTCTAGATGAGCTCGGTAAAAAATATAGCTCGGACCTTTTGTCTATATGAGCTTGACCACAATATAGCTCAGACCTTCCGTCTATATGAGCTTGGCCAAAATTGAGCTTAGACCTTTCGTCTATATGAGCTCGGTAAAAAATATAGCTCGGACCTTTCGTCCATATGAGCTTGGCAAGTCTATGGAGCTTGATTCCTTGCTGACTTGAATGTGTCGCTTTGAGTTACTTTGTTGAGGCTTGGAGAGACAATACGTTGGAAAAGGAATCCAAATTTTATTCACTACCAAAAAGTTGAAAACAAAACAAGAGCGAGCTTGAATGCTGGCTGACTAAGTTGATAAACTAAAAACCACCTCATGAACTATCATAACAGGATAGTCCCACACCGAATGAAAAAAAAAAAATCTAAATCCCAAACTGATGATCTAACTTTGATAGCATGTAGACGATGACGAAGTCATTGGTAATACTTCTTTAAATGCTCGGCGTTCCAAGGATGAGGCAAATTTGCTCCCTTGAGATCCCTGAGTCGATAGGTGCCAGGGCGTACAATGCCGATGACACGGTAAGGCCCTTCCCAGGTAGGTCCCAAGCTTTCATCTGCAGGTTTGCAAGTAGAAAGCATGACCTTGCGGAGTACTAGGTCACCAACTTGGAAAGCTCGGTGTCTGACACGAGAGTTGTAGTAGCGAGCTACACGTTGCTGGTATGAGGCGTTGCGCAGCTGAGCTTGATCCCTTCGTTCATCCACTAAGTCTAGGTTAAGATTCATCTGGTCGTCGTTCGATTCAGCCTGAAACACTTCCACCCTATGCGTAGCCACTCCAATCTCGACAGGCACTACAGCTTCGGCTCCAAAAGCAAGGGCAAACGGGGTGTCTCCCGTGGATGTTCGGTGTGAAGTTCTGTATGCCCAAAGGACTTGGGGTAATAGTTCAGCCCATGCTCTTTTAGCCTTGTCTAGCCTTGTTTTCAAGTTCTTCTTGATCAACTTATTGATTGCTTCAACTTGGCCATTAGCTTGAGGATGAGCTGGAGATGCAAAGAAATGCTTGATGTTGAGCTCGGCGCATAACTCACGAAGCTTGGCATTATCAAATTGCTTGCCATTATCAGTAACTATAGAGTATGGGATACCAAATCTGCATATGATGTTCTTCCAAAGGAATGCAGTGCAATTCTTCTCGGTTATTATCGACAAGGGTTCAGCCTCAGCCCACTTGATGAAATAGTCCACCGCGACAATTGCGAACTTGGTCTGACCTTTTCCCTTTGGCATAGGGCCAATTAGGTCAATTCCCCACTGAGCAAAGGGCCAAAGACTACTAATTGGAGTCAAATTCTCTGGTGGTTGATGGGGTACCACCGTGTATTCTTGGCACTTGGGACAGGTTTGAGCAATCTTCTTGGCGTCAGCTTGGAGTGTTGGCTAATAATACCCTTGTCTGAGAGCTTTGTGGGCAAGAGATCGAGTGCCGAAGTGATTTCCACAAATGCCTTCGTGGATTTCACGAAGTACGTAATTAGCCTCATCTGGTGTCAGGCATCGTAGGTATGGCAAAGAGAAACCTCTTTTATACAACTTTGTTGTTGATGATCAGATATCGGGATGACCTATACCGTACATGCCGAGCTTCTGCTTTGTCTTCAGGTAGGACTCCATGAGCTAGGTAGTCACGTATTGGATCCATCCAAGTTGACTCGGAGCTAATAGGGAACACCCCCACGCAATCTTCCTCTATGCTAGGTTTCTCCAAGAATTCCACTAGGATAGATCTCCTAAGGTCGATATCGAACGAAGACGCCAATCGTGCAAGGGAGTCAGCCTTCGTATTCTCGAGCCTGGGAATTTGAATGATTTCATAACCAATAAAATCATCCAACAACTTCTTGACCTTGGCTAGGTAGGCACTCATGCTTCCATCTCAAGCTTGGTATTCTTCAGTGACATGGTTTACCACCAACTGGGAGTCGCTGAAAATACGGAGCTGTTTAACCCCGAGCTCGGAGGCTAGGCGAAGTCCTGCAAGGAGTGCTTCATACTCTGCTTCATTATTCGAGGCCTTGAACCCAAACCGTAAGGCATATTGGGTCTCATCTTCCTCAGGTGAGGTTAACACCAACCCTGCCCCACTTCCTTGTTGATTTGAGGCACCATCAACATGTAGAATCCAAAGTGGGAGGTAAGGTCGTATCTTCTTCTCCGTACTCATCTCAGACTGATCGGTTGGCAATGGTGGTGGTTGTACATCGGTGAACTCAGAGAGAAAATCAGCCATAGCTTGAGCTTTGATTGCTTCTCATGAGCGGTATATGACATCAAATTCACCTAGTTCAATTGACCATTTGATGAGCCGACCTGAGGTCTCAGGCTTTTGCAAGACCTGCCTCAATGGGTGGTTGGTCAGCACAACGATGGTATGAGATTAAAAGTAAGGTCTCAACTTCCGAGCTGAAATAACAAGGGCGAGGGCTAACTTCTTGATCTCAGGGTACCTCGTTTCAGCATCCTGGAGAGCTCTGCTTACATAATACACGGGGTGTTGAACCTTGCCTACCTCTCTTATGAGCACCGAGCTTACCGCCGTGGAGGACACAGATAAGTACAATATCAGATCTTCACCATGTTCAGGTTTGGACAGGAGATGGGGTTTGCCTATGTACTCCTTCAACTCCTGAAAAGCACGCTCACACTCAGGGGTCCAATCAATGAGTTTCGTCCTCCCTTTTATAGCTTGGAAGAATGGTTGACAACGGTCTGTGGCTCGAGATATGAATTGATTTAGTGCAGCCACACGACCTGTTAGGCTTTGAACTTCTTTCAATGTCCTATGCGACGTCATGTTAAGTAGGGCTTGGATTTTTGGATTCGCCTCGATGCCACACTGGCTGACCATGAACCCTAGGAATTTTCCCGAACTGACCCCGAAGGCGCACTTGGCGGGATTAAGCCTTATTTTATACCTCTTCAATACCTCGAAAGTTTCAGCTAGGTTTTGAATGTGATGATCAACCGTGACACTTTTGACTAGCATGTCATCGACATACACCTCCATATTCTTCCCGATCTGGTTGGCAAACATCTGATTGACAAGTCCCTAGTATGTCGCACCTGCGTTCTTGAGCCCGAATGGCATGACCTTGTAGCAATAAAGACCTCGGTCTGTGATGAACGAGGTGTGCTCTTGATCTGGTGGGAACATCAAAATTTGGTTGTACCCCGAGTATGCGTCCATGAAACTGAGGAGCTCGTGGCCCGCGGTCGAATCGACGAGCTGATCAATACGGCGTAACCGGAAGCTATCTTTAGGACACGCCTTGTTCAGGTCAGTGAAGTCAACACACATTCGCCATTTTGCTGGTGTCTTCCTCACCATGACCACGTTGGCCAACCAGCTTGGATAGTTGACTTCACGAATGAAACCAATCTTCGTGAGCTTGTCTACTTCTTCCTTCATGGCAGCGTACCGTTCTGCATCATAAGCTTGACTATTTTGGCATATTGGCTTGAAGGCGGGATCGATATTTAGACGGTGTGATATGATCTCGGGATCTATTCCAGGCATGTCCTCGTATGACCATGCAAAGACCTCAGCGTTCTCACGTAGGAAGTTTGTCAAGTCGTTACGAATCTGAGGTGGTAATTGGGTACCAATCTTGACGATCCGATTTGGGTGATTATCATCAATTTGCACTTTCTCTAAGTCCCCTCTTGGCATTGCTTGTTTTTTACTGTTACCTTCTCGTGGGTCGAGCTCGACCCTACGGTCTATCCCATCTCGTTCGACGGCGTACGTCTCCATCTTGTCCTTCCCTTTTGCTTGGATGCCACGACGTAACACTCCCTAGCTTTTTGTTGATCACCCTTCACATATCCCACACCAGCTTTGGTTGGGAATTTCATCAAGAGCATATGGCTGGCAATGAAGGCTCGAAGAGAGCATAAGGATGGCCGACCTAAAATAACATTATAAGCAGAAGGGCATTCAACTATTAGAAAAGTTGTGTACACCGTTGTTCGTTGGGGTGTCGTTCCTAGTGACAGAGGTAGTGTGACGCTTCCAATGGAGTTGATGCTATCCCCAGTGAATCCGAGCAAAGGAGTGACCACTGGCTTGAGCTCTTCTCGTGATATCTCCATTTGTTCGAAAGCTGGTGTGAAGATGATGTTGACCGAGCTGCCTGTGTCAATAAAGACTCGTTTTACGCAACAATTTGCGATCTCAGCTTGGATTATGCTCGGGTCATCGTGTGGGTGGACTACACCTCTTTCCTCCTCCTCATTAAAGGTGATCGCCGAGTACCCGAGTTTGGGTGACTTCGGAGTCCGATAGCCTGGACCAATCGAGAGTGCCTCAAGTCCACCTTGGGTACGTCGCGCATACTCCTTTCGTGCTTTGTTGGGCTCCGCCTGAGATAACATTGATGTCTTTCGTAGCACGTGGTTGCTTGTTTGGTGCGTCGTCATGCTGTTCTGCTTGCTTCTTTTCACCTACGAATCGGTTTAGACGACCCTTCTAATTAGTGTTTCAATCTCATCCTGGAGTTCGTAACATTGGTCTGTCGTATGACCGTTCTCGCGGTGATATTAGCAGTATCGATTTGGATCCTTTCGCCCTTTGGAGAACCTCGAAGGTCGGGGTTTTGGCAACTCAGTTTGGATGTGGAAGAAGACCTCCTCTCGATTAATATTCAACGGGGTGTAGTTGTCGAACCGCGGTCGAAATGAATTTTGTGGTCGATCTCGGTCTCTCCCACCTCGCTTAGAATTCTCAAATCTTCCTTTCTTGTCGTCTGGCTTGTCGCGTACATCATTCCGACCTCCTCTTCGTTTATCTCCAACACTATGCTGTGACGGATCCTTCCCTTTTGGTGTATCATACGCCATCTCCTCAGCTATGGCATGACGATACGCCTCAGACACCAGATCCTCATAACTCTTAGGTGGGAACTTGTTGACATGAAACAAAAAAGGTCCTCTTCGGAACCCAGCTAGAAGGGTAGTATAGGCCGTATCTTTGGAGCAACTAGGGATGCTAATTACTTCTCGATTGAAACGGTTGATGTAGTCTCGCAACGTCTCCTTAGGGCCCTGCCTGATGCTGAGAAGGTAGTTAGGTGGGTATCTCTTTTTTGAGGCAGATATAAATTGGTTCACAAAGCTTTGTTTGAGCAAGTCAAATGAGCTGATGGAGTCAGGCTTCAGAGACTTGAACCAATCCTTAGCTGATCCTTCTAAGAGAAGAGGAAAAGCTAGACATTTCATGGCATCTCAGGCATCCTTCACATTCATCTAGTAACCGAAGTCGTTCAAGAAGTCCACCGGGTCGGTAGTCCCATCATAGAGTCGCATCCTTGGCTGTTTGAAATCCTTTGGGAGCTTGAATTCAAGGATGTCCCTAGTGAATGGTAGGGTGTCAGTTGTCATGGCTAGGTCGAGAGGTCCTGGACCTTTCTCACGCTCGAGGGCTGTTAAGCGGACTTCCAGCTTCCGATCCATCTCATCTTGCATCCGCTTCATGGTTTCTAGAATTCTACTTTCTTCAGCGTGCTCGTCTCCATTAGGGCGGACTTCAGACTGATCGACTTCCCGATCACGATTATGATTGACTTCCCGGTCACAATCAACTTCACGATCGCGATCATGAGGTCTTACGTACCGAGCTTTCTTCTCCTCAAGCAGATCTCTTAGGTCAAGATATTCCTTCTGGCTTTTGGCAGGCATGCGAGAGAAACCAGAGAATGAGCCGTGAAGGCTAGGCTCGAAAGTTTGCAGCTTCCCACGGTTCGTTCCATTAGGAGATCGGGGATGGCTCTCACCCTCCTCATCGTCATGTCCCTCACGGTGAAGTTTGCCTCGGTGTTGGGGTCCGTTGCATTGACAATCTCCATGCTCTTGACGCCACTCTCCTAGCCTTCGTTGTCTTCCTGTATGGGTCTTCTCGGCTTCCCCTGTGACCTCCTTGTTCTGATCACGGAGTTCGTTAATGTCTTTCCTCATCTCCTTCAGGTAGGTCTCGATGTTAGTTAGGCGATTGGATTTCTTCCTCCCCTTCTTAGGCGCAGCGGGGGTGACGGGTTCTTCGTGGCTGGACTCATGACTCATGGTGTCAAGCAAGTGGTTGTTGTCCAAAAACTTAGATGAAAATCAACAAGAAGTCGATTCCCACAGACGGCGCCAAACTGTTGATGCCTAAAATTGGTTTAACAGAAGATGACCTCTTCGAGATCGAGGACGGGCAATTCTTCCGAGGTAGGTCAGCGTGACCAACCAAGTCGTCCTCTAGAACCTGCAAAATCAGAGAGCTACGGTGGGTGACACCGGTGTGGTGTCGGCCAAGGACCCTCCGATGATTAAGTCAGTCGTGTGTTTGAGAGTAAAATTGCACAATGGGTTCTAGTGCTTAGAATTGCATCCCTTTCACGGTGGATGAACTTAGCTTTTTATATTATCCCAGACAATCTAATCCTTCTCGAAGTGGAACTCCAGAGCAACCCAGCTCTCCTCGAACTAAGACTCTAGAACAACCTAGTCCTCCTTGACCTAGGACTCCAGTAGATAGGCGTCTTGGTGATCCCGAAATATCCCAACTTCTTTAGGACTAGAAGTCCTTCGAGTGAGCACCACGTAAATCAAGTTGATGTCAACCTGATGCACACTGGGCCCAACCCGACCACTAACACCGTGGTCTGGCCCAGCTCGACCACTAACACCGTGGTCTAGCCCAGCTTGGCCTAGAGGTATTTTACCTCACAAACACATTCAATGATTGTAGCAATGGTGGCTAATGCAAATAAATCTTCTAGCATCATTTACCATGTGGGAAGCTCTTTGAGAAATCCTATAAATTTCCTTAATATTCACAGTTTTATCTTTCGATACTTCACAAAAAATCCATGGATTGACAAGGATGGAAAGCCTGTCAAGGTTGGCAAGTGTAAAATATTCAAGACTATGGCTACTTTTCGCATGTATATGCAAATTCGCTTCATGCTACCTTTGGAGGTTTGTGATTTCCACCATTAACAGTAATTACAACTTACATACATATAAGTATGTATATGTATATTCATATATATTACTTTTAATTCTTGTTTGAAGGGTTTAAAGTTCGTGAACAAAGCATTTGGCGAATATTTCCAAGATCTGTATGTCAACTATAATCAGAAACTCAAATTGGTGATGCGCTTGGTAGAGCTATATGAGCCCTATATGCTATTCAAGGGCATGTACGTATGCATTATTTTGGCTGTCAATTAACATAAGTACTTTTATCAGTGTAATCGTGCATTTAAGTTACTTTGATTTAAATGCAGCTTTGATGACAACAATGCCGAGGATCTACGAAGGATAACAAGGGAGAGTTTCGTCGAATCGGAAACTTTCAATTTTGATCCAAAATGCATTGATTGGGAAGACTACATTATGCACACACACATACCCGGCCTCCAGAAACATGTTATGTTGAAACGATAATGGAGACTACATTATACACAATATTCATATTGAAGTTTCTACATGGCGTTGAGCTATATGCTATTAGTCGCTTTCTCACTCAAAAATGATTACTAGAGAAGAGGGACGTGGACAATTGTATTCAAGAAGCATCATATATACTAGGTGCCAATTGGTTTTTTTTTTAAATTTTTTATTTTATTTTATAATTAAAAAGATAATGGGTAGTTGTGTTCCTTAAAAATAGGACCCATTATTTGAATTTGTTTTTATTTTTAATTGTTTTTAATATGAAAAAGTGTGAATTTATCATATTATCCTCATTCAATCCTCAATGTTTGCATTAACCAAGGGTATTTTCTGGTATTTTGAATGTTTTACCATTTTTTGCCTTTTTCTTTATATATATAAATATATATACATGTATATTCTTCATTAATTTTTTAATTACTGGCAGTTACAACCATATCCATTCTCCTTCAATATTTATTTATATTTGTGGAAGAGAGTTTGAAGAAAACAATCAAACTAATCCTTGGATATGGTTTTCTAAATGACTGGCTAATGTTGGACTTCAATGTGTGATTAGACCAAAAAAAGGCACGTACAGTAAAAATGAAAGGGTTTTTAGGTCTAATGGTCCCTGAATTTTGACATGATTCCCATTTTGGTCCTTCAATTTACAAAATTATTCTCGTGGTCCTTTAACTTCAGTTTCATTAGTTTAAACGGTTATGCCGTCAATTTTGTCATCTTTTTTGTTAAATGTATAGGCAAAATGGTATTTTTGTATTATATTTAATTTCTACCATCTGAATATTCATTTCACACAAACAATAAAAATAAATATTTTTCCAATCCTCACCACAGTAGCCACAACCCTGCCAACCCAACCCCACCAAAACACACACAACCCACAACCACCACCAAGTCTTCCTCACCCTCACCATCCCACCTAGTCCAAACCCCTTTTTCCCCAGGATGAAATATATATATATATATATATATATATATATATATTTTATCTACAAAATCGAGGACATGAAATAGAGTGAGGGGGCATAAGCCATCGCATGGAGGGTGGGTATGGTTTAGGTGGGGGTGTAGGTTGTGGGAGCGCCATCAGTTGTTGTCGGAGTGGTGGGTTAATTGGCTCGGTGTTGGGTGGAGCTTGTCCATGACTTTGTTACATTGGAGGAAGGGAGAGAGAGAGAGAGAGAGAGATATATATATATATATATATATCATTCCTCGATTGGTGGTGGGTTTTAATGGGCTTGGCTTGGGGAGGGAGGGAGATATATAGATGGGGAGAGTTAAGTTGCAGTGGTAGGGAAGTGGGTGTGGGGTTTGGGTCCGCCAGAAATTGCCCATGTACCCTAGGAGTGAAGCATTTCCGATTTAACCATAGTATGTGAGCAGCTTCACAAACTATGGTTAAGATACTAATCAATTGGGTTTTCATGAATAT
Organism: Prunus padus; assembly: GCA_024362665.1. Classification (NCBI taxonomy): domain Eukaryota; kingdom Viridiplantae; phylum Streptophyta; class Magnoliopsida; order Rosales; family Rosaceae; genus Prunus; species Prunus padus. Next base: position 10,057,921 of record JANFAM010000015.1, read on the forward strand.
GGAAACAAGTCTCATTTTGCTCATCATCTTCGATTTAGCTTTTTTGTGTGTGTGCATATATGAATGATCCCATAAAGAAATCTACACAATGAACAACTTCAATCATTGTATTGCAGGATCTGTTGATGGTGCATATTTGTGTGTGTGTGTGTGCATATTTGTTGATCGTTGGATCTGTTGATGGTGCAGGTACACTCGTCTTGCTTCCTGGGAAGAACCTGCGCACTGTAAACAATTATGAGAATAGGGATCAACTGGGTAGATCCCAGTCAAACCCACTCCAATGGTTAAGTTAGGAATGCTCTTTAATGAAGAGGGAGTGAAGAGGTTTTAGATATGGAGAAGAGTTATCATCTTTGTCCCAGTGTAGGTGAGGAGTATTTATAAGGGAGGAAAGAGGGATCATCCCTTGTCTCTTTGTTCAGAAAATATCTTTATGCTTATCTTCCATTGGGAAGGAGATTGACGCGCACTTAATACTCCTTTTCCATCACCATGCTAGTTACCAAGGATTGAATAGCAAGACAACACCTGGCATGGATGTGAAGCACAATTAAATGGTCCCTTCCCATCACCAAGCTGGTTGCCAGGGATTTGTGTAGTAAGGTGACACCTGGTTTCGGATATGAAGTGCAATAAATGGTCCATTTCCATCACCCCTCTGTTTAGCAAAGCACGCGAAGTGACTGACTTGACAGGGGGTTTGGTCAGGTCAGAGTGCTTAATGCCTTTGCTCGTGTGGCATCCTGGTGGGCGGGTTGATGCAAGAGTGCCCGACCACCGTCTTTGCTTGCTATCCTCTGACTATGAGGCTCTTACTTACAGATCCGAAGTCAACCCTGGTCGGGTGGGGAAGATAATGACCCGTTGTTGTTCGGCCACGTGGTGCCTTCTAATAGGCTTGGCTCATAGTGATGATACGAACTATCAACAGTAGCCCCCCAACTCTCAACTCAAGGAGCCGATCTTGGGTGGGGAGTTTGCTTCAGTTTTTACTTTTTGGATGTGCCGAGCCTATTGTAGGTCGCACCACACAGGTCGGGTACAGTAGCTCCTTAAGTTCCCAACTGAGGAGGTTTCTTTTGGTAAGGGTATGTGTCGCCTTTTTACATCAAGTGTAACGATGACAAGTAGCCTTCCACACATTACTCAAAGTCATAAATTCTACAATGCGCTGATGTATCAATACGTCGGGCATTTGAACCGTTAGATTTGAAAGAATAAATCTTACGGTTGAGAATGCATAACTTGGAAACCTGATAAGCCTGTTATGTTTTAAGGCTGTTATGTTTGGTTTTGGAACGAGAGAGAGAGGCAGGGCTGGAAGGAGGAAAAACCAGGAAATAGAAGCAGGATCAGCGGCGCATGATCTGGGTTTGATAAGCCTGTTATGTTTGGTTTGGGAACGAGAGAGAGAGAGAGAGAGGCAGGGCAGGAAGGAGGAAAAACCAGGAAATAGAAGCAGGATCAGCGGCGCACGATCTGGGTTTAGGTGTCCTCCTTAACCTAGGTCTCCTCCTTCGTCTGGGTGTAAGAGTCCCTTGTTTCCTCCTAAACCCTAAACTAAATTTCTGGAAGGCGTGAGGAGTACCTTGTTTGAGGCACGTAGGCAAGCTAGGTCGCCTCCTCATCTGGGTCTCCTACAATCACATTTGCTGAGTGTTGAGCGATTTGGAAGTAAGAGGTAAGAAATCTAACAGAGGCTTGTGTTATGACTTATGCAAATGAATTTAAATTAGATCATGCAATTGCATGACTAGCTATGCAATCTTAGACCCACTGTGCGCATAAATATGAGATCATGCAATTGCATGACAAGCTATGCAATCTGAGACCCAATGTGCGCATAAATATTAGATCATGCAATTGCAAGTGCATGATCAATCATGCAATTGCATGACTAGCTATGCAATCTCGGACCCACTGTGTGCATAAAAATTAGATCATGCAATTGCATGACTAGACCTGCAATCGCAGACCCACTGTGCGCATAAGTATGGGATGACCAAATTGCGTTACTAATTGCAAGTGTGTACATTTTGTGAAAGGTTGCCTATGGTAGAAGCGGCGACGTACAAAGTTGGAAGGATGGAGGCATCGAGCGATTTGGAATTAAGAGGTAAGAAATCTAACAGAGGCTGTGCAATTTCAATTTTAGGGCATATTGTATAAGTGTAGTTGATATATGAGTTAAGCAAAAACCCTAGATGCAGGTATGGAATGCCCTGGTGAGACAGTGAGGGGCTTAGAGGCATCAAATCTTATTTCCACTGATGAAGGCTATCTTGGTGGTTGTGAAGTGTCAAGTCACGATGCATGGGGAATGGACAGTGGGAAAATGTCAACCGAACAATCGATGGGTCAAAGTAGACAATATAATGAGTTTAATTGGAAGCAATTGAGGAAAGAAGATGTTATAGGGTTGGAGTTTAAAACGTTAGAGTTAGCTGAGGAATATTACTTAAGCTATGCAACGGCTATTGGATTTAGTGTAAGGAAAGACACATTGTATTATAATAAGGAAAAGAAAGTAGGAAGGAGACGGTGGTGTTGTTCAAAGGCAGGTGTGAGAGAAGAAAAGTACAATGACTGACCGAATAGGATGCGTTCACCTAAGCGGTTGACAAGAGAGAATTGCCCGGCTTTTTTTGTGGTGAAGTATGAGAACCAACGTGAGGTTTACATTGGGAAAAGCTTTGAACTGGATCACACTCACGAATTAGCGACGCCATGTGAATCGCCTTATCTTCGATCGAACTGGGTTGTTTCGAAGTCAGATTTAGCCCAAGCAATGGCAATGCGTAGAGTTTTGGTCAGAACATGTCATAGTTATGAGTATATGGTAGACCAATCAGGTGGGTATTTGAACGTGGGGTTCCAAATCAAGGATCTATATAACAAGTTGGATGCAGCACGTAGGGAAATCTTGTTGGACGGTGACACTGAAGCTGCACTCGCGTACATGAAAGCGAAAGCGTCAGTGGATCCTGAATTTTTTTGTAAGTTCAATGTAGATGAGGAGAATAGGCTTGGTAACTTGTTTTGGAGAGACTCTACTTCACTTTTGGATTATGTTGCCTTTGGAGACGTCCTCATATTCGACAGCACATACAAAACCAATAGGTATGACAAGCCTCTAGTGTTATTTGTTGGTTCAAACAACCACCGGGCGAGTGTAATATTTGGTTGTGCCCTATTGCTTGACGAGACCTGTGAAACATACAAGTGGTTGTTGGAGACATTCATATCATCCATGAAAGGCAAAAAGCCTACATCAATACTGACGGATGGGGATGAGGTGATGCGCAAAGCAATTGAGTATGTGTTGCCCATGTGCAATCATAGGTTGTGCTCATGGCACGTGGCAAGGAATGTACAGAAAAACTTAAAGGATGAAGAATTAGTACAATCATTTAAAGCATGTCTTTGGGAACCAATTGCACTCAATGAGTTTGAAAAGAAGTGGGAGTTTTTGAAGGACAGAGTTACTACACAGAAACAAAAGGAATGGTTGCAAATGATGTATGCAAAACGAGATGCGTGGGCGGAATCACGTCTTAGGCCCAAGTTTTTCGGTGGTATGTGCAGTACTCAACGCGTGGAGTGTATGAACAAGTTTGTGAAAGATTACTTAAGGAAAGGCGTTAAGTTGTTTGAATGCATTCCAGTAATTGATAGGGCCATGGCACATATGAGGAATACCTAGGCGAAGGATGATTTTGACTCAAAACAGTCAAAGGAAGTGCTTACAACAACACTTACAAGTCTTGAGCAACATGCTTCTGAAATTTACACCCATAAGTGCTTTTTATTGGTACGTAACGAGATCAATGCTTCGTCAGAACTCATTCATGAAAAAATAATTCATAATTTCGAAGGACGGTTGTATATTTTAGCCAAATACGGTGAACTGCAAAGTAATTGGAGTTGTGTGTACCATGGTGGGGAAGATGTTCGAATAGAGTGCAACTGTCAGAAATACGAAAGCTAAGGCATCCCATATTGCCATTTGTTTTATGTGATGAAGTGGGAGCAGGTTATGGAAATTCCCTCATCACTCATAATGAAGCGATGGACAAAGACTGCCCGAATGGACATTGGATATGCAGTTATGACAGAAAGTGGTAGCAAGGAGGTTGTACAAATCGCGATATATGGAAGTTTAAGTTGTATTGCCAACAAAGTGTGTTTGTATGCATCAAAGACTACAGATGGGTATGGGCTTTTGAAGAATGAACTAAGTCGATTTGAGGGAATAGTCCATGGTTTATGGCAGAAAGAAGAGGACACGAGCCTTAAATTGAGTAAGTGTGCCCAATTTCCTACAAACATTGTGAAAGATCGAACCGTAGCGAGGACAAAAGGTACCCCAGGACGAGGCAGTGGAATACGCAAGCAACGACAATGTATGTTGTGCTGCGGAATTGGACACAACAAGCGTAATTGCTTTCAAAGAAACATCGATCAGAGTGCAAATGAAGTCGTGAATTTGGCTTCTGGTAGTCAAAGCTATCAGTATAGTAACGATATTGGGGCATCACCGGATATAAGCTACAGCTAAGCCAGTCAAACGGGTTCACAATCAACATCTAATCAGTTTGCTCACTATACCGGAAATGATGTTGAATCTATTGCAAGCCCAAGTGGTTCTAGTCAGAAGAGTGATGACGGTTTCTCATTTGGCACTCACGAACCGATACAATTGTCGAGTGATTCAATGTATAGTAGTAAATCTTATGGGTCTTTGTTTACATGGAGAAATGGAAATTAGAGGTAGATGATGTGTATACTTCTATGGCAGAAGCTATTTGTTGTTGTCAGTTTGTATTAACATTTGTAAACTAACCTATATTTTGGGTTTTATGAACTATGTAACCAAATTCGGGTTGGATGTATTTGCGGTTCTATAAATTGCATGACTCAGTGTATTAAATTGCATGACTAGCTAAGCAAAAGCAGAGCTGAACCGCTGTGCGCTGGCATGATTGATCATGCAATTGCATGACTCGTTATGCAATCCCAAACCCACTGTGCGCATAAATATCGAGTCATACAATTGCATGATAAATCATGCAATTGCATGACTCTCTGTGCAATCTCAGACCCACTGCCCAAAACTTGTGATCTGCCTTGTAAGGAGGCTGTTGAGAAGCAAGGTTTGGGTCACCTGCGCCGATCTAGGGATCAAACTAAGTGGACTGTACCTCTGTCCAGCAATCACGACTCGTCTGCGAAGCCACGAACAATCAAGCACGGAGCTGGCTCAATGTTGCAAGTTGTTGCCAAGAGAGCTAAAGAGTCGTCTGCTCGAGCAAAGAGTCCTTCAGTTGCGTGAACTGCCGATTCGGGAGTTGGTGAAAACTCTGCTGGTCAAGTTTGACTCTCATGTTGAAGCCACAGAGGCGTTCAAGCATGAGATTGTTGCTAATGCGTACAAGTTTGGATACTTGGACTGCGGGAGTGGTGCTCCTCCTTGTTGCCCTCTCGAACATGAAGATGGTAAGCAACTTTATCTTGACTTGCCCTCTGCTCAAAGTGAGCAGATCAATGCTGTGGATGTAGAAGCAGTTGAAGAGCAGGTAGCAGATGAAGCTGCAATGAAGGAAGACAACACTAAAGGTGGTGCAGCTGATGAGGTTTAAGGCAGATGCGGAGGAGCAGGAAACTGGGGCCACTGGGCAGGTGGTTGCAGCTGAGCAGCAGAGGAATAGGTGTTGCAGAGCAGGCAGCTGGGGCTGCTAAGAGGGTAGCTGCAACTGAGAAGGTAGCTGAACAAGATGGTGGTGCTGGCGCCGAGCAGGCAGCTGGGGATGCTGAGCAGGTCGTCGACCCAGGGTCACCTGTTGAAGTCTCACAGTAGATGAGGACTCCTTTATTACCTCTGAGCTTGGTAATTTTCTTTCAATAAGTGGTCTTTAGTTGACCACCTTATTTCTTGTTGGACTTGGCTGGTTGGCCGCTTTGCTATGAAATTTTCAGTTGTCTTTCAAACTTCAATTCTCATTGTATCTTGTAAGTGTATGTCTGGAGACATAGCGCTTGAAAGAGACTCGATTGAGTTTGTACTCGAGAAGTAGCTTGCCTACAATGGAGGTAAGGCTTGTTGCCTGTGTGTGTATGTCGGGGACATAGCATTTGAAAATGACTCCATGAAGTTTGTACTCGGGAAGTAGCTTGCCTTCAGTGGAGGTAAGGCTTGTCACCTGCGGGCGTATGTCAATGACATAGCGCTTGAAAAATGCTCCATTGAGTTTGTACTCGAGAAGTAGCTTGCCTGCAATGGAGGTAAGGCTTGTCGCCTGCCGGTGTATGTCGGGGACAAAACGCTCGAAAAAGGCTCCATGAAGTTTGTACTGGAAGTAGCTTGCCTTCGGTGGAGGTCGGGCTTGTGGCTGTGGGCATATGTCGGGGACATAGCGCTCAAAAAGGCTCCATTGAGTTTGTACTCGAGAAGTAGCTTGCCTGCAATGGAGGTAAGGCTTATCGCCTGCCGGAGTATGTCGGGGACATAGCGCTCGAAAAAGGCTCCATGAAGTTTGTACTCGGGAAGTAGCTTGCCTTCAATGGAGGTAAGGGAGGCTCGTCACCGCTTGGAGCCGAGCCAGTAAGCTGCAATCGGAACAATGGCCTTCTTGTTGTGGTAAGATGCCATTCTGCTGGTATGCAAGAACTCGAACAATGGCCTTCTTGTTGTAGTAAAATGTCACCGTCTTTGGTAAGCTGCAACTCGAACAATGACCTTCTTGTTGTGGTAATATGCCAGCTGCTGCTAGTATGCTGCAACTCGAACAGTGGCCTTGTTGTTGTAGTAAGATGTCAGCTGCTGCTAGTAAGCTGCAACTCGAACAATGGCCTTCATGTTGTTCTTCGAGCAGATCAAGGTTGACTTTCATCTGCTTGCAGTTTTGGTCAAGACTGCCCACCTCAATGCTCATGGAAAGGACTGTGATGTGCGTGGGGGATGATTGCTTCTGTCCCATAGGCCAGAGAAAATGGTGCCTTGCCGGTTGATCTCATTTTGGTTGTGTGATAAGCCCATAGGACTCTCGGCAGCTCGTCGACCCATCTTCCTTTTGCGCCTTCCAGTCTTTTTTTCAAACAGTCCAGCACGATCTTGTTGGATGCCTCTGCTTGGCCATTGCCTTGAGGGTATCTGGGAGTTGACATGTGCTATTTGATGCCATACTTTGCAAGGAACGCTGTGATCTGCCTGCCCACGAACTGTGTACCATTGTCGGTGACTATCGACTGCGGGTAACCGAATTGACAGATGATGTTCTTCCAAATAACCCGTTCGACATCAGCTTCCTTGGTAGAGGATAAAGCCTCGGCCTCGATCCATTTGGTGAAGTAATATGTGGCGACGATCATCATCTCCTTCTTGGCAGGCGCCGTCGGTAGGGGTCCCACCAAGTTAATGGCCCACTGCATGAATGGCCAAGGACTGTTCTGCGGATGGTATTCCTCAGCTGGCAGGCCGGGGATTGGCTTATAGCGTTGGCATCGATCACATCTTCGAGCATACTCCGTAGAGTCTTGGCGCATGGTAGGCCAGAAATAGCCTATGCTGAGAGCCTTCTGGGCAAGTGATCTGCCCCTAGCGTGATTTCCACATTCGCCGTCGTGTATTTTGCAGAGAACCTCTAGCGTTTGCGGGTACTTGATGCAAGTAAGATGAGGGCCGGAGTATGATTTGCGAACAAGCATGTTGCCCTTCATGTAGTATCTTGCAGCCTTCTGTTTGATTTTCCTGGCCTCAGACTTGTCCTTGGGTAGGTTTTCGTTAACTAAGTAGTCAATGATGGGGCCTTGCCAGGTAGGATCCTCGTCGATCTGCATCAAGTCTGGCTGCTCTGGCTCTTCTATGCTTGGCTGGTCAAGGTGTTCCACCGGGATGGAGCGTCTGAACTGGGTATACAGTGCTGATCATAAGCTTGCCAATGCGTCCGCATCGCGTTCTCTGCTCGGGGTACTTGTTGGATGGTAAAGGTAGGAAATGCCTTCAACAGCTCTTGGACTTTGTCAAGGTACAAGATCATCCTTGGGTGCTTTGCCATGTATTCTCCTGAGGCTTGATTTGTAATCAGCTGGGAATCTGAGTAGATGGCCAGCTTCTTGATTGATAACTCCTTTGCCAAACGCAAGCCAGCGAGCAATGCCTCGTATTCTGCCTCGTTATTTGAAGCTGGGAAGCCAAGCGTGATAGCTTGCTCTAACAGGGTTCCATCCGGGGTGATGATGACAACGCCTGCTCCAGCTCCCTTTTGGTTCGAGGCTCCATCTACGCTCAACTGCCACATGTCCTTGGGTTGGTCAGGTTCAGCGGAGGACTTGTTTGCTCTCGAACTTTCCTTCTTTTTGTTGACCAGCTTCTCTTCTTCGGCTGATGGGGTGAATTCCGAGACAAAGTCCGCTAAAGCCTGGGCTTTTATTGCAGTCTTTCGCCGGTAGAGGAGGTCATATTGGCTTAGCTCTATAGCCCACTTCATGAGTCGTTCAGATGCATCAGGGCTGTGGAGGATTGACCTCAAAGGAAAGTCGGTCATGACGATGACTCGGTGAGCTTGGTAGTAGGGTTGCAGCTTTCTCGCGAAAACTACTAGGGCCAAAATAAGCTTCTCCAATTTCGGGTACCGAGTCTCTGCATCGAGAAGAGCTTTTGACTTGTAGAATACCAGATGTTGGGCCCCCAGTTCTTCTCGGATAAGAGCTTAGCTGACGGCTGAGTTGGACACTGCCAGGTACACGAACAAGTCTTCATCAGGAACTGGCTTTGAGAGCAGGGGAGGTGAAGTGAGGTAAGTCTTTAGATTCTAGAAAGTTGCTTCGCACTCCTCGTCCCACTTGTCTTTTTGTCCCTTCTTCAAAGCTTTGAAGAATGGTCTGCACTTGTCAGTATATCTTGAGAGGAATCGATTGAGCGCTGCTGCTCTGCCCATCAGACTTTGTATTTCCTTCACTGTTGAAGGTGACTTCATCTCGAGAATGGCTTTGATTTGGCGTGGGTATGCCTCGATACCTCGTTGTGTGACCAGGTATCCCAGGAATCGGCCGGACAATACACCGAACGTGCATTTACTTGGATTCAGCTTCATGCGATACTGGCGGAGTAGGCTGAATGCCTCAGCGAGGCTTTTGATGTGGTCTGCACGCTTAGGGGCTTTGACCAGCATGTCGTCCACGTAGACTTCCATGGTTTTGCTGATCTGCTCCTTGAAAATTTTATTCACGAGCCTTTGGTAGGTTGCTCCGGCGTTCTTCAGCCCAAAGGGCATGACCTTGTAGCAGTAGGTCCCTCTCTTGATGATAAAAGAGGTCTTCGCCTTGTCATTCTCGTGCATCAGGATTTGGTTATAGCCGGAGTAGGCGTCCATGAAGCTGAGCAGCTGATTGCCGGAAGTTGAATCCACGAGCTGGTCTATTCTCGGCAATGGGAAGTTGTCTTTAGGACATGCTTTGTTGAGGTCGGTGTAATCGACACAAACTCTCCATTTGCCTTTTTCTTGTTTCGCCACCAGAACAACGTTGGCTAGCCACTCTGAGTAGGAGACCTCTTCGATGAAGCCAGCAGCTAGGAGCTTGTCGATCTCGGCTTCAATGATCGCGACTCGCTCAGGAGCCGATGGCAGATGGCAGATGATGTTCGGGTCGACGCCAGGCATGTCAGATGGCGACCATGCGAACATGTCTTAGTTGTTCTGGAGGAAGGTAGTCAGCTCCACCTTCTCGTCTGGGCTTAAGCGCGAGCCGATCCGCGCTTTTCTGTTTGGCTGGTCAAGATCGAGGGGTACTAACTCAACGTCTTCCTCAGGCTTCCAACCTTCTTCAAATGAGCCTTCTGGGTGGATTCCCTCATCTCGATCCTTCTTGTTTAGGTTCTGGCGCGAGCCGATCCGCTCTTCTTGATTTGGCGGGCCAGGATCAGGGGGTACTAATTCAACGTCATCCTCAGGCTTCCAACCTTTTCAGGGGAGTTTTCCGAGCGGATTCCCTCGCCTTGATCCTGGCTCCTTAATTGCTATTACGAGGTAGCAACTCCCTTCCCGTTCGGGCTTGCTTGTCTGCTTGGAGCATGTCCTGCCACGTCAGCAGCCTGCATCACTGGTGTGAACTGCAACTGCTTGCTCTTCTTGAGCCCTTGGGCTGTGCACCTTCTTGCCATGGCTTGGTCACTGTTGATCTGCCCGATCCCGCCCCCAGGGATGGGGTAGTGGATCTTCTGGTGTAGAGCAGATGTGACGGCTTCGATCTTGCTGATCCATGGCCGACCTAAGATTCCGTTGTAGGGGGAGATCTCATTGATGACCATGAAGGTCTGTGAGCAGACCACCGGGGGTGAGTGGATGTCAAGGTCAATCGTTCCCACAGTGATTGAAGTGGCCCCATTGAAGCCGGTGAGCGATCTGGCAAGTTTGTTGATCTTGGGCTCCAATCCCATCTGTTGGATAACAGATAGCTGTAGGATGTTGGCTGCGCTGCCCTCGTCCACATGAACTCGCTCGATCACAGCTTGTTCAACTTGGATGCAGATGACTAGGGCATCATTGTGCGGCAGATCGAGCCTGATCAAGTCTTTCTTCTGAAAGCCGATGACCGGTGTGTCTTCCATGATTGGTACGCCAGTTGTGACTTGGGAGACATAAGTCGCCTGCGCGATCTTTCTCTTGCGCTCCTTAGTGGTCAGCCCGGACTCCTAGGAGTCAGCTAGAATGGTGTTAATCCGTATGACCTTTTGGGAAGGTTCCTTGGCTGCTGCATCACGATCCTCGATCTGCTGGATTGCCTTCTTTGCGATGAATTCCGTGCAATGGCCATCTCTGACCAGCTCCTCGAGGTGCCTTTTCCAGGCGTTGCAGTTGTTGGTGTAATGACCATGCTCCCCGTGGAACGCGCAGTACTTTCCGGTGTCCCTCCTGGACGGGTCTCCCCTCAGAGGTGGCGGTCTCCTCACCCACGGCTTGTCCTTCACTTGGGCCAGGATCTGGTGGATCGGGATAGTAAACTCAGTGAAGGTTCCTATTTCTGTGCCTCCCTCTTGGGGTCGTGATCTGTTCTTGTCCCTGGTTTTGTGCTCGAACTTGATGCTCTTTTGGCTTGCCTGCCTTGTCGGGTGGTCAGCTTGTTTACTGGCTTTCTTCGCAGCAATGTGATCATCGTCCCAGAGTGCGTAGCGCTCTGCCGTCGCGAAGACTTCTGCCAAGGTTTGGCTCGGAGTTATGGCCAGCTCACGGTATAACTCGTGTTCGGTTGGCAAGCCCTTCTTGAAAGCTGAGGATGCAACTAGGTCATTGCATCCTATAATGTTCGCCTTCTCGGCCTTAAATCTTCTGAGGTAGTCTCGAAGAGACTCTTCTGGCTTCTTGCGCAGGTTGAACAGGTGGTCTGCATGCTTTCTGACCGTCCGGTAGGAGGTGTACTCCTTTGTGAAAATGAGGGCGAACTCCTTAAAGCTGCCTATCGATGCGGACGGTAGAGTGTGGAACCAATCTTGAGCTGCCCCTCGCAGAGTCATCGCGAACACCTTGCACATCAGGGCGTCGTCTGCCTTGTATAAGATCATGGTGCTCTTGAAGTGCCTCAAATGGCTTTCGGGGTCTGAGTCCCCCTTGAATGGAGTGATGGACGGTGTTGTGAACTGCTTCGGAGGTGCAGCTTGTTCCACTTCATCGGTAAAGGGCGAGCAGTCGACTCGATCAATCTCCCTGCGCAGGGCCTCCTCTATGCTTCCTTTAAGCTAGAGTTCTTGGAGTCGTTCATTTACTAGCTTCTCGACATCCTCTGCCCGTAGGGCTGGTAGCTCGGGTCGATGTCTTCGGTGCCTCGAGCACCGCTGGTTAACTTCCTCCTCAACTCCCAAGGGTCGATCCCCTTGGTTGTTTTTCCCGTGGGGCAGATTAGGAGATTGAGCTTGTGAGGATTCCTCTGCGACTTGTCTCCGTGTGTTGTTTCTCGAGCGGGTTGGTGAATGTCGGTCGCTGCGTACGTCATGCGGTGTTCACGAACTCGAGCTCCTTGTGGGCCCAGCCTAGATTGGATACTTCCTTGTGGGCCTAAGCGAGCGTGGCCATTGGACTGTGGGCCCAGCCTAGATTGGATACTTCCATGTAGTGGCTGTTCTGCAATTCCAACAGCTGTCTGCGGCGGCTGTTCTCTTCGTACGGTTGTAGAGAGGTGGCTGCAAAGCGCTAGGAGGTGGCTGCAAGGTGTTGGCAGCCACGGTTCCGTGCGGTTGTAGAGAGGTTTCCACCACGAAACCATGAGACGGGCCCATCGTGGTGGTGTTACTCTTCGTACGTCTTGTATCAACCATGATTTTTTGAAATAAAGTGTGGAAAATGGATTTGGAGCACGCTTTGAGTATTATCTCGCGCTCTCAATGAAAGCACCAATTTGTGGGAGCGATTTTCGCCCCACTAGAATATTTGCCTAAGATTCCTTCGTCTTCTTCCTCTTCTCTCGGTCCCTGCAAAAATAGCACGGAGTGAAAGACCACACCCGGGGGGTGTTGGCCAAAGGCCCTCCGATGCCTAAGTTAGGTTGGGTGTTTGTAGGAAAATCGGGTGGCCGGAGCCGTGTGTGGTGGCCGGAGCCGTGTGTGAGAGAGAGAAAGAGTAAGGTGGCCAGGGTTTGTGTGGAATAATTTCTGCAGAGTTTTAGTAGGAATTTAGACGTACCTTCACCCTTGTGCATAGCCATCTATTTATAGAGGGCCTCCGAGGCTAGGGTTTCAGAAGAATAATTCCATAGATGGAAAGGAATTATTCTTCCTGATTTGGTGAGGTTGGTGAGGTTGGTGTAATTAGAGATTTGATTTAAATCAAATCCCCAATTAAGGTAAGAATCAAATAACACTACAAGACAGAAACCCTTCCACGACGTCTGATATGCGTCATGGAAGACGTTTCATGACGCGGTTCAGATGTCGTAACATACGTCGTGGAAAGGGGGGGTCATGGAAACTTTTTTAAAAACACGGCGTCTGATATGCGTCATAGAATCTAATTTCAATGACGCGGTCTGCGTGTCGTGCTATGATTTCCATGACGCGTCGGATATGTCATAGGTGTTGTTTTAATGACGTCAATTCCGCGTCATTAATATTATGACGTTCATTTTGACACCGTCTATTAAGCATTTACATGACGCAGAATAGACGTCATTGAATTTCACGACGTCTATGAGACGTCATTGAAATATTTTTCATGATGCATATTAGACGTCGTTGAAAGTTTTAAAAATAAATAAAAAATCATAATATATATCCATCGTTTAACTTAACGACGTGTCTGAGACGTCATTGAAACATGTTTGACGACACATATTAGACGTCATTGAAATTTTAAAAAATATATATAATAATAATTCTAATACATATATATCCCATCATTTTAATTCTACAAAAAGAAATTAATATATAGAAGCAAAGTCTTCACATAAAGGCTAACATACTTTAAATTAATATTACTCAACATGATTCTAGTATACATCATGACAAGTTTAAAAATTGTCTTTTAACTAATTCGACAAAGTGAATCCTATGAAGTATGAGAAGATCTGATACTTGCATCGTCCAAAACAAAATAGACATCCAAAAAGATGAGCTTGATGATGGTTTGAGAGGATGCGATGCTTCATGTCCAAAAGAGGGCGTAGTTCCGGCCAAAATAATTACAACCACCATTAATATACCTGCTTTAAAACAAAAGATCAGAAAATGAGAATGAAAGTCTAGAAATTACGAGCACACATGCATGAAAATTATCCAAGTCAATAAATTCTTGTTCCAAATGTGAAATTTCTTTAGATCGAAATGTCTTGCCAAATAAAACAAGAGAATAAGAGAATCCAACAAAACTAATTTTAAGGACCAAAATTCACTGTAAGAAATACCAAGATTTATGAATTTGATTACAATTTATTGAATTGCACAAATCACAGAGTAAGCATTTCCCAAACAAATCCCTAAAGTCAAAAGTAGAGACAAACAAAAGAGTTCACAGATGAAGCCTCCATCTACAACCAGCACAATAGCAGAGTTGAGAGACATAAACAAATCCCTAAAGCCAAAAGTAGAGACTAGAGAGGTCCCAAAACCAACAGAGCTCCGATATAAAACACACTTGTATCACAAAGCAGTTATAGGCATGGCATTGGCAACATAAGCATAACACAACAGGAATATTTAACAAGGGCAAAAAGGCTTTCACATCAGATATGTTTAGTAATATCAGCCAAAATAATTTATGTAAATTGCTGAATTTGTTAGTGTTTTGAAAGATTGTATGTGAGTGATGTAAGAAAAGAAGGAATGAGAAACTTAGAGAATGCTAGAAAACTGCATCTGCTCTACGTGTAGCAGGGAGAAAAGTTCTATTGCTCATTCTATTCAGTACAATTTGTGTGACTCTCTTATAACTGTTAGAGGTATAGCTGGATACCTTTTTAGTTTGTTATCTCAGCCATCCATCTAGCAGCTATAGGATCATTACACCTGGCACAATTTGCCTGACATCACTTAAGCCTTACACTTGTCTTTTGAGACTAAGAGAATACACCAATATTAGAAACTAAGGCCTAAAACATTTCTATCAAACACCAATGCCCTGAGATTAAATCAGGGGGAAAAACAGAAAGAAAGAGAGCAGACACGTAGTTGTAGAGCAAAGTCGAATTTTGTGAAGGAATTTTGAGGGAACACAAAAGAAAAAAAAATGTGAATAAATCAAAATGAAGAAACATTAACCTGAAAGTTATCTTCGCTTCTTTGCTTCAGTGATTGCTTATACGTCAGAGAGGTGAGAGAGGATTGAATCTGTTGAGATAAAATTCCAAAGTTCTAATAAGACATGTAGATTTGAAAAACTTTTTAATTTTCATAAGTTATACCTGAAGCAATTGGATGACTGCCTAACTGTAATTCATACTGAAAAAAATAAATAAACAGTAATTCGAATGAAGTACAACAACCACATAATTACATAGCTTCAAAATACAACCAACCAACCAACTTGAAGCAAATACTTAAATTTCAGGATTCTAACAGTGTAAATACAAAAGAATTCTAACATTAAACATCATGAAGCATGAAACTTAAATTGAATCCATACAACCAAAAACTAACATGAAGTGCACAGTGAAATCCAAGTACAAAGGAAAACATGATTAGCCATTCATGAAACCCAGAACTGAAATCAAAGCGTTACCTAAGAAAAAAAAAAGGAAGTGCAGGGTGTCTTGCAAATCATGTTCATGCTTTAAAAAATCATAAACTAAAGTGAAACAATATGCGGATGCCAAAAAAAACTGCAGTTGCAAAGTAAGTAACACTATATTACTTAACAACAGGTTTATCATTGATCTCTAATTACTATTTCATAGACAATAATTGAATCATCACCTTACTTTTAATATTACAAAACTAATCAGATGTAAATGTATATATGTAATTGAGTTCCTTACCTCTCCAGCATTAAATATAAATCTTTGCTTGTCAAAGAATCGCAACACTGAAGGAGATGTATCCTGTGTATCCATTCCAGTCCCTAGCAACTGCAATGAGTAGAAGCATGGCCAAATTATTAGCCCATGAAAAGGAAAAAAAACAATAGAACCAACTCTACATTCTGAAATTAGGATATACAAACTTTTTTAGTTTTCAATACGTCTCCATTCAACGAAAAAAATCAGCAAAAATCTCCTTGGTAAATCAAACTCACAAACAAAAAAATTATGATTTTTAACTTTTCTGAATTCTTTCTCATCATCACTAATGTCCACAAACAGAATTCCAATTTAGAAGTCAGATTTTCAAATTCCACATATTTCCCAAACCAGTCTTCTTCAAGTCAACTATGCTAAAACATTGCAATTAGTTCCTAGAATCACACTCCCAAATTTTCTTTCCCTTACCAAAACAAAAATTATCAAATTCAAATCCCCAGTCCCATAAACCAGTTTAAGACACTATGCCAAATTTTACTTTACACCACACCACATAGGCATCGACAAACCATAAAACCGATGTTGTTAGTATATTTAGCATCGATTTTATAAATAATAGGGCTAAAAGTATATTAAGACATCAGGAAAAATTTCAAGGTTTGCCTACCGATGTGGTTGATGCACTTTAGCATCTATGGTTAGATGTACCGATGCATAAAGTGGTTTTCAATTTTATTTTTTTCAGTTGAACATTTAGCCACTGATGCCAAAACCATGGTCAACCGCTACAGGGATTTTTTTCACGAAAAATTTCACTCCCTCGCAATTTCAGACTCTCCCTCTTTTTTTTTTGGGGAAATTTTTAACTCACTCTTATCTTCTGTCCTCTCTCTCTAGCAATTTCAGGCTCTCTTCTTTTCTTTTCTTTCTCAGAAACGATAGGGTTTTTCCCACACTTCTTCATCGATTTCTTCTCTGGCGTCATCTTCTCTATCCTCCATCTTTGCCCCCATCTTCTCTGTCCTCCATCTCTACTGCCATATTCTCCTAAACCCTAAAAATTAGAACCACAAACCTAAGGGGAGGCACAGATGCACACAAAAAAGAACGACAGAAGGAGAAGAGCGCACCTTTCACCATCGGGAGCTCAGCTTGCGAGATTACTACAGCAATTAGGTATGGCTTTCGATGGCTATGGTTTTTTTTTCTGTCTTTTCTTTTCTCCATCTGGGTTGTGGTTTTCGATTTTGGGTTCTAGGTTTTGAATCTAGGTTTGAAGATTTCTGAGCAAGCGGTTGAGATTACATCAGATTTCTAGTGGGTTTGTTGATTTCGAGTATCATATATATCTGATTTCCTCTCTCTCTCTCTTTTTTCTTCCGTCTAAACCCTAATCTTAAACACCCATCCTTAAAGTAAATTTCTTTCAACTCCTTCTTTCCCCCTTTCAATTTCTCTTTCAAAATCTCTTATACTCTCGGAAGACCAGAACACCACTACGATCTGCTCTCCTCCCAAGTAAAATTTCTTTTTCAGTTTTTAATTTCTGTTCATCTTGGTTGGTGATATACGAATTGGTCTGGTTATTTGGGTTTTTTCCCAATTAATATTATTTCTTTGGATTTTGAGCATGGAATTTGTTGTTTATGGTTCAGTTTATGATTGGGTCTCGAGTTTGGTTGGTGATTTGGCTTTGCTATTGTGGGTGAAATTTGTTATTTATGGTTTTTCTGATTTTGAACCCCTTTTTTAATCTCAGTTAAGTGCTGCAACGAGTTTCTATTCAAGAAAAAAGAAAGGTATTCTCTATTTTATTATAAATTTTTTATAAATTTCTTGTTTGAAACTAACTGCCCTCCCTAGAATCTGTTTTGCTTTGCTTTAAGGGATTCAATGTTGGTTATAGTTGTAGCATTTCTTTACTTTGCAGTTTTTAAACTCCTTTGACAATTAATCTGTGCATAAACTTCTCTTAGTTGCTCAGGTAAATCAATTTGATTAGTATTTACGAGAATATGAAATAGGTTCGAAATGCATTGGTTTGACTGGTGATCCTTGGCCCAATTGCTTTTCCTTGATGCTAAATAGTGATCTGAACTTTCACTTATATATGAGCTAAATAGCGAAGTTCAAGATATTAGGCTAGTCTCTTATCACTCCTTTGAAGAAAACACAAAAGCAATGCAATCATCTAAACATAGTGTTATATGGTTTCTTTTCCCTTCTGCTTTTCCGCCACCCCCGTGTTTCATTGTCAAGTATTGTTGGATCTATGCAACACAATCAGGTCCTCTGGATCTTTATAATTTACTTGTCTGAAATCTTTAAGGACGCCTTTGAGAAGTAGCTGGCAGGATTTTCCCCATGCTCAAGACAGTGTTAAAAATTCCCTGTTAATTATGTTTCTGTAATTCTGTTACACAATTGACTTTGCTTTTGCCGAAAAACTAATACCATTGTTTACAGAATGCCTGTTTGGCTGTGCAATTCTAATCTTTTATGTCATAAAAAAGCCTATCGTCCCCATCTAAATTGTGTTATTCTACCTTTTACAGTTTTTAACATCACAAGAACTTACTGTTGATTTTGTTATGGGGTTCATTTACATATTGGTTGATTGAGGTGTGACTGTGATGGTTAATCATTAAAGCTTTTGCTTTGAGATATACATAACTGTAAAAGCTTTTTTATCCAAGTTTTGTTTGTTTGCAAGTAATTAGGTTTTTCTCCATTGATAAAGATTTATGTCTTTTACATAAGCTTAGATATTTGACTCTGACTGTATCACACCTTTTTACTTGAAGATGAGATGAAAACCAAGCTGATATAAGAATATGGAGACAGAGTTGGAAACCAAGCTGATATACTTGAAGATGAGATGCAGTGGCATAGGTCTTGAGTGGGGAAAGGTTTAATATTAACCTTGGACACACTTACTTTAACATTATAGGTAGATGAGATTTTCCATGGATAATTTTTCTAATTCACGATATTACCCTGTGAGAAAAGCCATAACAAGTCACCGGTGTAGTTCACATTTTGTATTTTCTTATATGTATAAGCAGAATTCAAGCAATTTTATCCTCGTCATTTGGCCCACTTAGGAGAAAACAAGGTCAAATTTGACCTGTGTGAGGATATTTCTCAGCCCTTATTTTTTCTAAGTTTGTAGTTTCATAAACTCATTGATGATTTCCATTTGGGTCTGCAGATATGCATGTGTTTGGTTTGATGGTGTTAAATATACTTTGAGGGTAGTATTAAGAAGTATGCCTACCTATGCCTACCTATGCCTGTGATGGTGTTAAATATAACAAAGATTGTTTTTGCAGATACGTAGTCATGCACATAAGTATTTTCTGAAATTGTTTTCAATATGTTTTTCAGTTAGACTACATGAACTGGAATTTTTGAAGAAGCCATTTTTCATTTTGATTTTGACAGATTGGTGAGTTGGACTGATTAGGTATCGGGTGCTTCTTTGTGGAGATTAGCTATGCTGCAAAAATTCCTATGAAAGCAATTGGAGATGCGCTACATGGTCAAGAATCAGAGAATTCCCAAGAAGCTCTGAGGATGAAAGTGGGCAATGGGGATGATTTCTTCCCACGAAACGGGTGGTGGAATTTCAACAACAAGGTGATTGTTCTCCCCTTCCTCTATCCCTTCTTTTTTATTGGATCAGTAGTTTGATTCAATGGTATATATATTGTCGAACTGCTGAAACTTAGAAAAAATCAAAAGGATAGAAAAAATCAGAGTATAGTACTAATGCTAAACATCCATTTATTTATTTTAATATTTGTATTTGGTTGAACATGTCTGTTTGTCTGTTCTCATGCATTCACAATACGTGCAGCTTACGTGAGACACTTGACTTACATGCTCTGCTTGTCAGGCCAACTCTTCTTCTTCATCTTCAGTGACTAAATAATAATGTATACACAAACCCTTCAATATTATATCCACACACACCCTACAAGCCAGAAAAAGTAAAATGGAAGACATAAGTAGATATAAGCCGATGCACAAAGAATGTGGAGAGATGAAGGGAATTGTAAGTTTTGCCATTACACATAGGATTAAAGTAACACATAGTACTTTATCTATTTAATAACTTGTATTTTGTTTTTCTTTTCCATTCTTCCCCCTTTGGCAGAGCATAGAGCCTCCTTTTGATGTTTTTGAAGAGAATCCACAGTCTAGACGTGCCCCACCTCTGGTTAGAGTTGAGAGAATGTTTGAGGATATACAGTCCAAACTTCCTAGACAGCCACAGTTCCTTCTTTGTTTGCTTCGGAGAGAAAAAATAGTGCTTTATGTGGTTGAGTTTTTTTACCTATATTATTATTGACATGTTAAATATTATAATACCTCCTGTTTATGATTTCTATTGATTCACCTAGGTCCATGGAAGCCGAAGAATCTTGCTGAGTATGGAATTGTTACACAATGCATTGCTCCTACTAGGGTCAATGATCAATACCTTACAAATGTTCTGTTAAAGATCAATGCTAAGGTGAGTTATTGTAATGGCCATGCTCTTTCTCTTTCCAGCAATTACTAATTCATGGATCTTACTCCTTTGTTATTTGAAAACAATAAGCCTAATTCACCATTGACTCTTATCTTACTCCTAAAGTCTGAAAATTCCATGGTATTGGTAGCTGTTGCTTGTGTAGTACAAAATCCTATATTTGCAAATAAAGTGTTGTTTAGAGAATGAGCAATGTGACTAGGTTTTTAAGGAGAAGCATGTGTCTATTTTTTGCTAGCTAGCTGTGCCTTTGTTAACATGATCATTTTCTTGCTTTTTTTTTTCCAGTATAAAGCTAAACGGAAGGACACGTACACCCAAAAGGAATTGGATGAGGTGCGAGAAGAATGGGCAGCTCATGTCCTAGAATGGCTTTTTGATTCAACTAAACATTAGTAATTCCTCCTTCATTTTGCATGTCTTGCTATAGCTAGTATTTTGCTTAGACAAGTATGGATAATTTGTGGTTTGGGGCTACAAAATTTGTGATTTGGATGTGATAATATTCTATCATTCAAGTATTTTGCTTATATATAGACAAGTATGGATATATTTAAATTTAAATTTATATATATGCTTTTTTTTAATCAACAATGGCAACACAACATGATTTGAAAATAATGCCCTTTTGATATTCTATAACAGTAACCAAGTAAATTGTGATGTGGAACTTGCAAAATGCCTACACAGAAATAGGCATAAGAGATGCCTATTGTTCAAACAGCTTCAGTTTTCCAGAATCTACTGAAGTTAAAAGATTAAGAAAACAACCAAACTTTTATGATCACTGATGCCTACAACCAAAAATAGCATCAACAATTATATAACAATTGATGCCCAAAACTAGAAGTTTCGACAACATTTATATAACAACCCATGCTATTGGAGGCTTTTCATATCCGCAAAATCTAAAAAGCAATGACATATAACATAATTTGCATCGTCATTATTGGTTTCTGCGATGTCGTAATCGATAATACGCATCAGTACAGGATAACTCAATGTTGCTGTAATACCCATTTAGCATCCTACGTTTGTAATTACTGATGCTATTTTAGGTTTAGGCATCAGAAGTCAACCTTTTTTTGGGCATTCGGAAATCTTTTAGCATCGGCGTTTATAAATATACGATGTCTTAACTATGTATAGGCAACGGATATTATCCGTTGCCTATTGTACAACAATAGGCAACAGCTACCAATACCACGGAATTTTCAGACTTTAGGCAACGGATTTTCTCCGTTGCTAAAAGCCAAATTTGGCATAGTGAGAACGAATTTGAATTAAAAGCCTGTAGTAAAAGAACTAACATATCTTTAAACAAAGCTACCCAAATAGCAGCATATCCTGCTTACCAAAACAGAGCTATCCTAAACCCTGTAACAAAAGAACCGGATATCCAAATATCGATTTTCGTGGTTTACCAACTAATGTTTAATAACCAAACAGAAAACCTTATCAAAAGCAATAATATAGTATTTTAATAACTAAATTGTTTAACCTGATTTCATCAAAATAATAACACAATCAAATCAATTTCAGTATTTGGATATAATTTGCAAATAAATAACACAGACCCACTATGAGGAAAAATAAGGGATTTGGAACTATATATGTAAAAGCGGAATAAGCATGTCCGGAAAGACTTGTTTCCTTTGAATCCCAAATTCTATCCTCCTTTTCAAAACAAATTTTCTCACATTGCACAAATACTAGATACACCAAACTAAACACATAATGGTAGTGAATTTACCCATGATAGCACGGAGAAGTGATAAAAAGTAATCATCATGCAAATCTTTAAGAACTAAATAAAGGAGCCGGTTAAATATTTAGCAAAGATGGTTCTATAATTTAGTAATAATATTTTTTGGTAGTACTTACAGCTTCTCAAAATCAAACACTTTCTTCTTGCCTTTGGAAACCGTATCAAAGCTAAAATCCATTCCGTCGTCTTCCATTACTGACATTGATTTCCAAGAGCCGAGAATTACCAATTTCCTCATCTGTTATAAAAGGAACACACGATTTGATTACATTGTTCAAGTCAAATGAAAAATTCCAAGTCGTTAACTCTTACTTGGACATTCTTGTGGCATCCGATCGATGACTTACCTAGAAGTGAACTTTTTCTTTTTTATTAAGAGAGGAAGATGTCGCCTTCTTTGATTCTCGCCATAATAACAGACTTGTAAATCTTATTATACTCTGTAAACAAACAAGAATCACAACATTACAAATTTCAGTCCTTGTCCACATTACAAACTTTTCATGCGACCCAACCAAAATTGTTAAAATAACAATTATAAGATAAGAAAAAGAAAACTATGAAACTCATTTTACAAAAACTTATACTTATCAGTATAGCACAAAGCAAAGTTAATAAAGATAGAATTAAATCTGCCTCAAATTAGTGTAAGAAAATGTTAAATGTTGTACATTTTTCTTAAGCAACAAAAACTTGATCATTAATAATAATAAGAATGACCTGGGTGGTAATTAGTCCTAACAAAGGTCCCAACTTTATAAGACAAACTAATCAGCTATCCAAAAGTTCATAAACTTGACATGGGTTTCATTGCAATTATCCAAACAAACGACTAGGGTTCATATATTCATTTGATTAAGCTATTAACACATCTAGTTATTAAGTAATATGACAACAGTATGATTAAGACTCCTCTCTATCAAAACCTAATGAAAAGGAAATCTGGGTTTGCTTCAACTTGAATACATAGACAAAAAGCATCCGAGAATTCAGGGAATCAAAATGTAAAATATTTCAACACCTAGAAAAAGCTAATTAGCAGAAAAAGCATGTGAATAAGAACAATTATACATTTTGTGGATGGCTCTGTAATTGTGGATGGTGGGGGTACCTCTATTCTTCTTGTCTTGCAACAAAATAATAGTTCCAAAACAAAATTCACAAAAAAAGAATTTAAACAATGGTTAGAGATGACAACATAGTGAAACGGAGGTAGATATCCTCACCTATAGACCAAAGCTCAAACCAGAAGCTGTATCTACCAATCTCCACCTATAGACCGCTGTCTATTGCTCTGCTCGTACACTGGCTCGATGAAATCCCTTGGTTTCAGACCTCACAGCGAAGCTCTCTCAGTTCTCAACCAATTCTCTCGATTCCACCATCAATGTCCACCTCTTCCTCTTCTCTATCTCTCTCTGCAACTCACGGCCTCTCTCTCTGCTTATCTCCCTCTCTTCACCTCGGCTCTGAATGCATGAAGCAGCTCCAAGCTTTTGTTCTCTCTCTCTTTGCCTTTCTTTGAGTCTCTGAATATCTGAAAAATGGAAGAGGCTTAACCCTGAAAAACAGAGATTAGTCGAAGCCTCCAGATGAAACAAACCCAACTCTTCCATCCTTGCCCCTAAATCTGCCAAACCATCTGGTTAGAACCTACATTTCATATGAAACTCAATCTCTACTTTACAAATTAGAAACGAAACCCATAAGAAAAGAACAAACCCCTAAACCCAAAGCCTCCATCTTTATCAGAAAAAATAGCTGTTTAAAAAAACCCATGAAAAAGAAAACGACTTTAAGAACTCACAATAGGTGAGGGTGCAGAAAAATGGAGCTGAGGAAGCCTTTGCCTTTCTTCTGCTCTGAGTGAAAATGAAATGCGCATTCTTCTTGTGTCAAAGAGGAGAAACGAACGGTGAAAGAGAGAGAGAAGTCGAAGCCTCCTGAACCAGCGTGTAAGCTGGTGTAAAGTGTAGAGAGCTTTCTGAATTTGGGTTTGGAATTTTTCAGAGTGATTTGAGATAGAGAGGATTGCGGTCTGAGATAGAAGAGAAATGAGAAAGAGGATTTGGGTTTAGGGGTTGGAGAGAATAAAACGCACCAAACTTAAATTTGGTGAAAAAAAGAGCGGCACACGATAAAAAATTGTGGGAAAAAAAAATAGAAATCCATGACGCAGCATACACGTTGTAAACTCTATGACGCAGAATCCGCGTCGTCGTAGAAGTATTTTATGACGTGTAGAAGACGTCGTTAATTTAAGAAAATTTTTTGGTATATATAATTCTATGACGCAGTGGACCCGTCGTTAAGTTAATGACGCATATCCGACGTCGTTAAACTATAAACCTTTTAATGATGCGGATCTAACGCCATCTAAAGCCACTAGATTCCATGACACACAATCCGCGTCATGGAAAATAATTTCAATGAAGCGTCTGGGAAACGTCATGATAATAGTGTCATAAACTTGTTTCAATGACGCATTTTAAAAACACGTCATAATTTATCACATTTAATGACGTGTATTTTTGATGCGTCATTAAATCTGCGTCATAAAAAGCCCTTTTTTTTGTAGTGTAACCTCCCAATTAATTTAGGTAACTCCCAATTAGGTTTGGCGACTCCCAATTAGGTCAAATAATTCCCAAATTGATTGGCTTAATTATTTGACCTAGGGTGAGATAATTTGCTTCCACATACTGTATCTGAAATTACTTGTAGGATGACTTAAAATGCCTAGAGGAGGGTGATTAGGCCAATTAAAGATTATAACCAATAAACAAAAATTAAACTGTGGTATCAGGATTGATATGGCTTATCAATCCTGAAACGTGCTGAACGTAAAATAAAGGAACACGCAGAGAATTATTTTACGTGGTAAAACCCCACCTCTGGGGAAAATCCACGGGACTCCTCAGTCCAACTCAAATCCACTATAGAACGATGATTACAAGAAGTACTCACACACTTATCCTAGACACCTTCTAGATAATGTTTACCGACTTCTTCGTAACTCAACTTCTGTCACGGGATGATCTTTGACACTCCTTATGTTGAACGCAATACTAGCCACGATTGCTTCAAGCTCGTCGGAGTAAAACCGCCACCACGGTCTGATGCCCTCAACCGTATGAGTCACCGAACAATGCAAATGAATGCAGTATGAATGATTAAAGTGTTTGATAAATCACCAAGTAAACATGAAACACTTGATGATTTATCTCAAATATGCACAGCAGCTTTCTATTGAAAATTCTATAGGCTCAAACAAGGAATATGTCGAAAGCTGTAAAAAGCAAAAGAAAGAAACCAACGTTTTATTTAAAAGTCCATTCTCTCCAGTCAGACCGCAACCCAAGTGTACACTCCTTCTAATCAATTATCATTATCAAACTTAATCCCATAAGGACTCTTAGTTACCATGCAATATGGAATCTTAGTTTCCTATATGATTTCGTCAGTTTCTAACCTCCACTCCAATCAAATATGACTTCACAAATAGGATTACTATTAGTTATTATTCAATTTGACTATTGACTCACTTTGAATTCGTCAACTGATGCAATAGGTTTACTTCCAATTAAAACAAAGGTTATTTAATCAAATAATATTAATCAAAGAAACCAATTAGTAATTAATAAAAAGTGCACATAATATTTTACCTGAAATCAAAATAAAGTCCAACCAGGAAAGTAATCTCAAGAGATAAAATCTAATCCTATTAAAAACAGGATTAACATAGTGAAAACAACTCCAACTAGGACTCCTATAATGAATGCATGCTTATGTCATGATTTACCTGAAATCAGTTTCTCATACCGATCAAGGCATGCTTCGAAGATCCGGAATTGAATGTGTTGCGCCAAAACTTCCAGTAGACAATATTCACTCCCTAATTCCCAACCTATGCTAGAGTCTAGGAAATGACAATACAATTTTCATACTAACCATCTCCCCCTTTGGCATTTCCTAGACAAAACACCTATTACAACTCAAAAGAAAATTGCATGACATTTAACAAATGAAATCCTACTCTAAACTCGAAGCTTTGAATCCCTGCACATTATGAAACAAGAAAACCAGTGAAGCATGTGGGAGAAGAAAAGTAATTCAAAGCAAAAATACAATATAACTCCCCCTTAATTCTTCAACACAATCTCTCCCCCTTTTTAGCATAATTTCACACAGTCTTCTTCTCTCCCCCTTTTTGTCAGGAAATCCAAAGGGCATAGAAAGAATATAAGGGAGCATATATATAATAGCAAAAATAAGAGGAAAAAAAATCAGTTGTAGCTGCCAGGATTGATAATGACGCTGCAATCCTCAGATTCAGTGTATCATGTGTCCGTCTTAGTAATTCTGACATACACGTGAAGCTCGAGGTGCAACACATAACTGCACAACTAAACAAGAAGCATAAAACGACACTATGTTTGAAAACAAAACAAAATAAAACTTCATTTTTAAAAAAAAAAATTTTAAAATTTTTAAGGACTTGAACAAAAACTAAAATCTACCACATATAAAAAAATAAACATGATTATATCATCTTGTGCACTTGTACAATAATTCTCCCCCTAAAGATATGCCTAAGATGAAGACAATTATATGCTCAACATTATACCAAGACTCCTCCTTCATACATGGCAAAAAAATTCATGAGTACGTGCCAACACTACGCATAAGAATAGACAAGTAGAGCCAATTCTAATATCTGTCTAGAAGCATTTGAAGCAAAGCCTTTCAGGATCGAAGGCACATCAAATCACAAAAGTTTAATCAAACACAAGGATTATAAAATGGAGGATCAAAAGTATTTGAAGAAATAAAATCCATCAAATGAGCAAATATTAAAGCCCAATCTCGTGTTATGTGACTAAACTTGCTTAATAACAAAGAAAAAGTCCAACCAAGAACATAGAATAAACATACATACAAAATGCATACATAACTCACCACTTTCACCCTTTTCCTTTTTTTTTTTCTTCTTTTTCTTTTTAACTCTAACTTTATCAAGCTTTCTACAAGACCCATGTAACGGGTGTTAAATCAATGTGCTCAAGTCAGTTGACTTTAAGACAATGGGTGTTAAAGCACCCCAAGGAAGTACTAACCCGAGTCATGTAGGCTACAAAGAGGAGCAATATGTACAAGATCAAAACTTTTTGACGCGAACCTCGACGTGGGTTAGACAAGAGGCCCGGTTACTTGGCAAGGATCAAGTACTTATTTTACTTTACTTTTTAATTAAAGAGATGTTATAATTTTGTGAGCTCAATAGCAAAAAGCATAATGCAAATCTAGTATCAAGACAAGGGCATGGTGAGGATTCATTCAAAATTATTAAGCAAGATTAGAGTGTATGTGCTATATGTGAGACATGAGATTTAATATAAAGAGCATTTAATTGACCTTACAAAAAACAAAGACAGTTGAGAACCTTTCACATAAACCTAATATTGATCTGCCCAATGTGATCCAACGCCAAAAATCCAATCTAAGATCAGCAAAAACTCCCAGACATCAGCAGGATTGATACCTCTTATCAATCCCTGCACATGCTGAACAAAGTACTTAGAATTTAATTCAATTTTTTTGTGACCAAAACAGAAAAGAGAATAGCTGGAGTCTTTTGGCATGCATCAAAACAATTATTCAAAAGAACAAATACCTAAAGACTTTCTAAGAGTGTCAAATCGAAGATTATCTAAAGGTTTTGCAACAAGACATTTAAGATCCAAATTTTTTGAAGCAGGGGGTTCATGCACAACATTAGTGGAGGCAAACATACAATTATGATTTTCCTTTTTCCTCCAAACTAACTTTGTCTTAGTTGATGGCAAATAATGAAAAGAAGATAGTTTGGATAAGCGTTTTACCTTTTTCATAAGATTTGAAATCTTATGTTGAGTACCTATCTTTCCACCCATGACATGAGAATCTAAACGAACAAATTCGTTTCGAAGCTTATTGCATCTTGGTCTTATGTGGCCACAAGTTCCACAAAAGTGACAAATTGGAACGAACCTCTTAACTTCTTGAGTAGATGCAGGTTCAACAGGTGAAGAGGATTTGACAAACTTTGTTTTAGACACAGCAGAAGACTTCTTACTTGGTTCAAATCCCAAGCCTCGTTTGTCACCATCTCTTCTTCCCATGCTAATCATCTTGTCAACTTTTTCTGCACAAATGGTTAAAGAAATAATCCTTTCCTTTGAATTTTTAAGTTCAAGTTCAAGGGCTTTGTTGTCAGAGGTTAGAGATGCAATTAATTTATTCTGATCAATCAACTTTTTATGCAAAAACATCAATTTTTCATTCATACCTGCACTTACCTTTTCAGAATCTGCATCAGGGGATTGAAACTCGTTTGCAATCCTGCAATTTTCTAGCTTCAGCACAGCAACTTCTTTGACGAGCTCACTATTTTGTTTACTGAGCTTTTGTGAGGCAGCCAACAAAGCATCGTATTTCTTCATGATAAACTCAATATTCATCTCTTCACAGTCATCATCCTTCTCCGTTGGTTCATCCAAGCTTACAGTCGTGATAAGTGCAATGGCCTTCTCATTATTTCCAGAGTCAGAATCACTGTCACTCCAAGTAGAATGCAATGCCTTATTCTTGCCATCCTTTTGTTTCTTTAAGGTGTTGGCACATTCTGAAGATATGTGTCCATAGCCTTCACATTCGGAACATTGGACCTTTTCTTTCAGATTCTTTTGTTCATTTGACCTGCGAAATTTAGAGCCACCATCAGTATAATCAACAAACATATTTTTAGAATTTATACCTTTTGAATCTCGACTCCTGGGATCTTGATTCTTGAGAAAGTTCATGAATCGTCTTGTGAGAATTGTTAATTCCCCATCACTGCAATCGTCATTTGAATGCCCATCATCTTCTTCATTCACAACTTTGAATGCAACACTTTTGCTCTTTTTAGGAGCTAGATGTTTCATCTCATAAGTTTGTATGGACCCTATGAGTTCTTGAACCTTCAAGGTGTTCAAGTCACGAATCTCTTCAATGGCCGTGATCTTTGGTTGAAACCGTTGAGGCAAGGATCTCAAAATCTTTTTCACAACCCTATCTTCTGGAATTTTTTCACCTAAACTTGAACAAGCATTCACAATTACACAAAGTTTAGCATAAAATTCAGAAAAAGTTTCATTCTCATCCATCATGAGTGTCTCAAATTGTAAAGTGTGCATTTGAAGCTTAGCTCCCTTGACAGTATTAGTTCCTTCATGAGTAACCTGCAAAATATCCCAAGCTTCCTTAGAAGTATCACAACTAGATATATATTCAAATTGATCGGAAGAGACAGCAGTAAATATAGCATTTAACGCCTTTTGATTGTTTGTACTGTGTTGCACTTCAGCGGTAGTCCATTCTTCTCTGGGTTTAGGAATTGAGCATTCTGCATCATCTTTTCCAGTTGTTTTCGTAGGTTTAGAATATCCATGAGCAACCAACTGCCATACACGTTCATCAAGAGACCACAAGAATGACTTCATTTTAGCCTTCCAAGCACCATAATTGTTGCCATCAAAATATGGCGGATGTGCAATAGACCCCGCGGCACGATCCATCCTAAGGTTGTCGGATCTTGTTGAGTATGTTCAGCAACCTGCTCTGATGCCAATTGAAATTACCTGTAGGATGACTTAATGTAACATCCCTGACCCGATTTCACTATTCAATCCCAATTGTTTAGTCAAATAAATAATTTTGGTGATATTACAGTTTTGCCACTGGGATTAAGGATTAAAAATTCCATAAGGAATTTGGAGAAATGGGTTGCGCCGTTGCGTCCGGCTCGTCGAAACGAGTTCGTGGATATGCGGTACATCGAATTCCGAGTTGTAACGATCGGGAAGCGATTATAATTTTTTTTTTTAAAAAAAAGAAAAGAAAAGAAAAGAAAAGAGAATTTCTGATTTTTACTGTAGCGGCTACAGTACAGCTACAGTAAAAATCGATTTTCTTCTTCTTCCCCGACGGTTCTCTCCTTCTCCCTCCACCGATGTCCGTTTCAGGTGATTCCAGTTCCTAAATCTTCGTCTCTTCCTCCTCTACATATCCTGCCCATTATCCCAGCTCGAAAACTGAAGGATTTTAAACTGGAGCGACTAAAAGTTCGATGGTTATCGAACTTTCCGACGAGTTTTTCGGCGACTCCGGCAACCGTTTCGGTCGAGTGAGGTATGAAACTTCATCTACTCTTCATGCTCTATCCATTTATTTAGGTATTGTAGATTGGTTTCAAGCCTAGGTTGTTCGATTTAGAAACCCATATTAGGCCGGTTTTTGAGTTGAATTTCCGGCCACTTGCCGGCCAAACTAGATGTTGCCGTAGTTGAATAAAATGCTCCACTTGTTGAGTTGAACCTATACCTGAAGTCTTGACCCTTGGTTTGTAGTTTTTCCGGTCACCGAAATTACTATGCACACCCAATTCCGGCGGGGGTCGGGGCACTGTTGTGGTGGTGCATTGTGTCCTAAAATGTTCCCCATGTCGTCCTGAGCGCGTAGGTGTGCTCGGATTCCAATTTGGTTATCGTTTGACGGTCGAACGGATTTACGCCTATTATGCGTTATCCGGGTTCGATATGTTCAGGCCGTCGGATCGGTCCCATTTCCAAGTATGTTGTTCCCCGTACCTCTAGGATCGTGTAGGAACAAACGGACCAAGAATCGGAGTCCCGGATACTCCGAATCATTAACCCTAGGGTTAGGTAACCCGGTTACCGCCCGATCGTGCGATCGTGAGCAATTCGACCGTTCGATCGAGACCAAACCTTGAGGACACGTTGTTTAGGTCGTGTTGAACTTGTAGGAACTTTCGGATCTAAGTTTGGAGGTCATGGGACCCACGGGGCCGATTTGACCTATTCGGGTCGGTTTGACCAAGTTTGACCGGGGTTGACCGAGCATCTCCCGAGGTCGCCTTATCACGTAGTTGACTTTGTTGGACTTCTAGGAATGTCTGAAACCTTTTGGAGGTCGTGGTTTCCGCGGGCCCGGATTGACCGAAATGGGGTGTTTGACCTTCGGTCGACTGTGAGTCTTCCGGGGCGGTCCACTGGTTTAAAGAGGTAGTTTGACCTTAGAATCTTTAGTACGACGTACGTGCACGTTAAATCGGATTTTGGTAGGATTTAAGTTTACGATTCTCGTTCGGTTCATGGTACTAATCCAATCCTTGTATCTATCGCTTTAGGTACTCTGTTTTTGCAGCGTAGGACCAACGGTGAGTGGACTTTGTTTTCAAACGAACATGATTTCAATGAATGGCATGAAATGCATGAAAGGAGATTTAATAATTGTTTTAAATCTTGAATGTGATAATTGTTTTAAAGTCTTGGTTTGACTTTGATTGAAATGTATTAAAAGGATTTGCATTAAGGTATATGCATGATTTGGGTTGCTGGTTTATTGTGGGGCCCTGATGGCTATTTTTTTATTATTTATACCTTTGGGTATTGAAAGGGACGTGGTGAACGCCCGGTGGTTTTCGTATTGAAATTGGGTTATAATAATTGCTTATACCCCGCTCTTCCATTGCTTGTACCTCTCAGCAAAGAGTCTGTTGACGTATGTCAACGACTCGTCGTCGAGGTCCTCTAGATTGTAGTTTGTCTGCAATAAATTAATAATATACATTAATTCATAGAAATAGATAAAGTTTGAAGGAAAAATAATTAAAATGTAGGATACATACCGACAACTGTCCGCGCACCTCATTCTTTATCTCGTCGGGCATTGCCTTCCAAGACTTCCATTGCATCGGGCAATGAGTCTGAACAACGTGACCAATGTCGTGGGCCAACGAGCTATGCTGGTACGCGGTTGGTGCCGCCCGATGCCGGTCGTCATATTCGATGTTAATACGACTGTTGGTCACCCGGGTGACCTTCGCCGTCTTCAATTGGCGACAAGGTCCTCGGGTCTTCTTCGTGGCTAAACAGAAAAATAAAATTAACATTAACAAACAAATCCTACTAAAACTTGGTAGAAAACAATTGAAGTTGAAGGAAATCTTTACCTTGTTGGGACCCCGACGCATCAGTAGTCGCTGTGGAAGTTGTGTCGGTCGTGGTGTGGGGGCGATGGCGCCGCCTGGCGCTAAAAGGCTGCACCACAGATGACGCAGAAGATGCCGGCGCAGGAGTGACCTCGGGAACAGAGGACAAGATGTCCAGCTGTGCTGGAGCACTGGCAGCTGACGGTTGAGGCGGGAGAGGCGAACTCTCTACTGTCGTCACCGCCCTACGACGACTAATAAGTTTTGACATATGCACACAACATATGCGCTCGGGTTGTGTGTACGTGCAAAGTCAATAAAATCCTTGATTCCATCCAAGTATTCGTCTGCGCATCTATTCGGGTTCTGCATCCACCTCCTACTCATAATTCCTAGAACCACAATCACAACAACGTCATACAAAATCTTCATGTCACCTTATGCCTCCGGAAAGGGCCCTATCCCATTCGGGAATGCATAGTCATGTCACGTAATGTACGCCTACATGAGATTAGATTTCGATGTGGATGAATTTCGACAGCATCTTGATACAGTTCTTGAGGTGTACCGTAGGTATAAATAACTACGTACCACCCGAAGAACGTACAGAGATAACACCAAAATCTCCACAGTCGAAACCTAATCCTGTAGCTGTACATTACGTGACATAACTATGCATTCCCAAACTGTCCAAATAATGGGACAATTCAAGAATTAATTGGACCGCAGTCATGCTTTACGCATCCATGCACGAAATCCAACTAATCTCGAACGGGAAACTAAGTGTTACTCAAAATAAAAACAAAAGTACGAAGTTAATTTCAATTAACTCCGTACATCACAACATTCTCTTCTACAATGTTTAACAGCATAATATAAATATAATTTCATAGAACAATATAAACATAATATAATATAATTAATTAAATATAATATAAACAAAATACCTTCTAGATCGTTATCCACCAAATGTTAATATCCCTATAAACAACGAAATTAATGGCGTTAATATGAATTTACATTAATACTTTTACACTAACGACAATAAATACTTACTCAATGAACATAACAAATTTCCACCAGAAACAACTATAGAGAGGCAAAACTGAGAGGTTTTTTAGTTTTTCCTCTGCCAATGGCATCGTCTGGGTAATATAGACCATCGAGTTTGCGCGACGAACCATATTCGTCGCGCAAAGTCAATGTTAGTCGCGCAAAATTTAAGCGACGAAAATAGTTTCGTCTCGCAAATTTTCGTCCCGCTATATTTCGTCGCAGAAAACGTCATTTTTGTCGCGCAAAACACCATTTTCGATGCACAAGAAACCGTTGACATAAAACTTTACGCGACGATAAACTTTTCGTCGCGCAATCTTTGGCGCCCAATTCAATTACACGCGCATCTTATGCGCGACGAAACGTTTTGTCGCACAAGAATTTGGCGGTAAATTAAAATACCCGCGTTTTTCTTGCTACCGTTGCGCGACGAAAAATATTATGGTCGTGCGAAGTTATTTTGCGCGACGAAAATTATCATCGCGTAGGAATTTGGCGGCAAATTATATTCCCCGCGTTTTTCTTTGCTAACTTTGCGCGACGAATGGTTTTTTCGTCGCGCAAAACAACTTTGCGTGACAAACACTTTCGTCGCGCAAGATTACGAATATAAAATTAGTATCCTATTTACTATGTGCCACTACAAAAAAAAAAAAAAACCTCTTTTACGAGGGTCAAAAGGGGTCGGAAATACCAATTTTTCGTCGGAAAAAAGTTTTTCCGAGGGTTTAGGGCCGTCGGACGCCGTCGGATAAGTGACTATCAGAAAAGGTGAATTTCCGACGAGCCGTCGGAAACGTTTTTATTTCCGACCAGGGATGTGTGTCGTAAATACTACGACGTCATCGGAAACTAATTTTGCAAACGAGGACAATTTAGTATTTCCGATGTTCCAATGTTGTCACAAATAATTCGAAGTTCTTCGAAAATGTTTCTTAAACGACGAGCTTTTTCTGTTTCCGACCACACTTTTCTGACAACAAATCTCGTCGGAAATACTATTTCCGACAATATTTGTTCATCTGAAATAGACATTTTCAAGAGCAAAATTGCATCGGAAAAGATTTTTTTCTTCTTGGAAATAATGCATAGGATCTATTTACGAGGAACATAGGTCGTCGGAAATGTTTACGACGCTGTAGACCGGTCGGAAATAATGAAATGTGTCATCGGAAGTATACAATTACGATGGGAATGTGGTGTCGAAAATAAAATCAATATTCTCGGAAATGCCTCGTAAGTTATATTTCCGATCAACATAGATTGTCGGAAAATGTTTTTTTTACGATGAACAAGGATGTCGAAAATAGGGAAATTTGTCATTGGAACTGTCATAAATAGAATAATTATTCTCATAAATATTATAATTTCATAATAAAATATATAAATAATATTTCCAATCAGAAACTTTTTTCATAATACTTCATATAAACTCATATATGTCTCAAACTTCAAAAAATTGAAAATAATTTCCAAGTCTGACAATACTAAATAAAGAACTAGTTGAGATGCTCATCGACATCGTCACTAAGATAAGCATCGGAACAGCTTCCAACATTGCCCTGGTATAACAACAACAACAAAACATAGAATTGTAATAAGACTTTATAGAACTTGATAATGGGAGTAACAAATAGAATTAAGAAGTAGTATATAATAAAAGCTATACCACATTAGGTGATTGCCTTGAGCTGTGAGCAATATTTTGTGGGTTATTGTTAATCAACATTTGAACTTGTTGTTGCAAAGTGCTCA
Source organism: Prunus padus (assembly GCA_024362665.1). Classification (NCBI taxonomy): domain Eukaryota; kingdom Viridiplantae; phylum Streptophyta; class Magnoliopsida; order Rosales; family Rosaceae; genus Prunus; species Prunus padus. The sequence continues at coordinate 10,092,511 of JANFAM010000015.1, forward strand.
ATTGATCTTTGACATCTTTTAATTCCTCTTTCAAATGCTCATGATTTTCTTCCAATTCCATGCACCTACGCTTATTACAGTTTTGGCTAGTTGAGGAGTAGTATGCATCTTTAGCTTTGACGCCACCTCCTAAGCCAAGAACACGACCATGACTAGGGGCAATCACCTCCCTATATATATCCCAATCATTGACATCAATGTTTTCCTGTTCAACAGCAGCCTTTTTATTTTCCATTTTTTCCTGTAGTGAAATTATAAACATATGTTTCATATATAGACACAATATCATGCTAATGGAAAAATATGAAGATGGATATTGAAGTGGAAACCATACATGAAGTTCTTTCGCCTTTTCGCTTGCCCAATTTTCTCCTTCTCCATTCTTACCCTTACTTATATGAAATTTTTTGAAACAATCGATTGGACTAGGTTCAATTCCAGTTCAATCAAGCTGTTAACAAGAAAACATGAATATGGTAAGACAAATAAATTCAATCATCCAAGTTCCCTTAAAAAAAACAAGTGACATAAGCTCAAATCATGATACCTAGGGCAACAACTTCACAACCATAGCTTCAACAATGAAAATAGTTGAAGACCTTGACATACATGTCTTACATAAAATATTCAAGGGCCATACAATGATAGGCCCTTGCAAATAAAAAACCCTAGACATTAACCCGCCTAAATTAAAACTTCTAAACAAAACCAATTTTGAAATTGGATAGTATGTAGGACAAACTATGTCCATGTAATTTAATTTAATTACAAATTATGCCATTGAATCCTCTCTTTAATGGGCAACCGTTTTTTCCCCTCATTTTAGCAATCCAATAATCCCATTTTTTATTATAGAAATTAAATCAGTTTTCAATTATTATTATTTTTATTATATTATTAATTTTGCATAAAAACCCCAAATTTCTTCTATTGTTTCTATGAATGGGTCACATAGAGGTGTTATGGTTTGCTTCCACATATTTTTACCTAATATACTTCGTATAATAATAAAGAAAAAATTTACCTAATGTTTCTATAAATATACTCATATAAAGAAAAAATAATTTTCCTGTTGCTCATTGTGTACAGGATAGGTAAGTTACTTCATAGGCACACGTATCAAATGTGTATCAGATATATCACAAATCTGATATAGTTTGAAGGGGAAAAACCAAATTTACTAAATATTCAATTGTTTACCTCATCTTTTTGGTATTTCGCCATTGGAACTGAGCCTGTGGTATGCACAATTGTTGATTTCTCTCGATTAGATTTGTTTCTTTTACTTTGATCCTACAAATATAATTCAAAGTTGGAGAAAACAAGTTGCAACAAGAACCACAATAACAGAGGAAAGAATGCAATTGATAAACAGTTAGTTGGAAATTGCAAACGAATAATGCAATTGACAAACAATCAGTAGGAAATTGCAAACGAAGAATGTAATTGACAAACAGTCAGTAGGAAATTGCCAAAGTGCAATTGCCAGTTTCAAGATAACTTAATAATCACGTATGAATAATCAAATGGCTAAAACATCTTATTTAAATTAACTTTTACCTGCCACTCATACTTTAACCATTCATCAACCATTGCAATCCATATTGCAGGATCAGGTACATTCTCTGGGCGGTTTGCATATCTCTGACCAGTGCTTTTGCATTTTTGAAAAATTGGCCTTCTCAAGTTCCACATCCTGTCAGCAAAATTTTTTTTAATATGTCTAGTGAATGCAACCTTCAATTCTTCCTCAGAACATGTGTAAGTATAACCACCTTCCATGAAACGCTCAAATAATAAATCCACCTGAGTCTCTGGATAATCAGAAAATTTTACCCAAGCTCCTTTAATCTCTTGCTTGAATAGTACACCTATATTCCGTGCAGCTTTTGTGGGTATAATACTGGAGGAAATTGAAATCATTAAAGTACTTTATATGCCATAAAATAAACTAATAAGTGATAATTAATTAAGCTACACTTGTCCAAGTCTAAGAAATAACTAGAATAACTATTGGTAACAATAAGTAGTGCATATGTTTACCTTCCCTTATATATTTCTATTAGCATACCCTGTCCTTTTCCACCCTTTGCCTTTCCTGCCTTTTTTTTTCCAGCACTTAATCCTAATTAAGAACAACAATTAATAACATAATATTGGTTATATTTTTGAAATAATATAAGTTGTACCTTGGGTATTTGTAGGTTGAGTCTCGAGCATGTCTGTTGAGTTTCTTGTACTTCATTATCATGAGATGATTCAACTGTGGCATGTTGGACTGTAGAGGATCTAAGTAACTCTCTCTGTTCATTGGTTGATGATGTATTACGACTCCTTCCTTTTCTTGTCATAGCTATCATTTGTGTTCATTAAAAAATAGACAATACTAGAAAAGAAATACTATTGTAATAGAATTAGACATAAAACAATGAAAACAGTAATAAAAAATACTCCACCAAATATAATGACAACTAAAATAACCAAAGAGTCTCATATTCCAAACATTAAAAATATGACACCAAATAATGCAATAAACAGAATCACACGATATCTCATTCCAAATCCATATGATTAGTATCATCCTCACCCCCATCCCTACCCTCATCCCCACTGCTATTAAAATCATTACTTTCGTCTTCATTTTGGTTGGTAGTTGCATGTATACACCTTTGAGCCTCTTCTTCTTGGTATGGTTCTCCTTCATCATTAGGCATTTCATAAACATTTCTAGGCTTCGTTTCCACCACCACACTCCATGTCTTATTCCTTAGTGTGTTTTGCAATTAAGAATTTATTAACTTTATCAAAACAAATCTTAGAAACTCATAACCCACATTGCCTATTAGCCAAACCTATAAAGCCTATTATCAAACAAATCTCATAAAATAATCAATTAAATATCAAAACTCATATGATATATATCTGATCACCTAGTAATTTTCACACAACTACTCAAACAAAGAGAGAATTGATAGACAAACCTGAGTTCAAATTATTGTAAATAAGAAGCAGAGGACTTTGTAACTGTAAATAGAGAAAAACATAACATAAGAAATTGTGAAGAAAAATGAAAAGATCCAAACATAAGAAGAAGAATACCTAGGGTGAGCGTGAAAACTCTGCTCTCAGATTTTTTTTGTGGGCATATGACAAACCTGAGTTCACCTGCCATGAATCTCAAAGGGTTTACTGCATCATTACAATGGCCCCCAGCAGCCAAAAATCACATGATTAGGCCATAGAGCGGGAGTTTTGTTATCATGCCTATTTGTCTCTCAAAACTTTTTGTGAAAGCCATTCATTATTCTAATATGCTTTCTATTACTTAAAAAATATGCTTTCTATTACTTAAAATATTGAAGCAATAGCCAACATGTGTTTTTCCATAAAGGAATAGACATTCCCTTCATTCGCATAGGCCTCCTCCCGTTTTACTTCCAGCAAAACCCAATTTTGGACAAGTACACATGCCCACGAACACATGCCCACGACAAACACATGCCCACGACAAATGAATATTTTTTATATTTAAAAGAGTAATTTTGCTTGAGAGCACTGTCCATCACCAATTGCTTTTCAACTTGTGTCTTTCCAAATGATGCCAAATGATGATGTTTTTGTTTCTGTTGGGTAAAATTAAAGTGGCAGTCATCCATCTTGAATCTGGAAATTTCCAACCACTATTAGTTGAACCTTAGCCTAATCTGCTGCTGGGTTGATGAGTGCTTTCTTGCATTACTTGTGGATTTGGATAGAAACAAATATATCAAACAACTTGTAACAGACTGATCAGAGGACCGACTGGTTTGCCAAAAGAAATGAAAACCATACATTAAAAATGGCAAAAGTTGCATGATGATCATTCATGGAGCTTGGCCCAGTCAAAAGTGGTGGTTTGGTGCGTAGGGTAAAGATGCTACTTTCTTATCATCATGGGGTCTTATCTTGTGGATTGGTATCCATTAATACCTTATGGAAATAATTATGTCCATGTTACCATGTATGCCAATTTTATTATTATTTGGAAGTTCAAGCATGTTACATTGTTCAGTTTTTCTGGTCAGAAAATTATTAGTTTGCCGCTAGGATATATAATATATATATGGTGAACATGCCTGGTAATAATGGGGTGGTTGGATGGTTCGAGCAGTTAGGGTTTTATTTGTGTATTCTTCACCAATAACATGTCCTTGATTAATTTCGTTTGCAATGTTCACAAAAGCATGTGTTACATGTCCTTGAGGGTTTAGGATTTAGGGTTTAGGGTTTAGGGTTTAGAGTTTAGAGTTTATGGTTTAGGGTTTAGGGTTTAGGGATTAGAGTTTAGATTAGGGTTTAGGGTTTAGAGTTTAGAGTTTATGGTTTAGGGTTTAGGGATTAGAGTTTAGGGTTTAGAGTTTATGGTTTAGGGTTTAGAGTTTAGGGTTTAGAGTTTAGGGTTTAGGGCTTAGGGTTTATATTATTGAAGGCCACACTTTCCACGTGCACTGTCTTCCACTTTTTCTTTCCTTTAACTTCTCTTTGCCTTATCAAACACTAGTGCTCTCTTTTTATGTTTCCTGCAATCCTTTATTGTTAAGAATTCATGAGGTAGTTGACAAATTAACGTACTATTTGTTTGCCAATTCATTCATGACAAGGCGCATTGTGGAAGGTGGGTATCCAAGGCTGTTTGTTCAAACTTACAAACATTCAGAACCTCAAATATAGAAGCAATAGCCAACGGGTGTTTTTCCATAAAGGAATAGACATAGTTAATGATTTCTGAAATGTAATTATGATGGAAATGCTAATAAAGTATTGATGGACTCTCCATTTATTCCCTTCTCTCTCTCTCTCTCTCTCTCTCTCTCTCTCTCTCTCTCTCGCTTTTTTTATGTGATGGCCTCCATTCAGTGATTGTGCTACATATCCATGTTGCGTGTACTAGACCAGCTCAGGAAAGGAAGCATTTTTTTTTTCTCTCGTAATGCAAATCAAGTGTTTGAGAATAAGAAGAGTTAGATTTTGTTGGGTAGGTGTAGTTATAGGGACAGTGAAGTGAACCAAAGAAACAGTGAGTTATTTGACTTGGTTTTTACTTTTTTATTATTTACCGATGCTGGGTTGATGAGATAATAAAAAAAATAAAAAATATTAAGATTAAAAATATAGTGAATATAGTTAAAGAATCCGTGTGTCATGTCCATGTTACCATGTATGCCAATTTTATTATTATTTGGAAGTTCAAGCATGTTACATTGTTCAGTTTTTCCATAAAGGAATAGACATAGCTAATGATTTCTGAAATGTAATTGTGATGGAAATGCTAATAAAGTATTGATGGAAGCCATAGAGCGGGAGTTTTATTATCATGTCTATTTGTCTCTCAAAACTTTTTGTGAAAGCCATTCATTATTCTAATATGTTTTTTTTTTTGCCAATCGATAGTTTTGTTTACCATTTAACTAGAAAAGTGGCTTACATCATTATCAAGGGTCTTGAAAAGCCAAGACGGAGGGAATTCCTCCGACTCCCAAGCACTCCCCTGCTTTATCCCAAAGTTAGCCACTAAATGGGTAGCCATGTTACACGCATAAGGACAAAACGAAAACTCTACAGATTGAGTTTGTTTTATCAACCATCTGATAACATGCACTATGCCTTCAAGCCTCGCATCATTACAGACATCCAGTTGTAAGCTGTTAATCAGCTGCTTGGAATCGGATTCAACCATTATGGCCTTGAATCCCCTCTGTACTCCAGCCATTAGGCCTGCCCGCACCACCTCTGCTTCCGCCACTAAAGCTGAGTAACATCTGGACCTCCCTTCTCCTCCTGCAGTAACGTAGCCTCCATACTGGTCCCTGAGGACCCAACCAAAGCTCCCCACCGACTGATCAGCTAGCCAAGCACCATCACAATTAATTTTGACAAAATTCACAGGAGGCTTGGACCATCGTTGCGCCGGGCACTCATTAACCAGTTTCGCATGCTGCTGTGGGGTATCCAACGCCGTAACATATTCTCTGTGTTGCTCTCCCATCAGCTGCACTGCGATGATAGCTAAAGCAAAAGCCAGGGTTACGGATCCCGTATATGGGATTATGTCTTATATTTTATATCTCCAACAACAAAGTTAATTAATTAATACCCTTTGACCTTGAACTTGTGGGTGCTGAACCAATATATGGGATTATGTCCTATATATATATATATATATATATATATATATATATATATATATATATATATATATATGCCTTTTCTTTGAACTTTGTAGGTACGGCTGAACCTACAAGGACAGTTGGATGAAGCACATGTGCAACTAGCTTGCACAGCTTGCTCGAGAAGCTTCAATGGCAAATCCTATTGAGCAAACTGCAACGGGAATCTCAATGTTATTGTCGGCTAAAGAGGATGAAAAGTCTCACTAAGTGGGCACATCAAAGCATGAAAATGCTAAAGAGGATGAAAAGTCTCACCAAATGGGCACATCAAGCATGAAAAGTGAGATAGACGCGGTTTTGTTCTTTTGAGGCAATTCCATTTTAAATGAAAAGTCTCTACCGCCACCTCTCGTCTCTCTCTCTCTCTCTCTCAAGTCCTTTCTGCCCTTTATTTTTTAATGATAAATTCTTTGTGTTGGCAGATTGAAATTAAGACAAGTGAGATAGGTATATATCTAGAACAATATTCCTAAATCTTAGGGATTCGATGAGGAGAGAAAAATGTATCAGCCAAGCATGTTCGAGAATCACCACCATATCCTAGATCATATGACGACCAGCAGCACCCACAAAACCTCGAAAAGTACTGAAGTACTAGGAAAGAGCAGACCGCTGGACGATGATTTCGAGACCAAATCCGGCACCGAAACGACTACGGATGCTCCCTCTGGCGATGAGCAAGATCCTAACAACACGGGTCCATGCCCCAAACGAAAATGTTACCATCGCCACACCCAGCGCCAAATCCAAGAGATGTAAGCGTTTCGTTGTGTTGCTTTTTTAAATCTTGCTTTTAGGGTTTTTGAGATCATCAACTTCATTGTGAACACAATTTTTGTCGATCAAAATTATCAGAATCTTCAAGGAGTGTCCTCACCCAGACGCCTAGCAAAAGAAGGAGCTGAGCCGTGAACTAGGGTTAGAGCCTTTGCAAGTCAAATTTTGGTTCCAAAACAAGCGCACCCAAACGAAGGTAGAAAATTACAGGCACACTTGTACGTATGTAGGAAAAAAAACTATTCAATACACGTTTCCTTAAAGTCATTTAGTTCCAAACTTTTGTGTGTATGTTTTGACATTAACTATAATATTTATTCTTAGGCTCAACATGAACGTCATGAGAATTCAATTTTGAAATCAGAGAATGACAAGCTTCGCGTCGAGAACAACAAGTACAAGGAAGCCCTCGGCAATGCCACATGCCCCAATTGTGGAGGACCAGCTTCAGTGCCCACCGATGCAGATAACCCGATGATTGTCGAGCTTGCCAAGGCAGCCATGGAAGAACTCATTAGAATGGCTCAGGCTGGAGAGCCTTTATGGGTTCCTAGTGACCATAACTCATCGCATAATCATGAAATTTTGAATGAAGATGAATACTCGAGGACGTTTCCTAAGGGAATTGGCCCCACACCATTGGGTTTGACGTCTGAAGCTTCAAGAGAATCAGCGCTGGTCATCATGAATCATGTTAACCTTGTTGAGATTCTCATGGATGTGGTAATTAACATATACAATTGAACATTAACTGAACTTCTAATTTAATTGGAATTTGACTATATATCTCTAAAATTTTCATGATCCATGATGCGCTTTAGAACTAATGGTCTACTGTCTTTTGTGGTATTGTTTCAAGAGCAATGACCCTCGATATCCTATCAACTGGAGTAGCTGGGAACTACAATGGAGCCTTACAATTGGTTAGTACACACAAATTAATCTGAATTTGCAATGACTCAAACAATTAACTTGTAAAACATCCTCAAGGGAAAAGTCATATATATTATGTATGCTAAAAGGCTACATTTTCTTTCTATAATGTATAGATGATAGCTGAGTTCCAAGTGCCCTCGCCACTGGTTCCGACCCGTGAGAATTACTTTGTAAGGTACTGCAAGCAGCGTGTTGATGGAACTTGGGCAGTGGTTGATGTTTCCTTGGACAACCTACGCCCAAGTCCAATTTCAAGGAGTCGAAGAAGGCCATCCGGTTGCTTAATCCAAGAATTGCCAAATGGTTACTCCAAGGTGCACAATGTTTCCTACTCTTCTGATTAAGTTATATTGTTCATGTGTTTTTTTTCTCTCATGGTTTTCTTTGTACGATTGTGTAGGTTATATGGGTGGAACATGTTGAAGGGGATGACAAGTCTGTTCACAACTTATACAGGCCTCTAGTTAACTCTGGTCTTGCCTTTGGGGCAAAGCGTTGGGTGGCTACACTTGATAGGCAATGCGAACGCCTTGCGAGTTCAATGGCCAGTAACAATATTCCTGCTGGAGATCTCTGTGGTACACATACATTAATCTGAATTTACTTCCCTTTGTTAACTAATGGTATATATTTTCCGATATATCAACTTCATGGGTTTCCAATTCTTATATTACTATATATATACAGTGAAAACTAGTCCAGAAGGGAGGAAAAGTATGCTGAAGCTGGCACAAAGAATGGTGATGAGCTTCTGCACTATTGTGGGTGCTTCTACTGCCCATGCATGGACAACATTATCAGCAACAGGTTCAGATGATGTGAGGGTCATGACCAGAAAAAGTATGGATGATCCTGGCAGGTCTCCTGGGATTGTGCTTACTGCTGCAACTTCCTTCTGGATTCCAGTCCCTCCCAAGAGAGTTTTTGATTTCCTGCGAGATGAGAACTCCCGTACTGTGGTATAGATATTAATTAAACATGAATATACATCTCAAATATTAGGGCATTTCCGATTAAACATACATATTCATTTAATTTGTGGCATACAATTTTCAGTGGGATATACTTTCAAACGGTGGCCTAGTGCAAAAGATGGCACATATAGCTAATGATCGTGATCTAGGCAACTGTGTCTCCCTACTGAGGGTTAATGTAAGTCTCCTAGAACATATATGCATCGTGACTGTGAATCTAAACTATTGGTCAAGTTAATTATTGAATGATTGTGAGGTTCAAATTTATAGTCTGACATCATAAACATACGTTTGATAGTATAAATATCATCATAAATATATAAATATATCCTCATAACCTTAGTATTTAATTAAAAACTATAGTGACCAAGCTAATTAATTTCATGTTGCAGAGTTCAAATTCAAGCCAAAGCAATATGCTGATACTTCAGGAGAGCTGCATAGATTCAACAGGGTCATACATGATTTATGCTCCAGTTGATATTGTTGCCATGAATGTTGTGTTGAATGGTGGAGATCCTGATTATGTTGCACTTCTCCCATCTGGTTTTGCCATCCTACCAGACAGGCCTACTGGGTCCGTAGGAGGAGGAGGAATTCTTGATGTTGGATATGGTGGGTCCCTACTCACCGTAGCATTTCAGATCTTATTGGTTGATTCAGTTCCTACTGCCAAACTCTCTCTAGGATCTGTGGCCACTGTTAACAATCTAATTAAGTGCACGGTTGAGCGAATTAGGGCTGCGGTCACATGTGAACAGAACACATGACAATTGGCTAGAGAGCCTTTATATATCATAATTCCAACACACAATAGTATATATATATATAGCATGGTACTTTCTTGTATTGGGAACCATGATAGGATTTTTAGTACCTGTGCAAACAGGGTTAAAACTCCTATAAAACTTGCAAGAATGATAAGGTTATTGTAGTATAAATGGATCTCGCAAGGTCATTCTCCATAGGGATTATTAAATGACTCGCAGCAAACCAAATTCTAATTAATTATTGTGAACAGCCACATTTTGGACCCCTAAACTGCTCCAAAACCGGCCCAATATAGCTGGAATTAAGGTTTGGAATATTCTGAACACTTCTCCAGAAGGCCACGAATCCATCAGAAGTCATCTCGGGCTCCAAAAACGCCATAAAAGCCCAAAACGTCACTTTCCAGCACTGCACACTGCTCCTTTATTTTATCGGCAGAAAATAACTGCTTGGTAGAAAAGTCTGAAATTTTGATACGATCAAGCCAAGTGACTCACGAACGTCCTCCAATTGGAATTACTCCAAAATTCGTCCATTTGATTATGTTTTGCTCCAGAGAAAGTCGAAAGTCCTATATTGAGAATACAATTCAAAATATCAAAATTCTTCCAAAATATGAACCGAAATGTACCAAGAATGGGGTTAAATATATAATATAAAATATACCCATCAAACCATTTGCGAGACTTTTAATGTCTGTACCATGGCAAGTACGTAGCATAACTCTGCCAATCTTACTAATTTATACACCTATAATTTAAAAATTACTGAATAATAAACAATTAATTTTGTAAAAAAGAAAAAGAATGGGTAAAAATGGAAACTCAATTTGCTAGCTTGCTACTTCTACGACTTATTTTTCTATAGCATCTACTTGGAATATTAATACAAAGATGTTACAACTTGGACTAGGAGGAAGCAGCTAGACCTCAGCACAAGGCTAGAACCAACTTTTTATTACTGAATAATAAACAATTAATTTAAATAATATTTCATTAATCATTTCTTGTGGACCATTAAACAGCTCACAGTGAAATTATCGGGAGTTCTGAAAAAGTGTCGACGCGCAGAGGCCCCTCACACATCCCCAAGCCAGAATTATGGCGTCTTGGAAATTCGAGCCAGCTTTTCTGAACACGTTCGTTCAGAAAGGCCAAATCGCAATTAAGTGAGGTGGGGGACTGGTGCAATGACTGATGGACGTACGCCGACTGGTGTAATGACTGATGGACGTATGCCGTAGGGGGCGCGCGAAAATCTGAAATGCAATGGCTAGGGTTCAGCAAAAAGGACGTCTATAAAAGGGAAATAAGGGAAAAACACAAAATCAGAAACACACAAGAGAGAAAAGAAAGAAGAAAAGAGAGAAGAGAAACAGAAGAACAAAGAGAAAACATAAATCAAATGGAGTCTTCTTTCCCATTTTCGCTGGATCTCAACCTAGCTCCACCGACTCAGACATGGGGTCAAGGAACGGCATCAGTGTGGATGCCCTAGTTTTCTTCCTCACGAGGACCCGTGACAGTAAACGACTCAATACTCCTGGACAACGATGTCTCCATTGGGGTTGCGAGAAATTTAATGACTCCAAGAGATGTACGTGTGCTGGGAACAAAGGATGACAACCGAGTCGTGAACGATGTCATGGCACTGAGTGTGCAAAGTGCTGCATATGTCGCAAGTGTGGGTCGCCGCCTAATTGTGAAATCCCGTGAGGTGGATGACAGGACCCGACCCAGATTCCACCTCGAAACCCGAGCCGGACCCTGTTGATGGGCCCACATCAACCCATGTCGGGCCCACATCCTAAACAGTTACCCTCTTCCCGAGATTTAACTTACAAGGGGCCAAGACTTCTGCCGAAAAACGGGCAGAGTCTCCCCTAAAACAAGGACTAGCCCAAAACTTCAACCTGTCAAACAAGCAACAGATAAACAACCCAAGCGCCAGCATGCATACAACATATACATAACAGGCCTTCGGCCAAACTAATTCAACCCTAAAGGGTGATACAGAGCAATCTAAGAGTTTGAATTCAACAGCGGAATATTACAAAGTTTAGGGTTCAAGGATGACAATCCTACCCTTCCAACGAAGCTCGAGAAGAGGAGCGCACAGCCGAACGGTAACGAAGCGACGACTACGGTCTAGGGGGCGCAAAACAGAAAGAGTGTGAGTGGACAAAAACAAGGTTTTACATACTTAAAACAAAGTACTAACCCCACCGTTTAAAACCATGCCAAACATGCATACGAAACCCTTTAAACATTTGGTTGATTTGAATATCGTACTATCTCAAAGTACGAGAAAACATTTCCAGTTTAAAACCCCTTTTTCTGAATAAACTAACATTTTACTTTTCCAGAGGCATAACCTCCCAAAACAAATCCCTCACAAGTTTATAAAACATAAACAAAAGGATTTATTAACGTAAAAGCATAAAGATGGAATAAAATTCACATAAGGTAAAACAAACCTTAAAATGCCGAATAACTCGCTTAAAACAAGCAAATCAAACTTGACAACACTACAGAACTCAAATGCAGTTCAAATCATATATATATATATACATATATATATATATATATATATATATAAAACAGGATTTACAATCCAACAAGTAAAACCTATCAAGTACTGAAATCTAATCAAGTACTACAACCAAAACAGGTAAACAGTTTCCCAAACATCCCCACTCTCACAATCATGTGCTCACAAGCACGACCAGCGAGGAACGATCCTCACTAAAAGGAATATGAATATGAAGGTACTAACTCACGCGTATAGGTAATATAACTCACACCAACACAAGTACCAGGGAAAACAATCCAACAGGGGATCATTTGATCGGACACCGCATGACCTCATCGAGACACGGGCCCAGGGTTGAGCCGTCCAAAGTGGGACTAAACTCACAGGACCATATGGTAAAACTTACCAACCATAACTCCGAAAGAAATCTGTCCTACGCGCGCAAACTTACCGGATCGTATCATACCAAACCAGGTAATTGTATCATATCGGTTGCCATGCGACCATCGATGCTCGAGCAGGGGAGGTACAATACAAGGTGCTAACGACTCAAATCAATCGCCATGCAATAACAGTATATATATATATATATATATATATATATACACATCCAATCACTATGTACCCAACCCAAAACACCAACATCAGGACATACAAGTCCGTCAAGCATATAACCCATATATATACTCAAAATCGTGACATCACAGTCCAAAACATATATTTATATATTCAAAATAATCACAAGGGTCAAACGACCGCATAACAGATTAATATTAAATCAAACATCATTTTCATTGCAAAACCATATTTAAATCTTACTCAATACTCAAACCAAGAATACAAAATCATAATAAAATCTCCAGTCTCTAAGACGTCAAATCTAAGATATAAACACATGTATATATATATATATATATCAATATATATTTATATATAACCGAAGTATTGATAACCCTTTTCTTAAAGTAGATAAACATATGTATATATATATAATCAAGGTACATATATATATTGACAGGACCGGACCCGAATTCCCCCACGGAACTCGTGTCCAACCCTGCTTCCCGTCAGACACTACCCTGACGCAGGAACTTACTTTACTAAAACGCCCCTTGACCCTGGTTTAAGGAAATAGGAAAGTTGACTTCTGCCGAAAATCCGGCAGAGTCTCCCCTGAAAAACGGAGTTTCCCAAAATTTTCCACCTGTTAAAAACAACAGAAAATTTCCCAACAGGTAGCATGCACAAAGCAGAAGCACACAGATTAATAGGGAGGGCCTCTAGCCTCTACCTCAATCCTAGGTGAGCACTACGGAGCAATCTAAAGAAATTTAAACTTTACAACCTGAGTAAAGTATAGCAGGGTCAAGATACAAGAAAACTCCTACAGGAGCCATTAGCCGTGATGCCTCGACGTGGTGGTCTTGACCTCGGGATCTAGTACCTGGGGGGCGCAAAACAGAAAATGTGAGTGGACGAAAAATCAAACTTTAAACACCATTTTTCATTGAACATAATAACCCCCTCCGTTTTCGCCAATAATGACAAAGCACTTATGCAATAAAAATCCTTATATAAATGTACATATTTATATGATCAGATACTTGAAAACAATTCCGTTAAATTTGTACCTTGAAATACCATAATGAAAAATGTAGCTTTGCTACTTCTGTAAATTCTTGAAAACCATAAAATTAAACACTGAATCCTTAACATAAAAACCATGGATTGGAATCCATCCAAAAATATCTCATTTAAGTAAAATACAGCAATACTGAATAACTCCCTTTTTCCTGGAACCCAACCTGTCCAGCTTCAAACCTTAACTTAAAATATGTACCTGTGCATCACCGTCCCGGTGCACATAATCAAACGTAATAAATCATGGAAATAACATCCATAGACACACCCATATATATATTTATAATAACAAAAATGTAAAGTCTCATAAAATCCCAGCAAGGAAAATGTAAAACTAAAACGACTAAAAATCAAGAAAACCAAATTTCCCAACCAATCAAGCTTTCCCGACGCAATGCCCGTAGGGCACAAAGCAAGTAAGGAAAGATCCTCACTTAAAAGAAAATGAGAAAGGAATTATAGTAATACGTATATATATATATATATATATATTATATAACTAGTAAGACTCTTAGACCAATACTTGTACCGGGAAACAATCCAACAAGGGGATTGTTGGTGACCACGTGGAGAAAAATTCCTTCACAACCACGTAGCCAGGGAACAAGCCGTCCCAACTGGGACTAACTCCCGGACATGCACAAAAGAAAATACCTCAATAATGTGCAGCTGAATAAAGTCCTACGCTACAGATCACGGCATGGGCCTATAGTAACACCCCGCCAAGGGTGAACCGGGTTCCTTTGTATCCTGTATCCATTTCAAGAACCAAGATCCGGGAGGTACATAAAGTGGTGCTAATAGCACTCCATCTAGTATACATAATCCCGACATACCCTAAATACCAGGGTATTCAGCCCGTACTCCAAACCCGAACACAATAATATCCGGACGTTACCCAGTCCATAATTGACACCCAAAATATTTGTACAATAAGAATATAGACACAAGTGTCTCAACATATATATATCCGGAACCCAAAGTATTCATAAACTTCCAATATCAAATATAATCCAAATAATCCATATAAAACCAATTCCAAACTTGAAACAAATATATATAACTCTATAATCGAAATGTAAATAGAATTTCTTAAAAACATGAAATCCAAGACCCAAAACATTTAATCAACGTTTAAATATAAAAGATAAAATATAAACTATTAAATTCCCGAAAACATAATATTCACATTCTCTTAACAAATTTCAAATATTAAAGTCAATAGAAAATTCCTTGATTTAAAACAATATAAAAATTCCAAGATTAGATAACCAAAGTAAATAATTCAAATCCAACATAACAATAAATCCTCAATTTGTCAAATATAAAACTTAAGAAATTCCCGGGTATTTCACCATACCCAAACCGTATACAAAAATTACCGGACGTTTGTCCCGTCCCAAATTCAATACTTAAATACCTTTAATTAATTGTATAACCTTCAATGTCCCTCGAATAAACCGGGACTCCAAAACATGCATAAACTTTGAATATAATTTAAATTCCAAATAACCTCACAAAATATTCTATCCAAGATTCAAAATATCATTAAAACCCCTTAGTCAAAGTGACTAGTTTTGTATGCATAAATTTCCCGATAATTCCATCAAAAATCAAGTCCAAGACTTAAACAATATTTGAAATCCCAATCATCAAAATAAATCATTTCATATGCATTGCAATTCAATCTTTAAAAATATGCTCGTTCAAAACAAATGTCCACTCACAACAAGTCCACGCTGCTCAATCCTTAGAGAGCTATTCTTCTGGAGTACGCGAAGCAAGAGTACCTAATTGAGAGAATAAACGGTTTAATTAATACGCGTACCCAACAACAAACTTTAACTCAAGAAACTAGTTCTCGGGTCTCAAAGTAAGCGTACACAACTACCGGGGAGTTTCTAGAGTCAAACTACGCTCTTCAACAGGTGGGACCACCTCGGAAGACTCACGGTCAACCGATTGGTCAAACTTCCCGAATAGGTCAACCGGGCCTCCGGGGCCCACGACCTCCGATTTTCGATCCGAACATTCCTAAATGTTCAACAAGGTTTACTAAACACATCCTGACAGTTTGGTCTCGATCGAGCGGTCGGAACTACGCCAATCGCACGATCGGACGGTAACCGGGTTACCTAACCCTAGGATTAATGATTCGGAGTATCCGGGACTCCGATTCTTGATCCGTTTGTTCCTACACGATCCTAGAGGTACAGGGAACAACATACTTGGAAATGGGACCGATCCAACGGCCCGAACATATCGAACCCGGATAACGCATAATAGGCGTAAATCCGTTCGATTGTCAAACGATAACCAAATTGGAATCCGAGCACACCTATGCGCTCAGGACGACATGGGGAACATTTTAGGACACAATGCACCACCACTACAGTGTCCCGAAACCCGCCGGAATTGGGTGTGCATAGTAATTCCGGTGACCGAAAAAACTTTAAACCAAGGGTCAAGACTTATGGTATAGGTTCAACTCAAAAAGTGGAGCATTTTATTCAACTACGGCAACACCTAGTTTGGCCGGCAAGTGGCCGGAAATTCAACTCAAAAACCGGCCTAAAATGGGTTTCTAAATCGAACAATCTAGGCTTGAAACCAATCTACAATACATACATAAATGGATAGAGTATGAAGAGTAGATGAAGTTTCATACCTCACTCGACCCAAACGGTTGCCGGAGTCACCGGAAAACTCGTCGGAAAGTTCGGTAACCATCGAACTTTCAGTCGCTCCAGTTTAAAATCCTTGAGTTTTTGAGCTGGGGGAATGGGCAGGCTGTGTAGAGGAGGAAGAGACGAAGATTTAGCAATTGGAATCACTCGAAACGGACTTCGGAGGAGAGAGATATCGCCTGCCAAAGATTGGCCCGAAGAGAGGAAGAAAAATGAGGGAGGAAGAAGAAAACGCCGCTACAGTAAAATCTGAAATTTCGTTTTTTTTTTTTTTTTTTTTTCTTCTTCTTCTTCTAATCGCTTCTCAATCGTTACAACCCGGAATTGAGCGTGCAACATATCCCGAACTCGTTTCGACGAGCCGGACGCAATGGCGCAACTCAATTTCCCAAATTCTTTTGGAATTTTACAGTGCCTAAAATACCCTTAATCCCAGTGGCAAAGTTGTAATTTCACCAAAATTATTAAATTGAATAAATTCAATTAAATTGGGTCAGGGATGTTACATATATATACAACCAAAGTATGGTGATCCTTTTCTTAAAGTAGATATACATATATATATATATAATATATATATATATATAATCAAAGTAAAGATATATCAATATATATATATAACCAAAGTACATATAGATAT
This sequence comes from Prunus padus, assembly GCA_024362665.1. Classification (NCBI taxonomy): domain Eukaryota; kingdom Viridiplantae; phylum Streptophyta; class Magnoliopsida; order Rosales; family Rosaceae; genus Prunus; species Prunus padus. The sequence goes on from JANFAM010000015.1 coordinate 10,109,678, forward strand.
ATATATATATAGTTATATAACCATTTTCCACTATTACTAAGTGCTTACTCAAAGTAGCTATACATATATATATATATATATATAATCAAAGTATACGTATTATGAATCATAGGGTTTTAACACTAAAACCGAGTATGAAATCAAACGGACTATACTAACGTCCAAATATTCAATTATATAATTAAAATATAATATGACGGTTCCAAGCTTAATATAGCTCATTTAAGTAATTAAAATCCAATACGAAATCCACCGGGCGTTCACCACGTCCCGTTCAATACCCCAAAGGTATAAATAATAATAACAAATAACATCAGGGTCCCACATAAAACCCAGCAACCCAAATCATGCATTAAACTCAAATGCAAACCCCTTTTTAAATATAATTAAACCAAAGTCAAACCAAGACTTAACATTCAAGATTTTAAACAATTATTAAATCTCATTTATGCAGTTCATGCAATTCATTCAAATCATGCTCAGTTGAAAACAAAGTCCACTCACCGATGGTCCTATGCTGCACAACCCTCAAAGGTCCAGCTTGCGGCGTAGAAGAGTCAACGCACCTAAAGCGATAAATACGAGGCTTGGATTAGTAATCGAACCGAATGAGAACTTTAAACTCAAACCCCACTTAACGTGCACGTACGTCCTACGAAGGATTTCAAGGTCAAACTACCTCTTACAACCAGTGGGACCGCCCCGGACGACTCACGGTCAAACGGCGGTCAAACACCCCTTTTCGGTCAACCCGGGCCCGCGGAGCCCATGACCTCCAAAAAGGATCAGGACATTCCTAGAAGTCCAACAAAGTCAACTACATGACATACAGACCTCGGGAGACACTCGGTCAACCCTTGTCAAACTTGGTCAAACCGACCCGAGTGGGTCAAACAGGACCCGTGGGTCCCATGACCTCCAAACTTAGATCCGAAAGTTCCTACAGGTTCAACACGACCTAAATAACGTATCCTCAAAGTTTGGTCTCGATCGAACGGTCGGATTGCTCACGATCGCACGATCGGATGATTACGGTTTAATTCTAACTTCAAGTTATCGATCCAGAGTATCCGGGACTCCGAATCACGATCCGTCAAATCCTACACGATCCTATAATTATCTAGATCAACATATCCAAAAATGGACATGATCCAACCGTTCAATCCTATTGAACACGAGAATCGCGCAATAGGCGAGATTCGTTCGATGGCCAAACGATCTCCGAATTGAGATCCGTCAACTCCCATGCGCTCACAGCGATACGAGGATCTCAATGGAACAAAGACCCACCACCACACCACCACCACGCGCCGCCACACGCGCAACCATGGGTGGTGGGTGTGGTGAGCAATTCCGAGCAACACAAAATCATCGGATCAAGTGGCAAACCACCTACCACTAGGATCAGGACCTCGAGGTGAGTTCGAAACCGGCCTGAACCGGTCAAGAACCGCCCGGAAACCTTCCGGGATCTCACCCCGAATTCTGTCCAAAACCTAGTTCTAGATCGAACCCCAAAAACTCAGAATTAACTGTCACCGCCCAACAAAACAGTAAGAGGGGATCAAGGGAAGAAGGAAGCTCACCTGAATCGACAGATTTCGTTGCCGGAAACGCCAAATCGAACGACTGAAAATCGAGGGTTTATCGCCGCTTTTCTCCTTCCACATGGCCGCGCTGGTTGTCAATGTCGGAGATGGGGTGGGTCGGGTAGAGGGTGAAGTGGCGGATGTTTTGGCACCGGTCTCGTGGCCGGTGGTGGTCTGTGGCGGCGCCGGTGATTCTGAACCGGCGTTGCGTGTTATCGCACGAGAAAGAGACAAGAGAGAGAGAGAAAAGGAGAGATCTGATTGGCCCACGTGGCTTTATCAGATTTCTCACAAATTTTGAAATGACGCTTACGTCCTCCGAAACCTCCGTAACTCGAATTGAAATGTTCCGCCCGTCAACGGACTTGTTTCGACGAGCCGGACGCAATGGCGCAACTCGTTTCGCCAAATTCCGTCCCGAAAATAAAGTGGACCAAAATGCCCCTTTAATTACTTAATTGCTTATTTAATTCCAATTAATTTCAATTAATTAATTTTAAATTCATTTTAATTATCCAAATTAATTAATTCATTTAATTAATTCATTTTATCTTACAAATTGGGTCAGGGTCGTCACAGTGGAGATACTAAGGGCTCATTTGGTGGCAGAGCGGGCTTTGGTTGAGGATCGTCAGGGCGTTATAAAGAGCTTGAAAAGGGAGAAGTTAAGGACGGGGGAGGCAAATCGACGTCAGCTAGAAGTATTGCAGGAAGAGACCGGGTAAACGCAAGCAACTAGATCCCGATACAAGTCATGCTCATGCTAAGAGTGTGATCTTTGGGAGCTCGATTGATGAACCCCAAGATGTTGTGCGTGAGAACCCAGAAGATGACGTCCAGAAGGCCAAACAAAAGGCTCACATGGTGGAGACACAGAGCGCCGTGAAGAAATGATTTATGTATTGTTGCAATGGGTGGTGTGTGGGGTTGTGGGTTTTCCTTTTCTGTTTCTTTTTTTAATCTTATTTTTATGTTTTTTTTAAAATGTTTTTATTATTTTTATTGTTTTTTTTTGTATTTTCATTAGCTAAAAAAAATGAAAGCACCACCCGGTTGTTGATTGTATTTGTTTGTTTGTTTTTTGTTTGTGTTCATTCATGTGAAGCTTCCTCTATTTTAAGATGCATCAGTATGGTTTTCCTTGGAATATGATTTCCTAATTTGTTTTTTACTTGAGTTGCTGCTTAACTATTGTTTTTTACTTGGAATATCACAAAATAAATGTATAAATTCAATTCAATTAATCACAAACAAACATCAAATATAAATATAAATCTTAAATATGAAATAGATGATGCATTTGTGGCGACAAACCATAAGAGTAATTAGATGGTCTTATCTAATCATAAGAGTAATTTGGTTTTCATATTATTTATTTTTTAAGATGTTGTATTATTGTTACTATTAATACTAATGGTATAGATTTTAGGAGAAAACATAATATATGATTACTCTATGTGATATTTTTTTATCCACACTAGAAAATTAAGCATCACTTTTTCGACGACCTTTTTCGATGCAAGTTATATGCCATAGCAAATAATAACTATTTCTGACAGCGGTTAATTACAATCGGAAATGAAAAATTACTTCCTACAAAAAAAACAATTCATCACAAATTGACAACTATTTTCGACAAGGAAAACATGTCGTCGGAAAAATGCAATTATTTCCGACCGCACCTAATTGCCCTCAGAAATATAGGCTCATTACCAAGAGGACATATTTTCCATCGGAAATAAGTGACTATTTCCGAGAGCAAAAACAGCCCCTCAGAAATAACCATTACAATTCTGACGGCCATGCCTTTCGTCGGTCATACAACTGGCGCCAAGGCTTCCCGCCAAAAAACAATGTATTTCCGACATCCATGGACACTTTTTCCGAGGGTACATTATTAGTCGGAAATAAAATGCATCCTATTGACATATTTCTGACGGCCAACGTTTTTAGTCGAAAAGATGACCTTTTCCGACCACATTTAGGGGTCATCGGATAAAGTTTGTCGCAAAAGACCATTTTTTTTGTAGTGTGCGACGAAATTATTTATTCGTCGCGCAAATATCTCTTGCGCGACGAATTTTTGTTTGTAGTGTCCTAATCAATTATCACTATCAAACTTAATCCCATAAGGACTCTTAGTTACCATGCAATATGGAATCTTAGTTTCCTATATGATTTCGTCAGTTTCTAACCTCCACTCCAATCAAATATGACTTCACAAATAGGATTACTATTAGTTATTATTCAATATGACTATTGACTCACTTTGAATTCGTCAACTGATGCAATAGGTTTACTTCCAATTAAAACAAAGGTTATTTAATCAAATAATATTAATCAAAGAAACCAATTAGCAATTAATAAAAAGTGCACATAATATATTAACTTAAATCAAAATAAAGTCCAACCAGGAAAGTAATCTCAAGAGATAAAATCTAATCCTATTAAAAATAGGATTAACGTAGTGAAAACAACTCCAACTAGGACTCCTATAATGAATGCATGCTTATGTCATGATTTACCTGAAATCAGTTTCTCATACCGATCAAGGCATGCTTCGAAGATCCGGAATTGAATGTGCTGCGCCAAAACTTCCAGTAGACAATATTCACTCCCTAATTCCCAACCTATGCTAGAGTCTAGGAAATGACAATACAATTTTCATACTAACAGTATCACCAAAAAACTGCAAGCTTTGCTCCCTACAAAGTTGTTTGGGCCCGAAATCTATACATTAAGCCCAAAGAGAAATCGCAGAAATCTAAGTACATAGGTTATTCACCAAAAGAAAAATAACCATGTATTTAGAAAAGAAGGGCCATTAAGTTAAAATTAATTGCCACTAAATGGCGATTAATTAAATTAAAGTAGGGTTCAGAAATTGGGCCAGGCCATCTTCAAAAAAGAAACCTCTTACAAAAGCCCAAGGCCCAAATGACGGCTAAGAATATTTTTTCTGTACAAAAGGAGAAAGGATGTTTCTTAGAGAACAAGTTCCGAGGGAGAAAAGAAGGTCCCATTTCACAGATAAAGTTGATAGCAACTACTTCTTATCTGAGGTCAATTATTTCCTTTTTAAACTAGAATATCTTGGGATATTTTAGGGGTATTCATTAAACATCTCTATAAAAGGAAATAAAAACCAAAGACAGACACAATCATCCAATCAACACAAACAAACTCTCAGTCAAAACTGAACAAAAAGATCTCTTGATCCCATAGACTCAAAACAAAGAAAACTGTTGTAAGAGCCGGGTACACAGAATCTGCATTACTTTATAAAGCCCAAACAAGCAGAACTCAGTTCATATCATCATATGAAAACCTCAACAAAATTTTCAGAAGCTTTTATAGCTTTCAAAGCATCCCAAAGAGCCATCTTCAGGGCAATCCAGTCCAGAACAGGAGCTATCTTCTGAGAAAGTCAGCCAGAACTCAGGTTTCTGCCGCTACAGAACAGCCAGAACAGCCAGAACAGGTGAATGCAAAGCGGATTCAAATCGAACGCTACCAAGACTTTGGAAGAAACAAGATAATTACTTCATTTCAGGTCAATCCAGGTGAAGGAAGTCCGTCCAGAACAGCCAGAACAGCCAGAACAGGCGCAGATCCTCAGTTCTGCCTGCAGACTTAGCCTCCCCATGGCTCAAATTGATGAAAGGCTCTGCCAATCACCAGCGTTGGTATCGATTCCCAGCTAACTTCCGTTAGTTGAAATTGTTGTTACATAAATTCCCGAAGATCAAGCAGTTCTGCCTGAAATTTGTTATCTTTGTGTAAGAATATTTTGCTAGAATTTCCCGATTTATTAGCTGTGAAAATTATGAAGTCCTCACCTGTTTGAGGCATAGAAAAGAACTTACTTGGGAGATATTCCTCACCCAAATGCACAATTGCTTGATTTTTATCAAATGACTTGGGGCGCAAGTTATTTCGTTCTTTAAGTCTGTTAGAGGTTTATTAACTTGTTAACAGTGGCACGCTCGACACACAAATGAAGTTGATTTATTGACCAAAACATGGTTTTTGAATTAATGGGGAACTTTGCCCTGCCATCACAGGTATTAAACAAAAAAGGGGTGAACAAAAGTTTTGTAGATATTGGCTCATTATTGATAGTGGACCTGACAATGAAAGAAAAAACAAATTGAAGCTGGCAAGCGGTGAAGCTTGATTGTTAAGAATGTTAGGGCCGGGGTGTGATTTGAGTGAGAAATTGCAACAAAGCGGATTCATATTTCCCGCCCTCACTATTTGTTGAATAAATACTTTTTCTTTGGTTTGCCGAATAAAAGATTTTTTCTTTGGTTTATTGAATGAAGATCTTTTTGTTTAAGGTTAACCCTTCTTCTATCTTGTCATTTTTTCCCCTGCGAGAAGAATCGAAGTTGTCGGCAGCTGTGTGTTAAGTGGTAAGATTCAGCTCATCTGAGATATGAGTTTCATTCAATTTTAAGGTCGCTGTGTGTTTAGTGGTATGCACATGTTCTTATCCAATGGTCAAAGTTAGGGTTTTGTTCTTGGTGTAGGACATAAATGTTCTGATAGCTGTAACAAGCTCTCAGAAAGTGTCGGTACTGCGGATAGCACTGTTATTGATAATGCATGTGTGATAATGCAAAGTGTAGGTACATTTTGTTGTTGACATATTAACGGCAGTAATATTATCGGGTACATTTTTTTATAACTATAACGGGTCCATAATCTGCAGAACAGTGATCTTATGTGTGAATCCAACTGGCACCTCACCTCCCCAGTATGGCCCTTCATTATTCTTAAATGGAGGGTTGTTGGGGTTCAAACCTAACATTTGTTGCAAACGCGTGGGTCCGTAGGACCTGACGTCGACATGTATCCGATTGTGTTTGGTGGGAACAAAGTTGTGTTGCTCAACAGTTAATGCCACTTTTTGTCTTTGGATTTTTGTTAGGTGCACTGTACACATACGTCGCCTACATGGGTCACTCCCAGACGTTCATAGTTTGTCAAATCAAGTTGCAATAGCGGTTGGGGCGGGCGACTACTTGCATGTGTATGGGCGCCGCGGTGTTGCTCTTTTTTCTTTTTTCTTCAAACAAGTGATATTTAAGACGATGGGCGGCTGCGCTGAAAAAAAAAGAAGAGAAAAAAGTATTCATCAATTCTGTTAATTTTATGTAGTTTCAAAATCCTTACACTTTGCAAATTCTATCAAATTCTTTCCAATGCCATCCAAAATATACACCTCCACGTCAGTGGCATGTATTTACCTAATCACATAATTTGATGAACAGTTGGACATATTCTTGATTTGCGAGGACATCAAACTACAGGGCTCAAATTGTCAAAATTGAAACAACATAGTCCCAAGTGAAAAATATAACAAACTAGAGGGAGCAAAATTAGTTTTTGCCAATTAATAATGCTTATCTCCGACCCATGTGAAGAGAAATCTTATGTCTACATCAGTCTGCTCCATCTATTATCTACCCACTGTACGTATTCAATGTGTTCTTAGCATATAGTGCATCTCAGAAGATAGTGCTTCCCTCATTTTCTCTTATGTTTAAGGCATACCTTTACTGCTAGCTCACCTGCATGAATCTACTAATAATTATAATTATAGGGACGGTGAGCATACTACCTTTATAAGTGTAAGACTTTCTATATATAGGTACTCTGATATCTCTACAATACTCAACCTATCCTTTAGATTTTTACAATGGAGTTGAAGAGCATACTAGGATATTTGCAGAACAAAACCATCTTAGTAACCGGAGCCACTGGCTTCCTTGCAATGGGTACATTAATTCTCTCTCTCTCTCTCTCTCTCTCTCTCTCTCTCATAGTTACTTAATTTACAAATACACATGCAGTATTTGTGGAGAAAATACTAAGGGTTCAACCAGATGTGAAAAAGCTTTATCTTCTTTTAAGAGCTTCAGACACCAAGTCAGCCACAGATCGCATGCATAATCAGGTTTATATATGAATAAGTATTTCATAATAGCCAAATAATTTTAATGTATCTTGTAATGACGTACATTTTATTAATGTTTACTTATTTTTATATATATTAAGATAATAGGGAAGGAGTTGTTCAGGGTTCTCAGAGAGAAATGGGGTGCAGAGTTTGATTCTTTCATAGCAAAAAAAGTTGTGGCTGTGCCAGGAGACGTAACTTTTGATGATCTAGGAGTGAAAGAGTTCAAGTTGAGAGAAGAAATGTGCACTAACATTGAAATCATACTTAACTCTGCAGGAACCACAAATTTTGATGAAAGGTATATAGCTGTAATATTATATATGCATATAAATAAATAAATAAATAAATAAATAATATATATAAACATAAATTCTCCTATGTGAACATCCAGATGTTATTATCGTGCGGACGCCATGTATTTTGTACTACCCCTCCTTGTTTTCCTGCCTATTTACAATGACATCCGTACATTAATATACATCCGGATAAGAGAATAACTGTATATATAAATGTCTTGTCTTGTCTTGTCTTTTTACTTTAATTTATTTTTATATTACTTCAATTACTTAAGTTTACAATGTAAATAAGGAAGTACCCCCCATTTGAATTTAATAAAAAATACTAGAAAATCAAATTCCCAACAAATCAAAATATGAAAAATTCAATTTTAGTATAAGATATAGTTTATACCAATATTGATACCTCAATAAGTCAATGTATACTTTATACTAAAATCTCATAAAATCGTGTTTGATTATTATTTAAGTTGTAAGGAATATAAAACGCCAAAAATATCATTGAAAACATTAGTATTTCCTTAGTCAAATTTTGAGAGAAAACAATTTTTCAATGATGACCCTATCTGAAATAGTAACGATTCAACTCTTCTGTCTCATTTTTTTAAATTAAAGAGAAGTACGCATGATAATTATTTTGAAATGTCAGTTGCAGATCCCTATATGTTACCCAAAACTACTTAAAAGAAACATGTAATTACAATTTACCATAAATTGGTTTGCAGATATGATATTGCACTGAGTGTCAATACATTTGGAGTTCAACACGTACTGAGCTTTGCAAAGAAATGTCTAAAGCTAGAGATGCTGCTCCACGTGTCAACTGGTTAGTGTTTGTTTTTCTTCTCTTGGTTTTCCCATGGCCTACAAGGCTACCATATGGCATATATATAGCCTTTCCAAGCATGTCCAAAAAGGAGAGGAGAAGAGTTATGTACAATTACCGCGTCCACATCATGTTTTTCTTTTCTTTTCTAAGTTTCATCTTTATTTATCGTCTCAGAATGTTTTTTCCTGGTCTCAATTTCCTTTGATTTGCTTCACTGATATGTTGATTGTTTTTCAGCTTATGTATGTGGTGAAAGGGAAGGACTTATACTAGAGGACTCATCTTGCATGGATGAGATGGAAAAGGAGATCACTAAATTTGATTTCAAAGTGCAAGAGAAGAATTTGGTGGAAGAGAAACTGAATGAACTAAAAGCACAAAATGCGACAGAAGAAGTTATTACAACCACGATGAAGGATTTTGGCATTGAAAGGTTTTTTTGAGAATCCATCCAGCTGTGCCCTTATAAAACCACAAGCATGATTCTCAGTTTCGGACTTATTTTTCTCCAAATTTTATCAATAAGCAAAAAAAGGAAGTTATTTCTGCAGTTCTCTAGCTCTACCGATTCATTCATTGAATTGAGATAAAATGAGTGCCAAAATAATTTTTTTGCAGTGTGAAATTGTTGGTGTATTTTTCTCTGGGGCTTTTCACTAATATCCTTACAGAATTTTCTCATTATTATTTCTTATATTCTTTCAGGGCTAAATTGTATGGATGGCCAAACACGTACGTATTCACAAAGGCGATGGGAGAAATACTTGTAAGACACTCAAAAGATAATCTATCTGTCGTCATCATACGTCCGACTGTAGTCACTAGTACTTACAAAGAGCCATTTCCAGGTTGGGTCCAAGGTTTCAGGTATGAAGCTTACAAGCACTCTAAAATTTGACTAGATTTTACTCATAAAACACGCATAACTCAGTTTGTTAACAAAATTATAAGCTTATTATGAGATACTGGAACTAACAAAATAGATCAGTAGTTAATTATATTTTTTCCAAAATTTTCAATTTTTCATTGGTGACTGGGAAAGAAAACAAAAGGCTACTATACTTCTTTTTTTTGGCGGTAAAGAAAAGGCTAATCGTGTGCACTAATATAGGTCTCTGTGCAGATTCAGACAAATTTAATGGTATAACTAAATTTCAACATGTGTGCAATCTTTGTTGTTGTTGTTGCAGAACCATTGATAGCGTAATTGCTGGTTATTGTAAAGGGAAGCTGACATGTCTGCTTGTGGATCCTATGTCAGTATTTGATATGGTAAGTTTAAGTAAACTTCATAGTTCTCCAAATACTCATAGGTACAAGCACACAACGGAAAATATTTAAGTCAAAACGCGCGATATCGTACTTACTATTCTTTTGAGCTTACTTCACAATGTAATTTTACAATCAAAACTATCGATTTTGAAATTATGCAGGTTCCTGTTGATATGGTGGTAAATTCAATAACTGTAGCAATGGTGGCAAATGCAAATAATTCGTCTAGTATCATTTACCATGTGGGAAGCTCTTTGAGAAATCCTATAAATTTCCTTAATATTCACAGTTTTGTCTTCCGATACTTCACAAAAAATCCATGGATTGACAAGGATGGAAAGCCTGTCAAGGTTGGCAAGGGTAAAATATTCAAGACTATGGCTACTTTTCGCATGTATATGCAAATTCGCTTCATGCTACCTTTGGAGGTTTGTGATTTCCACCATTAACAGTAATTACAAATTACATACATATATGTATGTATATGTATATTCATATATATTACTTTTAATTCTTGTTTGAAGGGTTTAAAGTTCGTGAACAAAGCATTTGGCGAATATTTCCAAGATCTGTATGTCAACTATAATCAGAAACTCAAATTGGTGATGCGCTTGGTAGAGCTATATGAGCCCTATATGCTATTCAAGGGCATGTATGTATGCATTATTTTGGCTGTCAATTAACATAAGTACTTTTATCAGTGTAATCATGCATTTAAGTTACTTTGATTTAAATGCAGCTTTGATGACAACAATGCCGAGGATCTGCGAAGGATAACAAGGGAGAGTTTCGTCGAATCGGAAACTTTCAATTTTGATCCAAAATGCATTGATTGGGAAGACTACATTATGCACACACACATACCCGGCCTCCAGAAACATGTTATGTTGAAACGATAATGGAGACTACATTATACAGAATATTCATATTGAAGTTTCTACATGGCGTTGAGCTATACGCTGTTAGTCGCTTTCTCACTCTAAAATGATTACTAGAGAAGAGGGACGTGGACAGTTGTATTCAAGAAGCATCATATATACTAGGCCCTTGGCACACGCGTGTGCCAATTGGTTTTTTTAATTTTTAATTTTATTTTATAATTAAAAAGATAATGGGTAGTTGTGTTCCTTAAAAATAGGACCCATTATTTGAATTTTTTTTTAATTGTTTTTAATATGAAAAAGTGTGAATTTACCATATTATCCTCATTTAATTAATAATTTCAATCCTCAATGTTTGGATTAACCAAGGGCATTTTCTGGTAATTTGAATGTTTTACCATTCTTTGCCTTTTTCTTTATATATATAAATATATATACATGTATATTCTTCATTAATTTTTTAATTACTAGCAATCACAACCATATCCATTCTCCTTCAATATTTATTTATATTTGTGGAAGAGAGTTTGAAGAAAACAATCAAACTAATCCTTGGATATGGTTTTCTAAATGACTGGCTAATGTTGGACTTCAATGTATGCATATTAGATGAAAAAAAGGCACATACAGTAAAAATGAAAGGGTTTTTAGGTCTAATGGTCCCTGAATTTTGACTTGATTCCCATTTTGGTCCTTCAATTTACAAAATTATTCTCGTGGTCCTTTAACTTCAGTTTCATTAGTTTAAACGGTTATGCCGTCAATTTTGTCATCTTTTTTGTTAAATGTATGGGCAAAATGGTTTTTTTGTATTATTTTTAATTTCTACCATCTGAATATTCATTTCACACAAACAATAAAAATAAATATTTTTCCAATCCTTGCCACAGTAGTCACAACCTCGCCAACCCAACCCCACCAAAACACACATAACCCACAACCACCACCAAGTCTTCCTCACCCTCACCATCCCACCTAGTCCCAACCCCTCTTTCCCCAGGATGAAATATATATATTTTTCATCAACAAAATCGAGGACATGAAATAGAGTGAGGGGGCATAAGCCATCGCATGGAGGTGGGGGTGTAGGTTGTGGGAGCGCCATTAGTTGTTGCCGGAGTGGTGCGTTAATTGGCTTGGTGTTGGGTGGAGCTTGTCCATGACTTTGTTAGATTGGAGGAAGGGAGAGAGAGAGAGAGAGAGAGAGAGAGAGAGAGAGAGAGAGAGAGAGAGAGAGAGAGAGAGAGAGAGAGAGAGAGAGAGAGAGAGAGAGAGAGAGAGAGAGAGAGAGAGATATATATATATATATCATTCCTCGATTGGTGGTGGGTTTTAATGGGCTTGGCTTGGGGAGGGAGGGAGATATATGGATGGGGAGAGTTAAGTTGCAGCGGTGGGGAAGTGGGTGTGGGGTTTGGGTGCGCCAGAAATTTCCCAAGTACCCTAGGAGTGAAGCATTTCAGATTTAACCATAGTATGTGAGCAGCTTCACAAACTATGGTTAAGATACTAATCAATTGGGTCTTCATGAATATGGAAACAAGTCTCCTTTTGCTCATCATCTTCGATTTAGCTTTTTTGTGTGTGTGCATATATGAATGATCCCATAAAGAAATCTGTTAATGTATGAATTTTGAGTATTTCTTTTGGCTTCCCTTGACAATTTTGTAATAGAACAATCATTGTATTTTCTCAAGCTCTAGTCTAGATTAAGAATTACATCTCTAGGTATGCTTAATTGGCTACATTATGATGGACAACAATGGGTTTGACAAAAGGTAAATTTTGCATTGCATTTTCTAACTTCTGAAGATTATGACTAGTCATCCTTCCTTTGTATGACTAGTCAACCTCTGCCTTAGTAGGAATTCCAGCTCATTGTTCCAGCTGGATCCTACCCATATGTTTTTGTCTTATTCTGCAAAATGCTGAGCTACCATTGTACGTTTCTAACCTAGGAATTTTGGTGAAAAAGAAAACTAATTCCTCATTTGGCGGCTGTCATTTTGGGAGGCAAGTTTTGGAAAGTTTCCTTGGAAACTATCGCTTCTTCCTCAAGGGACACCTTCATATTTTTCATCTTTGAGTTTTCCAAATTGTTTCTTTTTGAAAACTGCATTTGAAAAATGAAAATATGCATCTAGCTAATTAAAACACTCACTCATTTATATCTAGGTCAGATTCAAGACTGATTTCTTCAAGAGTATGGTTTCTTGAAGAAATTATTCATTCTCCTTTGAATCCAAATTTTGGTTTCAGTCTGAGTTAGAGCTTGCAAGCTAGTGCCATGGGATGAAAGAGCTGGAGAAGGAGCTGCCATTGCCATGAAGAACTAAGCTTGAAGCTTTGCTAAGTTGGAAAAGAAGATTGCACAAAGGAGGTATAGCTCATCTTCCTAAATAGATCTAGGTTTTTCTTGAGCTTGCTTGTGTTCCTTTGTAAGAATCTTTTTCTACTTAGTGGATTGCCTGGTCGGTTGATGACCCCCAGTTTTTCCCAATGGTGGGTTTCTGGGTGAACAATTTCTGGTTTGAATCTCTGTGATTTTTCTGGGTTTGTGTTCTTGGTGGTTGACTAGTCATCTTTATCTGCTATTTGGTGTTTACTTGATTATGATGTTTACACACACTTTCACCATAGTTGTTGCTAGCACAGGGGATGCCTAGATTGACGGGTCCTTCTGAGTGCGTAGGTTGTCACTAGTAATCTTCTAGGGTTGCAGGTACATTTTAGCATGCTCTGTGTGTATTCTTGATTGTGATTGTTCATGACTTGCAGTTGACTAGTCATAAGTTTTTGGTCAAGGTCTAAAGTGTGTGAAGATTGTTGAGTTGTGTTTAAGTGTCGTAAAATTTACCCATCTTCACCTAAGTACCATTTTCAAAATCTACACAATGAATAGCTTCAATCATTGTATTACTGTTCAGAAATGGAATGTGTCTTTACTGCATTTGTTGATCATTGGATCTGTTGATGATGTGCAGGTACACTCGTCTTGCTTCCTGGGAAGAACCTGTGCACTGTAAACAATTATGAGAATAGGGATCAACTGGGTAGATCCCAATCGAACCCACTCCAATGGTTAAGTTAGGAATTCTCTTTAATGAAGAGGGAGTGAAGAGGTTTTAGATATGGAGAAGATTTATCATCTTTGTCCCAGTGTAGGTGAGGAGTATTTATAAGGGAGGAAAGAGGGATCATCCGTTGTCTCTTTGTTTAGAAAATAACTTTATGCTTCTCTTCCGTTGGGAAGGAGATTGACGTGCACTTAATACTCCTTTTCCATCACCATGCTGGTTACCAAGGATTGAATAGCAAGACAACACTTGGCATGGATGTGAAGCACAATTAAATGGTCCCTTCCCATCATCACGCTGGTTGCCAGGGATTTGTGTAGTAAGGTGACACCTGGTTTCGGATATGAATAAATGGTCCCTTTCCATCACCCCTCTGTTTAGCAAGGCACGCGAAGTGATTGACTTGACAGGGGATTTGGTCAGGTCAGAGTGCTTAATGCCTTTGCTCGTGTGGCATCCTGGTGGGCGGGTTGGTGCAAGAGTGCCCGACCACCGTCTTTGCTTGCTATCCTCTGACTATGAGGCTCTTACTTATAGATCCGAAGTCAACCTTGGTCGGTTGGGGAAGATAATGACCCGTTGTTGTTCGGCCACGTGGTGCCTTCTAATAGGCTCGGCTCATAGTGATGATACGAACTATCAATAGTAGCCCCCCAACTCTCAACTCAAGGAGCCGATCTTCGGTGTGGAGTTTGCTTCAGATTTTACTTTTTGGATGTGCCGAGCCTATTGTAGGTCGCACCACACAGGTCGGGTACAGTAGCTCCTTAAGTTCCCAGCTGAGGAGGTTTCTTTTGGTAAGGGTATGTGTCGCCTTTTTACATCAAGTGTAACGATGACAAGTAGCCTTCCACACATTACTCAAAGTCATAACATTAATTAGACCTCTTTTATTGTCCCAACTAACTTCCTAAACTCCCAAGGATGACCCTTTCCTAGTTACAGCAAAGTTTATAATTATTTGAAGCTTCTAGACCTCTAGACTTATGTGACTCCGTTTCTTGAAACTCTCTGAAGCATTTATTCATTCCTGTGGGCTGGGTATTACTTGAACTCCCAGCTTGGGCCTGCTGTCCAGATCAATTGGGCTGAGTTTTCAATTTTTTCTTAGTCCGGTTATAAACCTTAATGTGGGCCTGCTTGCCCATCTGCATAATCTTTGGTGGTGTTTCCTTAATTTTTGATTGCATTGGCATTTAGTCTTGCACATTTGTTTGGCCTTGAAATGACAGAAATCAGATTTAATGAGGAGATTTAGAGTTGTTAAGGCTATGAAGGAGATTAAAGTAGCAAATCCAATGTTTTTTTTGTGTTCAATTTGTTTATATTTGGGTCAACGTTACTTTGCGAACGTATTGTAATTCTTATTTTCCCCAATGTCTTAATAAAGGATTGGCTGGACAAACATGCTGAGTATGAAGCTATTGTGGATGGAGCTAATATTGGGCTCTACCAGCAGAATTTTGCAGATGGTGGATTCAGTCTTTCTCAGGTTGTATATCTGAAGATGATTGTTGCTCTCTTATTTTGTCTATTTCTACTTTTATTTGATAGGCCCTTTAGCACGTTTAATCATGACTTATATTTCTGTTCTATATAGAGCAGCTTGACGCTGTTGTGAAAGAATTGTATAATAAGAGTGGAGAGAAATGGCCACTTGTTGTCATGCATAATAGACGTTTCCGGGGACTTGTGGAAAATCCTTCCCACAGAAAACTGATTGAGGAGTGGATGGATAAAGGCATTCTTTATGCCACACCAAGTGGTTCCAACGACGATTGGTATGAGCCTGAGATCCATTTCTTACCAAATGTTATTACTTGTTTCCTACATTTACGTTTATGAACTATATCAGCTCCACTGATTGTGCAAGCTTTGGTTGAAAGTTTCTCTCTCTCTCTCTCTCTCTCCAGACTTTGGTTGCTCAAAACAGCAACACCAACAACATTCCCCTTTTAAGTGCTCTCTTAAAAAAAGAAGAAAAAAACGTGTACATGGAATATTTTGAGAAAAAAAAACATGTTTTTATGAAGTACCATTTCTCCCTCCGGTGGCCTGTGTGTTCATCACTTTAAACATCAAGACTATTATGCTTGGAATACACAAATTAATTCTTTGATATGACTCAGGTATTGGCTCTATGCTGCTGTGAAGCTCAAGTGCTTGCTAGTTACAAATGATGAAATGCGAGATCACATTTTTGAACTCCTAGGAAGCAGCTTCTTTCTCAAGTGGAAAGACAGACACCAAGTATGTGTTCTTGGACGACCTCATTGAACATCATATGTTCTAAACTTATTAATTTGCTTTTTCAAATTTTATAGATGCTATCCTCATTTTAATTAGATTGTAAAACCTAGAAAATAGTTTATTTCCTAATGTGGAAGAGTTCATATGATTTTGCATGATGATATGAAACTCTTTGTATTAGCTCATTTTCAGTGCTGGCACATGTATTCATTCAGAAGTCTTAGGAGTGTCTAACCTTCCTTACCCATCTGAACCAATTGGATTCTGAGCCTCAGCATTTACAAATGGTGCATTTATGTGCATTTGGTTTAATCTAAACCATTACAACAATCAAATGGTTAGACTTGTTGCCACGTGAGCTACCTTGATTTTAATACATTTTTATTTCCAACACTGAAGGTAATCAAGGTAGCTCATGTGGCAACAACTCTAACCATTGGATTGTTGTAATGGTTTAGATTAAACCAAATGCACATAAATGCACCATTTGTAAATTCAGAGGCTTGAGATCCGAACCAATCTGATTGATTCTATGACTTGAGTAAGCTAGTACGAATAGCACCCCTTTTTACTTTCTTATATAGAGAAACAGTGGCTGTCAGTTCATTTCAGCAGAAGGAAGATTTTGCAGTTGCAGTTCTAATCCAAATTGTCAAACTTGTTGATTGCTTCTGTTGTATTGACACGAAACACCCAACACTAAATTAGTGAGTAGCGTTAACTGGTGCATTAGACAAATCCTAAAATCACATGACATGCTAACACAAAGTATAAACGGGCCGTGTAGATGGACCTTGTTGATGAGTCAAATCACTCGAAAGAAAGTTGAGTGGAGTTTATTTAATAAGGGTGCATGCCTGAAGAGTTTGGTTTAGAGATAATAAGGTGAGGCGCAAGGTCTAAGTAAAGTGTCAAGGCGGCCTCTAAGAAATTAAATTTTTTTTTTTTTTTTGGATTTCAGTTTTTATTTTTAGCAAAAGGTAAAGAGGAAATGCTCGGACGAAGAAGGGAGGAGGTAAGGGGAGGGATGGAGTGACAAAATGTATATGGAATGGCACCTAAAGTAAAAACCAAAAACTAAAAGCAACTTCAAATAGTTTTCTCTTTCAAGTTTTTCTGTTACCTCTTGACTATCTCTTTGCCTGCAACTCTTCCTTTCTAGAAAACATGCAGAGATGTTTTTTCCTTTTTATTTCCATCTCTAGCCAGAGTTTTTGTGCTCCCCATATTCTACATTACCATATTTTTGTTCAATCTCAAAGGATGATAACAAGGGAAAATCCTTGTTATTGCATTGGATATTGATTGTCAATGGAAAATAAAGAAACTCGTATTAAACTTTTTGTAGAAAAGAACCACTCCTTATATTAAAAAGAAAAGTTCCATTCCGCCATAAAATCAACAAAATCAATACCAGCAGATGTCTCTGCAAATTGGTTTTGTGATATGTTGGATGGTTTCTATTGATTTTAATGTTTTTTTTTTTGAAACCTGATTAAGTGGTCTTGTGGTTGCTTCAAATGTGAAATTGATCCATGCACACCTATCTTTTATGCTATAAGGCATACATCCTGTTGTGCAGGTTCGATATACTTTTGTCAAAGGCAATCTGAAACTTCAGATGCCGCCCCCATATTCTTCAGTCATCCAGGTACTATTTTTAATTTCTCATATTGGTTCATTCTGATGGCATGTTCTAACTGTGACTTTCTTCCATTTCTATATAATCTGATTTACTTAGTATGGTATAGAGGACTGTTCTTCTTCTTCTTCTTCAAAATAAAAAATGAAGGCAGGAAAAAGGACAGTGGCCCTGGCCATGCTGGGGCACCTTTGCTTGGTGTGGAATTTGAGGGTGCAAATAGGAAATTAATGTGGGGACAAAAAACAGAAAATGTTGAATATAGAAATATATTACATACGAAATAGATAAGTTCTTGTCAGATTGTACAGGATAAATATTTTGGAAAAACACTTGTATGGGTAAACCTAAAATCTAAAGAATGTTATGAAAACTTGGGTGATTCATATGCATGTTGCTCGGAATCACTACTACGTTTAACTATTTGCGAGACGATATTTTGCGCGACGAATACAAATTCGTCGCGCAAAATACACTACTGCGACGGAAAAAAAACTTCGTCGCACAAACCATAGATATCTTGCGCGACCAATATTTTCGTCGCACAAAAAATAATAGCGCGACAAAAAAATTAGTCGTCTCGCAAAGCTTGAAAGAAAAACGCGGGTTAATGTTTTTGGCGCCAAATATTTGCGCAACGAAAAATCGTCGCAAGAAGAAGACCTTGTGCGACGGTAAGTTATTTCGCCGTAAAAAGAGGTTTGGCGGCAAAAACTTGCGCGACGACAAGATTTATCATCGCGTAAGAAAAACATGGGATATTTTTTTGCTCTAAATCCTTGCGCGACAGAAAAATACATTTTGCGCGACAAAGTATAAATTTCGTCGCGCAAAATATTGATGTCGACACGATCTTGCGAGACGAAAAACTTATTTTTTGCGACATAAAGTATTTTTGCGCGACGTTTGTTTTTTTTGCGCAACGGTTACTTGCGCGACGAATTAAGTGGTTCGTCGCGCAAAATTATTCTTCTTCATATACGCTGCCATTGCAGAGGCAGAATGTGTTGAAAACACATTCTGCCTCTCCTCTCTCTGCCACTGCCTCTGCTGGGAATTCAGTACGTTAAGTGGGTATGTATTTTTTGTCGTTAGTTTAAAAGTATTAATGTAAATTCATACTAACGCTATTAATTTCGTTCTCGTTAGGGATATTTGTAATTAGCGATTGGTGGAGAACGATTGTGAAAGTATTTTATTCGTTTTATATTTTAAATATATTAAATTAATTACATTATGTTAAACTTAGTTCGGTATGTTTATATTTTTTTTGTGAAATTATATTCATATTATGTTGTTAAATTGTGCGTGACGTAGCACAATGTGTTGTGAAGTACGAAGTTAATTGAAATTAACTTCGTACTTTTATTTATATTTTTAGTAACACTTAGTTTCCCGTTCGAGGTTAGTTGGATTTCGTGCATGGATGCGTAAAGCATGACTATGGTCCAATTAATTCTTGAATTGTCCCATTATTTGGACAGTTTGGGAATGCATAGTTATGTCACGCATTGTACGGCTACATGATTAGGTTTCGATTGTGGAGATTTCAGTGTTATCTCTGTACGTTCTTCGGGTGGTACGTAGGTATTTATACCTACGGTACACCTCAAGAACTGTATCGAGATGCTGCCGAAATTCATCCACGTCGAAACGTAATCTCATGTAGCCGTACATTACGTGACATGACTATGCATTCCCGAATGGGATAGGGCCCTTACCGGAGGCATAAGGTGACGTTATGACTTCGTATGAAGTTGTTGTGATTGTTGTGTTGTGATTGTGGTTCCAGGAATTATGTAACATCCCTGACCCAATTTCACTATTTAATCCCAATTGTTTAGTCAAATAAATAATTTTGGTGAAATTACAGTTTTGCCACTGGGATTAAGGGTATTTTAGGTACTTTAAAAATTCCTTAAATAATTTGGAGAAATGGATTGCGCCGTTGCGTCAAATTTCGTCGAAATGAGTTCGTGGAGATGCAGACGCCGATTCCGAGTTGTAACAATCGGAAAGCGATTAGAAGAGATTTAAAAAAATTAAATAAATTTAAAAAAAAAAAAAAAAAAAAGGAATTTTAAAAATTTACTGTAGCGGCTACAGTACCGCTACAGTGCCCTGACCTCATTTTCTTCTCCGCTCTCTTCTCTTTCTCGCAGTCTCTCTTCTCTCCACGTGCGCAGCCCTCCCCAAAAACAGAGCCGCCGGTTTTTGGCTCGCCACCGCCACGTCCCGCCACCAAATCCGGCGGGACCGGTCCCAAAAAGACCGTGTCGTCTCCTCTTTCCATCCCACCGCTACCCAGCCGGAGCAGCCACCTGTAGCCACCGGAAAACGCGAAAAACCGGCCGATTTTACGTAAAACTTACGAGCGTTCGTTCTCCTCCTCCGGCGACGGAATTCTGACGAGTAAGGTATGTAAATTCATCTACTCTTCGAGCCCTAGCTATCTGCATGGTTGGTTTCCATCAATTTGTAGCGTAGGAGGTCGAATCTGTGTGCCAAAGTTTGGCCGGTTTTGAGAGTTAATTTCCGGCCACTACCGACGTCTATACAAGCTTCTCGTAGTTGAATAAGTTGTTCCACTCATCGAAAGAAGATATAGGCTGGCCGACAGCCCTTGCTTTAGAGTTTTTCCGACGTTGGCGTTTATCGCTTTGGGCACCCAAATGCGCTGCCAGTGTGGGTGGCGCGCCCACTAGTAGGTTGAATCACAATCTCATTCCTAAATTATCCTTACGTCATTACGAGCGCAGGCTTCTTCATTTCACCTGATGCCGACGAATCTGATTTACGCTATCAGCGTTATCATCCTGCCGACATGTCGTGCCATTGGATCGTCCCTTTTCTTAAAGTATATTATTCCCTCGTATTTTTGTGATCGCATAGATTTGACGGATTTCGACGATTCGGATGCTTCTTGATCAACGACCAAGTTTGAGTTAAATCAGAATCGTCCGATCGCGCGATCGCGAAAGAATCCGACCGCCGAATCGTGACCAAACTTTCAGGACGGTTCTTTGCCGTAGTGAGAACTCCATAGGAACCTTCGATCTAAGTTTGAGGTCATGGGACCCACGGGCCCGGCTTGACCTATTCGGTGAGTTTGACCAAGTTTGACTACGGTTGACCGAGCGGCCTCCCAAGGTCGCCCTCGCCTCCTAACGAACGCCGTTGACTCTTAGAATTCCTCGCACGACGTGTTGGTACACTTTGCTCGGGTTTGGTTAAGGTTGACTTTAAGGTTATCGCCTTGGCCCCATTGCTAACCTTAATCCGTGTTCTGAATTAGGTCCTCAAGCGCTCATGATCCTCGAGTGGAACCCTTTCGGGTTGGGCAGCGTGGGACCAACGGGGTGAGTGGACTGTGCTTTCAAACAAGCATGATTTTAAAGATTCGAATGCGATTTACGTAAATGATATTTAAATATTGTTTTGAATCTTGAATTGACCTTTGGTTGGATTTACTATGGTTGATTTGGTGTTTGAGTTTCATATTTGATTTGGGTTGCCGGTTTGTTTGTTGGGCCTCGTTGACTATAGTTTATTATTATGCTTATATTTAAGATTGATTTCTTTACCAAGTCATTCCGTAGCTTTTACGCATGGATTTTGAGTACGGAATTTATTGGATTTTCCGTGTATAATTATATTTAATATTTAAGTTTATGGTTTCGCTGGTTTGACCTTATTATTTTATTATTACGTATGTCGTGAATTACACTTTAAGCCTTTAGAATTTATACTTTTATTATTACGTATGTCGTGAATTACACGTATATCTACTTTGACTATATAAATATATTTACTTTGAATTGAGTATTGGGCGGTAAGATTTGGACGCTAGTATAGTCCGTTGATTACGTATTTGATTTTGATAATTAAACCTTATTGTTTATGTTCATGCTAATACTTTGACCATATATATATATATATGTATATATATATATATATGTATATATATATATATATGTATATATATACATATAGATCATGTTGGAAGGATCATGTCGGATTATTGAGGCTATCGAGAATACATGTCGGATAAATGATCGAAAATATATGTCGGATTATCGGGAATTGATCATATGTATATATATGTATATATATATATCTACTTTGAATGTATATTGTATATATTCTCTACTTCAAAATTAATTATACTTATCTACTTTGAATATATATTACATATATATATCTACTTTGAAAATAAGTATGTATATCCACTTTGAATATATATAAATATATATTTACTCGAATATATGTATATCTACTTTGATATGGAGTTTTGGAACATAATATGTATACTTGAATTGTATTTTCAATTATATTTTAAGGAATTACTATTTATGTTGTTTTAAAGTACGAATTTTGTGGATGTCGCTTATAACGTGGGAATTTCAAATGCTTGAGTTTGAGTTATCGTATTTTAAAGGATAGTTATGTTTTGTATATATATATATATATTTGTATATATATATACGTGTATATTTTGAATAATACGTTTTGGGTTTGACTTTATATTTTTAAAGAGTAATCTACTATGTTTTGAAGCATATATGTTTGACTTGCGCTTTGAATACTATTTAATTGTGCATTTTTCCGTGATTTGATATTTTAATGGTTTTTGGATTATTATACCGTCATTTGACGCTTGTGAATATTTTAATTATAGTATTGTATGGTTGGGACTGGTGATGTCCTTATTTTGACTATATGGTGTTGTTGGATTTGTTATACTGGATATTTGATATGGTGTGTGATATTTTGGGATGGGTGTAAGTGGTTGTTAAATTGGTATGTGGTTTTTCGTGGTGGCGTTGGTTTGAGTGCGCAGCACCGTGTTATGTACCTCCCCATGTTCTTGATATGGTGACCGTGACATGGAGTATGGTTCGATCCTCGCATACCTTAACCCGGTAGCCAGAGACCCTTGATTGGGTAGTTCACGCGATGACTAGTTTCGACGCATGGTTATTGAGGACTCGCTACGCGGTCGGGAGCTTAGTCCCGCTTGACGGCTGACCTGGCACGAGGCCATTGCGTGCCGTCCGATGTCCAGCTTATCTCCGGGCATGAGACCATCGTGAATGTTGTCCTGCAGGTTCAGCTAAACAATCCCATGTTGGATTGTTTCCTGGTACTTGTATTTGGTGTCGAGGTTATATTGCATCTCTACGCCGTGTGTTAGTACTTTCAGATTGATTTTCTTTCCTATGAGGATACTTCCTTGCAAAGGAATTTCACGGCATGCGTTATTTGAGTGTAAAGAAAGGGTTAAAGTCTTTTAAAGTGTTTTTATTTACTTTGTGGTGGTCATGGATATTATACACGATGCTTTTCCATTTGCATCGCATCAACATCAATCGTGAAGGGGAAGATGACGTGCCTACACCAATAGACAAAGGCAGAGTTCAAACAATATGAAAGATCTGTTAAAAATGCCAACCAAGAGTTATACCCGGTGCGAGAGCTTTTCCGCTCTCACGGCCATTGTGGAGCTAATGTAGGGAAAAATAAAGTATCGGGATGTCGAACCAGTTGCCTGATTATTTTTGGGAGTTTTCAAGAGAATGCTTCCGACGACAATTATTTGCTTAAAGACCATAGACACGCACAAAAGTGTGTTGAATGGTCTTGGATTGGGTTATGAAAAATTCACGCTTGCAAAAACAATTGTATTTTATTCTACAAAGAGTATGAAGCATTAAATACATGCCCTATATGCAATGAGTCAAGGTTCAAAATGACATCTCGTAATCAGAACCGACTAAGATCCCGCAAAAGTCATGCGTTATCTACCCCTAAAACCCAGGTTACAGGACATTGTATATGTGTCAACGATAACGCCATGGACATGAGATGACATAAGGAAAACGGTAGACGACGGACAGATGTGCATCCTCTGAGATGGGGAGGCATGGAAAGACTTCGATCGAACGCTCTCCTAGTTTGTCGATCCAAATGTTAGATTGGGACTTACACCGATTTCGGATTCAACTGCTCGTGGTTCTAAAACCAACACCACAAAGATTTTGGCCGATTTTTGTATTCCCATATAATTTGCCGCCTTGAAATCAATGAAAAAGAATACATGATGATGACCGTCTTGATAATCGAGGATCCGGCAGTGTCAATAGACAATGTTTAAGGCGTCGCTGTTGATGAACTCAAGGATTTATGGACAAACGGTGCGCATACGATAAATCAACCGAAAAAATGTTCACTTTCATGCAAGCTATGTGGATCGTGAATGATTTTCCCGCATATGCAATGGTTTCGTGGTGGAGCAAAGCGGTTATATGGCATGTCCTTGTATGCAAGGAAAATGTAACTCTCCGTTGGCACCTGAAAAGTTTGTTACCTGGTCATCTGAGATGGTTGCTGCATGGGACCACGAGTGGCTGGAAAAAGATAAAGAGTTCGATGGGAACACAGAGCATCTCCTGCACTCCAGAATGGTCCGTGATGAGATCTTGGAAAAGCTTAACCGCTTGGATTTTGTTCGCTCGGAAAACAAGCAATAACCGCACTTTCTACACATATGAACTCGGACGCGAACAAGCCTATGTTTTTTTGAGCTCCCATATTGGTCGAAACTAAAATTGAGGCACAATCTAGACGTGATGCATGTTGAGAAAAATGTATTTGACACATTGGTGGGCACGATTCTAGATATCGAGGGCAAGACAAAGGATACGATCAAAGCTCGTCTTGATTTGGAAAGAATGGGCATACGAAGGGGTTTATGGATGAATAGGATAAAGGACAAAGCTATAAGGGATCTTGCATTTTTTCTATGAAACCTAATGACAAAAAAGAGTTTCTAAAGTTTGTATCGTTAGTAAAGTTTCCCGAAGGGTATGCTTCAATGTTGCAACGCTGCGTGAATGTTGACTCGGGTAAATTTATCGACTTAAGAGCCATTATCGCCATGTGTTTATGCAACGCTTACTTCCTGTGGGTATTCACACTCATTTGGCCTAAGATGTAGTCAAGACAATTGTATTCAAGAAGCATCATATATACTAGGTCTTGGCACACGCTGCAAAGCAACCGGGTTTTTTTTTAAATTTTTATTTTATTTTATAATTAAAAAGATAATGGGTATGTTGCTCCTTAAAAATAGGACTCCATTATTTGAATTTGTTTTTATTTTTAATTGTTTTTAATATGAAAAAGTGTGAATTTACCATAATTATCCTCATTTAATTAATAATTTCAATCCTCAATGTTTGCATTAACTAGGCATTTTCCTATTTTGAATGTTTTAACATTCTTTGCCTCTTTTCTTTATATATATAAATATATATACATGTATATTCTTCATTAATTTTAATTACTCGCTTACAATCATATCCATTCTCCTTCAATATTTATTTATATTTGTGGAAGAGAGTTTGAAGAAAACAATCAAACTAATCCTTGGATATGGTTTTCTAAATGACCGGCTAATGTTGGACTTCAATGTGTGATTAGACGAAAAAAGGCACGTACAAGAAAAATGAAAGGGTTTTTAGGTCTAATGGTCCTCGAATTTTGACATGATTCCCATTTTGGTCCTTCAATTTACAAAATTATTCTCGTGGTCCTTTAACTTGTTTCATTAGTTTAAACTAAGCATGCGCCAATTTTGTCATCTTTTTGTTAAATGTATGGGCAAAATGGTATTTTGTATTATTTTTAATTTCTACCATTTGAATATTCATTTCACACAAACAATAAAAATAAATATTTTTCCAATCCTCGCCACAATAGCCACAACCTTGCCAACCCAACCCCACCAAAACACACACAACCCACAACCACCACCAAGTCTTCCTCACTCACTTCACCATCCCACCTAGTCCCAACCCCACTTTCCCAAGATGAAATATATATATATATATATCAACAAAATCGAGGACATGAAATAGAGTGAGGGGGCATAAGCCATCGCATGGAGGGTGGGTATGGTTTAGGTGGGGGTGTAGGTCGGGAGCGCCATCGCCTGTTGCCTGAGTGGTGGGTTAATTGGCACGGTGTCAGGTGGAGCTTGTTCATGACTTTGTTAGATTAGAGGAAGAGAGAGAGAGAGAGAGAGATATATATATATATATATATATATATATATCATTCCCATTTGTGTGGGTTTTAATGGGCTTTGGCTTGGGGAGGGAGGGAGATATATAGATGGGGAGAGTTAAGTGCAAAGCTGTGGGGAAGTGGGTGGGGTTTTGGCATACTTAAATTGCCCATGTACCCCAGGAGTGAAGCATTTCGATTTAACCATAGTATGTGAGCGCTTCACAAACTATGGTTAAGATACTAATCAATTGGGTCTTCATGAATATGGAAACAAGTCTCATTTTGCTCATCATCTTTGATTTAGCTTTGTGTGTGTGTGCATATATGAATGATCCCATAAAGAAATCTACACAATGAACAACTTCAATCATTGTATTGCGTGATCTCGTTGATGGTGTATATTTGTTGATGTGTGTGCATATTTGTTGATCGTTGGATCTGTTAATGGTGCAGGTACACTCGTCTTGCTTGCTGGGAAGAACCTGCGCACTGTAAACAATTATGAGAATAGGGATCAACTGGGTAGATCCCAGTCGAACCCACTCCAATGGTTAAGTTAGGAATGCTCTTTAATGAAGAGGGAGTGAAGAGGTTTTAGATATGGAGAAGAGTTATCATCTTTGTCCTAGTGTAGGTGAGGAGTATTTATAAGGGAGGAAAGTGGGATCATCCCTTGTCTCTTTGTTCAGAAAATATCTTTATGCTTCTCTTCCATTGGGAAGGAGATTGACGTGCACTTAATACTCTTTTTCCATCACCATGCTAGTTACCAAGGATTGAATAGCAAGACAACACCTGGCATGGATGTGAAGCACAATTAAATGGTCCCTTCCAATCACCAAGCTGGTTGCCAGGGATTTGTGTAGTAAGGTGACACCTGGTTTCGGATATGAAGTGCAATAAATGGTCCCTTTCCATCAACCCTCTGTTTAGCAAGGCACGTGAAGTGACTGACTTGACAGGGGGTTTGGTCGGGTCAGAGTGCTTAATGCCTTTGCTCGTGTGGCATCCTGGTGGGCGGGTTGGTGCAAGAGTGCCCGACCACCGTCTTTGCTTGCTATCCTCTGACTATGAGGCTCTTACTTACATATCCGAAGTCAACCCTGGTTGGGTGGGGAAGATAATGACCCGTTGTTTTTCAGCCACGTGGTGCCTTCTAATAGGCTCGGCTCATAGTGATGATACGAACTATCAACAGTAGACCCCCAACTCTCAACTCAAGGAGCCGATCTTAGGTGGGGAGTTTGCTTTAGTTTTTACTTTTTGGATGTGCCGAGCCTATTATAGGTCGCACCACACAGGTCGGGTACAGTAGCTCCTTAAGTTCCCAGCTGAGGAGGTTTCTTTTGGTAAGGATATGTGTCGCCTTTTTTGAATTATGTTGGGAGTACTTGAGTAGGGGCGACGTGGCCGTGGATGATTGGCTGGGCAAGTGGCATATTAATTGCTTTTGACGTTGGACAGTGCGAGGGGTCACATCGATACGTGCTCCGTTGCTTCAGTTGATTGGCGCTCTTTGTTCTGCCACTTGTGGTCATCTTAGGTGGGGGAGCCGATGCGTGGACGGTGGAGATTCGTGGACGTCATGCTATAAAAGGGTCGGAGCGCCTCGCAGTTGACACCTTTCGCCATTAATCCTGTTTGAGAGCTTTTGGATAGATATTTCTGGGCGATTTCCTTGGTGTGCCACTCTTGCACAGAGGAGCGAGCTTCCGTGAAGCGTGATTCAGGCCAGTTCCGTGTTTGTTTCTTGGTAAGTTCTTTCCTTCTCTCTCCATTGGTCTCCCTCATAATTCAAACTCTGGAAATGTTTTTTTATTTTATTTTTGAGTTGTGTTGTATTTTCTGGGTTTGGGTGTGTTTGTTCGTCTATTTTGTGGGCTGGTCTGAGTTTTGATCCTTAGTTTGAGCCCCTTCGTCCCTTGATAGTTGTTTGAAGTATCGAGAGGTGTGCGATTATGTCGAGCCGATCCGATATGTCTGACTCGCAGGATACGACAAGCAGCGAGTCGACTTTTAGGGATGATAGGGATGAAGTGGATGTAGTGGACCAAATGTATGACGTCGCCGATCAACAGCGGGCCGGCTGATGAGCATCCGAGTACAATGACGCAACAGAAGCTGGATCGGTTAAGGGAGGAGTATGCTATATCGAGGAGTGTGAGGCTTAGGGGGCCGACCGGGGATGAGAAGCCGAGCAAACCCCCTAGGGTGGGTGACGTTGTGTGCAGATATACTGAAGCAGGGGGTTCGGCTGCCGCTGTCTCCTTTTCTCCAGGAATGGATTAGTCAGCTTGGTGTAGCCCCACACCAATGAACCCAAATGTGTACATGACCATGGTAAGTGTCCAGGCGTTGCAGCGTCGGGTGCATAATTCCGAGCTGACCAAAAACCAGATGTTGCATTGCTTTCTACTGAAGAGGAGTTCATACCAGGTCGGCTTCTGCTACCTTCAGAGTGCAGTGGGGAAGTTGATTGAGAGTAATCCCTCTTCCCAGAAGACATAGAAACCGCACTCGTTCTACGCCTCGGGTGCGTGAGAGTTTCTTGAAGGGGCGGTGCCAAGGCTGCCTAGGATATAGAGGCGCTTTAGAATGCCAGGTCGGGTTGATGTGCAGGATTCCTTACCTAAGCATGTATATAATTATTTTCTGTTTTTGGCATAGAGTGGCATGGTGTTTTTTTTTTTTGAGAAATGATTCTAACACGTTTGGTGACTAATTTAGTTGAATTGGAGATAGTCGATCTGTCCGCAATCGAGCAGGAACAGGTTAACAAAGTGCTTACCTTGCCCAGTACCGAGAGAGCTGCAGATATACTTCTTGCGAGTGAAGGTGTAACTAGCTCAACAGGTAAGTCATCGTGATTTTTTAATGAATGTAATGAACATGAGCAGTCTTAACGTTTGTGATTGTTTTATGTTTGCATAGCGATGAAGTCGAGTTGAAATGATCCCAACATGCAAGCTCGGCTGATGAAGATGGCTAAAAAGGGGTCGTGAGTGGATCGGCTGGTGGTTCGCCAGCCAGCACGGGCATGGGGCTCTCCTCATATGTTGGTGGCTCGGAGCCAGGCAACAGGTGCAGCTGTAACTCCTGCTCAGGAAGCATAGAAAAGACGAGTCGACGAGTAGTTGGCCCGAGATACGGGGAAGAAGGGAGTTGATAAGGGGCCGATGTGGGATGTTGGGAAGAATCAAGTGGGCTCTTCCGCTCCCGAGGGTGAGAAAAGGAGGAGCGTGGATCCTGTTAGTGGTCCACTAAAGCCGTGGGTGGACGCGGAACTTGTGCTGAGCTCCTACCAGGAGGCCATTAAGCAGACTTTAAAACCAGAGGTGGTTGAGGGTCTGTTCACTGAAGAGATGGGTTATAGTGGTATGACCATGTCTGCTCTGGAGGACCAACTGAAGGTAATGTGCTTTGGGCTCCTGTTGTCCTGCTGTCCTTATTTATTGTCTTATTTCTAATGTGTTTCTCGATGCAGGCCACAATGAAGCTGTACATTGCCTCTCATAACGTGGCTGCTCATCGTGAGTTTGACCGAGGTAGGAAGGATGAACATGCATTGATTGTGGCCCAGCTGAGTGGGACCATTGGTGAGAAGGCGAAAGTTGAGGAGGAACTGGAGCTGGTGCGGGGTCGGCTGGAGGCAGAGATGAAGAAAAATACCGAGCTGTTGGCGTCAGCGAACAAGCTAGCCAAGGAGAAGCGCAGCCTGAGCGTCGAGCTATCTAAGTCGTAGAAGGGTTTAGGTGAAGCCAATCAGAAGATTGAAGCCTTCTCCTCCGAGTTGCGCTCGTGCTATGATGATGCCGTCAATGACTTCATTGAGTCTGCTAAGTACCAGGATAGGATTGCTGGTCAGAGGGTCAAGGGATACTTCGACCTAATTGAGAAGGTTGGGGAGAAGTATCCCACCCTAGACTGGAGTTTCCTGGATAATGATGTTGAGGAAGTGCCAATAGAGAAAGGTGGAGGGCCAAATGCCGAGCAGGTGGGTCAGTGTACCGACCATGCCCGCGCAAGTTGAAGGTCCAAGTACCCAGGACGAAGAGCCGATCGAGCGAGAAGGAGACTCGACTGCTAAAGGAGGAGAGCCGACTGGCGAGGTGGCAGTGATCATTCCAGATGAGACAAGAGGCGGAGCTACCTAAGTTGATATAATTATTTTTGTACTTTGTAATTGGCTAGGAAAGTTTTGTGAACAATTAATTGGCCCTCTAGTAAGCTCAATGTAATATGTGCTCGGTACAGTATGTTGTGTATGAAGTGATTTTTTTTTAACATGTTCTTATTTTATCGTTGTATTATATGTTTATTTTCTGTTTACTTATAATTATGATTATTGTTTTAATTTTTTGCAAAAGTGTTTGGTATGTGCAGAATTGTGTAAGCGGAGGCGACCAAAGGCTTTGAAATATGAAAAATGACAGCATAAGGACAATACAACAAATAACAGACCGACCATAAGTTTTTAACAGAATTTAAGCGAGGTTTTATTAAGCACAACAAGGTAAGGTACAAAGATTTCAAGCCGAGCACAACACCAGGTAGTTAGCTGCTGTGTGCACATGGTTGGAGGGAAAACATAGTAGGCGATAATCAAAAGACAAAAATAGTGATGTGCCGAGGAGAGATCCTGTCTTGCTACCTAAGGATAGTACTTCCTCAGGTGCTTGGCATTCCATGGATGTGGCAATTTCTTGCCATTTAGTTGTGTGAGCCGATAAGTTCCTGGTCAGGCGATTTCAAGGACTCGATAAGGCCCTTCCCAATTGGCCCCAAGGGTATCGGCAGTTTGGTCTCTTGTTCGGAGTAACACCTTTCGGAGGACCAAGTCTCCTGGTCGAAAGCTGCGTTCGTGGACATGCTGGTTGTAGTATCGAGCTGTACACTGCTGATATGTGGCGAGGTGGAGAGCGGCTTGGAGCCTATGCTCTCCCAACAGGTTCATGCTGAGGGTGAGCTGCTCTGCATTCTGTTCGGGTGTGTAATGTGTGACTCGGTGGGTGGGTATGCCGACCTCCACCGGGATAACTGCCTCGGTCCCAAAAGCGAGGGAATAAAGCGTTTCTCCTGTTGATGTGCGCTTGGTGGAGCAGTATGCCCACAATACCTCGGGTAGGAGTTCTGACTAGTCCCCCTCTTGGCTCCTAACTTTTTCTTAAGTGTATGCTTTAGGAGCTTATTCATGTCCTCTACTTGGCCATTTTTTTGAGGGTGGGCCGGGGAAGAAAAACGGAGGTTGATCTTTAGGCCCGAGCAAAAGTCTTGAAAGCTTTTGCAGTCGAACTGCCTCCCATTATCAATTATAATGGTGTGAGGAACGCCAAATCAGCACACGATATTTTCCCAGACAAAACTCTGAATTTTGGCTACGGTGATGGTTGCTAGGGGTTCTGCCTCAGCCCACTTAGTAAAGTAATCCACCGCTATGACTGCAAAACTGGTCTGACCCTTTCCCTTAGGCATTGGCCTGATCAAGTCTAGCCCCCACTGTGCTAATGGCCATGGGCTGGTCATGGTAGTAAGCTGCTCGGGTGGCTGGTGGGATATGTTGGAGAATAGCTGACATGGGCTGCAAGATGTAGCCAGGCGCTTGGCGTCGGAATCTATGGTCGGCCAAAAATACCCTCGGTGCATCACCTTGGTCATCATTGACTAAGCCGCCTCGTGGTCCCCACATATTCCCCCATGTATTTCTTGGAGGGCCTCCAACCCTTTCTCTGGTGTGACAAAGAGCAGCAGGGGCAGGGAGTGACCTCGTTTATACAACTTGTTGCCGATGAGGACATAGCGAGTAGCTCGTGTCTTAATATGTCGGGCTTGAACCTTTTCTTTAGGCAAGGTGCCATTGATTAGAAAGTCCCGGATTGGGGTCATCCAATTTGGGGTTTCATCAATGGTAAAAACCTATAGCTCTTCCTTATAAAAATAGCCTCTTGACTAGGTATTCGATTGGGATCGTGCGGGTGAGTTTTGAATCTAATGCAGATGCGAGCCGAGCCAAGGAATCAGCATGGGTGTTCTGTGTTCTCGGAATCTGGGTGATTTTATGTGATCGGGAGGAAGAGAGGAGATCCTTGACCTTTTGCACATAGGAGGTCATATGCTCTACCCGAGCCTGGTACTCGTTGGTGACCTGGTTAAACACAAGCTATGAATTGCTATTTATATTGATATGCTCAGCCCTCAATTCTTTTGCCAGACAGAGTCTTGCTAAGAGGGCCTCGTATTTCGCCTCGTTGTTGGTTGCTTGGAATCTGAATCGAAGAACATATTCCACCGTGATCCCGCCAAGTGAGATTAGGACTAGTCCTGCGCCGCATCCTTGCAGGTTGGATGCCTCATCCATGTATAGTTTCCATTGTGGTGGGGGTGAGATCGGGTTGGTGGTGGTAGTGTCCACTTGGGCTGCTTGAGGAGAACATGGCGTGGTGACGAATGCTGGTGGTGTGAATTCCGAGATGAAGTCAGCAATGGCTTGCGCCTTCATGGCTGTGCGTGACTGGTAAGTAATGTCAAATTCACCCAATTCTACTGACCACTTGACAAGCCGACCAGAGGTTTTCGGTTTTCGCAGGACGTGCCTAAGCGGTTGGTCAGTTAAGACCACTATGGAGTGTGCCTGGAAATATGGGTGTAACTTCCGAGCTGAGACAATTAGAGTTAAGGCCAACTTCTCAATTTCCGGATACCGAGTTTCTGTGTCAATCAATGCCTTGCTAGTAAACTGGGTGTTGTATCTTGTCTTGGTCTCTGGTGAGCACAGAGCTGACAGCCGAGGGGGATACAGATAGGTATAGTGATAGTACGTCTTCGACCTCGGGCTTAGATAGTATGGGAGCTTGTCCTAAATGAGTTTTCAAGCTTTCGAATGCCGAGGCGCACTCGGGTGTCCAATCTACTATATGCTTACTCCCTTTGAGGGCTTTAAAGAATGGGAGACACCGGTTGGTGGCCTTAGAGATGAATCTGTTCAGTGCCGCCACTCATCCCGTCAAGCTCTGAACCTCCTTTCGGGTCCGGGGTTGCGTCGATGCCCCTGTGACTGACCAGAAAACCTAAGAACTTCCCCGAGCCGACCTAAAACACACACTTGTTTGGGTTCAGTTTCATGCCATACTCTCTTAATATCGCAAATGTGGTTGTTAGGTTGGTGACCTGTTGATCGACACGGACATTCTTTACCAGCATATCATCGACATAGACCTCTATGCTCGTTCCAATTTGCTCTGCAAACATTCGGTTGACTAGTCGCTGGTAGGTGGCTCCTGCGTTTTTGAGTCCAAATGGCATGACCTGGTAACAGTATGTGCCACGATCGGTGATAAAGAAAGTGTTTTCCTGGTCGGCTGAGTGCATACAAATTTGGTTATATCCTGAATAGACGTCCATAAAATTGAGCAATTAGTGCCCAGCCGTGGCATTAACAAGCTGGTCGATTCTTGGTAAGGGGAAGCTATCCTTGGGGCATGCCTTGTTGAGGTTGGTGAAGTCGACGCACATTCGCCAGTTGTCCTCTGACCATGACAGCGTTGGACAACCATCTAGGGTAATCTACCGGGCGAATGCAGTTGTTCCCTTGTAGCTTGTCCACCTCTGTTTTCATGGCGGTGTACCTGATGACGTCATATGCCCGATGGTTCTGGCGAACTGGCCAATGCTGAGACAGTGGCTGATAACCGCTAGGCTAATTCCCTTCATATCATCATGGGACCAGCGAACACGTCACTATTTTTTAGCAAGAACATGACCAGTTCTTGGCGGACTACTGGTGTGATATGGGAGCCAATCCTTAAGAGCCAATCTGGATGATCAGGAAATGGTGCTATTTGCTTTAGCTCTTTGACCGACTGTGGGTTCACATGGGTGATTTCCCCTCTTGGGTCAATGACTGTAGAATATATGGGGGCGGCACCATCATAGGTTTCTACGCAATATGCTTCATAGGTCACCTTGGTGTTCAATTTTACTGAGGAGGTGTAACATGTCCGAGCCGACTCCTGGTTTCCCCTTATGCTGCCGACCCCATGGGGCGTAGGAAATTTAATCAACAACGCTCTCATATTGATTGATAGGTTCAGGTCACCTATGGCGGGATGGCCGAGGATGACGTTGTATGATGAGGGGTATTCTGCTACTATGAAGTCCGTAGGGATGCTAGCTCACCTTGGGTATACTCCTATGGACAAGGTTAGAGGCATGTGGCTGATGGGCTGCACGTGTCCTCCGCCAAAAGCCACAAGGGCGGGGCAGCGTCGGTCAAGGAGGCCTTCACTAACCCCAACTATTTGAAGGAGGCGAGGAAGATTATATTAACGAAACTGCCCCCATCCAAAAATACCGAGCCACCTCACAATGGCGATCTCAACTGTGATAACCAGGGGGTCGTGATGGGGGAAAGTGATACCAGTTGTATCGTTCTGGGAGAATACGATATGCTCTGTATCTGTCTTGGGTCAGGTGGTCGGATGCTCGACTGATTCTACCGTCATGACCTCGGCAGTCTGGTGTCGGTAAGCTCTGGCGTAGCTTTTTATAGCCCTGTTTGAGTGCCCCGCTATGGTCGGTCCTCCGGATATGGTGGATATATACACCCGAGACACCCCAAGTTTGTTGCCGGATAGTTTCATGCCTAGTCGTCCATGAGGGTGGCCTCCCCTGTAATATACTCCTTCAATTTCCCACGCCTGATCAATGCCTCAATCTCTTCTTTAAGCTGGTAGCGATCGTCCGTATGGTGACCATAATCGCGGTGATATTTGCAGTACTTGTTGTCGTCCCTCCTTCCTCTGTAAGGGAACCTTATCCTTCTCGGGTTAGGGAGCTCATTGGCAATTACTGCGAATATCTCTCCTTTTGGTTTATTCAAGGGGGTATAGTTTGTGTACTGGTTATGCTTCTCCGGTTTGACTTCGTTCCGTCGAGTCGAGGATCCCTGCCCCCTTTCTTTCTCTTTGTCGACCGGTGATAGGCATAGTAATTAGGTCTTTCCTTTTGCTGGCCGAGGCCTTGCTTGCCAGGTTCAGCTGCTAGGCTAGCGAGTAACTGGTAGCCTCGCGAAGGAGGTCTTTGTACGTCTCGGGGGGGTTCCTAGTGAGGGAGAAGTAGAAGTCTCCTCCCTGGAGTCCGCCATCAGCACATTGTGTGCTGTGGCCTCATCGCACCCTTCACATCGCTCGTACTCGTTGTTGAATCGGGTGACATAGTCTCTGAGTTTCTTGTCAGGTCACTGTTTGACTATTGATAAGTCATTCGCAGTATACAGCCGATCAGAAATGATCATGTATCTCTCCAAGAAGACCTTTCTAAGCTCGGTGAAGGAGCTGATAGACTTCGGGGCGAGTCGCTTGAACCAACTTATGGAGGGGCCCTTGAGCGTTGTTGGAAACAGGCTGCACTTGGCGCCTCGTTTGCGCCACGTCCCTCCATGGCATAGCGAAAATTATCCAGGTGGTCGTAGGGGTCGATCATCCCATCGTACAAGCGAATTTTTGGAGCCTTCGAATCTCACACCACCTTTGCTTCCAGCAGGTCTTGGGTATACGGTAGTGGAATTTCTTCCTCGGTGAATTCTGGTCCCCGGGCATTTTCGATTTTTCCACCTGACTGAGCCGATCCCAGACACTTTTTAACTCGCCGGTGACCAAGTCTTTGAGTATGGAGGTGATGCCATCGACTTCCTCCTCGGAGTCTCCCGTTCCGACCTGGGCCTTTCCTTTCTGCAGATTCCCTACCAGGCGTTTGTTGCGCTCCCGCTAGGCCCTCTTTTCCTTCAGTACGGCTCTTACGTTGGCTACCTCAGGCTCTAGCGTCTCTGCCCTTGCTGAGCCGGATGATGTATTGCTGGTATCCCTAAGGCTGGTCGGTCTTTGGTCTTGTTGCGCTACCACCCTTTCTACCAGTTTGGCATGGTTTTCTTGTAGTATTTCGTTCTGCGCCCGGAGGCTATTGCTGAGATTCTGGACGTCATCCACTCCTCTCAGGATTCGGTCCATCTTATCTTCCAAGTCTTTCAGACGGTCCATATGCTAGCGCTCTTTCCTCCGCCTCTGGGTATTCCTCTTGGCTGTACCCGAGGGTGCCTTTCTTCTGAGATGCTGACTTTTCAGCATGACTTGATTTTTCTTTCGTCGGAGCTCAGTTGGGAGAGGGAATGTTGCTTCTGTCAGCAATATTCCCACAGACGGTGCCAAATGTTGATCGTTGGATCTGTCGATGGTGCAAGTACACTCGTCTTACTTCTTGGGAAGAACCTGCGCACTGTAAACAATTATGAGAATAGGGACGAACTGGGTAGATCCCAGTCGAACCCACTCCGATGGTTAAGTTAGGAATGCTCTTTAATGGAGAGGGAGTGAAGAGGTTTCAGATATGGAGAAGAGTTATCATCTTTGTCCCAGTGTAGGTGAGGAGTATTTATAGGGGAGGAAAGAGGGATCATCCCTTGTCTCTTTGTTCAGAAAATATCTTTATGCTTCTCTTCCATTGGGAAGGAGACTAACACGCACTTAATGCTCCCTTTCCATCACCATGCTGGTTACCAAGGATTGAATAGCAAGACAACACCTTACATGGATGTGAAGCACAATTAAATGGTCACTTCCCATCACCACGCTGGTTGCCAGGGATTTATGTAGTAAGGTGACACTTGGTTTCGGATATGAAGTGCAATAAATGGTCCCTTTCCATCACCCCTCTGTTTAGCAAGGCACGCGAAGTGACTGACTTGACATGGGGTTTGGTCGGGTCAGAGTGCTTAATGCCTTTGCTTGTGTGGCATCCTGGTGGGCGGATCGGTGCAAGAGTGCCCGACCACCGTCTTCGCTTGCTATCCTCTGACCAGAAGGCTCTTACTTAAAGATCCGAAGTCAACCCTGGTTGGGTGGGTAAGATAATAACCCGTTGTTGTTTGGCCACATGGTGCCTTCTAATAGGCTCCGCTCATAGTGATGATACGAACTATCAACAACATTTTTTTTTCTTCACCCATTATATAATATAATGTGTATAAATTGGCGCACCAGGAAGAAAAAGTGAGAGAATAGCAACAATGTTTGATACAAGTAAGGGACATCATTATCGTATGATTAAAAACTTTGCATTTGTTGATGGGTCACTTTTAAATAAGTGCCTGAACGAAAATATCATATAAGGTCAAGAAATAAAAAACTATGTAATGGGTTGAGTGCTGTGAGTCTTAAAGATTTTCTTGGTGTGCTTTTTGAATATACGTGGTCCATAATTGTTGTTTTTTTGCGTACACGTTTTTAAGTAAACAAAAGGTAACATGACATAAGAAAACAACAAGAAAGAGGGGTTGCAAAATAATAATAATAATAATAATAAAAAGTTGGGGTGCGTTAGCAGGTGATAGATAAAATGTAGGGGTTAACTTTAAATGATCAAAGACAAAGATCAATGTAAATTCACACGGCATGCCCCCCAACCCATGTGAAGCAAACACTTTTTCTTCATGTCTTCATTGAACATCAGAGCCATATATAGGTGATTAAATTTAGGAGTCTAGCACTTTTGAGAAAAAATCTCACACTTTGATGCGTCTTCCAAAGAAGAGATCTTTAGCTGATTAAATTGGGCATTAACAATTGTTATGTTTGTGTCAGGTGGTTAAAACAAACGTTAGGTATTAAGTAATTTTAATATATATTTGTAGAGACGATTTATGAAGAAGACTTAAAAACTAGACGGTCAGGTCACTAAAGTACAATAATGAGTGTTTTTTGAATAAACTTATTTTATGAATTATATATATGTGTGTGAATGAAGTGACAAATATTCTACATCTACTTTTACAAATCTCTTATGATTTTTAAGTTAATTACATACATACATATAGTTGTTATGAGTTTAGTCAAATTGGCTAAAACAGATATACTCGTAGCTGTACACATGAGGTTATAAGTAAAGTTATATTACAAAAAAATTACATATGTCATTAAATCAGGTGACAATGACTTGCTAATAAAATAAACTTCTATTTAAAAATGAAAACTCTAGAGAAAAAGAAGCAGCAGACCATGGGACCACTCCTTTTTCTCTGCTATCATCTTTATTGCCATGAAGTGACAAATATTCTACATCAAGCTCTTATGATTTTTAAGTTAATTACTTACATATATATAGAGTACTGATCTCTTGATCACCTAATGACCAAGGATTCACGATCACTCACCGTTGGATTTAAATTCAACGATCCAATAGAGTTTCTTAAAAGGAGTACAAAAGTAGTGGGCCTTTGGATTTAAATCCAAAGGTGGGTGACCACAAATTCCTTGGTCACTAGATGACCAAGAGAACACTACTCTATATATATATAGCTGATATGGTTTTAGTTGAAGAGTCATGATCTCTTGGACCCTTAGGATCCAAGGATTTCGTGGTCACCTACCGTTGGATTTAAATCCAACGACCCACTTATTTTTGCACTCATTTTAAGAAAATCTATTAGGCCGTTAGATTTAAATCCAACAGCGGATGACTACAAATCCTTGGACCCTAAGAGTCCAAGAGATCAAGACTCTTTAGTTGAATTGACTAGAGAAGACATGTCCCCCGTTCTGCATCCGCTGCTATAAGTAAAGTTATATTAAAAAAAATTACATATGTCATGACAATGACTTGCCAATAAAGTAAACTTCAATTTAAAAATGAAAACGGGACCACTCCTTTTTCTTTGCTGTCATCTTTATTGTCATGAAGTGACAAATATTCTACATCTACTTTTACAAAGCTCTTATGATTTTTAAACTAATTACATATATATATATATAGCTGATATGGGTTTAGTCGAATGGGCTAGAGTAGATGTGCTCTCTATTATGTATCTGACGCTATAAATAAAGTTATATTACAAAAAAATTAGGATTAATTACATTTTTGGTTATTGGAGTTTGGCTCGAAATCAAATTTGGTCATTGTGAACTACAAGGTGTGGTGTAGTTGGCAAATTGCAACCTTCAGCCATCGAGCTACCTGGTGTCTCAATGGCAGGGGTTCGAAACCCGTTAGCAGCACTTTGTGACCAGGGACAAGCCGAACCCGGAGCGGAGATTAATCTCACCTTTTGAGTATGGGAACACCTCATGGTATTTACCAAAAAATTTTGATCATCATGATTTTAATTTTCCCAATTTCGTCATCGTACTTGGACTTGTTAACAATTTAAGTTACATGCCTT
Organism: Prunus padus; assembly: GCA_024362665.1. Lineage (NCBI taxonomy): Eukaryota > Viridiplantae > Streptophyta > Magnoliopsida > Rosales > Rosaceae > Prunus > Prunus padus. The sequence goes on from JANFAM010000015.1 coordinate 10,148,756, forward strand.
AATTCTGTCAGTTAAGAGCAACTCCACCCGTTAGGGAGTTGCCATTGCAAGGGGGGAGGAGCTAGGGGGCTACTATTCATGTGAATAGTGGCTGCCCTCGCAAATAGTAATGTGCATTTCCACCGTTGCCATGGCAAAGGGCAACTACTATTCATTTTTTGTTTTTTTGTAACCTAAACAATTAATTTGGATAATATTTTCGGATAAGATTTTTGGGTTAAATGCGTGTCAATATTTATTAAAAATTCATATCTCATAATCGGATAAAATTTGTGGATAAGATTTTCGGTTTCAAATTTCAGATAAATTTCATCTGAATTCCAAATTTCAAAAAAATTTCATCTGAATTTCAAATTTCAGATAAATTTCATCTGAATTCCAATTTTCAAAAAAATTTCATCTGAATTTCAAATTTCAGATAAATTTCATCTGAATTCCAAATTTCAAAAAAATTTCATATGAATTCCAAATTTCAAAAAAATTTCATCTGAATTTCAATTTTTAGATAAATTTCATTTGAATTTCAAATTTCAGATAAGATTTTCACCCTCTAAAATCGCGCCATGTGTCATCTCTATTTGCCTAATTTTTTCTATAAAACCAGAGGCTCAGCTCATACCTCTCACACCATTCTCAAACGAGAGACTCTTCTCTATATTTTCATTTCTCATATTTTAGAATTCATACTCCATTCTCAATGTCAAACATTGATGAGATCTTGGAGAGGCAAGAGCGAGAAACTAGAGAAAGAAGGCGTAGAAGAGCTGCAGGCAAAAGGGCGCAGAGAGACCTAGATCAACAAATTGTCATAGCAGTGGCAATGCTTGATGAAGAAAACCAGAGCCGCCGTGGTTCACAAGTCGGTCGTGGCCCGAATGTGGACAGACATAGGCATTCTCGGGGTAAGAATCTTATTGAAGATTATTTTATCCCAACTTCTCTGTATTATGATGTTGATTTTCGAAGGCGATATAGAATGCAACCCCATTTGTTCAATAAAATCATGCATGCTATTTGCAATTATGATGACTCCTTTGTTCAAAAGTGTGATGCTACTGGGGTTACGGGATTTCTTCCCGAGCAAAAGCTTACAGCTGTTATACGAATGTTGGCGTATGGTGCATCTGTTGATCAGGTGGATGAGATTGCCCGGATGGGGAAGTCCACTACGTTAGAGAGCTTGGTAAGATTTTGTGATGCAGTTGAAACTCTGTACACCGGGGAATACCTGCGCAGACCTACGCCCATGGACCTCCACCGGCTTTTACAAAAAGCCAAAGCTTGAGGATTTCCAGGAATGATTGGTAGCATCGACTGCATGCACTGACAATGGAAAAATTGCCCAACTGCTTGGCAAGGAGACTATGGGAATCGAAAAGGGCAAAAAAGTATCATCCTTGAAGCCGTTGCTGGATTTGATACATGGGTTTGGCATGCTTTCTTTGGAGTTGCCGGATCTCAAAACGACTTGAACGTGCTGGGTCAATCACCGGTGTTCAACGACGTTTTGACAGGTGAAGCCTCGAAAATCACATATGAAATCAACAATACCGTCTACCAGGACCCGTATTATCTTACAGATGGCATCTACCCGAGGTGGACTACATTTGTGAAATCAATTCCCCATCCCCGATCCCAAAAGCAAAAGTTATTTGCTGCCTATCAAGAAGGTTACAGAAAAGATGTGGACAGGTGTTTTGTATCCTTCAAGCCAGGTGGCTTATTATTAAGGGTGCGGCACGCATGCTTGATGAGGAGGTGCTGAGGAGCATAATGATGACTTGCATCATCCTTCATAACATGATTGTGGAGGAGGAGTATGATTACGATGCTGTAGAGGTGTACGAACCGGATCCCATGAACACGCCCTTGACAAGAGTTTATGAAAGGCCCGTGGGACCAAGTGGAGAACCATTGGAGCCTGACCCGTTGGTTAGGGACGGCTGTTTCATGGACCGTATGATTGATCGATACACGGTGATGCAATCGTCTTATATTCACAAACGACGTCAAGTTGACTTGATGGAGCATTTATGTGCGGTAAATGGCAATGACGGTGAATGAAGTGAAGTTAAGAAGTTTTAATTTTAATTATGTTTAGGTTATGTTTTATTTTAAGGGATGCTTTGGTTGTGGTTTTTTTATTTTTAATTATGTTTGTTTGATGTATGGAATATTTTGAATGAAAAGATGTTTTATTGATTGTTTTCTTTAATGACTCGAATAAAACCAATACAAGTAATTAAAAATTACTACTAATTAAATAAAATACATGAATTACAACTATTGCAAACTAACTTAATGGTTTTCATTATCCGTGTTGCTAGGTCCATCGTCTTGGTCACGGAAAAGTCTTCTTCTCATAACATCCCTTCGTTCTAACTTCCAATATTGTTTTGTTTCAGGGGACATATGGGTTGTATCCATGGCCATGGTTTCTCGGTCCTTCTTCTCAATCCTTTCTTTGCGTGCAAACTCTCTTTCTTTGCGTGCATACTCTCTTTCTTATTCTACTTGAATTGCCCTCTCGTCTTCTTGGGTTTTCAAGTCTATGTCAATTCTCAAGGCACTTTGCCTTGCAATTTCCTCCAAAAATTTAGATGTATCATTACTCCCTCTCTTCACCTTCGCTTTCGCCGCTTTTCTGCCAATAGGCCTCGAGCCCTTTTCAATTGGTGAGTCTTCACTCATCGGGGATTCCATAGGTGAATCCGATGCCGTTGAATCATGGAGCGGCGTCTCGTTCAACACGACGGCCGGGCCCGTGGGAATAATTTGGAATCTTTTACAATTCTTCACCACCTCCCAACATTGCTCATGGTTGAAAGTTTTTTTCCCTTGCCCAATAGCACCAAACCACATTTGCGCTTGCATAATCTATTAAAAAAAATAGAATGGAAATCAAGAAATATTTATAAAAAAATGGAAATGCAAGTTATGCAAGGCCCAAGTAAAATAAAAAATGCAAATACAAGAAACATTAAAAAAAATAGTGGAAATGCAAGAAACATTACAAATATTATGGAAATGCAAGAAACATTAAAAAAAAAATTAGAGTTGCAACATACATTTCAAAAAACTATTAGAATTGCAAGAAACATTATTTTTTATATTAGGGTTGCAACATACATTAAAAAAAAAGTATTAGAAATGCAAGAAGCATTAAAAAAAAATGAGGACATTAAATTTAATAAAACGGAAATTACAAATAATATACCTCATCGCTAAGATTTTGGCCGCTTCGATGGTTGTCCATCGCTTTTGCCAACGCATCTCTCCATTTGCCCAACTCTTTATTCAAAAGCTTCCACCTACTAGCCAATGCCATTTCCGTACGAATCGACCCGGATCTTTCAAAAAATTCGGCATGAATTTTTTTCCACATATGAGAGAACTTCATCTCATTGCCCGTGATCGAACAATGACTAACGTGGACCCAAGACTCACACAACAAAACATCTTCAATGGTTGACCATGGAACTCCGGCTTCAACGGATGATACCATAAGATGGGAAATAAAAATGACACTTGAAAGTGAAGAAAATGTTGTGTAGAAAGTGAAAAATATTAAAAGGAGAAGAAAATATATGAGTATTTGGTGTTGAAAGTGAAGGATATTGGTTGGTATTTATAGAAAAAAATTGCATAATTTTTTAGTATGTTTTTGAATTTTTTTAGATTTTTTTGGCCCAAAATCACTGTAGCCGTTGGATTTTAAAAAAAAATGATCGGAGCCACCACAGTGCGCCACGTGGCGTGTGGCCGTTGCACAGTAGCGTTCGCTGACGTCACCCCCCCGGGTTCGAACTTGGGCTGCCTCCCCCCGCGGGCTTGCCCAGTGAGTGTGGGCCCCGCTCCTTGCCTGGAACGTCGATTTTGGGCTCGGGCCCGTGGATCCCGCCTCCCCCCCTGCCTGGACTGCAACCAGTGGAGTTGCTCTAAATGTATGTGCTACTTGTGTGAAGGGGTTGTATTGTATTTTTACTCCAGTCCAACCTAAAAAATATATTAAAAGATTAAAACAACAATTATATCCCAATTTGGTCCCTGGATGTGTTTTTACCCAAAAAAACCCAGCAGTCTCGTGGTAATCTGCTAGCAGCTAGCTTGTAGGGGTAATCATTTTTGCCTCGATTTGTCATATTTCAACAAAATCACACTAGTGAAATAATTTGGATCGGATTGAATATTTCTGGAAATTTCAATTCTAGTCTAATGAAATATTTGCGATGCCCAAGGTTTGTATACTGCAAACGAAATTGTGGTTTCTGTTCAGAAAGATAAATTTTTCTTCAAGAAAACTGGAAAGGTTGGGATATTATCCAGATGCGTCCACTCTTCAAAAGTTCTGGAACCTTTGTGTGCAACAACTCAGTATTTCAGGTAAGTAATTTGTTCTTACTTTCATCTGGAGCTAAAAGTAAAATTTTAAATTCATGTTTTTTTTTTATATATAAAAAGTTGTTCTTACAAACCTAGAATTTGATACCAACTCATGTGCGTGCAGGGGAAGAGAAAGGGTGAGATGAGAGAGAGAAAAAGGGGTTGGGCTGCAGACGGACGACGAGGATGAAGGAGCAGAGGTGACTTTTTTTTTGAAATGTTAAAAGTAATTGACAGCTGTCAAGCGGTGATTGAGTGGGAAGAATTATGTTGAATGTTGGCTCTTTGTTTTCTTTTTCTAATTATTGTGCTGACAATAAAGCCCTGACTAAATTTGTTAACTATTATAAATGCAGTGATGAAATTAGAAAAATTGAAATTACGGTGATTACATTTGATTTCAAGCCAAACTGTAATGATAAAAAATTTAATTAACCCAAAAAATTACTCTGAATCCAAGAGCATTTTCCCTCTAGCTTTACACAATATAGTTGGAGAGCATACTAGGATATCTTCAAAACAAGACCATGTTTCCTTGGAATGGTTACCATTTCATCTCTCTCTCTCTCTCTCTCTCATAGTAACTTAATTTACAAATGCATGCAGTATTTGTGGAGAAAATACTAAGGGTTCAACCATATGTGAAAAGGCTTGATCTTCTGTCTCTCATAGTAACTTAATTTACAAATGCATGTAGTATTTGTGGAGAAAATACTAAGGGTTCAACCATATGTGAAAAGGCTTGATCTTCTGTTAAGAGCTTCGGATACCAAGTCAGCCACAAATCGCATGCATGATCAGGTTTATATATAAATACGTATATAACAATGACCAAGTAATTTTATTTTATCCTATAATGACTTTCATTTATATAAATTCAGATAATCGGAAAGGAGTTGTTAGGGTTCTCAAAGACAAATGGGGCACAGATCTCAATGTCCTTTGATTTGCTTCACTGATATGTTGAATGTTTTTCAGCTTATGTATGTGGTGAAAGGGCAGGACTTATACTAGAGGACTCATCTTGCATGGATGAGATGGAAAAGGAGATCACTAAATTTGATTTCAAAGTGCAAGAGCAGAATTTGGTGGAAGAGAAACTGAATGAACTAAAAGCACAGGATGCGACAGAAGAAGTTATTACCACCACAATGAAGGATTTTGGCATTGAAAGGTTTTTTTTGAGCATTTATCTGACTGCACAAAGACAATTCTAAGCCACAAATTTTGATTAAAATCAAAAGAAAAAAGAATAGTAAATTTATATTTTCCCCTTTAAACTCATTAATTCTTACCTACAACCCATCACGTTATTTTTCTATAAATAAAATCCTGACTTATATAAGAAAAACCCGATTACTAGGATCCAACTAAGCTAATTACCTAATTAAGCTACAAATTTAATTTATTGTACTTTTTAGATTCTAAAAATACCCCTCATTACAGTTTACCTTTCCTCAATTAATTGTGTTGATTTATTATTATACTATTAACTTTATTTTTCAATTGATTTAGTGTAATTTAATGTTTATTTAATTTTTCCAAATTGGTGACATTTAATGTTCTTATTTATTTCTTTTACAATCAATTTAGTTTATATGTGTTCTTTTGGCCTGGGAATATTTTTTGTTGTTGCAATATATTCAATTTTCATTCCATCAATTATTACCAATTCTCTTTAATTCAAATTTTGTTTATAGATTAATGTACCCATTATTTTAAATTCAAAATTATTATGTACCTATTTTAAATTTTGTTTTTAAATATCAGTAAATCGTTGTACTTAAAAATATAGGTAAATTAATATACATAAACTTAACGAAGAACATAAAGAATTATTGGTAAATAATTTACCTATATAATCTAGGTAAATTAGGGGACCTGAATAATGTACCTATTTTTTCTAGGTAAATTAGGACATGATAATATAAATATTTTTTCTAGGTAAATTAGGGACCTGATAATGTACCTATTTTTTCTACATAAATATGTCCTTATCAATTTACCTATCATGTAGACATGTCGTTTTTTTGGGGGGGCATGTATCACCATAATTTTCCAACAAACAAGTGCGTTATCAATACTTCTTTTTGAGAATACAAATCATTTGTATTAGGTAGATATTATCATTGTTTGTTTAGTTATAATATTATTATACGTATTAGGTTATTTATGGATATTGGTGTGTGTCCATTAATTTATTTTTGGTTGAAACATTTTTTATATGCTTAAAATCAAAGCAATTAAATATAAATGCTAAAAATAAGGGATTTGACAAGTAAGGTAGATGACATAGTCTGTAATTATTTTATAATACTAGGACAATTATTAACCTATATTCAAATTTGGGTTTTTCATATAAGTTGAAAAATAGGTGAGTTTATGTCTAGAATATAAGAGTTACAAGGGCCTATTTTGGGCTGTCCCAAGAAAGAAAGATAATAGTGTTCATAGAAATATGGCATTTTAAACACGGAATTTTTATAGCAACAAAAATGTCATTTTTGTCTCACTTATTCTTTCACTTATCCTTTCATTTAATGATAGAGCTAAATTATATGGATGGCCAAACACCTACGTATTTACAAAGGCGATGGGAGAAATATTTTTAGGCCAATCAAAAGATCATTTACCCATTGTCATTATACGTCCGAGCGTGATCACCAGTAGTTACAAAGAGCCATTTCCAGGTTGGGCTCAAGGTTTCAGGTATGAAGCTCACAAACATTTCTTTAGGAAATATAACTCAACTCCAACATTTCTGCTCGTGTAAAATTTAATGCCATATGCGTTGAATCTTGGTTGTTATAGAACCATTGACAGTGTAATTGCTGGTTATTGTAAAGGAAAACTGACATGTCTACTCGTGGACACTTTGGTCTAATGTGACAGGACCCGACCCAGATTCCACCCCGGAACCCGAACCGGACCCTATTGATGGGCCCAACACCAACCATGTCGGGCCCAAAACCTAAAACAGTAACCCTCTTCCCGAGATTTAACCTACAAGGGGCCAAGACTTCTACCGAAAAACGGGCAGAGTCTCCCCTAAAACAAGGACTAGCCCAAAACTTCAACATGTCAAACAAGTAACGGATAAACAACCCAAGCGCCAGCATGCATACAACATATACATAACAGGCCTCCGGCCAAACTAATTCAACCCTAAAGGTGATACATAGCAAACTAAGAGTACAAGAATTCAACAGTGGAAAAGAATAACAGTTTACAAGTTTAAGGTTCAAGGATGACAATCCTACCCTTCCAACGAAGCTCGAGAAGAGGAGCGCACAGCCGAACGGTAACGAAGCGACGACTACGGTCTGGGGGGCGCAAAACAGAAAGAGTGTGAGTGGACAAAAACAAGGTTTTACATACTTAAAATCAAAGTATTAACCCCACCGTTTAAAACCATGCTAAACATGCATATGAAACCGTTTATAAATTTGGTTGATTTGAAAATCGTACTATCTCAAAATACGAGAAAACATTTCCAGTTTAAAACCCTTTTTTCCCAATAAACTAACCTTTTACTTTTCCCGAGGCATAGCCTCCCGAAACAAATCCCTCACAAGTTTATAAAACATAAACAAAAGAATTTATTAACGTAAAAGCATAAAGATTGAGTAAAATTCACATAAGGTAAAACAAACCTTAAAATGTCGAACAACTCGCTTAAAATAAGCAAATCAAACTTCACAACACTACATAACTCAAATGCAGTTCAAATCATAAATATAAACATATATAAAATCAGGATTTACAATCCTATAAGTAAAACCTATCAAGTACTGAAATCTAATCAAGTACTACAACCAAAACAGGTAAACAGTTTCCCAAACATCCCCACTCTCACAATCACGTGCTCACAAGCACGACAAGCGAGGAACGATCCTCACTAAAAGAAATATGAATATGAAGGTACTAACTCACGCGTATAGGTATAGTATAACCAACACAAACACAAGTACCAGGGGAAAACAATCCAACCGGGGATCATTTGACTGGACACCAGTACAGTCTCATCGAGACACCGGGCCCAGGGTTGAGCCGTCCAAAGTGGGACTAAACTCACAGGACTATATGGTAAAACTTACCAACCATAACTCCGAAATGAATCTGTCCTACGCGCGCAGACTACCCAATCAAGGGTCTACAGCTACACCCTGTTAAGGTATGCACCGGATCGTATCATACCAAACCAGGTAATTGTATCATATCAGTTGCCATGCGACCATCAGTATCCGAACAGGGGGAGGTACAATACAGGGTGCTATATGCACACACATTAATCGCCACGCGATCACCAGTATATATTTACATATATATATACCTAACCAATCACAATGTACCCAACCCAAAACACCAACATCAGGACATATACAAGTCCGTCAAGCATATAACCCACATATATACTCAAAATCAGGACATCACCGTCCAAAACATATATTTCTATATTCAAAATAATCACAAGGGTCTAACGACCGCAAAACAAATTAATATCAAAACAAGCATCCTATTCAGTGAAAAACCATATTTAAATCTCATTCAATGCTAAATCCCAGCATACAAAATCATATTAAAATCTCCAGTCTCTAAGACGTCAAGTCTAAGGTATAAACATATATATATATATAACCAAAGTACATATATATATAACCAAAGTATTGATAACCCTTTTCTTAAAGTAGCTAAACCTATGTATATATATACATAACCAAAGTATAGGTAATCCTTTTCTTAAAGTAGATTTACATTTATATATATATATAACCAAAGTACATATATATATATAACCCCTTCCCAAACAATCCAAAGTATTTACTCAATTAACCATATATATATATATATATATATATATATATATATATATATATATATAATCAAAGTATACGTAATATTAATCATAAGGTTTTAACACCAAAACTGAGTATGAAATCAAACGGACTATACTAACGTCCATATATTCAATTATATAATTAAAATATAATATAACGGTTCCAAGCTTAATATAGCTCATTTGTATAATTAAAATCCGATATGAAATCCACTGGGCGTTCACCACGTCGCGTTCAATACCCAAAGGTATAAATATTAATAAATAACCATCAGGGCCCCACATAAAAACCCGGCAACCCAAATCATGCATTAAACTCAAATGCAAACCCTTTTAAATATAATTAAACCAAAGTCAAACCAAGACTTAACATATTTATCAATTCAAGATTTAAAACCATTAAATCTCCATTCATGCATTTCATGCAGTTCAATCAAATCATGCTTGTTGAAAACAAAGTCCACTCACCGTTGGTCCTATGCTGCACAACCCTCAAAGGGTCCCGCTTGCGGCGTAGAAGAGTCAACGTACCTAAAGCGATAGATACTAGGATTGGATTAGTACCATGAACCGTACGAGAACCGTAAACTTAAACCCTAACCAAACCCCACTTAACGTGCACGTACGTCCTACGAAGGATTCCAAGGTCAAACTACCTCTTAAAACCAATGGGACTGCTCCGGAAGACTCACGGTCAACCGGCGGTCAAACACCCCTTTTCAGTCAACCCGGGCCCGCGGAGCCCAAGATCTCCAAATCGATCAGGACATTCCTAGAAGTCCAACAAAGTCAACTGCATGACAAACAGACCTCGGGAGACACTCGGTCAACCCTAGTCAAACTTGGTCAAACCGACCCGAATAGGTCAAACCGGGCCCGTGGGTCCCATGACCTCCAAACTTAGATCCGAAAGTTCCTAGAGGTTCAACACGACCTAAACAACGTGTCCTCAAAGTTTGGTCTCAATCGAACGGTCGGATTGCTCATGATCGCACGATCGGACGATTACGGTTTAATTCTAACTTCAAGTCATCGATCCGGAGTATCTGGGACTCCGAATCACGATCCGTCAAATCCTACACGATCCTAGAATTATTTAGGTCAACATATCCAAGAATGGACACGATCCAACCGTTCAGTCCTATCGAACCCGAGAATCGCGCAATAGGCGAGATTCGTTCGATGGCCAAACGATCTCCGAATTTAGATCCGTCAACTCCCACGCGCTCACAGCGATACGAGGATCTCAAAGGACCCAAGAACCGCCACTACACCGCCACCATGCGCCCCCACACGCGCCACCGTGGGTGGCGGGTGTCTTGATCAAATCCGGCCAAACTCAAAACTCCACAACTTCAGACACCGCCTGCACCACTAGAACCACCACGTTGAGGTGAGTTTAGAACCGGTGGAAGCCGTCACAGAACCGGCCGGCAACCACCTCAAAACTCCGATCGAAAACCGGCCTAAAACCTAGAATTCAGATCTACCCACCAAACCACCAAATCGAGCTCCAAAACCCCCAGAAATAGCTAGAGCATGAAGAGGGGATCGAGTTTCGTACCTTGTTCACCGGAGCTGGTCGACGGTGGCGCCGGCAGGATTCGAGGTGATCGGCGGGGATTTCAGGTGGGTTATGACCGCCTCCTCACGCTGGTTCGAAAGAGACCGGTCTCGTGGCCGGCCGTGACCTGTGTCGCCGGAGACGAGGGAGAGAGTGAATCGGAGAGAGAGAGAGATTGCGAGTGAGGAGAGAGAGAGTGCCGGTTAGAGAGAGAGGGAATATTCCCTCGAATGCTGATTGGCCAACGTGGAGTCTAGGGTTTTATCAAATTTCAAAATGACCAAAATGTCCTCCTTTCGATTCGAAGCTCGTATCGAAACGTTCCGCTCGTCAACGGACTCGTTTCGACAAGCCGAACGCAATGACGCAACTCGTTTCGCCAAATTCCGTCCCGAAAATAACGTTGACCAAAATGCCCTTTAATTATTTAATTCCAATTAATTCATTTTAATTCCTTTTAATCCATAATAAATTCATTTTAATTATCCAAGTTAATTAATTAAATTAATTAACTCATTTTATCTTTTAAATTGGGTCAGGGTCGTCACATAATGTGTCCTAGTGTGCCACAATAATGGCATGTAGGAATGAACTTTTTTGGTTTTGGGAAACCAAATTTTGCAAGTGAAGAGTGTTTATCTCTTGTACAAACCACAGACTTTACAACTACATACCCCTTAAAAGATGACACATGAGTCTTAAACTTACTTTCTTTGGAAACTTGAGACTCAATCCTAAGAATATGACACCTAGGACAAATGTGTCCTTTCACGCCACAATGGTGACAGGTATGCACAAATTTGGATTGTTGAAGAGACAACTTTCCTTTAGAAATAACATTCATGGAATCAAAACCCAAGTTAAGATCATGAGCAAATTTTGGAGCTTCTTGAGTTGACACATCCTTGATAAAGATTGTCTCAGATAATGAAGGTGTAGAAGACTCATCTATATATATCCTGAACATCTTTTATCACCAAACAATTTTTCCAAATTGAGCATTTTATCAATATTCCAACACCAATGGTTAAACCTTGAAAGCTCTTATGATTTATTCTATATATATATGTGTGTGTGTGTGTATTTGTGTGAATGAAGTGACAAATATTCTACATCTACTTTTACAAAGCTCTTATGATTTTAAGCTAATTACATACATACACATAGTAGACAAGGATTTAGTCGAGTTGGCTAGAGCGGATGTGCTCCCCACTTTGCATCCGAGACTATAAACAAAGTTATATTACAAAAAATTTACATGTGTCATTAAATCAGGTGACAATGACTTGCCAATAAAATACACTTCAATTTTAAAATGAAAACTTTTGAGAAAAAGAAGCCGCAGATCCCTCCTTAAATTTATCTGGTGTCATCTTCATTGTTATGATTCCCCTCCCCTGCCCTCCCCCAACCACCCCCAATCCCCAACCAACATGTCAGTATAAAATTTCAAAGTTCTTGATGAATTTTTATGAAAGAATGTTTGTCATGAATATAATTCCTTGCACTTATACCCAAAAAATTAATATACTATTGCAAACTAATAATTTCCAGATTTTAGTCGACGCTTCTTTCAAATGTTGCAAGTGTGAACCAGAAGCTATACTAATTCAATGGTTGGCCATCCAGCTTCATGACAATCATGTGAAACTAAAGCATACTTTTCAATACTATTCGTAAATTGAGGAATCCCTTAATAAAAGAGGACTGATATACAGAGAGAAATATATATAAACCTACATAATTGATTTGAAGCGCTAAGCAGTTACTACTACCAGCTCACCAGCATGAATCCATTCAAAATTATAAATTATACGGACGGGAAGCAACAGGGTCCCCATGCAATGCAAGTAGGTTAGTGTCAATTCAGAGGATAACATAAAAACAAAAAATTTATGCTAAGATGGATGGGCTCTAATTAAAAGGAAGCCCCCTGTAACTGATTATTATTATTATTATTTTGGTACCAAAAGTAGGTAAACTTTCCTTCTATAAGTACTCTAAATCCAAGAGAACTGATATCTCTACTCAACCTAGACATTTTCCCTCTAGCTTCCACTACTACAAAAATCGCAATAGACGACGGTAATTCACTGTCGTGTATTCGGTTTTTTAACCGTCGTGAAATCGACCGACATCTTTTGATGCATAAAACCACGACGGTAAATTACCGTTGTCTATTATTTGTAAAGACGACGCTTTTTACTCAAAACCGTCGTTGTTTTTATGTAAAGACGACCGTCGTGGATTTTTTGTAAAGACGTTGTTTAGAGGTAAAGATCGTTAATTATAGGAATAAAGACGACGGTTATTTATAAAAACCGTCGTGGGTTGTTTGTAAAGACGACGGTTTTTTACAAAAATCGTTGTGGATTGTATGAAAAGACGACGGTTATTTATAAAAACCGTTGTGGATTGTTTGTAAAGACGACGTTTTTTTTAAAAACCGTCGTTGTTAGAGGTAAAGATCATTAATTATAGGAATAAAGACGACGGTTTTTTTTTTAACCGTCGTGGATTGTTTGTTAACTAATCTTTATTCTACAACAAACATACTTCTTACCAATTAAATATAAATATTCAATTGATACATGGTAATTAGTAATACAATCTTTTCCTAACAAGACCTATGTACTCCTAATCCAAGCCTTCCTCTCATCCAAACATACAAATGATGCACAATTGAAGTATCCTCCATCATCCCTGCAAATAAATCAAAATGACAGAAAGATAAAAAAGTTAAGATTATAAACAAATAAAATTAGGTGATAGAGAAATTTTATAATTGGACTATATTTCCATAGAACTACATGGTTATATGCCAATGATATAACTATGGGCAACAGAAAGTATTCGGAAGGTGCAATCAGTTAGTCTAGCACCAAGACACTTAACTTCCTCAAGAAAGAGGCAATCGAACATCATCAACCTCAACCTCGAAGAGAAGACAAAACCAAAATAAAGTAGGACAGGCATATGAGATTAGGGTTTGTACTTACGATGGGCGAGCGCAGAGTATATCACCAATGCTTTGGGAGGGAAAGCTCAATCGATATGATGGAGAATGGAGAGCGAAAACTAAAAGGTTAGAATTTGAGTTGAAGAGAGATAGCGAAATGTTATATAGGGTTGAGGGCAAATTTTGAAAATTGAGGGTGGCGCTCGAATTTTTCAAATGACCGCGTTTTTAAAGACGACGGAAAGTAAAATACAACCGACGTATAATTTGACAATATAAACGACGGTGTTTAAATAATAGGGCCGTTGTAAAACTTTACTACGTCCGTCGATTAAAGAAAATGTCGTTGTAAATACTTTTTACGACGCTCACCATAAAACCTTCATTTTAAATAAAAAATAAATAAGAGGGCTCTGGTTTTCCTGGGATTCGAACGCGCGTTACCAAGGCCGTAATTGACCAAAAGTAGTTGAGAGGAAACCGGCTTCGTTTTAATAAACTCTAAAACCTAAACCCTATACCCTAAACCCTAAATTCTAAACCATAAATTTTACAAAAATTATATAAAAAAACACAAGTATGCAAAAAATAAACTAAAAATTGCAACGGACTCCTTACGACAATGCCTTCTATATTAAAAGGCTAAAATCAGGATTTCATATTTTTTTTATTTATGGCCACCAATGGATCACATAAACCTTAGGGTTATGTTGTGAAAGTATAAGTACTATTGTGCTTTGTAAACAAACAATTTTGAATTCTCTTATCATTTGTAATTTCTATAAAAAAATTACATTTTTCAAAGCTTTACGGGGAAGACAATCTCTCAATGATAGAATAGTAGTTGTCGGTTTAATTTTTTAAAATTTATTAAGAATATTATGAAATAAATAAATAAAAACCGACGTCTTAGACGATTTAGACGTCGTATTGTTTTTAAACACCGATGTTTATTGTTGTTACAACATCGCTTTAAAAGAAATTAATGTCGTTGTAAGTTATAAATGTCGACATATTTTAAAGTTACAACTTCAATTTTTTATTATTAGTAAACGATCCAAATTAATTTAAGAACGATGTAGTTCGGAACATTTTACATGACACGTCTCTATTTTTGCTGATGTTGTATAATATAATAATACGTCTCCCATTACAAAAAAAGCGCCTTTTATTTTATAACATTCGACGTCGTAATTATTAAATAAACCATCGTGGATTGTTTGTAAAGACGACGGTTTGTTTACAAAAACCGTTGTGGATTGTATGTAAAGACGACGGTTATTTATAAAAACCGTCGTGGATTGTTTGTAAAGACGACGGTTTGTTTACAAAAATCGTCGTGGATTTTGTAAAAGACGACGGTTTTTACAAAAACCGCCGTGGATTGTATGTAAAGACGACGGTTATTTATAAAAACCGTCGTGGATTGTTTGTAAAGATGACGATTTTTTTATAAAAACCGTCGTGGATTTTTTTGTAAAGAAGATGGTTTTTTACAAAAACCGTCGTGGATTATATGTAAAGATGACGGTTATTTATAAAAACCGTCGTGGATTGTATGTAAAGACAACGGTTATTTTACAAAAACCGTCGTGGATTTTTTTGTAAAGATGACGGTTTTTTTACAAAACCCATTTTGCTTGGGCTTCCCTGAACACATGAAATCGTGCGAAAATAATGAGAAGGAAGAGGTGGTTGAGAGGGATATGGTGAAAACCACAGAGAGAGTGAGATTTTTACGCATTTGTTCAATTTGATAAAAGCGTAGAGCAGGATCTTCAATTTGCTGGACAGGGAGAGAATGAGGCTTAGAGATGTGATAGAGAGGGAGAGAGAGGGTTTGAACGCAGATAGGGAGAGAGGACTTCATCGAGAAGGAAGGAGACTTTTCATCGAGAGGGAAACTTAAGAACATTGAGCGGGGCGTGAAAAATTAGGTTGAGAGATGACATAAGTTTAGCGTGTTTTGCAAAGACGAAGCTTTTTAAGTTTCATGTGTTGTGTTTTAAAAATACTCCAACTGACAGGACCCAACCCGAATTCCACCCCGGAACTCGCGCCGAATCCTGCGATGGGCCCAACACCAACCCATGTCGGGCCCACATCCTAAAACAGTTACCCTCTTCCCGAGATTTAACCTACAATGGGCCAAGACTTCTGCCGAAAAACGGGCAGAGTCTCTCCTAAAACAAGGACTAGCCCAAAACTTCAACATGTCAAACAAGCAACAGATAAACAACCCAAGCGCCAGCATGCATACAACATATACATCACAGGCCTCCGGCCAAACAATTCAACCCTAGAGGTGATACATAGCAACTAAGAGTACGAATTCAACAGCGGAAAAGAATTTACAGATTAAAAAGTTTAGGGTTCAAGGATAACAATCCTACCCTTCCAGCGAAGCTCGAGAAGAGAAGCGCACAGCCGAACAGTAACGAAGCGACGACTACGGTCTAGGGGGCGCAAAACAGAAAGAGTGTGAGTGGAAAAAAAACAAGGTTTTACATACTTAAAACAAAGTACTAACCCCACTGTTTAAAACCATGCCAAACATGCATATGTAACCCTTTAAACATTTGGTTGATTTGAAAACCGTACTATCTCAAAGTACGAGGAAACATTTCCAATTTAAAACCCCTTTTTCCCAATAAACTAACCTTTTACTTTTCCCGAGGCATAACCTCCCAAAACAAATCCCTCACAAGTTTATAAAACATAAACAAAAGGATTTATTAACGTAAAAGCATAAAGATGGAATAAAATTCACATAAGGTAAAACAAACCTTAAAATGCCGAAATAACTCGCTTAAAACAAGCAAATCAAACTTGACAAATATACAGAACTCAAATGTAGTTCAAATCATATATATAAATATATATATAAAACAGGATTTACAATCCAACAAGTAAAACCTATCAAGTACTGAAATCTAATCAAGTACTACAACCAAAACAGGTAAACAATTTCCCAAACATCCCCACTATCACAATCACGTGCTCACCAGCACGTTAAGCGAGGAACGATCCTCACTAAAAGAAATATGAATACGAATGTACTAACACACGCGTATAGGTATAGTATAACTATAACACACACAAGTACCAGGGGAAAACAATCCAATAGGGGATCATTTGACTGGACACCGGTACAGTCTCATCGAGACACCGGGCCCAGGGTTGAGCCATCCAAAGTGGGACTAAACTCACATGACTATATGGTAAAAACTTACCAACCATAACTCCGAAATAAATCTGTCCTACTCGCGCAGACTACCCAATTAAGGATCTACAGCTACACCCCATTAAGGTATGCACAGGCTCGAACCATACCAAATTCAGGTAACAATTTCATATCAATCGCCATGCGATCATCAGTATCAGAACAGGGGGAGGTACAATACAAGGTGCTAACATCACTCAAATCAATCGCCACGCGATAACAATATATATATATATATATATATATATATACACACAAACACAATGTACCCAACCCCAAAACAACATACACCAGGACATAAACAAGTCCATCAGTCCACTAACCCATATAAATACTCAAAGTCAGGACATCACCATCCAAAACATATATTTCAATACTCAAAATAATCACAAGGGTCAAACGACCGCATAACAGATTAAATCAAATCAAACATCCTATTCATTGAAAAACCATATTTAAAACTCATTCAATGCTAATTCCAAGCATACAAAATCATAATAAAATCTCCAGTCTCTAAGACGTCAAATCTAAGGTATAAACATATATATATATATATATATATATATATATATATATATATATATATATAACCAAAGTATTGATAACCCTTTTCTTAAAGTAGATAATCATATATATATATATATATATAATCAAGGTATATATATATATGACCAAAGTATAGGTGATCCTTTTCTTAAAGTAGATATACATATATATATATAATACATATATATAATCAAAGTAAAGATATATCAATATATATATATATATATATATATATATATATATATATATAACCAAAGTACATATAAAGGTATATAACCATTTTCCACTATTCAAGTGCTTACTCAAAGTAGCTATATATATATATAAATTTATATATATATATATAATCAAAGTATACGTATTATAAATCATAAGGTTTTAACACCAAAACCGAGTATGAAATCAAACGGACTATACTAACGTCCATATATTCAATTATATAATTAAAATATAATATAACGGTTCCAAGCTTAATATAGCTCATTTCTATAATTAAAATCCGATATGAAAACCATCGGGCGTTCACCACGCCCTTTTCAATACCCAAAGGTATAAATACTAATAAAATATAGCTATCGGGGCCCCACAAACAAACCGGCAACCCAAAATCAAGCATTAAAGTCAAATGCTAATTCTTTTAATACTTTTCAACCAAAGTCAAACAAGACTTAAACACTTATCAAATTCAAGATTTAAAACTATTATTAAATCTCATTCATGCATTTCATGCAATTCATTCAATCATGGTCATTTGAAAACAAAGTCTACTCACCGTTGGTCCTATGCTGCACAACCCTCAAAGGGTCCCGCTCACAAGGTGCGCAGAGTCAAGGTACCTAAAGCGTTAAAGACGAGGATTGGATTAGTACCGTGAACCGTATGAGAACCATAAACTTAAAACCTAACACAACCCGACTTAACGTGCACGTACGTCCTACGAAGGATTTCAAGGTCAAAATACCTCTTATAACCAGTGGGACTGCCCCGGAAGACTCACGGTCAACCGGCGGTCAAACACCCCTTTTCGGTCAACCAGGGCCCGCGGAGCCCACTACCTCCAAAAGGTTCAGGACATTCCTAGAAGTCCAACAAAGTCAACTACACTACAAGGCGACATCGGGAAGACCCCGGTCAACCCTGGTCAAACTTGGTCAAACCGACCCGAGTGGGTCAAACCGGACCCGTGGGTCCCATGACCTCCAAACTTAGATCCGAAAGTTCCTACAGGTTCAACACGACCTAAACAACGTGTCCTGAATGTTTGGTCTCGATCGAACGGTCGGATTGCTCACGATCGCACGATCGGACGATTACAGTTTAATTCTAACTTCAAGTCATCGATCCGGAGTATCTGGGACTCTGAATCACGATCCGTCAAATCCTATAGACTCCTAGAATTATCTAGATCAACATATCCAAAAATGGACACGATCCAACCGTTCAATCCTATCGAACCCGAGAATCGCGCAATAGGCGAGATTCGTTCGATGGCCAAACGATCTCCGAATTGAGATCCGTCAACTCCCACGCGCTCATAGAGATACGAGGATCACAAAGGACCCAAGAACCACCACCACACCGCCACCACGCGCCGCCACATGCGCCACCGTGGGTGGCGGGTGTCTTGATCAAATCCGGCCAAACTCAAAACTCCACAACTTCAGACACCGCCTACACCACTAGACTCACCACCTCCCAAGGAGTCCAAAACCGGCCAGAACCATCGCAGAACCGGCCGTGAACTGGCACGAAAAGCCAATTGAAATCCGGCCAAAACCTAGGTTTTAGATCCGATTACAAAATCATCAAACCGACCAATACCCACCCCAGAAACAGGTAGAGCCCGTCAAGGGGAGTCGAAACCATACCTGGATCGATGTGAGAGGTTGCCGGAGCCGCCGGAAAGTCGCCGGGAAGAATGGAGGATCGGGCCGGAACTTGCAGAGCTTCGCATCTTTCAAAGCCGACGAGATCAGCTCCTATCTTGGGTGGGAAATGACGAGGACGACGAGAGCTTTCGTTTGCCGGTGGTCTCAGCCCCAGCCGTGACCGGACAGAGGAGATCGAAGAGAGAGAAGGGGCTGAGTCGCACGGAGGAGAGAGAAGCGAGGAGAGAGAGAGAGAGAAACCGGACTCTGATTGGCTGAGGGGTATTTATCAAATTTTGAAATGACCAAAATGTCCTCCGTACAATCCAAAGCTCGTATCGAAACGTTCCGCCCGTCCCCGGACTCGTTTCGACGAGCCAGACGCAATGGCGCAACTCGTTTCGCCAAATTCCGTCCCGAAAATAAAGTGGACCAAAATGCCCCTTTAATATTTAATTCCAATTAATTCCTTTTTAATTACTTTAATTCCTTTTAAATTCATTTAAATTATCCCAATTAATTAATTTAATTAATTAATTCATTTTATCTTATAATTTGGGTCAGGGTCGTCACACTTTGATTCCTTTTAAATTCATTTAAATTATCTAAATTAATTAATTAAATTAATTCATTCATTTTATCTTATAATTTGGGTCAGGGTCGTCACACCAACGAAACTACGGTTTTTAGGTGTTTAAGCTACTAATCCACGTCGGTTTTATTTTACCGTCGTCTTTCTAAATACAACGACGGTATTTATTTTTTCTGTCGTGGTTTTACTGTCGTCTATTTCGTTTTTTGTAGTAGTGTTCCTTGGAATGGGTCCCCAAATACGGTCTATAGTGGAGAATACTACTTAAGATAGCTTTGATGAGTCCCCAAATAAGAGCTCCTTTAGGTGAAATTGAGAAATTTAGGAAGGGTTAGGTTGCCGTGGACTAGAGGCTAAAAGACCTAAGAAGTTTTAATATAGACCCATTCCATGCTAAAAATGTTTTAAAAAAATTAATTGAGCCTAATTTACATTTTAAAAAAAATTAATTGAGGACTAAAAGTAGGTAAACTTTCCTTCTATAAGTACTCTGAGTCCAAGAGAACTGATATCTCTACTCAACCTAGACATTTTCCCTCTAGTTTTACACAATGGTGTTGGAGAGCATACTAGGATATCTGCAAAACAAGACCATCTTAGTAACTGGAGCCACTGGCTTCCTTGGAATGGGAACCATTTCATCTCTCTCTCTCTCTCTCTCTCTCTCTCTCTCTCTCTCTCTCTCTCTCTCTCTCTCTCTCTCTCTCTCTCTCTCTCTCATAGTAACTTAATTTACAAATGCATGCAGTATTTGTGGAGAAAATACTAAGGGTTCAACCAGATGTGAAAAGGCTTTATCTTCTGTTAAGAGCTTTGGATACAAAATCAGCCACAGATTGCATGCATGATCAGGTTTATATATAAATACGTATATAACAATGACCAAGTAATTTTATTTTATCCTATAATGACTTTCATGTGTATAAATTCAGATAATAGGGAAGGAGTTGTTCAGGGTTCTCAAAGAGAAATGGGGCATAGATTTTGATTCTTTCATAGCAGAAAAAGTTGAGGCTGTTCCAGGAGAAGTAACTTTTGATGACCTGGGAGTGAAAGAGATCAAGTTGAGAGAAGAAATGTACAATGTAATCAGTGGTGGATCCAGGAAATTTACTTGCAAGGGTCAATATCTAAAGGCTTAAAAAAAATTTATACAAAATATACCCATAAAATTGAAACGATAATATTATAATTCATAATTAATGGAAACAAGCACATTACAATTGTCCACGACGAGTTTTCATATTCTGAAAACGTAGTTGATCCGAATGTTCTCTTAAAGTAGCGTTCCATAACTGTATTGGTAGAAATAACCAATCAAACATCAACAACAAAAAACCCCTAACTTATGCAAACTAACCAAAATAAAAACCCCTAATTTATTCAAACTAACCAAGAGATATAATCTAACATAAAAGTATAGCTCTAATTTATTCTAACTAATAAACCAAAATAAAACCTCAACATCAAACAACAATAACTAAAAACAAGAAACATTTAAAATTATTTATTAATTAATTAAAGCAAAAAGAAATTAGGATAACCAAGAGATATATTCAAACTAACCAAAATATAAAAGTAAAACCCTAATTTATTCAAACTAACTAACCAAAACAAAACCCCCTAATTTATTGAAAATAACCAACATATTATCTATAACATAAACCCCAATTTATTGAAAAAAACCCCCTAATTTAGTAAAACCCCAATTTATTCAAACTAACAAAACTAACAAAACCCCCTAATTTTTTGAAAATAACCAACATATCATCTATAACATAAAAGTAAAACCCCAATTTATTCAAACTAACTAAACTGACAAAAACCCCTAATTTATTGAAAATAACCAACATATAATATATAACATAAAAGTAAAACCCTAATTTATTCTAACTAACTAAACAAAATCAAAACCCCTAATTTATTCAAACTAACCAAGATATAATCTAATTCTAACATATAGCCCTAATTTATTCAAACTAACAAAGAAAAATAAAACCACAACAACAAACAACAACAACAACTAATTAAGAAAAACAAAGACATTTAAGAATTTTTATTAATTAATTAAAGCATAAAGAAATTAGGATAACATACTTTCTAATTTGAGGGACAAATCCACCTTTTGAAATCAACTTGAATTTGGGGATTTGACCGCCGCCACCTTCTAAAGAAATTAGGATAACCCTTCACCGCCGCCACTTCACCGCCGCCGCCACCGCCGCCGCCGCCGCCGCTGGAGGTTGGTTTGGTTGGGGATTTGAGTTGTGAAGAGAGAAATGAGTTAGGGAGGGTTTAGTTTCGGGTAAAACAGAAGAAAGAAAAACAGAGCTGAAGGTTCTGTTTTGTTTTTTAAAACCTGGGCCAAAACGACGTCGTTTTGGCCAGGTTTAAATAAATAAAAAACGCCTTAAGTAGAACGACGTCGTATTGACGTCCAGCGAAAAAAATAAATAAATGGAACGACGTCGTTTTGACGACGAGCGGAGAAAAAAAATGAAGCTCGCGCGCGGTCACAGACCTTGCCCCTTTGGGGCATTTCGTCAAGCATGTGGCGCGCGACTTGCAAGGGTCAACTTTGCTGCTCTAATGGCGATTTGCAGAGGTTGCAGGGGTCACTTGACCACCCTTGCTCCTCTGTGGATCCGCCACTGAATGTAATTGAAATCATACTTAATTCTGCCGGAACCACCAATTTTGATGAAAGGTAATTATTATATATGCATATAAGTACATAAATAAATAAATAAAAATGTAGTTAGAATTTAAATGTATATAATAATATTTGGTTTACAGATATGATATTGCATTGAGCGTCAATACATTTGGAGTTCAGCACGTACTGAGCTTTGCAAAGAAATGTCTCAAACTAGAGATGCTGCTCCACGTGTCAACTGGTTTTTTCGTCTCTTGGTTCGAATTAAGAATCTTTTCAGATGATGTAAAATTGGAAAATGCTAAGCTTACAACATTATCTTTACATGGATTCGATATCAAGAATGGACCACACGCATATGTTGTTTTCCCATGGCCTTTCCATTTTCTAAACTTTAAATGTCGAGTTTCATATAATAATTTATCATATCTCAAATTTTTTTCCCGATCTCCATTTCCTTTGATTTGCTTCACTGATTTGCTGAATGTTTTTCAGCTTATGTATGTGGTGAAAGGGCAGGACTTATACTATACTAGAGGACTCATCTTGCATGGATGAGATGGAAAAGGAGATCACTAAATTTGATTTCAAAGTGGAAGAGAAGAATTTGGTGGAAGAGAAACTGAATGAACTAAAAGCACAGGATGCGACAGAAGAAGTTATTACCACCACAATGAAGGATATTGGCATTGAAAGGTTTTTTTGAGCTTTGATATAACTGCACAAAGACAATTCTAAGCCACAAATTTTGATTAAAATCAAAAGAAAGAAAGATAATAGTGTTCATAGAAATATGGCATTTTAAACATGGGATTTTTATAACAACAAAAATGTCATTTTTGTCTCACTTATCCTTTCATTTAATGATAGGGCTAAATTGTATGGATGGCCAAACACCTACGTATTTACAAAGGCGATGGGAGAAATATTTCTAGGGCAATCAAAAGATCATCCCATTGTCATCATACGTCCGAGCGTGATCACCAGTAGTTACAAAGAGCCATTTCCAGGTTGGGTTCAAGGTTTCAGGTATGAAGCTCGCAAACATTTCTTTGGGAAATATAACTCAACTACAACATTTCTTCTCGTGTAAAATTTAATGCCATATGCGTTGAATCTTGGTTGTTACAGAACCATTGACAGCGTAATTGCTGGTTATTGTAAAGGAAAAGTGACATGTCTACGCGTGGACCCTATGTCAGTACTTGATATGGTAAGTTTAATTAAACTTCTTGGCATCCTAAACATCACAGCGAAACACATAGGTGAATCTTTAAGCAGAAACCCGCCATACGGTATTTACTATAATTTTGAACACAATGATTTTAACTATCCTTTGTTTGGTGGGCCAAAAATGCGTATCTAGTTAAATTGTGAATACAGAGCAATTCAATTTTTTGAAATTATATATGCAGATTCCTGTTGTCATGGTGGTACATTCAATGATTGTAGCAATGGTGGCTAATGCAAATAAATCTTCTAGCATCATTTACCACGTGGGAAGCTCTTTAAGAAATCCTGCAAATTTCTATGATATTCAGAGTTTTATCTTCCGATACTTCACCGAAAAACCCTGGATTGGGAAGGATGGAAAGCATACCAAGGTTGGCAAGCTTAAATTATTCAAGACTATGGCTGCTTTTCGCATGTACATGAAAATTCGCTTCCTGCTACCTTTAGAGGTTTGTTATTTCATCGTTAATAGTAATGTTATACAGTAATTACATATTATATTTATATGCATAATATTACTTTTAATTATTCTTTGAAGGGTTTAAAGTTTGTGAATAAAGCATTTGGCGAATATTTCCAAGATCTGTACGTTAACTATAATCAGAAACTCAAATTGGTGATGCGCTTGGTAGAGCTATACGAACCTTATATGCTATTCAAGGGCATGTACGTATATGCTAGCTCCAATTTGGTTATTAATTAAACATGAGTTTTTATCATTGAATTAGTTAATTTGATTTAAATGCAGCTTTGATGACAACAATGCTGAGGAATTAGGAAGGATAACAAGGAGAGGTTCGTTGATGCGGAAGCTTTCAATTTTGATGCAAGATGCATTGATTGGGAAGACTACATTATGCACACTCACATTCCTGGTCTTCAGAAATATGTTATGATGAAACGATAATCGAGAGGTGCATACATTGTCCTTGAGAAAATAAATAAATGCATTGGTCGGTCGATATATTTTGTATCATTGACAGTATATTCACTGCTAGAAAGCTCCAAATAAGCCACGGATGTACCATGGCCAATCTTATATTGATATCAATATAGATCATTACTCATTTCTATATTTTATATATTTGTACGGTACCCATTCAAATATTGATACAAATATAGGTATATATATACACATATATATTAATAAAAGGAATTTCATTCAATAACCAGATAACATAATTCACAGAGAAGAAAACAAAAAGATGTGCAAGCTTGGGCCTCTGTAAAAAACATTTAGCATAAAAAAAACCCCCCAAAAATGGAGGAAAATCCGCCAAAGGAAAAAGACCACCTCCCACTTGCCATCAAACACAAAGATCAGCCATTAGCTTCTAGATCTGCAAGTGTTCTTGGTGCCATATTGAGCTAGCTCATGGGCAACCTTGTTACTATCGCGTCATTGTCAATTACACGAGAAAGATCTAAACCACCCCTGCATCTCCTTGATATCTTACACTAGATTCCCTTCAGCTTCAAAACACTCTTCATTAGAATTGATTCCATCTACCACCCCCTGCGCATCCATTTCTAGCACAATGTCATGAAAGCCAAGATCATATGTGAACAGAAGACCTTCCTTTGCAGCAATTAGTTCCATAGCTTGGGCACTAAAATGTCCCACCACTTGTCGAGAACAAGTAGCCATAAACTCCCTATTTCCATTGCGAATCACTGCTCCAACTCCCCACACTAACCCAGCAAGTTTGGCTGCCCCGTCAACATTAATTTTGTACTGACCATCTAGTTGGGCATGCCAATTTATAGAATATAACTTCGTCTGATAAGACAAAGCTTTATTAAACACTAATACACTCTCAAGACTTCGTCCTTGAAACAACAGATTGTTTCTGTCATTCCAAATATCCCAGCATAGAAAAGCAAAAAGATCCACCTCCACTTTACTTCAGACCACAATCACAGCTTGCCAAAGTTCATTGAAAGATCTAATTCTCCACTCATGTCGATTTGCGCTCCAGTGTGATAAAGACCATATTGCTTTCACTTCATTACAAGCCCATATTGCATGAATAACTGACTCCACTTTCTTCCCACAACATGGACATATTGGAGAATTCAAGATCTTCCTATGGTAAAGATTTTGTCTAAGTGAAAACCCCCATATACATCTTGAAATTGGTACTTAGGTGACGAGAGGTAAATCTAAAATCTAATTTGGACAACGGAGCAATTTGACACACACCACTAAACTAACCTAGCCAGATTTATGACTAGTCAACTGCTAGCCAAGAACAAATTCAATTCAAGAATCACACACACACAAGGCAAGCAAAGTAAACCTGCAACCCTATAAGATACTAGTGACACCCTAGGCACTCAGCAGGACCCATCAATCTAGGCATCCCTTGTGCTAGCAACAACTACAATGAGAGTGTGTGAATCCATAGTAGTTAACAAATATCAAATATTATATGCAGATGACTAGTCAACCTCAAGAGGACAAACCCAGAAGATATGAACACCAAACGATGACTAGTCAACTAAGAAGAATAGAACCCAGAAAAGAAGAACAGAACACCAGAAACATGTTTACCCAGAAACCCACCTCTGGGAAAAACTGGGGGTCATCAACCGACCAGGCATTTCACTAAGCAAAAAGATTCTTACAAAGTAACACAGGCAAGCTCAAGAATAACCTAGATCTATTTAGGAAAGATGAGCTATACCTCCTTTGTGCAATCTTCTTCTCCAACTTAGCAAAGCTTCAAGCTCAGTCATTCATGGCAATGGCAGCTCCTTCTCAGCCCGTTCATCCCATGACACCAGCTTGCAAGCTCAAACCGAAACAGAAACCAGATTTGGATTCAAGAATAAAGATCAATTTCTTCAAGAAACCATACTCTTGAAGAAATCAATCTTGAATCTGACCTAGAACTAAATGAGAGTGTTTTTGTTCTAACTAGATGCAGATTTGATATTCAAAAGCAGTTTTCAAAAATCATTTAGAAAACTCATAGTTGAAAATGGTGGATCGGACTTGAGGAGGAAAATGACCCAAAAAAAAAACTTCGAAAAACCCTTTTCAAAATATCCCTCAAGTGACGGCTGCTCAAAGAAGAATGATTGGGGTTTTACCCAAAAATTCCTAGGTCAGAAAGTACACATGGCAGCACAGAAAAAGGCGTAGAATAGGACAAAAACAATTTGGTAGGATCCAGCTGGAAACAGTGAGCTGGAAATCCTACATGGCTAAGGTTGACTAGTCATACAAAATTCAGATGACTAGTCATCTTTCAATGAAACAAATTGAATGCAATATTATGCCATGCATAACTTACCTTAGACACATTGTCTGATTCTTCATATGATTGCAGTCAGTTAAGAGCACCTAGAAGGCTATTCTTAACCTAAGCTTGAGCTTGAAAAAAATACAGTGAGATTGCCCTATTACAAACTTGTCAAGAGAAGCCAAAAGCAAATCACAAATTACATACACTTACACATCTCCACAGAAAGAATTTAATTTTATTAGGCACCTGCAAACTCCACAATTTTTTCCATAATATATTTTAATATACCTATATATATATTTGTACCATACCCATTCAAATGATATATAATTGTGTTTGGAACTACTTATGTATTCAAAACAATGTACATTGTTGAAATCTCAATACGTACACAATCTCCTTCATTAGATTTAATAAAAACATTGGGAAACTCACTATCCAAATCAATCTCCACGTGTCAGCAGTGAGTGAAAGAAGAAAGAAAGAAAGATTTCCTTCAAATCAATCTCCACGTGGATGACGACTTCTCACTCTCACCTTAGCCAACAGTAGAGTCAGTTCACTGGTTGCAAACACACTGGAACAGAGAAAAGGGTTAAAGGAAGCCAGAGAGAGAGAGAGAGAGAGAGAGAGAGAGAGAGAGTCATGGACCTCGTGATTCAGCATTAGGTAAATCCCTCCAAAAAAGTATGAGATTATCTCTCTCCATTTTCTCAGCTTTGAATTCTCATCTGGGTCGTTGCTATTTTCCCCAAAGCCTTCCAATTTCTTGCCCAACTTCCTGACTCTTACAAAATGGAGTGACTCACTTGCATTTCAGCTCAGGTTCTATTTTCTTCTCCATTTACTTTTTCTCTGCATTTCTGAATCTGGGTTTTGGTTATTATAGTCTTTTTTGGGGATTGGTGTTGAAATTCTTGTGGTTTTTGGAGTGCATTGGGGTTTGTTGTTGTTGCTGTAGTTGATTGGTTATAGTCTTATAGAGAGTGGCTATGGAGGGAGGGTGGAGATGGAGGCTATGCAATTTTCTGGTTTTGTGTCTGTTCATGGTGGCTTATGGTGCCACTTTCCTTGGTGACCTGAAAATTCTGAATGATTTCAGAAAGGGGTTGGAGAATTCAGAGACTTAACAAGGGAGAGGTTCATTGATGGAATGATGTTTTTGTGTATTCCCCACCTTCATCAAATTGTAGAGACTTAATTTAATATGATAAAAAAAATTCTCAGCATGTAATTTAAATTTAACAAATATTTCATGTACTTCAAATTTTTGTTTCATTCGGAAGATCCATGTGTACCGAGTCATCCACAAATAACACATAATACATTAATCCATTTGTAGAAACAACAGGAGAACACCACACATCCGAGTGCACAAGTTGAAGTTGAAAAAGACAAGTGGGCAAAGATAATTTAAATGGTATCTTAGTACTCGTTCCCAATGGACACGAATGACATAATGGTAAAGTTGTAGAACTCTTAATAGGCACAATATTATCTGAAATTAAATATTTTATTATTGATGGAGCTGCATGGCCTAGCCTTGAATATCAAGTTTGAGCTGAAGTTTTAGTGACAATAGTGGAAACAAAGGCATGAAGGTTGGTTGATCAAAGCGAAGTGGGTAAAGACCGTTCTCACATCTCCCGCTGAAAATAGTCATCCCTGTTTTGAGGTCCTTAATAAAAAAGGAATCAGAAAAAATTAGAATGTAACAATTATTTTACAAGGTAGACTGATGGACATATAGCAAGTTAGAGGATGCATATGGGCAACCAAAAAAAATCAGATAAATTAAACGAATTAGAATTGGATTGAAATTGTGCTGAATCAGTATAAGTTATCATAAAGTTAGAATCTTTACCTATCCCACCAACTTGTTCATTACCATTGTATTACCTAGGATCAGAGAGCTTCATAAGATCAGGTTTAACATGGGCATTAGCACCGGTATCCACAAGCCAAGAATTTCCAGATGGGCGAGAATTGGACAAGGAGACGCCATTGCAGATAGACTTCGGGTAGGCACTCTCCCTCCATAGGCCATACTCATTCAATTGTAACAATCTAACCAAGGGGCCTATCACAAAGCTAACAAACCATTCTTGCGGTTGAACACTCCGCTGATTTCATGTACCTCAACCATACTGAAAATAACCATTACGATTAGATGGAAAACCACCACCACATTCATTACCGCGGCTACGGACAACATGTTGAGGTTAGGGCACCAAAAGGATGAAAAGGAAGTGAAGGAAAGCATACCTATTAGAAATCCTAGGCGACATGTTAGTTTTGGCAGTAAGGGGTAGGTCACACAATTCAAGAGGTGACATGCCGATGTGGCCAAACCGACTGGTCAGAAACCACAGGGAGCTCCTGTCCGTCTTTTGAGGCTAGCGACATGTCGAATTTTGTGCATGGTCCCTAATTCTGTCGTGTTTACACCTAATTTTAATGGGTTTGACCTAATTTCTTTTATTGCTATGTTTCCTACTTCATGTAGACTTGTAACCCAAAAGCGAATGAGTATAAATAAGACTTTTGGGGGCTAGATCAAAGTGTTAGAGAGATCAAAAGGCCATCAAATTTGATTTGAGCAAATGTGTGGGAGAAATTAAGATCTAGGGATCTTAAGAGTGAAAGGAGTTTTCTTGTAAACCTTGGGTATTTGTATTATGAAATTTCTTGGGGTGATCACCAAAGAGGACGTAGGCACAACGCCGAACCTCTATAATTCTCGTGTTCGTAGATCCTGCATAAATTCTTGTGTTTTTTGTTTTTTTGCTTTGGTGTATGTCTGATTTTTCTTTTAATTTGTGAGCCTTTCTTTTGTATAATTCATCGATAACAAGGTCTTGAGTGTTTCTGCACAACAAGTGGTCTATGCTCAAATGCTCTTATAGCTTTAAGAGTGCTAAAGTGTTTGAGATGGCAAACGACAAGAAGGCTAGAGAGATGAAGCCAAAGCAACCATATACGGGTAGCATGAAGATCGAGTTGAAGTCGTTCACTAGCAACTTCTCAACGTTGTCTTGTCAGGCAAGGAGAAAAAGTTGGAAACCATAACATCGAATGAGTGGGACACGCTCGACGATTTGGCTAGGGGACCATCAAGAACTTCATCTCAGACGAGGTGTTGTTCAATATGACAGGAGACACCACGACGAAAGATGGGACAAGCTCGAACAGATGTTTGCATGAAAGTGATTGTCAAATAACCTCTTCCTGAAAGAGGACTTCTAAATCTTCGAATGCATGAGCGAGGAAATCTTATGTAGCATCATTGCACCTTCAATAGGTGTATTTCGCACTTGCAGAAGATGGAAGTTATATATAGTATGAAGGGTAAGGCTCTTATGTTGTTGACATCCTTACCTCCATCATCTAGACACTTTCAAACAACGCTTATGTTCAGCAAAAGTACTCTTAATTTTGAGGAGGTGGTGAAGACATTCTCACCCACCACCGGATGTCTCAACATGCTAGAGAGAACTCTCCATGTAATATCCCGTTCCCAAAAATTTAGTAAATTCTTAAATTATAAAAGTAAAAGTAAATAAACAAAGAGAAAGAAATAAAATGAAATGGTAAATGGTAAAAAAAAAAAAAAATCAGAATTAATCCCCTCCCTCATAATTCTCTCCCTCCCCTGTTTTGGTTCGAGCAGAACCCCCCCCTCTGTTTCGTCATCTCCAAAAGCCCCCATTCCGATAAATTTTCCGGCGCCGTTCGGCCTTGAACGGCGGCGCAATCTTCATGGGTCCAATACCCAACCTCGAAACCCCTAGAAATTTCTTAATTTTGGAGTCAAAATCAACCCCAAAACTGCCCAAAAATTGCCGGAACTTTCGAGTTGATTTCCGGCCACTCCACTGGCTGCCACAGTAAATCCAGGTTGGTCTTCTTATCTTTTTCATTTGCTCTACGTGTTTTGGGGTAGATTTCACAAGATTTGAGGATTTGGGGAAGATTTGAAAACTAGGGTTTGGGCCAATTCTATTTCAATTAATTTCCATCCAATCTTTTTCCTTTTTCATGTTCTTACATTACTAAAACTTGTATAGCTTTATTTTGTACAAGAAATTCTTGTCTTTTAGGCTCATGTATCATTTAGTGTCATCATAAGCACTATATTTTAATAAAAACCCGATGTGCATGAAAGAATGGAGATGTTAGAGCATAATAGTTATTGTGACTTGTACTCTAGTAGTCCTAAATTATCAAATTTGGCTATTATAAGCGTGAATCTGTGCCTTTTTCTTAATCACTGATTTAAGTTATTAATGTTAGGAATGGTGATATTGAAAGCAAGTATGATATTACTAGTTATCCAATTAAGTATGATAATAAAGTTAAAGAGCATGGGCTATGAAATATCTTGGCTATTGGGATATTGTTTATTGGTTTGAGATTGTATTGTGTTATTTTGTGAAATTGTCACGACCCAACTCTCCTAGCAAGATATTGTCCGCTTTGGGCCCCTGCCATCACGGTTTTGTTTCTGGGAACTCACGAGCAACTTCCCAGTGGGTCACCCATCCGGGAATTGCTCTAACCTAAACTCGCTTAACTTCGGAGTTCCTACGGAATCCGAAGCCAGTGAGCTCCCAAAGGCCTCTTGCTAGGAAGAGAAGTGCCCACACATATAAGGCACTTCACTTTTCCCTCCCCGAGCGATGTGGGATTGCTCACCGTTCTTGCTTCCCCAAGACACGGGTCTTACAATCCACCCCCTTGGGGCCCAGCGTCCTTCTTTGGCACATTTTCGATCAGTCCTGGCTCGATACCATTATGTCACGACCCAACTCTCCTAGCAAGATATTATCCGTTTTGGGCCCCCGCCCTCACGATTTTGTTTCTGGTAACTCACGAGCAACTTCCCAGTGGGTCACCCATCCGGGAATTGCTCTAACCCAAACTCGCTTAACTTCGGAGTTTCTACGGAATCCGAAGCCAGTGAGCTCCCAAAAGGCCTCTTGCTAGGAAGAGAAGTGCCCACACATATAAGGCACTTCACCTTTCCCTCCCCGAGCGATGTGGGATTGTTCACCGTTCTTGCTTCCCCAAGACACGGGTCTTACAGAAATTCTTGGCTTGTGTTTAATACTTGAGGATATCGGAAGTTATTATATTTATTATATATGCAACTATTGTTTATTGATTCATTTGGGAGTTGGTAATGGTCGTGAGTTTGGTATACTTTTGGTAATATGATTTTATTGTGAAGTTCATCAAGGAATTGAAGTTTTATTAAGTTTATATATATATATATATATATAATTACAGGAATTTTCAATTACTAGAGTATTATTAGTATTATTATTATTACTAATATGATTATTATTATTATTGTTTTGATTATCATTATTGTTTATTATTATTATTATTATTATTATTATTTAAGTAGATGGATTTGCTTTAAGAATAATTGGGAAGTCATGCATGGTTTGACCCGAATTGATAAGGTTGTGGATTGTTTCCCGTTTTCAAAAGGGATTTGGTTGTTCATTTTAAAAACTGATTTTATTGATTAGTTTTGGATTCTGGGTTTCAAACCCATCACTTGAGTACCCCCTAGTTGCCTTCGGAATAGTTACTTATTTATGACAATGCCCCACGAGTCTCGGGGACGCCCGAATCGTGTGGTGCGAGGATTTGCATTTCGGGCTGACTTTGTGTCCCCCGATTCTGCTATGAGGAATTGACGGATTTGCGTTTCAGGCTGACTTCATGTCCCCCGATTCTGCTAGGATTGCTTTTCGGGCTGATCACCCGATTCTGCTAGGATTTGCATTTCGGGCTGACTTTGTGTCTCCCGATTCTGCTAGGGGAATTGATGGTTTATAAATGGAATTGATGGATTTTTCTGCGTTCTCAGGTGGAGTATATCTCCTTGAGTTCTGCTAGGTAGAAATTGATGGATAAAGTTTGAGGCACAATGATGTGGAAAATAGTGTATCATGGATATATTGGTACAGTTCACAGAATATAGTTCGTCACCCTGTTCATATTTTATGCACAGGGATGGCCAGGATCCCTAGCCACCTGCCTGATTTATCTACACAGGTGGCTAGCCAGTTTCCCCATCCCCCGGTTGCCTTCGAAAAACATAATGTGGCATTCGGAGATGTATATTGGTTGCCTTCGGAATTTATACAAATGTCAGTTGCCGTCGGATAAAATTTACGTTTTCCATATACCATGGGTGGGTGATAGCAGAGTATGAGCTATACGGAGGTTTACAGGTATGATTTCTGGTGAAAAGGTTTGAGTTAAAGTTATTGAATTAAGATTGGGTTTATGTTATAATATTGAGCTAAAGAATGTAAAGATCGGGTTTAATATGTGAAAATATTTCTATATTATTTCTTATTCTTTGAATGGTGTTATTTTGCTGAAAGAACTACGTGTGACTTGATCCCTTAACAAGGGTACGTAGGCAACCTAGATTAATCTAGGTGCAGCCACATAAGAGGATATTTAAGAGATAATTTGGTAATCTATTTAACAGTGTAATTGAATTCAATCTGAATGGATGTACCCATTAAGTTAATCTTTACCGAAATGTTTGTAGCTGGACGTTTGGTTAGGATTCTTTGTGGATATAAATGGTAGGATTTATTGCTGAACAATTGAGGATTATAAATTGTGTTTTACAGGTGAAAATAATTTGGGAAATGAGAAAATTATAAGGGAGACTATGCCGAATTTTCGGTAGAAGTCAAACCTTAAAAAGAGTTTTCTTTTGAGTTTTGGGTTAAAAGGGCATTTTGGTCAATTGTGCCTGGCAGCTGACAGGTGTTGGACACGCACAGGGTCTGACACGAATTCTAAAGTGGAATTTGGGTCGGGTCTTGTCACTCCAGGTGAAGGTCTAGTTCCAAAAACCGGAGAGAAAGGTCTCTTAAACAAGCGTGATGGCAAGAAAGACAGTGCTGAGAATTCTAAATCCAAGGACAATGATGGTTGCTTCAAGTGTAGATCTAAGGACCATTGGAAATATAATTTTCCGATATGGATGGAGAAGCGGAACAATTTGAAGACTGCTGAAACTTCAAGCACATCCAACGTGTCTACTGGTGACACTGGTGATGAACTTTTGACGGTTACATATGAGTGTAACGGTGAAGTCGTTGCCAGTTCTTCGGGTAAGAGTTCTACTTTATTTTGGATTTTAGATTATAGTTGTTCATTTCATGTGTGTTCAAATAAAGTTGGTTTGATACATATGAAGAAAATGAGGTTAGGAAGAATCTGTTGGGAGACGAAACAACATGTGATGTTTTGCACATGTAAATAGTGAAGATTATGATGTATGATGGTATTGTTCATTGTCTTAATGAGGTAAGATATGTACTCACACTAAGAAAGAATATTATTTCTCTTGGCTATCTAGATATAGAAGAGTATTCGTACAAGGCCAAAGAAAGGGAGCTCTTACTCACAAAATTTTTAGTTGCAATTATGAAATGGGAGATTCAACCTAAAAATGTTTATCTGCTTTTGAAGGGTACAATTACAAGTAGAGCAGAAAATTCTACCAAGAAAGACTCAGAATATTGCAAGATTCAGTTGGGTGTGTTTTGTACCAAGGATAAATGGGCAAGTAATCACACTATCAAGGAGCCATTTCAACACGATGAGGCTTCCGGTTTGCTCAACTCAATTTGGGCAAGAAAGGTTAGTCAAGATTGGTTTTTGGTTAATCATTCATCATCAAGGGTGGTTGATTTCAAAGGTGTAATGGATGTGGTGTCTGAGGACTAGGTTGTTCACATAGGTGAAGAGGGATGATGGGGAAAATATTGTTGGGAAGTTAGTAACTGAAGAGAAACTTCTTATCAACATGGTCATGGAAGGTACTCCAGTTCAAGTTGAGCTTGACAAAAGGTTGAAGAAGTAATAGTTTCACAATGAGGTTCTAGTTCAGGGAAGGCCAAGGAAGATTCAACTACAGTTCAAATTGATTTTGGGAGCAATAAGCGGGAAAGTTGGATGGGCATTATGATGAAAGGGAAGAATTCAGAACAGGAATTGGTTCCTAAATTCTAGAGAAAAGTTAGTGGCTGTGTGCAGATCTATAGAACAAGGGTTGGTATTGGGTTTGCATATCAAGTTATGTCAATAATTAAAGGGTCTATCAAGACAAGGAGGAAGGAATTTTAGAGAGGGATTCTGCACAATACATCCCGGTGACCCAAGTTTAGTTCTGGGTGAAGCACCTTCACACCCGAGGTGAGTTGAGGCAAGAGGTTTCTTGAAAAGGTGGAGGTCTTAGGAATTATTAGAACGATTTCCAAGAGGTTCAAAGGGTTCTAGGAATTAGCAATTGTTCACAAGTTGATTTTTAGCTTGCCAAGTTGGAGATTGTTGAAGTTGGCCCACCCAAAGAATACAAAGGAAGTGAAAGCATGCAACTGTCGACCTGTCGGAAATCATATGCGACATGATGGTCTTGGCATATGCTTATGTAACTTGGATTCCACTAATGAGAAATTATGAGCTCTATTGAGGCTGATTGCACCATTATCAAATTCTGTAATTGTGATGCTTCCCGTACGAAATGCTTCTACAACGCATTGTGTCACAAGACAAAGGAAACAATTTGATGCCTCTGCCTACATCATAGACAAGTATGTATTATTTCCATTGAAATTTACTAAAATTTTGCGGTCATACTACGTATTAACAGTGTATATGAATGGTTACTTACCAAAGCCACTGTCTTCTTATGATATTATTGCACAAGTTCTTTTGGTTTGCCTATGAAAGTTGTCATGTATCCTTTAAAAAAAAAAAAAAAAAAAAAATTTGTGTGAAACACAAGTAGTGTGTGGTGGCTCTGATTAGTGATTGGTATGAACACTTTACAGAATATTACACCATTTCAATATTTTACAAATTAGAACTACTCAAGAGTTGAGTAGCTCATTATTCAGCCACAAGCTATGTACACAATATATTCTACAAGCATGTCAAGTTCATCTCAAATCATAGTTCTCAGGTTCAGTACCTACAAAATCTGTTAGGGGGTGAGCGAAACCATAGCTCAGTAGGGACATAAACCTTTCCGCAGTAAATTGACATAACTAAATTAAGTGACATACAATCACACATCCAAATATAACATTATTAATAATAATGCATGAATGCTCTTCATCTACTCCCGTTAATTCATATAACTGGACAAGCGGACCTGCACGTCCCATACCATGCTTATACCACTTGGTCCCGAATGCCCATTTATATGAACTAACACCCATTTCAATCATCCCATAATTCCCCTTTTGTTAGTCATATTGTCTAACTCCCTGTCGCCAGTCCCGAATCACCCAATAAAAACCATGTGCACTGTGGGATCCCTGAGAATTTATACCTGCCAAGAGTTAGACTCAACTACACCAAAAACTATTTCCATTACCCTTTTTTCCATCATTATTTTCTCCACCTCACAACTCCAACCAATTTCCATGACGTGATATAATTATGCATTTTACATATCTATATATCTCACAACAATGTAACATTTAAAACATCGCCAATGTATATATATAATTATGCCAATATTATTCAACTAGTCAATAACACATAAGCATTCTAGGGAAACCACTCAATTGCAATAAGAACATTAACCAAATAATCATATCACGCATAATATAGTGCTCACGAAATTTAATTAAATCAATCCCTGTAAAGGTCCCCAAGAAACCTCCTACCTCGTTTCCAAAGTTAGCTCCACGTTAAGAAAACTCAAACTAGGACCTCTAACTCCTCCAAGAATATTATCACTATTCTCTCTTGTTTTCTTTCTTCTTCTTCTCTCTCGATACGTTTTTCTTTCTCTTTGCATGCACTTCCATGCAAGGTCAGGTACTTTCAACAACAAAGGAAAAGGTCCATATTTATACTACTACTAAAGGAGCAACCAATTAGTTCTATTTGGTGGGAGGTGCTGACCACATGATAACCTTGGGCTCCAAGTTTTGACAATTAATCATTCTCACCAACAGCTCATAATAAAGCAAGGGTGAGTCTTAAAGTGATGACACCTAAAAAGATCAAGCCTTAGTGCAATGACACCCAAACAATTGAGTAAGAGATAACATGCAAGCATCTCCACACGTCCACTCCTCCTCATGTTTAATTAAAGTGGTATGTTAATATTACAACACCTCAACCCTTGAGATAATTCCATTAGCTGTGAGTGTTCCACCTCCAGCTTATTTGCATGTAGAGTCTATGCCAACACAAACCTCTAAAGCCACACCTCATGCTTTATTGACACCTAACTACCCATTCAAGAATCATTTTACTAAGGAATATACAACTAGAATAAGATGCATATGTATATAATAAAATAAGATATATATATATATATATATATATATATATATATATATATATATTTCCCTTTTTCCAAGATAATTTTAAATATATATATATATAACAATTAGTTTTCTTTAATCATCATTTAAGAAAACGGACTCTCACAGCAAATTTGTTCAGTAATATGTTAGGCTTTAGTAACTATGTCAAAAATGCATTGAAGATGATTGCAGAGATAGATTAGAAGTGTTCTTACATAAATATAGCAACAGATATATGCATTTTACTGTTTTTCATGGTTGCTATTCTCGTCAATTTGAAGTAGCTCTTTATAGGCATCTATTACTTGTGCAGATATTGATGTATCACCTATCAACCCTTGTATATCATTTATGTAAATTCTTTCTTTCTTTTCGTTCCAAAATGCACTACTACAGTAGTAGTGTTGTCACATTACAAGTTCAGTGTAATAGCAGTTTTGTCACAGTATCAGTATAATAACAGTTATCTTTTATATGTACTAGCGTACTAATTAGTGTACTTCTATGTTTCAATTACAACATAATAAAGATTTCTTACCAATGAAGTGAAGATCTCCAATATTCCTCGAGTCTTTGCTTGGAGTTGTCATCAAGAATGTTGTAAACCCCATATGTCTTCCATTGAAGGTATGTTCCTTTAAGCTCCTTGTTTTCTTTTTCCTTTCTTGTGTGCTTCTGAGTATGTGTAGTCTGGTTTTGAAGCGATATTTCTACCATCCATGTCCTTGATTCTTATGAAGCCTGATCTCAATCTTGGAGTTTCTTGATTCAATAAAATGACATCAGGTTGTTCAGAGCTTGTTTCTTCATCATCTCCTTCTCTTTTTGCTTCCTCATCTTCAACATATTCAACTTCTTTCATTTATGTATCTTCTTCTTCATCATTTTCTTATGTTATTACATCTTCTTGTACTGCTTTTTTCCCATCTTTTGTTGCATCTTCTTTTTCATTTGGTTCTCCTTCTTCCTCCATCTTTTCCTCTTTATTTCCTTGCTTCACTTCTTTATCAAGTAGTTCCTCCACTATTTTGTCATATTCAGCTTGCGGTTTCTATTTGTGAGGTAAAATACCTCTAAGCCGAGCTGGGCCAGACCACGATGTTAATGGTCAAGCTGGGCCAGACCATGGTGTTGGTGGTCGAGCTGGGCCAGACCACGGTGTTGGTGGTTGAGCTGGGCCAGACCACGGTGTTGGTGGTCGAGCTGTGCCAGACCACGGTGTTGGTGATCGAGCTAGGCCAAACAGTGTTGGCGATCAAGTTGGGCCAAACCACGGTGTTAGTGGTCGAGTTGGGCCATACCACGGTGTTAGTGGTCGGGCTGGGCTCGGTGTGCATGAGGTTGACATCAACTTGATTTATGTGGCGTTCACTCAAAAGAATTCTAGTCTTGGGGAAGTTAGGATGTTTCGAGATCACCAAGACGCCTATCTAATGGAATCCTAGTTCAAGGAGGACTAGGTTGTTCTAGAGTCCTAGTTTGAGGAGAGCTGGGCTGCTCTGGAGTTCCACTCCAAGAAGGATTAGGTCGTCTGGGATGATATAAAAGGTTGAGGTCATCCTCCGTGAATTGTATGCAATTCTAATCACTAGAACCTATTGTGCAATTTTACTCCATGTGCCTAGTTGTCTATCATTGTTATGTATGTCCTGTTGGCGAGTCCTTATTTAGTTAGGATTTTGGTTCCTTATTTAGTTAGAATTTTGGTTACTTACCAATTATTATTTAGTCATATTATAATAGAGATTTATTTCCTATTGTAATTTAGATATATTTCCTATTTTATTTAGGGTTAACACATCTTTGTACTTGTATAAATACCTCTATATTGGAGAAGAATAAGAATATGAGCAAATATGAGCAAATTTGAGCATAACTGAAAATTTGCCCTACTTTGTTTGACATGGTATCATAGCCTAGGTTTTCTTGTGACCTGTGCTTGCATTCTCCTTACAATTTAAGTGCTCTCCTCCCCTCCTCTTCAAGGGGGGAGGGGGGAGTGAAAAAGGATATGTTTATTGACGTATTTCCATTACCTTGCTGTATTCCCATGAAGTTATTGCCTATTTCTTGACTCCGACAACCCCTTCTCTTCAAGGAGAAAGGAGGTTTGAAGAGAAGTTGTGTCTGCGTGAATTAGCTAAAGTTGATATGGAAGAACTGTTGTCATTGGTGTTGCTGTTGTTGCTGC
Source organism: Prunus padus (assembly GCA_024362665.1). Classification (NCBI taxonomy): domain Eukaryota; kingdom Viridiplantae; phylum Streptophyta; class Magnoliopsida; order Rosales; family Rosaceae; genus Prunus; species Prunus padus. Next base: position 10,188,429 of record JANFAM010000015.1, read on the forward strand.
TACCGCCGTTGACGATGCCTTTGTTTGCTTCCCTTTCCATTGATGTGGTCATTGTCGTTGCTGTTTATGTGGCCTTGCCCTTTGCCTTTGCTTTGCATTTATTTGCCCTTGCTTTGCCTTTGACCTTGCCTTGTCTTTGCCTTACCTTGCCTTGCCTTTGCCTTACCCTATTTTTTAAGGTTTGGTTTTGCCTTTGTCATTCCTTGATTTGCCTTGCCTTGCCTTTGCCTTACCCTATTTTTAGGGTTTGGTTTTGCCTTACCTTGTGCCGTGTTCACAACGGTTCTGTGTTCTGCCTTTCCTACTGCCGTGCTCACAAGGTTTATGTATTCTGCCTTTCCTATTGTCGTGCTCACAGGGTTTATGTGTTCTGCCTTATCTACTGTCGTGCTCACAGGGTTTCTGTGTTTTGCTTACCTACTGCCATGCTCATAGGGTTTCTGTGTTTTGCCTTATCTACTGCCGTGCTCACAGGGTTTCTATGTTCTGCCTTACCTACTGCCGTGCTCACAGGGTTTCTGTGTTCTGCCTTATCTATTGCCGTGCTCACAGGGTTTATGTGTTCTGCCTTACCTACTGCCATGCTCACAGGGTTTGTGTTTTGCCTTATCTACTGCCGTGTTCACAGGATTTATATGTTCTTCCTTACCTACTGTCGTGCTCACAGGGTTTCTGTGTTCTTCTATGTGTCCTATTTGTTAGGGTTTGTCAGTTGTTTCACTCGTGGTTTATGACAAGGCCTTCTCTACAGTTGTTCGGTTGGTCAATGTCAAGTATGGTGTTCTATGACTCACTTGTCAAGTTGGCATGAGAAATATCTTTGCCCTAACTTGAGGGGGAGTGTTGGCGAGTCCTTATTTAGTTAGAATTTTGGTTACTTACCAATTATTATTTAGTCATATTGTAATAGAGATTTATTTCCTATTGTAATTTAGATATATTTCCTATTTTATTTAGGATTAACACATCTTTGTACTTGTATAAATACCTCAATATTGGAGAAGAATAAGAATATGAGAAAATATGAGCAAATATGAGCATAACTGAAAATTTGCCCTACTTTATTTGACATGTCCATGCTAGTGTTGAACTAAAATTGCAAAATAGGTTAGTTATGAATAGTTGTAGGATTATCAGTCTGGTGATATCCATTGGACCCTCTTTTGTTTCATCTTTGAATGCTAAGTCCAAACATTTATCAATTGTAGTTTTTGTGATCTTCTCAGCTCCCGTGAAGTATGTCTTGACAAAATCCAAGCTCATTCTTGTCGAGGTTGTTGTGCTTGGGAGTTTTTTGCCTTTATTTGGCAAGCCAAAGATTTCAGCCATATTCCGGCTTGTAATCTGACAGTTATCGCCTGACCCAAACTGGAATTGGTTGGTCTTTGAGTCATAGTATTTTATCAGTCTAACTATGTCTCTGTTAGACTTTTGACATTCTTCTTTGTGAACCTTTTCTTCATGTAAGCCTCGGTAAGTTTCAAAAATGGAGTCTTTGATAGCATCCTCCCAACATCTTTCCTTTTTTTAAAGTTTTCTCCTATGTCCTTCATTGTGGCTGCAAATCTAGGCATGTTGCTCTTAATCTAGATATAATTTGGGTCATCGAGCCTTTTTCGGTCTTGGTCTTTTGTTTTCTGCTGGTTAGGTAAGAATCATAGGAAAGAGTGAAAATATGGCAGTATAAATTGTAAATTACAAAATGGACAACAAATAGTATATACCATAAAGTACACTGTTAGTGCACTATAAGTCATATTTCAGAGCAAATGTCATAAAAATTCAAAATGATCCTACAAGTGAAATTAGAACTCAAAATAGTAGGCAATGTAAGTAATAGAAGTCTAAATCCAGTATAAAATGGGGCTAAATAGAAGTCTAAATCCAGTATAAAATGGGGCTAAGTCATATATTAGGCTTTTGTTGGAGTACATGGGCTTTTAGGTTTTACCTTTGTTATTTTCTTCTTCTTTTCTTCTTTTTTGCTGAGTGTTGGCCTTTGTAGCTTGTTGTGATGCTTTTGTGCTATTTCTGAAGATTCCACGGTTGTTGAGTCTGAAGAACGTAGGTTGTTTGTGTAGTGAGCCGGCGATTATAGATGTTTTTGGAGTTGAGGAGTCGGGGAGAGAGAATCAGACACTGTTAGGTTGGGGATGCTTTTGGTCATGTGCTGAAGGAGGTTTAGGATTTGTTGGGTTGTGTGCTAAAGGCGGTGGCAAACTTGTAATCTAGTTTGGGTCTTTTAATGAAACTTGGGCTGAGCTTCAATTTGGATTTTTGTTGTGAAAAGGCAGTGGTAAAGTTGTCATTTAGTTTGGGGTTTCAATGAAACTTCGGTTGGGATCAGTTGGTGGCAATGTTGTAATTTATAGGTGGTTTTAGTGTTGTTTTGTTTCTGAAAATAGGCTTTGGATTTTTTCATTGGTTTTAGTGTTGTTTTGTTTTTGAAAATAGGCCTTGTATTATGGGGAATGCTAGCAATCTTTTCTCTAATTTTCCTTTTTGGACATTCTCTCTTCTCCTTATGACATAAGTCACTTTCTACAATTAAAACAATGTCATTAATACAGTAGACAATGTATCTTTTGTTTCTCAAATTTACCCTTATTAAATCCATTGAACAAAACACCTTATTAAAAAAATTAAGGGAGAATTAAAATACTCCACAAATTTAACGTCAGTTATTTTTTAAAAAATTTAAAAAATTTATTTACACTTTTCTTGGTGAGGGAAGGGGGGATGGTTTTTGGTATGGAATTGGAGGAGAGAGAACTAGAGGTACAATGGATGGTGGGTTTTGGATTGTAGAGGGATGGTGATGATTGGGTAGTGATGAGGGTTGTTGTTTTGGAGGGGACTGGGTTTTGGGTCAGAGAGAGAGAGATGGTGTAATGGGTTTGGATTTTCATCTTCTTTTTTTTCTATTTCTTTTTATCTTTTAACTTTTTTAATCAATTAAAATGTTCATTAAATTAAAAAAAGATTTATCTGTATTTTTTTAAAAAATTTATTTTTATTTTTAAATGTTTATTTAATTGAACTTTAAGTTGTAAATTGAAGGAAACATAAAGTTAATACATTTAATAAGGGTAAATTTGGGAAACAAAATATATATTGTCTAATGCATTAATGACATGGTTTTAAATGTAGAGAAAATGACACATGTCATGTGACGACCCTGACCCAAAATTATAGGAAAATAAATTAAATAAGTGAGTTGGATAGCTTGGATAATTAAAATGAATTTATTATGGATTAAAAGGAATTAAAATGAATTAATTGGAATTAAATAATTAAAGGGCATTTTGGTCAACGTTATTTTTGGGACGGAATTTGGCGAAACGAGTTGCGTCATTGCGTTCGGCTCGTCGAAACGAGTCCGTTGACGGGCGGAACGTTTCGATACGAGCTTCGGATCGAAAGGAGGACATTTTGGTCATTTTGAAATTTGATAAAACCCTAGATTCCACGTTGGCCAATCAACATTCGAGGGAATATTCCCTCTCTCTCTCCTCACTCGCGATCTATCTCTCTCCGATTCACTCTCTCCCTCGTCGCCGGTGACACAGGTCACGGCCGGCCACGAGACCGGTCTCTTTCGAACCGGCGTGAGGAGACAGTCATAACCCACCTGAAATCCCCGCCGATTACCTCGAATCCTGCCGGCGCCGTCGACTGCAATTTCTCCGGTTTTTCACCGCGTCGTTCCGGTGCCACCGTTGACCAGCTCCGGTGAACAAGGTACGAAACTCGATCCCCTCTTCATGCTCTAGCTATTTCTGGGGGTTTTGGAGCTCGATTTGGTGGTTTGGTGGGTAGATATGAATTCTAGGTTTTAGGCCGGTTTGGCCGGTTTTCAATCAGAGTTTTGAGGTGGTTGTCGGCCGGTTCTGTGACGGCTTCCACTGGTTCTGAACTCACCTCAACGTGGTGGTTCTAGTGGTGCAGGCGGTGTCTGAAGTTGTGGAGTTTTGAGTTTGGCCGGATTTGATCAAGACACCCGCCACCCACGGTGGCGCGTGTGGCGGCGCGTGGTGGTGGTGTAGTGGCGGTTCTTGGGTCCTTTGAGATCCTCGTATTGCTGTGAGCGCGTGGGAGTTGACGGATCTCAATTCGGAGATCGTTTGGCCATCGAACGAATCTCACCTATTGCGCGATTCTCGGGTTCGATAGGACTGAACGGTTGGATCGTGTCCATTCTTGGATATGTTGACCTAGATAATTCTAGGATCGTGTAGGATTTGACGGATCGTGATTCGGAGTCCCGGATACTCCGGATCGATGACTTGAAGTTAGAATTTAACCGTAATCGTCCGATCGTGCGATCGTGAGCAATCCGACCGTTCGATCGAGACCAAACTTTGAGGACACGTTTTTTAGGTCGCGTTGAACCTCTAGGAACTTTCGAATCTAAGTTTAGAGGTCATGGGACCCACGGGTCCAGTTTGACCTATTCGGGTCGGTTTGACCAAGTTTGACCAGGGTTGACCAAGCGTCTCCCGAGGTCGGTTTACAGTGTAGTTGACTTTGTTTGACTTCTAGGAATGTCCTGATCATTTTGGAGGTCTTGGGGCTTCGCGGGCCCAGGTTGACCGAAAAGGGGTGTTTGACCGCCGGTTGACCGTGAGTCTTTCGGGGCGGTCCCACTGGTTTTAAGAGGTAGTTTGACCTTGGAATCCTTCGTAGGACGTACGGGCACGTTAAGTCGGGTTTTGTTAGGGTTTAAGTTTACGGTTCTCGTACGGTTCACGATACTAATCCAATCCTCGTCTTTAACGCTTTAGGTACCTTGACTTTGCATACTTTGTGAGCGGGACCCTTTGAGGGTTGTGCAGCGTAGGACCAACGGTGAGTGGACATTGTTTTCAACAAGCATAATTTGATTGAATTGCATGAAATGCATGAAATGAGATTTAATAATTGTTTTAAATCTTGAATATTAAGTCTTGGTTTGACTTTGGTTTAATTATATTTAAAAAGGGTTTGCATTTGAGTTTAATGCATTATTTGGGTTGCCGGGTTTTATGTGGGGCCCTAATGGTTATATTTTATTGTTATTTATACCTTTGGGGTATTGAAGGGGACGTAGTGACGTCTGGTGAGTTTTGGTATCGAATTATTTATTGGGCTATTTGGACCTTAGGGTTTTATACTATTTATATATTATATATATATTTTGGGTATGAGATACGGACGTTTGGGGTCGTCCGGATATTATATTTAAAAGGGTTGCTATATTATATTTAATTATATAATTGAATATTTGGACGTTAGTATAGTCCGTTTGATGACGTATTCGGTTTTGGCGTGTAAACCTTATGAAGTATAATTACTTATACTTTGATTATATATATGTATATATTCATACATATATATATATATATATATTTATTTTGAATAAATACTTTGGGATAATGGGAGTGGATTATACGTATATATTTATATATTTATACATATCTAGTTATGTATATGAGGTTGGGCTTGAGTATTTGTATTTTAAAGGATCTTTATGTTTTATGTATATATATATATATACGTATGTATATTTTGGATTATACGTTTGGTTTAACTGTAGGTGTTTACAAACGAGTTCGTTATATTTTAATTATATACCTTTGGGTGGAATGCCCTGTGTTGGGACGTGAGGTCCCTTATGTAACTATTTTGATATATTTATATATTGGGTTTCTCATACCATTTGACATTTCTTTACTTTAGATTTTAATACGTTTTGACGTTGGTTGAATGTATATTTGATTATGGTTTTAATTGAATATATGATTTCAATGCTTATGACTACTTTGGATATATATGTTAGTCATTGGGTTTTGGACACTTGCGTCCTGATGTAGGTGTTTTAGGTTGGGTACATTGTGATTGGTTAGGTATATATATATGTAAATATATACTGGTGATCGCGTGGCGATTGATGTGTGTGCATTTAGCACCCTGTATTGTACCTCCCCCTGTTCGGATACTGATGGTCGCATGGCGACTGATATGATACAATTACTTGGTTTGGTATGATACGATCCGGTGCATACCTTAACGGGGTGTAGCTGTAGACCCTTGATTGGGTAGTCTGCGCGCGTAGGACAGATTTATTTCGGAGTTATGGTTGGTAAGTTTTTACCATATAGTCCTGTGAGTTTAGTCCCACTTTGGACGGCTCAACCCTGGGCACGATGTCTCGATGAGACTGTACCGGTGTCCAGTCAAATGATCCCCTGTTGGATTGTTTTCCCCTGGTACTTGTGTTTGTGTTGGTTATACTATACATATACGCGTGTGTTAGTACATTCGTATTCATATTTCTTTTAGTGAGGATCGTTCCTCACTTGTCGTGCTTGTGAGCACATGATTGTGAGTTTGGGGAAGTTGGGAAACTGTTTACCTATTTCGGTTGCAGTATGCTTGTTTTGACTACAGCATTTATTATGGTTTTGTTTTGGATTTGAATCCTGAAACTGATTTCTTATATATATATGTTTATATATATATATATATAAATGATTTGAACTGCAATTAATATCTTTATGGCTGTCAAGTTTGGTTTGCTTGCTGTAAGCAAGCTATTGGCATTTTAAGGTTTGTTTTACCTTATGTGAATATTATTCCATCTTTATGCTTTTACGTTAGTTAATCCTTTAGTTTATGTTTTATAAACTTGTGTGGGATTTGTTTTGGGAGGTTATGCCTCGGGAAAAGTAAAAGGTTAGTTTATTCAGAAAAAGGGGTTTTAAATTGGAAATGTTTTCTCGTACTTTGAGATAGTACGGTTTTCAAGTCAACCAAATGTTTAAACGGTTTCATATGCATGTTTGGCATGGTTTTAAACAGTGGGGTTAATACTTTGTTTTAAGTATGTCAAACCTTGTTTTTGTCCACTCACACTCTTTCTGTTTTGCGCCCCCCAGACTATTGTTGTTGCGTCGACACCGTTCGGCCATGCGCTTCTCTTCTCGAGCTTCGTTGGAAGGGTAGGATTGTCATCCTTGAACCCTAAACTTGTATTCTGTTATTCTTTTCCGCTGTTGAATTCTTAAACTCTTAGTTTGCTCTGTATCACCCTTTAGGGTTGAATTAGTTTGGCCGGAGGCCTGTTATGTATCTGTTGTATGCATGCTGGCGCTTAGGTTGTTTATCTGTTGCTTGTTTGACAGGTTGAAGTTTTGGGCTAGTCCTTGTTTTAGGGGGGACTTTGCCCGTTTTTCGGCAGAAGTTTTGGCCCATTATAGGTTGTATCTCGGGAAGAGGGTAACTGTTTAGTAAGTGGGCCCGACATGGGTTGGTGTTAGGCCCATCAACAGGGTCCGGCTCGGGTTCCGGGGTGGAATCTGGGTCGGGTCCTGTCATGTCATGAGGAGTAGAGAGAATGTCTAAAAGAAAAAGTTAGAGAGAATGTTACTAACATTCCCCTTGTACTATTCCAAGCCGTACTATTTGGCCTGAACCTCAAGTCCCGACTTATAATTGGTGATGCAATACAAGTGATGCCATGCGCCATTAACTTTGCAAGGCCTTTATGTATTTACAGATCAACTTGGATTCAGGAGTTTGAACAATATGGTGTGAAATTGGCTAATATAAATATATGCATTTTTAATGATTTATTGGAAAATGAAAGGGAATTAGAAATTGTTATTATTTTGAACAATATAATACACAAGCTATACATGTCTTATACAAATACAAATACGAGAGACTTAATGTATGTGAGTCAAATGAAACAAAATAATAAAATATTCTGATTGGACATGATGTTGAGCTTAATTGCAGCCTTAGGAAAGTCAACATTTTATGTCACGAATGCTCACTCATTGGTAACAAAGACCAAAAGTCATGGAGGTATATGTAACGAACACAGAATTTGTAACTACAGGTTGACTATTGGGGGCAGTAGTCACACAAAAATAGTAACTAGCACTTTTTTTTTTGTAGTGATTTTTTTATACATCCATATACGTTTTTAATTCAACAAAAGGTGACAAGAGAGAAGAAGAAAAACACAAGAAAGAGATTAACAGTCAGCAAATGACGTACGATTGACAGAAATCAATGATTGAAAATGCACTCAAATAATTAATTAATTAATTAATTAAGAGCCATACCTAGTAAACCAACTATATTTTCAAGCTTGGATTAATTAAGAGCCATGCCTAGAAATATGTAACAATGCCTACAAGATCTTATCAAAGATTCTAGCAAACAGATTGAAGGTGATTATTTCCCATCTTATTTCTTATCACCAAAATGCTTTTGTTCCGGGAAGACGGGATAACTTGTTGGTATCTCATGAAGTGTTTCAGTATTTGAGTACTAAAAAGGGGGTCTAGTTGGTGAGATAGGGTTGAAGCTGGATATGAACAAAGCTTACGACCGGCTCGAATGAGATTTTCTTGAAGCTACCATGTTTAAAATGGGTTTCAGTAGACTGTGGGTCAATCTGGTGATGAGGTGTGTTACAACTGTCTCCTTTTCTATCCTCATCAATAGTTAGTCTGGGGAAACTTTTGTTCCTTCTAGAGGATTACAACAAGGGGATCCTCTTTCCCTGTACTTATTTATCCTTGTTAATGAGGTCCTATCAAAGAATGTTGAGAGTACTGTCAATCTGGGCAGGTATGGTGTTAAGATTTGTCGTGATGACCCTGTTATTTCTCACTTACTATTTGCATATGATTCCTTGTTTTTATACTCAATACAAAGCAAAATTGTCATGTTTTGAAAAATATTTTGGACACATATTGTGTGGCATCGGGGCAAATGTTAAACTACGATAAATCTTCGGTTTTTCTTAGCAAGAATACCTCTCCTGCTACAGTCAGTGATATCTGTGCGACTTTGGGTATTTCCGCTACTCTTGATCTCGGTCTGTACTTAGGTTTACCAACCATTTGGGGCAGATCTAAGATGAGGGCTCTTAACTACATTTCAGATCTAATTCTTAAGTTAGTACGGGGATGGAAAACAAAGTGGCTTAATTTGGCAGGGAAAGAAGTTCTCATAAAGGCAGTAGCTTTGGCTATTCCAAATTTTCCTATATCTTGTTTCAAGTTCCCTTCTGCTACTTATAAGTAGATTAATGGGGTGCTGAGTAAGTTTTGGTGGAATAATGGCGACTCAAGTTCTTATACTCATTGGAAATGTTGGGAGCTTCTGTGTTTACCCAAGTCCGATAGGGGTTGGGGTTCAGGGATGTGGAGAATTTTAACCTTTCCCTGCTGGCTAAGCAGTGTTGGTGGATCTAGAGTAATCCTGATGAGTTTTGGGTCAAAGTTCTTTGTGCAAAGTATTTTCCTAATGGTGGTTTCTTAAATGCAAGACGAGGATCTTGTCCTTCATGGGCTTGGGTTAGCCTTTTGGAAGGGAGAAAGATTATGATGGATGGAGCCAAATGGAAAATTGGTGATGGAACAAATGTCAAAATATGAAGTGATAATTGGCTGCCTCATGAGGCTATTCATCGCCCCATTCCCTCTCAAATGATCATTGGTTGAATTCCTACTATGGTTAATGAGATCATTGACCCTGTGGCCATGTCTTGGTGTCTTGATGCTATAGACAGATTCATTGACCCGGTGATGTCTTGTCTTATTCGTGCGATTCTGCTTGGTTATGGTGCCAGTAGGGATCGTCTCATTTGGCCATGGAATAAGGATGATTCCTATTCTGTCAAGAGTGGTTATCATTGGGCTATGGCCAATATCAGTGGAGTTCAATCTGTCACCCAATAATTCTCATCAAGTTAACAAGCATGTCTGGAAGTAGAGGCGACCATGGCATAGGGCGAGTGAGGCGACGGCACCGGCCCTAAAGTGAGAGGGGCCCATAAATTTTTTTATTAAGTCTATATATATATATATATCAATAATTAAGCCTATATATTATACACATGTAACTGTGAGAAAAATAATATAGAAGCATGTGCAAAGAAAGAAAAAAAATATTCATTTAGAAGTATGCGCACCAAAAAAGAGGGAAACATGCCCATGAATAAACACAAAGCCTTGGGCATCAGAGAACATGTAGCAATAAAGAAGTATTAAAAAAATCGTTTTCAGATATCTCCCTTTCTTCTTCTTTTCTCTCTGCCATTCTCTCCTCCTCTCCTCTTTATTTATTTCTCTGCTTCATTCTCTTCTCTTTGTCTCTCTGTGCGATTTTCTCATATTTTGTTGGTTTTTCTCCATTTCTATTGCACAAATTATTTGTTAGGTAACTATTATTTTCAAGTATAACACTCTCTGTATTCATTCTCTTCTCTTCGTCTCTCTCTGCGATTTTCTCATATTTTGCTGTTTTTTCTCCTTTTTTGTTGCACAAATTATTTTTTAGGTGACTACCATTTTCAGGTATGACACTCTCTCTGTATCTTATTGTTCAATCCTTTAATTAGTTTTCTTTGGCTTTATAAAATGTTCATTTTATAAAATTATGTGTTCATTTTACAGTTTTGGGATTTTTTTTTTGTTGCATTTGGTTTTTCTGTGTTCATTTTATAAAATGTTTACTGTTTATTACTTTTCTCTATATCTATTTGTTGTATTTGCTGAATTCTATTGAAACCCACAAAATAAAAAATCGGATGTAAGCAAAAATTCGGAAAATTGAACCTGTCCTAGGCAGTGAACGTTACCAAAATTTTTAATTTTAGTGATGAATTTGTTTATATAGGGATACTTCAAAAAAAATTTCATAGAAGGAAAAAGTGTCTATATAATGGGCATACTCTCAGGGGCGGATCCACAGAGGAGCAAGGGTGGTCAATTGACCCCTGCAACCTCTGAAATCCGCCATTGGAGGAGCAAAACTTGACTCTCGCAAGGTGTTCGACGAAATGCCCCAAAGAACTCGCGCAAGCCTGTTACGCAGCGCGCGCACGCTTCCTGCCTTCGCGCCCGCTGCCTGCTTCCTTCGTGCGTGCTGCCTGCTTCCTTCGTGCGTGCTGCCTGCTTCCTTCGCGCGCGCTACCTGCTTCCTTCGCGTGCGCTGCTTGCTTGCCAAGGCTGTTCGCCCGCGTTGCTTGCTTTGTTTGCCTTCCTTATTTCCATTATATGCGTTTAAGTAAGTACCCCCCATTTGGATTCAAATAAAAATACTAGAAAATCAAATTCCTACCAAATCAAAATACGAAAAATCGGTTTTAGTACAAAATACAATTTAGGCTACTAATGATGGCTCATTAAGTCAATATATACTTCATATAAAAATCTCATAAAACCAAGGTTATTTATTTGATGTGTAAGGAATAAAAACCGCCAAAAATTATCTTGAAAAAATTATTATTCTGAAAAACCATTTTTCATACTTAGCCAATATTTTTATAGAAACAATTTTTCATGTATGATATGAATGCATAAAAGAACATAAGGTCAATCTAGATAAAAACACCCACTACAAGAAAATTGGCTTTAATTGACACTACATAATTGACGTTTCCTTGCAAAGCCGTCAACTATTTCAGTAGCGTTTGACGGTTTTTAAAAATGTCAACTATATACACCTTTTCCTGTCATTTTTAAATATCCGTCAACTATATATCACCCTTCCCTGTCATTTTTTAAAAACGTCAATTGATACCCTTTGTACGTGACGCTTCTAAGAAACCATCAAGGAACTCACCCTTCATAGCTGACGCTTCTAAGAATCAAGAAGGGCCTCAGGCATTCTTTATTTCAGTCCAAAATATCTAAGTGTTGTGTCTCCTTTCATTTCGTTCTTTCACTTGTTAGAATCCGAACTGATCCAACAAACCCTCTTTCACTCGTTCTTTCAAGAGATCCGGCAGAACAGATCCAGCAAACCCTCATCCCAGCTTCATCGACACTCGCAAACTGACGCCGTGAGGTCGACACCACCACCAAAAGACATACAACCTCTTCGACAGAAAAGAAATCAGAGAGACAGAGGCGAAGAGGTAACGGTTATCGTCACAGTCAACGACGACGATGTCCTTGAAAACAGATCTAGAGAGCTGCCAAGAGGGGGAACGCCTAGAACATCAGATCTGCCATCGAACCTCAGGCGACAGATCAGAGAGACAAAGGAGAAGATGAGCTGGTCTTCGATGTCGCAGGCATCATCAGGGTCGTCGTCGTCGGTTTCTGGGTCTCGTTCACATAGTAGAAAACGTCATAAGGAATAATCACAACCAATGTTGGCGACAATCCAGCATACTCATAGTTGGATACACCTAAATCAAGGTAAATATTAGTACGGCCCTACTATGCCAAAGAACTCTTCATATTCGTGTTCTTGCATAGACCAATTTTTGGTTAAATAATTTAGTTCTTTGGAACTCTTCATATTGTCGCTATTTTGGATAGCGTTGGGTCATATTTTTCTTTTTTTCTTTCTGGTATTTTTCATTTTAATTAATTTTTGACGATTTTGTTTCATTTTTTTCGTTAATTTGATTTCCAGGTTCTTCCTGGAAAGGAAAAAATCATGTGTTCTTCGAACGGATTTGGGGTCATTCCTAATGCCTCACAAGAACCAAAGGTATTTATTTATTCTCACAATTTGTTAATAAGCATCAGATCTAGTTCAGTTTTATCTCTTAATTAGTTTATGTTGGCTTTCCTGTTATTGAGGTCTGAAACCCCCAGGGTTTTATATTACTTTGCTTATATTGTCTTGAGATCCTCTGTTCCATTGCATGTGTTTTTTCTCTCATTTGTAGTCTATATTATTTTTGAACCTTGTGTTATATATTAATAATGCAGGAGCCATCTTGGACCTCACAATCTTGTCATCGCAGACATGTCCAGAAGCTGAGACCATTGTGAGGTCTACGTTGGCTCAGATTTACTCCCAACACAAGAATGTCTCTGCTCAACTTCTGCGCATCTTTTTCCATTATTGCTTCATTCAGGTATACCAAGATTCTTCTTTTCTTCATCGTTGAGGTTCTATTCTTTTAAGATTGATTGTACTTTTCTGCATCTGTGTGGGTTTCTCACAAATGGGTTTTGTTTCGATTGCTCTTGGTTTCCTTGCTTTTAGTTTTGCTGAGGTATATGGTTCTTTTGAGTGTTTCTCAATTTGATGTTGTTATTGATTTCTATGAATCTTGAAACTCTGGGTTGTTAAATCTGATGTAAAAGTTCTGGTTTTCTGGTTTGGGTTGTTCTTTTATGGTTTTTAACACTTGAGAATCTGAAAATTCTTATCAGGGAATGTTAAGCTACAATAGGACAGTTTCTGGTTTGGTTTGCCTTTGTATCGCTCACACTAGATGCTGATAAAACCTCATTCCAAGGAAAATTCCATTTAGATTTAGTTAGGATTTTATTACGTTTGATTTTTTATTTTAATAACTCAGGATTTTAGTACTCTAGGTTTTTTCACAGATTTTAGATAATTAACAAGGATGATGAAGTGGGAGTCAGCAAAACAAGTGTTTCCTTACTGTCAATCTTAAAACTTCAGCAAACCAAAAGTAGGTAAACTTTGTTTTCATCCCTTTCAAGCTTGTTCTGGTGCTTTGGATTTTGGATTTCCATATACAAATGAATGAGTTAATTTCTTTACTTTCCTTTTGGTCTTGGCAGTTGTTGTCGTCGAATCATGTGAATTTTAAATCCAATGCTTTTGACTTTGATGATGGTAATAAATTTGCTCATTTTATTGAAATAATCATGAATCATCATTTGCAACAGAGGCCAGACTACAAATGTTGGTACTAATATATATGCTTGTTTTTGTAATTGTGGGGCTAATCCTGATGGAAATCAATTTGCTAGCTGTATTTTGACTTGTTCAACTTTGTTTGATAAGGTTGTATTTTGAGTTTCAAATACCTACCGTATTTTGTGCAATATAAATATCCAGCTCCATCACTATGATGGTGTGTTATTTTCATAAAAAAATATTTCACTTTCCATGCTAATATAATGCATTTATTTTAGTACTTGTCTTTCTAGTTTTGTAATCTAGTTTGCTCTCTCTATTTTCAATTCCTATTATCAATATCAGATTATTGAATTGTCTTCTAAATTCCCAATTAATGCTACGAGATGCAAATTTCGTTTAGAGCTCATGGTTCTTTTTAAAGTAGAATAAACGTTGGTTGGAAACTTATTTTGGTAATCTGTTCTGCGGTATTCTTGTCCGACAACGTATGATTTGGAGGGTGGTCCAGTCGTAAATCTTTGCATCATGAGGATATAGTTTAGTGGACAAAAAAATTAAGGCCATGAGCTGAAGCTTTGTTTTTGAATTGAGTCCTACTTGCTTACTAGATGTAGAGAACTTCGTTCATAGAATGGAATTTGTATTGTAATTTCAAATATTAGTTTAGCATAGATAGTTGGACAGCTTGTAATATTCATTGTATTTCAATGTACAATTTCCTATTTGTTTTATATATATTGCTTTATCTAATAGTTTTTTTTTTTTTAATATTACCATTTGTTTCTTGACGGCTAAAAGACGTCAAGTAAGCTTAATTTGATGTTTAAAAGACGTCAAAGAAAGTGTTAGTTGGCGGCTAATAGCCGTCAAGAATAAATGTTTATTACTTGACGGTTAAAACGCTGGCGTCAAAGTAAGCTTAACTTGACGCGTTTAAAGCGGCGTCAAGAAAGCATTAGTTGACGGCTAATAGCCGTCAGAACAAATGTTACTTGGATTTAAAAAGTGTCAATAAAGGGGGGGTACCTTTATTGATACCCACACTCTTGACGGGTTTTGAGCCGTCAAGTAACGTGTTAGGTGACACGTTTTAGCCGTCAACTAAGGCCAATTTTCTTGTAGTGACCTCTACATTCCATCAACAAAGATTTTTACAAGAATAACGTAACTCTTTATGTATTGATGGTAAATTTGATTAATTTTTGTTTGCTTGCTTTAATTAGATTGTATCTTGGTAAATTTGATAGTATCTTGCTTTAATTAGATTGTATATTGTAAAATGCTAAGTTACAAGAATAACATAACTCTTACAAGAATGCTAGAATGGTGAAATCACATGAAGTTCAAACGCTAAGAGCTCAGTTTGTGGCACGACAGAATTTGGTCCAAGAATGCTAGAGGGTCATAAAAAGACTAAGGAAAGAGAAGGCAAGAGCGTTTGAGGAGATGCACATCCAGCTTGAAGCGGTGCAAGAGGAGAACAAACAACTATCGAAGATGGTAACTATGCACCCTAGAGACATACGCGAGCAATTGGAGGCTTTGGACAGACCGGGGTAAACGCAAGCGAGGAGATCCGAAGACAAGTCTAGCTAAGGCTAAGAAAGTGTTCTTTGGGAGCTCAAGTGATGAGCCCCAAGAAATTTTTTTAACCGTTTATACGTTGACCCTCGGAATGACAATTACTGGATCCGCCACTGCATACTCTACACTTTCGCCTTGGGCCTCGGATCACTCATGATTGACTCTGTCTGGAAGGCCATTTGAAAATTGAAGGTGGTTTCAAAAATCTAACTTTTCTTGTGGTGTGCCCTCTCTGATGCTCTCCCCATCCTTCACAAGTTGTTTCGTTGGGGCATAAAGGATAATGCCATATGTGCGTTCTGCTATGGCACGGATGAATCAACCGAACATGCGATTCTTCTATGCCCTTGGGTCACCTATGTTTTTGCTGAATGTTTGCCCTTCTAGCTTGTTGTGATGCTTTTGTGCTATTTCTGAAGATTCGACGGTTGTTGAAGTTTGAAGAACGTAGGTTGTTTGTGTAGTGAGCCGGCGTTTACGGATATTTTTGGAGTTGAGGGGCCGGGGAGAGAAAATCAGACATTGTTGAGGGTTGGGGATGCTTTGGGTCATGTGCCGAAGGAGGTTTAGGATTTGTTGGGTTGTGTGCTAAAGGCAGTGACAAACTTGTAATAGAGTCTGGGTCTTTTAATGAAACTTGGGCTGAGCTTCAATTTGGATTTTTGTTGTGAAAAGAAAAGGCAGTAGCAAAGTTGTAATTTAGTTTGGGATTTCAATGAAACTTCGGTTGGGATTAGTTGGTGGCAATGTTGTAATTTATAGGTGTTTTGAGTGTTGTTTTGTTTTTGAAAACAGGCTTTGGATTTTTTCATTGAATTTCTATAGGGTGGGTTTTGTACAATATAATACACAAGCTATACTGGTCTTATACAAATACAAATATGAGACTTAATGTATGCGAGTCAAATTAAACAAAATAATAAAATATTTTGATTGGACATGATGTTGAGCTCAATTGCAACCTTAGTCAAATTACTTGTAGGATGACTAAGAATGCCTAGAGTGGGGTGAATATTGCAATTTAAAATTACATGAAATCAAGTTCCTCATATCGATCAAGTCATACTTTGAAAATCCAGTATTGAATGTGTTGCGCCAAAACTTCCAGTAAAAGATATTCACACACTAATTCCCGATCTATGCTAGAGTCTAGGAAATGCCAATACAATTTTCATACTAACACTTGAGGAAAGTCAACATTTTATGTCACGAATACTCTCTCATTAGTAACAAAGATCAAATGTTGGGTTGGTTAGCAGGTGATAGATAAATGCAGAAGACAGAAGATACCAGCTGTGTACATTCATACACATGCCCTATCCTTGGGTAGCAATGGACCTTTGTTTTTTTTTTCCAGGTCTGTCCTATTTTCAATGTCAGACTCTATCTACAGTAGTCTAGTCTTGTTCATAGGAAAACCAAACTTCATTGAATAAAAAATACTTATGACAAAATGAAAATTGTTAAACAAAACATATATATGAGAATATGGACGTACCACATTGTTCTATCTACTATCTACCTATAGTTGTTAGGAACTATAAGAGAAATTACAGTCTATAGTGGAGAATACTACTTAAGACAGCTTTGATGAGTCCCCAAATAAGAGCTCCTTTAGGTGAAATTGAGAAATTAAAAATGGTTAGGTTGCCGTGGACCGGAGGCTAAAAGACCTAAGAAGTTTTAATATAGACCCATTCCATGCTAAAAATGTTTTTAAAAAAAAAACATTAATTGAGGCCTAAAAGTAGGTAAACTTTCCTTCTATAAGTACTCTGAATCCAAAAGTCTCTACTGACATTTTCCCTCTAGCTTTACACAATGGAGTTGGAGAGCATACTAGGATATCTGCAAAACAAGACCATCTTAGTAACTGGAGCCACTGGCTTCCTTGGAATGGGTACCATTTCATCTCTCTCTCTCTCTCTCTCTCTCTCTCTCTCTCATAGTAACTTAATTTACAAATGCATGCAGTATTTGTGGAGAAAATACTAAGGGTTCAACCAGATGTGAAAAGGCTTTATCTTCTGTTAAGAGCTTCGGATATCAAGTCAGCCACAGATCGCATGCATGATCAGGTTTATATATAAATACGTATATAACAATGACCAAGTAATTTTATTTTATCCTATAATGATTTTCATGTATATAAATTCAGATAATAGGGAAGGAGTTGTTCAGGGTTCTCAAAGACAAATGGGGCACAGATTTTGATTCTTTCATAGCAGAAAAAGTTGTGGCTGTTCCAGGAGACATAACTTTTGATGACCTGGGAGTGAAAGAGCTCAAGTTGAGAGAAGAAATGTACAATGGAATTGAAATCATACTTAATTCTGCCGGAACCACCAATTTTGATGAAAGGTAATTTTATATATGCATGTAAGTACATAAATAAATAAATAAAAATGTAGTTACAATTTACATGTATATAATAATATTTGGTTTACAGATATGATATTGCATTGAGCGTCAATACATTTGGAGTCCAGCACGTACTGAGCTTTGCAAAGAAATGTCTCAAACTAGAGATGCTGCTCCACGTGTCAACTGGTTAGTGTTTGTTTTTCTTCTCTTGGTTCGAATTAAGAATCTTTTCAAATGATCTAAAATTGGAAAGTGCTAGGCTTACCACATTATCTTTACATGCATTTGATATCAGGAATGGACCACACGCGTATGTTGCTTTCCCATGGCCTTTCCATTTTCTAAACTTTAAATGTCGAGTTTCATAATAATTTATCATCTCAATTTTTTTCCCGATCTCCATTTCCTTTGATTTGCTTCACTGATATGTTGAATGTTTTTCAGCTTATGTATGTGGTGAAAGGGCAGGACTTATACTAGAGGACTCATCTTGCATGGATGAGATGGAAAAGGAGATCACTAAATTTGATTTCAAAGTGCAAGAGAAGAATTTGGTGGAAGAGAAACTGAATGAACTAAAAGCACAGGATGCGACCGAAGAAGTTATTACCACCACAATGAAGGATATTGGCATTGAAAGGTTTTTTTTAGCATTGATCTAACTGCACAAAGACAATTCTAAGCCACAAATTTTGATTAAAATCAAGAGAAAGAAAGATAATAGTGTTCATAGAAATATGGCAATTTAAACACTGAATTTTTATAGCAACAAATTTTTGTCTCATTTATCCTTTCATTTAATGATAGGGCTAAATTGTATGGATGGCCAAACACCTACGTATTTACAAAGACGATGGGAGAAATATTTCTAGGCCAATCAAAAGATCATTTACCCATTGTCATTATACGTCCGAGCGTGATCACCAGTAGTTACAAAGAGCCATTTCCAGGTTGGGTTCAAGGTTTCAGGTATGAAGCTCGCAAACATTTCTTTAGGAAATATAACTCAACTCCAACCTTTTCTGCTCGTGTAAAATTTAGTGCCATATGCGTTGAATCTTGGTTGTTACAGAACTATTGACAGCGTAATTGCTGGTTATTGTAAGGGAAAACTGACATGTCTACTCGTGGACCCTATGTCAGTACTTGATATGGTATATTACATAGCAACGATTTTAACTATCCTTTGTTGGGTGGGCCAAAAATGCTTATCTAGTTAAATTGTGAACTAATACATAGCAATTCAATTTTTGAAATTATGCAGATTCCTGTTGACATGGTGGTACATTCAATGATTGTAGCAATGGTGGCTAATGCAAATAAATCTTCTAGCATCATTTACCATGTGGGAAGCTCTTTGAGTAATCCTATAAATTTCCTTAATATTCACAGTTTTGTCTTCCGATACTGCACCGAAAAACCCTGGATTGGGAAGGATGGAAAGCGTGCCAAGGTTGGCAAGCTTAAATTCTTCAAGACTATGGCTACTTTTCGCATGTACATGAAAATTCGCTTCCTACTACCTTTAGAGGTTTGTTATTTCACCGTTAATAGTAATGTTATGCAGTAATTACATATTATATTTATATATTTATATGCATAATATTGCCTTTAATTCTTCTTTGAAGGGTTTAAAGTTCATGAACAAAGCATTTGGCGGATATTTCCAAGATCAGTATGTTAACTATAATCAGAAACTCAAATTGGTGATGCGCTTGGTAGAGCTATACGAACCTTATATGCTATTCAAGGGCATGTACGTGTATGCTAGCTCCAATTTGGTTATTAATTAAACATGTGTTTTTATCTTGAATTAGTTAATTTGATTTAAATGCAGCTTTGATGACAACAATGCTGAGGAATTAGGAAGGATAACAAGGGAGCGGTTCGTTGATGCGGAAGCTTTCAATTTTGATGCAAGATGCATTGATTGGGAAGACTACATTATGGAAACTCACATTCCTGGTCTCCAAAAATATGTTATGATGAAACGATAATCGAGAGGTGCATACATTGTCCGTCAGAAAATACATAAATACATTGATTGGTCGATATATTTTGTATCATTGACGGTATATTCACTACTAGAAAAGCTCCAAATAAGCCACGGATATACCGTGGCCAAAATCTTATATTGATACAACTATACATATACTCATTTCTATATTGTAGGTATATTTTAATGTACCTATATATATATTTGTAATGTACCCATTCCAAGGATATCTAATTTTATTTTGGAAGTACTTAATGTATTCAAAATAATGCACATTCATGAATCTCAATACGTAACAATCTCCTTCATAAGATTTAATAACAACGTTGGGAAACTCACTATCCAAATCAATCTCCTTGATTAGAGTGATTTTTCCACAATTAAGACAACTAACATATTTTTTAGGTAAAAAGTCACTTTTGATCCATGTGGTTTATCATTTTTACCATTATTCTCCATTTGGATGAGGGAAAATAACTCGTAATTTAGCTAAAAGACGGAAATTTAAAAGGAGAAATTGACAATTCTATTGTTTGGTAACTTAAGCTCGGAATTTATTAAATGATGCGCAGAAAAAATTGTGGAAATTGGGGCATCAAATTCTCGAGTTTAATTTCCACCAAAATAGGTGCCATTTCACAATTTCCATAGTGCCATTTACAAAATTCAACATACTTATCCAAACACTGAAATCTTCAATTGCCAAAAATTGAAATGATGGAAATCTAAATTACGTCAGTTTAGAATTCTATGTAATTTTCAATTCCTTCATCCAAATGGAGGGTTAAGGTCCCTTGGTTTCAATTTGATCACTTTTGTCCTTGTGGTTTCAATTTAAAGCAATTCAAGGACAATCCTCAAGTTATGTCAATTTTTTTTGCTTTCGTTACTTGTGGAGGGGCAATTCAGTTCCTCTCTCTCCAACAAGCCACTGCCCAACATCATGTAAAGACATGTTTTCAAAATAATAATAAATAAAAAAATTCAGATGTTTTATAAATACATAAATAAATATTTTGGTCCTTTAAGTTCAGCCCAAGTCTTTGGGTTTTAGCAAACCCATTTATTTGCTTTTAAGCCCAATACAATGAGCCTAATGTTTTGTCTTATATGTAACTTGAGATACAGCAGTTTTTTCTCAAAAAAATATTGCAGCCAAATATTTCATTCTTCCTATTGTCTTCTTCAGTCTCTCTTATTTTGTTTCTTTAAAAAAATATCTTCATGCCTTGTAGGCACTCTAGGGTGCTTATTAGTGAAGGCTATACAAGCTGGTGGTGGCAAGATTTAAGGAGGAGGTGGAAGGGCTAGGTAAGAGGTGGAGAGTCTATAGGAGGAGGTGGTTGTTGATGATTACATTACATTGCTCTGTAAGCAATCTATATGGTTGACTAATCCCAGCTAGAGTGCTGAGTAATCCCAGCTATAAAGAGGAAGTGGAAAAGCTAGTAATATGTTTTAATCATGACTTTTTCACCTATAAATAGTTGAAGTTAGAGAAGGATTGTTCATATCAGTTTTTAGCTCACTTTACTAGTAGAAAGAAAGAGAGGGCGAGGAAGAATTCTGAAAGAGAAAAAGAAGAAAGAAGGAAGTTCTGAGCTTTGGAAAAGGAAGGCTTTGTTAGAAATTAGGAAAGTTATTTAATTATTATTTAGTTTCCTTTTATTTGTTGATTGTAATTGATTTGGGGCAATCTCCAAGTAACCTAGTTTTCCTAGTTAAGCTTGTAATCTCTCTATAAATACTTAGTATTTTGGCTCTATCAATAACAACCGAGAATTATTCTTTTCAACATAATCTCCAATTTCTACATGGTATCAGAGCGGGTTGATTGACAGGGCCTGAATTGGGCCTCTACCTTTACCCAATATATGGTGTTCACATGTTGGGCTTGAATGTTTACCTCTACTCCTTACCCAATACGTGGTGCTCACGTGTTGGGCTTGAATGACTGACTCCAATGTAGACTTGGCTCCACGTGTGGCCCACTATATGGTGGTCCCACGTGAGGGGGCATGTTGAAGAATATGAGTCCCACATCGGAAACTTGACTAAATAAAATACAAAATATAATGAATGGTTCTACAACTAATAAAACCGAGGCCTTTTGTGATAAAACCCCACATCTACTGGGCTTTGTAGGTGATTAAGTTGGGGACAATATCAGTGTTGTTAGTAATGGGTTGCTGGCTCGTTTCTCTGAAATTTAACATGGTATTAGAGCGGGTTGATTGACTGGACCTGAATTGGGCCTTTACCCTTACCCAGTATGTGGTGTTCACGTGTTGGGCTTAAATGATTGACTTCGATGTAGACTTTGTCGGTGTTGTTATTTAATTGTTATTTAGTTTCCTATTATCTTCACGACCCAAGGTTTCACAACCCTAGTTGCCAATCTTTTAGATCATCCATCAAATTGAGAGTCATTGACGCTTTTCATCCCTCACCCATAATGGATATTCATCTTGTATAGTCTTCTTGATTCTCCTTTAGCCACAGTCGCATCTTATATATTTAAAAAAATATAAAATAAAATATCTGAGAGTTCTTTATCGCCGCCACCAACATCTCTCTCTACAGCCGCAACATCCGCTGGCAACATTAGCATCTTGGCTCCACATCTACCATCCATGGATCACATCGATCCATGCTATCTACACCCCTCGGATTATCCGAGAATTGTTTTCATGTCTCAACTACTTGATGGAGACAACTGCAAACCATGGTGTTTCCCTTCCTTGGCAATGACTGTTTCTTTCCTCCTTGAGCCTCATCAACGCTCACCGAGCCGTCTTCTTTCCTCCGTGACCCTCGTCAATGCTCACCGAGCCATCATGTCTTTGGACAACCCACATGCCCTCCGCTTGTAGCAACTAGAGCACACCTTCGACAAACACAGAAGACTCTGCACCAACACCACAACAATTTCACCAACCAATGTGTTCATTGATACCCAGCCTCTGCCAAAAAATGATCGATCGCCCATCTCCAAGCCATCGATTGTTTCCTTCCCGAGAACACCCGCTCTGCTTTGCACAGTTGCTGGCCCTTCTTTTCTCTGTGTGTTGCGAAGCACTTTTTTCTTCATCTTTTTATTTCTCTTTGTTTTGGTGATATTGCTACTCAAGCTAGTGGGCCCATAGGGTTTATTCCCTTCCTCCAAGCTCTCGCCCACATGAACTCTCTTTCTTCCACTTGTTTTCTTTTTTAACTTTTGCAATCTGCTACTTCTTCTCCGCTATTACAACATGTGTTTTTATTATTATTTCAACATTGTGTTTCTCTTTTTGAGGCTTCACACCAACATTCAATTCTTCTTCTCTTTTTGGTCAATCTTTTTTCTAATGGGTGCCTAACCTTTTTCGGTGGTACGTAATTTTTTTTTTCACTTTCACTTTTATGCCACCATCATGGCTTTCTTTTTCTTCATTTTATGGCTTTTTATATATATATATTTTTAATCTCTCTTTCATCATTATTTTTCATTCTCTCTTCTCTTCTTCCAAATCTCGACCCTCTACGAGCCTCGAATTTGAGGGGGAGATAGCTGCACACCATGAGCAATAGCTTCAGCTCACCTGCACCAGCAGCATCAACATTCAGCCTCAAGAAAAGGCATCATCAACAACATTTGTTGCACATCAGCAACATCACCATCGTTGCACTTCAGCAACATCAATAACAACCTTCATACATGCAACATACATTGAACATCAGCACAGCTTCATTTCGGTATTACTCCCTCCAAATCACGACTATTATACATCGTCAGATTTGAGGGGGAGTGACAAACTCCATTTACAACAGCACATCGATGCCTCATTTACAGCAACACACTGCTGCCCCCTTTACAACAGTGACACCACTGCCTCATCATCAGCAACCTTTGGGAGTAATGCCTTTCACAATCTCTTGCGCAAGTTGGGTGTTCTTCACATCCACCCTCCAACTTGAGGGGGAGTGTTAGAAATTAGGAAAGTTATTTAATTGTTATTTAGTTTCCTTTTATTTGTTGATTGTAATTGATTTGGGGCAGTCTCCTAGTAACCTAGTTTTCCTAGTTAAGCTTGTAATCTCTCTATAAATACTTAGCCTTTTGGCTCTATCCATAACAACCGAGAATTATTCTTTTCAACACAATCTCCAATTTCTACAGGCTTTAGGGTAAGAGTTTTTATAGTTTTGGGTGTCTTTAGTAAATTCTTTAGTTTTCAATTGGAAGTTTTATGCTTTTATAATGTTTTAATCTGGAAATAAAACATTCTCTTATCATTTTTGTGTTTTCATGATTTCATTTGAATCTTTGTTTTCAAAGAAAATCAACAAAATTTCAGTTACAAAATATTGTAGAATCTTAGTACAAATTTCGGATTTTTAACCTCTCTTTTGACTCAATTTTCTTTCATTACAAAGTTTCTTTGGAAAATGAATTTCATAACATTGAAGAAAGTTTCATAAGCTTCAAATAAAGTATTTATACGAAAAATTTCATGGATTTGATGGGTTAAAAGTTATGTATGAACTTGGTCTGTTAAAACTTGAGCAAAATTCTGGGCAGATTTTCTCTGCTCGTATATGTTATTTTAATTCGCTGTATCTTTCATCCGGAGCTCGGGTTTCAATAACTTTTATATGGTTGAAAAGCTGATTCTTCAAACTTTAAAATGACTATTCATTTGTAAATTTTCGTTGAGATTTGATAAGCCATAATGATGTTCAAAGTGGTCCGTTTAAACTATTTAAAAAAACAGTTTTTATATAAAATAGTGAGGAGTCATCTTTTATTTCAATATTCTAAATATTTTCTTTTGTGTTTTTACACTTAGACTCGACTCAAGGACTTTGTTAGAGCCTGACAAAACTTATGGAAAGAGTTAACTAGCTTGGAAGAAAGGTAGGGGAATTTTGGGGATTAATTACATAGAATTATATTTAAATTGAATATTCTTGCACTACTACAAAAATCGCAATAGACGACGGTAATTTACCGTCGTAAATTTACTTTTTCAATCGTCGAGGAATCGACCGACATCTTTTACGCATAAAACCACGACGGTAAAATCCCGTCGTCTATTATATATAAAGACGATGCTTTTACTCAAAACTGTCGTCTATTAATCTAAAGACGACGGGTTTTATGAAATCAATGACGTCTCTTATATGTAAAGACGACAGTTTGTAAGAACTGCCGTCTATTATGAAATAACAGTCGTCTATTATTATGAAATATGTCGCCTATTATGAAATAACAGTCGTCTATTATTATGAAATATATGTCGTCTATTATGAAATAACAAATGCCTATTATTGTGAAATATGTCCTCTATTATGAAATAACAAATGCCTATTATTGTAAAGACGACGGTTTTTATAAAAACAATGTCGTCTATTATATGTAAAGAAGACGGTTTTGTGATAGAATTGTCGTCTATTAATATAAAGACGACGGTTTTTTTGAAAGAACTGTCGTTTATTATATCCAAAGATGTAGTAATTTTACATTTTATCTTTTTTTTTTTGCTTCCAATGGTTCTCTACAACGATTGTTTTCTTGCTAAAAAAACAACCATAATGCTTTGTGAACAATAAATATACTCAAGAATAATTTGTTTCATAAAACTTGAAGATTCAATAATAATTACATACAAAATATTTACCAATCATCATTCCTATATATCCATACAAAATATCATATCCATAATACTAAACTATAATTCGATCTGAATTTCATCAATTTGTTCTTGTGTGTATGAGTTATCGTTGCCTTCTTGCACTGCAAAACCAAGATAAAAAAAGAAGCAAGTTATAGTTAGAGATACATTTATAAACCTTTTGCAACTATAACAGGATTTAATAAAAAGAAACAAGAAACAAAAGCCGTAAGAGGGGAGCATAACTTATTTGGATTTCCTCGACTTGGATATAAACGACGGAAAGTAAAATTAAACCGTCGTATAAATTATAATATAAGCGACGGTTTTTAAATAATAGGGACGTTATAAATATATACTACGCCGATTAGTTACAAAACCGACGTCTTAAATAAAAATAACTACAGAGAAATAGAAATTTGTGTTAAACAAGAAACTAAATATGCAATCTTTGGGAACTCGGTTGTTGTTTTACACCAAACCGAAGTTCTTAGATTGGTTTGGTGTAAAAACACAACTGAGTTCCAAAGAGAGACATCTTGCATGACTGAAACCATTCAGAGATGTGAGAATTGAGACTGAACGTTTGGAATAAAAACTCCAATTTAAAGGAAATATTTAGAATTGGAAAACTAAAAGTGACTTTATTAAGACTTGGAAACCGAAAAGGGCCTTTATTTCGACTTGGAAACCTAAAAGCCGCCGTTTCAGTGTCCAATTTCGCAGATAAAGCGTGACGTTTCAGTTCGGAAAGTTTCGAATTTGAAACATACAACGACGGTATTTATGTTTTCTGTCGTCGTTGTACTGACGTTTATTTCGACTTTTGTTGTCGCGCTTGTTTTAAATAACAACGACTGTATTATTAATATAAACAACGTGAAAATGATTTACAACGGCGATATAATTTATAGAACTGTCGTATAATCTGAAAAACCACGTCGTTATATTATATTATGACGAAGTGGTAACTATTTACCACCACCTTTTATTTATAAGTACTGTCGTAATCTAATGTATAATACGGCGTAAAATAATAAAAGAGAGACGTGGTTAATTAACTTTACATGTCGTAATCTAATGTAAATTAGGGTCGTATTAAATAGTACTTGATACGTCTCTAATAATACAATTACCGTCGTGTTCATTGGATGTTCAAAACGGCGGTATTATATGTAAAACGTCGTCTATAATTACTACGTCGGTATATTTACACATACCGTCGTTGTTTATTTGTTGTCGAAATGACATGTTTAATAAGACGACGCTTTTAAAGTTTTATGCGTCGTGTTTTAAAAATGCCCAAATGAATTTCCAATTTTTAGGTGTTTTAGTTTCTGATCCACGTCGGTTTTTATATTACCGTCGTCGTTTAAAATTTAACGACGGTATTTATTTTGTCCGTCGTCGTTTTACCGACGTCTATTTCGATTTTTGTAGTAGTGTTGTTTATGTTCTTATTGTTGAAGCTTTGTTAATTCTTTTACATTTGTTTTTAATTATGAATTTGGGTTATGAATATTACTATTACATAATGCTTTCCATTATCATGACTTGCTTATCATTGGTTGTTGGAGTAAAAGAGTTCATTACACTTGGGTTATATGAGAAAGGAAAATAGCTTTTGTGTAGTTGAGTCTAACCATTGTAGGGACCAAGTTCAGGTGAGCCCGTGTGCATAATAGAATAAGATATTGGCGGTATAATTCACGATTGGGTGATTTGGGCTTGGAGATCAATGATTTGACAAGACGACTAGCAAAAGGGGAATATGAAATTGGGAATGTTACAGATGTTAGCTTATGTAATAGGGCATTCGGAATCACAGGGGTAAAATGCATGGTATGGTATGATAAGCTAAAGGAGGCCACTGACGCTAATAGAGGAAAGTGACTAATTATAGGGATCTTGATTATGTAATTACTTGTAATTGATTGTAAAGTTATATACTTACCTTATGTATCCAGCAGCTAACGTAAATCCACTGCTCCTTGTAAACTAGATATACTGCAATATAAGCTTGTTGGCTGTGTGTGCAGCAACCTTTCATCCCTTGCTTCAGATTCCTTTCATGGTGTACAAAGCCTACGTCTAAACGAAATTTTTTTTCTTTCTTCCGATCCTATGGCTAATTCTTCTTCTTCCTCCCCTGCCTTATATGCTTCGACTATCTCTTCCGTTCTCTCTATCAAATTGGAACGAAACAACTACCCTTTGTGGTTGGCACAAATGGTTCCTCTCTTGCGCAGCCGCAACCTCTTCAAGTTTGTTGACGGAACCTCCCCCCTCCCTTTGGAATTCCTTCTTGATGAGTCGGACATGGACTCCAGCGCCGACAAGAATGATTAGATTTCCAACCCAGATTATGAGCTTTGGGGACAACAAGATCAACAGGTTTTCTCTTGGATCAACGGCTCTCTCTCCCCCACGACTATTTCTCATGTGGTACTCATCACCTCTGCTTGTCAGACATGGGTCGAGCGTGAGCTTCCTTTTGCCTCCCTTTTTGAGTCTTGCCTCTTCGAGTTGCGCCAAGAATTGATGTAGACAGCGCATTGTTACTTGTCTATCACTGATTGGCTAGATAAGTTGAACTCCATTATTCAGAACCTTGCACTTGCCGGTGATCCCGTATCAGATAAGGAATTGATTAATCACATCCTTCCAACAGCTAGTCCTATGTATGAGACCACAGTTACTGGCGCACTTTCTCGTTAACACCGGATTGATTATTTTGGTATTGAAGTCTTGCTTTTCGGTGCTGAACGCAGACTGCAAACGTCGCAGCTTCCTCTTGATATTAGTGCAACGATTTTGGTTGCTTCTCATGGTAGACGTGGTTTGAATGGTGGCGGTGGCAGTAGAACGTTTTCTAGGGAATCTTCCAGTGGTGGCGACAACCGTAATTCCAGGCAGCCGCGATCTGGTGGGTCTAACTGCAGTGGCGGTGGTTTCAATCGTACTAGCAGCGGTGGTGGTTTCAACAACAGTTCTTCTTCCTCTTTTCAGTTTGGTGGCGCTAACATTCTTAGAGCCTTTCCCTGCTACTGATACTCGTTTGAAGTTACAGTGTTTTTAGTGTCATGGATTTGGGCATAAAGCTGTTAATTGTCCCACTCGGGTTCCCATACCCTCTTTTGACAATCGTGGGCCTCTAGCCCAATTGACTGCCTACACCACTTTTGGGCCTCGCTGACAGACTAACTCATCTACAATGCAACCTAATTTGGGCGAGCTTACCAATCATCGTGATTATCATGGAGGAGAACATGTTAACGGAGTTCTTTGAGGAACAGGTTTGGAAATAGCCAAAGTGGGCACTTCTTTTGTTCAAACACCTGATTCTACCTATACCTTACCTAACACTCTTTTTTGTCCTCATGCCTCTTCTAATATGTTGTCTATTAATCAATTTTGTGTTTATCATAATTGTTATTTGACTCTTTATCCCAAATGATTTCGTGTGCAGGATTTGGACACCAGAAGGATCCTTTTCCAGGAGCCGAGTAAGAATGGCCTCTATCCGTTCCCCATTAGTTCATCAACCCACAACTCTAGTGCTCTGGTTGTCTTGCTTGGTGTTCATGTCAACGGTGCTCTTTGGCACTCCCGACTTGGTCATTTCTCGTCGTTTATTCTTCAGCATTTGGTGTCACAAAATAAATTGCAACTCAATGGCAAAGTTAGTTCTTCATTGTGTCATTCATGTCCTTTAGGAAAGATTCATAAATTGCCATTTGAATTGTCTTCTTCAGAGACTTATGGTCCTTTGGACCTTATACACTCTGATGTTTGGATGTCTCCACTTTTATCTATTTCTAGTTTTTGTTATTTTGTGATTTTTGTGGATGATTTTTTGCGTTATACTTGGATTTTTCCTCTTAAATTGAAATTTGGTGTCTTTTCTATTTTTGTTCAGTTTAAGCAACTTGTTGAGAATATGTTCACTACTAAGTATAAATTATTTCAAACTGATGGTGGGGGTGAATATATTAATAAGCAATTGCAGACTTTTTTGCCTCAACATGGCATTTTTCATCGCTTTTCGTGCCCTCATCATCCTGAACAAAATGGGCTGTCGAATGAAGACATAGACACATTGTTGAAATTGGGCTCATTATGTTAGCCAATGCTTCCATGCCTCTTTCCTATTGGGCTCATGCTTTTCACACTGCTGTTTATCTTATTAATAGATTGACTTCCCGTATTTTGGGCTTGGTTTCTCCTTATCAGCGTTTATTTCGTCGTGAACCTGATTATGAATTTTTTAAAACGTTTGGTTGTGTTTGTTTTCCTTATATTCGACCATACAATCAAAATAAACTTCAACTTAGGTCCACTTGTGTTTTCCTTGGTTATGCTTTGAATCAACATGGTTATCAGTGTTTAGATTTGTCCACTAGTCGTATGTTTTTATCCATGCATATTGTGTTTGATGAACTATCCTTCCCCTTTAAAGATGATTTTACTTTTTGCAAAGGATCCCCTGGTCTCCATGTCCTCGATTCCCCTTTATATTGATGATCCCCCTCTCTCCACCCACTCTATATCTCAACCCGGCCAGCCCTCTCCTAGTTCATCTTACACGGCTTCTTCCTTTCTTTTTGCCCCAAAATAAGCATGCCATTCATCTCCCTTGCCCCAGCTCAGCTACCTTCCCATTCCCCTCTTTCTTCCACCTCTCCTACCCCGATACTTACATATACTCATAATCATGCCCTTGCTATTTGTACATTCCCCTCTCCCTCTGCCACCCCACCTAGTTCTCCTTCCTATCCGGCTACGGATTCCATATCTTCCTCTAATACGCCACCTCGTACTTCTTCTCCTCCAACTTTAGTAATTGCCCCTCTTCCCCGTATGGTAACTCGAGCCATGGATGGCATCCGGAAACCCAATCCCAAGTATATATGCACTTGTTTCTGATGCTACTAACTTGTCTGTTGAGCCTTCTTGTTATTGTTTGTCATAGAAGTTTCCTGAGTGGCGTTAATCCATGGCTGAGGCCTTTACTGCCTTGCAACGCACTGGGACTTGGACCTTGGTCCCCTATCACTCTCAAATGAATGTTCTTCCCAAGAAAATGGGTTTTCCTCATCAAATGAAGGTCATATGGTACTATTGAGCACTATAAAGCTTGCATTGTTGCTAATGGATTTCACCAATAGGAAGGTATTGATTATGGTGAGACATTCAGTCCTATGGTCAATCACTCTACCATCCGTCTTGTTATTTCTTTGGTCGTTCATTTTCATTGGTCTATTCGTCAGCTGGATGTTCAAAATGCTTTTATGCAAGTTTCTTTGACAGAGTAGGTGTATATGCGTCAGCCTTCTGGTTTTATTGATCCTCAAAAACCTAATTATGTTTGCCACCTTAACAAATTCTTATATGGCCTTAAACATGGTCCACGTACTTGGTTTCAATGTTTTTCTTCTCATTTGTTGACGTTGGGTTTTGTTGCCTCCAAAGTTGATTCTTCTCTCTTTATATTTACTAATTCATCAATTTTCATTTATATGTTGATTTATGTTGATGACATTATCGTTACTAGCAATAATGATGCTAGTATTGCCTCCTTCATTGTTAGTTTGGGTAGGTTGTTCTCTATGAAGGACTTGGGTCCCGTCCACTATTTTCTGGGCATGGAGGTGACTCGTACTTCTACTGGTCTTCATTTGTCTCAGTCTACATATATTTTGGATTTACTCAAGAAGATTAATATGGTTGATTGCAAGCCTGTGTCTACACCTGCTCTCTCTGGTCAACGTCTTAGCCTTTTGGACGGTGAACCTTTCACGGATGTCTCTAAGTACCGCAGTATTCTTGGGGCCCTTCAGTACCTCACCTTGACATGCCCGGATATTGCTTTTGCTGTTAACCAGATCTGTCAATTTATGCATAGTCCTACCACTCTTCATTGGATTGCTGTTAAGCGAATCCGCCGTTATTTAAAGTTCACTTACGCCCATGGCCTCGTCTACCAGCTGAGTACTTTGACTTTGACCTCCTTTTATGATCTTGATTATCGTAAATCCACTGGTGGGTATTGCATTTATTTGGGTTCAAATTTGGTTTCTTGGAGCTCCAAGAAACAGCGTGGTGTTTCTCGCTCAAGTACTGAGGCTGAATACCGTCAACTTGCATACACAGCTGCTGCTTTATCCTGGTTTCTTTCTTTGTTTGCTGACCTGCGTCAACCTTTGTCTCCTCCTTAGCTTTGGTGTGATAATATTAGCTCCATTTCTCTTGCTTCTAATCCCGTTTTCGATGCTTAGCCTCGCCATGTTGAGGTGGACTATCATTATGTTCGTGAACAGGTTGTTGCTCAAGCTTTACATGTTGGTTTTGTGGCCTCTCATGATGGGATAAGCTAAAGGAGGCCATTGACGAAGATACAGGAAAGTGACTAATTATAGGGATCTTGATTATGTAATTGCTTTTAATTGATTGTAAAGTTATACGCTTACCTTATGTATCTAGCAGCTAGGGTAAATCCACTGCTCCTTGTAAACTATATATACTGCAATATAAGCTTGCTAGCTGTGTGTGTAGCAGCCTTTCATCCCTTTAGATTCCTTTCATGGGACATGTAGATTTGCTTGCCCTATTATATAAATTAACGGGTTGGGTAGAATTGATGTCCATTCATGCTTGTAGTGCTCACCCCTTATTAAATCTGTTGCAAGTTTTGAATCTGAGGTTTAATTTGTGACCTAGAGACAAGAAGAACGAGTTGTAGATAGTTTTGAACGCTTGTTGTAAAAAAATAAATTAAGAGATTGTTTCTTTAATGTTATCTTGCTTGTAAAATCACAATGTAAATTACTTTGGTTTAAATAAAGGTTTTTGTTTAGTTTTCATGTTTCTTGTTATTTAAATTTTTAGTTTTAGTTTTTTCTTTTACCTCACACTTCCATAAGAAGGAAAATAAAATAAAATTTGGGGTGTGACACATCACCCACCCAGAAACCAACCCTTACCACCCTCCCACCATAAAACTTCTAAAGACACCTCAATTTCCTAAGCCCAGCGAGGGCACCCACACAATCACCCACCCTGCCACGACCTCCCCATCCCTCATGACAGGACCCGACCCGAATTCCGCCTTGGAACTCGCGTCGAATCCTGCTGAAGTTCCGACATCACCCTATGTCGGGCCCACATACTAATAGAAACTCTCTTCCTGAAACAAAAAGATAAAGGGGTCAAGACTTCTGCCGAAAAACGGGCAGAGTCTCCCCTAAAATACTAATAATCACAAAACTTCAACCTGTCAAACAAGCAACAGAATATACAACCCAAGCGCCAGCATGCAAACAATATACATCACAGGCCTCCGGCCAACAAACTCAACCCTAATGGGCGATACAGAAAAATCTAAGAGCATGCGAGTTTACAACAGAATTCAAAGTAAAGATAAGGGACAACAAGTCCTACAATTCAGTCGAAACTCGAGAAGAGAAGCACACACCCGAACAGTTGATTCAAAATAATGCAATTGAAATCTTTTGTTTTCATACTTGATTCAAAAACCAAGATACCTTGAAATAGGTGAAACCTCCCAAATTACCAACCCATGTAGGTATATATAAAAACATAAATAGAAGAAGTAGATAAACGTGAGTACTAAAGTATCATACAACTTCATAAACCAAAACAACATTTAAAATACCAAATATCTCGTTAATGCCAAGAAAACCACACTCGACAACAACATAGAACTCAATTGTAGCTCAAATAATTTATATATATATATAAGAGATCAGTTTAAGGATTCAAAATCCAATAAGCATAACATATCAAGTACTGTTTCCCAATCTTTCCCACTCTCACATAACCACGTGCTCACCAGCACGACAAGCAAGGAAAGATCCTCACTAAAAGAAATATGAATACGAATGTACTAACACACGCGTATAGGTATAGTATAACCTCAACACAAAACACAAGTACCAGGGGAAAACAATCCAACAGGGGATCATTTGACTGGACACAGGTACAGCCTCCTCGAGACCCTGTGCCCAGGGTTGAGCAGTCCAAATGGAACTAAGCTCACAGGCCTATATGGTAGAAACCTCACTACCATACCTCCGAAACAAGTCCTATGCACGCAGACTATCCCGTTAAGGGTCTACAGCTACACCCCGTTAAGGTATGCACCGGATTGAACCATAATCAAGTAACCATATCAAATCAATCGCCACGCGATAATCAATATAAGAACAGGGGGAGGTACATAACAAGGTGCCAACCGCACTCAAATCAATCGCCACGCGATAATCAATATAAGAACAGGGAGAGGTACATAACAAGGTGCCAACCGCACTCAAATCAATCGCCATGCGATAATCAATATACACATATTCAATCACAATGTACCCAATCCCAAAACATCAGACACCCAGACATATACAAGTCCATCAATTCAATAACCAAGATATACTCAAAATAAGGACATCACCGTCCCAAACATATATTTCTACATTCAAAATAATCACAAGCGTCAAATGACTGCATATCAATCCATAATCAAATCAAACGTCCTATTCATTGAAAAACCATATTTAAATCTCAATCAATGCCTAAGTCAAGCATGTCAACCCATTTTAAAATCTCAAGTCGAGAAACATCAAATCAAACCCAAATTCAACATAAGTCCCAAAATCATAGTATAGATAACCATTCCTTAGAAACATAATAATATTCAATTTATAAATACGATCCTTAAAACCCAACCAAAAGTCCAATCCCATATACATATACGTCCGGAAGTTTAAACGTCCCCAAAACTCCATGTTCAAAATATATTGCCAAGGTATATATATATATATAATAACCCATTAACATAAACATCCGGACGTTTAACGCGTTCGTAACCTAAACTCAAAGTATATGTATAGTACACACAACGATTCTTAAAATATAGCTCAATTATATAAATAAAATATAATATAACAATTCTTTAAATATAATAACCAAAACCCGAGGCTTACGTAACTCTCATATATGTAATATCCTCCATAATATTTTTACCGTATTCAAATCGTACCCGAAAGCCACCATACGTCATTACGTCCCATTCAATACTCAAAAGTATTCAAAATCATAAAATATAACCACCAGGGCCACACATAAAAACCGGAAACCCAAACCATGCATATACCTCAAATGCAAACCCTTTTAATATACTTCAATCAAAGTCCAAACCAAGACTTAAATCATTATCAAATAAATTCCGATAAACTCATAAAACGTCAACTTCAAGATTTAAAACAATTATTAAATCTCATTTTTATGCATTGCGTTCACTTCTTTAAAATCATGCTTGTGGAAAACAAAGTCCACTCACCGATGGTCCTACACTGCACAACCCTAAAAGGGTCCCGCCTACTATGTATGCGGTGCCAAAGTACCTAAACATGGATACGAGAATTGGATTAACTAACGTGCCGTGAACGTAACTTTAAAACGACACCCTAACTTTTCCACACACAAAGTGTGCGTACGTCGTACGAAGAATTCTAAGGTCAAGCTATAACTTTTAACAAGTGGGACCGCCCCGGAAGACTCACGGTCAACCGGTGGTCAAACATCCCGTTTCGGTCAACCCGGGCCCGCGGGGCCCACGACCTCCAAATGGATTCGGAAATTCCTAGAAGTCCAACAAGGTCAACTACGTTTGCAGAAAGACCAAACTACCTCGGGAGATACACGGTCAACTCCCGGGTCAAACTTGGTCAACATTGGTCAACCAGGACCCGTGGATCCCACGACCTCCAAACTTAGATCTGAAAGTTCCTACAGGTTCAACACAGCCTAACCAATGTGTCCTGAAACTTTAGTCTCGATCGGACGGTCGGATCGCTACGATCGCACGATCGCACGATCGGACGGTTACGATTTAACCTAAACTTTAAGTCAATGATCTGGAGCATCCGGTACTCCGATCCATGATCTGTTAATTCCTATACGATCTTAGAAATACGAGGAACATCATACGTGAATTCGGATTCGATCCAACGGTCCGAACCCAGATAACGCTCAATAGGCGTAAATTGGTTCGATAGTCAAACGACGTCCGAATCAAAATCCGCGCACACGTACGCGTTCACAACGACACGAGGGTCGCAACGGAACCAAAAACCACCACCACACCACCACCACGCGCCGCCACACGTGCCGCCGTGGGTGGTGGGTGTGTTGAGCAATTCCGGTCACCCGGAAACTTTCGACTCTCGCAACAACCCTTATACCAAAAGACTCAGGATGAGGAGTGGAGCACGGAACCGCCATGACCCGGCCATTAACTGGCCGGAAAATCGATTCGAAAATCCGGCCAAACGAGGGTTTAAGATCCGATCAATACTAGACCAAATCGCTTGATTTCTAAGGCATAGGCAGCTAGAGCAAGAGGAGGAGATGAGGTTTCATACCTGATTCGTCGTCGTTCGTCACAGGAGATGCCGGATCGAAGTCGCGAAGTTTCGAAGAAACCGTCGGGTTTTTCGTGTTTTCCAATGGCTGGGTCGGCAGATCATGGCGGGGATGGGCTGGGGTTTTTCGTGTTTTCCTTTTTGTTTACTCAATTTAATTTCTTCAATTATTTAATTTATTTTCTTTTAAATTTTAGGTCAGGGGCGTCACACCTCACCTCTTGTTTAGAACCCACCCGCTCTTTCCTATCACTACCCATCAACCCAAAGTCTTTGTCCACTCCTAAAAGCACGTCATCCATCGACGTCGACGACGACACAAAATGAAAGAAAGAGAGGAAGAGATTGTTCTCCAAATCTGATCTCAGCCACCTCAATTTGGAGGATGGCAAGGTCGCCTCCATTATTGTTTGTTTGATGTTTTCAGATTTTGATATCGTAGTTTAGGTGGTGGGTATGGTGATTTAAATTGTGGGTATGATGGGTATGGTGGTGGGGGTGGTTTAGATGGTAAAGGGATATAGGAGGTGGTGGTAGGTAGTAGGAGTGGCAATTTCCAATACGACCCGATACACAACTCGAAACCCTCACGGAAAATTATCGAGTCAACTCACACAATTTAATTGTCGGGTCATTTTCAAGTCAACCTTCCATGACTTGTTTAATACACAGGTGAGTTTCGGGTCAACCCACCAACCGGCTAAAATACGTGTATAATTCGTTTATTAAACGGGTCGTGTCAACCCATGTAATACCCACCAACCCGCCAATCCATTTCGTTGTTTCTTTTTCATTTTCCTTCATTTTTATCATTTTTATAATTTCTTTTCTTTATCTTTCTCAATCTTCATCCATACAAAGAGGCAAAATATAATCACAAGCTAACTTCAATTATTTAATTAAATTACCAAAATTTATGTTTTTATTTCGTTTTTTATGACCTTGTGTATTTGTTTTTACTGATTGTCCAATACTCAAGTATGCAAGTAATTCTTGTAATGGGCCACTAGTCTCTCCGCACGCGCTTCTGCACCTGCGAGAGGCCTTTTTTAAAAAAAATTTTAATTTATTTTAGAATTAAAAAAGATAATGGGTAGTTGTGTTCCATAAAAATAGGATCCATTATCTGATTTTTCTTTTAATTTTAATTTTTTTAAATATTAAACATGTGAATTTACCATATTATCCTCATTTAATTAATAATTTCAATTCTTAGTGCCAGTTTGGCATTGCTTATTTGGGGTGATAAGTGATTTTAAAAAAAATTTGGGAAACCCAGCCCGTTTGGTAAACTATAAGAAAATCACTTATTATTAAAAATTGATGTGAGAGAAAGCTATAAGGGAAAGCAGCTAATGAGGTGTTTTCATTTTCTGATTATGCATGAATCAATTTCGAAGAGGTGCTGGGTTTAATGATTATGCAGGAATTATTTTCTGATTATGAGGGAATTAGTACCAACAACACTTTTAACAAAAAGTTTACCAAACGCCAAACTGCTTTCTCTCACAGTTGATTTCTCTCACAGCAAATCTGACAGCGATTATTTTCACAGCACAGCAATGCCAAACTAGCCCTTATTGTTTGCATTAACCAAGGGCATTTTCTAGTATTTTGAATGTTTTATCATTCTCTGCCTTTTGCTTTATATAGGGTTTAGGGTTTGATAGAAATCAAAGGGTTTATTCTTTTGGTACCTTGTGAATTTATGTTTTATCATTGTTACTCAATTTATTCCCAATTTCTAGAAATCAAAGGGTTTATTCTTTTCCCCACTAGAGATTGCTATTTGTTCAGTTGCTTACAAGGAATAGTTCCAGTAGTTCCAAAATAAAAAATATATAACACAAACCCAATTGAAATTCCCAGATATGGGTTCATGATTTCAAATCTGAAAATTGAGTGAAAAACTGAAGAAGAACAAGAAATTGACCTTGTTGAAGTGCGAGGGAAAGGGTCGCTCTGGATTTTCGCTCACAACGCCGGAGTTGGAGTTGTTGTGGCTGCAGCGATGGGAGGAAGCAGAACATGGGGGCAGCGAGGGGAGGAAGAAGAACAGATTTTGGGATTTTAGTTTTTAGTTTTTTCCTTTTTTGTTAAGTGAAATTTAAAAGGTAAAAGATAAAAGATATTTTAAAGCACCTTTTTCTCAACCCTTGGATTAAATCTAAAGGTAGGTGACCACAAGTCTCTTGGACCCCAGGGATCCAAGAGATTGGGACTGATATATATAAATGCAAGTTATTCTTTATTTTTAATTTTTACAATGGTTGTTGTTAGGTGGGTCATTTTGGTTCCGGCGTTGGTTTATTGGGTGGTAGCTGGGAACGTAAGAGAAGTGTTGGGATTTTAATTTTTTAATTTTAAGATTCTTTTTCTTTTATTGGTTTTTAATATTTATTTTCAAAAGAATTTTTTAAAATAATTTGTGGACCGCATTGCCCCTCCACAAACAACATAAAATTTGACAGAAATTGAGGATTGTCCTTAAATAACTTCAAATTGAAACCACACGAACAAAAGTCATGAAATTGAAACCACACAAACCTTAGTGGTGAAAGTGATAAACCACATGGACAAAAATTGACTTTTTGCCTATTTTTATTACGTTGTTTGGTTAATTTATTTTATAGCTAAATATTTATCATGAAATATTATTGAATTTTTTTAACATATATATATATATTTATATATATGTTATATAGCAAAGAATCACAAACTGTTTGTACAACGATTCGGGAGGTGAAGCTTGGAATGTAAAAAAATGCACCACAACTTCTTTTTACTTCTCTTTCATTACACAACTATTCCGAATTCACAATGTTAATACAGACTTACTTCATAGTCATACATTACATCACAAACATTACATAATAAATTGAAACTTCAATATATTACATAATTTCTCCCTCAACCTATTACAATTAGGGAGTCATAAATACTATAGTTATTTTTTAATTCACTATGAATGGTCCATCTCTATAAAAAAAAATTATATATATAAAAATAGTTAGTATTAATTAAAAGTTTAAACTATGTACATAAAACAAAGCAACATTAAATTATAGGGAGTCACTAAGAGTCCATTCTTTTTTCTCAGATTTGAGAGCTCATAGAGGCCTCTTAATTTTAGGAGGTAAATAAGGAGCATGGTTGGAGTTGTATTTTTCCAATTCCTCCCTAAAATTTGTCTAAGGAGGTGATTTATGGAGTTCATTGTTCTAATTGGAGGAAAAGTGAGAGAATAGGCATAATGTTTGATAAAATTAGGGGTCATATAATTATCATAACATTATAATTTTAGCATTTGTTGATGGGTCACATTCAAATAATTACCAAGTACATGAAAAATTCATACGTTCGAGAAATAAAAAATCATATCATGAGTTTGAGTGACTAAAATCTTAAAATCTTTGTTGGTGTGCTTTTGAATGCATGTGATCCATAATTTTTGTTTTTATCCATATAAGTTTTTAATTCAACAAAAGCTAACAAGAGAGAGGAAGAAAGACACAATAAATATGGTAGCAAAAACATTAAAAAAAAAAAAACAAATGTTGGGTTAGTTATCAGGTGATAGATAAAGGTGCAGGGGTATAAAATGATACAGAAAACATTCACATGCCCAACCCATGTGAAGCAAACTTTTTTTTTCCAGGTCTATGTAATTTTCAAAGCCAGGCTTTATCTACCCTCTAGTCTTGTTGGTAGGAAAAACCGAGCTTCATTGAATAACAAATACTTATGGCCGAACGAAAATGGTGTAACAAAACTTACATGACAATATGGACCTTATTCTATCTACTATCTACCTACTGTTGTTAGGAACTGTTTGGTGAAAACCTAGTCTTATATGGGATATGTAGTAGAAAACTAAGTAGGAGCTCTTGTTAAATTGTATATGCGACTTTTGAGGAAAAACCATACTTTGATATGGGTCCCCATGAGAGCTGTTTAGGTGAAATCGGGGAATTAACAATTGTTAGTAATGCAAATCAGCTTTAACGGAGAGATTCCTCAAATACTGCTAATTTGACAGATACTTTTGTGTGATCACTTCATATTGTATTTCAATGATCCGATGAGTTTATGTTTTAGGTATTTATTCAAAGATTGTTTTTGTAAAAAATCACTTGAATCCGAAATCATTTAACCACTCAATTAATGGTTATTATTTTAAAGTTTTCTTGAAGCACCGTATTCGTCTATTTAATTTGTCTAACTTTTGGCAAGAATGATATGTGAATAAAGACTTTGAAAATTACATATCGTTGAAATAAAATTTGTAGTAAACCCAAAAATGCGGTCCTTGAAATAAAATTATTTGAACAATCCTTTAAATAAAATTATTTGAATGATCCCTTAAATAAAATAGATTATTCGAATCGTTGAATTGGTATGATTCGACCTATTGTCAAAGATCAATCCCAAACCTAACAGATCATTCCTTTTTTTTATTTTTTATTTTTATACGAAGTATATGGGATATAATCAACGTATTTCACCATGAGAATATGGAAGCAACATATAAGCACATGCACACAAAAATACATTGACGAAACTATAATAAGGAAGGACGGCTAGAGTGGACCTTCCCTAGTAACAATATCAATTACAAACGTTGGCAGGACAATGAAATTCAAGATATTTTAAAGAGTAAGAAAAACTAAAGAGGAAACTAACTAGATTGTTTCTTAAATGCCTTGGGGAGCATTTTTGCTCACTACTTTAACTCAAGGTGTACGTTTACCACCCTTCTCAACACTTGGCATGTGTCAATAAGCATAACCATGGTTACATAAATCAAAGTAAAAAATTAATCATGGTTATGCCTATAGACACGTGTCAAGTATTAAGAAGGGTATTGAGCATACACTTTAGATTAAGGTGGTGAGAAAAAAAATTTCAAATGGCTTGACGACTCATAAATGTGGACAACCACACACTTAAATTTTTCAAGGATCGAATCTTTACCTATATTTTCTTTAATTTGTATAGATTGTAATCCCCCATCTACTTTACATCTATATATATAATAAATATGTGGTCAAGGTAGTTTAGTTCTATATAAACCCAACAAAAATTTTTGAATTCATCCAAAAAAACATCTAACCTGTAATTCTTCTCAACGAAGAATTTCCCTCTTTATCACTTTGAATTTTTATTCTGAGTTCAATGGGGTCGGAAAGCATACTAAAATTGTTGATGTTTGGCTCGCTTAAAAATTCAGAAGAAGTATTGGAAATAGGGCTTTGTCGCTCGAGCGCAGAAGCTGCAGGCACTTGAGTGGCAGAACGGAACTTCTCACTCAGACATAGGCGCTCGAGCGCCTGCTCGAGAGGACTGCAGGTGCTCGAGCAGCGTGAGGAGCTCTCGAGCTGGACATAAGATCCCAGCACGAATCCCAGACGAATCTGGACAGTTTTTTCTCCTAGTTTTGGAGTCTTTAAGTTTCATATTCCTTCCTAAATTGTACTAACGCCCTATGACATATAAATAGGCTCTTTAGCGCTAGGTTATTGTAATGTGAGAAAGCTAAGGCATCAAATTGGGTTTGAGCTAAGGGTGAGAGAAAAGAGAGCTAGGGTTTGTGAGAGATCAAATGGGGTTCTTCATTGCAACCAAAAGGGTTCTTTCATACTAGTGAATTTCTAGGGGATCACCAAGAGGACGTAGGCACAACACCAAACCTCTATAAATTCTTGTGTTCTTTGTGTGTGTGTGGTTTGTGGTTTCTCTGTGTTTTATCTTTGCATGGCTTGTGTGTGATAGTTACATAGTCCAGCAACGACAAGGTCTTGGAGTGTTTTCGCACAACAAGTGGTATCAAAGCCGCGGTTGCGCTGGGTATTGGTTTCTGCCCAAGTGCTCTTACAACTTTAAAAGCAAAGGCGTGTTGACGATGGTAGGCGATAAGGATTAAGAAAATTCCAGTGCAAAATCACCACTAGTATCAAGCACAATGGTGGAGTTAAAGCCGTTCACCGGCAAAGAGAACTTCACGCTTTGAAAAGAAGAATGAAGCATGTCCTTAAGCAGCAAGGTCTCAGCAAAGTTTTGGAAGGCAAAGAAAAGAAGCCTGCAATCATGACAGACGCGGATTGGGAGGACCTAGACGAGCTTGCTAGAGGATCCATTGAACAACACCTAACTGACAAGGTGTTGTGTAATGCAATGGAAGACACCGCAAAGCAGACATGGGAGAAACTCGAAGAGATGTTTGCGGCCAAATCGTTGTCCAACAAGCTATTCTTGAAAGAGGAGTTTAACTCTTTAAAGATAGAGGAGGGCGCAAGCATGATGGAGCACGTGAGCACCTTTAATAGGTGTATTGCCGACATTCAGAGAATGGATGAGGTTTATAAGTAGGAAGACAAAGATGTGATGTTACTGACATCCCTGCCACCGTCTTATAAATACTTATGCACGACACTTATGATCGGGAAGGGAACTTTGAAGTATGAAGAGGTCATGCAAGACATCTTGGTGCATGATAGAATGGTTCAACGTTCCGGTGGAGTCTCTCAATGTAAGACCCGTGAGCTTGGGGAAGGAAGAACGGTGAGCAATCCCACATCGCTCGGGGAGGGAAAGGTGAAGTGCCTTATATGTGTGGGCACTTTTATTCCTAGCACGAGGCCTTTTGGGAGCTCACTGGCTTCAGATTCCTTGGAACTCCGAAGTTAAGCGAGTTGGGGCTAGAGCAATCTCAGGATGAGTGACCCACTGGGAAGTTGCTTGTGAGTTCCTAGAAACAAAACCGTGAGGGAGGGCTCAAAGCTGACAATATCGTGCTAGAGGAGTTGGGTAGTGACACTCAAGGTAAAGGTCTTACAGCAAAGTCCGGAGAGAGAGGTAGATCGAGCAAGCATGATGGCAAGAAGAACAATATGGGAAGATCAAAATCCAAGGCTAAAGACAGTTGTTTTGAATGTGGGTCAAAGGATCACTGGAAAAAGAATTGCCCTACATTGATAGATGAGAAATAAAGGGAAGAAGCAGAATGAAGCCAGAGTCGCGGAGGATAACGATGGTGAGCTTTTATTTACTAACATCATTGTTAATACTGATGCACTTGCTATCTCTTCCAAGGTTTCATCTTCTAATTGGATTTTGGATTCTTGGTGCTCATATCATATGTGTTCAAACAAGTCTTGGTTTGACACGTATGAGGTGGACTACGTCGGCGAAGTTATGATGGGGGATGGCTCGGTTTGTAAAGTCGAAGGAACAGGTACAATCAAGGTGAAGATAGATGACGGCGTGGTTAGGACATTGGGTATAGTGAGGTACATACGAAAGTTGAAGAAGAATCTCATCTCCCTTGGTACTTTTGACAAAAATAGCTATTCTTACAAGGCCAATGGAGTTTATAATCTCAAAGGGTTCACTTGTGATCATGAAATGAGAGATACAACCTAACTGCCTGTATTGACTATGTGGTACAACAGTGATTGGTGGAGTAGCTATATCTACCAAGAAGGACTCAGAAGATGATACTCAACTTTGGCACTTGAGGCTAGGGCACATG
The DNA here is from genome assembly GCA_024362665.1 of Prunus padus. Lineage (NCBI taxonomy): Eukaryota > Viridiplantae > Streptophyta > Magnoliopsida > Rosales > Rosaceae > Prunus > Prunus padus. The sequence continues at coordinate 10,231,632 of JANFAM010000015.1, forward strand.
AGTGAATGAGCCAGGCAAGAATTGCACAAACGGAAGCTTCTGAAGGGAGTGCACAATTGTAAACTTGAGTTTTGTAAATTCTGTACCATGGGGAAGCAGTCGAAGGTTACATTCAAGCAGCAAGACAAAGAGAATAGGAGCACGCGAGTGCTCGATTATATTCACTCAGATGTGTAAGGGCTCGCGCTGGTCAAGTCATTGGGTGGAGCTCGCTACTACATCACATTCTTAGATGATTTTTCTAGGAAGGTTTGGGTCTATTTCATGAAGAAGAAATCCTAGGTCTTCACCAAATTCAAGGAGTGGAAGGCGGAAGTAGAAAACCTTACAGGAAGGAAGATCAAGATCCTAAGAAGTGACAATGGAGGAGAATATAAAGATAGCAAATTCCTGGAGTTTTGTAAGAGCGAAGGTGTCATGTGGCATTTTACCGTGAAGAAGACACCCCAACAAAATGGAGCCACAAAGAGGATGAATAGAACTCTCATGGAGCGTGAGAGGTGCATGAGGATTCATGCTAGCTTACCCGAGGTGTTTTGGGTAGAAGCGGTTAACCACACTTCCTATTTGGGTTAACCGGTCGCCATCAAAGTATCTTGACTTCAAGTGTGCGGAAGAGGTATGGTCAAATAAATCTGTTGAGTATACTAATATGAAGGTATTTGGATGCAATGTCTATGCTCTCATACCTAGTGATGAGAGAACCAAGTTGAAGCCAAAGTCTCTTAAGTGCATATTTCTCGGCTTCGAGATCGGTGTGAAAGGTTTCAAGTTTGGAATCCAATGAACCGGAACAAAATACTTAGTAGAGATGTCATGTTTGATGAGAATACAATGCCTATGATTAAAGTCAAGGAATCGGAGGCGAAGGAGGATGTTGTTGGAACAAAGACAATTGTTACAATTTCACCAAGTAGGGTGTTCGGGGAAACTCCAAGTACGTAGCCAAGTGAATATGTTCACGAGGTGGTGGAGTCTGATACTGAGGTAGAAGAAATTGGGCAACAGCAACAAACTTAAGATGAAGAAGAAGAAGAAGAAGAAGAAGAAGAAGAAGAAGAAGAAGAAGAAGAAGAAGAAATCCTAGGTCTTCACCAAATTCAAGGAGTGGAAGGCGGAAGTAGAAAACCTTACAGGAAGGAAGATCAAGATCCTAAGAAGTGACAATGGAGGAGAATATAAAGATAGCAAATTCCTGGAGTTTTGTAAGAGCGAAGGTGTCATGTGGCATTTTACCGTGAAGAAGACACCCCAACAAAATGGAGCCACAAAGAGGATGAATAGAACTCTCATGGAGCGTGAGAGGTGCATGAGGATTCATGCTAGCTTACCCGAGGTGTTTTGGGTAGAAGCGGTTAACCACACTTCCTATTTGGGTTAACCGGTCGCCATCAAAGTATCTTGACTTCAAGTGTGCGGAAGAGGTATGGTCAAATAAATCTGTTGAGTATACTAATATGAAGGTATTTGGATGCAATGTCTATGCTCTCATACCTAGTGATGAGAGAACCAAGTTGAAGCCAAAGTCTCTTAAGTGCATATTTCTCGGCTTCGAGATCGGTGTGAAAGGTTTCAAGTTTGGAATCCAATGAACCGGAACAAAATACTTAGTAGAGATGTCATGTTTGATGAGAATACAATGCCTATGATTAAAGTCAAGGAATCGGAGGCGAAGGAGGATGTTGTTGGAACAAAGACAATTGTTACAATTTCACCAAGTAGGGTGTTCGGGGAAACTCCAAGTACGTAGCCAAGTGAATATGTTCACGAGGTGGTGGAGTCCGATCATCGAGGTAGAAGAAATTGGGCAACAGCAACAAACTTAAGATGAAGAAGAAGAAGAAGAAGAAGAAGAAGAAGAAGAAGAAGAAGAAGAAGAAGAAGAAGAAGAAGAAGAAGAAGAAGAAGAAGAAGAAGAAGAAGAAGAAGAAGAAGAAGAAGAAGAAGAAGAAGAAGAAGAAGAAGAAGAAGAAGAAGAAGAAGAAGAAGAAGAAGAAGAAGAAGAAGAAGAAGAAGAAGAAGAAGAAGAAGAAGAAGAAGAAGAAGAAGAAGAGGCTCAAGTTCAGGTGGAACCGCCATCTATAGCTAGGTCCAGGCCCAAAAGAACCATCAAACCTCCTCAACGGTTTGGATAGGAGACAGACGCAGTTTACTATGCTCTCAACATGAGTGAAGGAGATCCAACCAAGTTCCAAGAACCTGTTGAGAGTTCGGAGCGGGAAAGTTGGATGAGTGCTATGATGGATGAGATGAAATCTCTACACCAGAACTCCGTTTGGGAGTTGGTATCTAAACCCAAAGATCGGAAGGTAATTAGCTGCAAGTGGGTGTTTAAAAGAAGGAAGGGATATATGAGAAAGAGCCAACTAGATTCAAAGATCGTCTAGTGGCTAAAGGGTACTTACAAAAGGAATGAGTTAATTATGATGAGATCTTCTCTCCGGTGGTGAAGCACACTCTATACAGTTATTACTCACCATAGTGGCACAATGGGACATGGAGGTGGAACAAATGGATGTGAAAACGGCATTCCTTCATAGGAACTTAGAGGAAGACATCTTCATGAGTCAACCTCAAGGGTTCATTGAAGCAAGTAAAGGAAATCTGGTTTGTAAGTGGAAAAAGTCTTTGTATGGGCTCAAGCAGTCTCCAAGACAGTGGTACAAGCCCTTTGACACATATATGCTACGAATTGGGTATAAAATATGCGAATCGAATTGCTGTGTGTACTCTTATGTGTTCAAGGATAGGAAGATCATCATGTTGCTACTCTATGTGGATGATATGCTGATTATGTGTCAAAGGTCCGAGAGTTGAGGATTCTACTTGGGAATGAGTTTGACATGAAGGATCTTGGTCCCGCACAAAAGATCCTAGGAATGGAAATAAGGATAGACCGAAATATGGGCAAGTTGTGGCTATCTGACATGACCGGCCTCGAATTCCTCGAAACCCGGGACCGTCCCTGTGGTATTACCTACATCCGCCAGATGCGGGGCCCGCAAACTAATTTAGAACTTTTCTTTCACGAAAAGACAAGAAAGAAGGGCCGAGACTTTTACCGAAAATTCGGCAGAGTCTCCCCTGAAAAACGGACTTTCCCAAAATTTCACCAGTAGAAAACAATAGAATCAACACCCAACTGCAACACGCAAAATAGTTTCTGGCCTCCGGCCTCAAAATTTGACCCAAAAGGGCAATATCATAGCATACTAAACATGATTGAAGTTTACGAAACCGAGTACAAATTAAGGTCTAACACCCTACTGATGTGCCTAGGTTATCCTAGACTGCCTACATACCCTCAATGAGGTATCAAGCCACACGTAGTTCTTAAATCAACAATCACGATTTCAGATGATATACGATTATTTAAAGTAAAGCCAACGATAAGTTTGAGATTCATCTACAATTTCACATCCGGCAAAACACACACTAAACACTTTATAAATTCCTTCCCTTATGTCAGTTCATCCCCGCAACCATACCCTATCCAAGGCGTATGTTGCCGAACAACACTTTCTAATCCATGACTTAAGCATTCGTACCTGTGCAGGGTATTTACGAAGCCCAAATTCAAGTATCTCAACCCGGAAATGAATTCACATATGTATATACATATATATATATATATATATAAATACACACACCTCACACCATCATCATGTACCAGGGGAAAACAATCCAATCCGGGGATCGTTTAACTAGACCACATGGAGGAATCCTCAACAACCATGTGGCCAGGGACGAGCCGTCCATTCGGGGGACTGGGCTAACCAGCACGCACAGCAAAATCCTCAATACTCGTGTGCCTGTGACAAGTCCTATGCGCGTAGACTATCCAACTATCCTTTTTCCATGTATCCAGGTATTCATGTCCACTGTTTCCAGGTATTAGTATTCAAGGGGGGTACATATGTTGTTACACATCATGTACTGGGGAAAACGATCCAACGCTGGAATCGTTTGGCTGAACCACACAGAGGAATCCTCAACAACCATGTGGCCAGGGACGAGCCGTCCAACCGGGGGACTGGGCTCACCATCACGCACAGCAGAATCCTCAATATTCGTGCGCCTGTGGTAACACCCCGTCAAGGGTGCCCAGGTTCTAACATCTAAATCCAAACCATATCCACAGTTTCCCAGTATCCATCATTTCTAGAATCAGTGGATGGGGCGAAAATGGAAGAGGAAGAGGTGGTGGTTCGTTTGGTACCGGCCTTGTGGCCGGTGGTGGTCGGATGCGGTTGTTGCCGGCCAAAACTTTGGTCGGCTTTACTGTCGCAAAGAGAGAGGGAGGTGAGGTCGGGGAGAGAGAGAATCTAATTGGGCCAATGGGTATTTAGGGTTTCTCAAACAATTTTCTAAATACCAAATACGTCCTTTTTGTTCGTTAAAACTCCGAATCGGGCGTGCCGCGAGGACGTAAGCACAATGCCGAACTTCTATAAATTCTTGTGTTCTTTGTGTGTGTGTGTTTTGTGGTTTCGTGTGTGCTTTATCTTTGCGTGGCTTGTGTGTGATAGTTGCATAGTCTATCAATGACAAGGTCTTGGAGTGTTTTCGCACAACAAAAATATCTGGAGAATAAGACCATTTTAGTTACTGGAGCCACTGGCTTCCTTGCAATGGGTACTCTCTCTCTCTGTGTATATTTGTGGAGAAAATACTAAGGGTTCAGCCAGATGTGAAGAAGATTTATCTCCTGTTAAGAGCTTCTGATACCAAGTCAACCAGGCATCGCATGCATAATGAGGTTTTCAAATGAATATAAATGCACAATTGCCACATGAAACAACGACACTAGCATTTTCATGTACTTTAGCAGGCAATAGCCAACATTTATTTGACAATTTACTTCTTCACTCTAAATTAAAGATCATAGGGAAGGAGTTGTTCAGCGTTCGCAGAGAGGAATGGGGGATGGATTTTGATTCCTTTATATCAGAAAAAGTTGTCGCTCTCCCGGGAGACGTAAGCTCTGAAAATTTGGGGGTGGAAGATTTCAGATTGAGGGAAGAAATGTGCAATGAAATACAGGTTATATTTAATTCTGCAGCAACCACCAAATAGGATGAGAGGTAATCTATAATGCACGATGCACACACGACTTTACTTAATTATGTGTAAATATATAATATTGTGTATATTTGCGTTGTGTGTAGATATGATATTTCATTGGCGTCAATACATTTGGGCCCCGTTTGATTTATGGGAAAGGAGGCTTGGGGATGAGAAATTAATTGTTTTCCCATGTTTGGTAAATCCGGGCATAGAAAATGGTTGCCTAGCACATGTGAAAGTAGAGGGGAAAGTGAAGCCCTCCTCACAACTTGGGTTTTGATTTACCTCCTTATAGGAAAGTTTGGGAAAATGAGCCAACATTCAATGCACATTTTTCATGACCATTTTATCCCCATGAACAATTTAGAATTACAATGTATCATTAAATGCTTTCTTTTTTTATTTGATTTAATATGGATGTAATTGGAAAATTATACAAACTTTGTTTTCCATTCCTACTCAAAACAAACATGGGAAAGGAAACAAATTCGGATTACTTTCCCGACATTACCAAACGTGGGAAAGGAATCTTACATTCCCATCCCTTGAAAAATGACATGGGAAATTATTTCCCCTCAAATCCATTCCGTGAACCAAACAGGGCCTTGGAGTTTTGCGAAGCTTTGCAAAGCAGTGTTTCAAACTAGAGATACTTGTGCATGTATCAACAGGTTACGGTTGCTTTCTTTTTCAACTAATGTTTTGGGCACCTGTAGTTTTTTTATTTCTTTTTAATAACAGGACACCGAAAATTTGTACTGAAAACTTCTTTCAATATTAAAATATTTATCACTAAGAATTGAAATCTCATTCTACTTTCGTCTATGTAACTCAGATATTTGCAATCATACTTGTAAAGTTGTATTTATTGTCGAATCTAAGTGCATATACAAAAATTACATTAATGTCTGTTTAATTGTTAGAAATATCACATGTTAAGAATGTAGAAGGTTTTCAGAATTAAAAGAAATATCCAAATTATTAGCCTAATGATTATAATACGATACATGTCCTTTACATCAATTAATTTAACCGAAATGTGATTTTGACCCAATTATAATCATCACTAGCATATGTGGGTTAGGCTAATTGGCTAAGGCAGTGTGATCGCCTCCTTGCATCCGAGTTCGATCCCCGTCTCCACAAATCAGAGTAGGGCAGAGCCATTAGCTAGGAGAATATAATTAATTACTACGTTAGCATCAAAATATATTATATGTTTTTAACTTCATTTTCATTATTTTGTTTTTTGCTAAATTTCATCTTCGTATATTAAATTTCACGTACATACACTGATCGTAAATGCCTTCCAGCTTATGTGTGTGGGGAAAAGGAAGGGCTCATATTCGAGGACTCATCTTGCATTGATGACTTCAATGAAGAAAAGAACCTAGCGGAAGAAAAATTGAAGGAACTAAGAGCACAAGATGCTTCAGAAGAAGTTATTACAACCACAATGAAGGCTTTTGGCATTCAAAGGTTTCGTAGCATCATTCCCCCTACAAACGTTCAAATGTGATTTTTATTTTTCTAGGGTTGGAATAGTGTAATTATATAATGTTGTAAATGGATGGGCAATTAGGGCTAAACTCAATGGATGGGCAAATACCTATGTATTCACAAAGGTGATGGGAGAAACACTTCTTGCGCACTCAAACGATAACCTGCCAGTAGTCATCATCCGTCCAACTATTGTTACGAGCACTTACAAGGAACCATTTCCAGGTTGGATTCAAGGCTTTAGGTAATGAGCTTTCGTTTGGACAAATACGGTATACCATAAACTTTATCATGTCATTATTTTGAAGTATTAATTCATATATTTTCTTTCCAATCAGGTGGTTACAACTTACAGGGACCATTGATTTTGCAATTGGTGGTTATTCTAAAGGGAAGTTAGAATGCATACTTGCCGATCCTGTATCAGTACTTGATTTGGTGAGTTTAAATTTCATGACTCCATTCTTCATTTGTTTACCATGTATGCACTACTACAAAAATCGAAATAGACGTCGGTAAAACGACGACGGACAAAATAAATACCGTCGTTAAATTCTAAAAGACGACGGTAATATAAAAACCGACGTGGATCAGAAACTAAAACACCTAAAAATTGGAAATTCATTTGGGTATTTTTAAAACACGAAGCATGAAACTTTAAAAGCGTCGTCTTATGAAACATGCCATTCCGATAAGAAAACAGCTAACAAATAAACAACGACGGTATGTGTAAATATACCGACGTAGTAATTATAGACGACGTTTTACATATAATACCGCCGTTTTGAACATCCAATAAACACGACGGTAATTGTATTATTAACAGACGTATGAATTACTATTTAATACGACCATAATTTGATAATTACCGACATGTAAAGTTAAATAACCATGGCTACAATACATACAGAACGCCGTCTATTTCTTGCGAACTCAGTTGGTGGTAAATTGGTACCACGTCGTTATAATATAATATAGCGACGTGGTTCTGCAGATAATACGGCAGTTCTTCGTGTAATTTTGAACATATCCACGACGGTCTAAATTTAATTCAACGCCGTTTCACGTAAGAACGCCGTTGTACATCTACTTTCACGTCGTTTCTATTCATTATACCGTCGTTGTTGTTTAAAACAAGCACGACAACAAAAGTCGAAATAAACGTCAGTAAAAAGACGACGGAAAAAATAAATACCGTCGTTGTAGTTTTCAACTTCGAAACTTTCGAACTTAAACGGCACGCTTTGACTGCGAAATTGGGGACTGAAACGGCGGCTTTTGGGTTTCCAAGTCGAAATAAATGCCCTTTTCGGTTTCCAAATAGTAATAAAGTCACTTTTAGTTTTCCAATTCGAAATAATTCGTTTAAATTGGAGTTTTTAGTCCATCCGTTCAGTATATCTCAATTCTCATCACCTCTCTGAATGGATTATGTCATGCAAGAATGTCTTTCTTGCGAACTCAGTTGTGTTTTTACACCCAACCCATCTAAGAACTTCGGTTGGGTGTAAAACAACAACTGAGTTCACAAGAAAGATTGTATATTTAGTTTCTTGTTTAACACAAAGTTCTATTTCTCTGTATTTATTTTTATTTAAGACGTCGGTTTTATGCTGAGGGTCGTGAAAATATTTTACAACGACTTTGTTTGTAACTAACTGACGTAGTATAAATTTATAACGACCCTATTATTTAAAAACCGTCGTGTATATTTTAATTAATACGACGTTTTAATTTTACTTTCCGTCGTCTTTAAAAATGAGGTCATTTGAAAAATTTGACCGCGAATTGTAATTTTTCGAATTTTCCCTAAACCCTATATATATAACATTTCGCTATCTTTCTTCAACTCATATTCTAACCTTAAAGTTTTCTGTCTCCATCCTCCGTCGTATCAGATTGCTTGTCCTACTTTATTTAATGATTTTGCATTAAACGTTCTAACCTACTTTCTCAATAGGTTATTCCAAGTCAGAGGTATCCATTGTTCAAAAGGAAGGCCTTGAGATATCACAACCAGCACTAGATTATTCCAAGTCAGAGGTACATTTCATTCCGGCTGCTGTTATAGTTGTAAATGTTACCTCTTTCTTAGTTTTATCACTCAGTTTTGCTTCTTTTTTTTTAATCCTGGTTTTGCAGTGCAAGAAGGCAACGCTAACTCATACACACAAGAACAAATTGATGAAATTCGGATCGAATGGGCAGCATTTATGAGCAATCACATGTAGCCCCTCTTTTTCTAATTATAGTTTAATGCTATGGATATGATCTTTTGTATGGATATATAGTAGGAATGAAGATTGGTAAACAATGTAATTACTATTGAATCTTCAAGTTTTATGAAACAAATGATTCTTGAGTATATATAAGTATGCTGCGGATTATTTGGAGCTTAATTTATTGTTCACAAAGCATTATGGTTGTTTTTTTAGCTAAAATCGTTGTAGAGAAACATTGGAAGCAAGAGAAAAAAAGCCAAAATGTAAAATTACTACGTCTTTGGATATAATAAACGACAGTTCTTTCAAAAAAACCGTCGTCTTTACATTAACAGACGACAATTCTTTCATAAAACCGTCGTCTTTACATATAATAGACGACAGTTATTTCATAAAATTTGTCGTCTTTATATATAATAGACGACTTTCAGTTAACAACCGTCGTCTTTACATATAATAGACGACATGTCTTTCATAAAAACCGTCGTCTTTAAGTCTAATAGACTTCGGTTTTGAGTAAAAGCGTCGTCTTTATGTATAATAGATGACGGTATTTTACCGTCGTGGTTTTATGCTTAAAAGAAGTCGGTCGATTCCTCGACAGTTGAAAAACTAAATTTACGACGGTAAATTACCATCGTCTATTTCGATTTTTGTAGTAGTGATGGCACGCTTACTTACTAGTAATGGAAATGACAAGAAAGGGAATGATTTCCATTGACTTCCTTTGTGTTTTACTTACACACATAAGGAAACATTAAATATGTGACGACCCTGACCTAATTTATAGATAAAAAGAATTAATTAATTTAGTTAATTAATTTGGATAATTAATATGAATTAAAATGAATTAAACAAGAATAATTGGAATTTAATAATTAAAGGGGTATTTTGGTCAACGATATTTTCGGGACGGAATTTGGCGAAACAAGTTGAGCCATTGCGTCCGGAACGTCGAAACGAGTTCGGGGACGTGCGGCACGTCTCGATATGAGTTTTGTATCGCTTGGAGGACGTAAGCGTCATTTCAAAATTTGTTATATACCCCTCAGCCAATTAGATTTCAGAATTTCCCTCTCTCTCCTCTCTCTCTTTCTCTCTCTTCCCTGTACGTGCGACGGTTCGTCTCCCCCTCCCCCCGACTGTGTATTCCGTCGGTTTAATACCGCAGCCGCCGCCACGCTGCACCACCGGAGCTGGGACCGGTCCCAAACTGACCGGCCAGCCACCCTGGTTCCATCCCAGCCCAGTCCCACCACGATCTGCCGGCATAGCCACCGGAAAACACGAAAAACCCGACGGTTTCCTTCGAAACTTCACCGGCTTCGCACGGTGGTTTCCGGCCACCAATCTCTGCGATCCAGGTATGAAATCAACTCTCCTCTTCCTCCTCTTGCTTTCTGCATAGGTGGTTTTGATCGATTTGGCCATTTGCTGATCGGATCTGAAACCCAGTCTTGGCTGGGTGTCACCGGTTTTGGACTCCTGGGATGACGATGGTCATTTTGGTATAGGTGGTGTTGGCCGGTGTGAAGGTTTGTCGTTGGCCGGAATCGCTCAAGCCACCCACCCCTCACGGCCGCGAGTGTGGCGGCGCGTGGTGGCGGTGTGGTGGCGGTTCTTGGGTCCTTTGAGATCCTCATATCGCTGTGAGTGCGTGGGAGTTGAAGGATCTCAATTCAAAGATCGTTTGGCCATCGAACGAATCTCGCCTATTGCGCGATTCTCGAGTTCGATAGGATTGAACGGTCGGATCGCGTCCATTTTTGGATATGTTGATCTAGATAATTCTAGGATCGTGTAGGATTTGATGGATCGTGATTCGGAGTCCCGGATACTCCGGATCGATGACTTGAAGTTAGAATTAAACCGTAATCGTCCGATCGTGCGATCGTGAGCAATCCGACCGTCCGATCGAGACTAAACTTTCAAGACACGTTGTTTAGGTCGTGCTGAACCTGTAGGAACTTTCGGATCTAAGTTTGGAGGTCATGGGACCCACGGGCCCGGTTTGACCTATTCGGGTCGGTTTGACCAAGTTTGACCAGGTTTGACCGAGGCTTTTCCGAGGTCGCCTTGCAGTGTAGTTGACTTTGTTGGACTTCTAGGAATGTCCTGATCCTTTTGGAGGTCTTGGGGTCTGCGGGCCCGGGTTGACCGAAACGGGGTGTTTGACCGCCGGTTGACCGTGAGTCTTCCGGGGCAGTCCCACTGGATTTAAGAGATAGTTTGACCTTAGAATCCTTCGTAGGACGCACGTGCACGTTAAGTGGGGTTTTGTTAGGTTTGAGTTTAAGGTTCTCATTCGGTTCGATTACTAACCCAGTCCTCGTCTTTAACGCTTTAGGTACCTTGACTCTACATACTTTGTGAGCGATAGCCTTTGAGGGTTGTGCAAAGATAGGACCAACGGTGAGTGGACTTTGTTTTCAAATAAGCATGTTTTGGTTGAATTGCATGAAATGCATGATTTGAGATTTAATAATTGTTTTAAATCTTGAATGTTAAGTCTTGGTTTGACTTTGGTTTAATTACATTTAAAAGGGTTTGCATTTGAGTTTAATGCATGATTTGGGTTGCCGGGTTTTATGTGGAGCCCTGATGGCTATATTTTAGTTATTATTTATACCTTTGAGTATTGAACGGGACGTAGTGACGTCTGTGGGTTTTGGCATCGGATTTCTGATCATTTATTGGGCTATTTTGACATTGGGGTCATTATACTACTTATTTATATATATATATATATATATATATATATATGTATATGTATATATATTTTGGGTATGAGATACGGACGTTTGGGGTCGTTCGGATATTATATTTAAAAGGGTTGCTATATTATATTTTAAATTATATATTTGAATATTTGGACGTTAGTGTAGTCCGTTTGATTACGTATTCGGTTTTGGCATTTAAACCTTATGAAGTATAACTACTTATACTTTGATTATATATATGTATATATTTATACATATATATTTACTTTGAATAAATACTTTGGAATAATGGGAATGGATTATACGTATATTTATATATTTATATATATATATATATGTATATGGGATTGGGCTTGAGACATTGTATTTTAAAGAATCATTATATTTTATGTATATATATATATATATATATATTTATATATATACATATGTATATTTTGGATTATGCGTTTGGCTTAATGGCCTGTGTTTACAAATTAGTTCTTTACACTTTAATTATATACCTTTGGGTTGGAATGCTGTGTCGGGACATGAGGTCCCTTATATAACTATTTTGATATATATATATATATATATATATGTATATATATATATATTGGGTTTCTCATACCTTTTGACGTTCGTTGAATGTATGTTTAATTATGGTTTAAATATGAATTTATGATTTCAATGGTTATGACTACTTTGGATATATGTATGTTAGTCATTGGGTTTTGGACGCTTGCATCATGATGTTGGTGTTTTGGGTTGGGTACATAGTAATTGGTTGTGTATATATATATATGTATATATACTGGTGATCGCGTAACGATTGATGTGTGTGTATTTAGCACCCTGTATTGTACCTCCCCTGTTCGACATCATGGTCGCATGGCGATCGATATCGATGGTCGCATGGCGTGATATGATACAATTACCTGATTTGGTATGATACGATCCGGTGCATACCTTAACGGGGTGTAGCTGTAGACCCTTGATTGGGTAGTCTGAGCGCATAGGACAAATTTCTTTCGGAGTTATGGTTGGTAAGTTTTTACCATATAGTCCTGTGAGTTTAGTCCCACTTTGGACGGCTCAACCACAGGCCCGGTGTCTCGATGAGATCTGCAGGTGTCCAGTCAAATTATCCCTTGTTGGATTGTTTTCCCTGGTACTTGTGTTTGTGTTGGTTATACTATACCTATACGCGTGTGTTAGTACATTCGTATTCATATTTATTTTAGTGAGGATCGTTCCTCGCTTGTCGTGCTGGTGAGCACGTGGTTGTGAGTTTAGGGAAGTTGGGAAACTGTTTACCTATCTCGGTTGCAGTATGCTTGTTTTGACTATAGCATTTATTAGGTTTTGTTTTGGATTTGAATCCTGAAACTGATTTTCTTATATATGTATATGTTTATATATATATAAATGATTTGAACTGCAATTAATGTTTATATTGCTGTCAAGTTTGGTTTGCTTGTTGTAAGCAAGCTATTCGGCATTTTAAGGTTTGTTTTACCTTATGTGAGTTTCATTCCATCTTTATGCTTTTACGTTAATAAATCCTTTGTTTATGTTTTATAAACTTGTGAGGGATTTGTTTTGGGAGGTTATGCCTCGGGAAAAGTAAAAGGGTAGTTTATTCAGAAAAAGGGGTTTTAAACTGGAAATGTTTTCTCGTACTTTGAGATAGTACGGTTTTCAAATCAACCTAGTTTATAAACGGTTTCATATGCATGTTTAACATGGTTTTAAACGGTGGGGTTAGTACTTGGTTTTAAGTATGTAAAACCTTGTTTTTGTCCACTCACACTCTTTCTGTTTTGTGCCCCCCAGACCGTAGTCGTCGCTTCGTACTGTTCGGCTGTGCGCATCTCTTCTCGAGCTTCGTTGGAACGGTAGGATTGTCATCCTTTAACCCTAAACTTGTATTCTATTATTTCTACTTTTCCGCTGTTGAATTCGTACTCTTAGTTGCTCTGTATCACCTCTAGGGTTGAATTAGTTTGGCCGGAGGCCTGTGATGTATATGTTGTATGCATGCTGGCGCTTAGGTTGTTTATCTGTTGCTTGTTTGGCAGGTTGAAGTTTTGGGCTAGTCCTTGTTTTAGGGGAGACTCTGCCCGTTTTTCGGCAGAAGTCTTGGCCCATTGTAGGTTAATCTTGGGAAGAGGGTAATTGTTTTAGGATGTGGGCCCGACATGGGTTGGTGTTGGGCATATCGCAGGATTCGGCACGAGTTCCGGGGTGGAATTCGGGTCGGGTCCTGTCAAAATATGCGAGTCCCACCTAAATTTTTTCATTGTGACGTGTCAATTTTCAAACCTTTGTGTTTTACATATTACCATGTTTTCTTTATATAATGTAAAACTAAAGGATGATTCTACTTTTGAGATTTTGCAGATTCCCGTTGACATGGTAGTAAATTCAATAATTGTGGCGACAGTGGCAAATGCGAATCGATCTGCTTGCATCATTTATCATGTGGGGACTTCGATGAGAAATCCTGTTACAATATCTCTGTCTTTTTTCAATGTTATCAACAAATACTTTACCACCCGTGGCTTAACAAAGATGGAGAGCCTGTGAAGGTTCTGCCGATGAAAATTTTCAAAACTACGGCCAGTTTCAGCATGTACATGCAAATCCGCTTCGTGCTACCTTTGGCGGTATGTTATGGTCTTAGTCAGGGGCGGATCCACAGAGGAGCAAGGGTGGTCAATTGACCCCTGCAACCTCTGAAATCCTCCATTAGAGCAGCCAAACTTGACCCTCGCAAGGTGTTCGACGAAATGCCCCAAAGGGGCAACATGTGCAACTCCAGCCTTTGCGCAGCGCAGCTGCCTTGTTCGCAGCGCGAGCGCGTCCTTCTTTTTTTTTGTTTCGCTCGACGTCAAAACGACGTCGTTCCACTTAAGTTTTTTTTTTTTAAAACCCTGGCCAAAACGACGTCGTTTTGGCACAGGTTTTTTTTTAAAAAAAAACGCAGCAATTGCTGCTGCTCTGCTGCCCGATAATTCCCCCCCTCCCCAAATGAGTTTTAACTCATTTCTCACTTCTTAAGTTCTCAACCCTAAATCCCCAACCCCCAACTAAACCAACCTTCACCCAATTCAACGGTGGAGATTTGTTAGTTTTTAGAAAGAAGATGCTTTCTATTTCAGCCAATTTTTTGGTGCCTCTCTGTTCTGAGCTTACAGGGGATTTGGTGGGCTTGCTGCTTGCCATTGTTACTCTGCCTGGTGCTTGATTCAATGGTAAATGCCTTTTCTTTTGGGTCTGAAATTTGATTCAGATCAATGGGTTTTTGTTTTTCTGTAAGTTGTGTTCTTGTTTAGTTGGTGGTTGTGATATAAGAACTTGTTGCTCTCCTGTGATGATTGGATTCTGTAGATTGTTAAGAATGATGCATTTGTGTTGTACTGTTGCAAGAAAATGTTGATGTTGGATAACTAGTTTCTTTATTTTTCTTTTGTTTGAAATTATACAAATTTTGTTTGTGCTTGCTTGCCTTTGTTTTATTTTTATTTTTCTGTTGGATTATATTCCACATTTGAGTGGATGGGGTTTCCTAGATGGTATCTTTGTTTTTTTTTGGTCGAAGATTGTGTCTTTGTTTCTTGGACTTAGTTGTTCTATTTATTTTTCCGAATTTACGTAAATGGAAATGAGGTTTATGTTCTGTTGATGCAAAAGATGAGTCTTTGAAACCAGAAGTTGGTGCTGCTTGATGCTGATTTTGATACTTTTAAATTTAATTAATTTTCCTACTCGTTGATTATAAATTCTTGGGTTTGTGAGATATTGATTATGAATAAATCTATCTTCCTTATTAGTGATTCTTTTTCATTTTGACATGAGCAGGCCACTTCACCAGAAGTTATTTATATCCATTGAGTGAAGTGCAAATTGATGGTTTTGAGAGTCCTAATTTAACATAAAAGTATAGCTCTAATGTTAGATTATATCTTGGTTAGAAGTCATTTTTATGGGTATATTTTGTATAAATTTTTTTTAACCCTTTAGATGTTGACCCCTGGAAGGAAATTTCCTGGATCCACCACTGGTCCTAGTAACAAGAAAATATATATGTCACTCGTGTGCTTATTCAAGATAATTACTATATGATTTTCGTACTTTATTAATTTCCTTTAATTCTTCTATCAAGGGTTTAAAGTTAGTGAGCAAAGCATTTGGCCAATATTTCCAAGACGTATATGTCGATTATAACCGGAAAATGATATCGGTGATGCGCTTGGTAGGGCTATACAAACCCTTTATGCTATTCAAGGGCATGTAAGTATGGTGTACTTTTGGTGATTATGCAAGCGCATAGTTTTATAATTGCAACCAAACATTGACATTAACGTGTTTGAAATGTGTAGCTTTTACGACACTAATGCAGAGGAGTTGCGAAGGGCAACAAGAGAGAGTTTCAAGACGCATACAATTTCGATTTTGATCCCAAAGGCATTGATTGGAAAGACTACTTTATACAAACTCACATTCCTGGCCTCCAAAAACACGTTCTGATAAAATGATAATTGAAAGTCTCCAAACAGCAGCTAAACACTAGTTACTTTCAATCAATACTTTTAGTCAAATATGGGGCAATAAATGTCTATGGTGAGATAGGCAAATTGTTGTAATTGTGAAGAGCCGTTGTTCATTATTTACTGCAAATAATACGTCGTTCTTTTATATACCTGCTTTTGGAATAAAACAAAATTCATCCATCCTCCACTACTTCAGATTTTAGGTTTTTGTTGGCTTATTTTGTATTTGAAGAGTAAGTTTTTGCTAACAGAGGTTGAAGATGAAGAAGAGTAAGTTTTTGCTAACAGAGGTTGAAGATGAAGAAGAATCGAGAAGCTTCATGAACATTTAGAGAAAAATCCGAGATTTCTATTATCACTTCTCTGAATAAATGTTGACACAGCAAAAATATTACATTTATGCTACAGACTTAGCTTAGACATTAACAGTGTGTTTGGATGAGGAAATTTAAAAGTACAAAGGAATTCATAAATGACGGAATTTAAAATGACGGAAACTAATACTCTAGAATTTGTAAAGTTTCTTGTTTGGGGATTTAAAATACGGAATTTAACTTTTATTTGAAAAGTTATCTTTTTTAAAAGCTCAATTTCTCTTGGAATTTTAGAAATGACGAATTTTAGATAGAATTTAAAGTTGGGATTTATGACCTCCAAATTCCATGTTTTGTCCCAAGCGGAATTTCTAAAGTTCTATGTTTTTTTATCCAAACGCGAGAATTGGTTCATGTCAATTTAGAAATTCTGACTTTTGTAAAAATCCCAAGTTTATTTCCGTCATCAAAATCCCAAGTTTATTTCCCTCATCAAAATCCCAAGTTTATTTCCCTCGTCTAACTAATCTAACTGACTTAATGCAAAACACATGAGTCTGTTTAAATAGTCTAACAACAATGCCACGTCATCTTAACCACTAGCCAAACACCCACCTTCAATCTCAGCTAGGTTACCTATTTTGAGATTGCTACAATCAAGGCCAGACTTGGTGTGGGCTGGAAAGGCGATGGTCGTGGGCCTCCAATTAAGCGGCCCCAAAAAAATTTATATTATATATACACCAAGCATCTAATCTATAAATAAATAAATAAAAACATGCTGCAATTAAATGAGAAAAACACGATTCCTCTTCCTAAAAGAAACACATTTCCTCTTCGCCATGCTTTCCTCTTTCTAGAAGACTTTGGTTCTCCTACTCCTAGTTTCTCCACGGAACATGCTCTCTATTTAATCCACCATATTACTCTTTGTTCTCTCATTCTCTCTTCAATCTATTATTTTCAGTTTCTTGTATCCCTCTTTTCTCATATTGTAACCCTAAAAGAATCGATCTCTCACTGAAAAGCTCACAATTTTTCTTTTTGATCTTTGTCTTTGAGATTATATTGATGGTGACCAAGAGGAGAGGAGCATGAGAATTTGAAAAGGTGATCAGATTTATGAATTTTTCTTTATATTTTTTCCTATCCAGCAAACTTTTTTTCCCACCCTAAACCCTATATGCTGGTCTCTGTTGAGTTTTATTCTTGCTTTTCCTTCCACAGATTGTTGTTGGGGTTTGGCCTCCATTTTTGTTAGGTGGTTTGTTGATTCTCTTTATTGGTTTAATGAGCACCTTTCGGCCCAAAAAAAAAAGCTACTTTAGAACTTATTGTCAAATAATAGGTTGTTTTTTTTAATGTTAAAAGCTATCTGACTGTGGACCTAAATATGAATTTTTTTTATTTATGATTCATGTACTTTTGCTTTGTTAGAATGAAATTATTATGTTTAAACCAACAATAATGAATGAGAAAATTTTTTTCTTTCGTATTAAGCTTTATTGTATATTAAGGAAAGGGCCTCATTTAATTTATCGCCTACGGTCGGCCCTGGCTACAATTTCTTGCAAATAGAGGACCATGTAATCCTTTTGTGAAGACATCTGCAAGTTGTTCATTTGTATGTATGTGCTGCACATTAAGATCTTTGCGCTGACCACACTCCCCTACAAAGTGAAAATCAATATTGAGGTGCTTGATCCTAGAGTGATAAACGTAATTTGAACTTAGGGCCAAGGCAGACAGATTGTCACAATGCATTAAAGGAGGCACTTTGGCAAGAACTCATGTATATCAGCTAAAACCTGTCGAATCCATACAATGTCAGCAGCAGTATTAGCTAAAGCACGATACTCTTCTTTTGTAGAACTTCAAGCTACTGGTCCTTGTTTCTTTGACTGCCAAGAGACTGGATTATGACCAAGAAACACAATGAAACCTATTGTTGATCTTCGAATAAACGGATCTCCAACCCAATCAACATCGCTATAAGCTGTCAACAGCATTGGACCATAAGAAAATGTGATGCCATATTGAAGTGTGCCTTGAATATATCATAAAATTCTTTTCAGAAGATAGAAATGAGAGTCTGTTGGATTTGTCATGTATTGGCACATAGTGTTTATTGCATAAGCAATATCAGGCCTTGTGAATGTCAAATACTGTAAAGCTCCTACCAAGCAGCGAAACAAAGTTGGATCCTTCAAAGGTTCACCATTTGTTGTCAGAATTTGAGAATGAGGGTTGCAGGTGTTAAGCATGCCTTGCAACTACTCTTGCCTGCTTTAGCTAACAATTCTTTTGCATATTTATATTGGTTAACAAAGATAGTTCTTGTGGATGTATAAGAGATTTGGAGTCTTGGAAAGTAAGTAAGTAATCCCATATCTTCAAGTTCAAATATTGAGGCCAAATTCTCAATAGTTTCTTGAACAAGAGCTGTATTTGAGCATGTCAAAATAATGCCATCCACATAAAGCAATAAAACAATGACATATGAACATGTATGCTTAATGAACAAACTAGGATCAGAAGTGAGGTGCTCTATATAAACGTGAGAAACAACTCCTTGCAAGGAGGACGAAAGATTGAAGAAATTACAGAGCACCGAAAGAGTCCTGCAACTTTGCTAGGGTTTTATTGTTTCTTCCTTATGTTTTTGTTTATTGCGAATTCTAGGACTATGTGTAACTAAGTTTCTTTTGCTAGGGTATGATGCAACCCTAGTATGATAATCTAGTTTTCTTATTTTGCACATCTTTTGATTGCTATTTGATGTTGGATTCTTAATCATTGTGCTTAATAACTTGATTGATTTTCTTGATGCTTGATCACCATCTAGATTATTAAGTGAGTTTATCTGATGAAAATTAGAGTAAATACCATACTTAATTTGAGGTTTGCTTCTTGTGATTAAGATTTGTTGTTAGGTTTATTATTTCTAAGTTTTTTCTTTTGGCTTCCCTTGACAATATTGTAATAGGCCATTCATTGTATTTCTCAAGCTCAAGTTTAGATTAAGAATAGTTACTCTAAGTGTTCTTATCTAGCTGCTATCTTATGGAGGTTCAATCAAATTGACAAAGGTATCTTGTGCATTTCATCTTTTGCATCACATTGCATTCAATAGAATTTATGTATGACTAGTCAACTTTTGCATCTGGAGGATTTTCAGCTCATTGGTTTCCAGCTGGATCCTAACAAACTTTTTGTCCTATTCTACGAAATTTCTCTACTGCCATGTGTACAATTCTGACCTAGGAATTTTTGGGTAAAACCCTAATCATTCCTCATTTGGTAGCTGTCACTTTTGGGAGAGTTTTTTTAAAAGGTTTCTTTTCTCCTTTGCTCTTCTTCTTCCTTGAGTGAACCTCCATTTTCATCTATGAGTTTTCTAAATTGACTGGGCAAAACCCCAATCATTCCTCTTTGGGCAGCCGTCACTTTTGAGGATTGTTTGAAAAGGTTTTTGCAAACTCTTTTGCTCATCTTCCTCCTCAAAAGAAAACCACCATATTTCATCTATGAGTTTTCTAAATTGTTTTTAAAAAACTGCTTTTGAAATATGAAATCTACATCTAGTTAGAACAAATACACTCTCATTTAGTTCTAGGTGAGATTCAAGATTCGTTTCTTCAACAGTATGGTTTCTTGAAGAAATTGGTCTTTTTATCCTTGAATCCAAATTATTGGTTTCTGTTTGAGTTGAGCCTGCAAGCTGGTGCCATGGGATGAAAGAGCTGGAGAAGGAGCTGCCATTGCCATGAAGGACTTAGCTTCAAAATTTGCTAAGTTAGAGAAGAAGATTGCACAAAGGAGGTATAGCTTATTTTCCTAAATAGACCTAAGATTTCTTGAGCTTGCTTGAGTTTCTTTGTAAGAATCTTCTTTGCTTAGTGGATTGCCTGGTCGGTTGATGACCCCCAGTTTTTCCCAGAGGTGGGTTTCTGGGTGAACAATTTTCTGGTTTTGCTGTTCATGTTTTTCTGGGTTTCTGTTCTTGAGGTTGACTAGTCATCTTATGATGTTAATGTTTTTCTGGGTTTGTGTTCTTGAGGTTGACCAGTCATCTTATGATGTTCATGCATTTATGGGTTTGTGTTCTTGCTGTTGACTAGTCATCATCTGCTATTTTCTATTTATGTGATTATGATGTATTCACACACTTCCACCTCAGTTGTTGCTAGCACAGGGGATGCCTAGATTGACGGATCCTTCTAAGTGCCTAGGTTGTCACTAGTAATCTTCTAGGCATGCAGGTACAGATTGTTATTCTCAATGTATGTGTGCATTTGTTGCTAGATTCATGACTAGTAGTTGACTAGTCATAATTCTCTTAATTAGTTAAGTCAAAGTGTGTGAATATTTCTCTGTCAGTTAGAATACCATTTTAAATTTACCCCTCGTCACCTAAGTACCAATTTCTTTTGTAATTCTTCTAGGGTAAATATCATACTCCTAGGGGTACATGCTTATTAGAGTTTTTCACTTATGTTAATTAATGAGTTTCTATATGTTCATATTTGACTTAAATATCATAGGCAAATTGCATGTAGAAATATTTGGGTTTTCCTAAATACCAAAGGTAATTCTTGAAAAAGGAAAACTAAGTGGCAACATCAATTGAATTAATTAATAGGTACGTGAATAAGAGGTTAGATCGGATTACTAGTGGTGAATTCATTGTCCTTGTGCTTTCATCAATTTGAATTTCTCATCTTTGTATGCTTTGACTTTTTATTTATTTTGTTTTTAATTTTTGGTTGTTTTAGTTAATTAAATCGCTCATTCAAAAACTCCCTTTATCTTTACGTGAATAAGCTACGTGTTTAATTTCTTGTTTATATTAATTAGAGTAGTTAAACTTTTTTGTAAAGTAAATTAGGTTAAACTCAATCCTCGTGAGAATGACCTCATGCTTGCCTTGCTAAATTGTGATAGACCTTCTGCACTTGCGAAGTATAAGTTGTGTTTAGAATAATCTTTATTTTCAGGTTATTTAAAATTCAAAACAAAATCTGCAGTCGAGTTTTTCATGACTCACTGTATACAATTTGAAATGGAGTGTTGGCGTGAGTTAGTACTTTCTTTTTCTTATAACTGTTCATGTTGTTTGGTAGATTGATATTGGCGAAGCATAGTGGCAATGGCACAACCGCGAGGGCGACATTAAGAAGTTTGGTTCAATGGATATGATGACGGTGGGAATGACTCTTGAACTGTTGGGCTTTTTTT
Organism: Prunus padus; assembly: GCA_024362665.1. Taxonomy (NCBI): domain Eukaryota; kingdom Viridiplantae; phylum Streptophyta; class Magnoliopsida; order Rosales; family Rosaceae; genus Prunus; species Prunus padus. Next base: position 10,253,228 of record JANFAM010000015.1, read on the forward strand.
CCATTTTTCAAATCAAAGTTATAATTTTACGTGCAGACAGAAGTGAGACATGTCAAAGAAAAATAAGATAAAATCCAAATAAAGATAGGAGAAGTTTAGTACTCCTAGAAATGGCAAATAAATTAAGAATAGAAGGAGGTGGGCCTTTTACCCAAAAGAGGATAAGGACGTAGGCATGCGACCTTTCACAATGTAAGGACCTTTCATGGGTCTAGTGGAGATTGTGAGGTAAGCCTAAGGTGGAGTCTAATAAAGATACACTTTCATTTTTATTTTATTTTTTTATGCTAGAGTAGAGAGAAAAATCAGAAAAATGAGAGTCGTAATGGTAGTGAAGATGAGATTGAGAGAGAGAGGATGTGAGGGTAGGATGGAAGGAATGAGTAACAAAAATGAAAATAAAAACTTGATATTGAAGACAATTTCAAATAGATTTCAGTTTTTAGTTTTTGTTTTCACTTTTGTAACTCCTCCTTCCCGTTTTCACTCATTATCATTTTCATTTTCCCTCTTTTTCCTCTATACTTTAGCGCAAAAAATAAAAACTAAAAATTAAAATTAAAATGGTTATCAAAGGGGCCTAATGTGTCATAATTTTTTTTTGGGGATTTTATCTTTCATACTCATCGAACCAAATTTCCAAAGCCCTCCCTTTCGTGTTTAATGTTTTTTTCTTTTAAGTTTTAAAATTATTATTGCATATTTTCTGGCCCTTAGTTTAGATCTTATAAAATACACAGGTCTCAAATAAAGTGATGTGGAAGTTTCTTAATACTTATTAAATAAATGAAGGTTGTTGTGTGACAATATCAGATATTTATATTTGTTGGTAAAGAACAAATGTGAGATTAGAAGCCTTAAAAAAAAAAATCATTAATTTAGCTTGAGTGACTTATGTCTTAAACATTTCGTGGTCGGTTTTCCTTTGTTTCTTTGAATTTTTTTATGCGTATATATTTAATCAAGAAAAGCTAACAAGGAGGGAAGAAAAAATATACATAAAGGCAGAGTGGGTTGAGACTGATGACAAAAAGAAGTCAATTAATTGTTGGGTTGATTGGCAGGTGATAGATAAAAGCTAGGGGTTAAACTAAGTTGAAGAAAAGATGTAAGAGTACACCTTCGTTGAACATGCCCATCTATGTGAAGTAAACCGTTTGTCTACTGGAAACCTTTATGTATTGAAAAGGGCTATCTGTTAAATAATAAAAGTCTACAGTACGATCCACACTCTACATATTGTTAGCCATTAAGTAATTTATACGTATATGTTAAGGTTTCCTTACTATTGAGGGAATTTCGAATAATTTTATTCATTCGACATCTTATGGGATCCGCTACAAATGTTATTTCAACGATCCGAATTAACGTTTAATTTTCAACTATTCATGCATAGATGATTCTTTGTACACAAAAAAAAAATTTGAAAAATTAACGTTTAGTATTAAACCCTAAATGTCATCTTTTAAGGAAAATCTAACTAATAGACAGTTCTGATTATCAAAATATAAGACGAAGTAGAACCTAGGGTGTCTCAGTTGAAACTATATGGTATATGCTCATCAGAAAATATGGCAACGCACCTAACCTTTATCTTTGTCCAAGATATCTATTTTCATAAGCATTCGTTTGTTTTGGATCACCTAAAATGCATTATTACATAGTTACAACCTAGTTTAGCATGAGAATTTTTAATTTTTACCGAATTACAGGAAAGGTTTGGATTTCATCGAAATGATACTGTTCGGACAATTGTGATTTGCTTATATTTTTTTTTAAATAAACCAAACTCTTGAACTTATCCCAGACAAAGCATCAAAACTTTAGTTAAGTACACTCCACCAAGTGTTCCCACCATCATTCTCAATGCTGGGAAGCCTCCTAAATTTTAGTTTAAAGTACTGATCAACCCAGACTTCCTTCTCAACTTTCAAAATACTTCTCTCTCTCTCTCTCTCTCTCTCATTTCACCAATGGAGTTGAAGAGCATACTAGCATATCTTCAGAACAAGACCATTTTGGTTACTGGAGCCACTGGCTTCCTTGCAATGGGTATACCATCTCTCTCTCTCCCTATCCCTCTCCCTCTACCTTCAAGTGGTGTTCCTCTCTACCGCGACGTGGTGTTATTAATCGTAACTTTATTTTATAATTATTCATGCAGTATTTGTGGAGAAAATACTAAGGGTTCAACCAGATGTGAAAAAGATCTATCTTCTTTTAAGAGCTTCCAATACCAACTCAGCCACGGATCGCATGCACAATGAGGTTTATATTTCACTACCATTATTGTTACAAACAATGCTATTGCATTTTCATGTACTTTGGAATTACTGGTCAAATAATTTTATTAATATATTTTCATAAAAATTAAGATCATCGGAAAGGAGTTGTTCAGAGTTCTCAGGGACAAACATGGTGCGGATTTTGATTCCTTTGTATCGCAAAAAGTTGTGGCTGTCGCGGGAGATGTAACTTTTGAAAACCTTGGAGTGAAAGACTTCAAATTGAGGGAAGAAATGTGCAATGAAACAGAAATCATACTTAATTCTGCTGCAACGACTAACTTTGATGAAAGGTGATGTATTACATCCTATTTTATATGCATAAAAAATATTGATATTGTGCAATATTTGTAACATATAATTCTCTTCAATTAATCAAAATAAACCTGTCCATATATTTGTGTGCAGATATGATATTGCGCTGGACGTCAATACATTTGGAATTCTGCATGTGGTGAGCTTTGCAAAGAAATGTTTAAAGCTAGAGATGCTTCTCCACGTATCAACTGGTTGGTCGTTTTCTTTGACTAAATTTGTCATCTTTCTTGTATATACCCTTCTATTGAGGGATCTCTCAAATAATTTTATTTGAGGGATCTCTCAAATAATTTTTTTTGAGGGACACCCTTTAAAGTAATCTACAAAAAAATCCAACAATCGAAAACATCTATTTTTTAAGTCTTCATTCATAGATCATCCCTGCAAACAATTAGAAAAATCGGAAACCATTTAGACATCTAATGGTGTCTCACAAAATCAACAAACACGGCGCTTCAAGAAAGTACTAAAATTTCAATAATTTAATTGAGTGGTCAAATGATATTGGATTCAAGTGATTTTTTATAGAGGTGATCTTTGAATGAATATCTACAAAATAGACGGTTTAACTAATCCAAACCGTCTATTTTGTAGATACTCATTCAAAGATCATCTCTACAAAAAATCAATTGAATCTGATATCATTTGACCACTCAATTGAATTATTGAAAGTTTGGTACTTTCTTGAAGCACCGTGTTCAATGATTTTATAGGAAACAATTGGATATTGAAACGGTTTCCGATTTGTCTAATGCTTTGCAAGAATGATCTATGAATATAGACTTTAAAAAATAGATGGTTTGGATCGTTGAACAAAAAAATCGTAGGGGACCCTAAAGGATGTCCCTCAAATAAAATTATTTGAGGAATCCCTCACTAGAAGAGAACTATAGAGAGAGAGAGAGAGAGAGAGAGAGAGAGAGTTTTTCTCTAATGCGGACGTCCACATTGTGTTAAAGTCCGGTCGTGTCCTTCCAGCTTCTTTTCTGTAGGTGGATTTGATTTCATACATATATATAAAGCAAAAACATGGTAAGCATTCCATATATAAATATATAATTAGGGGCTGGGCTTTCCAAAAAGTATCCCAAAGGTGGGAAGGTGTGCAGAAGAACAATAAGCAATACCATTGGTTGCTACTGTAAACTAGCTTCTTTTTCTGTTTAATTATAGAGCCATATCAGTGATGAACGGGTTCCACTAATCCAGTATGGTTCCTCAAGCCAAGTGGGTTCCATTAAAAACCAAATCCACTTGCAAAAAAGAACTTGCAAAGGAGACGACTGGACTTTAACACAATGCAAACGTCCGCATTAGAGAAAAACTGTATATATATATTGGTTTTAATGTCTTTGAATTTGGTTATATTTGCCAGCTTATGTGTGTGGTGAGAGGGCAGGACTCATACCAGAGGGCTCATCTTCATTAACGGATGGCATAGTACAGGAAACCACCAAATTTGATTTCAAAGCACAAGAAAAGATCGTCGTGGAGAAGAAATTGAATGAACTAAAAGCACAAGGTGCTTCAGAAGAAGTTATTACAAGCACAATGAAGGATTTTGGCATTGAAAGGTATTGATATATCTAATTGTCCACTATGAACCCGTAATTATAACTTTGTATTTGGCCTAATTTTCCCGGCCTGAATCAAAAGGGAAAATTAGGCTGACATTATTAACAATATTTCTACATATATTGTGCCTTTGGAATTAAAGTTTTCTATCGTGCTAATTACTATTTGTCTTTCTTTTATACAAAAATAATTAGGGCTAAACATTATGGATGGCCAAACACATATGTATTTACAAAGGCGATGGGAGAAGTATTTCTAGGGCGCTCAAAAGATGAGCTTCCTGTAGTTATCATTCGCCCAACTGTGGTTACCAGCACTTACAAAGAGCCATTTCCAGGTTGGATTCAAGGTTTTAGGTAATGAGCTCTGCCTGCACCTACAAATTTTACGTATTGAACTATCATTGACCCCTACAATTTACTACGTAAGAAAATAATATTCTTCTAATTCCGAATTTGGTCAACTGAGAGTTTGATTTAAGTCTAGTTAATAACTAGCGCCAGGGTATCTATGCATGGGGTTGTATGGGCCATAGCCAATACCCATTTTTTAAAAAATAAAATAAATCTGATGTAGTCTTTATACACACAAAAAAAGAAGAAAAGGAAAGCCATTTAGCCAAATAGACATAAAAGCATACCGCGTGATTGGAAAAAACGAAGAAGAGAACATAACGTGAGAAACAGATCCCTATAGAAAAAAAAAATAACGTGAGAAACAAAGGGACAAACTAAGTGTATCATTTTTTGTTATCAATAAAATTTGCTCGTGTCGTTGGGTTTGTTTGTAAGGTAAATCTAGTCCAGTCCATTTTAAAATTCTATATCCGTCCCCAAAGTCTCTTTAACATAAGTAGTATTCTCTTACCAAATTTATATTGTCAAACAAATTCTTATGTTGTTAGATTGTGAATCTGAATCATACATTGGTCCAAATACCAACTAAATTTGTATATATGTGTTTATTCTTGGTGATTACAGAACCATTGATAGTGTAATTGCCGGTTATTGTAAAGGGAAGCTCACATGCCTACTTGCTGATCCTACGACAGTATTTGATATGGTGAGTTTACACTCATATCCCTATTTGTTGGTATATATATGTATAAGACTAAAGAAGGATTAAAAGTTTCAAATAACGCATGCAGATTCCTGTTGACATGGTGGTAAACTCAATAATTTCAGCGATGGTAGTGAATGCAAATCAATCTTCTATTGTCATTTACCATGTGGGATCCTCATTTAGAAATCCTATAAAAATAACTGATATTCACGACTTTGTGTTTCGGCACTTCACCAAAGATCCGTGGGTTGACAAAGATGGAAACCTTGTTAAGGTTGGCAAGTGCACAATGTTCAGCACTATGGCTACTTTCCGGGTGTACATGCAAATTTGCTTCATGATACCCTTGGAGGTTTGTTCTATTACTATATGTGATCATTTATAATATCAAACTTGCTACTCTGTATCATTAATTTCCTTTGATTTGTTCTTATTTGAAGGGATTAAAGTTCGTAAACAAAGCATGTGGCCAATATTTCCAAGATGTATACATTAACTATAGCCGAAAACTCAAATTGGTGATGCGCTTCGTAGAGCTATACAAACCGTATATGTTATTCAAGGGCATGTACGTATTCTCTACTTTTGTGATTAGAGATAGAGTTATCATTTAATTGTAATTATACAAAGGACGGAGCCAAAGTCAAGTCTAAAGTGAACTTCGCCCTCACCCCTTTTATAACCCTTTCTACCATTTGGAAGAAGAAAAAAACATGATACTATTTCACAATTAAACTAGTGATGGGCCTCATTTAAGTTCGTAAGTTAAGTTTTAGATTTTGGCCCCTCAATTATTAAAAATCCTAGCTCCGTCACTGACAACTAACGTATTTTGATTATAGCTTTGATGACACCAATTCGGAGGAGCTGCAAAAGGTGGCAAGTGAGAGTTACATAGATGCAAACAAATTTAACTTTGATCCGAATTGCATTGATTGGGAAGACTACATCATGAATACTCACATCCATGGCCTCCGAAAGCATGTTATGGTTAAGTGATAGCCAGAAGAGTCAATAGATTGCCATTAGATAATAAAATAATGTTTTTGTACGCATGTGTTATAAGTTTGCAATATCCTTGTATACATGGAAACTAGCCAAAATCTCAGTCATAATACTCTCAGCTAGAACAAGATGGATGATTGTATCTGTAAACCATCATATTGTTCATTAATTTACAGAAACTTAAACCCACCTTTTCTATATACATGTCGTGCTTGGATCTTGTAGCATCCATATGTTGCTTGTGATTGAAAAAATTATTTTCAAATACTTAATTTTTATTTTATGTATTGTAACACTGCTGGATGTTTAGTGATACTTTTCTTCCCAAACGGGAGCATGGGACTTGATTGTTTCCACATGCCCAACTTTTCCTATATCAAGGTTCAGCTCCTCCTGCTTTAGTATTATATAGCTCATAGTTTAGTGATACTTCTATTCCCAATATTAGAAGACGTTTCAAAAACCTCATTTCCCATTTATATAAAAAAAAAAATTACAAATTGGTCAATACACTACTACAAAAAATCAAATAGACGACGGGGATCCAATGTCGTTGTGATGCTTTGAAAACGTCGTTAAATCGACCACCATCTTTTGGACTACAACAACTTTTCACCATTGTTGTTTATTTGTAAAGATGATGGTTTTTAAGAAAACCATCGTTGTTGTCACATAAAGACGTCATTGTTTTCATACAAAGACGACGGATTTTGTTAAAAACCGTTGTTGTTTAGAGATAAAGATGGAATAAAGAAGATGGTTTTTAATAAAACCGTTGTGGATTATTTCTAAAGACGACGGTTGTTTATAACAACGGTCGTTAATTATATGTAAAGATGACGGTTTATTGTAAAAACCGCCGTCTAATAAGTTCCCAAGCTATTACATTTTAGTTCTTTTTGGTTTCCTATGATACTATACAACGATTTTAACTAGAAAACCAACCATAATGCTTTATTAATGAATATATATACTAAAAAATTGTTTCTTTCATAAAACTTGAAGATTTAATAGTTATTACATAGTTAACCAATCTTTATTCTACAACAAACATACTTTATATATATAATGAGGAATTCTACATAAATAGGGTAAAGAAAAAAAAAATTGAAAAGAGAATACTAGAGATCTTGATTGATAGTTTGATTTCCATCAATAGGGTACAGAAAAAAAAAATTAAAAATCATGAGTTTATGAGAGGGTACATCATAAGAAGTGAGAGGTGTAATGCCCAATTAATGAGGGGCTCCCAAAACAGATACCCCTAAAAATGACTCAACTAGATCATTAAATAGTTGCCCCTCATCAGTTGCCTTCATGTGGGGCAATTGATGTATCAGTTTTGGACTCTTTTTTTTTTACATGCGATGTTGAGGAAAGAGGGAATTGAACCTAGAATCTTATATACATAAGTAAATGCTCTTAACCACTAGACCTACAAAGCCCTACAGTTTTTTCTTACAGTGTACGCTCTTAACTTTTTGGTCATGGCCCTTGTACAACGCTCTTCATCCCTTTGAGGCAAAGCACTAAATGTGCTATAAGGTAAGGGTCCTATCACCTATGGGACCAGTTGTTGTAGGGGAAAACGAAAAAACGAAAGGGTATGAACCAGTTTTTAGTTTAATTTTTTTGGTCTGAGGTATGGACCAGTTTACTATCATTTATCAAGAAAAACAGACTTATGAAAACTACATTTACTATGTTTATTTGAGTAGGTTTATAAACCCTATTATAGTTATAGTAGTTGAGGGGAAATCCAGCTGTGTATATGGGCAATAATATAATATGCAATGCAATAAACAATTTTCTGGTATGACATTGTACTGCTAGCAATGGAGAGCTAACCGTAACCATGAAGATCATAAGTCTTCATTACTTTGTTTTAGGATTTAGTTTATAATACGAAAAGCATATTCTACGGATACGTTTGTTTTCAAAACCACGACAGTTTTTCACCTTTGTTGTTTATCTGTAAAGACGACAGTTTTTAAAAAAACCGTCGTTGTTGTCACATAAAGACGACGGTTTTTAGAGTTAATGATCGTTGATTACAGGAGTAAGGACGACAGTTGTGGATTGTTTGTAAAGATAACGGTTGTTTATAAAAACCGTCATTAATTATTTGTAAAGACGACGATTTATTATAAAAACCTTCGTCTAACAAGTTTCCAAGCTATTACATTTTAGTTCTTTTTGGTTTCCTATGATGCTATACAACGGTTTTAACTAGAAAACCAACCATAATGCGTTATTAATGAATATATACACTTAAAAATTGTTTCTTTCATAAAACTCGAAAATTCAATAGTTATTACATAGTTAACCAATCTTTATTCTGCAACAAACATACTTTATATATATATATAAAATGAGGAATTCTACATAATCAAGTTCAACCAGTTACATGTAAAGTGGATGAATACCCAAAGTTCATTGGTTTGCCAGCCTTCATTAATTCTTGGAGCTCATAGATGAGTCTGCTTTTGAAGCTCAAAGGTGTTTGTACAAGGTCTTTCTGCCAAATAGAGTCTACTTGCTCTTTCAAGAATATTGATTGGGGTTGAGACAGAAACTAACCACATAATATCAATAAGCTTTAGTATCTTATATCTGTAAGCATCAAATCAAAAAGTATGGAACAGTTATGAAATCCAAATTACCTCTGTATCAAAATGCAGAGTCTTTGTACAATCAAGATCTGTTTTGCAAAGAAGCTTCTCACAATCAACATCCAAATTGCAAATCAAGGACATATCCTCCTCAGATTGCTATCGAGCAACATAACTTTGGTCATAAGATTAAGGCATACGATAGTCAAAGTATAAAAAATCCAAACACCACTAACAAAAGTCCAGGTTGCAAATATTATGTTAATCATAAACTCAATACACAGGCACAAGAAGAGAGAGTGGAAAAAGAACAAGAAAATGAAGAAACAAATTAGCAGATGCAATACCCATATGAAAGTTTGAAGCAAATTTCTATAGAAATGAATGGAGTGGATGAGAAAGAATGGCGTCGATGGCTTCGATTTCGTCTCGTCGATGGTCTCGATGGCGTCGCTACATCGATGGTGTGGCTGGTAGGTACGTATGAGGAGCATAGAGGTGAGAGAGGAAGTGTTTCAGAGAGCTCATGAGGGTTTCAAGGAGGGAGAGAGAAGAGCTCATGAGGGTTTCAAGGAGGGAGAGATAAGGTTTTCGCAGACATGGGGAAATATGAATTTTAGGTCAAGGGCGAATTGTGACGTCCCTGACCTAATTTAGGTCCTTTAAATATAAAATAAATAAGTTAATTTAATTGAGAATTAAAAAGGAAATAAAAAAGAATAAAATGATAAAAATTGGAATTAAATAATTAGATTGAAATAAAAGGGGCATTTTGGTCCAATTAATTTTCGGGACGGAATTTGGCGAAACAAGTTACGCCATTGAGTCCGGCTCGTCGAAACGAGTTCGTTGACGGGTGGCACGTTTCGATACGAGCGTCGGATCAATTTAAGGACATAAGCGTCATTTTAAATATTGCGACAATCTGATATAGTCCACGTAGGACCAATCAGATTTCGCAATCACTCTCTCTCTCCTCCACGCGTTCTCTCTCTCTCCTCAAAATGCACCGCTCCTTCTCTCTCCTCGATGCCGACGTTTCCGGCAACGGTTGAGCACGAGACCACCTGCAATCAACTCGTCTCTCCCTCACGGTTCTAACCCACCCAATATCGAAGGTCATCTCGCTGGCGTTGATAGACACGATCGTCTGCAACTTCCGGCCACTTCTGGGTTTTCGTTCCGGCGTCTCCGGCAGCTTTCGCCGTCGCGTAAGGTGTGTAAACTTCTTCTCTAAGTGCACTGAAGTTAGTCCTGTGATTGGTTTCGATCGATTTGGCTTTGAAACCATTCGATCTGAAACCTAGAATTGGCCGGTTTTAGTTTATGATTTTCGGCCAGTTCACGGCCGGTTTTGGAGTGGGTGTGGCCGGTTCTGGACTTGTGAGGCTGAGGGGAGTGTTTTGGTATAGGCTGTGTCGAAAGATTCCACAGATTGAGGTTGGCCGGTCTTTGCTCAAGACACCCAACCCACGGCGGCGTGTGTGGTGACGCGTGGGCTGGGGTGTGGAGGAGGTTCGATGTTCCTATACCACCCTCGTGTCGTTGTGAACGCGTACGTGTGCGCGGATTTCGATTCGAACGTCGTTTGAACCTCGAACCAATGTACGCCTATTATGCATTGTTTGGGTTCGATGTGTTCAGACCGTTGGATCGAATTTGAATTCATGTATGTTATTCCTTGTATTTCAAGGGTCGTATAGGAATTGACGGATCTTGATTCGGAGTCCCGGATACTCCGGAATCACCAACCCTAGCGTTAGGTTTATTAGAAACCGTCTGATCACACGATCATGAGAAATCCGACCGTCGAATCGAGACCAAACTTTTGGGACATGTTCTATAAACCGTAGTGAACCTATAGGAACTTCCGGATCAAAGTTTGAGGTCGTGGGCCCCACGGGCCCGGTTTGACCTATTCTGAGTATTTTGACCGAGGTTTGACCAGGGTTGACCAAGAGTCTTCCGGGGTCGTCTCGTAGTCTAATGAATGTATTTGACCTTAGAATAAGTCGTGCGAGCTCACGCTTACGTTGAGTCGGGTTTAGTTTAAGGGTTTGTTTTGAAGGTTATCGTTCAAGGGTTCGATTATTAACCTTGTATTTATATTATTGAAATAGGTACCCAGGCACCTCGTACTACACAGGCGGGACCCTCACAGGGCCAAGCTGCTTGGGATTACCTGTGAGTGGACTTTTTTTTCGAATATGCATATCTTCCAACCAATGAACAACCATGCATTTGTTTGAGTGTTATTGATGTTTGTGACTACTTTTAGTATTTATATTAAATTGTTAAGTTATGGACGTGTGTCCTGATGTCTGATACTTGGGGGTTGGGTACTTGTATATTTTGGGAATTGGAAAGTGTTGATCATGTGATTGATTGGAGTGTGTTGTCACCTCTGTTTGTACCTCCCATGTTCTGTGATACTGATCTGGTTATTTGGGATACCTGGTACACCCTTGACAGGGTGTGACTGTAGACCCGTGATTGGGTAGTCTGCGCAAGTAGGACATATTTCGGAGATATGGTTTGGAAGTTTTATCATATAGACATGAGAGTTTAGTCATATTTGGACGGCTCAACCCTAGGCACGGGGTCTCGAGGAGACTGTACCTGTGTCCAGTCAAATGATCCCCTGTTGGATTGTTTTCCCGGTACTTGTTTTTGGTGTCAAGGTCTTACATTATTATATGTATGAGTTATTATCATTGTATTCATATTTTCTTTGAGTAAGGATCTTTCCTTGCTTGTCGTGCCTACGGGCTGTGGTTATTTTGAGTTGGGATCGAAGGGGAAACAGTAAGATGATATGTTTATCCTGTTAATATGTTACAATTATTGGATTTGAAATCCTGATTTGATTATTTATTTAAATGACTTGAATTGCATGATTGCATCATCATTTTTGAAACGGTGGGGTTAGTATGTTGTTTTGAACTACTAAAACCTTATTTTTGTCCACTCACATACTTTCTGTTTTGCGCCCCACCAGGCCGTAGTCGTAGCATCTGAGCGGTTCGGCCGAGCACACCTCCTCTCGGGCACGACTTGCTTGTAGGGCACTTGCCCCTATTATGTAAATTCTCTTTCTGCTACTGTATTCTGAATACTCTTAGAATTGCTCTGTATACCCGTTTGGGTTGAATTTGATGGCCTGAGGCCTTTGATGTATACTGTATGCATGCTGGAACTTGAGTATTGTATATATGTTGTGTTTTAGCAGGTTGAATTAATTTTGGTATATCCATATTTTAGGGGAGACTCTGCCCGATTTTTGGCAGAAGTCTTGACCCCTTTCTCAATTTGTTCGGGAGAAGGGAACTTGATTGTATGTGGGCCCGACATTTGGGTAAATGTCGGTTTTACCACAGGACCTGGCACGGATTCCGAGGTGAATTCGGGTCGGGTCCTGTCACGAATTCACTTAAGCGAATTCACACGCGTGTTTTAAAAGACGACACTTGCGAATTGACGAGCATCATGTTTTAAAAATCAACCCAACGCAACTTCATTTTACTAGTGTATAAGATGATATACTACGACGGTCAAAACCATCGTCTTTTAAAACACAACGACGGTTTTAAGGTGCACCGTCGTCTATTTTGTGGTTTAACAAAATTGTAGTAGTGATAGTTGGAAATGGAAGTTCAAAATAAAAGCCAATGGGCCAAAATAAGCCAACCCCAACCGAACCCATTGTTGATTCCCAGTATCAGATAAAAACGGGAGACTAGTGGACTTGTAATTTGAGACAGCCTAGGTTTGCGCTGCTTCCTATGTAACCATATCACTCATGAAAATGATCTTTGATGTAAAATAAATGTTGACTAAAATTGAGAACATTGTTATGTTAAATTTCATATTAAAATCGTTCTTAAGTTTCCTACAACTCTTCGTTTTACTCCACATCCGAATATCCGATTTTTCATTTATTATAAAATTTCCTCGTACCGTTAAAAAAAGGGAAGATAAATATCTTGTTAAAAAGACGAACTTTATTTAACAACTACTTAAAGTAGTTGACACTTTCATATTATAACAAATTACATTTGGTGACAAACAATTGTTCATCATCATATTCATATTCATGAAAGCAAATTACATTCATACACTTGATTGAAATTTATAATGCATCTAGGAGCCATTGTATACTGCCTTGAGTAAATACAATGGCTAGAGCGCTCCAATTCCACCCATTTCAAACTATATATATGTATATATTTGACAACCCAATTTTGGTAATCATTTGAAAACGTATTTGACAACCCCAGAAAGATGGATATTCAGGAAGTAATCTTCCCAATTGATGCACTTGGGATCAAAGTAAAACATTTCTGCCTCTGTGGTGTTTTCTCGCACTGCCAGTTGCAACTTCTCTGTGTTCATATCATCGAAGCTGCATGCAAGAAATTAGGTCATAGTTATAAATCAAAATTATATTTTCCAGCTAGGTAAAATGACATGAAGGACAAGATAAAGGAATCATATGTACATACACTCCTTTGAAAAATAAGTATGGTCTATAAAGTTCCACCAATCTCATCACAAATTTGATCTTTCGATTGAGATCCACATACGTGCCGTTGAAGTACTGGCAAAATGCTGTATTAACCACCTCCAATCCCTATTGTGGGAAAAAGAAATTGACAAAAAAAATACAGTATCAAGATAGAATACATACTTTTTTAGAGCTATATAGTAAAAGATAATAATGGGCATCTTATTGAGGATACGACTGCGTACGGTACATGACATGCTCACATGGTATTACAAGTCCAACTAAAATATTATAGCATGTGCATATTTTTTTATATCTAAACCCAAAATTTCTAAATGGTGAACTTTATACTCGGTATGAATTTTAATCTATATGAACTAATAATACATACTAAATCGGCATGTCATGTCATGTTACAGCCAAAGTGGCATACAGGCTATGATTGAAAAATTATTAGTGTATGCATATTGGCAATGCATAGCTGTCTAAGTTGTGAAGCAAAATCTAGAAAAAACTTTACCTTTAGTAATAGTAAGTAACGGATGGTCATGTATCGGTGAAAGGTAGTCATGCTTCCCATAACTGTGACCTTGCCAACTTTCACTGGAGTTCCATCTTTATTAATCCATGGCTTACTGGTGAAGAAACGGAATCCATAATCGTGAAGATTAGAGTATTTTATTGGATTTCTCATAGAGGACCCCACTTGATAAATTACTTCACCAGGTTGATTTGCATGAGCAGCCATTGCCGCAATTATTGCATTCACCACCATGTCAGCAGGTATCTGCATCAAATAACTCATTTTTAAAAATAAAATAAAAAATCCTTAAGAATATAATTAAAGAAATGCATTAATTAATTAGTTGCCTTCTTTCTGCGTGCATGTCAATCTCTGAATTATAATTTTCTTTTAAGAAGCAAGTATGTATGTTTCCATTTTTATACGAACATGATGCTTACCAAATGCATACTTGGAGATAAAAGGGTATGAATAATAATAATAACAATGATAAATTGAAGAACTGCTTGGTTAACTCACCACATCAATAACTCCATTAATATCGCAGAGAAAGAATGTTAATTTTCCTTTGCCATAACCAACTGCAATGCTATCGATGGTTCTGCATGTGGTACAAAAATTAACATAAGAACTTCGCAACGGTTGCTCAACAGTTGATTTCAATTCAGTTTAATTGTTCAATTTATTGAACTTTTTAGGCAACTATATTGAACTGAACTGTAGTTTCACTTGCAGTGGTGTATTTCAATAGCTTATAAATTAAAAACTTATGTTGCCCATGTGTCAGTAAGAGGGAGGCTGTAGAGTTATTATAGTGGGCTAGCTTATTGAAATGAACTGATGATGATAAGGAACTAATTAATTAATACTAATGAGGAGGGATTTTTCGATTAACGCACCTGATTCCTTCAACCCAACCAGGAAAAGGTTCTTTGTAAGTGCTGGTGATGATGGTTGGCCGTACAATGACCAGAGGTAGATTTTCTTTTAGGTCTCCTATAAGCATCTCGCCCATTGCCTTCGTAAACACATACGTATTTGGCCATCCATATATAGTAGCTCTAACAAAATAATTTAGAAAACAATAGGATTTAGAATTTGTCATATCAACTTCCGGGGAGGGGATTCGAGATTGAAACCTCTTTCAATATTGAAAAGAGAATACTAGATATCTTGATTGATAGTTTGATTTCCATCAATAGTGTAAAGAAAAAATAAATTAAAAATCATGAGTTTATGAGAGGGTACATGATAAGCAGTGACGTGTAACGCCCAATTAATGAGGGGCTCCCAAAACAGATACCCCTAAAAATGACTCAACTAGATTAATCATTAAGTAGTTGCCCCTCATCAGTTGCCTTCATGTGGAGAAAAACTCTCTTGGAATGGGGATAGGACTGTAGTCCTATCCCCCTCCAATCACCTCGCGCCACGTGGACAATTTTGTTGAAAAAGAAAGAGAGATAACACACATGGCGCGAGGTGATTGGAGGGGGATAGGACTACAGTCCTATCCCCGTTCCAAGAGAGTTTTTCTCCTTCATGTGGGGCAATTGATGTGTCAGTTTTTGGAATATATATATATATTTTTATACATGCAATGTTGAGGAAAAGGGGAATTGAACCTAGAATCTCATATACATAAGTAAATGCTCTTAACCATTTGACCTACAAGCCCCTGTAGTTTTTTCTTATAGTTTTATAAATAAATGCTCTTAACTTTTTGGTCACGGCCCTTGTGGGTACACTCTTCATCCCTCTGAGGCAAAGCACTAAATGTGCTATAAGGTAAGGGTCCTATCACCTATGGGACCAGTTGTTGTAGGGGAAAACGAAAAAACGAAAGGGTATGAACCAGTTTTTAGTTTAATTTTTTGGTCTGAGGTATGGACCAGTTTACTATCATTTATTAAGAAAAACAGACTTATGAAAACTACATTTACTATGTTTATTTGAGTAGGTTTACACACCCTATTATAGTAACATTATAGTAGTTGAGGGGAAATCCAGCTGTGTATATGGGCAACAATATAATATGCAATGCAATAAACAATTTTCTGGTATGACCTTGTACTGCTAGCAATGGAGAGCTAACCGTAACCATGAAGATCATAAGTCTTCATTACTTTGTTTTAGGATTTAGTTTATATAATACGAAAAGCATATTCTACGGATACGTTTGTTCTCAAAACTACTTAGTACTTTTTTCTGATACAATTGAAAATACACACAAAATATGAACCGTTAGCGAAAAAACAAACGTATGTACATACTTCGTGCATATACTTTTATAAGTCCCTAATTTATACTATGTACCATTCTTTATAATTACAAGATAATATTGAGTTATGCATGGATCTCTATGTAAATGTTATGCTTTTAATTAGGCTTTTGAGTAGATAAAGATTGATAAAGATTTATTGGCTCGTGATAAGAGTCAGCATGTAGCATAGTGTATGTGCTTCTTCTCTTAAAAAAGTTCTTGATTAATTAATTAATAAGATACAGTTTCGGTTCTGTCTTTGCAAATTATCGTCTTTGTCTTAATTGTTTGTTCTTGAACTTTCAAGGGAGCAACTTAAATTCACGGTGAGCTTTAAATGTGTGTCATATGTTTAGCATAGACAAAGAGAAAAAAAAATTATGTGTCACCTATGCTGGAAAGTGAAGCACCAAACTCTGTCACAAATGTTTTAAGACCGGCCAGGCCAATTTAATGGGTTGGTTTGTGTTTTTCTGATTAGGTTGAAGTTTTAACGTGTCTTAAGTTCATGTGTTCTGTTTGGTTTATGTCTCAATCAAATTGATGTAGAAGCTATTTCTGGTTAAGGCCCAACAAACTTAGTTGCACTTATCTAAAGTTTAGCGGTCTTAGGTTCAAACCATAATGACACATTTTCCAACCCCTCTTTGATTTGACAAAAATAAAACTAAATAAAATAAAATAAAAACTTGACACCAAAAACAAGTATAATAAAATAGTGTAATAGTTCAAACAGTAACATTTCAAAGCCATCTGATGTGTTCAAACAGTGACTCTTATTCTTTCCACTCCCATTCAAGGTCATTCCGGAATTTTTATTTTTATTTTGGGTCGAAAAGGTCATTTCGGAGTTAATTAGTAAACATTTTCGGAATCAAAATAACACTAAAGCATGCATAAAATCAACAATCGCACTTTTGATTTTTCAGTAGTAGTACTCCATGGTGAACGAGTTGCTAGTAATCATGGGTGATCAGCAATCACTCTGACTAATGCTCACTTCGATTTCAAGTTAGTAAACATGTCATAAAGGCTTTGAGGATTTAAGTAATCAAGAATTAATGATCCAATTATCTATATTTAACCCTCTAACAACAGCTAAACTAATTTTAACTGACAGAAGATCAACAATTTTCACCAACCTTTTGAGGCCAAAATCTTTGAGGGCCGAAGTGATTGCTTGTTCTGTTAATCCCTCTGCTCGAAGCTCTCTGAGTTTTTCCTGGACCTGCCTGATTTCACCATCGATGTCAAGACCTGAGGTCCCATTAAGCGTCTCGCCCATGTGGTAGGGGTTTTCCAATAAAAGCCCGTCCTTCTCGCCACAAACATAAGCTGAAATCACAACATGGAAATAAATCTACAATAAATTTCTTTGTACTTTTAAAAAAAAACATTACAGAAAGGACATACTAATTAAAAGCGCATTATAATTAAGGTAAGTGAGCAGGACGTTCAGTGATAAGATCAAATTAAGAATAAAACATGGAAAAAACAAATAAAATCAAAGTGATTTATATAGAGAGAGAATGACCTGTGGATACGTGGACCAGCACCTGTAATTTAACACATTGCTTAGCAAAGTTCAAAACATGCTTTGCTCCCAAAGTATTGATACCAAGTGCAACATCATATCTGCAGAATATGTTCTATTTTAGTCTATTTCTGATATATTATTTCCCATAACATATTTGACAATGTTCTTGCCATACAGAAATTTATTCAATGTGTGAATCTGAACCACACGTTTAGACAAAAATTGACCTCGTCTTAGAGCAAGTCCAGCAGCTAAGGCTGGACTCGGGCTGGGGGGTTTTGGGTGAAAAACAGGTTCCAGCAGTGCAGGTTAGCCCGGGCTGCATGTGGGGGCCACGAAGACAGGCTGGCCCAAGGGCAAGTCCAGCCCCAGGTCCAAAACTCGGGCGGGATGACGTCAGCGATGACGTCAGCAACAAAAAAATTTTAATCTTAAAAGATACAAAAAAATTCAGATTTTTTAAAAATAAATACGTAGTCATATTTTTCACTTCCCACACCAAAAAGCTTATCCGAAAATATTATCCAAATTAATTGTTTAGGTAAACAAATTTGTGAAAAAAAACATAAAAATGAATAGTGTTTGCCATTTGCCATGGCAACTGCTGGAAACCAACATTGCTTTTTGCAAGGGCAGTCACTATTCACTGCCCTAGCCCCCTCCCTCCCGGCCATGGCAAGGGGCAACTGCTAGAAGTGCTCTTAGATTCAAATTCAGAAAACTGAGATTTAACAATCAATTACTACCTTTCATCAAAGTTGGTAGTTGCAGCTAAGTTCACAATGACATCTATCTGGCTCAATATCTCTTCCCTCAAGTTTGAATCTTTCAAGCCCAAGTCCTCACGAGTAATGTCTCCAGGCACCACTGTCAGCTTTTCTGAGACAATGGAGTTCATACCTGCTCCCCATTTTTCCCTCAACACTCTAAAAAGGTCCTTCCCAATTATCTATAATTACAAGTAACAAAAAGTGAACAAAGTTGGAATAACAAAATCTTGATTTCCATTGCACTTCAAATTCATATTCCTTACTTTTTTTAGTGTAGTGTTATAAATGGCTAAATGCAAGGACGGAACCAAAATGTTGTGCCACTCTTGCTTATTTGGTATATATACATGTTGAAGCTCACACTTATCCCTACATATATACCTCATTATGCAAACGCTGTGTGGCTGATTTTGTATCTGCAGCTCTTAATAGAAGATAGAGCTCCTTCACATTTGGTTGAACCCTCAGTATCTTCTCCACAAAAACTGCATCCATTCAAGCACATACAAAGCTGACACTTACTACAACAACAACAACAAAAAATAAAGAAAGAAAAAACACAACAGAGAGAGAGAGAGAGAGAGAGAGAGAGAGAGAGAGGGTTTAATTTGAGTAGTACTCTTTGCTAGAAAGCCAGTGGCACCAGTGACCAAAATGTTCTTGTTATGAATGAACTGGAGTATGCTTTCCAACTCCATTGGAGAAAACTTAATATCAGAGAGAAGGAAGGAGAGGAACAAAGAACTAAAGAGAGATAAACAATGGAAAAGTGTATATGCTCTCAGCTAGCTGATCAGCTGAAGCCTAGTGAGGCAATGGTCTGGGCACATTGTAGTATATACTGCAACATATGGGGCAACTATGAGCTAGAGTGCACGCAAGTAGTGACAGCTGTTTTGCTTGGTAGACTCATTTAAACCTAGCGTTAATTGCTTCAATTATTTGATTTTTCTACAAAATTAAAAATAAAAAATAATTTTAAAAAAACCAAAAATCCCACATCACCTTTTTTTTTTTGCCCCCTCTAATTAGCTACATACATACGTACACTTCCCATTATTTGGTGAACTTTGCTTACTATTTTCAAAGGGGAGATCATCTACTACACTACTAACTCAATAAAAAGGAAAATTGTGGGTCACATATTGGGATTAGCAACAGTTCTGGTGTTACAGTTAGATATATCCAATACTCCAACCTACCCTCTTCTGCAAATATTAAAGCTTCGGTGCTAGATTTGTCCTCATCGCCATGACATATACCTAGCTAACATTTTTTATTGTTTTCTTTGTTACGATCACTAATTAAAGACTCACGAGGCCAGAGCTTGAAGACTTGAGTACTGGTTGTAGGACCATATACCAACCCAACCAGTGACGGAGTCAGGATTTCACATTAGAGAGGGTTCTCTACAAAATTTTAAAAAATAATTTGAATAGGAGCGTTAAAGTGCTAACCGCTTAATAAGTTAATTTGACATTAACTACTCGTTTTGGCCTACTTCATAATATCATTTGATAAAAATTAATAATATATACATTTGTTACAATCATAATTGTAATGAATTTTTTATTTATTTTTAGAAACATGAATTTCATATTTTAAATTTGTCTACACTATTAAAGACTAAACTTATAATAATTTATATTCCAACATATAGAAGAATAAAAAAAAAGTTCATAAATCCCAACACTAAGTTACCCAACTCAATGAACTCATACATAAAAAAAGGACGAAAATAAAAAATTTACAAAGCTTAAGTTAAATAAAAGATAAAAAGAAAGAAATGTTGTAAATTTAGGAGTTTTTAGTGCAAATATCATAAATTTAAGGGAGATAAATAGATAAGAGATCAAGAAGTTTTATGTTTAATTTATAGACAATGAGAACCTAATATATTATTTATTTTAGAATAAATATCCTAAAACTAATCTAATGTATAGTATATATATATAATTGGAAAAAATGGAGTGGGGGCCTGGGACCACACTGGTCCCTTAATGGCTCTGCCACTGAACCCAACTGTCCCGCTTGGACGTCTAATATATAGAAGGCACTTGTTATATCAACTATTGGTTTATAAACTTTATATAAGGAAAATGCTATACTATATTTTTATATCAAGAGTCATTTTATGGTTAGGGCCTTATCTATGACCCTTATGTGAGGTTTTATCTTTTAACTATTGGATCAGGTTAATCAATTTGATCCAACGATTAAAAGATAGGGCCTCACCTAAGGGCTATATATAAGACCCTCACTATAGAATTCTTGCACATTGTATACCATTTCTCTAATAGAGGTGGGCCGCATTGTATTGGTGGACTCCACCTCTATTAGAGAACTAGTACACAATGTGGTATAAAATTGTGGTAAGTCAAGCATTTGGTATCTTCTTTTTCAACATATTCAAACTGATCTTAAATTTGAATCTCCATTTTTCTTATTGATTAAAAAGAAGATATGTACATTTCTATATATCATGGGTTGTTGGTCTTAGGGTTACCAAACTATGTAGTTTATATCATGGTGTTTACACCCAATTTTTTTTGTGGAAGAGTGGCGTGGCAATGGCCCATTGGGCCAAACTTTGGGCCTGAAGACAAAAGTACCTAGGCCCAAAATAAAAATGAGGGGTCAGTTAATCGATCTTTGTGTTTTCAAATAGGCACTCAGGCTGCTCGGACTCAGCAAGCGGGACCCTCCCAGGGTCTGGCGTACTTAGACTATCTATGAGTGGACTTTTGATTTCAATGCAAGTTTTTAATTAATGATTTTTTATTTCAAATACATATTTGGGGTTTTTGGAGTTTAACTTTGATTTATCGGAAATATGAATATATCACTATTCAATTTTTATTGTTAATTACGATTCTATTGTAATTATGTCATTATTGGGGCTGTTTCTTAAATTTCTCATACTCGTACAAGTTTATGGTTATATGGCTATTTTCTTATAGATGTGGGATTGATGTGGTATGTGAGGTCGGGCTTGTTAGTGAGGTGATTATTTGGTTGAGAATGTTTGATTTTGAGAGTGATGGTTATGAACACCACCCTATGTACGTCCCCCGGACATGGTGATAGTTATGGTTGTTGAGGACAGTTGGATTGTGGTTATATCCCGGGCACTCTTAACGGGGTGTAACAGAAGACCCTTGATGGGTAGTCTACACACATAGGACTTAGTTTCAGCCGCACTAGTATTGAGGATTCTATTGTGCGTGTCTGGGAGCCTAGTTCCCCGGTTGGACGGCTCGTCCCTAACCACATGGTTGTTGAGGATTCCTCCATGTGGTTCAGCTAAATAATCCCCCGATTGGATTGTTTCCCTAGTACAAAGTATTGGTGTTGGTGTCAATTATTGCATACTTTTATTTTTTTAGTTTTGTACTTATATACTTTTATAGTTAAATACCTATATGTACTACTATAGTAATTAATAATAATAATAATAATTATTATTATTATTAATAATAATTATTATTATTATTATTATTATTATTATTATTATTATTATTATTATTATTATTATTATTATTATTATTATTATTATTATTATTATTATTATTATTATTATTATTATTCTTATTATTATTATTATTATTATTATTCTTCTTATTCTATTATTTAGTTATACGAATCCTTCCTTATTTTCTTCAATGAGGATCCTTCCTCGCTCGCAATGCCTACGGGCATGTGCTTTTGAGTCGAGGTCAGGATTTGGGGGCAAGAGTCGAGTCAACTTCATAATTTATTTATATCTTTGGTTTCATGGACTTTGGTTAACCTGTATGTTTAGCTTGATATTTTCGAAAAACGGTGGGGTTATATTATGTTGTTTTGAGAATAACTAGCTCTATTTTGTCCACTCACATGTTTTCTGTTTTGTGCCCCCCAGGCAGTAGTTGAAATCGTGTTGAGCAAGAGAGCCGTGCCACTTCTCCGAGCCCGAACTTGAGTAGGGCCTTATTGTATTTTGCTTTGTAAACTTGTAACTTGGTTTGTAAACTTAAATAGCTTATTCTAGAATGCTCTAATACAGCCCAGTAGAATTTAAACCTAAGGCCGGAGGCCAATAACTGTAAACTGCATGCTTTTAAAATTGTGTGTGCTACTGGTGGATGTTGTTGTTTTGTTTAGACAGGTTGAAGATTTTGGTCTTGACCATTTTTTAGGGGAGCCTCTGCCGGATTTTCAACAGAAGTCTCGACCCACTAAATTGCTTAAACCTGAGAAAGAAAATTTAAATTAGTTAATTGGGCCAGCATTTGTTAAATGCCGTAATTACCGCAGGATCCGTCCCGGATTCCAAGGAATTTCGAGGCCAGTCCTGTCAACTTGGTATCAAAGCTTTAGGTTCAATTTCCTTCGGTTTTATTTGCTTCCACTATGTACTCTTGTGATTGACAACCTTCTTGTTTTCCTTTCTTGCAAGAAATATGTTCCCAAGGCGGGGTCGGACAAGAACCCGATTCCAAGGACTTAGGGGGCTTGCCTCACAACCATCTCCCCCTCCCTCTCCACCTCCATCTCCACCGCCACTATCACCTCCAACTGCTGAAAAGGAAGCCGGAGAGAATGCCCTAGACTTTCGCTAGGTATTGGAGCAGTTCAACCGCACTGTGACCACTGCTATGCCAGGAAGGCGCAATACTAAAGCTTCGGACATAAAGAGAGTCAGAGAGTTGGGGGCTCGTGATTTCTTGGGCTGCCCTGATCCAGATGAAGCGGAAAATTGGCTTACAGATTTAGAAAGGTTTCGAGGTCATTTTGTGCCCTGAGGCAGACAGAGTACGACTAGCTGTGTTCCTGATGAAGGGAAATGCCTACCACTGGTGGAAGACTATCCGTAGAGGGTATGCTGATCCCACCGCCATTACTTGGGAGGAGTTTCAGCGTATCTTCTACGAACAGTTTTATCCTAACACCTATAGAGACATGAAGAAAGATGAATTTCTGAGGCTGAAGCAGGGGACAATGACGATCTTGGAGTATGAGCACAAGTTTAATGAATTATCTAGGTTCACCTCGGAGCTGATACCTAATGAGGCTAAAAGTGTAGGCGATTTGAAGAAGAGTTATGGCTGGAAATTCAAACTGTGACTGCTGCCAACACCTACCCAACCATGAGAGCTTTGGCTCAAGCTGCTGATAAAGTGTTCAAGAAGCTTAGTGTGACTATTGGAAGATGTCGCCTTGATGCATCTTACCTGGGTGGACCGAGTCAGGGTCCATCAAAGAGAGAAGGATCCAGTTCTGGATCTGCAAGCAGTGGCAGGTCATGGGGGCGCGGATCTAGCTCAGGAAGCGGAAGATCTGGACCTAGACCTAATTGGACTCAGCATGCAAGTCAGCCTTCTATTGCCACTACTGCCAAAGATTCTTCACAGAGAACTGTACCTCGGAATGTGCAGAGTAGTGGGCCCAATCTGAGTGCAAACCCAGGTTGTTTTCATTGTGGGCAAACGGGACACTTAAAAAGAGATTGCCCCCACCTTTATTTGATTGGTCCAGCAGCACAAGGTACTGGGGCCCAACAAGGGTAAAGTAGCCGGGGCCAGAGTCAAAGTCAAAGTAGTGCATCATCCTCAGCTACAGGTTCTTCATCTAGCAGCCGAGTTTGGTCTACTTTCCACGGACGTGGTGGTAGAAACCAGAGGGGTCAGGAAGGACGTCCAGTGACTTAGGCCCGAGTATTTTCGATGACCCAACAGGAGGCTCAACCTGCACCAGACGTGATTGTGGGTATGATTACAATCTTTGGTTATTTGGCTCGTGTACTAATTGATCCCGGGGCTACCCATTCATTTATTTCACCAAGTTTCTTATTGTATGCTAATGTGAGACCTACCCCGATTGTCGGAAGCTTCGCAATCTCTTTGCCTATGGGAGATGTGATGTTTGCCGACATGGTGTTCAAAGGTAGTTACATCCAAGTTTGGGTTCTGTGTTGGAGGCTGATTTAATTCCTTTGGATATCATCGATCTTGACGTTATCTTGGGAGTGGATTGGTTGGAGAAGCATCATGCCTCGGTGGATTGTTTCCATAAAGAAGTGGTGTTTCGAAGTCCGGGACAACCCGAAGCTACCTTTCGGGGAGAGCGTAAAGTTCTCCCGTCTTGTCTAATCTCAGCTCTGACTGCTAGATGGTTGCTTAAGAAATGATGTATGGGGTATTTAGCTCATATCATCGACACTCGGAATGCGACCGTGAATTTGGAGGATGTTCTTGTTGTTCGAGAATTCCCAGATCGTTTCCCAGATGATCTTCCTGGTCTACCTCCCTAGAGAGAAACTGAGTTCACTATTGAACTCCTTCCGTGCACAAACCCAATTTATCAAGCACCTTATCGTATGGCACCAGCAAAATTAAGGGAGTTGAAGACTCAACTGCAAGAATTGATTGACTTGGGATTCATTCGACCTAGTGTATCCCCTTGGGGTGCATCGGTGCTATTTGTGAAAAAGAATGATGGCACATTGAGGTTGTGTATTGATTACAGGGAGTTGAACAAAGTAACGGTGCGTAATAGCTATCCTTTGCCTCCGATTGACAACTTATTTGATCAATTAAGGGGTGCCAAATATTTCTCCAAGATTGACTTGCGATCGGGTTACCACCAACTTTGAATCAGAGAAGAGGACATTCCTAAGACCGCATTCAGGACTCGCTATGGAAATTAAGAGTTTCTGGTGATGCCATTCAGGTCGACTAATGCTCCAGCTGCGTTTATGGATTTGATGAACAGAGTGTTCTGGCCTTATCTGGACCGCTTTGTGATTGTATTCATAGACAACATATTGATTTACTCACGAAGCTTGGAGGGCCATAAAAAGCATTTAAGAATAGTGTTGAAGACCTTGAGGAAGAAACAGCTTTATGCCAAGTTCAGCAAGTGTCAGTTCTTGTTAGACATAGTGGAATTTTTGGGTCATGTAATCTCAGCTGAAGGAATTTATGTAGAAGGTTTTAGAAGCTGTGGTGAACTGGCCGCAACCGACCAGTGTGACAGAAGGTTTTTAGAAGGTTTTAGAAGGTTTCTGGGGTTGGCAGGTTACTATCGCCATTTTGTAGAAGGTTTTTCTACTATAGCTGCACCTTTGACACAGTTGACAAGAAAGGGAGTTAGGTTTGAGCGGACTGAAGAGTGGGGTTGGCAGGAACTTAAGAGACGGTTAACTACCACACCAGTTTTGGCACTTCCTGATGACAAAGGGAACTTTGTGATTTACAGTGATGCCTCGTCACAAGGCTTGGGGAGTGTGTTGATGCAACATGATCGGGTGATTGCTTATGCCTCTAGGCAACTTAAACGCATGAGTAGAATTACCCCACTCATGATTTGGAACTTGTGGCAGTGGTGTTCGCTCTCAAAATCTGGTGGCACTACTTGTATGGTGAGACTTGTCAAATCTTTACTGATCACAAGAGGCTGAAGTACCTCTTTACCCAGAAAGAACTAAATTTGAGGCAAAGGCGTTGGTTGGAGTTGATCAAAGATTATGACTACACAATTGAGTATCATCCTGGTCGAGCTAATGTGGTAGCTAATGCTTTAAGTAGAAAGTCAGTGGGGAGTCTAGCCCACATCAAGACGGTATACCTTCATTTATTGACATAAATGAGAAAAGATTAGGTTGAACTTGGTATGGATCAACAAGGTGTGTTACTTGCTAGATTGCATGTGAGGCCCATAATGGTTGAACAGGTAATTGAGGCACAACTGGAAGATCCCACCTTGTGTGCAATAAGATTGGAAGTAGAAAATGGTACACGGACAGACTATGCAGTAAGAAAAGATGGGACCTTAGTGTCTGGAACTCGGTTGTGTGTACCGAAAAATAATGAAGATTTAAAGAGAGAAATATTGGAAGAAGCTCACTGTTCAGCTTATACTATGCACCCTGGTAGTACCAAAATGTATCGAACAATTCGAGAGTACTATTCATGGCCGCATATGAAGGAAGACATAGCTAGATATGTAAGCAGATGTTTGATTTGTCAACAGGTGAAAGCTGAACGACAGAAACCTTCGGGATTGATGCAACCTCTTCCAATTCCGGAATGGAAGTAGGAACACATTATAATGGATTTTGTCTTCAAACTTCCTCGTACTTCGAAGGGGCATGATGGAATTTGGGTGATTGTTGACCGACTCACCAAATCCGCCCATTTTCTACCTATTAAAGAAACTTTCTCCTAAACTCTTAATAAGGGAAAAGTTGAAGACGGCACAGGATAGACAGAAAAGTTATGCTGATAACAGGTCTAAAGATCTAGAATTCGTTTTTGGAGACTGGGTGTTCTTTAAGTTATCTCCTTGGAAGGGTGTGGTGAGATTCGGGAAGCGTGGAAAGATAAGTCCCCATTACATCAGACCTTATGAGATCACGGAACGTGTTGGACCTGTTGCTTATAGACTTGCCTTACCCCCAGAATTATCCCTGATTCATGATGTGTTTCATGTCTCTATGTTGCGGAAGTATGTACCGAATCCCTCCTATGTCGTGGAATTGAGAGAAGATCTCACGTATGAGGAGCAACCAGTGCAAATTTTGGATAGAAAGGAGCAAGTCTTGCGCTCCAGAAGCATTCCAATGGTGAAAGTGTTATGGAGAAGTTAGACGATTGAAGAAGCCACATGGGAACCTGAAGCACAGATGCAAGCCCAATATCCTTACCTCTTCAACTGACAAGTATGAATTTTGAGCACGAAATTTCTTTAAGGGGGGTAGATTGTAATAGCAGGACCTAAATTAAGCTTAATTTAAATTAAATAAACCAAATCAAAGAAATTAATTTGATTTAAAAATAAAATAATAAGAAATAAAAAGAAATAAAAATAATACATTAATATTTTAATATTTAAGTGAGGGCAAAAAGTTCACTTTAAGATTTGAAATGGAATTTGGCGGAACGAGTGGAACCGTTGCGTCTAGCTCATCGAAACGAGTCCGTGGACACGCGGCATGCCCAATTCCGAGCTCGAACAAGCCCGGAAAGGTCTAAAAACCCTAGGGGCAAACTTGTAATTTCAGAAAAAATGAAATTTTAAAAATCAGACACGCTGGCCAATTGGCCAGTGCGTGCCCAAACCCCTACGTCTTCTTCTCCGTTCGAACCCAGCTCCCTCTCGTTTTAACCAGTCATGGCCAGACGTCGTTCCAGCCAAATCAACCCCGGCAACCACCACCAAACTACTCTCCACACCTCCCTCGTGTTATCCCTTCCATCATTTCTGGCTAGAAACACCCCAACAACCCTCTGTAACTCCAAAATTGAACCGAACTTTCTCACTGTCGGTTTGGGCATTCCGGCTACCAAAACAATTTGATCAAGGTGAGTTTTCTCACCCTTTCGTCGAGTTCTAGCTGTTTTTGCCGTTGGTTTTGATCGATTTGGAGGTTTAGAGAAAGATCTAGGAAGCAAGGGTTTTAAATCGGTTTTTAATTATTCCGACCAGTTATCAGCTGGTTCTATGGTTGAGCCAGAACGAAAAACACTCCACTCTCCACCCTAATCACGTAAGTTTAATTCTTGCCCGGAGATTCAAGGATTTTCCGTCGCCGAAAAATTCCTCAAGGCACCCACGCGCTGCCAGAGCGTGTGGTGGCACGTGGGCCCACTTGTGGTGGCCCAATTTCATCTTCAAATGATCCCAGCGTCGTCCCGAGCACGACGGTACGCTCAGATTTGAAATTAGATATCGTATGACAGCCAAACATATTTTTGCCTAATAGGTGATATCCGGGTTCGATATGTGCGGACCGTTGGATCGATTTCAATTTCAAATATGTCGTTCCTCATATCTCTAGGAGCTTGTATGAATTCGCGGATCGTGAATCGGAGTCCCGGATACTCCGAATTAATGACTTAAGCTTTAGATTAACGAAAACCATCGGATCGTGCAATTGGTTTGAAATCCGATCGTCTGACCAAGACCGAACTTGCAGGATAAACTTAGTAAACCCTAGTGGACCTATTGGTGTTTCCGGATCAAAAATTTGAGGTAGTGGGCCCCGCGGGCCCGATTGACCAAATCGGGAAGTTTGACCCCTTGGTTGACTCTAGGTCTTCCGAGGTGGTTTCATCTCTCAAAAGTCTTGACTTAACCTCGAAACCCCGAAAAAATGTCTGAAAGTTTATTTTAAAGTTTCGTTCAAAAAATTCAATTTTAATTGATCTTTGTGTTTTCAAATAGGCACTCAGGCTGCTCGGACTCAGCAAGCGGGACCCTCCCAGGGTCTGGCATACTTGGACTATTTGTGAGTGGACTTTTGATTTCAATGCATGTTTTTAATTAATGATTTTTTTATTTCAAATGCATATTTGGGGTTTTTGGAGTTTAACTTTGATTTATCGGAAATATGAATATATCACTATTCAATTTTTATTGTTAATTACGATTCTATTGTAATTATGTCATTATTGGGGCTGTTTCTTAAATTTCTCATACTCGTACAAGTTTATGGTTATATGGCTATTTTCTTATAGATGTGGGATTGATGTGGTATGTGGGGTCGGGCTTGTTAGTGAGGTGATTATTTGGTTGAGAATGTTTGATTTTGAGAGTGATGGTTGTGAACACCACCCTATGTACCTCCCCCGGACATGGTGATAGTTATGGTTGTTGAGGATAGTTGGATTGTGGTTATATCCCAGGTACTCTTGACCGGGTATAATCGAAGACCCTTGATGGGTAGTCTACGCGTGTAGGACTTAGTTTCAGCCGCACTAGTATTGAGAATTCTACTGTGCGTGTCTGGGAGCCTAGTTCCCCGGTTTGACGGCTCGTCCCTGACCACATGGTTGTTGAGGATTCCTCCATGTGGTTCAGCTAAACAATCCCCCGATTGGATTGTTTCCCGGTACAAAGTATTGGTGTTGGTGTCGATTATTGCATACTTTTATTTTTTTTTTAGTTTTGTACTTATATACCTATATAGTTAAATACCTATGTGTACTACTATAGTAATTAGTATTATTATTATTATTATTATTATTATTATTATTATTATTATTATTATTATTATTTAGTTATACGAATCCTTCCTAATTTTCTTCGGTGAGGATCCTTCCTTGCTCGCAATGCCTACGGGCATGCGCTTTTAAGTCGGGGTCAAGATTTGGGGGCAAAAGTCGAGTCAACTTCATAATTGATTTATATCTTTGGTTTCATGGACTTTGGTTAACCTGTATGTTTGGCTTGATATTTTCGGAAAACGGTGGGGTTATATTTTGTTGTTTTTAGAATAACTAGCTTTGTTTTGTCCACTCACATGTTTTCTATTTTGTGCCCCTCAAGCAATAGTTGAAATCGTGCTGAGCAAGAGAGCTGTGCCACTTTTTTGAGCCCGAACTTGAGTAGGGCCTTATTGTATTTTGCTTTGTAAACTTGTAACTTGGTTTGTAAACTTAAAGCTTATTCTAGAAGGCTCTGATACAACCCAATAGAATTTAAACCTAAGGCCGGAGGCTAATAACTATAAACTGCATACTTTTAAAACTGTGTGTGCTGCTGGTGGATGTTGTGTTTTTGTTTAGACAGGTTGAAGATTTTGGTTTTGACCATTTTTCAGGGGAGACTCTGCCGGACTTTCGGTAGAAGTCTCGACCCACTAAATTGCTTAAACTTGATAAAGAAAATTTAAATTAGTTAATTGGGCCGGCATTTGTTAAATGTCGTAATTACCGCAGGATCCGTCCCGGATTCCAAGGAATTTCGGGGCCGGTCCTATCAAAACCATTTTTCCTTTTTGGTCCAACAGTGCAGGTCATATCACCTTTCGAGATTCTAGCCTACCGACCCCTTGTACTACTGCCACTGCAGATGGGCCTTCCCCTTCTATGGCCCACGAACCCGAACCAGCACCGACTTCCGGTCCACTCGAGCCTTCCATTCCACTCGTGCGTGCAGAAACACCCCACTGCCCACCTTCTTCACCAGCCCTAATGCCACCTAGCCCATCCGAACCTATCACAGAACAGGTTCCTCTACCAACTCCAATACTGCCAACCCTCCAGTCGGACCGCCGCAAGGTTCCTAATTTGCGCCTCCGAGACTATGCCTGTTCCCAAATCACGCTGCCCAAATCTCCATACTCATCGTCTTTGTCTTCAAATCCCATTAAAGGTACTCATTATCCCTTGCATGATTATATTTCATATCACCAGTACACTCCTGCACACTTTTCTTATATTACTAATCTCAGTCGGAGTGTGGAACCCAGTACTTATGCTGTGGCAACTTCTGATCCTAATTGGCGCTAGGCCATGTCTTCTGAACTTGATGCTTTGGAGTTAAATAATACTTGGACTCTCTCCCCTCTTCTTGCTGGCAAGCATCCCATTGGTTGTCATTGGGTCTACAAAATTAAACATAATTCTTAGGGTTCTATTGAGCGGTATAAAGCGCATCTCGTCGTTAAAGGCTACACTCAGATTGAATGGGTCGATTTCCATGATACTTTTTCTCCCACAACCAAGATGATCACTGTTCGTTGTCTTCTTGCTATTGCCGTTGCCCACTCTTGGACTCTTCACCAAATGGATGGTCACAATGCATTCATTCAGGGTGATCTCTATGAAGAAATTTATATGACTCCGCTGCCAGGTCTTCAACGCCAGGTGGAGAACCTAGTCTGTTGCCTCAACAAGTCTTTGTATGGTCTCAAACAAGCTTCCCGACAGTGGTTTGCCAAGTTTGCAGAAGCCATCCAAGCTGCCGGTTTCACTCAATCTAAAGCAGACTATTCTTTATTCACCTACAAACGAGGGAAGTCTTTTATTGCTCCCTTGATTTATGTTGATGATATACTGATTACCGGAAATAATTTGGTTGCCATCAATTCCCTTAAACATTTCCTTCATACCCGTTTTTGCATCAAGGATCTTGAGGACCTTAAGTTCTTTTTGGGTATTGAAGTGTCACGTTCTAAGAAAGGAATCAGTCTTTCTCAGAGAAAATATACTCTTGATATTCTTAAAGATGGTGGTCACCTTGGTGTTCGCTCTATTTCTTTTCATATGGAACAAAATCTCAAATTATCAGATACAGGTGAATTGCTTAAGGACCTAGGAAAATACAAAAGGTTGGTGGGTCGTTTAATTTATTTAACAGTCACGAGACCTGACATTACATATGTGGTGCATGTTCTCAATCAATTTATGCATGAGCCTCGACATCCCCATATGGAAGTGGCGCTACGTATCTTGAAATACCTTAAAAATACTCCAGGACAAGGTTTATTTTTTCCTGCTCAGAATAGTTTGAAGCTATAAGCCTACTGTGATTCTAACTGGGCAGGATGTCCAATGACTAGGAGATCCACCACTGGTTATTGTGTTTTTCTTGGGAGCTCTCTAATTTCTTGAAGAACCAAGCGACAGAAGATTGTTTTGCTTTCGTCTGCGGAAGCTGAATACAGAGCTATGACGGGTACTTGTTGTGAACTGACTTGGCTACGTAGTTTACTACGAGTTCTACTCTTGCCGCATCCTGACCCAGCCATTCTTCATTGCGATAACAAAGCAGCTCTACATATAGCAGCCAATCTTGTCTTTCATGAGCGAACTCAACACATCGAAATGGACTACCATTTCGTTAGAGACAAAGTCCAAGACGAATCAATTGTCATGCAACATGTTCCTTCTTCTCAACAGCTGGCTGATGTTTTCACCAAACCTTTGGGCAAAGATGCTTTCACAAGTATAATACGCAAGTTGGGAGTTCTTGACATCCACTCATCAACTTGAGGAGGAGTGTTGAGAATCATATATTTCCCTACACTTTAGGGATTGTACATTGTAGAATAGGAATGTTATTTCTATTGATTAGCTATATATTTTCTTACCTAAATAAGATATAACTTAATTCTTGTATAAAATCAGTTTCTATGCTAAATGAAAATCATTCGGGTCCAATATCTTCCCATACCGATTTTACAAAGCTCGGCGAGTTGATGATTCCAGCATGACATAACCACCAGCCCAGTCTAGTGTTGGAGACGAAGACCATGAATTTGCAAAAAGATGTATCTGGGTCCAGGGACGGACCCTTTGTTTGGCTAACCTGGGCTATAGCCCAGGTGGCTTCTTTTTTTACAGCCAAAAAAATCCTAGCTCACCCAATTTAAATAACCTAGTTTCCTTTAGTTCTCCTCCTTTCACAACACGTAGTCAATAAAAAGAGAGAAAAAAAACTCACACACAGTACAACATGTAGAAAAAAATAGAGAAAAAATAACCCACACATAGCACATAGAAAAAAAGAAAAGAAAAGAAGAAGCACCCTACCCTTGCACATAGAGAAAAAAAAAGCTCTTGTTGCTGCTGCACTCATCTTCAAGACTTAATTCAAGTAAACCAAATTCCTATATTTGTCAGGTAAGCTTCTCTCAATTTGTTGATGTTTTAATTTAAGGATTTTTTTTTTGGAGTTTATGAAGTATCAATTAGGATTTGCAATTGAAACTTATCAATTATCAAT
This sequence comes from Prunus padus, assembly GCA_024362665.1. Taxonomy (NCBI): domain Eukaryota; kingdom Viridiplantae; phylum Streptophyta; class Magnoliopsida; order Rosales; family Rosaceae; genus Prunus; species Prunus padus. Next base: position 10,286,175 of record JANFAM010000015.1, read on the forward strand.
TAGGGATTTGCAATTGGGGCTTATAGTTTCAGTTTATGAGTTATGAATTATCAAATAGGATTTGTAATTGATTTTATTGTTCTTGCTTATTAAATAGGTGTAATTTTTTTTGTTATCAATGAAATTACATGGTATTGTTGAGTTTTCTATCTACTTAGTACCTAAATTTAGCCTACCCCATTTTAAAATCCTGGGTCCGTCCCTGTCTGGGTCATCTACCTCCCCAACAGTTTTGCAATCGCAGACACCAAATACAAAAGTGAAAAAAGGAAGCAATTTCCCTTCTCTAACTCTCCCTGGCCAAAGCATTTGCTAAAGATGTTATTTATTATTTAGTATTTATTATTATGGCTATATTATTTTTTTTTTAGTTTTATGTATTTGACTATTATTTTATTTAAAAGTACAAATTTACCTTTATTAATGAAAAATTGGATGAAATTTCGAAAAACTTAACGGCAATGATTAAATTGGCTGTTTTAATGAGTTCAAGTGCTAAATTGGCTGACTTGTCCTCTACAGTTGGTACATGCAAGGTTTGTATTCAATAGCAGTGGGGAAGATGGATATGCCCGTATACCAATTTATTATGATCGATGGTTCAATTATGATGAAGAATGTAAAGTCCCCAGTTGAAAATTTGACAAACTAAAATGCAATATAAATTGAGTGATTCCACTGTTAATAGTATTGAGGCCTTTTGTATAAAATGCTACATGCGTCAGACTATGCAGTGAATAAATTGAGGACAAAATTATTGATGCATTTACAGTCAATTGATTAAGAATGTTTAATTATCTTAGCCACTCAAGAACTTTCCACCAATCGGCTGATGTTTCATATAGTTTCAGTTTATTGATCTATAATTGTCATAATTAGCTACAAGTAATCAAGCAGACGCTTTAGGATTTTGGTAGGTGGGGGAAAAGTTTGGCCCATATGGTCACCCACAATGACCAGTGCCATTCATATCCACCGTATGTTTCACCTTCCCCTTGTGAAAACTGGATTTTAATAACATTGCTTTGTGTTATTATTCATGGAAGTCAAGATCAAGTCCCTACCTTTGCATTTAAGATCTTCTTGGCAGGCACAATAAAGAAATTCCATGAGAAGGATATCATAAATTAGATTAATTTAGAGACTATAGTTTGTATGAATAAATAAAAAATGTCCTCCCCAAGCCTTGCTCACATTATAATATAAAATACTAGAATGAGTATCTTAATCAACAATTGTTGTCCTGTACATACTTAAGCAAGGGTTTTCGACATTATTGAAAAATTTGTTTGATTGACAAACTTCTTTGGTTTTGGACAACCGGCACAAGCTATCTGCAAATCACATGTTAGGTAAATTCAAACATGAGAGGTCGCACTTTGTTTTTTTATATGCACTTTTAAGATGTAGTTAGTATAAAAGAACAAAAATTTGTGAATAAATTTAGAACCTTCATAATTACTCTTTTTCTCTTGGAAAGGAAACAAGGAAAATATTATGAATTTAAGAAATCTATTTTTTGAAGACCGAAAAAATATTACAAGTTAGATCCCATTGGGATCTTAATACCATACAAGTCCCCTTGTAGTCTAGACATTACATCCAAAGAAAAATTACTAAACCAAATACATGAATGATGGTAATGATGATATCCCTTTACAAGTGATAGTCTAAACTAAAAGGAGAGGAGGAAGGAGATTTCTCACACATATACACAAATGATGTCATGGGAGCTCGAACCTGAGACCTCTTATTTACAAATCAAGACCATTTTTTCACTAAACTAGATCCCGTTGGCAGAACACCAAAGAATTAAAGAAATGGTTCATTACTTTAATTTGGGGCCTCCAACTGACCTAACAAAACAACTATTGAATAGAAATATAATGAAACTGCCACTTCTTGAGGTTGTTTTGTTTCTTTCTTGATATGTAAGTTGGCAAAGATGCGACAGTTTGTCCAACAAAAGGGATACACAGAATTAAGACGATTGGTCATTAGAGCAATAATTTTGTGTATCCCAACTTTGTCTGAAAAGTCATTCTTTTATATTTTGGCTCCGAAGTCTTCATGCCGTGTCATCTCGTGTTTGTGTAAAAAGATGGTTAATCCTAACCACATTTATTTACTTAATCATGGCATCAATCTTATTGATTATTAATCGGCTCATGTTAGAGAGATCATATTTATATAATACATTGTGTATCATCTCTCTAGATGAAGCTCACCAATACAATAAGTTAAGTTGGTCTATAAATGTAGTCTCCTTACCCTACCCTACCCTACCCAAACCTACCCAAGGTGAGTCGTGTTTCCTTATTTTTGCACCACATTTGAATACCACATAATTTGGCAGGTGAGGTATACATGTCATGTCAATTAATTAATCAATCTCATTAGATGTTTTTTTTTTTTCCGATGCGAATTTCATTGGATGTTGGTTGTATGCATTACTTGCCACATCATGTGGTATTCAAACGAGGGATTTTTCTGATTTTGGGTTGTTTTCTAATGGGGCTAACTTTGCATTTGGGCTGTCAAGTTCTCCCAAATGCCCAAGAGACGGCCAAAGGCCCATAGCATTAGCAGCTGTTTGAAGCTTAAAATCGTTTGCGGGCGCGCGCTCTTTCGTTCTCTTTCTTCTCCATGCGCGGCAAATGCAAGTAAGAAGAGAGCATGACTCTAAAGCCCGCTTTGAGGACCCTTGCACAGTCATACACAAACCAAACTTTCAAACAATACCAGCTTTCATATCATACCAAGCCTCTCTGCCACCTTCACGCGATTGCCTTCTCTCCAAAAACGGAGAGGTTCGTGTCTGAATCAAGAAACTCTGTAATTGCATACCACCTGCTCGACAAAACTCCCCATAGAGACCTCTTGGAATACAATCACTTGCTTTTCGAGTATTTTCGCAATGACCGCAACAATGAAGCGATTAACCTCTTTGTGGGTCTTTGGCGGTCTGGTTTACGAGTTAATGGGTCGATCCTGTCTTCTGTTCTTAAGGTTTGTGGATGCTTGTCTGATCAAGTTGCGGGTAGACAACTGCATTGTCAATGTGTAAAATCTGGGTGTGCAGAGGATGTTAGTGTTGGGACCTCTCTTGTTGATATGTATATGAAGACTGAGAGTGTTAGAGATGGAAGGAGAGTCTTTGATGAGATGGGGGACAGAACTGTAGTGTCATGGACTTCCCTGATTGCAGGTTATGCAAGAAATGGATTGAATGACCAGGCATTGGAGTTGTTTTCAGAGATGCGACTAGAAGGAAATAAGCCTAACCCGCATACATTTGTGACTGTTCTTGGAGTTTTGGCAGATAAAGGTATGGTTGAGAAGGGAAGTCAGGTTCATACCATGGTGATAAAGAATGGCTTTGAGTCAATTACGTTCGTGTGCAATTCTTTGATTAATATGTATCTAAAGTCGGGGATAGTTAAGGATGCTAAAGCCGTTTTTGATTGTATGCCAAATAGGGATGCAGTTACTTGGAATAGTTTGATTGCAGGTTATGTGATAAATGGGCTCGATTTGGAAGCTTTTGAAATGTTTAATCAGATGGGGCTTGCAGGCGTTAAGTTCACACAACCGATATTTGTTACTATCATTAAGTTATGTGCTAATTATAAAGAATTGGTTTTTGCAAGACAACTTCAGGGCCATGTTCTGAAGAGTGGGTTGGCATTTGATCGCAATATTAAAACAGCACTTATGGTGGCTTATAGTAAATGCAGTGAAATGGATGACGCTTATAAAATGTTCTCTATGATGCAAGGTTTTCAAAGTGTGGTAACTTGGACTGCCATGATCAGTGGGTACTTGCAGAATGGTGGAACAAAACAAGCATTGAAGTTATTCTGTCAAATGAGTAGAGAAGGTGTTAAACCAAATGATTTCACTTATTCTGCCATCCTTATGGCCCGCCCTTCTTTTTCTATAGGCCAAGTACATGCACAAGTCATCAAAACCAATTACGAGAAGTCACCTTCAGTAGGAACCTCACTCATAGATGCTTATGTTAAGATGCAAAATGTTCATGAAGCTGAAAAAGTTTTTCATATAATTGATGAGAAGGACATTGTGGCATGGTCAGCAATGCTTTCTGGATATGCTCAAATAGGAGATACTGAGGGAGCTGTTAAAATTTACCTCCAGTTGGCAAGGGAGGGGGTCATACCTAATGAGTTTACCTTGTCTAGTATCATTAATGCTTGTGCTGCACCTGCTGCAGCGGTAGAGCAGGGGAAACAGTTTCATGCATGCTCAATTAAACTAAGGTTGAATAATACTTTATGTCTAAGTAGTGCTCTTGTCACCATGTATGCAAAAAGGGGGAATATTGAGAGTGCAAATGAAGTTTTCAAGAGGCAAGGAGAGAGAGACTTAGTTTCATGGAACTCAATGATCTCTGGTTATGCTCAACATGGTAATGGGAAGAAGGTTCTTGAAGTATTTGAAGATATGCGTAGACAAAATTTGGAAATGGACAGTATAACATTCATTATCATGATCTCTGCCTGTACTCATGCAGGCTTAATAGATGAAGGTAAAAAATACTTCAATATTATGGTCCAAGATTACCATATCGATCCAACAATGGAGCACTATTCTTGTATGGTTGATCTATACAGCCGAGCAGGAAATCTTGAAAAGGCCATGGACATCATAAATGGAATGCCATTCGAAGCTGGTGCAAATGCGTGGCGAGCTCTCTTGGGTGCTTGCCGTGTTCACCGCAACATAGAGCTGGGAAAACTTGCGGCAGAAAAGCTCATTGCTCTTCAGCCACAAGACTCTGCTGCATATGTTCTGCTGTCCAATATCTATGCCGCAGCTGGAAACTGGCAAGAGAGAGCTAAAGTGAGGAAACTGATGGATGAGAGAAACGTGAAAAAGCAACCTGGGTATAGCTGGATTGAGGTGAAGAACAAGACCTACTCATTTTTGGCTGGTGACCTTTCACATCCCATGTCAGACCTTATATATTCAAAACTTGAAGAGTTAAATAACCGATTGAGTGATATGGGTTACCAGCCAGACACAAATTATGTGCTTCATGATGTTGAAGAGGAACACAAAGCGGCATTTCTTTCTCAACACAGTGAAAGGCTGGCAATTGCTTTTGGATTGATTGCCAAACCTCCAGGATCTACTATCCAGATTCTGAAAAATCTTAGAGTATGTGGAGACTGTCACACAGTTATTAAGTTAATTTCGGTGATTGAAGCAAGAGATATTGTTGTCAGGGATTCAAATCGATTCCACCACTTTAAGGATGGTTTATGCTCTTGTGGAGACTATTGGTGACTCCTCATTTGGGAAATGGGTTTAACATGAAGTTTTGAAAGGTTTCTTAAGTCATCAAAAATACCTTCAAGCAAAGCAGCAGCATGGCTTCTTGTGCTATGTAAATTTTCATCAGGTAGAAAACACAGATGGTCGCAGTGAGAATTTAAGGCACACCATGCATCTAGCAGGTGTATTTTTTTTAATAGATTTTTTTGGTGAGTGACCCAATGGTTTTTCTCATAAATTAAAGCGCCACATACCAAGGTTTGCATACCGAGATAACTGTTGATTGCTACATTATCCTACATAAGTGGGATTTCAAGATAAGAAGAAATCTGAATGAAATTGAGATGGAGGAGCTCTCTGCAATGTTACTGTTATTAGAAAATGTGTCTATTGCCAAATGGGGTTGATGCAAGAAAGTGGAGGCTAGAAACTTCAGGGGAATCCTTATGTAAGTCGTGTGTTTGGCTTTTGTGTCACAGGCAGGATTCCCTATCTTTCCAACCTTTTGGGCAGATCTGGAAAGCAAGGGTTCCACCTCAAGTAAAAGTCTTGGTGTGGACTAGCTCACTGGAGGGTTAATACCTGTTATGTGATCAAAAGAAGGCCTTATATGTGTCTTTCACCTCATTGATGCATTTTGTGCAAAGAAGAAGGCGGAGGGAATGTGGATAATGTGTTTCTAAATATGTGGTAGAGATTGTATAGGGAAGCCAATGTAAGCTGGGTCGTCCCAAGGAGTTGTGTTGCTTTGCTTTCTGAGAAGCATCGGTAGGGGTAAGAAAGCAAAAGCTCTTTAGGGGTATATGCTGTTAGCTGTTTTTCGGAGTTATTTGGATGGAACAAAATAGGAGGATAGCAATATGAAGGTGTGGAAGTGGAGGAAATTTGGGTGAGAATCAGATTTTGGTCGCCAGTTCGGACTTTGGTTGCTGGATATTTGGATTGGGAAACAGCTCTTTGTCGACAATTACAGTTAGGATAACAGTTGTGTGTTGTTGTTAAAGTTCGTTTTCTTCTCTTTTTTTGGGTTAATTTGGGAACTCATTTGTATTCTTCTTTTATCAACGGAGAAACGGAGATTCAAATTTGGAACCTCGTCACCACTAGCTTATGAGCTAATTGGTCATTGTTGCCTTTTCATAAAAAATAAATAAATAAAAGAAGACCAGATCAACAGTCTCATGAAATTTTCATTGCCACCACTCATGTTGTAGGAGATATGTGACAGCACCAATTAATTTTGGACAATGCTAGATAACACAACTTTGTTCTCTTAACTTTCTTTCTTCAACCTAGGTAGCATTCTCACATTCAATTCAAGTCCACAAAGTTGTTACATGAATTTTGTTTTCTGATGTATTTGGTCATGTGATCCATTTTCCGACTTCTTAGCAAGTTGAAATACTTTGTTGGTTATCCATGGAGTGATATGGTACTAATGCATAATCTCTTCATTAGCAGCTTCATATTCTTTTGTTAAAGTGAAATGGAAACTGCGTCAATTCCATTATTAAAGCCTTCGACATATTGAACAGCTTTTGCTCATTGCTTTCTAAGTCGCACCTGCATAACGATTTTGACAGAAACTTCATGAGTGTGGATATCTATTATGATAAACTTAGTGGACTTTGTTAGGTCTTGGATCTTGCATTGTTTTTGCCTTGAAAGTTGCCTCTTACAGTTACAGTTCCAAGCTTAGCACACACTTGCATTCACTGTATTCTTATTGCTGTTAAAAGTGATCAGGTAAGGATTTCCTATAATTGATGTTTCGGGGATGAAACCTTAATTTTCAAAATTTACAAGAATTTGAAACATAGTATAGAGATTTAGTCCTTCCCCCACCCTACCTAACCAACGAAAGTATGAGGAAAGAATAACAATTACATGATAACTTTTTTGCATTTATCATGAAGCTAATGAGATGCATTACTTTCTTGCACTAGCAGTGTTGTATATTTTGGCCATCCACAAATTCAGCATGCCACTTACGAAAAGGGGGGTGGGAACTATGATTTCTCAATGCCGACTATACATATCGGAATGTATTTAATCCGAAACCATAGATATACAAGTCTATAGGAAGTGACTATGAACTTTTGATACACTACACTAGTACATTTCTCCTTGTAGCTTTTGATGGGACAATCGCCAAGTTGAAATCATCATCTAGATATAGTATCTGAAAAAAACAAGCTCTAGAACTCTTGTTCCTATACTGAAATCACATTGAGACCAATAGGACTCCTAACTTTTTGAATACCATTGCTCCATGTCAAAGCTCCAAACACGAAGCTTCCATTACTGTTCTTGAAGGCGGCAAAATCTACCCTAAAAGACATCTTTTCCCCGGTTTTTGTAAACTTGAGTTTAGATGGTGCAACTGTAACATTCACACCTGCTGGATAATCTACATTGGCAACATATACTGTTGAGCCTTTACCATAATAAGTAACGGTTCGGTGAACAGATACCCTTCCATTCATTTTTGACACACCAATCGAAGGATAGTTAAAATTGTAGGAAGGGGTAGGAGACTTCTGGCAATAAACTAGACTTCCTGTGAGGTTTTTCAGTTGCAAAGGGCTAGCCCCAGTGCTGCAGAGAAAATTGATAATGTCATGGGAATCAAAATCATATACTAGTCCAGGATCAATTGCTGCAGCTGGGTTAATGTGTCCAGATCCATAGTCAAAAGGTGTGGTAGGGGTTCCATTTGGATCTCTTCCAATGGTGCTTCTGCTGTTATCAAGGACAGTTGCTGTGACAACAAAAGAAAATCATAACTTCAGTGACCCAATATAAGTTTGTTAAGCTACTTGAAAGTATAATGAAAAAACTTTTAAATGCAGTGACCTGTTGTCATTATTGCAGACATTATGGCTGCTGGACTCCAGGAAGGTTGGTAGGATTTCAAAATTGCTGCAACCGCAGATACATGTGGGCAAGACATCGAGGTGCCAGATATTATGTTATAATTGACAGACCTTTCAGCCGTGGCAGCAGTAGCTACTGGAGACCATGCTGCTAAAACATTCACTCCAGGTCCTGTAACATCTGGCTGCAATAGGTATTTTCATAGTTGATTATTTATTTGGAGTTAATTGCTCATTTAGTATAACCCCATAACCCCAGGATATAGCACTGATGATGCTCTTTTACCCACATTCCAGCATTTATATAGATTTGTAAGTGTTTTAGATATATTCAAGAACAAACTAAGAGATTTTATAGAACTTACTTTGATAATGTCTGGGGTTATGATATTTGGCCCCATGGATGAGAACACTGCCATTTCTGGTGCAGGTTTAGTTTTCAGATATGTAATTGTCGGAGAGATTATAGCAACTGGGTTCCTGTAATAACAAGACTTTTAAATTTCCAATCAATTTAGGACTTCTCAGTAGCTAGTATCACTGACTTGTTGGATATCTATAGCTTTCAATCTACTTTTTTTAAGTAGCTTTTAATTTCTTCCATTGATAGATATTTGAGCAAGCGAAGCTTGAGAAACTCACTTTTCTGTCGTCATGTACTCTTGAAGCTCTTGTGCTTCTTCTTGACCAATTAGAGTGCCTGGGATGACAAACTGGAAGCCAACATCTTTGAGAAATGGATCGACAAGAATCATTCCCACACCACCACCTTGTCTTACAACTATGCTTTTGTCCCTTCGGTTATCAGTGAAGGTCTCAAAGGTGCATACCACGATTTTCCCCTTAATTAAGCTAGCATTTAGAGTATTGTTCTTGCAAAAGCTGATAAAAGAAACAATCAGAACTTATCTAACAGTGAGCAAATAATGAAACTTCACAGGTTTTCATGCGCTCAAGTATTAGCTTGGCCAAGGCAAACCAGATTTAGTTTGATCATGATTACCAATTTGGAGGTTAGTACTGGGTGTCACGTATTGAAAGAAACCTATGGTTTCGAATAATGTTCATTACCATCAGTGGAGATTTTAAAACGTTTGAATATTGAAAACCATTACCTGATGAGTTTTCTTAGAATGACATGAAGTAGTATTGGCATAATACTGAGCAGGTGTGTTTTCTTTTGGGTGCTAAAAGCATGTACTGAGCATATAGCATGGTAGAAAACTATATCATGCATCAGCTGGTGTAGCAGTAATATTAACATCAAACATTTGAAAAGAAAGATTACCTTGCATTCTTTGCTGTGACTTCTGGGAGAGCTGCAGCACTTGCAGCTATCAAACCGTAAGACCTTTCCATTTTCAGTGGGTTTAAAGAGGAACCCTGTCATCGCAGAATTTATATCTGAATGTCAACTTTAATTGTTTTTTCGGTGTGTTGTGTGTGCACACATGCACAAACCTTTATGTGGTTAAAAAAAACCTTAAAAGAGTAGAAGCATTTGGATGCCAAGCTCACCTTTAGAATTCTTGAATTTCCGAGATATATGTTTGAATGGAATTCCCTATCCAAAGTGCTTGCAGCAACAGTGAGGATCCAGGGAGCAACATTGCATGCAGTACTCGGGAAACCAGAGTTCCCAGCTGATGCAGAAACAAGTATTCCTCTGTGGAATGCATGGAAAGCCCCAATGGAGATTGCATTTTCAAAATAAGTTGGCTGTGGAGGGTCAGGGCCAAGGGAAAGGGAGAGAATATCGACACCATCATAAATGGCATCATCCATAGCAGAAAGAACGTCTGCATCACTACACAAGTTAAACCAGCATGCCTTGTAGATAGCAAGTCTGGTGCTCGGTGCACCACCTCTTGCAGTGCCTCTGGCCATCCCGAAGAAGCTGGCATTAGGTACCACAGATCCAGCTATTGTTGAGCCAGTGTGACTCCCATGTCCATCACTATCTCGAGCTGATCGGAAAAAAGGAAGAGGCGCAAAGGACTCAAGAGGCCCATTCTCTACTTCAAATCCTTGAACATAAAAGCGGGAGCCGATGATTTTCCTGCAAATACAAAACCAAATTACAAAGTTGGACTTCTGGATATGGAAACCCTGCGTGATTCAGCAATGTGCAGTCATATTCAGGTAGAAGATATCTATTGACCTAAACAGTTTTTTTTTTCTTTCTTTTCTTTGTATTTGTTGGATGATAAGAATAAAATTCTATACCAGTCTAAGACATGAAGTGTACCTGTTGCAGTTGGCTAATGTAAAATTCTCGCCAGTAACACACTCTCCTTTGAATTTCTCCGGCACAGGCCCTAATCCTTTATCATTGAAGCTGTCTGACTCTGGCCAAACTCCTGCGAAACAAAACTAACAAAACAATCATAAAGGAGTATAAGGAGAAGAACCAGATAAGAAAAAAGATTGAAGCCATACCAGTGTCAATCACACCAACAATGACATTGGATTTTGAATCCGTTGGCATTTGATTGTATTGGGGAATAGAGTCTAGGCCTAGAAAATCCCAGGAATGTGTTGTGCTCAAACGATTTGTTTTGCTCTCGAACACAGAAATAACCGAATCACTTTCTGTAGTACATGAACAGAAATCAATTTAATGAAGTTTTTCTCACATATAATCAAGATTATTACTTTTATTTTGTAAAAAAACTATTCTTCTATTCTTACTCTATTGGGTTTCTAGAAGACAATACCATAGTAATCTAATCACAGTACCTGCAAGTTGTTGAGCTTGCTCTGGTGTAAGCCTGGCTGAGAAGCCTTGAAAAGTTTTACTGTAATGGTGAAGTGCTGCATCTTGTGCTCCAGCAATACTGAGAATTATTCCAAAACATATATAAATAAAACATATAGCAGTCTGCATTGGCATTTATGAAAGTAAGAAAATGGAAGCAGCAATTGTTTCTATATAGCTGCATAAATCCAATTAGTATCCTGCCTTCCAGTGACTGAAGCAAGAATCTCATGGTTTGCTCTGATGACAGATTCAGAGTTGGGGTGAGAGTGGTGCCCCATGTAAACTATATAATGCTGCCACATGAAAAAGAAAAAGAAATTCAAATTCAGATCACATATATATAGATGCAATTATATTCATTTTCGGGTTTGGGGTTTCGAATTATGCTCATCATATTTCAAGATTATCCTTGGAAAAGAACTTATAATTTTCGCATGCCAATTCAAAACCATATCATACCAAGTGCTTTCCTTTGTTTTTAATGAAATTTTTTCCGTCATCTCATTTCTAGTAGTGTGAAAACTAAATGATGGCCTCATTGAATCCTGTCTCAGTACCTTTTTGTTAGCAGTGGCTCCATGGGCCAAAGAAAATGCAATGAAGAAGAGAAGAGTAAGAACTCTAGTGAGCTTCAAGATATAAGCAGAAACCATAATGATAAAAATATAGAAACCAAGAAATTGTAGTGATTTTGTGAAGGTTCCAAGCTCATTTTATACCCCAAACTGTGTAAGGCTTGGGCAATGCCGGCATTTTTCATTAAAGTTTGCTCATAAACATCTTCGAGCCGGCTTTTGTTGGCTTACTGGAGAAATTTTCAAACATGCCCAGAAGTACCTTGGTCGGTTTTTGGACAATAGTAGTGATAGGCAATTGAATTTTGTGGAAGAAATTTAGTTCTTTTGGTGGACGTATGCTGTTGTTTCATGTAAAACGTACAAAGATATATGCTTTTAATGAAACATTTCCAAATGTTGTTTAATCACAATACACACATTAGATTCTAAGACAATTCCAACCAAACATAATACGAGTATAGTATATCACTAATTTCTTTACACATTGAAACATGAAATAATGACACAGTAACATGGGACTGACGTGATTAGCACAACTAAGATCATGCGAGTCACGTGACCACAGCTGGGGAAAAATTTAATGTCAAAAGTCCAGCCTGCTCTGTACCAATGGATGTAGAAAAGGGAAAAGGAGGAAAAAGGAGAAGTGAAAAAAGGGAGGGTGGCATGAATCCCAGGTCACAGAACTCTGCCGGATTAAAGATCCAAGTCCTCCAAAAGGCGCATCCACTCCTGAAAGACATATCCATGAAAGGTACACAAGATTAACTGAGAAACAGGTTTGCTAGGGGACCAGAAGAATGCCAGTTATGCAACTAACTGGAATTCGGACACAAACTGGTACCCAAGTTCTCAACTTCCCAAATCACAATACTAAAGAAAAAATGTGAAAACATACAAAAGACGATACTAAAAGCAAAAGAAATGAATTAAACTACAAATAGACAACGGTCACTTCAAAAGTAACCCCCTCCAACCATCCAATCCTATCTAGATGAATTTGACAGTAATCACAAGTAATTATAAGGATATCTGAAAGTCAAAACACTTAGAAGGCAACCGCACAATTAGTTTCACGAAAATAAGTAGAAATTACCAATGGGGACGACAAACATTATTGATGTATCAACATTCCGAAGCAATATTTTTTCAACTGTCCTTTACACAATTTGAAAACAAGCCATTCAAGATGTTCAAACACCAGTATTTTCATCTGAATACAGAAAAGGGAGGTCATGTCACCTTCCTCGTTAAAGAAACTAATTCAGAGTATGTAATTCATTAGATCCATCCAGCACTAGTAAAGAAAATACAATTCATGGCCACTGCACTGATGATAAGTGTGGATCAATGTGATATATAAATACAGAAAATTCATCACCCTTCCTCTCCAAACTCTTTTGTGAATCTCTCATGGACATCAAGGTCACTTTTGCTCACTGTTGGCCTCTGTCTAGCAAGCACCTTATCAAAATCTGTTTTTGTGATTGGAGGTGGAAGGATCTGCAAGGCAGTAATGAGCACATACTATTACTTTGGAGATGTTTAAACTTCAACATCATTTTATAAATTAAAAATTAAAAATTAAAAAAATATTGAAACTTGTTCCTCTGACAATTTAACAGAATTCCCTTTCTCATTTACATGGATCATACATAGAATAACAATATTTTAAAATTAAATTAAATTTTGGATTTTCATCGCAAGTGAAATGTGCCACTCCAAATGATAATGAAAAAACTTCCCATCACTTCACAATCTGGTGTGTACAAACGATCCATCAAACTGTGTGCCCAGAAGTCACCAGAAACCAAAATATTGAACCAAAATAGGCATGTGAGTTATCAAATCCAGCATTCAAAACCATGTACACATACCTGTGAAGCAAGTCCTTTTGCTGCCAGCTCCTGCATGGTGATTTGGATAGCACCGGGTTGCTTTGGTCCACATGGTATCCACATATTATCAGCACTCTTGAAAAAGAACATGGCATCTTGGGTTTTGCGAACAGGTTCAAAGAGAACATCTTTAACCTGCCAGTTTTAAAACAGAACAAACCAAACAAAACAGAGTGTGCTGTGAGTTATTCTTAATTAACTTGTAATGCAAGGAACACTAAAGACAGGTGGTAGAAACGCAGAGATACATGCAAAACATAAAAGCATTGTGCTTACACAAACAGCAACATCTGAACCCGAAAAACCCTCAGTTTTGCGAGCTAAGCTTTCAAAATCACTTTCTGATAAGTTGTTAGGAGTATCTCCTAGATGCACCTGTTCAGAATATCGCCCAAAAAAAATTGTATAGCACAAAAGGTTAGCAAAAATATTTTGTTTTTATTACTCTGTTTAATGAAAAGAAAATGGTAAAAAGATAAAGGAAAATGTCCAGTACTTTGAACATATGCTGTCGAGCCTTTAAATCTGGAAGGGGAATGTATATACGCTTGTCGAAACGTCGCCGAATGGCCTGTAATTAATACTAGTTAACCACAGCCATATGATGTGTCCTTGGATTAAAGATGAAGCCAAGCATACAAACTTCATATATTTCTCCTTACCTGGTCAAGTGCATAGGGAGTATTCGTTGCTGCGAGAACAAGAACTTTCTGGTCATTCGTTCCCACACCCTAAAATACACGACAGATAAGATCCAGTGAAAAATGAAGGGCTTATCATCCAAAAAAAAAAATCTCGAAAAAAGGAATGACCTAAATTATATTTCATCACATTATTGTAATAATTTTTTTAAGGAAAATGCCTTTCTATATTCCAGAGTAGCAATAGATAGCAAGATGTAATGCAACTCTAAAACAAGGGAAGTTAGAATCAAATAAAAGTGGTACAAGGAGATCAACTTTAAAATGATACTCACTCAGTCTCCCTTACATATGTGATCATTTATACACTAGCAACAACTAATAATATGAATAGAGTAATAGAGATCAATCTACATGTCTCTGATTGTACTCTGTTCAAGGAAAACATGGTAAGAACAAATGGAAGAGTTAAAAACGAAAAAAAATAGGAAAAGCAAGTCATTCATTTTAATAATGTGTCATTCTTTGGGATATTAAATTAAGCGTGTATCTTTTATTACTTTACCCTTTTCTCTCTCTCTCTCTCTCTAACAAAAGGGGAGAGTTATATATGCGTTATTAGGTAATCATTCTCTAATCTGGTCCTTAGATAAGCACCTTAATGGACTTGTTTTTCAACCATTACATTATATATAAATGAATGATTAAGATGCATCACACCTTCTGCATATCTCAGTTGTCCATATCAGATCTACGGCTGAGATTCGTATTAGAAAATGATTCAAATTCCTATATAATATATACATACAGAGATAAGTACATAAATAGAAAAGTGCCAAGGCAATTTCAGTACCTCTAATTCAAAAAAATCTAGTTTTATGACTTAAATTGGCTGATGATGAACAGAAAGAGTTGACATGACAAATATTATTTCAGCAAACCAGATAAACAAAACCTTATCTAGCCTCAGCTAGTCTACAAGTTTCCTTCGGTTACTTACAAACTATAAATTAAGTTTGTTTCCTTACCCAAATACTTTCAAAGTTCACTTAGAAGTGATAACTAAAAAAGCAAACACTAGTGGGAAGAATTGTAAAGTATTAGAAATTCGAAGGCCTCATAAGAATAGCCAAGGCACCTTCAGAATTTACTCCACTACTTTCCACAAAACAAAAATATACCTGCATCTGCACAAGAAGTTCTGTCTTAATTCGTCTAGAAGCTTCACTCTCATTGCCTTCTCCACGTGTCCCACATAATGAATCTATCTCATCGATGAAGATGATGGATGGGGCACTATCACGAGCCATTTGGAAAAGGTTTGAAACTAGCTTTTCACTCTCACCCATCCACTTTGAAACCAGGTCTGAAGAAGAAATACTACCAGAAGAAAATTACAGATTAAAAACCAGAAAGAATATCAATATGGAAATAAAATGTGAACACAAATAAGGAAGCATAAGCATAATATTTCCAATTCAAGGATACTTGGTGGATTTGTTACACAAAATGATGAAGCACAGGTCTCAGAATAAGGCACTCAGAGAACACCTCAAAGAAAGGGGGCTCATGCAGACAATAGGAGCACTTGGTGGCTTGGCCGTCATATATTACAAGGTTATCATATTTTTTTTTTAATAGAACAAGGTTATCATTTCAATCAAAATACAATCTCTTTTTTCTATGAGGTCGGCTTAAAGTTCTCACTGAAAGACAGAGAGATACACGACAAAAAAAAGAAGATAGAGAAAAGATATCTAGGGTCCTCAATAAGGAACGGATTACTTCAATACCATCTAAACACCCCTTGGGGCAACTTGACTTTATACGATCCTATGCTTTCTATTAGAGAGAATCGATCCATACAGTACAATATAGCAGACATTCACGTGTGAACTGTATCACGTTCTTCAAACTATGACACACACGAGCTCAAACATGATATTTGTAATAGCACCCGCAATTTTCCTTCTTTTTTTTTCTTTTTTTTTGGGGGGCGGGGGCAATGTTCCTACAGCAAACTTCAAGGGTGGCAATAGCTGATAAGCAGATATCTTCTAAAAAGAAGTCATCACACAATGATACTATATTACCTGAAAAATGTAGAGTCTGCTTCAGTTGCAACAGCCTTGGCCAAGTACGACTTCCCAGTTCCAGGAGGCCCATACAATAGAAAAGCCCTCCATGGTCGTCTCTTGCCTAAAAGAATGTAAGTGGATACATATTAGCTTTTATAGGATGAATCAAAAAGAAAACTCAACTTAGTAACTGTTAACACGATTTTCCAATGGCAGTAGAAACTGATAACATATAACTGTAAACACAACTTTCATATTAGCTTCTTGGTGTCTACAGCAACACATATAAAATGATGGATAAGCAGTTAAGATAGTAATAAGAAAGCAACAAACAAGGTGCTTAAAGCATCCATGAAAATTATATTAGAAAAAAAAATATACGAATAATTAGGTAGGGCAAGGAACATATATAATGTAAGATAATGAAAACAAATGAACTCTTGCTTCCAAAGGGAACAATATTTCCAAGTAGGAGAATAACTACTATAAACCCATCTTAAGTCTATTATCAACTTAAACCTTTCTACGGTGGCCCTCTGCTTTTCCCTAGAAGAATGCAAACCATATGCCTGTGTGCACTATTATGATTCCAAAAGGTCACTTTAGTTTCACAGACATGGAATTAGAAATAGAGATAATATACGATATCAACAAGCATGAACGTAAGAAGGCTCTCCCCATCTATGTGACTGTCTTATAGTAAACCTATGAAAGCTTTCCCCATTTAGAAAATATAATGCCTAATAGCTCAACATTACTCAATGCAACAATGCAGCATCAGAAACACTAGAAGAGAAAACCAATTGCAACCATGATAGCTGTTAATCAACAACAGTATAATTCACACTGTTTTGAAATCCTAAACAATTCAATATTTACCCAACTTTGACAAATACCCATTACAACTAAATCAAAAAGCAGAATTTCCCAGCTAGCATCAACAATACCAAAGAGTTAAGGCACAGCAAAAGCACAAAAAGGAAAAAGGAAAACAAAATGCAAAACCCAACTACTATCACAAACAAACGAACCAAACTAACCAGTAAAGAACTGCGGGAATTTGACGGGTAATATAACTGCCTCTTGCAAGGCCTGCTTGGCACTCTCCAAACCAGCCACATCGTTCCATTTCACATTGGGCTTTTCCCTTATAATCGCCGAATTGAGCCCGGCCCGGAGCTTAGCCTGCTCCGGATCCTCACCGTCGCCGCCCTCCCCGTCTTTGGGTTTGGTCTTGGGCCTGGTGGCCACAGCCGCATCCCCGTTGGATGCAGGCCCGGGGCCGCCGTCATCCAACACAGCACGAATCTCCTCGGCGCGGCGCAAGTACTCGGTGAACTTCTGGGTTATGGCTTCCTTGATCTTAGGGTTCTTCTCGTACTTCAAGTGGGTCTTGAAGTATTCCAAGGCGTTCATGTACAAAGGGAACGCCTTGGCGTAATTTCCCGCATTATCTTCCTGTACGGCTTGCTTCACGTACTCTATCGCTTGCTCCTTGAAATTGCTATACATTTCTGTGGCTCTTCCCTGACCGATCACACATATAGAATTCGAAATTCCGGAATCGAAATCGAAATTGAAAAGGGGAGGTAAGGAAAAAAAACCCTAAGGTTTAAATAATTTCATCCGATGGGTGATTTTAAGAGAAAATCGGGGATCGGAGGCTGGTTTCCAGGTGCAGAAGCCCTAGATTTTACTTCTTCGTTGTTAAGACTTGTTTGTTTCTCGGGAAAAAGTGTTAGAAGAACGGAGGGGAGGGGAGAGGAGAGGATTGTGCTTGTAATTTTACTTCTGTCAAAGAGGACGCGTTTGGAAAAGGGTGATTTTATTTGCACCCCATTATTTGTTCTTTACACCCCACATTCTTTTTACACCCTATTAAATTTTAATCAAATTTAAAAATACTCACTACACCACATGTTTCTTCCTAAATTGCCCTCACTACACCCCATTCCTAACTAATCTTTATAAATCTCATCCCACATCAAACCCCACCTCATCGCAAACTCCATCCTCTTGCAGACACACCCATCGCAAACTCCGTGCCTTTTCAAACGCACCCATTGCACACCCCATTCAATTTCAAACGGGCTCCACCGCAAACCCCAACCCCAATCACACACCCCAAACCCAGGTCGCTTGGCACCATCGCAACCAGGCGACCTCACCCCATCGCAACCAAGCGACCTCACCCCCATCGGCATAACCAGTAGCCAGTAGTCCTAATAAGCAAAGCATTCTTTGATCCCAATGCTCAAACCACCGGAGGCGCTACCAAACAGAAAACTGTGAAATACAAATACAAAATCCCAAGTGAAATGGTACCCAGATCATCCTCCTGAACCCAAAATCCCAGTCCTAAATCATCAACCAAATCAATTTAGGAAAAAGCAAAAGCATTTATTTTCAATTCATTGGGTTATCCGAATCCAACTCGGACCAGGTCGTCGAACTCCTTTCCATCCAAGCCCGATCCAAATCTGGCGTGATCTGCCCCGACGACCACTCACTATCTCGATTTCTGACCTCCACCAAAATCCCAAGACCCTACTGGGTCCTCATCTTCTTCGACTCCGCAAAACTACACGACAAGCATGAGCTCCATCTCAAGGAGCTCTGCAACGAGTTCGCTCTCGTCGCCTCGTCTTTCATCGAGAACAATGAAGACCCATCATCTTCGTCTCACGCCAAGTTGTTCTTCTGCGACATGGAGTTTCAAGACTCGCAGCACAGCTATGCCCAATTCGGTGATGCCATTGAAGAACACCAAGAACATAGCACATACAAATTTTTTTTATTTAAAAAAACAATAATTAAAGATCAACAAAAGAAACCCATTTTGTTCGTAAAGATTAGTAACAATGCCATTACATGGATTACCAGAAAGAAAATTCAGAACCCCAAAAAAATTCATTACCAAATGAATATCAGAAACAAAACCCAGAAAACGATCGACCAGTCTGTTTTGTGAGAGAGAGAGAGAGAGAATATTGGGAAGTCCGCTGAAAATGACTTGAAAATGGGAGGGGCACTATTAGCGAAGTGATCAGTTGCCACCAAAAACAACAAAGTGGGTGAAGAATTCAACATTGCTACTATATCAATATTCCCAATTCCGAAATTTTTTTTCCCCGCATTTGGATTTGGCAAGATATTTCCATGAATATTATAAATTTAATTATGTGGGGTGTAGTGAGTAATTTTTATTTTTATTTTAATTATTTTTTGTCCTTAACGGTAATTATGTACAAGGGTAAAATAAGTTATTCATGTTTAAAATTAATATGGGGTGTAAAGAGCAAATAATGGGGTGCTAATAAAATCACCCTTTGGAAAATGGAATACTATTTAGTCCATCTGTTTTGCAAGAGGGAAGGTTCGTTCTTTCTTGATGGAATTTTCATCTCCAAAAAAAATAGGAACTTTGAAAAATGAATGGTGGCAAGGGAAATCTTCTTCAAATTAATGTTTGATTATCAAAAACGGGGATTTAAGTAGCCGTATGGGCCAATAAGGTTTAGTCCAGTGAAAAATGATCTTGATTTGTAAATTTAGAAGTCCCAAATTCAAACTCAATGACACTCTTAGAAGTTCCATATTCAAATTCCATGACACTCTGATGATAGTGTGTGTGACAAACCACTAGTTTAGATTATGGCTTATACTTATCAACCAATAAAAAAAATTATTGGTTCGAAAATATATGTGAATATATGTCTCGAATAATATTTTTAGTGAATATTTTCAGAAAATAAAAATGAAAAAACGAATTTACATGTGTGAGATTCGAAACTGCTTCTGATAACTTAATTGAAAAACCATTTCAAAAAAACAAAAACATTGAAAACGTACGAAGAAGTAAAAACAAAAACATTGAATGATTTCAGCAATAGTATATTGCAAAATCAAATACAAGAAAACTATATAAATTTATATATCCAAAAAAAACCTAAAAACAGATCACCCATTAAGTATATAATTAAAATATCTTATACATGTGTACAAGGGCGAACTCAGCTCACGCCTAGTATGTGGGCAATGGCCACACTCAACTTTTGTTACTCATCCAGGGGCAGAACCACAGCCAAGGCTGTGGTGGGCTTCAGCCTAGGGAAAGTTTGAAGAAAAAAACAATAATAAACCTATATCTATATGGCCCACTACAAGAAGTATGCTGCCTTTTGGTTTTTTAAACCCAAAATATGCTGCTTTTTATTTTTATTATTTTTGTAAAGTCTGGTGTCTTTTTTTCTTTTTTTTTTAATATGCAGCCTTTTTTTGTGTGAAATTATTTGCTTCCTTTGACAAAAGGTTTTTGAGTAAATAAAAAAAGGAAGGTTATATGGCTCACCATCAACTAAAACACATTAGGGAAATATTATTTTCTCAATTTTATTTGTATTCTCTTTAAAGAATGGAACAATATGTTAACTCAATTATATTATTCTTGTGTTTACAATTAAATTTTAAATAAACTTAATTATTTATATTTTTGCACTTTGTATTTGTGAAGTTTATTTGGTTGATGGCAAGAAATTTTTAGGGATTCACACTGCAAAGGTAAGATTTTTTTATTAAAAAAAAATAGATTTTAAGCTAAAAATTTTAACTAGCCCATCCACTGAAAAATTCCTGGTTCCGCCCTTGTACTCATCTATATATATATAATATAGTTATACACATATTTTTTTTTTTGTCAAATAGAATAATTATGTGAACTTTATGAGGGTGAAAAATGCACAAGTAAGGCATGATTCTTTGCAGTCCTTCCTCTTGTTCCAATTTTTTTCTCTTTCCCTCTCTTATTTTTCTTCCTTCCGTCATTCCTCTTGTTCCTTTCTATTTCTATTTCCAATTTTTCTTCTTTCTCTCTCGCTTATTTTTCTTCCTCCAGCCCTTCCTCTTGTTTCTTTCTATTTCTATTTCCAATTTTTTTCCTCTCATCTGGTAGCTCAAAATAATGAAACCGGCTATACTCTCCGCCAATTTTCTTCTTCCTCATTCTTTCCTTCTCTCCTCTATATTTTTTTTTGCCCGACTTTGTGTTGTTTTTAAGGCCATTTTGGCTGGAACAGCACATGCAAATTTTTTTTGCTTGGCCCCTATTTATGGCCACACTGCCCAAATTTTCTGGGTTCTCCACTGCATGTGTATATAATTAATATTTTTATTTTGGGATGTGTCCATATTTGAGCAAAAGCCCTTTTACACGAGTTGCTATGAAAATAAAGCAATAACTCACAAAATTCTCGTAAGAAAAAAAAAAGGCTCTAGAAAATATTAACTAGAAAGAAAATCAAAACTCTAGCGGCTTGCCTAGTCGAATAGAGCATAAATTATTCTAACGTATGTTTTCTTGTGTTTACTAATATATGACATTGAAATTATTACAATTCTCGTCTTTAAATTATTTCAAATATTTAAACAAAAGGAATTAAAAAAAATTATGTGACTTCTACATTAAAATCTATAATTCAATATCCTCAAAATCAGACTTATTGATCCAATTCTAATTACTTAATTCCTCCATTTAAAGGTTCTCCGATGCATAATTTCCCTCATTCCTAGTAAATAAACATGTCTAAAAGTAAGTTGCATAGGTTCTCCAGTGCATGGTTCTCGTCCGTCGGCTCCCCATCCCTCTCTTCCATCTCACCTCCTCCATTTTCACTTGCTCTGCTCTTCTCCTTTCTCCCTCATTCCAACCTCAATCCATGTTCGCAACTATTCATCTTAAGCGCGCTTGTTCACATCTCTCTCGGAAGGTGTGCAAAGTTTCTACTCGGGTGCTCGCACCACCTCCTTCAATGATTTGGTTCTTGTTGGTTATGGGTTGCTTTTGCCCTTTAGTTTCCTTTCATGTGTGGCTGAATTTTCCTTGGTGCGATTTTGGGTTCGATTGGTGCAAAGTGTATGGATCTAGAGTGGGTTATTTGGGGGTTTTCTTGCTTTCTTGTTTTGGCAATTTTAGGGTTATGTTATGATCCATTTGGGGCTTTTGTATGTGGTGTTGTTATGGGAGTTTGTTCTTTTGGCCCTCTCCTAGCTGATGCATGCTGCTTCTTCTTTTTGCTAACTGTTGCAAAGTTGATCATGGCCACTGGCGTATCCTTGAATTTTTAGGAAGAGGTGCAATTTTGAAAGGCTAAAAGCTTTTTTTTTAAAAATGACAACCAAATATCCTTATAATTTAAACAATACTAATATCATTCGTAATTTATAGTAAAAAATAACATTACAATTAACGTACAATTGTTGCCGAAGAGGTTTCATATCACGAAAACATTGCATTATATTTTCAAGAGTGGATAAAATAAAGAGAGAGCCAAATCAGCCTCTTCTTCCCTAAGTATGCTAATGATCATGCGAATATAGAGAGAGTCAAATAAAATAAATAAAATAAAAACATATTATTAAAAGAAAAATGAAAATGATTCAACGTTTCCCGAAGAAGAAAAACAAAAGCAGCTTTTTTTTTTTCTAGATTAACTATGAATTACATTTGAAGTTACTTTGGAAGTTTGATCAATACAATATTTTCTTTCTTGACACAAGACTTGATCAATGAATCAGTTTTTATAAAAGACTGAGTTCTCTCCAAACAAAAAAAAAAGGAAAAAAATGACAAGACATAAAAAAATATATATATTATGAATTTGATGATCTTTTTACAAGGACTTCAATTGGTGTGGTGGGGCGGAAAGAATATCTTAAAAGCCAACTCTCCTTGTTGAAGGAGTTTCCTCTTTTTTTTTCGTCTACAGTACGGATATTTTTCTTTTTTTCCCTGGTCCAAAAAGATGTCGTTTTGGCCAATTTTTTTTTAATTTTTTTAAAAAATAGACGCGCGTGCTGCACGTAGCAAAGGAAATGAACTGTTGGAGGACTTTTGTCGAATAGGTGAAGTGCGCAACAGACTGAGAGAAGCGACAACTTTCCGGCACCTGCAAAGCTTGATACGGTGAGGGGAGGTGCAGCTGCACCTTCTTGCGCCTCTGTAGGTCCGCCACTGATCATGGTGGCTGCTTCTTGCTTTTTTTGCTAGGGTTTGTTCTTGTTGGGCTTTGTTTGTAGAGATATTTATTCAAAAACCCATTTTAGCATGACATACTCATACAGAGCCTATTTGAATAGAAAAACCCAAAACTAGTCACTTATCATTTTCTAATTGGTTCTTAGTGTGTTAAAATTTTATAAGAACCAATTAGAAAATAACAAGTGGCTAGTTTTGGGTTTTTCATTCCAAATAGGCTCTATAAGAGCTTTTGTATATTATGTCATGTTAAAATGGGTTTCTTAGTGAAATCCTCTTGTTTGTAACCCTTTCTTATGAATGAAAGTTCAGTTTGACAAAAAAAATAAGTAAAATGCCTTTATTATTTTTGTTTCACGAGAGGCAAGAATTCATCTTGAATTTAAATAGTAGTACTAGTTAAAATTCTTAAAGTTTAAATAGTAATCAAAATCGCCTTTTAAGTTGTTAAAATTCTAAAAATTAACAAAATATTGTGACTTAATTTATCTTTCTAACATATCATAATTGGTTTATATTAATATCATAATTTTAATTTGTGATATTGCACCTTGCTAACATAGAACAAAAAAATGACCCAATAATTTGATATAATTTTTTTTTTTTGGGAATGTGATCAAATTAGTTTAGGCCTTCTTCAATTGAATCCTTTATAGTTTTAGTTCTTTTTTTTCAATTAGATCCTTGTAATTATCTTTTGTCAACAAGTAATAACAAATTTTATAAGAACGAAATGGTGACACTCAAAATCCACAAGTTTAGGTTTTACTAAGGATAAGTTAGGTTATAACTTCAAGGAGAAACAATAATAATTGTCAATGATATCATACTTAAGGTTCTCTTCATAATAGATGCGTTGTTGAGCGCCGGTGGTAGAAAAGTGAAAGAGATGGGAAAGCGAGACAAGAAACAGAGACACCAGCCAAGAAGAGCTGCCTTTCACTACACTGAAGAAGACGAAGAAGGTGTTGGTGATGGTCATTATGAAGGTCACTCCGCTTCGAAGCACACACTTTCTGAAGAAGAAGAAGAAGAAGAAGAAGAAGAGGAGGTTGATGGAAAAGAGGAAGCTGATCAGTACCCATCAAATGATTTGCCTTCAAAATTTCTTCTTTATCAACAATCTGTACAGGTTTGACCCGCTTACTACATTTTAATTGATGACATTTTTGATTGCTGATATGGGAAAAGTATAAAGAATGCCAAACAGTTGGATAGGAAACTAGGAGAAAAAAAAAAAAAGTAAACCCGAGTCACCTGAACTTAGTGCAGTTATTTGTTTTTGGTGAAAAGTTGTAAAAATTAAAATAATTTATTGGAATTGTTGATTTGTTTTTTTGTTTCTTCCCCTCCCTTAACACCCAAATGAATGATTTTATGTGGTTCTTCTGGAGGAGATTTCAGGTGTGATTAATTTGTAATTTATTTCATATGCAGTCACCAAAAGGAGACATAAGCTATCTGCAGAAGTTCTTTTTGATGTATGTGGGTGGGAGGTTACCTCTCCATCTCCAAGAAGATTTCTGTGGCACAGCCCTTCTCAGGTACATCACTATCCTTTTAATTGACATATCTGAACGGAGGTGAAGAACTATTTAGGGAACGTTTGTACCTAACTAGAAGCTATATTGTTGCCTTTTGTTGAGGAATTAAGTAGGTTTTCATAAAGATTGTTTCTTTATTTAAACATCACGGCCAGTAATATTATAAGCGGTTAGTTGCCATATCAGAAGAAGATGAAGTAGGTTTGGCTGTGGCCCCCAAATCCCTGAAACTCCTTTGAAGTTTTATATAAAACCTGAAATCTGCGTATAAGTTCTAAACTTTTCAGCTATTGAACCCCCCAATGTATAGAGTCTAGCTCTGTCTAAGCCTATGTTTCTGGAAATTGTCTTATGGGTTATGGAGATTTAGTGCTAATGAGGTAATGCAGATTAGTTATAAGAAGAGATGGTGGTTGCACAACCTGGTTGGCATTCTTTACATTGTCAGGGGTCATATACATGTACCTGTTCTAATTTCTTTCAACTATGATAAATAACTAGTGTGGTGGTTTGTTGCTAGACTTTTTTTTGAGTTATAGTTATGGTATCCATTGCCGCTATGTGGAGCTGCAAATTGCCCATTTCATAAACTAAAAATCATTAAGTTCTCAGTCATAGTCCAAACATAGCTAAAGACCTAACACTAACTCTATGTTTGACAGTGCAGAATGGCTCCGAACTGACACAAGAAGGACTGCTGTAGGGTTGGATTTGGATGTTGAAGCACTAAATTGGTGCATGGAGAACAACATAAATAAAGTTGGGGCTGATGGATATTCCAGAATGTCCCTCTTTCATGGGAATGTCTTGCAACCTCTTGAGGCCAAACTAGTTAAATTCGAGCCCCAGGAGCTGATAAGAAAGGTGTCACTCACTGAGAACAAAGATAATTTGGAGAGTGATGAAGTGGAATCTACTCTTGCTGAGGGCTCTTCTTCCTCAAATGATGAGAAATACTTGAGGAACCATCTGTTGCCTGCTAGAGACATTGTGTGTGCTTTCAACTACAGCTGTTGTTGTCTCCATCAACGTTCTGAACTGGTTCTGTATTTCAAGCATGCTCATGATGCCTTGTCGAAGAAAGGTGGAATATTTGTAATGGATTTATATGGTGGTACATCCTCAGAGTGCAAGCTAAGGCTTCAGAGGAGATTTTCCAATTTTACGGTACAAAAGTTATTTTCAATATTCCTTACTTTTGTAGCATCATTTGTACTCCATTAAAAACTTAGTGTGGGTGTGGAAGAGGAAAGAAAAGGAAAGCAATATGAAACATATGGAAAATAAGCTATATATACATGTATACATATATAGATATTGGGATCATCTGTGCCAGATGCCTGAACTTTTGTAAGTTCTGGATGCATCACAAATTGATCGACCAATAGATATCAATGGATAGGTAAAGCAAAATGTTGTGAAGTTTTGTCAACCAGATGGATTGGTACGGGGTTTTTGTGTTTTTTTGGTATTTCTCATTCTCGAGAGTGTTGATTACTTTAGGGTCCCAAAACCAGAGAGTTAAACCATAAGAGATGAATGGGTGCTGGTCAATTGATAAGGAAAAAGAAAACTTACAAAAATTTACACGGGGAAGCTTACATATATATACATATATGTAAAATACGAGTGTGCAGAAAATTTTAAACTGCTTTAGGTTTCCACTTGAGTATCTAGATAAATGCAGATTATTATTAAAAATAGGCATGATGTTATATTCAATAGGAGTTACACTACTAGCCCTCCAAACCCTACCCCTGGGATCGTTCTGTCACTTCTCTTCCTGCCAATTTCCTTTTCGCTTCACAAGCAACCCTGCCGTTGAGCCACAAGTTTTATTTTTATTTTTATCTTCCTCCCCTTCATGGCTGGTGAATTATCTGTTACTTGAAGAAGCAATAAGCTACAATATTTCATAAGAAGCAGAAGTCTATGTTTTCTTTTTAGCAGATTACTATTTTTGGGGTAAAATTTTTAGCATATTACCATTAAGTTTGCTAAAGAACATTTAGGGACTATCTAATAGTTTATGTGGTCTCACCTCTATGATGGAGAGCAGATCAAGTCCTATGACTAAATATTCTTTACTTGCAAAGATGTCTATCATAATTATTTAAATTGCTATTGGCTTGTGCAGTATGTTTGGGAGCAAGCTGAGTTTGATATCATTGAGCGCAAGACAAGGATTAGCCTCCATTTCCATCTCCAAAAGCAGCAGAAGAAAATTCAACATGCATTTTCATACAGTTGGAGGCTGTAAGTTGTTTTGTTTTTCTAGTTACTGGTATTCCATATCGATATCGTAAAGGAATATGGAGTGTAGGCTTCATGATGAATATTTATTAGATCTTGTATTGCTGGTGAATTCTGAATCGTTTCGAGGCAATTGTTTCATATACCCAGGTGGTCACTGCCTGAGATTAAAGACTGCTTAGAAGAGGCAGGATTTCAGTCTGTTCATTTTTGGCTGCGGAAGATGCAAGACAGCAGAGATATCAGAAAAACAGAGGGTTTTGGTGTCGGGCGTGACATAAAGTATGAAGAGATTAAACATTTTCAGCAACAAGACTCTTGGAATGCATACATCGTAGGTGTTGCATAGCTCCATGCATCAAGTAATCTCTGAGTTGAGGTTGCATTCAATTGCTCTGACCAAAAGTACCTTAGTTTTCCAATAAGTAGGTGCTGAAGAGCTGCTTCGAAAGCTAGGAACGTTTTTGTACTTCAAAAGTTAGCTTGCAGTCTGCACTGTGAATGTTGGTACTTGTTACTGTTTCACTTAATCTCACAGTTAATGTTCTGAAATTTTCCATTTGGGCCACCTTGTTCTTAAATTTCCTGTTAGAGATATGTCATTTTATCTTATTTGGAGGAAATGTTTTTGAACGAATAAGGAGGAAGACTGTTCACAACCTTGGTTTTCAAATGCTAACTGATGCAGCTATAATTGAGTTCTGATTGCTTTGCATAAAAATTGTTTTTGGAGTTTGATAGAGTGAGTTCTCTGTGCCATGAAAAACAATTTGGGATCTTTCTCGAAGGTAGGTCATGGTTCTAGAGTAATGATATAACTCGTGTGCTGGACGCATTAATGGCACGTTTATTAATCCGTAATTAGATTATGAGGAATTGAATTGAGGAGAATTTGGATTGAGGAGAATTAGATTCCGGATTCCTATTGAAGTTGTTTACTAAATCATATGGATTGAGGAGAGTTAGATTCCAGATTCCCATTGAAGTTGTTTACTAAACCATATGGAATTAGGGTACTAAAATGTCCTCGTTGTTGGGTTAAAATAGATGGCAAATTTGGAATTGTTAAAATTGTGTGAGGATATAAAGGATAAAAAAAAATGAATTCCTAATGGGTTAGTTCTCTAGGAATTAGGGCTAGTTTGGGATTGCTGTTACTTTTTAAAAACATTGCTTATGCTATGCTTTGAAAATAATTAGCTTTAAAGTAAATCAACGCCATGTTTGGTAAACAATATTTTTAAAGTGTTAGTACAAAAAGTAGTGTCAAAATCGTATGGTAAATTTTGATATGACACTGTTGGAATTGTGAATAATGACAAAATAGATATGATGTTAACAGTGTTATGCGCTAGCCATGTGGTGGTAAAGGTTGTGGTGAA
Source organism: Prunus padus (assembly GCA_024362665.1). NCBI lineage: Eukaryota > Viridiplantae > Streptophyta > Magnoliopsida > Rosales > Rosaceae > Prunus > Prunus padus. The sequence goes on from JANFAM010000015.1 coordinate 10,314,517, forward strand.
ATAGATGGAGTGAAGGTGGTGGTGAAAGAGGTGGTGATGAACGTGGAGGTGGTCGTGGGGATGGCAGTTGTGAAGGTGGAGGTTGAGAAGGAGAAGGAGGTGGCAACGTGGTGGTGGTGAAGGCGGAGGCGGAGGATATGGTGGTGGCGGTGGTGGTAGAGGTAAGGTGGTGGTGGTGGTGGTGGAGGTGGCAAAGTTGGATGTGAAGGTGGAGGTGGTGTTATTTTTAAAAATTAATGAGGTATTTTGGAAATTAAAAAAAATCATTAAAGACTCATCTTTGCTTCTTTTGAAAATAACTTTGAAAAGCAACCCAGAACCTGCTTCTAAAAGCTGTTGTCAAAAGATTACTATTTTAAAAATAGTCGAGATATTTTATTTTTACCAAACATACTAAACTGCTTAACTTTAAAGTGAAGCAGGTTTTTAGCGAAAAAAAAAGAAGAAGCAATCCCAAACGGGGTCTTAGAATACCACATCCCACTCAAAAATTGAATTCTTCCAAAATTAGAAATTCAATTCCTAATTTTATATGGGCCTCAATTACTTTTTAATTCATTAATACGAATTAAACGCATGAAATTCAATTCTTAATGAAAATTCAAATTCATTATTATTAAACACCATAAAGTTGACTTTGTCGGTTTGACACCTTTTACTCGTGACATTTTAACAATAACCAATTGTATGGGCCAACAAGACCCGGATAGTTAAAATCAAAACGGGACCCACTCCGACATCAGTACCAGACCCCACAAGAAAACGATATAAGCGGCCCATATTGGCCCTTTGGACCGGGGCTGGTCCATATTGGCGTTGGCGATTAAAAAATCGAAACCCCCTGGCGTGGCTTAAACGACTTCCAGAAGATAATCGATATTTAATTACTGATTTGAAATTTTTTGAATGGACTTTAATAAAACCCCTTTTTTGTCTATTTTACGCGCATTAATAAGAAACCGCCAGGCAGATTCAAGAGATAAACCCGCGTTTGGTAGGAAAGAAAATTAGAAAGAAAAAGAAAAAAGAAAAAAAGAAAGGAGAGAGAAGAGAGAAAGAAGCTCTCTGGAATTTTCTTTCCTTTGAGGACCAGGAATCCCAATCCCAAGGGACCGCCTGATTTCCTTTTTCTCTTCTTTCCTGGTTTGTTTGTGTTTCCTCTCTCTCCCTCAATATATTTATTCTCCTTTCCGGATTCTCTAGTTCTCCCCCAAGAATCGTCAACGAACATTCGGCCTTCTTAATTCTCTTTCGCAGAGCATTAACGAAATCAAATCCTCCATACAGGTTATTGTTTGATTGATTTGTTTCTCTTCTGTTTGAATAGTCAAGGATCTGTTTGGTTCACGGGAAAAGTTGACTGGGATCGGATATTTTTCCTAGAAAATTAAATAGTTTTTCTTTTTCCTGTGGTTGCAGACATCGAAATCGAAATCGAAATCGAGATCGAAATCGAGATGGCGGAAGAACATCGGTGCCAGGCTCCACAACTATGCGTCAACAACTGCGGCTTCTTTGGAAGCCCAACGACGCAGAACTTGTGTTCCAAATGCTACCGTGACTTGCAGCTCAAGGAACAACAGACGCTCGCTCTCAACCAAACCTTTATCTCATCCGCCTCTGCCTCCTCTTCCTCCCACTCGTTCTTGTCTCCGCTGATCTCTGCCTCGCCGTCGCAGGACGCGCGGGTGGAGCGCGTGGTGGAAACGAAGGAGGAAGAGGAGAAGGAAGTGGAGGAGGCGCGGGCAGCGAGGCAGGCGAACAAGTGCATGACGTGCAGGCGGCGCGTGGGGTTGACGGGGTTCAAGTGCAGGTGCGGGATGACGTTCTGTGGGACCCACCGGTACCCGGAGCAGCACGCGTGCGGGTTCGACTTCAGAGCGATGGGGAAGGAGCAGATCGCCAAGGCCAACCCGGTCGTCAAGGGCGAGAAGCTGCAGAGGATCTGAGAATTGTCAAAAATTGTCAGGGTTATAATGGTCTTTTTAATTTTCGTTGTTTGGGAAATTTCTCGGTCGGGTTTGTTTATTGCGTGGTCCTTCCTTGTAAAAATTTAATTTAATGATAATTTAATGGTTTCACTCGTTTTTCTTTTAAAATCAAACTATTTTAGCCCATTGTGGGAGAAAGGAATCAAATACCAATTAGGCCTACTAGAGCTTGAGCAAGGGAATTGGGCTCCTGCTTTCAGCTATAATCGAGCCTTTGGCAAGAGCCTTACACAAGCTTGAAAATTCAATTTGAATTTCAAGAAAAATCAATGGAGTGTTTGAGCGGAGAGGCTATAACGAGGAGCTTAAAGTGAGGAGTTCAATTTCACCATCCCCAAAGTACTTACGAGATGCATTGGGGGGTCCACCATTCTTTTGATGGTGAGATTGGACCTCTCACTTTAAGCACTCACTTTAAGCCCTCATTATAGAAGCTCCCAATGTTTGAGGGTAGAGAGAAACAACCCTTGTAAATACCTCATGAGTGATCTCTTTGCACCCAATTGTTTGTGGTTTTTAGACCTCCAATTATTTTAAAGAAGATTTGTTATTGCAAAACCTCCATGAAGTTAATGAAATTATTAGGTTGCGTATTTTTTTTTTTTTGCATCATTCGTGCTTTAAGGTTAATATGAGTTCTCACAAGTAGTTCATGTCGTCAGTTTCCGTCCAAAAGTCTGTTAAATTGCTAACGTGACACACATATGGGACTCACATATTCAATAATATCACACCACGCGGATTAAATTAAAAAAATATTTTAAAATTGTAAACCATAAAAATTAAACAGCCTTTAAACAAAATTAAAGACAAATTCACTTGTTACCAACGTAAATACCCTAGGTCAGAGTTAGGCCCAAGCTGAAGGTTCCCTTTGTTTTAATAAATGTTTTAAAGCCACGAAGGCCACACGTTTGGTGGTTTGGACTACACTACATTATTTTAATTAAATTGAATAAGTGTCATGGCAACTATTCGATGAACTTATAAATGTTAGCATTAGACTTATTAAATTGGAAAATAGTCCAATATATTGTGTCTTACTCTCATATATGAAGGATATATAGTATTTTTCTAAAAAAACAAAGTTCATTTAGACATCTAGATTATTAAAAATTCATTTGATAGACAACATAAGACCTTAAACAAAATCCTAGAGCCTAAAAACAAAACATTTCCAAGGGTCTTAAGGTTCAAAGACTTGATGTGCATTGCAAACTACCATACTTGAAATTAAAAGAGAGGAAGGTAGATAGAAACTCACTCTTGGAACGAAACTTGAGTCCAACCCAAGTATTCCACCAAGTGATGGTGGTAGGATCCACTTTCTACTTCTCCTCCAAGCCACAAAGTAGTGACCTCCAAAGTCTCCACACCAAGCTTTCTCTTTGGAATGAAGATGATACACAAGAGAAGTATGTGGTGCTAGCAACACTTCTATTGGGACCGATTTTAGCTTGCCTAAGGAAGAGAGATTTGATGCTTTCTCTTCCTCCTCAACTTTGCAAGACTTAAAACCCTAGGGAGAAAGATGAGCTAAGTGGTTAATATATAGAACACATGGGAGAACCCTAAGGTTCTCCCTCTCTCTCCATTTGGACGGCACAAGGGGGGTTGGGCCTTCTCTTGGGCCTCTTGGTACAATTTGTCCCACTTGACTCTTCTTAAGACCCCATTGCTTCATGGGCCTTTAGTTTCTCAAACTATTCTTAAGGCCCATTCTATTTCAATGTAATTAATTAACTCTTTAATTAATTCGCTCCTAATCAATTAATCAAATTAATTAATTTACTTAAGCGTTGATCTTGTCATCTTCCATTATTATCCAAATCATAAGCTTACGGGTGTGTAATCCATTGGATTCTAATTAGCGAGGCCATGAGCGTTCATGAACTCTTTCTTTTATCGATTGTGAATTAAAAACTCCCCTTTTTTAATTCTCCCTTTATGAGGACCCAATTACGGAATATCTTCAGGGCTTCCACAAACTGTGAGTGACGTCTAGCAACATATCACAGTTACCCAAGCTAATATAGAATATATTAGGAGAACCCATTTAGTTGGAATTGTTATTTCACAATGTTCTTGATCTCGTTAATAGGATACATAATTCATGTAAAATCCCTAACGTGATCTTTATTGGCTATATGATTCAATATGAGCACAATTGGAAGACTCTTTCTCAACTGCGCTTCGACTCCGGCCGAAGATTCCTGAATCATATCTTAGAACATTCTCTTCCTCTTACTGGAAGTTGAGATCCCTTGTTGTACACTCACTTGCCTCTATGGACTTGTCAATGATTCCGACGTTACCTTAAATCAAGCTCAAGGATGAGCTCAACCTTATGATACAATCAGAGACCGACTATTCATCCATAAGGCAACCATGGGGCCTCAGGTCTAAGGATTAACCTTGCGTTATTGCAACCGAAGAAATCTTGTTTGACATGCAAGTAGAACTTTCATACAAGATTCCTTAGTTTGATCGCGTTCAGTGAACTCACTCCCTAGCAAGCACCTACGCACTTATCTCAGTGTCCACACACGAATGACTTGAGACTAGTCATCCTCCTGGTTGAGCAGATAGAGTATGTACCAGTCTTTGCTGTTCGTCAATGTAAGACCCGTGAGCTTGGGGAAGCAAGAACGGTGAGCAATCCCATATCGCTCAGGGAGGGAAAGGTGAAGTGCCTTATATGTGTGAGCACTTCTCCTCCTAGCACGAGGCCTTTTGGGAGCTCACTGGCTTTGGATTCCTTGGAACTTCGAAGTTAAGCTAGTTTGGGTTAGAGCAATCCCAGGATGGGTGACATACTGGGAAGTTGCTCGTGAGTTCCCAGAAACAAAAACCGTGAGGGCATGGCCCAAAGCGGACAATATCGTGCTATGGGAGTCGGTTCGTGACATAATGGTATTAGAGCTGGACCCCCGACTGGAAGTGTGCCAGCGAGGACGCTGAGCCCCAAGGGGGGTGGATTGTAAGACCCGTGAGCTTGGGAAAGTAAGAATGGTGAGCAATCCCACATCGCTCGGGGAGGGAAAGGTGAAGTGTCTTATATGTGTGGGCAATTCTCCTCCTAGCACTAGGCCTTTTGGGAGCTCACTGGCTTCGGATTCCTTGGAACTCCGAAGTTAAGCGAGTTTGGGCTAGAGCAATCTTAGGATGGGTGATCCACTGGGAAGTTGCTGGGAAGTTGCTCATGAGTTCCCAGAAACAAAAACAGTGAGGGCAGGGCCCAAAGCGGACAATATCATGCTAGGGGAGTCAGGTCGTGATAGTCAATGCCCAGTTGAACAATCTTATGACCATGAACACTTTTGGTTTGAGTTATAGGGAAAGGTCTCTTTGCATCTAACCTCTTTAGATCACTTTCCTTATCTCATAAATCCATCGACTTGTCAAATAGGTAAATGGTTAAGCAGGGACCGTTACCTGTGTCGACATATTTGCCCTTTTGTGTTAACCTAAATGATTGGTTTAAATGAAGTTTCCATGAAAGATTTCATCTAATGATTGGCTTTCAGGGCATACTTCTAACAATATATAGGTGTGAGATTCATACGGATTTACTTGAGCTCAACTCGAGTCTAATTCAAGTTGAGCCACCAAGCGAGTTTTTAAAGTCCAAGAGGCCAATACAAGTGAAGTCGGCCTAAAATTGAGGTTGTCTAAAAAGGTGACATTGGACCGAAAATGAGTTTGGCCCATTTATGATAGAGCCCAAATATGATTTTGTTGGCTTAGGTAGGTCCGCAACGCAAATAAACATTCTCATACTGAATTTGAGTCCAACCAATGATTATGAATGGTTTACAATTGTCCATTTCTATTGAGATGGGCAATAACATACTAAACTCAAGCACACTATATGGTTGCTAGAACTCGAACCCAGGACCTTTCTTGGAGGGAGCATTTGCTCCAAACCACTATACTAGTGGGTCCTTTACTGATCTTAATAAATTATATGAGGGATAGGTCAAAGTAGCTCTTAGTCTACTATGTCAAAACTTAAAAGATCTAACCATGTACAAGGCAGTGGACCTAGCCATTGAGTTTAAGTGTATGTATATAATCAACCTAGTTGTCGAGGTTAATAAGTCTTTAAAGTATTAGACTCGACCACATAGTTTATTTTTCATTTTTTATACACAAGTGATATTGAGGGAGTGGGATTTGAATACTGGACCTCAGGTGCATAATTAAATGCTCTTAACCACTTAATTTACAAGCCCCTTTCGACTCGACCACATAATTAAGAGTGAGTAATGAACCTAGCCACTAGTATTAAGCTTTGTTATAGAGTCTCATTAACTTTATTTTTTGTTATTGGAGTATGAATAACCTTGAATTATATGTTCTTCCGCATTATATTAATACCTTAAGACATTATTAGTGTAGTACTAGTAATTGTGAAACTATATGGATTGATAATGGGCCGAGACATACGGGACACGATCGTAGACATTATTTTGGGCTGGACCGGGTTTGGATTTCAAAGCCTTGGTCCAAGCTTGCCAACATGGGCCGAACCCTTCAAACTTGGTTGGGCTGGGCCTGTCCAAAGAAAATATATTCAATTATATTTAGTCTTATCATTTCAAGCATGTAACAAGGGCTTGATGCTCTCATATTATTGAATTGCCGACTATGCAATGCTCCCCTCGCCAGAAAATGACTTGCAGATGCAGGAATGTGCCCTTTTGATGTGCCTACAAAATGTTCGACAAAATGCTTTGTTCTATAATGTTGTTGGCCCTTCGTTTAGTGAAAGCTTGACAATCTTGAATATATATTTTTTTTGGGATGGGCTCCACCTCTATTAGAGAGTTGGTACACAAGTTGGTACACAAAATTGGTCTCCCTAGCATTTTTTTTTTTTTAGTTGCAAAGGCACCGAAAAAGATGAAGTCGTGAAGAAGAATGTTACCCTAGCCAATGCCTCCTTTCAGTGAAACTCACCGTTTCACTAATTGGTGGTAGGCCTTTTCTAGGCCATATAATAATGCATAATAAGTCTGACCCAAAATTATAAAGCATAAGAAGTTTGGCCCAAATTATAACTAATAGAACCCGTTTGACCTTTTAGTCTATAACCATATTAAACTAAGATAATTAATAAGTTCATTCAATAATAATTCATAAAAATTAATGAATATATTATTTTAATCGCTATATTGTTTAAACTATAAGAGTATTTGGTTGTCTAATTTTTTTTTTGGAGCATAATCTTTTAAATGTTGCCCCTCCACAGAAAAATTCATGAATCCGTTACTGGATAAGGGAAAAGGTTGATCACTAGAATACTAATGGTTATTAAACACAATTGTATATGTTATCAAAGGCCTTGCATATAAACCAAGTTTAATAGGCAAACTGTCGGTTGCCTCGTCCTCGGATTTGTGGCATGACAACAACACAATAGTTTATGTTCTAACCATCTCATATGCATGACCTAGGCTGCCAAGTTCACTTGCTGTTCCCGTGTGGATGGATAGTATATTATAGGACTTAAACCTCTTTGACATTGAAGTAGATTCAAAAATTATAATTGATGTCGGAGATTCGAAGGTTATAGGAGATAATGTGTGGTAGAGAAAACAACATTGTATAGTCAAAGTTTAGTTGGAGACATTAGAAGAATTGTCAAAGTCAAAACGAGGCATAATTCAATTTTCTTTATATATATATTTTTACTTAATGGTTGTCTTTATTTTCAGTAATACGGTCACACAACTAATTAGTGTTACTAATTCTTATGGACGTACGACTAAAATGATATATCATGGACTTACGATATAATATTAATAAATAAATACACGTATTATAACATGAGTAGATCAGTAGTACCACGTGATAATGTTGCTAGGAATTCTTCCTTAATCAATTTTGCTTAAAAAGAAAACGGAAAGAAGAAAGTGTTTGGCTATATGTTGTTTCTTTTCTTAGCTATAAATTAATTAATATATCTACATATCTCTTAATTTTTCTTAGTATCCATATAGATACACGATGGAAGGCACATTGAGCAAATCTACACCTTTACCTTTCAATGGCTACAACTTACAATAAAGAGTTGATTCAACCTCTACCGACCTATCAAAATTCATTGGGTTAAGATATTGTGGACTAAAGTTTACAAGTCATTTTTCTATAGGAATAGTGGATACCCTATAAAAGTAGAATTAAACCTAATGTCTTTCTTAACCTTGAAAAATGCCCTTGAGTTAACCCACTCCATACGATAGGCTTTATTTATATTCCATCAAAATATACCAAAAAGCCATCAACAATATAAAACCTAAGTAATCATTTCTTCTCAAAATGCTAACCAACAATGGGGAAAGTTTGGTTGAAATATTCCTTAGTTGACTCAAGACAAGTGGTTGATTCTTTGGTGTTGTCTTTTGGGCCCCACCACTCATTTTTTATGATTTAACTTATTTGGAAAAATATTATGATGATTAACATATCGTTTGGTGGTTGGGTTTAAATTAGATTGGAGTTGAGTTCAAGTTAGTTCTTATCAGTTTCATTTATAAGACACTATATGTTAGACTGTTGTCCAATTTAATAAGTTCAGTCCTAATATACCAAACAACGAATAAAACTTTTGTCCATTTTAATTAAAACAATACAAATTTAGTTATATACCCAATTTTAGACATACATAGTCTTATAAAGAAACCTTATACGATTTAAAAACTATAAACACGCCAAAAAAAAAACTCCAAAATTTACAGTTGTAGATTTTTTCAATTTAATAGCTATTTTTTAGTTTATTTATGTGTGTAAAATACCTATATTGCCATTGTACTATGGATTTGAGAGAGAAATCAGATCTGCCAAAAAACCAAAGCAGATCTGCCAAAAAACCAAATCAGATCTCCCTTTCTCGATCTTCCTCCCTCCCATACTTTGTCACTTTTCGATCGTTCCATGGCGGAAGGCAAGCTCGATTTGCTTGACGATCTCCTCTCGTCCAAACCGTCTGATCAGTCCTGGACCTCCAAAGGTACTTCCGCGCTTTCATTTTTGCATTTTATTTCTTAGTAATTCATTTCTCACGATTTGTTTATTCAATGGATTTGATCCATATGAAGCTAATGTAAGGTCGAAGGTTACTGATCTGAAGCATTTAAGTGTATAGTGGACCAGTTCATTTAAGTCTCTTTCAACATCAACTTCCTTAATTTCGGCTTTCAGCATCCAGATCCGTATTTTGTATTTCATTTATGTTTTTGTTTGAAGATCAAATAAAGGAATTTGCATGTGCTACAGTCCCTGGGTTAGGCCCCAGTTTTCGTTTGATTTGTTTTCAAATATTCAACAGTTGATTCTTTCCATGGCACGGTTCATTTATACTAACTCTTTCGGTGACTCAATGAACGGAGTGGACCTATATTTTTCTGATGAACAATAATACAACCATGGATGCCGAGTTCTTGAGATTTATTCTTGTGTGAAAATTTTGGTCTGCAGTAAAAACTATGTTAGGAAATTAATTATCGAAGTTTTCAGTTATTTTCTCATTTGGAAAGTCTATTTAAAATTCTAGTGTATCAAATTTTATTTGTTGCTGACAAATATGTATAGTTCCTTCAAGTAGTGTTGAAGGGGTTAGTAACATCATTACTGGATTAGTGTGTGACATTGACTGGGCTTTGTAGTGAAATCATAGGCATAGATTTGTCTTTTAATTAATGTTCATGTTATGGCAGTTGAAGCCTCTGAAGGAAATGACGAAGAAAAGGTGCTTATTGGGTCATCTGATGACTCAAAAGGTGAGCTTTGTCATTTTATTTTGTAGCATTAATTTGATGAACTGTTGAATCAAAGTAATATCTATTTTGCTTCCTCCATTTGTTGTTTGTTTCGTTTGATCTGATTTTATATTGCTATTTGACTTCTTTTTTTGGCAGATCAGCAGCCTCAGAGAGCAGCATACCTTTGTCCCCCCAATGGTTGTATGCCAAACCTAGTGAGTCTATAGTTGGTATGTGCTGTAAAAATTGGATTTCTTTTAGTGTTAGTCGAGAAATTTTATTTGCTATATGTTTCTCTGTTATCTCTTTGAATCAGGATTAGTTGTAGTTACTTGAATCCGTTTTACTTATCAAAAGACTTCAACTTGTGGAGTTGTGCTACTGCGTTATTGATACTCAGATTATATCTTGATATGATGAAAACACTCACTCTCAAAATTGGGTACGTTCATCTTCATCTGTCTCTCCCAAATATTGAAGATCGATCAATTCCTTTTCATTTTTGGGTATGTTCAAAATTGGGTATATTCATCTTCATCTGTCTCTCCCAAATATTGGTAGAAATAGCTTCAATAAAAATTGATATGAAAGTTGCTATTAATATAGTGCAATAACAGTTACTGCAAATGAATATATATAGCTTGTTGGATTTTGACTTCATCTCAGTTTTTTTCAAGATTTTATATGCTTTAATCTTTTTGGAAGAATGATGTTTTTTTGGTTGTTAAGTCTTTGAATTTCTTATAGGTATGTGCTTTGTTTTTGCTTTAATGGTTTGTGAAGTTTCCGTGGAATTGTTATACTTTTCTGGGTGCACTGTTATTACCTGAAGTCATCTGTTATTACCTGTAGTCCACTGCTATTACCTTCAAGCCACTGTTTACTGATTGCACCAATTGTTTATTGGAATCTGATGATGATTTGAAAATCATGTTTATGGTATGTGGAGTGATGAATGATCAATTAATTCACATTGATGTTAGGGATAAGGATGTAGTGAATGATGTAGTTGTTAACTTCCAATAAGTGGTATGAACAGTTCTGTAACTGAGTTGATTTTTATGACATAGTATTAACAGTATACTACTATTTTCAATAACAAATCATGCTCTATATTTTGCTCTATATAGTCGTGCACTTAAAGTTTATGATATGCAAAATGTGATTTTTACTAGGAAGATAGTTCTATGACATAGTATTAACAGTGTACTTTTTTTTTTCATGTAGATGTATTTCTTTTTGCCTTTGTGATTGTATCTGGGGAAACTGTGGACAATTGGAGGTAGTTTCTGCAAAGGATATCGGATGTCTTGCTAGGCTTTTTTTTGAGTTTTTTTTGGTATGAAATGGTATTAACAGTGTTTTCTATATGAAATGGTATTAACAGTGTTTTCTGTATGAAATGGTATTAACAATGTTTTTCGATGAAATGGTATTAACAATGTTTTTCGCTGAAATTGTATTAACAATGAACTTCTATGACATGGTATTAACAATGTACTTCTATGAAATGGTTTGCGGAGGTTCGATGGAGAAGGAATGTTCGTGGGGACAGGCTGGTTTTTTTTTGTTTTATAAAAAAAAATATGGCTTGGGCTTGTTTTGAGTTTTTTGTATTGGGTTTGTTTTAAATTAATCAATAGCAGAGATGTAGTTTATAGGAAGTTCAACACTTATTTGTTATGTAATAAATGGTTTTTGGGTATGTTTATAAAGTGAATTTCATATAGGGTTTTAAAAAAAAATAATTACATGTCCTATTTTGGGTATATTATTAAAGCTTCCTTAAAACAATGTGGGTGTATTTTATAATAAGGGTAAACTGCCGAATACCCCCTGAACTATTATGCTTGTCGAAATCTCCACACTGAATTAATTTTTCAGCCAATTTATCCCACGAATGAAATTTATTCGCCAATTTACCCCTCACTATTAGTTTTTGGTAATTTCCATTCAAATCTCTGTTTAAAAAGTACCATGTTAGGCATATACTTCACTGTTGAATTAAAAATTGATTTTTTCTCTGGTTCTTCAAAGAGCTCGAGTGGGGAGAAATAAATCGCGGGGAGGAGGGGATTACGGTTTCTACGGTGGGGGGTAGGAGGAGGAGGGACATGTGGGGGTGGGAGGAGGGGGAGGGGTCTGTGAGTGGTGGTTGGGAAATGGGGGAGAAGAAATCGAAGGTGGGGGCGCTAGTTCGGGTTCTGCGGGGTTCGGGATTGGAAAAAAAGGGAATGGAGTCTGTAGGTGGTGGTTGGGAAATGAGGGGAGAAGAAATTGGTGGGGGTGGGGAGAAGAAATCGAGGGTGGGGGGTGGGCGCTAGAAGTATCTTATTGATGATGGGAAAGAAAGTGTGTAAGTCATTGATGGGAAAGAAAGTGTGTAAGTCATTGCAATCTCCCCACCTTAACACACCCTCCTCTCCTCTCAAGTCTCTGGCTTTAGCTAGTCGCAGCCCCACAAAACTAACCCAGACCCTCAAATGGGCAGCTCACCCAAACCCGCCACCGCCCATTCCCATCATCATCGGCGACACCACCGACCCACCATCGCCTCTGGACCCAAACCAAACTTATCCTCAACTGTGTGGGGCTCTTTCGCCTCTATGGCGAGCTGGTGGTGGCCGCTTGCGCATAAACTGGCTGCGATTACTTGGATATATGGAGAAGAAGAAGATTGCAATCTGGATGTGGGGAAGATCGAAATAGAAATCGCAAGTGGTGGTTGGGAAATGGGGGAGAAGAAATTGGTGGGAGGTTTTCTTTTTCTCTATTTGATTTTTTTACATTTTCCCTAAACCCTTAATACTATACCCTGTAAAATGTCAAATTTACCCTTATATTTGACGGGCATTTGGATGGAATTGTGAAAAAGCCAATGGCAAGGGCGAATTTGGCAAACAAATTTAATGTGAGGGCTAAATTGACTGAAAAATTAATTCATAGTGGAGATTTCAACAAGCGTGATAGTTCAGGGGGTATTCGGCAGTTTACCCTTATAATAAGGGCCTATAGCCAGAGCAAATCAAATTAAGTGCCATCCCCTCCCCAAATGGGTTGTGAAAAAAGATTCAACTTTTGTTGCAAATGACACACATCTCTTTCACAAAGGAGGCTGGACCCGCGGTCACCTTCGTTGGTTGTCCCTTTTCCTCCTCCACGCCACCAAATATATATATATGCATATATAAAATATGTTCATGTTCACAACTATGGACCAAAGTGGGGTCGATTTTGTTAATTTATTGTCAATTCTAGTCTTTAAATAAGGACCTTGGGTAGTTCTAATATTCGAAGTCGTCTTCCCCATTAGCCTTTCTGTCATGTAGTCTTTATTTTGTTGGAGATGGTCGTGAGTTCAATCATAAAAGTTAAAAGAATAGGCAAAAACTTAACTTTCGCAGGGATGCATAACTACCGTGTAAAAGTGTAGTGACAACGGTGACAATATGTGTTAGTAAATTGTTGTTCGAATGATATAATGCTGCTCTTCAAATGGTCTCATTGTGTTGTTCGAAAATAGTATATTTAAGAATGGTCAAAGTTTTATCTCTAAAATTCCCATATAAGTATCATATTTTATTCATTATTAATGTTTAATTCTCGAACGTTGTTGGTGAATTATTTTTTCAAATACTCCATTTGGTTTCAGTGAATATAGGAAAAAAAAAACGAATATGAACAAATATTCGGAACAAACTATCGTACTGATTGCTTACTCTCACTTCTTTAGGGCCCGTTTGATAACTATTTCAATTTTAGTTTTTAATTTTCATTTTTTGTGCTAGAGTATAGAGAGAAATGAGAGTGAGAATGAGATTGAGAGAGAAGATGAGAGGGGAGGATGGGCGAGATGAGTAACAAAAGTGAAAACAAAACTTGAAAGTGAAAACAATTTCAAATATATTTCAATTTTTAGTTTTTGTTTTCACTTTTGTTACTCCTCCATCCCCTCATTCATTCTCATCTTCCCTCTCAATCTCATCTTCACTCTCATTCTCACTTCCATTCTCTCTCTCTTTTTCCTCTATACTCTAGCACAAAAAATGAAAATGAAAAACTAAAATTGAAATGATCATCAAACAGGCCCTTAATAAATCATAGCCTGCTTGAAAAATAAAGTTATGATTTCATATGAAATATATAGTGTTTCGCCATTTATATTCTGCTTCTACATTAGTTTATGACTATTATGTCCTCAAACTTATCATTTCATCATGGTTTCACATCATAAAGAGCACTTATTTTCACATCCACCGCAAACACTGAACTCTCGTCTTCTCTCTTTTTTGAATCAAAAGAAAAATATAATTTCATACTTAAGGAAAGTATGTAAATAAATAAAAATTCATTGTTGCAAAAAGAAAATCAAGGAGTAGCAAAAAAGAAAAAGAAAAGAGACTCATGGAGTCCAAACCATGATTATGGATGACCATTGAGTATAATTAACTGTAGGATTCATTTATTTTGACTTCGGTGTCACAAATGATATAAAGATAAAAAAAAGTGAACCATTATTGATACTCCAAAAAAAAAATTCATGCATAGAATAGAAGAGAAATTAGACTTTGAGTAACCAGCGACCACTTTTTTAGAGTACCAATAACAAATATCCTTAAGCTGATATGGGCTTAGCCAAGTTGGCTATAGTCTACATCTGAATTTGAATCCCCATTCCTATTGTTTGTTTAGATTAGATTAAATTAAAATATTATTTATATATAAAAAAATTCCTAAGGGCCCGTTTGGTATATCAGACTATACTGACTAATTTATATTGGATAGTATTAATCTGTTCCGGAAAGTATTGACTGTTTATCCATAATATTATAAGGCGTTTGGTGCTATTCCAGATAAATAGTCTGACTAAGTTATATTGTGTTTGGTGCTTTTCTGGATAATATCGGAGTAGACTATTTTTTACAAAAAATTCTTTGATAATTTAAGTGGAAATATAGATAGTATAATTTGCATATATATAATTAAGAAAAAAGAGAATATATTGAAGCCCAACAAAAGCAGGCAAGAAGAGAATCAACAACAAACAGTAGCAACACAAAAATAACCAAAAAACAAACCAACAAAGCACCAAAAGTAGAAAGAAAAAAAAATACAGAAAGAAAAACATAGCCGCATCTAATCGCTGACTTGGGATGATAATTTGATTATTGAGTTGGATACCTGGAGAAGATGAAATACATAAAGAAAAAAACGCAAGAAAAAATCAGCAACATGTATTGAGTTGGATACACAGCTGCATGATGATTATTTGATTATTTGATTATTGAGTTGGATACACAGTCGCATGTATTGTTCTAATACACCAAGAAAAAAAAAGGTCAAAAAGGAAAAACTCATAACCTAATTTCCACAAAAATTTAATAAAAGAGGAAATATATAAAGAAAGAGAAGATGAAGAAAGAAGAAGAGAGAAGAAGCATATTGGAGAGAGAGAGAGAGAGAGATCGATACCTGGAGAAGAGTGAAGAGAAAAACCTTGGAGAAAATAGCTGAGAAGAACCATAGGGAGAGGAAGATGAAAATAGCTTCGTTGGATTTTTCACGTGAATGTGTGTTCTTTTTCCCTAATTGTATAATTAAGCGTGTATTATCTAAACGGGTGTGTGTGAGTTGTATTAGTTAGTCAGGTAAGGAGAGTATTAAAAGCCCAATCCGTATAAAATAGTCAGGTAATTAAATAATACAAGTTGACATCAAACACGTAACATGATCTATTTATTCCTATCCATAGTCTAATACAATATATCAAACGAGCCCAGGCATCCAACTCAATAATCAATTAACATTTATATAATTATCGTATAATTATATAAATGTTAATAATTATACAAATACCTCTAAAAGGTTATTAACATTTATATAATTATTTGCTTTATCAAATACCTCTAAAAGGTTATTGTATTAATTTGGAAAATTCATTCAACGAGGTCTAACTCAATGAAAAAGGGCATTGGGTTGCCTACTATAGGTTTAGGTTCGAATCTCAACGATATCATAATTGTGTGTGTGAGAAATCAACTTTCTCTCTAATTTAGATTATGGCTTGTACTAAAATAATAATAATTTGAAAAATTCGACCTTCAAATTAGCAAAAAATTAAGTACTACCTATGAACTTTTTGAGTGTCATCTGATATGTGTCATGCCCATCGAACTCCCCACAAAATCCTTCCCTGGTGAACCAGACATGTATGTCAATGACAAAACCTACATCTTAATATTAAACCTTAGATCTAACTGAAAATACAGCTAACATCCCATGTGTCTTCTCTTTTCGAAGAATATAAAAATATTATGCATTGAAGATCTTTACTCCAAAAACCCACAAATTTAATTGTTAATCCACAATACCCAAGAAGCGTTTTTTTTTTTCGGTTTGATTGACACAAATATACGTACCCAAGTCCTATTTCTCAACAAATATAAAAAAATTAAAATTGATATTAGATTAACAAGTTATCGAGTTTTTTTAGGTAAAAGAATATTTCTAAGTTGAGGTCGCCCTCTTATGGTAGGATAGGGTTTTGACAACGTTCAAGTTGAAGGCGATTGTAACGATTGATTGACATAATTTCTAAGTTGCAGGTTTCAGTTTTTAGTTGTTGACATTATCTCTTTTATGAGTTATTTCTCCTCTCAGATTTGAGATCGCTCGGTTGCTTCATCTATGGCGGATCGGCATCAACGCAATGCTGGAAAAATTGGTTGTTGTCACACCTTCAAATCCAAACTAAGGTTTATTACAGTTATTTTTATGGTTGTGGTGGTCAGTATTTTCTTCTTTTCCCAAACTAATTTTGTAATATAAGACCTTTTCTTTTATATTTTTCTCACCCTTTTTGGCTTTTGAGCAGCAGATTGATTGATGTGGGTTCTAGCTAAAGCAAAATCTTCTTAAACTCATAGGGACCCACCCTAAATCCCACCCATCCCCATTACAAAAGAAAAGACCATGCTTCTCCTACTCCACAACATCCCTAGAGTCTACAGCCTTCCAAATCAGAACAAAAATCCATCAAACCTTTCAAGTGGGGCAACAATCAAGTTCATGTCAACAACACACTACTAAAGTGGTCAATTTTTTACTGTTTTTCACTGCATTTTGCATCCGCCCACTTCCCCAGAAAACCCAAACCAACCTTTCAAAGATCCCCCACCAAGCTCTCAAGTTTCAAGCTTTCACCTTTAGAATAGAACTTGGGGTTTGTCACCTGGTTTCACCATTTCAGCTCCTCAATGGCAGCTCTCAATCTCTTCCAGGTCCAAACCCACACACCCATTAGCAGTTTCTGAGCTCTCTCTTCAGTCCTCCAGAATATCATGAAATTTCCATTTCTCAACCAAATCCCACATCAAGATTCCACTACCATTGCCATTTCATAGCTACCTGATCTGTTTCTGATATGCAAAACCCACTTTGCTAACCAAATCCCACATACCCAATTTCACTCTCACTCTCTCTGAGCCAGTCCTCAACAAAATCTCATAACCCATTTTTCCAAATCCAGCATAAACCTCACTTCTGTATCTTGGAATGCCAAAATCTGTAGAAAACCACGATGAACCCAATACACAGAGCTTCAAGATCTGTACAAGGCTCTATCTCTGGCCACATTTAGCAACACCCATAAACCCTTTTAGCGATTTTGTTATTGTGCCAATGAAGCGCTCGGTTCGTCCATTGTTTAGCCTTCTAATACTCATTGTGTTCGCTGCTACGCTGAGCTGTCGAACCGCGGTTCGCCATAGCTTGAGTTCGATTGAGCTTGAAAAGAAGGTACTAATCCAACCACCAAAGCCAGTGTTCAATGCCACTCTGCTCAAATACGCTGCCGTTGATGCAAGCGAAGCTCAAGCCAAGCAGGAAATAGAGCAACTGTTGGAGGGTAACTTTGCTAGTCTTGGTAGGTACAGGACTTTTGCTTCTTGGAGACGATTTAATCACCATGATGTCAGAGCAAGGACCTCCGTTGGCTTACCGGTAATGCTACGCTCTCCTCAATTCTATCTTTATTGGTTGGATTTTAGGAGAGTTTTGAGTGACTGGTCAAGAAACAAACGGTTTCAGCCTGATGTTATGTTGGATTTAGTTAGGGTTGTTAGAAATCCCATTGATAGGCACAATGGTTTGGTGGATTCAGAACAACGACGCTATTCCTCTTGTGCAGTTGTTGGGAATAGTGGGATCTTGTTGAAGA
Organism: Prunus padus; assembly: GCA_024362665.1. NCBI lineage: Eukaryota > Viridiplantae > Streptophyta > Magnoliopsida > Rosales > Rosaceae > Prunus > Prunus padus. The sequence goes on from JANFAM010000015.1 coordinate 10,332,492, forward strand.
GTAATCATGGTGCTCTAATTGATAGTCATGAGGTAGTAATTCGGTTGAACAATGCGAGGATTCAGGGTTTTGAGGGGAAAGTTGGGTCGAAAACAAATATTTCGTTTGTAAATAGTAACATTTTGCATCTTTGTGCTAGGAGAGATGGTTGTTTTTGCCACCCTTATGGACTTAATGTGCCTATGATTATGTACATTTGTCAACCGCTGCATTTCTTCGATTACACGGTATGTAATATATCGCACAAAGCGCCTTTGCTCGTCACTGATCCTCGGTTTGATATGTTGTGTGCAAGGATTGTGAAGTACTATTCATTGAAACGGTTTGTGGAGGAGACAGGGAAGTCGTTTGATCAGTGGGGGGCTGTTCATGATGGTGCTATGTTTCATTACTCTTCTGGTATGCAAGCTATTATGCTTGCTTTGGGAATTTGTGACAAAGTTAGTGTATTTGGATTTGGGAAGTCGGATTCAGCTAAGCATCATTATCATACAAATCAGAAGGCTGAGCTTCGGCTGCACGATTATCAGGCAGAGTATGATTTCTATCGCGATCTAGTTGAGAGACCACAGGTAATACCGTTCATTTCAGACAAGTTCAAGATTCCTCCTGTGGTTCTATATCAATGACATCTTGCCAGATGAATAATTTGTTTTTGTGGAATTAGTTGATCTGTTTCTCTGGTTGCAATTGGTGTATTCTTGTTGTAATAGTAGTCTCCCCCAAAGATACAGTCAAAGAAGCACAATTGTTGAAGATGTATGTTTCATACTTTGACCCTGTACTATCAAAGATAGTTTTGGGAAAATATCATTTGTAAAATTGGAATCCAGATCAGATACTCATTTGCTCTTTTTGAACTTTCTCGACTTGAATTCTTGGGAATTATATGCATCATTAGGATATCATTGGATTGTCAAACGTAAAACAACTTATAGAGGTTTCAACAGACATTTGGCCTGGATTGAAACTTATGGTTCTGTTTCTGTTGAATTAGATCACAGGTTTGACAAGTTCTTCCTTTACCATGTTGTCTTCATAGCATCAGTTTTGAACTTGGATTTGCTTTTATTGAAGGCATTTGAATAGTTATTGAGAAGATAACCATTGATTAATAGTGGTTTTCACTGTTGCAGTTGACTGGGAAAACCACTGATGTTATGCATTGGTCTCTATATTTTGCACAAAAGCCAAAACAAGGCGTATAGGTTTTGTTATGTTACTCTATATTTGCTTTCTTGCAACTTATCATACAGATATTGAAAGAGATAACATCCAAATTACATAACTACAATATAGCTAGTCTGCCCCCCTTTTGAGGCTTCAGATTCTGATGCGTTAAAACTCCAAGATGCCATGCACCATACAGATCGACTAAAAAGGAAGTGATGATATTATATACAACAAAAGCTCATCCACTTTTCCTTCCCTCTCCCATCCCCATACAAAAGACAGCAAAACAGCCAGAAAGATCTATACAAACTTCTTCACTCCTCTGGTTCCATCACCGCATTCTTCTCTTCATACTTCACACCCACCAAGAACCTAATGCTTACCTGCAAGAAAAGGACGTGACAACCGATTCAACATGATTCAACAACTGAAGAAACTGACCGCAACATCCTTCTAACTAATTATACCTGTTTCGGATCATACAGGGCGTACTCATTGTATTCGAGAATGCTGTCCTTATTATCTGAAGGCACTAAGCGACCACAAGGAACTTTGATGTCATCATGCCAGACGAAGTGCTCTGATTCATCTGTCTTCTTCCTACACAAGCCCTTCACTCCGACTTTCTTCTCCTCTAACGACTTGGTGTCCTGTCCCTTTGAATTCCAGAAGATTTGTAAGGATACACCTCATTCTTAGGAGCGTCGTAATAAAAACCATATTTTCATACCTCAGGCGGGCTCTTGATTTCAGTAATCTCATCTCCCAGGGAAGCCACAGCCAAGACCAAGAATCCTTCTGGCCTATCCACAGCAGTAAAACCATACCTAGTAGCTTCTGCAGCAGCGTCAGAGCACACAATAGCCTTGCCAAACTGTAAGCCAAAACCCATAGCATCGATTTACAATTAGAAGTAGTTTAATCACATTAAGCCTGCACTGAAAGATCAATAGGAAACCATCATACCATATAGCCTGGGACAGGGAGAGAGCATATTGTAGGCAAGAAACCTCTATGCAAGTGCCTCAACAGATTGGAGCTCTGTGCTCCTGCAGCCATCCGTAAATGAAAGAAGAGTAAAACACTTGTTCAGGTTGTAAAGCAGTGTTGGGGGTTTTCTTATAAAAGTGGGAGTTTGTTTTATTTACCAAGGCTTACTGCAGCTCGTATGTAAATCTTCCCTTTTAAGTAAAACTTTGTTGAGTTTTAACTTCTATATTTTCTTAGTTCGAAAGTAACCACTTAATCACCTCAAGGGATCTCTTTCAAGGAAAGAAAGAAGACTAAGCATCTTACCACACCATAAGAGGACTTTGTTTGGTAGCTTCTTTATTTCGTCTACTGATGGACAGGCACTTGATTCGACAACGAATATGTTGTCAACAGAGACCTTATATTCCTGAAAAGAATTGACAATCAGTACATATCCTTTTGTATAGATGTCCAGTGAATATACATACCACAATGACTAGAAACTTTTATAAACTTGAATGCTTACAACATCCCCAACTTTGACAGGTTCATAGGTTGTCTCAAGGTACTTCAGAATCATCTTGTAATCATCAGATTCCTTATCCAGTGGAGAAATTGAGCAGCCCATTTTGTTATACCGTTCAGACAAGGGGTCATCAAGAGTAGATCCACCCATGTCTCCTATAAGATGTGAAGCCACGGTTATGTCCCGAACAGTCTCGAGTGCAGCTGCAGCCTGCAACATTTGGAAACATATGATTTCCTAGTACCAAATATCAAGCAGGTGACATATGATTTGGCTCTGCTTACATTATCTGCAAGTTCCTGAAAGTCCTTGAAGATAAAAGGCCGGGTAGAGTGCATGAGGGTGAACCATATTTGGCTAAAATCTGACCAGACAGCCTCGGCCTTTGGCCCTGTATCCTTCATTGATTTCAACGTCTCTACGAACTTTTGAAGAACCTCCTCACCTGAATACATAGCTTTGTCAGTTTGTGAGAGATGGGACAAGGGAGGCACAAAATAGAAGTTCCTTACATCTTTTTAAGTGGACATCAGAAAGCATCCCCATTGGTAGTTCAGGGGGGTCGTATCCCATCTCCATCAAAGCATATCTACATTCAAAATAGAGGTTTCAGTATTTGTTGTGCAAAGATAATTGTAGTCAGAGACCTGGAACAGAATCATACTTGTAAATCTCCTGACTGCATAAGACCTTCATGAAATTTGCAACCGAAGGCTCAAGTTTGGAATGTGTGGCGGCAACACCCAATTGGTGAAGACCAAGTCCTCCATGTCTCACATCAACTCCATCATCCTATTCAGAGTAAAGAAGGTTTCACGTGGCAGAATAATATTACAAACAAAGGAAAACGGGACACGGTACCATGTCTATAGGGTAAAACTTCAATGGCTTCTTTTGGATTTTCTTTTCTCTTTCCCATGGTTCAAACTCATTTCCAGTTACTTCCTCAAAGAGCCTCACAAACTCCTTCATAGCAGCTTCCACGTTCTCCCATTCTTCAAGCCTCTCCTCTGCATTGGGATCATCACCAACTTTCCCTTTCTTATAGAACAAATTCAGGTTGCTCTCTGGTACTGAAATCAGTTGGATGACACAATAACTGCACAGCCAAACTTCGACATAAGATCAACTGACATAACATCTAAGCTTAAATAGCTTAAGAAGAATAGGTCTAAATTACTCGTTCAGTTTTTTCCCTAGATCACAACGAGAGAAGGCACAGTTGTACAGTATGCCATCTTTCTCAAAGACTTTCCCGCCTCGCTCCTGCAATTTTGTATCTTTGTGGACACCTCTCTTCCCATAAAGCTTCAACTGCACTCAGATGATATTGTAGTGAATGCAAAAATACTCCAAATATGAAATTTTCTAGTGGGGTACTATCTTTAGAAATTTTTGAGGGGGAATTATATACTTCTGCTGAAAGGGATTCAAGTGCCTCTTCACTTGGATCCATTTTGTCCCACGGAATTCCTTTGCCATCAGGAGCAAGATCAGTGACAATATCATACGCTTCGAGAGGCTGGGGTTCTTGTTTTTCAATGCTGTCTTTCAACCACGCTTCACTTACTACAGGTATCCCTCTTTCCCTGCAAAAGGATTAGAACCTGTAAGTGATACTTGCTGTCTCAAATGAAAATTCCAGAACCCTGATGGTTCATGGGTGCATAGTCACATGCATTGCAATTTCTACACGAAATATGTCGTCAAGAAGAACAATTCCCTCTCTATGGGCAAAAGACTATAGACTCGTCGAGGAAACCTAGTGTATAGCTTGTAAGATATATTCAATGCTTAGGGCCAAAGGAAGAATTCTATACGCACATTGCTTCTGCAAGTTTAGAGGAGCCACCTCGCTCTCGCTCCGCAGGAGATACAATGAGGCAAGTTACTCCTGCAAAGGTTGTAATAAAAATGGCAGTATAGACAATAGACAAAGTACGCTTTATCTGCTTCAATCCAAATATCAACAAAATGTAAAAGAGAATTACCAATCACATGGTTGGCAACCTTTCCTCCATGTTTTTCTATTTCCTTTCTCCAGTATTGCTGCGTATTTAAAACAAATCAGTAAGTAGCGCAAATTGACAAAGATGACTTGTCTTGCTTTCTTAAGTGTGCTACATACATGAGATGCAGAAAGACGGCCCATAAGGGACATCAACATCCCAGTAAAAGGCTTGTCCGGGATGCTTAGAACCTGCCTAGGCCGGCGACTTGGGTCCTCGTATTTCTTTATCAACTACACCACAGAGAGAGCTCACAAGTTAACATGTATAGTGGGGGCATAGCATATCAAATGCGAAGAGAAGAGGGTGTGGTTGAAAATTCGAATTACATCGGAGGCAGGAGAGTTCAGGACACTATCTGGTAATTTAATTGGTTCTTGTTTCCTTGGTGGATCCTTTGTGCTATATGTACAAGACGCCCATTCACTATAAGATCCAGTGCAAGAATAGCGTATACCAGTGAACTCCAAATTTCCATTGCAAGCTGGGCATTTATCTAATGGCCCATAAAACAGCAAGTCTTGGCTGTCGAAACAATGAGTTCGAAAAACAATTATAAACATTAGGCGAAAGAGCTGCCCACACTGAAACATCATTATGTCTATGCATTTGTTTATGCGCCAATACATGTGCAGGTTCCTGTGATCAACAAAAACGGACTAACCATTTTCTAAGGACATTAGCATCGGAGCCAGAGGAATCTTGGCCATTAGCTTCCAAGATTTCGCGCATTTGTTCAGTTGACAGGTTATCTTTGACTGCTGCGCAGACCTTCTCAAACTCAGCAACTATGTCCTCTGAAGATTTACCATTTGCATGGCCATTGTCACCTTCAGACTTGGGCTTCTTCGGAGACTGCTCTGCTTCATGTGCCTTGTTCTCTGCCTTTTGCTTCCTTGTCATCACTTTGTCCTCCTCAATATTTGAACGGGAATGAGACCTTGTTTCATGAACCTTGATGACATTCAGTAAGCTGATAAGACCTTTACTCTCGGACAAAGGAATGTGAGAAAGATTTGAAGTATTTAGTGAGACTCTATCTCCTTTATTACTAACCCCAAGTGTCTTTTTTGTTCTATTTTCTAAGAGAAATACAAACACCACCAGCTAACTTAGACGTCTAAATTGAAAATTTAACACTGGAAAAGCATGTTTAAACTCCACAAAGATGAGAAACATACATCTATTTTAAGCACAACTGGATGAAAAGAAGAGGAATAGTAAATTAAAAAATTTATTGTATTTATCAAGTGATCTTCTATCCTTCTAATCCCTAAATAATTTGTTTTATAAATGCAATTTAAATAATTTGTTTCTCCATCTGTGTAAGAGAGGTTTTATTTTTCTCTTCACTTCGGCTGTAGAGTTGGTTTCAAAATTTATAAACTCAAGATTACTCAGTTTTTGGAGCCTCTAAGCAAATCCTCCCAACTTAAAACATACCCTTCCTTGAAATATAAAGAAAACCCAAAAGGAGAAATTTATGGAAATTTATGTCTCAAAAGAATCTAAAAACACTCAGGTTCAAAAAACATAAACAAATAAATCATAATAGTGTAGAAATAACAGCAACACTAGCTAACACCATTCTACTTAAAGCGTCATGCATGAAACCTGGAACTACAAAACCAGAAGAGATTAACAAAAAACATACCCTCATGTTCAAGCTGCAGCAACAAAATCTTCTTCAACTTCACAGCTACATAACACAACCACACAAACAAAATGAAAATCTTTTTTGTCTTCTTTTTTCAAGAGCTAAACAACAGGTCGAACAGTTGAGTAGGGTTGGGGGATATAAGCAGAAGGAAGGTCCTTTACATCATCAACTTGAGGCACACCCCAAAGGGCCACGTACATTCCCTTTCTGCAACGCCTTGGTTTTTCTGTCATTGCCATTACACGACAGGTGTTTTGGGTATGAAACGTGTCAATTTTGGTACTTTTTAGGCTGCTTAGGCCGTTGACAGGTGGAAATCTAGCTGTTGAATGTGAGAGACTTTGGCCTATTCGTGCATGCAAAATCTATATATTTTGATCTTTTTCTCTGTCTCTCTCTGTAATTATTTTTTAGGGTGTTTTGGCCTGAGAACAATGGCGGAGCCAGAAAATTCATCAAGGAGGGTCAACCTCAAAAAATAAAATCATCGCAAAATAATATAAATTTATCTAATAATAATACAAGTCTTTAGTAATAACTCATATGCCATTCCAATACATTCACAATCGTCCTCAATGAGTTTTCATCTCTTGAAATCTTTTCATAATCATTGTTATGGTTAAAGACTTACTGTTATGGTTAAAGACTTACTGGTTGATCTTCGCAATCCACTTCAGTGAAACAAAGTTGAATTCAATGAAAAGTGAATGACGCAACGCAAGGGAGACTTCAAATAGAAAAGGATGCTTGCTTTAATTTAAGTGGTGGAATGAAAAAAGGCTGCTTGCTTTAGCTTTTAGGTTTAGTAATTTTTTAACCTTCAAATACAAAAGGATGCTTGCTTTAATTGAAGCGGTGGAATGACAAAAGGCTGCTTGGCTTTTAGGTTTAGTAATTCTGAAGTTATTAAAAAAGGTAGAGAAAAGACAAAAAGGCAAGTTCAGAAGGGTCAAATTTTAGAGAGATTTTAATATTAAATTATACACAAATGGTAAATATTAGTGATTGCAGGGCTATTTAGGGAAGTTGAGAAGGGTCAGTTGACCATTCTGGGCCTTCATTGGCTCCGCCCTTGCCTGAGAAGGGAGATATCGGTTTTCGTTCGTTTTTTGAAACTTACACTTGGTTTTTGGAACTTGTGAGGAGAGGCCATAGATGGCAAACGCAAGGCCCCAATATTATCTAGGTGTTATCTTATGTGACGTTGCCATTTCTTTATACAAAAGATAAGGACTAACGACATTTTAGTCCATTGAGGTTTATGATTAGTATCGAAATGGGCCCCGAGATTTTAATTTCATCAATTTCATACCCAACGTATCCAAATATGACCAATTCACCCTGCCCGTTAAATTGACCGTCTGATCAAACATTAAATGTTGATGTGGCAACTGTAGGACCCACCACAGATCGTAACAACCTAATACAATTAGTCCACGTGGAGGGCATTTCAGAAAGAAAAATAAACAATAATTTTAAAATTTTTTTTTTTTTTCAAAACCAAAAAACAAAAAACAAAAAATCCCAGCAATGTTGTCACTATTGTCTTTCTTCTTCGTCTTCTTCACATTCATGAACCTCTGCAACTCCAACAACCCACCACCAAAGACTACCTTAAGCTCCCACTTCTCCACAGGTAGCCCTTCTCTTTCCCCTCACAAGCCCTCTCCTACTACACCTACCGCCTCTCCCTTCTCCACACTTGCCGCCACGATATCAAATCCCCCGTCATTTCCGGCGCCTCCACTGGCTCCGGCCAGTACTTAGTCGATCTGCGCCTTGACACCCCACCCCAGAGCCTCCTTCTCATCGCATATACGATTAGTGATTGGGTGTGGCTCATATGCTCCGCCTGCATCAACTGCTCCAATTGCGACCCCGGTTTTGGCTTTCCTCACCCGCCACTCCTCCACATTCTCTCTCCTTACCGACCCGAGTCCCTGCAACCGCACCCGGCTCCACAAGGCGTGTCGTTACGAGTACTCCTACTTCGACGGGTCCCTAACGGCAGATCTGGATTATATGCTACTTATTCTTGATTGTTCATTTTTTTTTGTTTTTGATAACTAAAGATTCATCATTGACAATGGACATTATGTTTAACAATGAGGGGGATTGAAACGTTGGAGAGGTGCGGTTGTGGCTTCTCTCTATATTCCTCTCTCTTCCCCCTTTCTCCCTCGAGCACAGAGAACCATCAATGATAAGTCCAAAGCGTTTTTAATTTTTATTCCTTTTAAAATGAATTAATTCCAAATATGATACGTCTTCTGTCCAGAAAAAAACCCATATATGAAGTTGGGTGTCGATTGTGGGTGGGCTGAAGTTGGTCGGAGATACAGAGAATGTGGCTATGGTGGAGATTGGATTGCGGTGATGGTAGCGCTTGCATTTGGGGCGGGTTGGTGGGGCTGGGTTCGAGGGTGGTGCGGCTTGGTTTGGGGGTGGTTTGAGGTCGGCGAATCTATGGGGGTTGGGGGAGAGAGATGGAGAGAGAGAGGCAGAGACTGGCTTGCTGGGGCTGGGGGTTTAGGGTCAGTGGAGGGTCGACTAAGGGTGACTGGGGGAGAGAGAAGGAGTTGCTAGTATTTTTGTTTTTTGTTTTTTGGTTTTGAAAAAAAATATATGTATTTTTTCTTTCTAAAATGCCCTCCACGTGGACTAATTGTATTGGGTGCATTTTTGCTCACCACTTTAACTATAGGTGTACCCTCACCACCATCCCCAATGCTTGACACGTATCCATAGGCATAACCATAGTTAACTTTTGCTTTGTATTTATGGAATCATGGTTATACATATGGACACATGTCAAGCATTAGGGATGGTGGTGAGGGTACACCTATAGTTAAAGTGGTGAGCAAAAATGCTCCAAATTGTATTAGGCTATCAGAATCTATGGTGGGTCCCATAGTTGCCACATCAGCATTTAACGTTTGACCAGACAGTCAACATAACGGATGAGGTGAATTGGTCATATTTGGATACATTGGGTATGAAATTGATGAAATTGAAATCTCGGAGCCCATTTCGATACTGACCATAAATCTCAATGGACTAAAATGTCATTAGTCCAAAAGATAATTACAAAGTTTGTCCTCTTTCAGAAAATTACAAATAAAGATACATTTAAAAAAGAAAAAGAAATTAATGGCATTGCCAAGTCACTTGTTGGGTGCTCAACATCTCCCAAATGAATGAAAAAGAAGCACTCTAGCCGTTTTACACTTTATTTCTTTTGCAAAGTTGTAGGAATCAAATATCACCAATTGATTCCAACAACAACAAAAATCACCAATGGATGAAGTTCCACCCACTCAAAATTCCCTACAAATTTCCATTTTATATAAAACTTTATTTGTAATGTTATATTATTTTCAAAAAAAAGAAAAAAAAGAATAGCTACAAGTTTCTTTGACTAATCTTCTACATAGATAATCCTTCAAAACCTAAAAAATAAATAGTTTGGGTCATTAAACTATAGTGTAGCGCGAGTCTCAATAATGTGGTTTTCTAGTTAAGTTCTCAACTTAGTCCTCGTTTCCTCTCCGTTGTATAATATTATGGTGTTCTAATAAAGCATCTATTCCAACAAAAAAAAACTCAGATCCTTTTTGTTGGAAATATGCCCTAAAAGCCAATCATGAGATGAATTTTTTTTAAGGATATTTCAGTTAACTAACTATCTAAGTTAAAACATAAGAGAAATAGTATCGCCTTAGATAAAAGTTTCATTAATAGTTAAGTTATCTAAATGACAAGTCCATGGACTAAGAGATGAGGAGAGTGATCTAAAGAAGTTAGATCCATGAGACCCTTCTTCTCAAGCTCATACCCTAAAGTGTTCCCAGTCATAGGACCGTACAACTAGACATTGACGATCTGCAAAGACTAGCATACACTATATCTGATCAATTGGGAGGATGACTGGTCTCAAGTCATTTTTTAAAAGACACTAATGATAAGTCCATAAATTTACACATTTATGTACTCTTTATACTTAGTTTTTGTAGGAGAATTGGATTTAAAAAGGACTTATTATTTTATTTTCGCAATTTTCAGCTTTCCGAAGCAATTAATTGGTTTTCAACGAAAATAGGACTTTTTGGTGGATTTTTTATACAAGACCAGTTGGAGATGAAAGCTAAGATCTTGAAGATGATTGTGGAATGTTTCTAGGATTTTTTGAGCAGCCAATGAGAGCAGTCTTTGAAGTTAAGTCAGCATAAGGTGCATTCTCGTCAAAACTGTGCTGCTGTGGAAGAATGATTATTTGAAGACTTTCTTGATTTTTCCTCAAGGCGTGCGATATATGGATGGAAAGATAAGACAAGGATCTACAATTTACATATTTTTCCTGAATTATCTTGAAGGAGGAACAACCCCAGACGTGCGTACAAAGAAACTGATCTGCTTTCCCAGTCAAAGAAGGAGTCTGAGTCAAGACTTTCCTAGCTTTATGTCTTTACCTATTTTATAGGGATTGGGACATCCTAGGTTATTTTTCGCAGTTTTTTTAGAGAACTTTTAGGACCCTAGGATGTGATATAAGGAGGTGGAAAATTTCAGAGAGGGGGTTACGCTTTGAGGAGAAGAAAATCAACCCTAAAGTGCAATATCTTTAGTTTTTGTGGGTTCTATTTTTTTCCATGTCTTTTCTTTTGATGTTACTCATAACTATGTGCAACTAAACACTTTCTTGCTAGGGCATGATGATACCCTAATATGGTTATGTAGTTTTCTTATTCTATTTTTTTTTTGTGGCTCTATTGAATTGGAATTTTTATCACTGTTTATCCCTTGATTGATTGCTCGGATGCTTAGCTACCATCTAGGTTTTTGATTGAGTTATTTGATGCAAACTTGCTTAAATACCATACGGAGTTTGAGACTAGCTTCTGGTGATTAAAATTTTTGATTCGCTTAAGGTAAATATCATATTCCTAGGGAGTTGCATGGCTTATATTGGATTCCATTAGACTTAATGAATTTTTGCGTGATCATATTTGACTAAATACTATAGTCGAATTGCATGTTAGGGTATGTGAGTTAGCCTAACTACCATAGATAATCCACACTAAAGGGAATTAGTCAACAATATAATTTGAGTAACGAAGAAGAAGGGAATAAGAGATTAGAGAAGAGTATTAGGAGTGGATTCATTGTCCTAGTGCCGTCATATCTTGCTGAAAACCAGTTCTATTGTCCTTTGTTTGTATGTTTAATTAGTTGTTTTCTTATTTGCCTTCAAATCACTTATTCAAAAATCCCGTTTGTCTTTATGTGTGTAAGGTATGTGTTTAAATTCCATTTTAATTCATCCAAGTGTTTGTTAAGTTAAATTAGGTTAATTACTTCGAAGTTAAGAAATCAATCCTTGTGGGAATGACCTCGTGCTTGCCTTGCTAAATTACGATTGACCTTGTGCACTTGTGAGTATAATTTGTGTTTAGATTAATCTCAGTTTTGCAAGTATCTAAAATTCACAACAACTAATATAAGTGTATGAGTGCTCATCGAGAATGAGTACACTGAACTTGATCAACCAAGAAACCTTATATGGAAGTTTTACCCACATGTCAAATAAGATTTCTATAATTGCAATAATGCAAAGTTAGTCCTTAGACTTGAGTCACTATGGTTGTCTTATTGAAGTGTCTTGGACATTTGATCATATTGAAGAGTCAAGTTCTTTCGAGGGCATGACTCCAAGGTATGGTTGGGGCTCTCGATTAATTCATGGAGGAATATGAGTGTACAACAAGGGATCTCGACTTCTGGTTAAAAGAGAGAGTCCTCAAAGATATGATTATGGAATCTCTGGCCATAGTATGAGGCTTGATTGAGAAAATAAGTTTCTAATCATGCCCAAATGAATCATATAAGACTAGAAAGTTAACATTAGGGATTTGACATGAATTTCGTATCCTATTAATGTGAATAAGAGTATTGTAAAAAGAGAAGGACCGTATTGCAGTGTAATTCCAACTGAATGGGTTTTCCGACGCATTCTATTTTGGCGAAGGTAATCATGGCATATTTGTTGCTAGATCGTTAACTATGATTTGTGGAAGCCCTGAGGACGTTCCACTGTCACCAGACCCAACCCAAATTTCCATTCCTGGTACCAACATGATCAATTCTTGGTCACGATTTTGCAAAATCCATATAAAAGGGCTTGCAGAATCATTATGCTCAGCGTTCTATCACCAGTGAGTCGAGCCTTCACTTCCAACTTCTCGGCATGTCCAAAGGCTCTAAATCCATTGATGAGTACCTCAATCACGCGAAATCTCTTGCAATGCTCTCGTTTTCAATGACAAACCTGTCTCCAACGATGATCTTGTCACCGCCGTTCTCTGCGACCTTGAATCTAATTACTCCGTGCTTATTACCACGATTTTGAATCATCCCATTCTCCCAAGCTTCTCCAATCACCACAGTGATTCTCGTGGTGGCCACCACAATGGCAATCGTGGATTTTCTCGCAGTGCTTCCTATCGAGGCTGTAATCGTTGGTCACATTGAGCGGCGTATCCTAGTACCGCACCTACTTGAACCCCTCATTGGATGGTTTCTCCTCCTTGCAGTTTTGCACCAAGGCCCCCATGGGCTCTGCATGGTGTTCTAGGCCCACCTCAAGCTAATTAGTGTCCCACTTATTCCATCACTCAACACTCAACAGCCCACTGTCCACATAAGTACTCAGGTCAAGAGTCATTTCTCTCCTTTACATGTGCTCATACTCTCCAGCCCATTAATAACAATTGATATCCGGATACAAGCGCACTCATCATATGACAGGTAATCCTCAATCCATTCAGAATCCATAACCTTACACTGGTAATAATTCAGTTTTTATGGGAAATGGTGACTCCCTGCTGATCTCCCATACTGGTAATATTCCCCTTACCCTTGGCAACTCTCACTTCTCTCTTCACAATGCCTTTAGTATCCATTCCCTCACTAAAAATCTTATCTATGTAGCTCGCTTTACTCATGATAACCTAGTCTTTTTTGTCTTTGCTCCCAATTTTTATCGGATTTATGACTTACATACTGCTGCTTTTTTATTTCAGGGTCGTTGTAAGGATGGGTTATATCCATTGTCCTTGTTTTCGCCCTCTGCTTCTATTACTCCTCGTGCTTTCACCATCATCTCATCTTTTAACTTGGCACAACCGTCTAGGTCACCCATCTTCTTTAGTTCTCTCTCGTTTAATCTCTCATTTGGGTCTTATTTTTCGTTTCAATAAGGATTTTGTACGGGTTGTGCCCTTAGTACATCAACCCAATTACCCTATTCTATTAGTTCTAATCATGCTCCATCTTTATTCTATTTAATTAATTTCGATGTTTGGATGTCTTCCATTTCTTATGTGAGTGGCTTATGTTACTTTGTCTTATTTACTGAAGATTTTTCTCGATATTTATGGATCTATCCTATGCAACATAAATTCATCCATTTCAAAACCTTTATGGCCATGATTCATAATATATTAAATTCTTCCATCAAATTTCTCCAAAGAGACAATGGTACCGAATATGTCAATCATGCCTTTTTTGACTATTGTAAAACTCGTGGCATTCAAAAAAGATTTTCTTAACCCCACACACCCCAAAAAAATGGCCTTGCTAAGAGAAAACATCGTCATATGGTTACCATAATTCACACCCTCTTAGTGACCTCTAATGTCCCTCATCACTTTTGGGCCGAGGTTGCTTGCAATCCTGTTCACTTAATCAGTATGCTTCCCATACTGGTTTTAAATTTGGTCACTCCATACTCCTTACCCTTTTGTCGCCCTTCTACCTATTTTCATCTTCATGTCTTTAGGTGTTCTTGTTTTCCTGACCTTGGTCCCTATGTCCATAATAAACTAATGAGTCGTTCCTTGGAATGTGTCTTCTTAGGTTGTAGTCTCCAACATAAGGGGTATCGTTGTCTTCATCCAAACACTGGTTTGGTTTATGTCCCAAGATATGTTTTATTTAACGAATGATGTTTTCCTTTTAAAATTCACATCTTACGCCCCTAGTGTTGTGGTCGAGCTTGACATATTTCCCATGGGTGAACAAGTGCTCCGCCTACCCTACCTCCATAGTCGGCCTAACTCGGTCTATCTAGGCATGTACCCTCCACACCAGCTCCGTCCCATGCTCCGAGCCTAAGTCTCTCTCTAGCGTCTCTAGCTGTGAACTAGTCCTCTAGCCTAGGCTGATGCCATCCTCCTGACCTCACGCCTCTATCATCCAATCTAAGTCCATCACTGCCCCATGACTTGCTTGGTGTATCCCAGCCAGCCCACTTCTTATTTCGCACTCCACATCTCTGCCCTCCACTCAGAGCATTCAATCTGCTCCCGTTTCTTCTCTTCCTTCACTTGCAGCCGTTCACCCAGCCCATCCCATGATTACCCAGTTGTGAGAAGGCATCTCCAAGCCCAAAGTTCGAACATATGAAACTATTCGGTACCCCAACTTCATGGTTTACTTTCTTTTGTTCATTTTAATAAACCTACTTGCTTCTCTCACGCTCACAAACAAGTTGAATGGCGCTCTGCAATTACTCAAGAGATCAATGCCCTCCCTAAAAATCACACATGGTCGGTTTTTCCTCCTTCCTAATTGCACAATCCCGTTGACAATAAATGGGTGTTTCGGATTACGCGCAAATATGATGGTAGCATTGAACATTACAAAGCTCGTCTGGTTGCCAAGAATTTCACCAATAGTAGGGTATTAACTATATTAAGACCCTTAACACGGTTGTCAAGGCTACCACTAGAGCTGTAAACAGATCGAAGATGGAGCAGACCGATAATCCGACGAATCATTCACAACGAGATCCATATATGATTTGTTGGGTTATCGAATATTGGATTCGATAATCCGATCCGAATTCTTATATCTCCTAAATTCTATAATCAAGATAATTTAAAAAGTTGATACATAATATAAAAATTAATAAACCTCCACAAAATAATATGATAAATATATCCAAAATATTCCATTACACTTTTCAGCTTAACAATAGCCATATTATCGAGTAACATCTTTCAACTTCACCCAAATACTCAATTACATTGAAGAACCTTCATCTTTCCTTTTCCATTTCTTGTGTTTGAGAACCCAAATCAAATTCTAAAAAAATAAAAAGAAAATAACAATAAAGACTCTATATTGAAAATTTGAATAATAATCTTGAATAAATAAATAATAAACTACTTATGCTTGCGTTTTCGAGAGGGAAGCCAATCTTTTGTAGTCATTAAAGCCTCAACATGTTTCGAAAGCAGAGAAGCGCATAATTCATCTATTACTATTCCTCCTACACTAAATGTTGCCTCAGATGCAACAATAGTTGTTGGAATGGCTAGGATGTGACAAGCCATTTTTGATTGAGTAGGAAGCTTAGCACTATTTACTTTCCACCAATTCAGAACATTGAAAACCTCACTTCTTGGAAATAATGGCTCCTCGAAATATTGCTCTAATTCAGACTTTTTTGTGCATTGAGATTGGAAGATCGAACCCCAACGTAAGAATCAAACCCACTCAATTCATCATCCTTGGAAGCCATACCATTCTCATTATTTGAACTAGCAACTACTTGACTTAAATCCATTTCATATTGAGATGAATCCCCATCATACTCATTGTAAAGGTCAAATACAACATTAAATTTTTTTTTTCAACATAATTACTAGCATTAGACCAATGAAGTTTACCATAATAAAACTCAACCAAATCCATTTTAAACCTTGGATAACAAACAACTGCTAATACCAAGCTCTCAAATGGAGAAAATCATACTTCCCAATATTTATTAACTTCAACTTCATTGGGCTAGCCATCAAACGGAAAAAATCATACTCACTGTTCTCCCATGCAAATAAATGCATTTGAATCTTACAAATATCAGGAAAAAAAACACTTTTGATGTAGGAAAAAAAATACATTAGTATCATTATAAAAAATTCTCAAGCAATCACATATCACTTTTGCTACTTTCCATTCCTCATCAATTGGATGAAATTTATAATTACAGTCAGTTTGTGTTAACCGCCAAAACACATCTTTCATCTCCATTTCACTTTTTATCATTAAAAAGAAAGAATTCCATCTAGTAACACTACTACAAAAATCGCAATAGACGACGGTAATTTACCGTTGTAAATTTAGTTTTTCAACCGTCGAGAAATCGACCGACATCTTTTATGCATAAAACCACGACGGTAAAATCTCGTCGTCTATTATTTATAAAGACGACGCTTTTACTCAAAACCATCGTCTATTAGACTTAAAGACGACGGTTTTTATGAAAGAAATGTCGTCTATTATATGTAAAGACGACGGTTTTTAAGAACTGTCGTCTATTATGAAATAATAGTCATCTATTATATGTAAAGACGACGGTGTTTATGAAAAACTGTCGTCTATTATATATAAAGAAGACAATTTTTATGAAAGAACTGTCGTCTATTAGATGTAAAGATGACGGTTTTATGAAAGAATTGTGGTTTATTAATGTAAAGACGCCGGTTTTTTTTGAAAGAACTGTCATTTATTATATTCAAAGACGTAGTAATTTTACATTTTAGCTTTTTTTTTTTCTTGCTTCCAATGGTTCTCTACAACGATTTTAACTAAAAAAACAACCATAATGCTTTGTGAACAATAAATTCAGCTCCAAATAATCCACACCATACATATATATACTCAAAAATCATTTGTTTCACAAAACTTGAAGATTCAATAGTAATTACATAGTTTACCAATCTTCATTCCTACTATATATCCATACAAAATATCATATCCATAGCATTAAACTATAATTAGAAAAAGAGGGGCTACATGTGATTGCTCATAAATGCTGCCCATTCGATCCGAATTTCATCAATTTGTTCTTGTGTGTATGAGTTAGCGTTGCCTTCTTGCACCGCAAAACCAGGATTAAAAGAAGAAGCAAGTTTTAGTCGAGATATATTTATAATCTTTTATGTGCCATTTCCTTTTGCAAGAGGAAACAAGAAACAAAGGCCGTAAGAAGGGAGCATAACTTATTTGGATTTCCATATTGAAACTGCAAATGTTCAAACAAATTATCTTCACTAATTTGAGAAACTGAAAACTGAGTGATAAAACTAAGAAATAAGTAACATTTACAACTATAACAGAAATTTAATGAAATGTACCTCGACTTGGAATAATCTAGTGCTGGTTGTGATATCTCAAGGCCTTCCTTTTGAACAATGGATACATACCTAAAAGTATGTCGATTAGGTTAGAACGTTTAACGCAAAATCATTAAATAAAGTAGGACAAGCAAGAGAAAATAGTAGAATTTGAATAATTTTGGAGGGAGAGCAATCGATACGACGGAGGATGGAGACAGAAAACTTTAAGGTTAGAATTTGAGTTGAAGAAAGATAGCGAAATGTTATATATATAGGGTTTAGGGCAAATTCGAAAAATTACAATTTGCGGTCAAATTTTTCAAATGACCGCGTTTTTAAAGACGAAGGAAAGTAAAATTAAAACGTCGTATAAATTAAAATATACACGACGGTTTTTAAATAATAGGGCCGTTATAAATATATACTACGTCAGTTAGTTACAAACAAAGTCGTTGTAAAATATTTTCACGACTCTCAGCATAAAACCGACGTCTTAAATAAAAAATAAGGAGGAGGGAAATAGAACTTTGTGTTAAACAAGAAACTACAGAGAAATAGAACTTTGTGTTAAACAAGAAACTAAATATACAATCTATACCATCATAGAATTTTAATTCTAATGACGGTGTTTTATAAAAAGAGTCGGTGTTTTATTTAACACCTTGTTGTATTGATATCGAAGGATCCGCAAACATATGACTGCGGATCCTTTAGTAGACTGGCTATTTGGTTGCGAATCCTTCAATATCAGACGTCTCTCAACAGAACTTGGCTTCCTGGTAACTCAGTTGTTGTTTTACACCCAACCGAAGTTCTTAGATGGGTTGGGTGTAAAAACACAACTGAGTTCCCAAGAAAGACATTCTTGCATGACAGAAACCATTCAGAGAGGTGAGAATTGAGATACTGAACGGATGGACTAAAAACTCCAATTTAAACGAATTATTTCGAATTGGAAAACTAAAAGTGACTTTATTATGACTTGGAAACCGAAAAGGGCCTTTATTTTGACTTGGAAACCTAAAAGCCGCCGTTTCAGTCCCCAATTTAGCAGACAAAGAGTGCCGTTTAAGTTCGAAAGTTTCGAAGTTGAAAACTACAACCACGGTATTTATTTTTTCCGTCGTCTTTTTACTGACGTTTATTTCGACTTTTGTTGTCGTACTTGTTTTAAACAACAACGACGGTATAATTAATAGAAACGACGTGAAAGTAAATGTACAACAGCATTATTACGTGAAACGGTGTTGAATTAAATTTAGACCGTCGTGGATATGTTCAAAATTACACGTCGGTATGTACTATTATACTGCCGTGGTATATTAGGGTTTCATACGTTGCTTACTAAAAAGTTAGCGCTGTTCTTTTTGAATTATAGACGACCCAATTTATAATTTGACCGCTGTCTGAAGTTTTGTTCAATAATTGTTGCGCTGAAGTTAAACAACGTGGTATTTTTCGACTCTAACGACGTGGTAAATCACAACAAAACGTTGGCATTATAGGTCAATCGTCGTCTATACTATCTACGTCGGTTTATTTTTAACTACTGTCGTGAAACACAACACGAAGAACTGCCGTATTATCTGAACAACCACGTCGCTATATTATATTATGACGACGTGGTAACGATTTACCACCACCTTTTATTTATAAGAACTGTCGTAGTCTAACGTGTAATACGACGTAAAATAATAAAAGACAGACGTGGATATTTTTAAAATTAGATGGCGTTCTGTATGTATTGTAGCCGTGGTTATTGAATTTTACATGTCGGTAATTATCAAATTACGGTCATATTAAATAGTACTTGATACGTCTGTTAATAATATAATTACCGTCGTGTTTATTGGATGTTCAAAATGGTGGTATTATATGTAAAACGTCGTCTATAATTACTACGTCGGTATATTTACTCATACCGTAGTTGTTTATTTGTTATCTGTTTTCTTATCGGAATGACATGTTTCATAAGACGATGCTTTTAAAGTTTCATGCGTCGTGTTTTAAAAATACCCAAATGAATTTCCAATTTTTAGGTGTTTTAGTTTCTAATCCACGTTGGTTTTTATATTACCGTCTTCGTTTAAAATTTAACGACGGTATTTATTTTGTCCGTCGTCGTTCTACCGACGTCTATTTCGATTTTTGTAGTAGTGTAAGACAATCCATTGTCACCTTTTTGTTATCCTTCAACTTAAGTTGGATTTTTGCATGATTAAATTTTTCTGTTTTATAAGGAGACCTTTTCAAGTACTTCACAGTTTCTCTAACTTTAGAAATAGAATCTCCAATCACTTTAAACCAATCTTGTACAATAATATGAGCAAAACAACGTACTTGAAATCACTCACCTTACAATGAAATTGAACACTTGCCACAAAGACAACCTTTCAACCTTTCAAGCTTCTAACCATCAAATCAAAATCCGATCCATTGACAACTTTAGCTGCCACTATTCACACAATCCTCGGTCTTGCGGTGTCTTGAGGGTGGCCAATTCGCCAACTTGATGTTAAAAATGCCTTCCTTCATGGCATTGTTAACAAGGACGTTTACATTACTCAACCACCTCGGTTTATTGATCCCGATTGGCCCCACTATGTTTGCAAGCTTCACAAAGCTCTTTATGTTCTCAAATAGGCTCCCCGTGCATGGTTTCATCATATTAGCACTTTTCTTCTTTCCAGGTTCAATCAAAGTCGGGCGGATGCCTCTCTCTTTATTTTTCATCATGCACAACACACTATTTTTCTCTTATTGTACGTTGATGATCATGTTGTCACTAGTAGTGATTCTGGGTTTTTAAACCAATTTATTTCTATTTTGGGCAGTGAATTTGATATAAAGGACTTTGGGCCTCTTGGTTACTTTTTGGGCCTCCGGGTCACCCACGTGGATGGTTTTCTTCATTTATCTCAACTTAAATATGCACATGACCTCCTGCAGCACACTCAGATGCTCGAATGTAAAGCCTCCTTGACGCCCCTCGGCCAAACCCCTCTCTCTCTCCCACTAATGGTGATTTGCTATCTTCTCCCACTGAATAGCGTGAAATTGTGGGTTGTTTACAATACTTGAGGCTCACTCATCTGGATTTATCCTTTGTGGTCAACACGGTCGCTCAATTTGTGATCACCTCGCGCTCTTCTCACATGATCGCAGTTAAGCGCATCCTACGCTACATCAATGGGACACTTGACTTTGGCTTGACTCTCTATCCTTAGTTTCGATCCGCTAGCATCAATGCTTATTCTGATACAAATTGGGTGGGCTACCCAGATTCTCACTATTCTACCATTGGCTACTTGGTCTATTTGGGCAATAACTTGATCTCATGGTGTTCTAAAAAGCAACCCAGAATCCAAATACCGTTCGCTCTCCCATGCTTGTGCGGAAACGACATGGTTGACCTATCTATTATTTGTGTAAATGTAAGCAAATCTAGAGAATATATTCAGAAGATTTAGAGAGAAAATATCTCAAAGAGAAGAGAGAGTGAATGTTCTTCATATATTTCTTTCGTTAACAGTAACCCAAAGGTTAAGGCTTTATATACCTTTAACAACAAAGCTAACTGCCTTAACTATCAACCTTCTAATCTAATTACAAGTGGCAACATCCTATACAACAATCTATATACTCTATCAATTTGAACATGGCGTTCCTCTTCAATTCCCTATTTTCCTCCACTATGACAACCTTAGCGCCACCTACATGGCTGCTAACTCGGTTTTTCATTCTCGAACGCGCCACATCGAGCTTGATTTCCATTTTGTGCACGAAAAGGTGTCCTTAGGCAAACCACCGGGTTTGATCAGCTTCGTCAATCGATCAGCCTGTTGATGTTCTCGCGAAATCACTTCACAAACCCGGCCACATCTTCTACGATCCAAACTCTTCCAGCCTTGCGCGTCTGGTTTGCCCCCTCGGGGGGGTGTTCTTCAACGTAATTGATTTGATCAGCTGTAATTGATTTCTGTATATGATTCGTACCATATGTATCCATACCTGATTATATAATTTGTATCAATGTTAAGGCAAATATTCAATGGGAATCATTCTTTACACTCTCATAATATGAATTTTTTTCTACCCAAACTAAGAAGAGAAACATTTTGTCTGTTACTTGGCTCTGGGGGTTGAATCTCTGCTCTACCCATTTGAAGGGCTTTCCTTGCTATCTTATAAGAACATTTATGAGCAAAGCTTTGGATGTGTCATCCTTATATCACCATTGCTATCTCTTTCTCTAATTTGGCGGGCTTGGGTTGGTGGGTTGGTGGGTTGGTGGTTAGGTTACAAAGGTGGCTGGCTAGAGTTGGGTAGGGACTATTGGTAGGCATTGGGGTTGGGAGGAGAAGAGGCGAAGGGGAGAAAGATGTTTTATTTATTTTTTAAAATTAATTTGTTTTTAAAATTTATATTGTATTGCTTATTTTTAAAAGGAATGAGTTTTTAAAAAAAAATGGATTGAATTACCCCTCCACAAGTAACGGAAGTTAAAAACATTTGACAGAAATTGAGAAATGTCCTTGAATTAGCTTCAAATTAAAACCACATGGATCTTAATAGTAAAAGTGATAAACCAGAAAGACTAAAAATAACTTTTTACCTTGGCTTTATTGTAGTATATATTATCACTTATTTTCATACCTACCATATATTATATGTTTCATTCGTCGTATTTCTATACTAGTCATTATTTTAGAGATTTTGTTTTGATATCTTTTGAAAATGGATATCAACCTGTGTGAACTTGTTGCACCTATCATCAAACAAAAATTAAGTGATGGCTCCTAATATTGGTGTCCATTTATTAGACAATATCAAAGCTAAGTTAGCTAGCAGGGCAAAGTCTAGGGTCATCAAGGAGATTCATGAAAGTGGTCCGATTTTGGTGCATGCAATCATATATAATATGACATATATGGTTGAATGTGAAAGGAGAAGAGAGTACAAAAGATAAAACGGTGTGTTCAAACAAAAGGGGGTGGTTGTTCTTTTCCCCTCAAGTTTTTTCTTTCTCCCGACAAAGCATGGTGGAGGACCCCAATCATCTTGAGAAATCAAACACACCATTTCACGTTTTCTCCTATCCTTTTTTACTTTGTCAAGCCTACCTCAAAGAAACCAAATTTCAACGTCTGTCAGCGCCTTTCTCTCTCCCCCTCTCTTTTATTTTATTAAAAGTCGTTGCCCAAATCTCTTTTTCATACATAAAAGCACTCCATTTGTTAGAGTTCAATTTCATTTTATATGCAGGGGATCAAAATCCTCAAGGTAGGATTAAAACTTTTCTATCCATCTCAATTAATCAAGACCCAATCATTCTCTAGTTGATGTTATAACCACGATGGGTGATTTGGTAAGCCCCCAAATTGGACTCACATTGTATGTCACCTAGCCATTGAAAATTCGGACATAACTAAATCATTAAACAATTGTTATTGTAAGGTTTTTTTATTTATAATTATTTATTAGCAGAGAAGGGTATTCGAACGAGATCACTTCTAAATTAAGAACTAATTGGTAATTGTGGTAAGTTAAACTGTATAGGCTAACATAATTAAGTGGATAGTCATTCATATACTTCTTATGTTTTAAGTAAGATCAGCATGAAACAAAACATTTTTCCATTTTACTTTTTCCTAGCAATGTATTAAGCCAGCTACATAAAGAATTATCATGGAATTAGTTGAAAAGCAATCTATCATATGATTTTTTTTTTTTCAACTTCTTTTTAATAACATGTTTCCACATTCCACTACCCTTTTGCACCCTTATTTTAGTCATAAGTAGGTATACTAACATCATTACATACATAAGAGCAAAAGTCAAAGATTTCATTCCCTCTAGCATGAAAAGTTGATTAGATATTATACTATAAGCAGGCCAGAGAGAGAGAGAGAGAGAGAGAGAGAGAGAGAGAGAGAGAGAGAAAGCATATAGAGATGATTATCCCAACATTTTCCATTTAATAATACAACAATCATGTAAAAGATTACCAGTTGGCAATGAAGCTGACAAATTTTCTCCATTGGGGATGCTACAAAAAAGATTGTAACTTTATAATACCTACCTTGTGTTGATAGGAGAAGAAAATTCATATGCTTCATCACTTCAGGCAATCATCAACTTATTGACATAATTAAACAAACTGTCTAGAGTTAATAATAAATTTTACTCCCTCTCCCGCAGCAAATGCTCCGTAGCAAACCGCTCCCTATGTGCATGGTGTGCAAGCTGCTGAGAATTTTTTGTTACTGAGCACAAGCTTGGAGATATATTAAAGCCCACTAATTACTTTATCCTCTATACTTAGATAATTTCGAATATTAAACCTGAAGGAAGGAAATTAAGCTTCATAAGTCATCTTGAGTTTTTATCAAAACTAGCAAAAGTTTACCTTTCTTTCTAATGATAGAAATTTTATAAAAACTTTCAAAAATAACCAAATAGGCCTAGGCACCGAACCTAAGCGCAGTTTTTGGCTGATCTTGGAAAGTTTTTATAAAAGTGCTATCTTTTAGAAGAGGGTACAAGTTACTTTTTGGCTAGTTTTGATAAAAACTCAGTCGTCTTCAGAACCAGTTATGCATTCCTTCTCATCCTCATGAAAACCATCGAGAGAAGGGTGTGGAGAGTGCCCTTTTCCGAAGGATCTAATGTGGTCCTTGAGTGACCTTTTGTGCTTGAAATCAGATCCACAAGTGCAATACCATAGCTTCCCACAGTTCTTCTCATGGGTTCTCCAATCTCCCTTAACTGCAAATGTTTTGGCACATTTTCTACACATGAATGGCTTTGCTCCATGCTTTCTCTTGTAGTGAGTTTGGAGAGTTCTGAAGTCTTTCAGTGGCTTGGCTCTTGGGTGGTTGATGTTGTTCTTGCAGCCTTGAGCACAGCAATAGCATGGTAGCCTCAGCATTGCGGCTGGTTGTGTTCCTTTGAGAGAATCTGGCCCTTTTCTAAATTCAGATCCGTGGCCCCACATATGCATCTGCAAACCCAATTCAATATATATCTTTTAGTTGAGAAAAAAAGCTGCTCTTTAATTCATTAGTTGACCTCAAACTCGCATAGAAAATATTGAATATGCAACATGAACATATATGTGGTCAAATGTAAAATCAAAATGGAGTTAGAATAAGCTCAATTAATGGTAATTTATTTTGGATGATTTACCACTAGGGTTTACCCTTCTATGTAGAACTTCTTTTTCTATGTTGCGAACAAATTTCAGAGAACTATCAATGAAAAAGATGTAAATAAGCCTGAAATAAATAACTTAGTCAGTGATTGGCTAGTACATGGTACCAATTTAAGTGAGGGCGTGCATTGTCCATATCTAGTCTATATTTTGTTGATATTTTCAAATATCAACAAAATGTCACTGCTAATTCATGCCCTTGATGTCATGTTTACTTCTACAAGTCCAACCAGTTTTCCCCAACCGCCCCCCAGCTTCTTAAAGCCACACCTTTCAAGACAAAATGAGAAAGGTGATGGAGAGACAAGATCCAAAAGAAATGGAAATATGGGAAGGTAATAGGATATGCAGAGAGCGTCTCTATTTGGAGAAAAACTTGTATATCATGGGGATAATACTATTCTTCTCTCCCTAACTCACGCGTGATAACTTTTCCACACAGTGGAATGTGATTAGTTGGGGAAGAAAAACAATGTTATCCCGTGTCATGTAAAATAAATTGCCAAATCACAAGGAGAGACCAGCCTTGAAGTAAATCATCCGCGCTCTTCCTCCTTTTGCTGTTCTAATTATTGGCAGCTCTTCCTTCTTTTGACATATATGGGTCAATATAAACTCCAAACACACATTTCATGCCAAGATGAACAAGGACACAATAGTGTTTTTTGTATAGCACTACATGGGATCTTGGCATGCATAGTGTGCATGTGTGCATGTTCCTTTTCCCCCAGTGAAAACTTTAATGGATAATTTCCTCAAAATCCGGTCTCTTTTTGAAAAGGTCGAACTACTTGATTAAGCAAAGAAAAAGTAAAGATGTATATGTAATTGTAACTTATGAAGCCATTTGTATAAGTGGCAATTCAACAATTCAATTACTTCCACCACTATACAAGTTACGATTCTAAAAAACTTCACTGCAAAGTCTATCCCTTTTTTTTTTATTACTTCCCTTTTCTGCTTTGAAATTTTTTTTTTTTTCCAATTAGGTTGTAGTTTAATTTGTTGTTGAAAACTCAAATTAAAAACCCCCACAAAAATTTGTTCAAAAGATATACGATGGGTAAGAATAATTAATATTAACTAACCTGCATGTTATTGTACCTATTGAAGGTCTTGCTGCAAATGGAGCAAGCAAACTGCATCGGCCCAACAAGAATCTGAGCAGGTGTTGGTATCCAAAACCTACTCTCTGCATTAAAAGTGCACCCATGAAAGCTCTTCCTCATGGCTACTCCTTCTTCCTTGAGATCCGAAGCCTTCTTATTCTCATGATGGGTGTCTGATTGATCAGCTTCACTAGTACTATTAGGCAGTCCAATGCACAAGGCCACTGTAACTTGCCCCATTTTCTCTTCTTTGACTCCAAAACCCTCTTTCTGCACCCCAACATCTTCTATTTTCACCGGCTTGCTGTCTGTAAACCGGCTTAAAAGAGGCAAGCATTGCATAGTAGTGCTATTCTCAGATAAGCAAAAAGAAGGAGATGACGATGAAGAAAAAGAGGAAGGTGGCTTCAGCCATTCAATGAAAGGAGGTGCTTGAAAGCACAAATTTTGGCCTTCCACATGATGGTTCCATAAACCCATCTCTAGAGAGAGAGAGAGGTCCTTGATGAATTCTCTCCTCAGAGGATTTATCCAGACCTTTTGTGGGAAAGCTTCACTTATAGGGTTGATTTATGAAATGTGGTTTGGTTTGTCTTTTTTGGAACTTTTTCTTTCACCTTTCTTTCTTTTCTACCTTTGGCCTTTGTTTGGTATAGGGAAGAGAGAGAGAGGGAAAGAGAAAGAATGGTAATGGTGGGGTTATAGATAATGACATGCAAAATAGAGACTCACCTAAAGGAAGAGAATCCTAGAAGAGTTTGCATATCTGTATTTGTTAGCTATGTACATGCATTTTCTTTTTAGAAAAAGTTGGCAACACTCAATGAAATGGAAAATAATTAGGATTAAGCCAATGGACTAGTTTTGTTTTAAATTTGGGTTTATGCTTATTCTTTGGCCTTTTCCTTATTAGTAAAATATATAGTGGCTAAAAACTAAAGAATCCTTTCTTTTTCCTGGTTTTTTCGGTTTAATTATCATATCATGGAATTTGACCTATGTGCACACATTTCTCATACTACATTGACATTTTGCAGATGACCTCAAATAGCGGAAGGAAAAATGTGGCAGCATTTGGTCCATACCATACCTAAAAGAAGACGAATATATATATATACTTTTTTTTAAGGACATTCTTATTGAGAGAGACAATAGTATATTAAACTCACACACACTACACGGATGCTAGGACTCGAACCCAGGATCTTACTTGAGGAAATAAATACTTCAAACCACTACACTAGTGGGTTCTTTGTAAGACGAAAATATTTTAAGAGAAGCAAAACCGACATTGAACCTGAAACGCTTGTGGATTAATTAATAAATAAAAAAACGCATAATGTCGATTAACTTACGCTATATACATCCCAACTTTAACTTGTTATATCAGCTGCGAGAATTACAAGTTAACTTTCAAGATTAGCTGCGGATCAATTTGCTTACTTTTTCTTCTACTATGATGTAATCAATTTAATACCTAGTATTTTATCATTCGTAGTTGTCAACAAAAATATCGGAGAAATTCACCATCAAACAAATATATGTAAGGACATCACAAATTTAATTTGTTTCGGATCATAGGATTACCAACCTGTTGTGCCACCTCATCAATCTTTTAGCTGAAGTATGATTGACACCTCCAAGGGCGGAGCCACGATTTCAAAATACGCTATGTTCTATGATAAAAAACTTACACTAAAGTTTTATTTGTTTCTTTCAAATTCTTCGAATACACAAAGCTGGTTAAGAAGATAAAAATTCTACGGTACCAGTGAATATCATTTATTAAAAATAATAATAATTTACTAGCTAGTGTCCTAAATTATACTGGTAAGTCACCTCTCTTGTGCTTAGCCAACCTCAAATGCATCGTATTCATATCCGCTGCGAATATTGAAACAAATAACAAATTCAAATTGCAATATGGAATTATGAGATTTAATTATATATAAAGTGTTTGGCTGGTCATTTAGTTTGAAGTACTGGAAGCAAGAAAAAGATCCAGAACAGAGGAATTGGTTCGTCGTTAGGTACTGTTGAGAGTGTTTGTCCCACATTGAAAGATTAAGGGACCTAATCTTAGTTTATAAGGAGTTGGGCTACTTCCTCCATTGCCAATTGGTTTTTGAGGTGGAACCTCAACTTCCTTCATGGTATCAGAGCAAAACTATTCACGTGTTGGGCCAAACAGCAATACATGCTCCCACATCGCTTAATATGTGAGCGACGAGTCAGAGTAACTAACCAATCGGTTAGGTGACAACAAGCATATGACTGTGGTGAGAGCAAAGGTCGAGATAATGCCATTCTCTGCTTCTTATGAAAGCAGCTTTCAAAAGTAACCTAGAGGATGCTTTAAAAGTTGTTATCAGTCGTTAGGTACTGTTGAGAGGAAGAGGTAGCGGTGGAGGTGGAGGAAGAGTTAAGGTGGCGGCGGTGGTGGTGGTAGGTGTCATTTAAAAAAATTAATGATGGTATAATGGGAATTGAAAAAATTCATTAAAGGCTATTCTCTACTTCTTATTAAGTCAATTTTTGACCAAAAAAGCAATACCGAATAGGCCTAAGGGCCAGTTTGGAATTGCTGTCACTTTTCAAAAAAGTTACTTTTGCTGTGCTTTGAAAATAATTAGATGTAAAGTAAAGCAGATCATCCATGTTTGGTAAATAATATTTTGAAAATGCTATTAGTAGGAAAAGCAGTATCAAAATCGTTTGGTAAATGTTAATATAAAACTGTTGTAACCATGAATAATGACTAAAATAGACATGATGTTGAAAGTATTATGCGCTAATCATGTGGTGGTGGTGGTGGTGAAAGAGATGGAGGTGAAGGTGGTGGTGAAAGAGGTGGTGGTAGTGGTGATGAAGGTGGAGGTGGTGGTGGGGATGACGGTTGTGGAGGTGGAAGTGGAGGTGGTGGTGGAGGTGGTGTCATTTTAAAAATTAATGATAATATTTTGGGAATTAAAAAATTCATTAAAAGCTCATCTCTATTCGTTTTGAAAGCAGCTTTGAAAAAGCAACATAGAGCCTACTTTTAAAAGCTACTGTCAAAAGGCCATTGCTTTTAAAATAATCGGAATATTTTATTTTTATCAAACACCTTAAACTGTTTAACTGTAAAATAAAGCATGTTTTTGACGGAAAAAACAAATCTCAAATGGAACCTAAGACCGTATAAAATTTTGAAAAAGAAAATCTTAAAAAAATTAGGGAGCTCCTCCAACCAAAACATATCCTGACCAATTGAAAACTACGCGTTTGGAATCTACTTAAGAGGGATTTTAACTATTTGTGTTTCGACAAAATCACTTGGAAAAAGTAACTATATTGAATACGCTATCTCCCCAAATAAATCTCTCTGATTGAAGCAGAGTCATGTTATGTAGGCGCAGTGCAGGACACCACCAAAATTAGTGCACTCTCTTTTTTAGCTAACTGATCAGTTTACTTAATTTCAGAAAGTTAAAGTTTGCCGACAACAAGATATTCCCAACCGGATTTTCAGGAGATAAATATGCAAAGTTAACTCTTATCTTCTTTTTTTTATTTATTTAAACAAAACCCCTTTCTCTTGTATATTCTCTGCACTAGTTTGATTCTCTCTAAGTTACAACCACATCCCTTTAGACTGTTTCAGTTTTTCTTTTTCCCCATAAATACAAAGTTGTCAAACTTTTTATAGACATATGCTTTATGTGAGTGTGACATTTTAGTTTTCTAATTTTGCATAAGTTTTCTTGCTTGAGTTGTTACAAATATCATTAACATTTAGCAGGTGAATAAGGCTCATTTGGAACTACTTAATTGCTTCTAACAAAAGTGCTTTTATTATAAAAATCTTGAATTTTCATAAAAAATTCAAGCGCTTTCTGGAAAAGCACTTGAGAGTACTTCCTGAAGAAGCACATAGCAGGTGCTTCTTTATAAAGTTCTTCTATGATCCAGAAGCGCTTTTAAACTTTTTTATCAAACGCTGTCATAAGTGATTTCAATTGTCAGAAAGTGCTTTTAGCCTTTCCATAAGCACTCCCAAACATTAAATATCGTATGAAACTGAATGGCATGCAAAATCTTGGAATATATTTACTTATAAAGGAATATTATGTTGATGTAGCATTGTTTTATAAGGGCCACATATGAGCAAAAATTATTCTGAATAGTTAAAGTAGCAAATTCGTAAGAGGAGAAAACTACAGTGAGGTTTGGCACTTAGTCTCTACATATCTTTGTCTCTGAGTCACTTTTGGGAACTATGCAAAGACTAGAAATAACATTAAAAAGAACAAATCAACATCTACGATACTGTGAGTCTTGTGTTAAGATATTTTTTCAACTTAATAATTATCCTCTGTGAAATTTGAACTAAGAATTTCGTACAACAAAGTGCAAATTGTGGTTTGGGGTTATTTGTAAAAGACGAAAAAGACAAAACCGTACAAAACCCTAACATCTCTCTCACTGTATTTGGATAATTTTTTGTAGTTACTCTGCTTCTGTATTTATATTAACTCTATAGAGTTATTTGTATTTGTATTGGTCCTTATCACTGAAGGCTTTTTTTAAAAAAAAAGTATTTTTGGATTAAAAAAAAATTCAAATGTATTTATAAGAATAAGTTATTGTAAAGAAAGTGATTTATAGTTTTCATGGCACAACTTTTTCGCAACCAAATTGCAAAAACAACTTCCCGTGACAATACTTTCCCACTTTTCATTATTTAATAAGAAAAAAGAGCATGTACATTGGAGTTAGGTACACTCTCTGGAGGACATCTGTAGCAAATTATGACTTTATTGCATGTAACTTTTTCACCCCAACAAAAAAAAAAAGCTTACCTTAGCTATGGAAGATAAATGAAAATATAATTATCTTTTATTTCAGAAGAAATGTTGGATGTAAACCTACATAAGATGTCTCGTGAAGTTTGCCAGATTCATCAAAAGAAATTAATCTAGTTTGACATATTATATGCTACTCAATTGTGCTCCATGTTGCAAATTGCATCATGTTGAAGTGATAGCAAGAACGCGTTAGCATAGAAAAACAGGAAAAAGGTGTATATGTTTGTTCGGATTTATTGACTTAGACTTTGAGGGATACTCAGGAAAAGTGATAGGGATCATTTGATAGTTTTTTTTATGTATTACATTTCATCTTTAGTTATAGTTAAGATTCTTTTTTATCAATCTTAGAACTTAGATTATTTTAAAAACTAAATTACACTTCTGTGTCCTTTTGATTTAGGTGTGTTTCCACTTTCTTACATATTATGTAGTTAAAATTTTAAAAGTCTAATAGATCGAATGAAATTGTGTAATTTGGACACCGCGTAATCTAACCTCTAAATCAAGTAACTCTATAAGATGAGTGGCGAACTGATTCTATATAGGTTCTTTTCTATACCTTAAAATTAATAAGGACTTCAATGCATACTTCTCCTTTGTAATTATTCCTATGCAGCACATACTTTTTGCACCTTTTGTTTTGCAAAAGAGGGGTGTTTTTTTTTTGTTCTCGCCTTATACTGGAAGAGATCCAACCCTGTATATTTTCTAATGAAGCCTAACACTTTTTCATGCTCTTCCTCACCATTTGAACTAATCTGAAAAGTGAGGTTTTTTCATTTGGTTAGAGGAGGCCGTGATCATGGCTACAGATTGTGCAGTGATCCTCTATTCATGACTAGATATGAAGTTTAAGTCCCATTGCAAAAAAAAAAAGGAATTTTCTAGTTTTATTTTCATTGATTTCGACCCAGTCTTTCCGATCGTTCCAGTCAATTAACTTTCTCTAATTAAACATCCACTCGAGTAGAAGTAAACCCAAGGCTGTTCAAGCTTGTTGAAATTCCTTTTGATAGAAACATTGGCTGCTGGGTGGACCTTGACCCAAGTCTTCT
Source organism: Prunus padus (assembly GCA_024362665.1). Taxonomy (NCBI): domain Eukaryota; kingdom Viridiplantae; phylum Streptophyta; class Magnoliopsida; order Rosales; family Rosaceae; genus Prunus; species Prunus padus. Next base: position 10,364,239 of record JANFAM010000015.1, read on the forward strand.
TTCTCCTTCTAATCACATATGGCAGTTTTGAGACGTTTAGATCTCAATGGGAGAATACCAAACAGGGTCTGCAATTTCAAAGTGAGGAAGGTTTCCCATTTGAAAATAATTGAAGTGTGGCTTATGTCTAGGCCCTATGCTATTCCTTCTTTCAAATTGAAACCTAATGTTTTGTTAAATTCTAAATCTTAATCATTGCCTTAACGATTAAATGTAACTACCAAGTGAGAAAAAAATTGTTTCTAACTAAGAAAAAGAAATGGGATTTGATGCCAACTAACAAGACCAGGTTGGTTCTCAAGTATTGACTTGAGCAAATCAACACGCTCTTTCTAGTTTTAATTTTTCTGGCATTTACATAATGGGATTAGCTAAGCATGACGAATGGCTATGACTTTAAGTAAACCTTTCTTCGCATATCATGTGTGGAGCATAGGTTTGGACTTTTATAGGGTATATGGCGAGAAAGGTCGGGGGAGGGGGAGGAGGAAAGAAAGAAAGAAAAGAAAAATAAAATAAAAGGAGTAGGGAAAGGAGGAAAAGGAGAGTGTGCTGTGATGTGGGTCCTTTTCGATTTTTTAATGGTGGTGGTGAGCATGATCCTTTGATTAATGTGATGTGCAAAAATGCTCTCATTTTTACCACCAAACCCAATGGAAAAAAAAACCATACATTCTACTATGTAAAATCATGGAACTCTACATCCACCCATTGCTAGTTCATACAAAAAAATAACCTAATTTATAGTTATTTTTTTGTTTAAAAAGATGAGCATTATTTTGACCAAAAAAAAAAACAAGATGAACATTATTTTAGTTTTTTTTAATTGCTTATATGAATCAAGAAATTTCATTCCACTGCAAAACACCAAATACAACAAAGAGCTTCGCACCTCCAAGTCACCACTAGGTCACAAAGTTGGCAACAAAGGGTGCTTGAGCAAGAGGCATAAGATTGCGTTACCAAGAATGCTAGGATGAAAATAATATGACCAAAAAAGTTTTACAGATTTGCACACAAAATAACTTTATTGGGCCCAAGCCCGGTGTATGGGCAAAAAATTTGGGGACCATGATGGGATGGGCCATTGTACTAGATACAGCATTTTGTGATACTAAAAGTTGTTTTACAAATTTGCAAACCAATGGCATTCATAACATCCACACTGGTTTGGTTTAATTGTATATAAATTGTTTATTAGATTTCATAAAGCTATTATGCTAAAATCCAGCGATCCTATATCGTTCAAAAATGGTCACGTCTTTTCCCACATGAAATTCTTGAAGGAAGTTGAGTTCCCATCTCAAAATTAATTGGTAATGGGAGAAGTATCCTAACATCTTAGAGCACTTTCATCCATTTGCCATGGCAAAAAGTAAGGACAAGTGATGGCGGTTACTGTTCACGTAAATAGTATCTACCCTAGCAAATTTGTTGTTGTTGTGCTTTTCCACCCATTGCCATGACAACCCAATGACAATTACTATTCACATGAGATTAATTTTATGTATATGTATGACATTAATAAATAAAAAATTGCTAGGTATGTATAAAAAAAATTCTGAATTTTTTTGGTAATTTTCCAGAATTTTCCAGAATTTTTTAAATTGTTTTTCTTCATTGACATCAGCGCTAACGTCTACGCCCTAAGGCAACAACTCGGGCTGATCTTGCCTTTGGGCCTGTCCAATCTTGGTGGACCCCATGTCTTACCCGGGCTATTATGCATTGCTGGAGTGGGTTTTCATGGCCTGGGGGCCCTTTGGCCATGGTAGGCCACATCGGTGGAAGTGGTCTTATAAGCCCTTGCAAGGTTTTGAAACTTTCCAATATGAGATATTTTACCTTTACATTCTCACACGCCATGCACGTGTGACAAATTTTCAAGTGAAACACGTTGACAACACATATTGGGTGACGTGGAGCACGTGTGGTTCTGGGCTTTCACACGTAGTGGCGGACTTATTAGGGCTCAAGAAGGTGCAGCTACACTTCCCCTTGCCGGACAAACCAGTCACCGTGTTTCAGATTTCCCCTTTGCCCAAACTAGTGCTGGTGCGCTCTAGTTGTTCGACCATTTGCCTCAACGATGTTTGTTGCGCTGTGCTCAGCTGCCTTGCACGCAGGCAGCGTATGAAGACTTTTTTTAATTTAAAAAAAATAGTCATGGCCAAAACAACGTCATTTTGGGCCATGCACCAAAAAAGAAAAGAAAAGAGGAAATTGGACAGACAAAGACAATAATTCATAGGCTTTAAAGAAGGCCTGCTGCATTTCGTGGGCTTAGTTTTCTTTCTTTAATTTTTTTTGTTTGAGGTTTTCTCTCTTATTTAAACAAGTATTACAAAAGGAATTTTTTTAAAAAAATGAAACAACTCTTTTATATAAAGATTGACATCTGGTGTTGCCCTACAATACTGTACAATCTAAATGCTGCGTTTTTTTTTTCTTCTTAAGTAGTGCCAATAAAAAAAAGTAAATCATTTTGTTTTTTCCTCTTGACCAAAAGCCAATTCGTTTCTTCGTTTCTTGTTCTTTTTTCACTTTTTTTTTATATAATTATCTACTGATTGTTTAGACTCAAATTTTTGCACTAGCTAGATACATATGATAATGGGTTTAGCCCAAAAGCGGCCGATGACGGCCTATAGACAAAGGGCCAAGGATCGAAAGAGATTTGCGACCGAAGAAGTATTTCGGTCAGAGGAAGGGTTACTAGACCGAACAAAAAGGGAATGGTCAGACGGGTCATGACCGAAGCAAATCTTCCCACATCCCATAATCTACAAGAGTAAATCTTTCTACCACTAAACTGGCCAATTACATAAAGCTATGTGTAAAGGAGAATGCACAGATGATTAGACGTTTCAGTAGGGTCACCACATTTGGTTCGACCAAAGATCTCTGCTGAAGGCTATAAATAGAGGACTTCAGGCCACGGAAAAGGGTCCAGCACCAACCAAAAGCCTCTAACGAGCAAACCAAATTTATCTTTTATCATGTCTCTTCAATATCTTTAAAATGCTTTCTTAGGAGTAGGAGTAACTATCAATAACTATCACAAAAATCCTAGAAACCTGGGATTCGGGGGCAGTACCCAGTTCATTCCGTTCATCAATATATCAACAATAAAATCCTTTTGATACCCGAATTTCTTAAGCATTTTTCTTGAGCACCATCCAGTCCATCTAGATACTTTAGGACACCCTCATTTCCCAAAGTTTTCAGAACCCACTGAGTCACCAAGCTTAGTGCCATAGAAGAGAGAGAGAGAGAGAGAGAGAGAGAGAGAGAGAGAGAGAGAGAGAGAGGAGGGGGATTCGTGAGTATGAGACATGTACTTAGGTTCTTTAATATTGAAGCAAAGGAATTCCGAATTAAGATAGATGATTTATTGTATGGAGGGTCAATTCTGATTACAGAGAAGGTAAGAGAGCGTTTCTTCCATGTTTCTCTTGAGCTTAGATGTGTGGATTGGTTGGTCAAAGAGTTGAAGATGCTTTTGGTAAACAAAGAATATAGATTTTTCCGAAAGTATAAGGGAGACTCTTATCAAGTGTGGGTTGAGAAGCTTAATAATGGGAAGGGTTATCATTTGTGATTGACAAAATGCAACACGGCGTAGTGAAGAATCAAAGAGGCGGTAGGAAATGAGACTGTGGTAGAAAGGAAGGTTAAAGAAAGTGACACAATTGTTGGTAAATCATATTGGAGTTGGGTGGTGGTCTGTGAAGGGCAAGTTCTGCATCAATCGTGGAGCGATATTAGGAATGCCTTAATAAGCTGGCTAAATAAAGATGTCAAATACAAGGGAAGAATCAACCCAGAATCATGAGAAGCAGTACTAGTCGAAGGATCGACAGAAATCTGTATGTGCTAAGAAGTGTCTTTATTAACAAGAAAAAAAGATTATGCTATTTCTGATTCTCTAGGGCTTTCTTCACCTGCAATAGCAAAACGGAGGCCATAAGAGTTAGTAGCACTGGTAAACTGGCGGTGGAGGGTCTTGTCATAGCTCGTGGAAAGACATTTCTAGTGGCTATAATTTGTTCCTTCATGGTTGTGTTTTTGTGGTGGGGGGTGTTGAGTAAGGATCTTATTTTGGGAGGATGATTGCAGCCGGGGTGGTGTATTAAAAGAGGTGTGTCCAAGACTATTCAACCTCTCCAATAAGTAAAACCACAATATTTCCTCATTTGTGGATTAAGATAGTTTCCCCCTCAGTTAGGACTTTGGTTTTAGGAGGAATCTCAATGAATTGGAGATGGCTAGATTGTTGGACTTATTGGAGGGAGTTAGGATGGTTCTTTCCAGATTGGATAAAACAAGATGGAAGCTAGACCCATTCAGGCTCTTCTCTTGTCATTCTTTTTGTTCTCATATTCAGAATATTGGTGCAGGGGAGGTTTTCTCTCCTTACACTCAAATATGGAAGGCCAAGACTCTTCCAAAGGTTAAGATTTTTGTGTGGCAAGCTATGTTGGGAAAACTAAATACTAGTGATACATTGTAGAGACATCGCCCATGCATGTGCCTTAGTCCTCACTGGTGTGCTCTCTGTAATCTTGCAGGGGAGAGTGTGGACCACCTCCTCCTTCACTGCCCATTCTCTCTTAAGTTGTGGGTGATGTTACTAAGGAAAGTTAACACTGTCTGGATCATACCGAAAGGTTGTTTCAAGTTTTTTCCAAAAATTTGATGCATTAGGTAGGGGGAAGAAAGCTAAAATTCTTTGGGGTAGTTTGATGTAGGCGGTGATTTGGAATCTTTGGCTAGAACGTAACAGGAGAATCTTCGAGGACTATAAGGTTGTGGGAGTGGTAGAGTTGTGGGATAGAGTGAAGTTTTGGGTTGCCCTATGGGCGTCCGCCTCCCATGCTTTTAAGGATATACCCTATCCTACAATTATGTGTAACCTACTGGCTGTAGTAAGGGTTTTCTTTCTTGCTTGTCTGTTATGGTTTCAGTGTTGCGTGGCCTTTTGATTGATTCCTTGGCTACTGCTTCTTTCTTTTTGTTTGTGGACGAATTGTCCTTTCTTTTGTTCCTTTCTAATTTTGAATATATATATTGTTTCTATTTAAAAAAAAACCAAGCTCAGTACCACCATCGCCGAGCTATTGAGTTCGACGACCCATTCGCCATACCAACCGTCTTAATCATTCCAACGACCTTGTAGCTCAGGCCGTGAACCTGACGGCCGAGACTTGCTCCTCTCTTGACGAACAATCGTTTGCAAAGAAGTCAAATCACACAAACGCATCCATCCATTCATTCACAACTCCAATCGCATGGCCATTTGTGCTGGCACACCCGCATACCACACTCACACCAAAACAGGACATCTTTGTTACGGGTCCATTTTACCTTCATATTCTCACAATACTCTCTTACTTTGCATTGGTTTCAACTTTCGAGTTAAGTTGTGATCCCTTACTATATGACTTGGGAAAGAATATTTTGTTAGTTTAATTTTAATGTGGACTTTTTTGATATTTTTTAAGTTTTAATATTTTATTGATCTTGACATTAGGGTGCAATCTATTAGTAAATTTGTAAATTGGTTCTTTAGGACTTGGGAGTACAGTGGCAAGAATAAAATAATTGGACTCCCATTTGGTGATCAAGACTCCTTGTTCGACTTTCAACCGCTTGACCAATGGCCTATTGTAGTGTGGGGATGCTTTTAAAGTGCAACATGCACTAGATTCTTGGATTATGGGAGAGCTCCTAGCACAGGTGGCTTGTTCACTCCCATTTTCCGTTCAATTTTCTTGTTTTTGGTTACTCCACCTTGGTGGTAATGGCGGATCTGTGAAGGTGGCACCGCTGGTGTGCAGGTGGGGCGGCTGTGGTTTAAGTCTAGATCTAGGGTTTTTTGTTTTGTATGGTTATGGGCAGTGTCTATGTACGTGAGCTTTAACTTGGTTAAAATTTTGTTTTGTATCTTTATGTTGGGTCCATTTGCTCTACTTGTTGGGATAGGTTGCTTTGTTTGGGCTTTCCAGCTTTTGTAATGCTTCCAACGCTTAATGAATAGAACTACTTTGATCCCAAAAAAAATCACTTGACCCAAGTTTACAAAATGCTATGTCTGATGCATGTGCCTCTTAAATTTTTTTTTTGGGAAATATTTTAAATAAAAAATTAAGGGCCTTTTTGGTATCCTACTTGATCCAATTTTATAAAACTCAAAAATAGATTTTAAGTTTAAAAAACCCAAACCCAAAAAAAAATTCAAAAACACCCCATTATTAAAAACAAAAAAAAAGTGAGTTTTACAGTTTTTTTCTCTCTCCTCCTCCCTCTATCGTCGCTCTCTATCTCCTCCCTCTGTCGTCACTCTCTATCTCTCTCTCTCTCTCTCTCTCTCTCTCTCTCTCTCTCTCTCTCTCTCTCTCTCTCTCTCTCTCTCTCTCTCTCTCTCTCTCTGTAACATCCAAAACCAAATATATAATAAATGAATTAAAATAAAATAAAATAAAATAAATTAATAAATATTTGAATTAAAATTTTATTTAATAAATTAAGGGCAAAAGGGTCATTTTAAGTTTGGAAAAGAATAATCATTCTCTCTCCTCTCCCCCGACCCTCTCTTTTTCCACCTCTCTTTGGTATTTCCCTTCAAGGATCCAACCCAATTTCAATTCGAAAATTATTGAATCGAAACCAAGAAATTCTAGGTTTTTCCGGTGAGAAAACCAGCTGTTCAAGGGGGTTTTCGGCAAAATTGGCCATCGTGCTAGGTATGAAACTTACTCATCTCTTCATACTTGATCTTTTGGTATAAGTCATGACCAGCGGTTTGGAGATTTTCCGTTGCCGGAAAATTACTTAAGCCACCCAATCTGCCCTACACTTGTGGTGGCACGTGGGTTTGGTTGGGGCAGTCCATTTTCATTCTAAAATTTTCCCGTGTTGTCCCGAGCCCGAGGTGTGCTTGGATTTCAATTTGGTTAACGTTTGACAGTCAAACGGATTTGCGCCTAATAGGCGTTATTTGTGTTTGATATGTTCGAACCGTTGGATCGGTTCCAATTTCACGTATGTTGTTTCATGTACCTCTATGATCGTGTAGGAATTCATTGATCGAGAATAGGAGTCCCGGATACTCCGGATCATTGACTTTAGGGTTAGGTAACCCGGTGACTGTCCAATCATGCGATCGAGAAAAATCCGACCGCTCGATTGAGACCAAACTTCCAGGACGTTTTTAGTAAAATTTGTTGAACCTGTAGGAATTGACGGATCGAAGATCGGAGGTCATGGGCCCTAGGGGCCTAGTTGACCAAAACGAGAAGTTGGATCGGTCAGTTGACCATGAGTCTTCCAAGGTCGTTTCACCTGTCGGGAAGCTTAGTTTGACCTTAGAAACTCCCTGTCCATCATACACACACTTTGAGTCCCGAGAAAGTAGGGTTTTGTTTTAAAGTTCTCGTTCGGTTCATCGTTATTAATTAAATCTTCATGTTCTTCGAAATATGTACTCATGCTCCATCAGCTTCGCAGGTGGGACCCTCTTAGGGTCAGGCAGCTTGGGACTATCTGTAAGTGAACTTTTGTTTTGAACGAGCACTATTTTCGAAGATTGGAATGCTTTGGTTTGGATATTATATTTTAAGGATTGTTATTATCGGATATTAGTAATTTGTGAGATTTGTGAATGCTTTGGTTTTGGATATTATATTTTAAGGATTGTTATTTGTACTTTGTATATATATTATGGGTATTAAGTTATGAACGTGTTGGACGTCCGGATATCTATGAGTGTGGCATTGAGATGCTTGGTTGTGATTGGTTGTGAAAGCGAGCCTTTGGGACTCGGCTTTGTTTTGGGACAAGTGAACTTTGAGAGTTGTGTCTTGTTGTTGACTGAGATATTAGGTGGCGGAGTTGCACCATAAAATGTACCACCCCTGGTTCAAAATGTTACTAAGCCACACGGGTTGATGGATGATTCCAGCATGTGGGCTTACTTGTCGATGAAAGATGCCGGCATGTGAGTTTTGTTCTGATCCGGGCACCCTTGATCGGGTGTGCTGTAGGCCCTTTGCGTGTAGGACATGATTTGGTTTAGCTGCACAGGTGGTGTAGAATTCCGGCGTGTGTGCTGTGAAGCTGTAGTCCCCTGGTTGGATAGCTCATCCCTAGACACAGGGTAGAAAGTTGAACCCGGTGGGCTAGTCAAGCGATCCCCTCGATGGATCGTTCTCCCGGTACTTATGAAGGTGTAAGAAGGTCTTGAGAGTATTATATTGGTGCATGGGAACTTTATCTTATTTTTATACCTATACATTTATGGGAGTTTATATTTTGTTTATATTTATATATAACTACATGGTTTTGGTTTGGGAGGTTATGCCTCGGGAAAAAGGTTAGGTTTGTTTGAAAGGGTTTTGAGTTGGGTTTTTCTTCACCTATTTTGAGATATTCCTGGTTTTGAATCAATTACGTAATTAAAGGTTTTCAATTGCATGTTTTGAATCGTTTTTGAAACGGTGGGGTTAGTACGTTGTTTTAAGCATATAAAACTTTGTTTTTGTCTACTCACACTTTTCTGTTTTGCGCCCCCAGACAGTGAACTGATCAATCAACCGAGCACTCCTCTCCTCGAGCTTCGACTTAACTGTAGGACATTTATATCCATTCTTGTAACTTTGAATTATGTTGCTAAAATTCGAATATTCGTAGAATTGCTCTGATATTGCATGTTTAGGATTGAATTTAAGGCCGAAAGCCTGTTGTGTAAACTGTGTGCCTATTACATTGTGTATGCTGGCAGTTGGTTATCTATTATGTTGTTTTATGACATGTTGAAATTTGGGTAAAATCTGTTTTTTAGGGGAGACTCAGCCGAAATTTCGGCAGAAGTCTCAGCCCTTTTTCCCTTTGTTTCTGGAAGAAGAAGTTTGTTTTTAATTAGTGGGCCGACATCGGTTGGATGTTGGAAAAGCAACAGGGTCAATCCTGGGTTCCTAGGGATTCGGGGCCGGTCTTCTCTCTCTCTCTCTCTCTCTTTCTCTCTCCCCCGTATGGCACCTGATCGAGTTTGTCTTTGTGAGCCAACCACCAAAACCACCGAAGCATGTTCAAGCAGCATAGGGGAGTTGGAGTTGTTGCGCAACACCAAAATTGATAGGGTTTATGCCTCACATCTTTTTCCATTTCTTTTGTTAATTTCAATTTGGGAGGTTTTTGATTTTCGGGTTTTAATTTTAATTTTTTTTAGATCTTAAAAATAATTTTGAGTAGAATACCAAACATGGCCTAAGTGTTTCTCTATAATTAAGAGGGAAAAGGATATCCATATTGTCAAATTGAATGTTAGAAAGTAGCGAGCTTAATTATTGTGTGAATGTGTCATTGAAATTTATTGTCAAATAAGTAAAACATTTGTAATGAGCTAGTGGTTTTATTTTGGGACATTTCCTATTGAGAGAGGGTGATAGTATACTAAACTCACACACACTACACCGATGTTAAGATTCGAACCCAGAACCTTACCTAAGATAATAAATATTCAAAACTACTACACTAATTGGTCATTTGCGTAAGGAGCTAGTGGTTACATACACTTTACGTTAGGTGTTTAATATTCTCGTATTTCAATATCGTTTGTCTAAGAAAATATATTATTACCACTCCTCGTTAAGAATATTGTAGGTATGTGCCTTATCCGAATCACGTAAGAAAATTTATAGGTCCGTGTTGTAGCCAAAAGTAAAAATAAAGAGAAATAATATGCATTGACTTGTTCAAATCTCAATTCCGAGGGAGACACTCGCATAAGGGTCACTGTACTTCTTGCATGATGAAGGGAGGCGAGAGGACGTGCGAAGTAGCAGTCTAGCCAAATATGAATATCAGATTTCAACCAAAAAGTACATATAAATCTGAGGTTTCTGGATGATGTCCATGGTCCCTAGGTGAAGCTTGAGCATATCTTTGGGACACGTGGCATGATATCAAAAGGGCGTCCACACACACACACCATGCTAGGAACTGTTTGGTTCACAAAATGGGACACACTCGAGCACTGCTTCAACTGTTGCCATTTCTGCTGAAACGGCATTTCTGCTGAAACTGTCATTGACGGGTAATTCCTTTCCCATACACCTGAAGTCATTAATTTAATAGTAGAAGTTCTCAAAATTTCTTAGACGAAAAGTACTCTTAAAATCTGAAGGATATTACTTTCATTCATAATTTATTATGGTGTAAAAATACTATAGCCAAAACACAAAACCCATGACAATTATCCAAAACAAAACCCATAATCAATTAATCAATCAAGAAACAAAAACCTTATCCAATAAATCAAACCAATATCAATAAACTATAAATTTCATATCCAAATAATCATAAATTCAATTTCAATCAAATAGTTCACAAATCATCATCAATTGGACAATTTAGTTTAAAACTTGAAAATTTCTCAATTTGAAAAATAATGAGTTGTAGCAGCACATGGAGCCGGCTGTGGCGGCAAGCGATGGTTGTTAGGTTAAAGGTCTTATATTTGAACTCCTATGGCATCATTTGTGTGTGTGTGTGTGAGAAATCCCTCTTCTCTCTAGTTTAGATTATCACTTATACTCCAAAAAAAAAAAAAAAAAAAGTTCAAACGTTCTAAACCTGATAATCAGTCATCATATAAACCAACCTGTAAGCAAAAGAAGAAAATACAAACCGAATCCCAATTTCTTATGTGCTGACCCAATGCAAGGAACTATAAAAATGACAATACATTTTTCTAAATTTTTTATATAAAAAAAACTTATTTTCCTTTTAGAAATATCATTCTTGATTCTTTCAGTACTTGAAGCAGATTTTCCCAAACTGAGTTTCTTCCACATGATTTCTATCTGTACCATATCTAAGGGTGAAACTTTTACCGTGACTTTAGGGTAAAAAATTTCTCAGAGTACACAGACCAAAAAAGCAGAAGCCTCTGCGGGAAAAATGGTAATATATAAGGGTTACCGCTTATCGGTAAAAACCTAGATTTTAACGTCTATATATATATATACCCTTCAGTCTTAGGGCACCCTCCCCCGTGCATAGACTCATTGTTAGGGCATGCCTTATATAAAGTACAACTAGAAAAAGATAATGTACAGCCCGCTAGAGATGTTAAACGTAATGCCTTTTCACCATGTAAAGTTGTATCAGTTAAGTAGAGTTGTGTCTCTTTAGAAGAGGTATGTTTAGGAAGAGTTGTATCTCTTTAGAAGTCTAAGGTTGTGTCTGTAACTCTTGAAACTAATCCAAGAGTTATGTCTGTTATGAAAAGGTCTGAATGTTATTATAAATAGCCAATAGATGGCCTAGTGTCGTAATCAAGTTGTAATCAATTTGAAATCAATAAAGCTTCAGTTTTCTGTTTAGAACTCTCTTCCATATTCTCTCATATCCATCTTTCTCCAACAAGAGAAGCCTATAATAGAAATTGTTCTTTCCATGTATTAATTCATTGAGAATTGCGTTACTAATTTAGAGTCTGATAACATAATTATTTATTTGGTAACACGGGTCTAGTAAGAGTAGATTATTCTTAATTTATTATAATTATTTTCGAGCGAAGGTACATAAACTTACACGAGACATAAACTAATACAGATATGAACACTAAGAAGAAGGGGGCGTGCAATACTTCCTCTAATTAATCATTATGTTAGGTTATACGCACCCCACCCTGGTTTATTATAATTGTAGCTATCCATTTCAAGTTCTAGCTTGGAGCTGGCTTTTTCTGGGTACTTGTTTTAGCGTCTTCTTGCAGCAGTTTCCCTTTGGGCATTGAAAAAGACAGCAGCCACAGGAAGGCCAAGGTCGTTTGCTTCTGCAAATTTTCGTGTGTTGAAGTGGTCTTTTGAAGGAGGAGGGATCACTGTCTGCCTGCCTTTCTGCTTGAACAGAAGAAATACAAACCTGTGGATCCCTATGTTTGGCCTTGGTATTTCATATTTCACCACCTCTTTTCCTGCTTTTGATTATAGCATGAAAAGAAAACAAAAAATAAACAAAAAACCATATTAATTAGTTAATATTCATCATCATCTACTCTCTCTCTCTCTCTCTCTCTAAGAGCATGAAGGGACTTACCAAATGTGTTATCAGTTGTGCCTGGGATGTCATTCACTATCCTGTAATCAAGATGGCAGAATTAGCCATATTTTTTATTGACAAAAAAAAAATAAAAACACAAAGTACATATTTTAAGCTTAAGGTGCATTTTAAATGCATGTGTATGCAATTAAGTCATCTATATCTTGTCTTCTCATGTTGGTTTTTGTAAAAAATTTACAAGGAGAAATGGGAACTCTCTCTCTCTCTCTCTCTCTCTCTCTCTCTCTCTCTCTCTCTCTCCACCATCGTGTTCTGTGAACCATACACCCCATAATTAGGGCACAAGTTATTTAATTGGAACTAGGTATATAAAAATTAGTGGCATAATTTACTTGTCTCTTTTCCTCATTTAAATCCTATTCCTGATCATAACTCAACAAAGGATTTACCAGTGTAAATGCTCCCTTAGGTAGGGGTCACTAGGACCGGGAACATCTGGATCGGTCATAACCTGCAAAGAGGAAAAGATGAATTGAAATTAAATCCATATTATTAAAAAAACTAGGTATTAATGAAAACAAGAAAATATAGCTGGGAAGTAGACATATGTACCAGTGTAAAGAATGACCTCAAATCGCCTCCATGAACCTCAACCTTAGGCTTGAGGGTTAGTGAGGAAGGAAATAGCTCATGACCATTATAAACCTTCTTGTTGGAGTTGTAAGTGACTGTCATTTTTACACTTTGGGAGAAGTAATCAACAACATCTCCAATGACTCTCCCAACCACAAGAGGATCTGACATCTTTGCCATGATGAAATTAGATGTACACAACCTTTCTGTTTTTCTTGAGGAAGCAGGGTTTGTTAATTGGCTTTGGATTGGAGATACCCCATATTTATACTGTTGTTGAGAGAATAACCCTTGAAGAGATGGAGAATCCATGAAAGTTCAAGGGACGTGGGGGGCAACAAAAAGTTTAAGAGAGAGGTACATAAAAAGTTTAGGATAGTGTTTTCTATAATTGCTGAACTTTCAAGGCAAAGGGTATCCTGAAAAATATATATTTTTATTATTTGTTTTGTTTTTTGGTTACATGCATTTGTAGGTTTGAATGTGTTCATGATTTATCCGAATTCTAAACTCATTTCCTGATATCTTAGCTTCCCTACTTTGGTTAGCTCCAATGACCCTTAATTTAACAGAAAATGTGACGAACGATCAACTGTGTTAACGAAAGTGGAGTTGAGGAACTATAGCAGTTATTGTTCAAATTCAAACACCAATCCGGCACAAATTCAGAGGCCATTGCTCCTAAAAGTCTAAAAAGTATATATATTAAAGAAAAGTATTGAAAATTTATATAATTTATTGAACAAAATATCAGATATATGAATACTGTGAATAATTAACTATCAATAACTTTTTTACATTAGGCATATATTCCAGTGAATAATAAAAAGAACATTCATGTAATAAAGAGAGAAATAAGATATTTATGTCAAATTGCAAGTTTTTTTTTATAACAAGATCGATATTAAACCAAGAAATTAAAGATTAGGAGCAATTTGGAAAACCTGAAATTCGCTTTAGAGTCTAAAGTTTAGACTTCAGTCTTTTTTGTGTACGTACCTCTGCAACGTCTTGTAATACTCTTACAACTATCACATTTTCTAAGTCAGTGTGCAGGAGCGCACACACTAGCTAAGCAAAAATAAAAGAGATGGGATTTGATGTGCTAGATTATTCCAATTCTATATTCTTCTTTTATTTACTTATTTCTAAGTTAATTATTGATGCATATGCGTGTCTCTCTGCGTACATTGTGTGTGGTCCATAGTTATGTATGGCTAAAACATGATGGTCATGAAGGAGTTAGAGAAACACTTGTGTGAAATGGGAATAGCACTATTTTTTTATTTCTGGCCAATTACAGCATGTCACACGTGATAATTTATTCACGTGGCGATGCAGTGATTGGTTGGGAATAGAAAAATAGTGTTATCCTCATTTCATACAAGTTTTCTGAAGAAGTTGAAGTAAGTACGCACCAAAAAAAAAATTCAAGACATTTTGTTTACGGACAGTTTGACAAGTTCATATGCATTTTTTTATTTCAATTCAAATTACTTATTTATATATATGTCAGATTGTGATTTGCTGATTAAATAAAAACAAATGTTTAATTTTTTTATCTCTCTATTGTGTGTGTGTGTGTGTGGTGGGATGGGAGGGTGGGTTTTGGAGGGGGAGAGCATTTGTGAAGGTTTCATTTTCTGTTTTTTTTTTTAAAAATTCTTTTCTTCAACCAAAAGAATGGATATTAGAAGGAATGAATTCTGCTAAAGACATTCTTAAGCTGAGAAAGTCCCCTGGCCTTTTGTACAAAAGTTTAAGAAATTAAGGTAAATTTTTGAGATGTGTCTTGTTTGAACATTCCCAAACTAACAAGTTCACAAGTGAAATTACCAATTTAAGAGTTGCACTTTAAGTAGAGCTGTGGGTATAAAGCAACTCCACCAGCCCCAAAAGCCATAAACGTAGGGGTAGTGGTAAGGAGTCATTTCAACAAAGTGAGATTCAGTTGGGTCATTTCTGTTCTTGAACTAGTAATGGGGAGAAAGTGGGGTTGCTAAATACAGAATCCTTAACACTCTTTTTTCTTTGGGATTACATTTGATAATGTTTATCACTGAATTTGTACTATATTTTTTTCTAGCATCTTTTCCTAATCACGATTCTGTCATTAATTTTATTTTCCACTTCTTCTAGGGCATACAAATATTTTACACTCTACATGTACAAGAGAGCTAGCTATAATGCTTAATTACTTTTGATTAGACTATTGGTAGAATACATTTTGTCACTGAGCTAGTAGTTTATCTAAGCACCATGTATTTTAAAAGAAAGTTTTACTAATGGATGTCTACAACATCAGTTTATAAGGGGTTTTATCACAAGTGGTATGAACTTTTGAAAAGTTCTTAAATCAATCAATGCGCTACTTCATCCTTTTCTCTACACATCAATTTGGTATTTGACATCACATAATTATGACAAAACTTCTGTTAAAATTAGTCACATAGTATCACTTGAATTCAAACAAGTATTACCATCAAAATATAACTCATTTTAGTTTTAAAACTCGCTCTTTTGCTCAACATGCAAGGACATTGTTCTAATTTTTGAGTTTCATATATGGGCTCCATCAAGAAGAGCAAATAGCTTTGAAAATCAAAAACATGAAGATTTTGAGGAAATGTGTCGAAAAGACCAATTCTCACCTATAATTTGTGTTATGGGTGGATATGATGTATATTTTGACGAATATATAGGTATAGCCCCTTAAAGTTTGACATATGTTGTTAAGTGACCAATTTTCATGAAGCTTTTGTCGAAATGTAACGAAATGTGGAGCCAAAGATTAAAGATCACATTGATTGATTTGAAAGTCATATAACTCAAATGAGGACTTTTGAAAAATTCAAAAACCATTCGTGATAAAAACCCTAAATATATTGCCATTAAAAAATAAAAGGATTTTGCTAAAGCATGAACAGCAACAACAGATCACAACAAGAAAACTTGTTTCGGCCTAGAAGTAAAGAAATTGAAAATAACTTATCATCAAGACTAGTGCAACTTGGATCACTTTTTTTTTCTGCAGCACTAGCATATTCCATATCCTCATTCAAAATTAATTACAAGATAGAAAAGAGCAAGAATATGTTTAACCATTGGTACTCTACGTGCTAATTAATCATAATTAAGGACCCTGGAAAGCTAAAGCTACATGATGTAGGGGTATTCCTTGATGTGACTGCCCATACAGCATGATCTCCCTAAACCCATATGCCGGCCGGCCGGCCCCATCATATTAAACCTTGAGCTAGCATTAATATTTAACAAAAATAATTGAGGCCTATCTTTCGGTACAAAACATGGAACTTAAAAATTACGAAAGTTCGAATCTAGAATAAAAAAATATTAGGCTTATTAAGAGCATCTTCAAGACCCCACAAACTATTTCCCCAGTTAGATAGGTGAAATTTCGACCAAAAAAAAAAAAAAAAAAAGATAGGTGAAGTCACATCAAACAACGTAGTTCAAGAGATTTCACAAACCAAGTCACCAAATTGGGAACCTCACCACTTCTTGCTCTTGCGTTTTTGAAGTGACTATAAAAATTTCTATCAGAAAAAAGCAACAATGAATGTGATATAAAGAAACCAATTAATAAAGAAAAGAAATCAAAGAGACTTGTAATTAAAAAACTACAGAAAATACTGAAATTTGCAGTCCATCGAAGCGTAAAACTCCTTAAGTAACATATTTTTGTCTTCAAAATGTCACCTACGTAAAAAAACTTGTATTTAAAGAGTCTCTTCAAGATGCTCTAAGAGCCTCTCTTTTTTTTTTTTTTTTTGTCTATTTACAAACAAAAGTTGGGCGCATATGTGAAAGTGTTATTATTACTATTTACAAACAAACAACAAATAACTATAGCTACAAAGGGTCATTACAATAATGGAAATATCTAACATCAAAATTAAGGCAATCAAGTGCGCCTCCACTAACAATCACACATGACTGAAGAAACTCTAGCAATAGCATTCCAACTAAGATTGCAAACTTAGAACTCAAAAAGAGATCAAACTTGAAAAACCCAAGTTATAATAAAACAAATAAAATTCTCAAAAAAAGAGAGATTGGAAGCTCTCACAAAGTAGAAATGAAAATTACACTGAAAACCCCAAGAATATGTGTGATGACAGGACCGGACCCGAATTCCTCGGAACTCGGGATTGACCCTGTGGTTTTACGACATTAAACAATGCCGGCACATTTACTAAATTGAAACTTTCGTTTTCAAGATTAAACACGAGAAAGGGGCGAGGTTTTTGCCGAAATTTCGGTAGAACCTCCCTTAAAAATTGAACTTTCCCAAATTTTCCACCTGCAGAATTTCAACCAAACGGCAGCACACAACAGTTTAAGGGCACACAATACAGTTTACGGCCTCCGGCCTTAGAATTTAATCCTAATGGGCAAGTATCAGAGCATGCTAGATTTCAGAGTTTAAGTTTACAAACCGAGAACAATTTACAAGTTACAAGAAAGTTTACGGAATGAAAGTCCTACTCAAACTTTAGAAGCTTGGAAGACGATACCCAGCGTGCTTGATCGGCTCAAGTTGCTACTGTCTGGGGGGCGCAAAACAGAAAAATGTGAGTGGACGAAAATAAAGATTTGCACCATTAAAACAAAACGTATAACCCCACCGTTTCGAAACTAATGAGTAAAACATGCAATTTATCAATATAAGCTTAAACAAACTTAAATATCAAACTTTAAATATATACTTAAACTAACCAATTACACTAGTCTTAAAAATAATTAAAGAAAGCTCAAATGCCAAGCCATCAAACGAAACAAAGAGACTTCCAAACCAAACCAAATCTCTCACAATACCCTTAATATAATTTCAAAGGTCGAGACTTAATGAAGCAAAAGAAAACCAAAACAAACTCCAAGAACCAAGATCCGACTCTTCCCAAATTCCCGACCCCGACTCAAAGCGCATGCCCAAAGGCATTGTGAGCGAGGAAGTATCCACACCAAGGTAGATAAGAAAAGATATAATTAAATAAAGAGAGAATAGGTGAAAATAATAAAGGAATGAAATGATAGCATATAGTATATGTGTATATAAGTATATAGATATAAAAGTATAATATATATATATATATATACATATATATATATAAAAAAGTATATAAATAAGTATAGGATCGACATCAACCCAATAATTTGTACCGGGGAACAATCCAACCGGGGGATTGTTTGTCTGGACATGGGACGGCATCACATCATCCCGTGCCCAAGGTTGAGCCGTCCAATCGGGGGACCGACACTCGAAAGCACACATGCCGGCATCGCATCGCATGTGCTGCCCAAAACTAGTCCTACGCGCGCGCAGTCTTACCCGTCAGGGGTCTTCGGTAACACCTTTCAAGAGTGCCCGGGACATATCTCAATCCAATCTCATCCATATCCAAATCTGGGGGTGGTACATAGGGCGGTGTTTCCAATAATCAACTCACAAACCCATAAAGTTCCCAATAACCGAACAACAATTCCACACATTCCCAACCCCATATACTATGACATCCCATAGAAGATCATAATCATAAAACCAATTATACATAAGTAGGAAAAACTCGTATATAATTTAAATAGTTGGGTAAGAAACCGCGAAGAGAAAATATTCCCTTAATTCACCAAATATCTATATAAGTATAAAAGAAGTAAAGGAAAAGAACTTACTTAGACATGAGCCTTTATACTCACCAATCACAATATCTTAATTCCAATGAGTCTCAAACGAAAAATTACAATAACAAAAACATAATCCCAACATTGAAGGGTTTAGTGAAATGTATAAATATACGAGAATATGCATTTATATCAAGTTCCCAAACCGAAATCTTTAACCAAAGACATATTAAAAGGTCTCAATTACTTAAACATAAACAAGATTTCCAAAAATGTCGAATTTCAATATAAAACTAAATATAAATTTCAAATAAAATTTCCAGAGATCAAGCATAGTTAACAAGTAGTAAATCTTTAAGTTGCAAGTCTAGGAATTAAATCTTAAATCATAAAATCTAAATTTATAGAGTAATACTTTATAACCCAAATTAAAATTCTAAAATAATCTATATAACTCAAGTTATAAGCAATGCCATTTAATACTTGAAATTAATGAACATTTGAAAGCAATGTCCACTCACAAGTATTCCCAGAACGCTTGACTCTACGTGGGTCCCGCCTGCTGCGTATGCTGAGGCGGATCACCTATTTTTGAGAAATACGAAAATTGGATTTGGAAATACACTTCGAACGGAACTTTGAAACGAAAATCTAACTTTCCGAAACTTAAAGCGTAAGTGCGCGCCAAACGAAGTTTCTAAGGTCAAGTCACGACTTTCGACAAGTGGGATCGCCCCGGAAGACTCACGGTCAACCGGTGGTCAAACTTCTCAAATTTGGTCAACCCTGGCCCCTGGGCCCACGACCTCAAATTCAGCCCAAATGTTCCTATAGGTCAAACAAAGTCAACTAAACACGTCTCAAAGGTTCGGTCACGATCGAACGATCGGATTTCTCACAATCGCGCGATCGGACGGTTTCCGTTAGTTTAAACTTTAAGTCGATGATCCGAAGCATCCGGGGCTCCTAGAGGTTCAAGGAACGAAATATTTGAAATTGAAGTCGATCCAACAGCCCGAACACGTCGAACCCGGATATCACCTATTAGGCATAATATCCAATCAACCGTCATTCGGCCTCCAATTCCAAATCCGAGCGTACCGTCGCGCTCAGGATGGCGTGGGGATAATTTAGAAACAGTTTTGGGACGTCAAAAGTGGGCCCAAGCGCTGCCGCGCTGGCAGCGCGTTGGGTGTCCAAAGCGATTTTCGGCGACGACCCAACTCAAAGTTTTTCTGCTACCTTCCTACCACAGATCAAACCAAGTGAGAGGAACAACTTACCCTTCTTGGTGGACAGCCAATTTGCCCGGGAAACACCTCAAATTGCCGGATTTTCGTAGGAGAAAACCTTGAAAATCTGGGTTTTTGAATCTGAATTTTTGAGGTAAAATCGAATCAAACCCTTAAGGGGTTATACCAAAGAGACATGGGAGAGTGTTTTGGGTGAGCTTTCGTGGCCGGAAAATGAACTGTCACAATCGGAATTTTCTGGGTTTTTTGGGCAGTTTCGAGAGCTAGGTTTTCGCTCGATTTTCTGAAAATTTGGCAAGGTTTCAAGCTTAGATACCTATGTAGGATTGTAGAGCGAAGAGAGAGGAAGAGATTGCAAGTGGTAGCATGCCAAGACGTGGCCGGAGCTGGACAAAATCGCCGCCTGAAGTGGCGGCGTCGGTGACTGGAAAAACAGAGGAGAAAGGGAAAAACGATTCGTCGGGAAAAGCTGTGGGGATTCGTCGGGAAAGGATGGGGGCGCGATTCTCATCGTACTCGCAAGCTGATTGGGGGTTTTAAACCCATTTTTCTAAATTACTAAGATGCCCTTAGTAAGTTTCTAGAGGTTTCCAAGCTCAATTTAATTCCAATGGGAATGTGCCGCGTGTCTACGAACTCGTTTCGACGAGCCGGACGCAATGGCGCAACCCATTTCACCAAATTCCTTTCCGAAAATTTAATTTATCTTTTTTTTCCCCTTATTTAATAATTAATCATTAATTACCTTTTATTTTCCATAATTGCTAATTAATGAGATTTATTTTATTTCTTTCTTTCAATTTTATTCATTTTCTTATTTTAAATTCAATTTCCCTTATTTTATATTTTAATAACCTTAAATTTTTAATTTATTAAATCCTTTTTAAGGTTGGGATGTTACATGTGACTTATTCCAAAAAAAAAATTGCAAAAAAGATGGTGATGGAGATCCGAAAGTAGAGAGAGAGAGAGAGAGAGAGATCTCATTGAGATTTGGCACGAAGAAGAGATAGAGTCAACGGAGAGGTGAGAGATCGAAGGGGTGCAGAGAAAGGTAGAGATTAGAGTGAGTAGAGATCGGGAGAGATCTAAGTGAGCAAAGAGAGGGATATGTCAGAGAGGAGAAGAGAGAGAGAGAGAGAGAGTGTGTGTGTGTGTGTGTGTGAGGAAGAAATTGCATCTTACGGGGATAAAACTGTTTTGCTATCCTTATCCAACATGTTCCGCCGTGTGGACTCCTTATCATGCGAGGCGGAACGTGATTTATTGGCGATAGTGACATACAAGTTTCTCTCGTGCGTGAGATAGATAAAAGATAAAGAAAAGATAGAAGAGGAGTAGGGGGAGAGGGAGATATATATATATATATATATATATAAGACATAAGGAGAGAGATAGGAACATATGGGAGAAAAGTATACCTCAAACAAGTTCAAATACATTGAAATTTCTAGTTTTATTTGTAATTTCAAATTTCAAATTTGGTATTATTAATTCTAAGAGGATTTTACATAAATTGAAATCCATCCAATAAAAGTGGACCAAATCCAAATTCAAATCCCATCCTTCAAATATCCAAATCCAGACTCGCCCTATTAGATTTCACCCCCAAACGAACCAACTTTAAGTGTGGAGGTTAATCTTGTGGGTCATCCCTTGCGAAAATTAAGAGATTTTCACAACCAACGCAAAAATTAAGAGAACTTAATACTTCAAACACCTAAGGGCCAATTTGGCATTGCTGTGCTGTGAAAATAATCATTGTTAGATTTGCTGTGAGAGAAATCAGCTGTGATAGAAAGCAGTTTTGCGTTTGGTAAACTTTTTGTTAAAAGTGTTATTGGTACTAATTCTCGCATAATCAGAAAAGAATTGCCTCATAATCATTAAACCCAGCGCCTCTTCAAAACTGGTTCCTGCATAATCAGAAAATGAAAACACTTCATTAGCTGCTTTCCCTAATATCTTTCTCTTACAGTAATTTTTAACAATAAGTGATTTTCTCATAGTTTACCAAACGGGCTGGGCTTCCCAAAATTTTTAAAAAATCACTTATCACCCCAAGTAAGCAATGCCAAACGGGCACTAAGTCTCGTATGCCGACAGAAGAACAAGCCCCACGTGCGGACTGAAAAAATACAGAGAATTTTGTACTATTGCTTTTACTAGCTAGGAACTACTTTAGGTAGTCTTCTCAGCCACTTCGCTATATCTGTGAGATCCCAATAGCGAGAGTTGTTTCCTTATCCACCGATCTTCCATGGCGGAAGGATCCCTAGGCGTACTCCTGAACAACCACCGACTCACCAAATGAAGTCGCGCCTCAGATGATAATGGGCTTGACTCGGATCTACTTGCTGATGAGGATCTAACTTCGAAGATGGACTCTGAGCCTCAAATGTTACCTAATCTTCCTGCTGGTCAGGTGAGTTTTTGTGGCAAATTAATGAATAAGGTTGAGTTGGCCAAGAATGTGGGCATTGATATCAATTGCCTTGAGGATAACTATGTGGAACTAAATGATGATAAGGATGTAGTAACTTCAAAAGAGGATCGTGGTCCTTGCACCCAATTTTCTGAACATGCCATGTCTAGACTGTACAAACCTTGGGAGAATACCTTGATAATCAAATTACTTGGTCGATCACATACCTACAACTATTTACACTCTCGTCCGCAATAGAAGTGGTGTTTGCAGGGAGGCTGGAAATTTGTAGATCTTGTGAACAACTTCTTTGTGATCAAGTTTGACTTGGAGGAGGATCTCACACATGTCTTAACTAGAGGGCCTTGGATCATTCCCGGGCAGTATCTGATCATGCAAAAATGGAGACAACAGACGGTTACAAAAATGGCGGCTTGGGTTCATGTATCTGCGCTTCAACTGGAGTGCTTGGATGTCTGGGTTTTGAAACAAATTGGGAATCTGCTGCGAAAGCTACTAAAAATTGGTGCCCGTACTATGACATAGAACATGGGAAAGTTTGCTCTCTTGTGTATTGAATTGGACTTGACTAAGCCACTAGAGGCTTTTGTGAAAATCAATGAAACTTGGTATAGCATTGAATATGAAGGAATCTCATAATTTTGCTATTCATGTGGTAAATATGGGCATAAGATGGATAATTGTAAGCTAAAGAAAACTGCTAATGCGGATCTGGTTAGGGAGAAAGCCTCAGGCCATGAAGCAACAGGAGGAACTGATGTTGATAAGGAGACTGGAGGTATGAATGACCCTATGGAAGGCATTTGGTGGCCTTGGATGAATGTACCAACTTGAAGGAAAGCTAAAAATATATCCAAAAATATGGGCAATAAGGATTCTGGCACTAAGAGTTAGGGGACTAGATTTAATGTCCTACATGAAGAAACGAATGATACAAGAGTTGAGGAAGGTATTGCTAGTGGATACAATGTCCAATTTGACTAAACCAAAGGGGATGATCAAAGGGGGTAGAAAAATATGGACTAAATCAAGAACAAACAAAGCTGATTCATACGCAGCTCTGAAAGATATTTCAATCAAAGCTTTAAAGGAGGCAAGGGGTCGAATATGGCCACTCATAATGCTGGTAACAAGCCTAGTGTACTCCCTAAAACCTTGATGACTAAGGGTAAAGCAGTGTTTGGGGGCAAGAGGGTGGAGAGGCAAATCTCAGTCCAAGAATAATTAAATAATTGGGTGCATGGCACTAATCAGTATCCTGCGAAGGGAATCTACTTGTGAGCCTAGAATAAGTGGTAAGAAAGCTATCAACGTGGTGAAGTCATTGGGTTTTACCTCTTTGAAATTGTTGATCTGTGGTTTTTTCGATTGGTCTCTTGTTACTTTGGAATGAAATGTTAGTGTACACATTTTAGGCACTACTAACCAAGCAATAACTGCTTGTGTTACTTGGCATGGTCAAACACCTTGGCGGTTTACTGCTATCTATGCTAGACCCTGTGGAGTGAAAAGGGGCCAACTATGGGAATATCTTAATTTTGTGGCCATTTGTCATAACCTTCCTTGGATGCTTGCGGGAGATTTTAATGAGATGTTGTGAGTGGATGACAAGTTTAGGGAGCCTCTTCTTATAAAATAAACGGATTCAGGAAATGGTTCGAAGATAATGATATGGTGGACTTGTGGTACTGTGGCCCGAAATTCACATGGACCAAAAATCGAGTGTTTGAAAGGATTGATGAGGCTATATGTAACTTGCAATGGAGACAAAGATTTGCTGATGCCAATGTCCTGCACCTTCCTAGGACAAAATCTAACCATTGTCCTATAAAAAATTTGCCTTCAATCCAAATTCTCTCCTTCCCCAAGAGAAAGGCCTTTCAGGTTTGAAGCCATGTGATTGAAGCATGGTAATTTCAAGGAATTCATTACGCAACAATGGAACCGACTCCCTGGTTATGCCATGGAAAAGTCCTATGGCTTAATTGTTCCTTTAAAGTAGTGGAATAACAATATTTTTGGGAACTTGAAACAAAGAAAAGCTAAAATCATAGCAAGATTATATGGTATTCAAGACACTTTATGCCAAGGGTCAAATAAATTTCTTAGCAAACTTGAGTCGACATTATTGAATGAGTATAACCTGTTATTGGATCAAGAAGCAATCTTTTGGCGCCAAAAATCTAGGATTCATTGGCTATAAGAAGGGACAGAAACACAAAATTCTTCCACATGTCAACAATCATTAAAAGAAAAAGGAGTAAGGTGGAGAGATTGAAAAATGAAAATGGGGATTGGGTGGAGGATTCTGCTAGTTTGAAAAAGCTAGCTGTCAATTACTTCTCTAATAATTTTTTCCCATGGGCAGATGATTTCTTCCAATGTGCATATTCCTAATTTTTTTCCACGACTGGAGACAACTGATATTGTAATATCCCGTTCCCAAAAATTTAGTAAATTCTTAATTGTAAAAGTAAAAGTAAATAAACAAAGAGAAAGAAATAAAATGAAATGGTAAATGGTAAAAAGAAAAGAAAAGAAAAGAAAAGAATAAGAATAAAAATAAATAATAAAAAATAAAAAATAAAAAAAATAAAAAACGAGTTAATTAAAATCTGAAACAGCATCTCCCCCCGGGTGTTTTTCTTCTTGGACAAACCCCCTCTGTTTCGGTCAACTCCAAGAGCTTCCTTTCCAACCAATTTTCTTCTCTCTCCCCTCCACAAAACCCATCCAATACCCAGCCTCGAAACCCCCAGAATTTTCTTAATTTTGGAGTCAAAATCAACCCCAAAACTGCCCAAAAATCACCGGAACTTTCGGGGTGGTTTCCGACGACTCCAACCACTCCACCGGCTGCCACAGTCGATCCAGGTTGGTCTTCTTATATTTTTCATTTGTTCTACGTGTTTTGGAGTAGATTTCACAAGATTTGAGGGTTTGGGGAAGATTTGGAAACTAGGGTTTGGGCCAATTCTATTTCAATTAATTTGCATCCAATCTTTTTCCTTTTTCATGCTCTTACATTACTAAAACTTGTATAGCTTCAATGTGTACTAAAGTTAACAAGCATGGGCTATGAAATATCTTGGCTTTTGGGATTGTGTTTATTGGTTTGGGATTGTATTGTGTTATTTTGTGAAATTCTTTGTGTTTAATACTTGAGAATATCAGAGGTTATTATATTTATTAAATATGCAAATATTGTTTATTGGTTCATTGGGAGTTGGTAATGGTCGTGTGTTTGGTATACTTTCGGTAATATGATTTTAATGTGAAGGTCATCAAGGAATTGAAGTTTTATTAAGTTTATATATATATATATATAATTACGGGATTTTCGGGGATTACTTGAGTATTATTAGTATCATGATTATTACTAAAATGATTATTATTATTATTGTTTTTATTATCATAATTATTTATTATTATTATTATTACTATTTAAGTAGATGGATTTGATTTAAGAATAATTGGGAAATCATGCATGGTTTGACCCGAATTGATAAGGTTGTGGATTGATTCCAGTTTTCAAAAGGGATTTGGTTGTTCATTTTAAAACCTGATTTTATTGATTAGTTCTAGATTCTGGGTTTCAAACCCACCACAGGAATACCCCCTAGTTGCCTTCGGAACAGTTACTCAGTTATGGTACGCCCCACTAGTCTCGGACACGCCCGAACCTTGTGGTGCGAGGATTGCGTTTCGGGCTGACTTTGTGTCCCCGATTCTGCTAGGTGGAATTGACGGTAAAATGATGGAATGGACGGATTTGAATGGGGCTACACCTACGTGAAGGCTTTAATATTGTTTTAAGGTTTATGAGGCAAAAGAATGAGAATTTTCAAAGTCAAGGATTTTATACTATTCATAATTGTTTCCTCAAAACATACGTTCGTATGTGACTATGGAAGTTTGAGGCAGATTTTATTAAACCCGTGTTTTGGATATTAAAGTTTTATGTGGCTAATGTTATTTTATTGATTTTATTGTCTTCTTACTTATCTGTGATGAGCTGTGATATTTATGTAATTGTGTATGCTCTTATAGGTGGTGGATTGAGGATTGTTTTAAATTAACATTTTGCTTCGTTCTCAGTTGTTTGATTATGGTTGAAGTGTTTATTAATAGAAAAGGAGTTGTAATACTAATTCATGTACTTTCTGGTTTGAATTTAGTTTTCTTGAGATAAAGAACTACGTGTGGCTTCATCCCAAGTAGGGTACGTAGGCAACCTATATTAATCTAGGTGCAGCCACATAAGAGGATTTTTCAGAGATAATTTGGTAATCTATTTAACATTGTAATTGAATTCAATATGAACAGATGTACCTGTTAAGTTAATCTTTACCGAAATGCTTGTAGCTGGACGTTTGGTTAAGATTCCTTGTGGATATTAAATAGTAGGATTTGTTGCTGAATGATTGAGGATTATAGATTGTGTTTTATAAGTGAAAATAATTTGGGAAACGAGCAAATCATAGGGGATACTCTGCCGAATTTTCGGTAGAAGTCAAACCTTAAAAAGAGTTTTCTTTTGAGTTTTGGGTTAAAAGGGCAGTTTGGCCAATTGTGCCCGGCACCCGATAGGTGTCGGACACGCACAGGGTCCAACACGAATTTCAAAGTGGAATTTAGGTCGTGTCTTGTTAGATATAAGGAGTTTAATAAGGCTTATTGACCTGTTAGAAATTAAAACCAGCCTTTTTAATATGGGCAGCCTGAAAGCACCTGGAATTGATGAGTTTCCAGCTTTTTTTTATCAGGATTAATGGAGCTTGTGTGCCAGTGACATTACTAATATGATTTATAAGTTGTTCCAAGAGGGTATTGTGCCTACGAAGCTGAACGAAACCTTAATTACTCTTGTTCCCAAAGTAGACAACCCCCAAACCATGGCTCAATTTCGACCCATAAGCCTTTGTTGTACTCTATACAAAGTAATCTCAAAGATAATTCTTGCTCGCTTAAGACCTCTTATGACTAGACTGATTAGCCATCATCAGGTGAGCTTTGTCCCTAGCTATCACATTACTGAAAATATTATTATTGCCCATGAGATCATGCACAAATTCCAAGTCTTTAAAGGGAAAAAAGGCTTCTGTGTTTGGAAAACTGATCTATCAAAGGCTTATGACAGAATCAATTGGAACTTTATTGAATATGTTCTCATTGAATTAGGAATGTCTTCCCACTTCATCCAATTGATCATGGCTTGTCTTACGACTGTGAAGTACAGATGGAGAGATGTTTGACACTTTTGCTTTTAAATGTGGAATTCGCCAAGGTGACCCCCTTTCTCCTTACTTATTTGTCTTATGCATTGAGAAATTAACCCACTTGATATTGGAGGCTGTTAACAATAAAAGGTGGAAACCTATGAAACCTTCTCAATATGGACTGCAGTCTCTCATTTATTCTTTGCAAATAACGTAATTCTTTTTCTTTGAAGCTAACTCTAAACAGTGGGATTGTGAAAAATTGTCTTGACTTATTATGTCAATTCTCATGTCAAACAATTAATTTTGAGAAGTCTATGATCCTATGCTCTCCCAACACCTATCGCGACGTTGCCCAAGACATTAGCTCCATCTGTGGGTCTCCTCTCACTACAAATTTAGGGAGATACTTAGGGATGCCACTCTTGTATTCCAAAATCAAGACTTATTATTGGATAGTTGATAAGGTGCATAAGAGATTGGCTGGCTAGAAGTGTAAACTACTATCTCTAGTAGGAAGGGCAAGTTTGATTTAGGTTATTCTTCTGCTGTCCCTGTTTATGCCATGCAAACCACTAAACTTCCTGTGAGCGTTTGTGAGGAGATAGACCGTGTTAACCAGACTTTTTTAGGGTGGAAGTGAAAAGAAACAAAAAGCCCACCTTGGTCAATAGAACCTTCCTGTAAACCCAATACCCATGGTGGCCTGGGGTTTAAGAAATCATATGATATGAACCAAGCTCTCCTTGCTAAAGTTAGATGGAGACTCGATTGTCATGATACGGGATTATGAGCTAAGATCTTTGAAGAGAAATATCTAAAAAGCAAATCCATAATTGAGAGAACTCTAAATGATAAGAAAGTTTGCTCTTCTACTTGGAGAGGTGTTCGCATGGAGTGACTTGCTTTAAAAGGTATGAGATGGAGGATTGGTCAAGGGGATACGGTCAAATTCTGGAAAGACCACTGGCTTGTGCTATCTCTTTAATGCAACATGATGAAGTCGCAACTATTGTTGATCCAGATTGCACTGTCTCTAATTTTATAAAGAATGGTTGATGGGATATCCAGAAATTGAGATCTGTGATAAATCAGAACTTGGTTCAAATGGTGATAAATTTTCCTATTGGTGTTAATACATCTCTTAAGGATGCTCAGATTTGGCATCCCAGTACCAATGGGATCTTCACCGTAAAAATTGCATATGATCTTCGCTTCCTCAACAATGGTTGGATAGACCCTTTTGGGAGGTGATGAGGAAACTCAAAATCCCACCAAAAATCAAAATCTTCTTATGGTTAGCCTACCAAAGGAACATTTTATCAAATGAGCAGTGGGTTGTAAGACATCTCACAATGGATCCATCTTGCCATATTTGTGGTTGAAGCTCTGAATCTGTTCTTCACATATTGCGGGACTGTTCTCAAGCTAAGAAAATATGGCAAACTGCCCTATGACCTCCACAGGTTCCTCACTTTTTCATGCTGATCTCAAGCATTGGTTAATTAGTAATCCGACTTCGGAAAACTAAGGATTTCCTGAGCTTCCCTGGAGATTGATGTTTAGCTACTGTTGTTGGTGACAGGACAGGCCCTGAATTCCATGGAACCCGGGACCGACCCTGTGGTTATTCCGACATCCAACCGATGCCAGGCCCACAAACTAAATTAGAACTTTTTCTTTTTCAAAGTTAAATGAAAGGAGGGCCGAGACTTCAGCCGAAA
Source organism: Prunus padus (assembly GCA_024362665.1). Lineage (NCBI taxonomy): Eukaryota > Viridiplantae > Streptophyta > Magnoliopsida > Rosales > Rosaceae > Prunus > Prunus padus. Next base: position 10,393,226 of record JANFAM010000015.1, read on the forward strand.
ATTCGGCAGAGTATCCCCTGAAAAATGGACTTCCCAAAACTTCAACCTGTTAGAGATAACAGAAACAAAACCCAAGCACCAGCACACAACAGCAGGGCCGTCCCTAAGATTTTAAGGGCCCTGTGCGAAGCTTAAATTGAGACCTCACATAATCTAATACGAAAATACTATTTTTTTTTGTCATACCTTAATGTAATAAAACAACATTTTCATAGATATCAAGATTTTCATTGTTATTGTTGTCATTATCCTCAACATTACCCACACATGCATCCATATTTTTTTAAATATCTTGCTATTCCTCAACTTCATCTTGTTGTTGTTCATTGGAAATATTTTCATCAATTGTAGCATGTGATTCTTTAACAATTAATCTATCTAGAGCTCCTCTTTGAGATTTGATTGAATCTAACTATATGATTTTGAGTGGTTTTTATGAATTTAGGAATTAGTGTTTTCGCTTTTTGGTGTTGAAATTCACGAAATTGAAATAATAACAAAAATTGTCAAATGATTGAAAAAAGAACCAAAGAGATTGATGAATGATGATAATTACTTACTAGAAAATCAGAGTTTAAGAAAAAGAAGAAGCCATGAAGTTTTTTTTTGTTTTTTTAGTGGAAGAAGTACTTTGATACTCGAACAAAAGAGATTGATATATACTGTTGCTGGTTATCTTAGTTTGATGTTTCCCTTTTCTTTTTTTTTAATGTGTTTCTGTTTTATTTATTTATAATTATTTAAAGTTTGTTGTTATAATGCAAAAATAATAAATAAATAAAACGCAAATAGAATGCCTTTAATGAAACTTGAACCTGGGCCTTCAATTAAAGGATATGCCCTGGAAAGCCAACTCCGTCACACACACTTTTGTGCCAACATGTAGCACGCTAAAGTATATATACAATTCTTGTAATATTAATATCTATATATAATATAAAGATTTTTTTTTCTGGGGCCCTCAAAAATCGGGGGCCCTGTACAGTGGAGCCACTTGCACCACCCCAGGGCTGCCCCTGCATAACAGTTTAACAGCACACAGCTTCAGCTTTGGCCTCCGGCCTTAGATTTCAACCCTAATGGGCAATATCAGAGCATATCTAAGAGTATACAATTTGGACAACAGAAAATCAAGTTTACAATTCCGAATACAAATTTGAAAGGAAAGTTTACAGAATATTATCCTACTTAGGTTCAGAGCTCGAAAGGAGAAGCTCAGCTTGATTGTTCGGCTCGGATGAGTGGACAAAAATAAAGTTTTCACATAGTTTAAAAAAAAATTGTAACCCCACCATTGTGAAAATAATGAGAAAACATGCAATTGAAATTTTTATAAGCATAAACGAATTTAATATCAGGATAATTTGGAAATAGATAGAGATAACCCAAACCCGACACAAAATACCCGAACTTAACTCCCGACAAAGGAACCAACTCCCTAACCCAACTAAATAGATAAACAATATATATATATACAGTCCCCTTCAGTTGAAGGATCCCTCAAATAGTGTTATTTGAGGGATCACTCAACTGAAGGGGACTCTATATATAGACACCTAGAACCACCATGAAGTTATAATATATACATAGTAATAGTCCCAATACGACCTCACACCAATCACATGTACCGGGGAAACAATCCAACTAGAGGAATGTTTGGCTAGACATGGGACGGCATCACATCATCCTGTGCCTAGGGTTGAGTAGTCCAACTAGGGTATTACTGCTCAGGAGCACACACGCCGATATCGCATTGTACGTGTGGCCAAAACTCAAGTCCTACACGCATAGACTGCCCGCCAAGGCCTTCGGCACACCCGATCAAGGTGCCCGGACCTCTACTACACGCCGAAAATTCCAATGTCACGTGTACTAGAGTGAAAGTAACAAAGATGTGTCCCACATGCCAAAAATTCCAACGCCACGTGTGTACACAATATTAGGGATAATACAAACTATGGTGTAACTCCGACACCTCAAAACCACAACTCAAAAGCCCAACTCACCCAAGCCGGGTCCTACATACCCACTTTCATAATCAACCAACTCAAATATGCCAAACCCAAATACATAAACAAACAGACGCTTAATGTCCATAACTCACAGCCCCACATATAAATAATATATAACTATAACACCGACCTCAAAATCTCCAAAAGCATAAAGTCAAACTCAACTTAAACGCGAACCTCAAATATCCAAACATAATTCCAGAAATCTACAAAATCTCATAAATCGATAATAAAGCAATTATATAATCCTATACCCGATATAATTATACCTTTCGACCCAAACACGAATACATATATGAAATATAATAAATATCTAAGTCTCAAAACACGAATTCAATCCAAACTTAAGCAGAATGTCTCGAAAGTTAAACATAAATAAAAAAATCCAACTTATAGTATAACTCGTTATCAAACAATACTAAAATTCTCAATAATCAAATACGAATCAATTCATATGCAATGCAGTCAAATTCTTGAAAATAATGCACGTTTAAAAACAAAGTTCACTCACAAGTAGTCCCAGAATGATTGACCCTGAAAAGGTCCCGCCTGCTGCGTACGCTGAGCCGGATCCCATATTTTGAGGAACACGAGGATTGAATTAGAAACTGTAATTTGAACGAAACTTTAAAACAAACACTAACTTTTTCCCTTGACTCAAAGTGTGAGTGCACTTCAAACGAAGAGTTTCTAGGATGAAACTACGTCTTTCAACAAGTGGGACCACCTCGGAAGACTCACTGTCAACCGAGCGTTCAAACTTTCCTTTTTGATCAACCAGGGCCCGCGGGGCCCACAACCTCAAATTCCTGATCCGAAAGTTCCAAAGAGTTTGACACGGTCTTCTAAGTACATCCTGAATGTTTGGTCACGATTGAGCGATCGGATTTCTCGCGATCGCACAATCGGACGGTTTCCGTTAACCTAATCTTTAAGTCATTGATTGGGAGTATCCGGGACTGTGATTCTCGATCCGCAAAATCCTACATGATCCTAAAGGTTCAAGGAACAACATATTTGAAATTGGAAACAATCCAACTGTCCGAACGTATCGAACCCGGATATTGCCTATTAGGCGTAATATCCGATCAATTGTCATACGATATTCAATTTCAAATCCGAGCGTGCCGTCATGCTCGGGATGACGTAGGGACAATTTTGGAACTAAATTGGGCCGCCACAACCATGCCCACGTGCTGGCTAGGTTGGGTGTCTAGAGCTATTTTTCGACGACGGAAAAACTCTAAACCACCGGACAAAACTTATACCCACGTAATCAGGGCAACTAGGGGAGCAACTTTTGTTCTTAGGCCATGGCCAAAAAGTGGCCGGAGCTTGCCGGAAATTCAAGCCAAAAATCGGTCAAAACTTAGATCATAAATCGAGCTTCAAAACCTCAAAATCAATCCTAACCAACCCAACCATCAGCTAGATCACGTTGAAAGTGTGAGAAAGCATACTTGGATCGACAAATTTGGTGGCCGGAACCGTCGGAAACGATGACGAAAAATTAGAAGAAAAACCAGCGATTTTTGAGCTGTTACAGGCACCAGGGCTGCGGGTTTCACTAGAGAAGGGGTGGGTCGAAGAGAGGGGGCCTGGCCAGTTCTTTTGGGACCAATCCCGTCGTTGGAGGTGGTTGGACGAAGGTGCTGTCGACCAAAACAGTGGTCGGTGGGTGTTTTCGCGAGAGAGAGAGAGAGAGAGAGAGAGAGAGAGAGAGAGAGAGAGAGAGAAGTCGGGCTGGAGGTTAGAGAAGAAGGTGACTCGATCTGATTGGGCCAAATGGGTTTTTAAGGTTTTAAAACTATTTTTGAAATGACCATTTTGTCCTTTTTGAGTTTTACAATTCGGATTCGACTGTGCCGCGCGTCTACGCACTCGTTTCGACTAGTCGGACGCAATGGCGCAACTTGCTTTGTCTAATTCTTTTTCAAATTTACAATGACCTTTTTGCCCTTTAAATATTAAATGTTATTTTAGTTTCAAATAAAATTCCTTAATTTTTTATTTTATTTTATTCAATTTCACTTATTTGAATTAATTATTTAATTTTCCTTATTTCTCGGTTCAGGATGTTACAGTTGGTATATTTGGAAGTGGAGAAACCAGTTAATTTTTAACCATGGAGAGGATTTACCTTCAAACCCTATCAAAATTGTTCTGAATGCGACTATGGACTAGTTCCATAATGCTTATGCTCCCAAAATTCAAAAAGATAAAATCCAGATTTTTCTTTCTTGGGAAGCTCCTGACAGTGGCTCTTTCAAGTTGAATGTTGATGGTGGTACAGGGGCCATTTTTGCAGGTGGTGTAATTCAAAACTTCCATCGTGAATGGATAGGTGGGTTTGCAGTTAATATAGGAAATGGCCAAATACTAGAACCTGAACTATGGGGGCTATTCTTCGGTCTCGAGCTTGCAATTTCTAAAGGATTATCAAGGGTAAATGTGGAAATGGACTCCACTACTGCTGTCCATCTTATAAACAAGCAAACTTTGATTGAGCTCCACCCCTTAGCTGGCCTAATTTCTAGCTGTGGAGCACTTATGACACAAATCCAGCACTGTATTGTGAAGCATGTTTATAGAGAGAAAAATCACGTGACTGATCGACTTGCTAACTGGAGCTATAGTATGGATTTGGGACTTTGCCACTTTGATTTAGCCCTAGATTATATTGTATCCTCTTTACTTAAGGATAACATAGGGATTCCATGTACCCGTTTTATATGACTGTCTGAAGTTTAGTTTTCTTCTAGGGCTCTGCCCACCTACTTCAACAAAAATAAATAAATAATAAGAGAACTACACATTCAATTCAAGACCCAAAATAGTGTCTCAAATATAGTAAAACCCAACACTACCCAAACTCTATAAAAAAACAAAAACAAAACAAAAAACCCAGGTGACTTTTCAACGATACAAAACAACACATAAAAATCCTACCATTTATGATACTACCACCGCACCCAAAGCTAACTTTGCAGAAGAAGAAAATCAAAAGAAGCCCAGGCCACTTAAAAAAACAAAAAAGAACCCAACCTAAACAGAAAAAGGACAAGACAAACCAACACACGCGACCCAAGCAATCCTGCCCGTCTCTCACTCTCTCTATCTCTCTGTCTCGCTCTCTCTCTTTCTTCCTCCCTCTCTGTCTCTCTCCCCATGACCTCTCAGCTCCGAAAACTCCATAACCGCTGCAAAAACTCCAAAAACTACTATCTCCACAAAAATTCAAGCCGCACCTTCAAAGTAAACAGCAAAAGCATTACAAAACCAACAACATTTAAAACAGAATATTTTATTCTTCTAACAAACAAGACTGTAATAGTAGTGTAAGAGCAAAAATTTTACCAAGCAAATTTTTCTTTTTAATGTAAGCATTATATTTTATTTCACTGCAGTATCAGCTTTATATAACTCCAATAACAATGTAATAGTTGTGTAGGATGCATATAAAATGCACTCATTGAGAGTAACAGTCTTATAGCACCAAAAGAAAAGAAAAAAATGCAATTGTTCTGACTAAGCTCTATTATTTCTACCTAATTTACCTTAGGTTTTTTTAGTTTTAACTCAAGTATTTCTACCACTACTACTTTTCATGCAGGGCGGGTTGTTTAAGTTCTTATACGAGTACCATGACAACCATGTATACGAGTCTTTTTCACACTCATAAAACATCTTTCTCTCACTGCTCCACTGTTACAAAAAGCTTGCCACAAGTCACGTGCTTTGGAGGAAGGGTGGCAAGTTCATGGGCAAATCTTGAAAGGCTAGTTCTTGTTTGATCCATATGTGACGAATTCATTGCTAAGGATGTAGTTGGAGCTAGGACAGATTGAATTGGTGAAGATGGTGTTTGTTAAATACCTGAAAGAGATATAATTTCTTGGAATTTACTAATTATAGGCTATTTGAAAATTGGGGAGATTGAGTTAGCTCATGAGCTTTTGAATGAGGTTTCAGAAAGGGACTTGACTTCGTGTATTGCGATGATTGATGGTATGGGACGTGTGGGAAGTGTGGGAAGTGTGGGAAGAGTGAGCTTGTTGGCGAAGTCTTTTGGACGACGAGTCATAAAGCTGTCGTTACTTGGACATTAATGATTTCAACATTGTATTAACCGTCCAAACGAAGCATGGGGTGTATTTAGAGAAATGTTGAATTTGGGTGTTCAATTTGATGGCCCTGCTCTTCTTAGAGTTCTGTCAGCCATTGCCAGCTTGGGTTTTGTTGAGGAAGGCAAATTGGATACATACTCACATTTATGCGAATAACTAACTTGAGTTCTGGGTTTATTACATCAGCTCTTAGACATGCATGCTAAATGTGGGCATAAAAAAATGCAATGTCTTCAAAAACATATCTCATTACAAATACTTTAGGGATTGGGGTTTTATGTGTCATTTTTTGCCCAAATTGACAATTTCTGGAAAAAGGGCTAGAGCAGTTTTTGACAGAATTTTGGCTCGAGCGGATTCTGATTGAGAATATTGGCTCGAGTGGATTCTGACCCAGAATATTGGCTCACGCAGTTTTTGGCAGCAACATTGAACCCATATTTGTGTATGGTTATGTAGCCACGCGACCCATTTGTGGCGGGCTTATCCCAACCACATATTTATATATTCCCTAATACACAACTGATCCTAGTTACATTCATCTTAACTAAAAAAGAAACGTGTGGGCTATACTTCATTGGGTCAAGAGCAAGGTCTAAAATATCGATAGTATCGGAAATATCGGTAGTTCAAAAACACGAAAATTTCAATGGAAATATCGGGATATTATCAATATCAATAAAAATTGAATAAAAACCATGGAAATTGTAAGAAAAACTTGGAAATTTTTATTGAAACTTTGGAGAATGTTTATTTAGTCAATTATCTATTAGTTTATCAAAAAAAATTGGAAGGAAATGCATTGCATGATGGGTTGAACTGATTTAAGTTGATTATATAGCGAACTGACAAACACTGTGAGTGTAGAAAATATGTAGTAATTAGTGAAAGAAAATTAAACACGCCATAATTATTTATATATAATGATTTACTACAATATTTTACACTTTATACATTGCATGGTAAGATACATGAGTGACTTAGTACCACATAGAGTTCCTATGAGGTTAAAAATTTTCACTATCTTCTTCATCTCTATGTGTAGAGTAAGTGTATTGTGAAGAGTAGTTGGAAAGTTGAAACTTGAAAAGTAAACTCATTCTCATGTGCAAATTGATATTTTCGATATTATAACGATATATGTTATTAAAATATTGTGTTTTTTCCTTTTTTATGAAATTCTTATTGAAACATTTAGATATAAATAATATATGAAATAAAGCTTTAACAATAAAGTAAAATTAAATAAACAAACAAATAAATAAAATAAGTCAACAATAAGAAAGCAAGCCTGGTATAGTGAAAGCACGTCAAAGACGCTGTCCTAAAGCCTTTTAGCCTCCCTACGTGCAGGTAATGACGGTCTACAAGACTCCAAGATACGACCCCAAAACGCAGGCTTAAGTTCGCTATGAGCACGTTCACAGTCGAATAGAAATCTCCAAGCCACAGAACCGTTGCCTAAAAATAATATGGAAAGTAGGGAATATATGAAAGTATGCGAATAGAGAAATCTGATTGTGGTGTGTTGAAATGTGAAGGAGGAGTGGCCTTTTATAGGCATCCAAAAAGTGTAACCTCCACATACAATTTAAACCAGAAAATTAAAGCAATTAATAGAAAATAAAAACTGAAAATTAAACATTTGTAACTCCCATAATAAATAAAAGAAAACAGCCAAAATATTAAAACCGAAAATAAAACGTTTAAAATTTAATCCTTTCAAATAATAACAATCCCCCACAAAGGGTTTTAAAATTTTAAAATAGCAAAAGATAAAGAAAATATACATATGGGCAACATAATACTATGTAATAGGTGTAGGTGCCTTTCGGGCTTGAACCTTCGCTTAGTGATGATAGTTTTCATTTGAGGAACCTGAGTGTACACAGTATTAAACTCGGCAACTTTGACCAAACTTCAACATATCCCACACATAGTATTGGTTGAGACTTGGAAGCAGGGTACCGCTATTTATGGCCATGCGCTAATCTTGATTCTCATGAGAGTTGCTAGAGAATAGCCCAATTCTCACAGTCGCCGCCTCACGACGTCTCTCACTTAGGTGAGTTCTCCAAGAGTACATTGACCTGCACCTGCGGGAGATTGCTCGCCTCGAAACTCATTCAGGGATAACTCCCTTCCTAACGTCACATTATATAGCACTGATGTCATAGGGATGACCATAAGGACATCTCCAGGATGCCTCCATATTATATAAACAGTGCTCAATGAGTCACGCAGTATGGATTGTTTCTACCCATTGAACTTCCTTCATGGGATCGCCAATCACAGAAGTTGGGTTACCTCCCTAGGTGACTCCCTTATGGGCTTAAACCCATCTCCCTCGACATTTCTAGGACTCTGCTCCTAGAAAGACCTTTAGTCAATTGGTTAGCAATGTTGTTCTCCAACTTCACATACTCCAAAGACACAATGTTCTTACTTAATAGGCTCTTCATAGATTTATGTCTCACGTGTATGTGCCTATTCATTTTCCTATTTGTATGAGATTGTTTCACTAAGTCTAGCCTTGCAATCACAATGAATAGATAAAGCAGGCAGTGGTTTCTCTACTAGAGGCATGTCCATGCATAAACTCTTGATCCATTCAGCCTCAGTGCAAGTAATATCCAAAGCTATGAGTTCAGACTCCATAGTACTTCTAGAAATAATTGTTTGCTTCTTCGAACCCCATGAAATTGCAGCTCCACCTAATAGAAAAATGTAACCACTAGTAGACTTCACTTCTTCATTGTCTGTTATTCAATTTGCATCACTATATCCCTCTACCACATTTGGAAATCCTTTATATCATAGTGCATAGTCCATTGTTCCTCTTAGGTACTTGAAAACTCTTTCCAAAGCATTCTAATGTTCCTTACTTGGGTTATGTGTATACCTACTTAATCTTCCAACAACATAAGCAATATCTGGTCTAGTCTTATTTGCAATGTACAACAAAGAACCTTTCATTTGGGAGTACTTTAGCTGAGAAAATGGTTCACCTAGATTTTTCTACAAATGAACATTGGGATCATAAGGTGTTGGTGTGGGATTACACTCAAAGTAATTGAACTTTTTCAACATCTTCACAATAGTACTAGATTGACTTAGAGAAATTCCTTGTGTTGTCTTCTCAATTTTTATTCCTAAGATTATATGTACTTTTCCCATATCTTTCATGTCAAAATTCCTAGATAAATATGACTTCACATCATTCACAATCTCTAAATTCGTCCCAAATATCAAAATGTCATCAACATACAAGCACAAGATTACATGTTCTCCATTATTCTCTTTGTAATAAACGCATTTATCATGACCATTAAACTTAAAATCATAATCTAGAATCACCTTGTCAAATTTCTCATGCTATTGCTTAGGAGGTTGCTTAAGACCATATAAAGATTTAACTAACTTACAAACTTTGTGTTCTTGGCCCTTAACTATAAATCCTTTGGGTTGCTCCATATAGATCTCTTCGTCTAAGTCTCCATTCAAAAATGCCGTCTTCACATCCATTTGATGAATCACTAAATTATGCACAGATGCTAAAGCTATCAAAGTCCTTATGGTGGTAATCCTAGAAACAGGTGAGTAAGTATCAAAATAGTCTATCCCTTTCTTTTGTGTAAAACCCTTAGCTAATAATCTTACTTTGTACTTATCAATACTTCCATCTGGTTTCAACTTTTTCCTAAACACCCACTTGCACCCTATCGCTTTATTTCTAGCAGGCAAATCCATTAACATCCATGTATTATTTTGGATTATAGATTGAAACTCATCATTTATAGCCTCTTTCCAAAATGGTGCATCCACAGACATAACAGCTTCCTTATAAGTTGTGGGATCTCCTTCCACTAGAAAGGTATAGAAATCATCTCCAAAATTCTTCTCCAACTCTCGCTCTTTTGCTTCTTCTAATTTCTTGAGATTCTAAACTTTGGGTCGTAGTTGAGCTAGAAGGCTTCTCACTTATTTGCACTTCCTTAGAAATTCTTGTCTTGTAAGGGAAAATATCTTCAAAGAACGTAGCATCTCTAGCTTCCATAACTGTGTTATTTGCAACCTCTTTTACTTCAGAGTTAATCACCAAAAACCTATTGGCATTGCTATTTTTGGCATAACTGAGGAAAACTGTCTCTACAGTCTTAGGATCTATTTTCTTCCTCTTAGGATCGGGTATGAGTACCTTAGCTAAACACCCTTACACTTTTAGGATTCTAAGGTTAGGCGATCTTCCTTTCCATAACTCATAAGGAGTTTTCTCATTGTCCTTCAATGTTATCCTATTAAGTATGAAACAAGCAGTTAACATTGCTTCTCCCCACAAATTCTCAGGTAGTCCACTACTAAGAAGCATAGAATTGACCATATCCATTAAAGTTACTTTTTTACTTTCAGCCACTCCATTAGATTGGGGTGAATATGGTGGAGTAACTTCATGTATAATTCCATGTTCTTCACAAAACACTCCAAGCTCATTGAGGTATACTCCCCACCTCTGTCAAATCTAAATCTATTAATCTTTTTCTCCAATTGATTTTCTACCTCACTTTTATAAATGTTAAGTTTATCAAACACCTCATCTTTTGTCTTAATAAGATAAATATGGCAATACCTAGAGAAGTCATCAATAAATGTCACAAAGTACTTGTTTCCACCTCTAGTAGGAGACCTATTTGAATCACACACGTCACTATGTATGAGCTCTAAGATTTTGGTGTTTCTCTCTACAGGTTTGAAAGAATTCCTTGTTTGTTTGGCTTGAACACACACTTCACATTTGTGTTTAAGGTCTACGTTAGACTTAGGGATTAGCTCTAGATCCATTAACCTTTTGATTTTGCTCAAACTTACATGTCCTAACCTTCCATGCCATACATTACAAGATTCAACATTAAAAACTTGAGGAGAAATTTTATTATCTTCAAAAACTACATTTATTTTGAATAATCCATCACAAACATATCCTTTTCCAATAAAGACATTGTTTCTAATAATAACAATCTTATTCGACTCCATTACAATTTTGTATCCTTGTTTTACTATGGACGATCCACTAATAAGGTTTCTCCTTACGTCAGGAACATGTCGCACATCCTTGAGAGTTAGAGCCTTCCCAGATGTCATCTTCAATTCCACTTCTCCTATTCCACGCACTTGTGCGACAGTGTCATTTCCTAGGGTTACACTTCCTCCACTTGAGTTCTGATAATTTTTGAAAAATCGTTTGTCAAAACACACATGTATGTTTGCCCCAGAATCTAACCGCCAATCACTATTACTTAAATATGCGACATTAACTAGAGGCTTAAAACTATACCTTAGATGTAACATCCCTGACCCGATTTCACTATTCAATCCCAATTGTTTAGTCAAATAAATAATTTTGGCAAAATTACAGTTTTGCCACTGGGATTAAGGGTACTTTAGGCACTGTAAAAATTCGAAAAGAATTTGGGAAATTGAGTTGTGCCGTTGCGTCCGGCTCGTCGAAACAAGTTCGTAGATATGCGGTACACCGAATTCCGAGTTGTCTGACCATATCTCTTCTTCTTCCCGATTCTTCCTCTCTTTCTCTCATTTTTCTCTCCTCCCATGGCAGTCACTTTGACTGACCATATCTCCCAGCTCCTGTGTCCGATTCAGGTGATTCCAGTCCCAAAATCTTCATCTCTTCGTCCTCTACATATCCTGGCCATTATCCCAGCTCAAAAACACACGGATTTTAAACTGGAGCGACTGAAAGTTCGATGGTTATCGAACTTTCCGACGAGTTTTTCGGGGACTCTGGCAACCGTTTCGGTCGAGTGAGGTATGAAACTTCATCTACTCTTCGTGTTCTATCCATTTATGTAGGTATTGTAGATCGGTTTCAAGCGTAGGTTGTTCGATTTAGAAACCCATTTTAGGCCGGTTTTTTAGTTGAATTTTCGGCCACTTGCCGGCCAAACTAGGTGTTCCCGTAGTTTAATAAAATGCTCCACTTGTTGAGTTGAACCTATTCCTGAAGTCTTGACCCTTGATTTGGAGTTTTTCCGGTCACCGGAATTACTATGCACACCCAATTCCGGCGGGTTCCGGGGCACTGCTGTGGTGGTGCATTGTGTCCTAAAATGTTCCCCATGTCGTCTTGAGCGTGTAGGTGTGCTCGGATTCCAATTTGGTTATCGTTTGATGGTCGAACGGATTTACGCCTATTATGCGTTATCCGGGTTCGATATGTTCGGGCCGTTGGATCGGTCCCATTGCCAAGTATGTTGTTCCCCGTACCTCTAGGATCGTGTAGGAACTGACGGATTGAGAATCGGAGTCCCGGATACTCCGAATCATTAACCCTAGGGTTAGGTAACCCGGTTACCGTCCGATCGTGCGATTGGCGCAGTTCCGACCTCTCGATCGAGACCAAACTGTCTGGACATGTTTAGTAAACCTTGTTGAACCTTTAGGAATGTTCGGATCAGAAATCGGAGGTCGTGGGCCCCGGAGGCCCAGTTGATCTATTCGGGAAGTTTGACTAATCGGTTGACCGTGAGTCTTCCGAGGTGGTCCCACCTGTTGAAGAGTGTAATTTGACTCTAGAAACTCCCCGGTAATCGTGTACACTTACTTTGAGACCCGAGAACTAGCGTCTTGAGTTAAAGTTTGTTGTTGGGTACGCGTATTAATTAAGCCCGTTTATTCTCTCAAATAGGTACTCTTGCTTTGCGTACTCTGGAGGAAAAGCTCTTTTGTTTTGAACGAGCATATTTTAAAGAATGAATTTCAATGCATATAAAATGGTTTATCTTGATGATTGGGATTTTATATGCGATCTTAAATCTTGGATTTGATTTTTATGGAATAATTGGAATTTAAATTATATTTGAAACGTATGCATGTTTCGGAGTCCCGGTTTATTTGTGGGACATTGAAGGTTATGCATTTAATTAAATATTTTTGAGTATTGAACTTGGGGCGGGACCATCGTCCGGTAATCTTTGTATGAGGTTTGGGTATGGTGAAATACTTGGGAATTTCTTGGGTTTTATAGTTGACAAATTGAGGATTTATTGTTACATCAGTTTTCGGAATTATTTACTTTGGTTATCTTGAGCTTGGAATTTTTATATTGTTTTAAATCAAGGAATTTTCTATTGACTTTGATATTTGAAATTTGTTAAGAGAGTGTGAATTTTATGTTTTCAGGAATTTGTAGTTTATATTCTATATTTTATATTTATACGTTGATTAAATGTTTCGGCTCTTGGATTTCACGTTTTTAAGAAATTCTATCTACTTTTCGATTATGGAGTTATATAGTTGTTTCAATTTTGGAATTGGTATTATGTGGGTTTTACGGATTATATTTGATAGTGGAAGTTTATGAATATTTTGGGTTCCGGATATATGTATATGTTGAGACACTTGTGTTTATATTCTTATTGTATACATATTTTGGGTGTCAATTATGGACGGGTTAACGTCCGGATTTTATTGTGTTCGGGTTTGAGTACGAGCTGAATACCCTGGAATTTAGGGTATGTCAAGGATTATGTATACTAGATGGAGTGCTATTAGCACCACTTTATGTACCTCCCCGGATACTTGGTTACTGAAACGGATAAAGGATACAATGGAACCGGTTCACCCTTGACGGGTGTTATCGTAGGCCCTTGCCGGTGTGCACGCACGTAGGACTTTATTCAGCCGCACAATATTGAGGTACTTTCTTTTGTGCGTGTCCGGGAGTTAGTCCCGATTGGGACGGCTTGTTCCTGGCTACGTGGTTGTGAAGGGATTTTTCTCCATGTAGTCACCAACAATCCCCTTGTTGGATTGTTTCCCAGTACAAGTATTGGTCTAAGGGTCTTACTATTTATATATATATATATATATATATATATATATATATATATATATATATATATACCTATTACTATACTTCCATTCTTATTTTTTGTTAAGTGAGGATCTTTCCTTGCTTGCTATGCCTACGGGCATTGCGTCGGGAAATAGTTGGTTGGGAATTTGGGTTTTCTTGGTTTTTAGTCGTTTTGGTTTTATATTTTCCTTGTTGGGATTTTCTGAGACTTTACATTTATGTTATTATAAATATATATATATATATATATATATATGTGGGTGTGTCTATGGATGTTATTTCCAGGAATTATTACGTTTGAATATGTGCACCGGGACGGTGATGCACAGGTACATATTTTAAATTAAGGTTTGAAACTGGACAGGTTGGGTTCCATGAAAAAGGGAAGTTATTCAAAGGAGTTAATTATGTTTTACTTAAACGGGATATTTTTGGATGGATTCCAATCCATGGTTTTATTTTAAGAATTTAGTGTTCAAGTTGTGGTTTCCAGAATTTTACGGAAGTAGCAAAGCTACAATTTTCTTTATGGTATTTCAAGGTACAAATTTAACAGAGTTGTTTTTAAGTACCTGTTCATATAAGTATGTACGTTTATACACGGATTTTTGTTGCATAAGTGCTTTGTCATTATTTGCGAAAACGGAGGGGGTTATTATGTTTATTGAAAAATGAGGTTTAAAGTTTGATTTTTCGTCCACTCACATTTTCTGTTTTGCGCCCCCCGGGTACTAGATCCCGAGGTCAAGACCACCACGTCGAGGCATCACGGCTAACGGCTCCTGTAGGAGTTTTCTTGTATTTTTACTTTGCTATCCTTTACTCAGGTTGTAAAGTTTAAATTTCTTTAGATTGCTCCATAGTGCTCACCTAGGATTGAGGTAGAGGCCGGAGGCCTCCCTATTAATCTGTGTGCTTCTGCTTTGTGCACGCTGCCAGTTGGTTTATCTCTGTGTTTTTGACAGGTGGACATTTTGGGAAAGTCCATTTTTCAGAAGAGACTTTGCCGAAATTCCGGCAGAAGTCGACTCACGCACTTCCTTAAACCAGGGTTAAGGGGCGTTTTAGTAAAGTAGGTCCTGCGTCGGGTTAGTGTCTGACGGGAAGCAGGGTTGGACACGAGTTTCGAGGGGGAATTCGGGTCCGGTCCTGTCATTAAATTGGGTTCATCTTGATCATCTTGATCAACCAACACATTCACTTGGGCTTTAGGACCCCTTTGTCCTTTGTTCAACTTAGGCTTTGGCTTGTAGGGCTCGATCTTCTTGTAATGACAGTCTTTGGCCCAGTGATTTGTTCTCCTACAAACGAAGCATGGTTGATCCATATTGCCATTGGAATTGTTATGGGGCCTATTGTGCTGGCGATTTTGGTTTCGGTTGGTTTGGTTGTGATTGGGTTGGCCATTTCTATTTGTTCTCTTGAAGAATTTCCTTCTAGATTGGAAACGATTCCTACTGTTTGAACTTTCCACTAGGTTCACGTTTGTCTTTTCTTCCTTAGGCTTGTTACTTGATCTATGTTTCTCTTCAATCCTAAGGGAGTTTAATACTTGGGTTAAAGTTAAATCTCCTTATTTGTGCCTAAGGATTTTTGCAAAGTTTGACCAAGTTGGGGGTAATTTATCAATGAGACAAGAAACTTTAAACTCTTCACTAAACTTTGTACCCTTAAGTTCTATTTTCCTTAAAAATCTTGGTACTCATGAATTCTTTCACTTACAGTTTTATTCTCAATCATTTTATAGTTATTAAAATTTGAGATTGTAAAACGATCTATTCATGCATCTTCTATCCCATATTCAGCCTCTAATTCATCCCACAAAGTTTTTGCATTTTTTGTACCTTGATAAACATCATAGAGATCATCAGAGAGAGCACTAAGAATTCTATTATGGCAATGATATTCTAATTCTTCTTTTGTCATATTTTCCTTAGCTTTAGAGGTGGTTTCACTAGAAGTGGTTTCAATAGTTTCATTAGGTGTGGTTTGATCTTCTAAGGCAGAGACTAACCCTAAAACAGTTAACCAATATTTAAGTTGTCTTTGTCAACTCTTAAAATTTGTCCCATTAGGTTTAACACTATTAGTCTTTATACTATCCATCTCAATTCCAATAAACAATAATGAAGCAACAAAATCTGAAATTTAAATGTAATAGAAGTTGAAATAATATTCAAACTATTGGTAAACAAATAACTTTAAAATAAAAAAAATAATGTGCCAAGTTTAAGACAATATATCTAACTTTATTGTTATTATTATTATTATTATTTTAATGATTATTATTATTATTAAATGTACTAACTATTATTAGCTTTGGTTACTTAATTAGCTTTTGAATATTGACTTTAATAGGATTTTGGTTTAAATGCTAAAGGTACCGACTATTACAAACGTTTAGATTGTTATTATAAAAATAAAAATAAAAAATTGTAACTGTTTTGTTTTACTTAATTGCAAACGTTTAGATTGTGTAAGTTGTATTGTTATTAAAATTGTTATTAAAATTTTGTAGAAAGCAGACACCAAATAAACTAGCCTTAATGAGTTTGTAATTAAATGGCTGGTGAATTTTGTAATTAAATGACTGGTTGTAATTTAATGGCTGATTGTAATTAAAGTTTTATTTTATTTTATTCTTTTCCGAAGAAGACCAACTTGGCAAGTAATAATAGAAAACGTTTAGGCAAGTAATAATAGAATATTAACTTAGGGAAAACAATACGGTATTAAAGGTTTTGAATATTAACTTTAAAACAAATCCGTTATTAAGTATTCCAGCGTTTTTTGTTTATTTAAAGTTTCAATTTATTTATTCAAGATTTCAAACAGTGGCTATTTAGATCTCAATGTTTTAAACTTATACTAATAGAGATACGTTATTAAGTTTTCCAACGTTAATTTATTCATTCAATTTACGTTTTGAAAGACTTAAATATTATTTAAAGGATAAATGATTAGCAACAGATATTAGGTTAAATATTAGACAATGAATAGTTCTTATCTTTTATGAGTTCGTTGAATAGTGCTGTTTTGTTTCGAACTTTATTGTTTTTTTCCTTTTTTGTTTTTTGTTTTGTTTTGTTTTTTTTTTTGCTTTTTAAAAAGAAAATAAAGTGAAACTTATAGTAATAACAAATACGGTAAGGAAAATTATTTTAACTTACAAAGACTTTAGATTGTTATTAAAATATTGTGTTTTTTCCTTTTTATGAAATTCTTATTCAAA
Organism: Prunus padus; assembly: GCA_024362665.1. Taxonomy (NCBI): domain Eukaryota; kingdom Viridiplantae; phylum Streptophyta; class Magnoliopsida; order Rosales; family Rosaceae; genus Prunus; species Prunus padus. Next base: position 10,410,470 of record JANFAM010000015.1, read on the forward strand.
CATTTAGATATAAATAATATATGAAATAAAGTTTTAACAATAAAGTAAAATTAAAGAAACAAACAAATAAATAAAATAAGTCAACAATAAGAAAGCAAGCCTGGTATAGTGAAAGCACGTCAAAGACGCTGTCCTAAAGCCTTTGTAGCCTCCCTACGTATAGGTAATGACGGTCTACAAGACTCCAAGATACGACCCCAATATGCAAGCTTAAGTCCGCTATGAGCACATTCACAGTCGGATAGAAATCTCCAAGCCACAAAACCGTTGCCCAAAAATAATATGGAAAGTATGGAATTTATGAAAGTATGTGAATAAAGAAATTTGATTGTGGTGTGTTGAAATGTGAAGGAGTAGTGGCCTTTTATAGGCATCCAAAAAGTGTAACCTCCACATACAATTTAAACCAGAAAATTAAAGAAATAAATAGAAAATAAAAATTGAAAATTAAACATTTGTAACTCCCATAATAAATAAAAGAAAACAGCCAAAATATTAAAATAGAAAATAAAACGTTTAAAATTTAAAAATCCTTTCAAATAATAACAATATCATGTCGATATTGCTGAAGTCTGAGCGAAATTATCGACATCGATATTTCCTTGACATTTCGTCGATATTATCAATATTCATACGATATGTATATGGATATATTCCAAAATATCTGTGACGAAAAAACGATAATATCCTCGATATTTCGTCGATATTATCGATATTTTGGTCCATGATTGAAACCAAGTATACTAGTCAAGGTCTAAAATATCGATGGTATCGGAAATATCGCTAGTCCAAAAACATGAAAATTTCGATGGAAATATCGGGATATTATGGATATTTTAGACCTTGGTCAAGAGAGAGATTTGGCAGTGTTGGGGTGCAGGTTAAGAGAATCAACATCTTTGTCACTTAGGGTCCGTTCGGTAACATTTTCGAAGAATGTTTTCTTAGAATATTTTCAGAGAATGAAAACAAGAAAACGAATTTGCATTTTCAGGAAATGAAAATGTGTCTGGTAGATTAATTAGAAAACATCTTCAGAAAATAAAAACAATGAAAACGTGTCTGATAGTACAATTTGAAATAATAATATGTGAGTTATTTTTACGAAAACGTTTCCCATGAGAATGAAAACAATTTTTTTCTGTTTTCTACAAGTACACATGAACTTGTTTTCATTTTATGAAAACATTCTCAGTGTTTTTTGTTTTTGGGCCACCGAACGTGTTTTTGCCTCATTTTTGTTCTTTGAAAATGAAAACAACCCCATAAAACGTTACCGACCGGGGCCTTATTGAAGTACCTGTGCTACGGATTTTGGTTGGTTCCTTCTGTTTGATTTGTTAGGAAATTTGTTTGGTAACAAAAAGAGTTTTCTAATTGTCTCTTCTTTTGTTATTGGTTGCTCTTTTGTTTGAGAGTTGCTTCATACATTTGTATTTGATCTCTTTTGGTTATTGTTTGTGAGCAAGAATATAAGCATTGTTCTTTGCTCATTTGGTGTGAGACTACCTTTGGGTTTTGAGAGCTTAAACACTTCTTTGTAATCTTCTTTGGTTATTAATGGATTGTGGCTGGTTCCTTCCATTTGATTTGTTGCAGTGTAGAACAACATGTTGATTAGCTCTCCCTCGTCTTGGTGTTTAGGTATGCTACACCATTTGTAAGGGAGAGACATCCCTCTTTTATATTGGGTGTGTTAGCAACTTTGTTGGGCAACAAAAAGACTTTTGTAAGTTTCTCTTCTTTTGTTAGTCAAAACATAGTGATTCCACAATGCACAACGGATTTATACTCGTTCGGCTTATAGCCTATGGCCAGTTCGAAGACAGCGAGGAAATCCCCAAATAACGAAAGGAGATTACAAAGAAGTATTTAAGCTCTCACAACCCAAAACTCACATACATCCAATGTCACTCTCACACCAAATGAGCATCATTTTTCTGTTTTGAACATTGTTCTTGGCTCATTTGGCGTGAGAGTGGCTTTGGGTGTATATGGGTTTTGGGTTGTGAGAGGAGAAACACTTCTTTGTAATCTCATTTGGTTATTAGTGGATTTGCTCGCCGTCTTCGAACTAGACGTAGGCTATAAGCCTAACCAGTATAAATCCTTTATGCTTTGTTAGATTTTTGTATTTGTCATATCTTGTCTTATTGCTTGTTATATCGGTCTCATATATGTCACTTTATGCTTCCACATATAACAAGTGGCCACCATATCGACTACAGTGGAAAGCTCTCTCTTGAGTTGGGGGAAGGAAGAGATCAAGGCTCTTTGCTTCTGCTACTAGCGTGGTGGTGCACCATATCTGGAATAAATAGACCACACCCGGGGGGTGTTGGCCAAAGGCCCTTTGATGCCTAAGTGATATGACAATAGCTAAAATGGATGGAGTTTTCTCTCATGGGGAGAGCTGGGTGTGTGGTGGTGCTTAGTCATGTGAGGAGAGAGAGTGAGAAGGGCGAGAGAGAGAGAGAGAGAGAGAGAGAGAGAGAGAGAGAGAGAGAGAGAGAGAGAGAGAGAGAGAGAGAGAGAGAGAGAGAGAGAGAGAGAGAGAAAGAGAGAGAGAGGGAGAGGAATTTGTGTAGGGTTTTTCGGGTGAGAAAAAGGTACCTTGAATGTCTTGTGTAGCCATGTATTTATAGGCTCCTTGTGTGCTAGGATTTGAAGAATAATTTTTATTTGGTTAAGATTATTCTTACCCATAAAAAGGAGATTGAAATTAATCAAGAAGATTTGATGGAAATCTCATCCTTGATTTGGGGAGATATTCCCATCTTAAATCAAAGATAATTTCCCTAATTAAATAGGATTTAATTAGGGTAATCAGTTGACCTAAGGAATATTCCTTTTTCACATGTCACCCGTCTATTGGTTGCCGAAATATGTGTTCCCACAATAAGTACACTAGTACGCCCAATCTGTACCTTGAATGCAAAGAAGGGAAGTTTTTTTTTTTTGGTTGAAGGATGAAATTTCATTACGAAAAACTCACCCAAAAGGATGGAACATATACATCAATACAAGGAAGCACATATCTAATATGCAATATCAGATGAACAGGAGCAACAAACTACCCCAAATAATGATATCAACAAATACAAAACTAAGAAAAAAAATTAAAAACAACATTGCAACAAAAACGCAGAAGCACCACCAAACAGCCACCATAAACCAGCAACACTCAAGGCAACCCAGGGGCAAAACAAACAGAATCATCAGGACATGAAGGAGGTGGTGCAAGCACCTGAGCCGTAGCAATGCCGTGACTCTACACACCTTCCAAGATAAACGCGAGAAATCGTTTTGCGGGTTATCTACTACAACAAAGGGAAGCAGGAACCGATTGGAGAACAATCGAGGGATAACACTGAGCGGAGTGGAATGGTAGAGATTTGAGGGAACAATAAAGATAGGAGGCAAGAAGCCCCAGCAGAGAGGCATAAAGCCCCAACAGAGAGGCATAATGCCCCAGCAAAGAGGCATAAAGCCCCAGCAAAGAGCCAAGAAGCCCCAAAAACGAGTAGGAAAGCTCGAGCACGAACCGCTAAAGAAAATCAGAAACTAAGGAAGAGAGATGGGGGGAGGGGTAGAGGCCTCTTCCCCCCAAGGGGGAGACGCGGCGCTGGAACTGGGTTTTGCTGACCTATGACATGAATGTGTACCTTGTTAGATAGTTATATATCCACTTCACAAGATGGTATATCAAATATTGTCTCCTTATAATTTTCCTTTATTAGACTAACCCATCACATGTTTCTCACGTCATGAGGCATATGTATATATGATTATTGCCACTCTTCGAAGTAGGCTTGAAGGCAAATAATGTGAAAATAGATAATATCAAGGCAAACTGATAGGTGGGCAGAACAAAATCATGTAGTCACATGTTTTATGTTTTCCTCTTTGTGTTCAAATCCAAAGTTGATTATGGATTTGAGTATTACATTTCTATTTAAATGTGATTGGAAGTGACAAGTGAGTGAGAAGCCTGAAAAATCACATAAATCACATAAATACATAAATAATTGATGTGCAAATGTGCAATCCCATTGTTTTTTTTCTCTTTTTGTAACATAAATAGAAGCACCAACCAAGTAAGCTTAGTAGCGTACGATTGATATATTTTTCTTATTTGGGTTATTTGCTGGTTTTGTTTGAGTTAATTGTTTCACCTGCGTTATCCCAATTCCCAATAAAATTAAAATGCATGTTTTGCACGCCTTAGCTTCACCTTGTTTGTTTCCAGGAAAAGAAAAAACAAAAGAATATTATTGCATGTCAGATTGTGGTGTATGTTCCTTTGTGGGTAGACTTTGCAAATGTGTAGTGTTTGTGGGTTTCATGTCGTATTCGTATCAATCCGTTAAAAAAGCAAATTGATTCGACCCGACCCGTTAAGCTAACGGGTGGGAAATATTAAACCTAAACTCGACCCGTTCAAACTCGCGAAAACCCGACCCGACCCGTTAAGACTAATGAGTTATTTTTTTGCTCATTTTACGCGCTTCACCCATTTAAAAAAATAGACTATATTTGTTAACAAATTGTTAAATGAAAACACAAATTAGACAATTCTTTGTGATAAAAGAATAAGATATTAAGTATTTGAGAATAATTAAATAATAATATGGAGTGAAAGGAGGATGCTATTGGTGGGGTTAGATTGTATTTGTAATCAATACCAAAATAATTCTAGGAATTTAAGTAATTAATCAACAATGTAGAATAATAAGAAAATAAACAAAATAATAATATGGAATGAGAGATGTATGTCATTGGTGGGTTAGATTGTATTTGTAATCAAGAGTGAAATAATCTTTGGGATTTAAGTAATTAATCAACAATATAAAATAGTAAGAACATAAATAAAATAATAATTTGGAATGATAGGAGCATGCCATTGGTGGGGTTAGATAGGGATTTTATAACGTAAATTTACAAAAATACCCCTGCTCTTAACGGGTTAACGGGTCATTCGCGAAAAATACTGAAACGACTCGTTAAGATAACGGGTGCTTAACGGGTTCACCCGTTATCAACCTGACCCGATAAGGCCAACCCAAATACTGATAATTTCGTACGAATTCGTATCGTGTTAACGTGTCGTGTACAATATTGCCAGGTACTTGTGGGTCTTATTCACTTGTGTTATCTGTATTTAGAATAGAAACTGTGCTTTTTAGTGGGAAGAGGTTAGGTGAGATGAGCAATTCAGCTATATGGTCTCAGCTACTTCTGCAAGGGCGCACACTAGAAACAGGGGCACACCCATCCAATTTTCCTTAGGTGGGATTTTGATTTCTTCCATGCTTTTTCAGATTTATTTCTTTCTTTTTGTTAATATCTGATTTTCTCCCAAATTCACTTTCTAGGTGGGTTGAGCAAGAAGGTCTCAGCTTCCTGAGCCAGGGCTCACTCACACCACAAGGAACAGAGCCAGACCCACTTCTTTTCAACTTTTTTCAGGTGGGTTTATTGATTTCTTTCTATTTTTCTTTTCAATTCATGCTAGTTGTGCTGCTCTGCTATAGTTTTCTGAAATTCTGATTTGTATGCAATTGCCATTTTCTATGTTCAGAGATATGAACACGTTTTAGCTTTACTGATATAAATACTTTGGTTTGGGTACATTGAATGAAATTACATGTAACTTCAAAATAGGGTAAATTATCATCTGATTTTAGGGATTAAATCTGAACAGATTCAACTGAGCAACTTACCTAATCTTGAAAGGATATATCATGTTGTACCACTTACCAAAAACGAATATTATCAATTGATTCTTATCTATATATATATATATATTCTATGACTGTGTTACTAACATGATATGTTCTATGGTACTATTTTCTCCCAGAAATGATTGTGCCAGTTGCAATAGCTTTAACAGTGGGTCTTCTAGGGTGGGCTTATCAAGCACTAAAGCCTCCCCCTCCGAAAATATGTGGATCGCCTGGTGGTCCTCCTGTTACTTCACCAAGAGTGAAGCTCAGTGATGGTAGGCATTTGGCCTACAGGTAGTTTGGAGTGGGGGTGGGGGTGATGCGGTGGTGGTGGATGTGTTGGCGGTGGTGGTGGTGGTGGTGATGGTGATGGTGATGGTGCTGGCGGTGGTGGTGGTGACGGTGTGGGTGATGGTGGGGGTGGTAGTGGTGGTGTTGGTGGGAGTGAGGTGGTGGAGGTGGTGGCGGTGACGGCAACGGCAGTGATGGTGATGATGCTAGTGGTGGTTGTGGTGGCTGTGGTGGTGGTGACGGTGGGGGTGATGATGGAGCTAATAGTGTGGGTAGGGGTGATGGCGGTGGTGGTGGAGGTGGTGGTGCTGGCGGTGGTAGTGGGGTGATGGTGGGGCTGATAGTGGGGTCGACGGTGGCGGTGGGGGTGGTGGTTGTGCTAGGGGTGGCGACAGCGGCAGCAACGATGATGACTATGGTGGCGGTGTGGTAGTGACGACGTTGATAGTCATGATAAGATGGTGGTAGTAGAAGTGGTGAAATCATATCTTGAGAATAAATATAATATATCTATCAAAATTTCTGAGGGGAAACTAAGATTTTTCATGGCCTAAAATTAGTCTATAATCAAACGAAATCCATCATTTTTTGTATTTCGTTTAAAATCAATGAGTTTTTGAATACACCCAAACTTTGTTTGACTTCTAAAAAGTCATAATTGAATACACCTAGATTTCAATATATTTTTTTAAAGTCAATTAAAATCTGAATTGAATACACCCAAACTTTGACAAACTCTTTTAAAATCTTAATTGAATACACCTACATTTTTAAACTCTTTTAAAATCTTAATTGAATACACCCTCCTTCCTAAGTTTTAGGGGTGTATTCAATTAGGATTATAAAGCGTTTAAAAAGATTTTAAAAATCCGGGGGTATTCAATTTGGATTTATATAAACTTTTAAAAAGTCTATAACAGTTTGGGTGTATTCAATCTAGACTTGTTTGAACTTTTAAAATGTCCATTTAAATGTGGGTGTATTCAATTAGGAGTTGAAAAAAGTCCATTAAAATTTACCTGTATTCAAAAGGAGATAGATTTGGAAGGATTTAATTAAGTGTTGGAGTTTGGAGAATTTGTAGGATTTAGGTATAAATAATAAAGGCCAGCATAAGTCTAACCTCCACCCCAAAGATTTCAGACAGACGTGTTCTTTTTTTCTCTCTGCAGAAGGGTTCCACACGGGCTAGCCGCTCTTCAGCTCCTGCTTCTTCTCATAAAGCAAGGCCTAGTACCTTTTGGACTGTGTGTCATAAATGCAAAATGCAATATGAGTATCTCGGAATTTATCTTAATCATAATCTTCTTTGCCCCAATTGCCATGAACCATTTCTTGCTGTAGAAATAGTTCCACCACCTATGAATGGTTCCAAGTCAGCCACTGCATGGAATTCCTCACAGCAGCGGCAGACTCAAAGCATGAAACAGCTAATAAAAGTGATAATGTCTATGCAAATTGGTCTGAATCTATAACAAAAGTTCATACAAAAGTATGGAAGTCTATAATAAAAGTTTATGCAAGTTTATTAAAAATCCGGGTAAAGTTATACAATCCCAGGAAATCTGTAACTTAAAAAAAATCTTTCAAAATCTTATACAAACCTAATTGAATACACCCCCCCTTAGCTTTACTGATATAAATACTTTGATTTGGGTACATTGAATGAAATTATGTGTAACTTCAAAATAGGGTAAATTATCATCTGATTTGAGGGAATATCAGAACAGATTCAACTGAGCAACTTACCTAATCTTGAAAGGATATCATGTTGAACCATTTACCAAAAACGAATATTATCAGTTGATTCTTTTCTATATATATATTCCTATGAATGTGTTACTAACATGATATGTTCTATGGTACTATTTTCTCCCAGAAATGATTGTACCAGTAGCAATAGCTTCGACAGTGGGTCTTCTAGGGTGGGCTTATCAAGCACTAAAGCCTCCCCCTCCGAAAATATGCGGATCGCCTGGTGGTCCTCCTGTTACTTCACCAAGAGTGAAGCTCAGTGATGGTAGGCATTTGGCCTACAGGGAGTTTGGAGTTCCAAAAGAAGAGGCAAAACACAAGATCATTGTCGTTCATGGCTTTGGAAGTTCCAAAGATTTGAGTTTACCTGTTGCTCATGTATTTTTTTCAACTCTTCTTTTAAATCCTGCATGCCTTGTCATAACTTTTTCCAGTATTGGGAGGGATATGCTGCAACACTGAGTTGGTATGCTGGTCATGAATGCCTTCTATACGCTTTTGATTGATCATGCGTAATTAATTGATAATTGATAGTACTAGACATGAATGCTAACATGCAACTTCTCTCTGGTCTTTCTATTATCCCAATTTGGGAGATGTTTCATATCTAAATGTTTACATTCTAGTGTACATTGCACCATTAGTGTATCTCTCTCTCTCTCATCCCCTCTTTGATAAAAGTGGAATGCCTTGTATTCGCTTTCGATTGTCAGGAACTTGTAGAGGAGTTGAGCATATATTTCCTGTTCTTCGACAGAGCAGGCTATGGAGAGAGTGATCCATATCCATCGCGTTCTGTCAAGAGCGAAGCATTCGATATTCAAGAGCTAGCGGACAAGGTGCAGATTGGGTCAAAGTTTTATGTAATCGGAATCTCATTGGGAGCTTACCCTGTTTGGGGTTGCTTGAAATACATACCACACAGGCATGACGACTACCCGCCTACCAGTTTTTCCTATTTTCTCCTTTCAATAAAGTTTTGGCTGAACCTTTATTGTTTATATTCAGAAAGCTTGCATCTTATGTTATCGATGCATCATTTGCAGATTGTCTGGAGCTTTCTTGGTAGTTCCTTTTGTGCACTACTGGTGGCCTTGTGTTCCTGCTAATCTATCAAGAGAGAGCCTCAGCAGTCTCCCCGTATCAGATCAATGGACGTTCCGAGTTGCACATTACGCCCCTTGGTTATTCCATTGGTGGATGACTCAGAAATTTTTCCCTTCACTAAGTGTCTTGTGTGGAAATAACTCAGTTTTCAGCCGTACAGATTTAGAGATGCTGCAGAAACTCTCGGAAGCACCAAGTGTTGGTCAGGTATACTCAAATTTTTTCATTATCTCCCCCACAGTACCAAATCGGCCGTTTTCTTTTCGCTTCTTGCAATTACATTTGGAAGTTTTGGAATCTTTTAATGTCAAATTTTGTTGTTTTAGGACTGTTTAAGCTTAAGTAGAATGTGAGTCAACGATTGCTTTATATACTAACACATCATACCTCACATACTTGCATTTCTGGATCTGAGTGCTAAAATATGAGTCACGCCAACACTGAGTTCATAGCTTATGAGGTTAAATTACCTGTGGGAGGATGGTCTGTTTTGGGTACTTTGTTTTGGTAAATTGGTACTGGATCAAATAATATGAACAAAAATATTCTGCTGCAGGATTTACTAGTTTGACTCAATTTTGAAAACATGTTTTCTGTTAATTTTATAGTTTTGAAACTAGAATTCAAAGGAGGCATGGCATGTGCTAATCCTTACGTAACCATCGGTGTCTTTTGCGTATGTTTATAAATTCAGGAAAAGATAACACAGCAAGGAGACCACGAATCTCTGTTCCGAGACATACTGGCTGGCTATGCAAAATGGGAATTCGACCCATCGGACCTGAAAAATCCATTCCCTGACAATGAGGGCTCAGTTCACATTTGGCGAGGCTGTGAAGACAAGATCATTCCTTATAAACTAAACCGCTATATTGTAGAGAAGCTTCCCTGGATTCATTATCATGAAGTTCCTGATTATGGCCATTTGCTTTTTTTTGAGAGTCATCTATATGAAGCTATTTTAAAAGCACTTTTGCTTGGAGAATAAACTCCTATGTTGATAGCAGGCCTAATATCCATAGGTATGTTGTTGAGTAAACTGTTGATGTTTCTGGAGCAACTATTTCTTGAATGCTGCAATGTGCTGCATATACACGTCGAAAAGTTCTTCTGTGTGAAGTCATGGTTACATCGCAAAATAATAATAAAATTTATCAGCTTACTACTACTGTGCTAATTGACAAAACTTAAAGTGTGGATTGGGCTTTTTGCCTGGCTGTGGGCTCTGATTGGCTTTGTTGTGAGCCTTCAGCCTCTTTGTGTCGTTGTTGGGCTCATTGTTTTGAGTTTACGTTTGTGTAATTGCCATTGTATTTTCCCTTTTAAAATAAATTTTCCCTCTAACCAAAAACAAAAAAAAGAAACCCACCCAAAAGTTTTTTTTTTTTCAACAGAACTTTTATGGCGCATTTACTAATCCGTAATCAAATTAAGAGGAATTGAAATGAGGTGAAATTAAAATCAGATTCATATTGAAATTGTTTACTAAAATTGTCTGAAATCGAAATAGAATTTCATAAAGCTGTTTACTAATTTAGTATAATCGGAATATAAACCAGTATGATTACTAAAATGCCCTTGTCCCAAATCAAATATTTTATATACTTTTTTTAATAAAATTTGATATAGTATATAATAGTAGGAAGAAATTAAATTATTTTTTTATTTCATAGACACACTAAAATGATTTTGTTTATTTTTTAAAAAAATTTAAGTATTTCTATTAAGTTTTTATTTTATTTTATAAATGTAAGTATTTCTATTAAGTTTTTTTAAAAATAAATGTAAGTATTTCTATTAGTTAATCCTTAACACTAAAATGATTTTGTTTTTATTTCTAGAGTTAAGGATAATATTGGAAATAATGAAAGTAAGTGAGGGCATAAAGGGAAAAAAATTATTATTCCGATTACGGATGCAATCCGGAATCCAAATACCTTCTCTATGTTAGGAATCCAAATCACCAAAATCTTGGAATTGGATTCCATTATTTGTGTGGGCTCCACGCACTTTTAATTCCTCCCATTTTAGTAAACACAGGTATAATCCATAATCAGAATCGGATCCTTTATTCTCATTCTGATTATGGGTAGTAAACCTGCCATGAGAGTTACCTAATCCTCACTAGAATCTTAACCAGCCAAAATTGATTTGGTTCCGTATTTTGAACTGAGTTTGACTTTTTGGTCAACTTAGTATTTTTGGGCCCAGTTTCATTCGGTTGTCTTGTTCTTCGGTTCCGATCTCCACTCCTAGTCCTTCGTATCCCAAAAAGAAAAAGTCTCTAACAGGTGACCTATAAAGGACATGAGTGATCAATTAAAATGGGCTATGTGTTTTGCCACATGATTGGTAACTTAAATATTCAAACAGAATTATTAAATCGGGTAACATTCTGTCACTTACAAGTTCCGTCTAAAGGTATGAAGGTATAGAACTAATCCCAGTTTTACCTAATATTTTAAGCTCGGGTCTGGATCATGTTGGGTCTTTGAAGCCCACTCTTTTTTTTTTCCTATACGATTCTCATTCTCTTATCTTCTTTTTCTTTTCTATTTTCGCATTTTCTCCTATACTCTTTGTTAATGCTTTCTTGATCAATCATTGAAATGCATTCATATTGTATCGATGCATAAGGGAATGTTAGTATAATTCTTCATCCTCCTAATCTAATTTAGGGCTTTGAATAAATAGGCTCATTCCAATATGTTATATTATATCAAACAACCCTTGTAAAACTTATGAGAGAAAAACAATACACGGATCTCTCACACAAGTAATTTAATTTTCTTTCTTTCCTTTTCATTTATTCTTTGGCCCATGAGAGCCACTTTCTGATGTGACTCTTTTTGGGTATATTTTTTTTGTATATTTTATCTTATTTCTTGTGTGACTTAAAAGTATTTTTAATCTTCAAAGCCAAGTCAAAGATTTCCTTTCTCATATGCAACAATGCAAGATAATTTCAAGATATAATATTAATTTTTGAATCAATAATGCTAGCCACTAATGTGGCTCGTTTGTGAGTGATTCTAGATAGACCAAAAAGTATTTTTATGAAGATTCACTTCTTCATATAATCACTTATGGTGTATTTACTAATCAGAAATTTGAATTTGAATTAAGAATTGAATTCCAATTATGAAGGATTCTTTCGTTTACTTCACATCAATGAATTAAAAGTAAGTGGGCTCCACACAAAATCAAGAATTAATTCTTGGGTGGAAGGCGGTATTCTAATTCCTGGAGAACTAACCCATTATGAATCCATTTTTTTAACCTATTATATCCTTACACAATTTTAAAAATTCCAAATTGTCATATACTTTAACCCAACAATGAGGACATTTTAGTAATTATTATCACTCCTACCCTAATTTCATATAGTTTAGTAAACAACTTTAATAAGAATCCGGAATCTAACTCTACTCAATTCATATGGTTTAGTAAACAACTTAAATAGAAATCCAGAATGTAATTCTCCTCAATCCAACTCCTCCTCAATTCAATTCCTCCTAATCCGATTACGCCTTAGTATACATGTCATTAAAGTGATTATATGGAGAAGCACATGGGAGTTGCTTCTCCCCAAAAGTGATTCTGGCCTATCCAGATCACTCCCAAACGAGTCCGTATTCATCAAATTTGGTACTGATTCAAATTTCTTTCACCCATATGAATAAATAAATCTTTCACCCGTGAATGATGAGTAACGGCAAATTTCTTTCCTTTTTCTTGCGGGATATATTGTATTGAGCTGCCATGGATTTCAAATTTGGGCTCACAATCACTAGGCAATATGCTTTCTTCTCATGCCGTCTTTCACGATTCTACATAATTTTTTTGAAAGAAGAGGATGATGGTAGAAATGATAATTTTTGTTTTATTTGTTTTTAAATTGGCATGCTATTCTTCATTAAGTTTTTTTTTTTTTTTTTATACAAGTACAAATCTAAACTACTCTAATCTAATTTATGGGGTGGGAAATTTGAATTTGAATGCAAGGGGGCGAGCTTACTGCCCTGACCAACTAGCCTAATTCACATTTGCATGTATAAATTATTTTTAATTTTTAATAACTACGGCTAACTTATCAGAAGGACAAGTGACAACTTAATAATGGAATGGTGATGCTGGACTCATGATTAAGCTGGTTAGCAAATATATTTTAAAATTTAAGAAATAAATTTTATAAACCAAAATAATTTAGGGAGCTTTTATTTAAAACGCAATATAGTTGACTAATTTGGAAGATATGAATACAATTTCACCTAATTAGTATACGGCCAAAGACCAAAAAGTAGTACCTAACTTTACAATACTGAAATTAAAAAATATCAAAATTAAACACAATGCCACTCCTTCTAAGGTAAGCACACTATGTCACATATCCACCTCTGACAATCCCCCTTCCGGCCAACCGCCACCACAGCCCATCTTAGGTCAGCCACAGCTGCCTATTACCGGCTAGCCGGGGACCAACTCCGTTGTCCTTTATTCACCCTAAAAAAATAGAAAATTTTGTGTCATTGAAGGGACTTGAACCTTGACCCTCAAAGGAGAATGCCTCACTCACAAACCAATACACAACTTTTTTTTGTGATATTTATTCAGTTACACAATATTTATATAAACAATCAACGGTTTAAAAAAAAATTCATTTCAACACACCACAAACAAAAACAAAACTGCAACAAAAATACAATGTAGATATCAATGATGTAAACAAAACAAAAATGCAAAAACTAAAACTACACTGCATAGTATGGGGAAAAATAAACATATTAATAAGAGAGGAACCAAAATGTAAAACCATGATGAAAGTACTAAAACAAAAACAAAAACAAAAACTGCAATGTAGAAGCAAAAATTGCAATGCAGAAACGGAAACTGCAATCCACGTTCTTGTTTGTTTGGTTTCTTCCACAGTCAAATTGATTGGGTGCCGAACTAAGAGAATTGAAGGAGAAGAAGAAATGAGAGAGAGGAATTGATTAACCTAGACGAGCCAAACAGTATTGGTGATGGCGGCGACACTTCACTAGACAGCGGCTTGGATATTGTGGTGCTACAGTCTCACAACTGTTTGGATTGTTTCAGGCAAAATTGGCCACAAACTCCAGCTGTTTGTGTCAGGTATTTTGGGGAGATGATAGAGAAGGTGATGGCGAGATAAGGTCGTTACGGAGACGGAAAGTCGCCATGAAATTGGGTTTGCAACAGGCAGCGACTGCTGGACTATTCCAGCCAAAATTGGTCACGAACGCCGGCTGTATGTGTCGGGTATTTTGGGAAGATGATAGAGGAGGTGATGGCAAACAACTTTCGTGAAGGAACGACGACGAGATAAGGTTGTTACGGCGACGAAAAGTCGCTGTGAAATTGGGAATGTGGCTGCCCTGTTTTCTAGTCGAGAGAAAGGGGAAGGATGAGATCTAATTTAGGCCATGCTTTTAAACAAATAGGGTAAAATCGTATTTTACTCTTCTAATTTAGATAGGCCCAACGAATCTGGGCCTCATCTTTGGCGAAATCCAAAATAAAATTTGATTCCTAAATATTAAAACCCAAACAAAAATACTCTATGTTTTATATCCTAATTAATAAGGATTGTTATGTCTAATACATAATTTAATAATTTATTGAGTGTGACTGTTGTAAATACTTTATGTCAAAGCGAGGCAGCAGAGTCCCGCAAGAAACTACAAATGCAAAGAATATTCTGACGACGGGGTATAAACCTAGAATCATGAATGCTCTCATTTGTATCAATATTTTGATTTATCAATCATTTGTCAACACATCTTGGACTAATAAACAATTTTTAATCATTTGTTAAAAAAACAAATTTTCATTATTTTCTTTTATTATTATTTTGTACAGCTTTTATTTTCTTATCTTCCTGCAAGCCTTAACCAGCTAATGTGTTCTGTTCGGCAGTGGCTATTATTACATCAGTAGGTTCGATTGCCTAATTGACTAACAGAGGAAGTGCGCTGGCACATGGACATGACATTAGCACCAAATTGTAGCAGGCAATATGCTTCAATCTCACAATCAACCAGATATGCCAAGAAATTTACTTATCACTTTTAAAGAATACAAATGATTGATAAAGTAAAATATTCTGAATGCAATTATTTCTGCTCTGCTCACCACATTAGGCTAATAGCAATACAATTAACATTTGTATTGAGCACTTTTTTTCTTTTTTGTAGTGATTTGTAGATGATTTTCATATGAGTCTTCACCTCCATCAATGAGAGATTTGATCAGTCATTAAATGTGTTTATATAGCATTACTATGGAGGTGAGACTTCAAAATGCGAGTATAATATTATCACACTGCCACATAGTGTTATCAATCCACTCATATTGTAACACGTGTATTTATTTATTAATACTATACTCCAGGTCGATTACATTGAACATTGTCGTCCTCCCATATTTATAGATTAGTAACACTACATGACAATGTGACCGAAACACTCAAAAACTTCTTCTAGAATGGAGCCAAAAATTAAAATGACTCATCTTTTGACCTCCACAATGTTTGTGCCTAGAGGGGGTCATTAGAGTTGAAGTTGTGGGTCACCAAACTCACGGACTCTTAGTCACCGGATTTAGGGTGGTCGTTGTTGGTGGTGGCTAGGGTAAAGGGTGTGATGTGGGAGAGAGGGAAAAATAAAGAAAAATAGAGGATGAACATGAACCTATGAGGGACAAGGGAGGCCTAGAGTAGGAAAAATTTAGAAGAAGAGATGCAGAGGGAGGCGAAAAATTGGAGAAATTTAGAAGCAAGGGGTGTAGATGGCAATTGGTAGGGTATACTATAGATGGCATTATTTATGGGCCTGCTTCCGTGACGCCTCTCAAGTCTTATAACCAGGAGAAGGCCAATTATAGCAAGATACCCCGATCAGCGGAACATTCAAAAGTATATCCAGGTGTGACAAAATTTATTCAAGTAACAAATGGTTCATGCCTCAGCATCAAACAGTCAAAAAACCTTCTCTGCTGCCACTGTACTGATAAATAGTGAAAACCCAACAAGCATCTACAAGTCAAACACAAAGAAAAAGAAAAACTTATACATTTGAGATCCCATCAGGCCAAGAGGGAATCCCAAATATCTTGCCAGGTGAGTTTTCAAATTTTTTTTTCCTTCCATTTCTCTTTCCCATTCAATTTTTGGGTCCATGAAAGTTGAAATGAATGAATTAGATCTACCCTTTTCTTTTGTTGTTTTGTTTTCTTAGGGATGGTTTCAAACACTGCACAGACTGCTGCTGTTTGTTTGTTTTTTCTTTTTCTTTTTTTTTTTGAAATCCCAGAACTCCACTTTGTCAGCTTCCAAACTAGGGCCCACCCGCCAAACCCTGCTGTTTCTGAATATCATCCTCCAGCTTCACCAAGAATCAGGCTTGCTGATGGAAGGTATCTGGCTCATAGAGAAAGTGGGGTCCCCAAGAACAAAGCAAACTACAAGACCATCATTGTTCATGGCCTTGGAAGCTCCAAGGAAATGAGTTTCCTGGCACCCCAAGTATCTCTCTTGTCCCAACCATCTTCTTATTTTGCTCTGAAGCTTTAGCAAATTAAGTTGTATTCAAATCCAAGTTCAACATAGATAATAATTTTAAGGGAAATGAGGGATGTTTTTGAGAAATGATGTAAACTAGGAATCTAGAGTCATATGAGAACCATGTAAAGGGAATATCTGAATTTTGAAAAATCTGTTGTGAAACAGCTTTCAGAATTGACACATTTATAAATCTGAAAGAAACTACTGAAAGACCTGCAAAAGCAACTTTTATCATACACTCAGAAAATTATGCTTGTAAAGTGGTTTTCTTTTGTTTGTTTAGGAGCTATATCAATTCAAATTTACACTTGGTTTAGAAGAAAAATCCTAATTCAAATTATATAATATGGCTAAGGAAGCAGTACTAAAGCATCAGTTCAGACAAAAATGTCAAAATAAGGTGAACTCACAGTGCTCCAGTTTCCAGGAATTAATAGATGAGTTGGGGATATATTTTCTGCTATATGATCGTACTGGTTATGGAGAGAGTGATCCAAATCCAAAGCGTTCATGTTAGTACGAAAATTGTATTGGCATTCCCTAGACTCTAGCATAGGTTGGGAAGTATTGTGTAAATAATGTTTACTGGAAGTTTTAGCGCAACACATTCAATTCCGGATTTTCAAGGTTGACTGGATCGATAGGAGAAACTTGATTTTCAGGTAAATCATGACATAATCATGCATTCATTATAGGACTCCTAGTTGGAGTTAGTTTCACTCAAATGCTTTTACTATTTGTGCTTGATTGAATACTGTTTGTGCCATTTGTGGTCTCTTGTCTTTACTATTTGAATAGGCAATATATTGTTATCTTGGCTCTAGGCAATATATTGTTACGTGGCAATAAATATCATGTGATTTGAATAGGCAATATATTTGTTATCTTGAATTGAGCATGAGATTTGAATAGGTTGATATAAAAGTCTTGACATGCTACTTTGTTTGTGTGCTGTTTTAGCATTGTTAACTAGGAGTACATATTGGAAACAAAGAATCCATATTGAATCACAGTTCGTATTCATCAGTAGATAGTAGTTTGTCTTCTGTTTGGTGTCTTAATAAAGAGACCATATTGCATCAGGTTTAGTGGTCTTAGTTGAATAGGTTTGAGAGTCATTAATGCACAAGAAGTGTGATCACGTGGGTTTCTCTCTTGAGAGAGAAAACCTGCTTTGCATAAAAGGTTGGGCTTTCCTTGTCAAACACAGCTTATTGGTTTTTGGAAGCATATTGAGTTCTTAAGCAAAAGCTTATGTGCATATTTTTCCAGATAAGTCACCAAGTGTTCCTTATTTACTTGGTGATTTATCAAATCCTTTTATCATACATATTGCATTCATTTGCATTGTTCGGTGACTCATACAGTTGAGGGCATCAAGACCGTGGTGGCGGTTTTCCTCCGGCAAGAGCTTGAATCGATCGTTACAAGTATCAGATTCAACATAAGGAGAGTTGGAAGAACTCCGGTGAGCTTGAAGCAATCGTGACCAGTATTGCGTTCAACATAAGGAGTGTCGAAGATCATCCCGAGACAGAAGTTGAGTTACGAAGAAGTCCGTAAACATTATCTAGAAGGTGTTTAGGATAAGTGTGTGAGTACTTCTTGTAATCATCGTTCTATAGTGAATTTGTGTTGGACTGAGGAGTCCCGTGGATTTTCCCTAGAGGTGGGGTTTTACCACGTAAAATAATTCTCTGCGTGTTCCTTTATTTTATGTTCAGCACGTTTCAGGATTGATAAGGCATAACAATCCTGCTACCAAAGTTTATTTTTTGTTTATTGGTTATAATCTTTAATTGGCCTAATCACCCTCCTCTAGGCATTTTTAGTGATCCTGCAGGTAATTTCAATTGGCATCAGAGCAGATTGCTAACATACTCAACAAGATCCGACATACCTTAGGATGGATCGTGTTGCGGGGTCTGTTGCACATCCACCATATTTCGATGGCAACAACTATGGTGCTTGGAAGGCTAAAATGAAGTCATTCTTGTGGTCTCTTGATGAACGTGTATGGCAGTTGGTTGCTTATGGATATTCTAAACCTACAAAAACAACTGGAAAAGATTATGCATAATGCTCAATTCCTAAACCCAGAGAAGAATGGACTACCGTTGAAGTGCAACACAGTACAAACAATCAAAAGGGGTTAAATGCGTTATTTACTGCTGTATCTTCTGATCAATTTGAATATATATCCGGTTGTGATACGTCTAAGGAAGCTTGGGATATTTTGTAGGTTACGCATGAAAGAACAGATACTGTCAAGGGAGTCAAGCTGCAAATGCACACTTTACAGTTTGAGACACTCATGATGGATGAGAATGAAACTTTTTCTGAATTTTATGCTAAACTTTGTGTAATTGTAAATGCTTGTTCAAGTTTAGGTGAAAAAATTCCAGAAGATAGAGTTGTGAAAAATATTTTGAGATCCTTGCCTCAACGGTTTCAACCAAAGATCACGGCCATTGAAGAGATTCGTGACTTGAACACCTTGAAAGTTCAAGAACTCATAGGGTCCATACAAACTTATGAGATGAAACATCTAGCTCCTAAAAATAGCAAAAGTGTTGCTTTCAAAGTTGTGAATGAAGAAGATGATGGGCATTCCAATGAAGATTGGAGTGATGAGGAATTAACGATTCTCACAAGACGATTCATGAACTTTCTCAAGAATCAAGATCCTAAGAGTCGAGATTCAAAAGACTATGGGCACATATCTTCAGAATGTGCCAACACCTTCAAGAATAAGGCATTGCATTCTACTTGGAGTGACAAGTGATTCGACTGGAAAAAATGAGAAGGCCATTGCACTTATCACGACAGTAAGCTTGGATGAACCAACGGAGAAGGATGATGATTGTGAAGATATGAATATTGAGTTTATCATGAACAAATACGATGATTTGTTGGCCGCCTTACAAAAGCTCAATAAACAAAATAGTGAGCTCGTCAAAGAAGTTTCTGTGCTGAAGTTGGAAAATTGCAGGATTGCAAACGAGTTTCAATCCCCTAATGCAGATTCCGAAAAGGTAAGTGCAGGTATGAATAAAAAATTGATGTTTTTGCAGAAAAAATTGACTGATAAGAATAAATTAATTGCATCTCTAACTTCTGACAACAAAGCCCTTGAACTTGAACTTAAAAATTCAAAGGAAATGATTGTTTCTTTAACCATTGGTGCAGAAAAAATCGACAAGATGATTAGCATGGGAAGAAGAGATGGTGACAAACGAGGCTTGGGATTTGAACCAAGTAATAAGTCTTCCGCTGTGTCTAAAACAAAGTTTGTCAAATCCTCTTCATCTATTGAACCTTTTGCTGCTCATGAAGTCAAGAAATTCATTCCAATTTGTCACTTTTGTGGAACTCGTGGGCACATAAGACCAAGATACAATAAGCTTCGAAATGAATTTGTTCGTTCAAATTCTCGTGTCATGGGTGGAAAAGTAAGTATCCAACATAAGATTTCAAATCTTATGAAAGAGGTAAAACGCTTATCCAAACTATCTTCTTTCC
This sequence comes from Prunus padus, assembly GCA_024362665.1. Taxonomy (NCBI): domain Eukaryota; kingdom Viridiplantae; phylum Streptophyta; class Magnoliopsida; order Rosales; family Rosaceae; genus Prunus; species Prunus padus. The sequence continues at coordinate 10,430,456 of JANFAM010000015.1, forward strand.
ATTATTTGCCATCAACTAAGACAAAGTTAGTTTGGAGGAAAAAGGAAAATCATAATTGTAGGTTTGCCTCTACTAATATTGTGCATGAACCCGCTCCTTTAGAAAATTTGGATATTAAATGTCTTGTTGCAAAACCTTTAGATAATCAACGGTTTGAAACCCTTAGACAGTCTTAGGTATTTGTGCTCTAGATTAATTCGGTGTCTCTTGCATGCCAAAGCCTCTTCCATGTTTTATGATATTTAAATTACTTTCTGTTTCTATAAATATGTCCAGCTTGTGCAAGGATTGTTAAGTAGTATCAATCATGTAACTGTCTGAACGTATTTGATGATCTTATATTGGGCTCTGGCATTGCATTATCTTGAGAACACACACTCTCAGCCTCACACAAAGGTTTCCATTGTCTCGGTGCATGATAAAATACATTAAATGATCTATCCATCTGGGTTGTTTACAATTACACACGCACACTCTTTTCTTTGAAGTGCCTTGAATCTCTCCTTTCTTGTACTTGTCTCTCTTGGGATTGCCATCACACTATTGTACGTAAGCTCTTGATCTGTTTAAAAAAAAAGTAATGACTTCTCATTACTCAATAACTGGGCCTCTTGTCTAACCAACGTCGAGGTTCAAGTCAACAGGCTGTGATGGTTTGCTATCCTTGCTTATCTTTGGAGCCTTCATGATTCGGATCAATATTTCCCCAGGGGTGCCTCATCACCCAGTTGCTTATGGTCATCTGACTTGAGCACATTGATTGACCATCCGCTACATGAATCATGTCGAAAGCTAAATAAAGTGAGCCACCAAATTTGTAAAGAAAAATAAAAATCAAATACAATTCAAATCCCAAATAAACTGATCATCATATACTTACTATGCACTCAGTGTATGTGCTATCTTCTGTGAGATCAGTCTTGGATGGACATCTTCTTTTTGCGAAATTCAAAAGAGTTCACTTCACACCTTTGCTTCTTGATGGTAGACTCATTTGGTGCCTTTTATCTTTCACCATTCTGTGATATGCCTCCTCTTTTATCTGTGACTTTGTGCATCTTGTGTGGTGTCGTGTTTTTGTCCCTGCCATGCTTTGCTTCACCTGCATTTCAGATAGAGATGGTGTTTGTGCATAAAAATCTCGGCCCATACTGGTCGACCAAATGAATAAAATCACGGCCAAAACATTGTTTAACTGGGTGATTATAATTGTACGTCAAAGGCCATTATCGTATGAGCAAAGAAATTGAGAAAGAATGAACACGGCCACAGTGATGGTAAGTCGAGGGACGCGACCGAGCCCCATCATTTGGCCCAAGTCTAGAGGATGTCACCACTTGCCAGACAGGCCCCACAGCTCATTTAATGAAGAAGTGACTAAAGATTATGTATGAACCATACCACAAGAGAAGGTTGTCAACTCTACCAAGCACGTGGAGAGAGAAAGTAAAGGTTGCATCAGTGCACTTTTCAATCAAATCGCAGTATGGGTGAGGTCAATTTGATAAGATTATACTTCTCAAATCATGAAAATTAAATGCTCTTCTACCCACTGAAGATCGAGGAATTAAATGCTTCTCTAAGCGTGAAGTCCGGCCCAACTACTACGGTAAGGGAAACTGAACTTCACGGTAGTCACGCCACCATGCTTCTCGGCCTCCACCCACCCACTATTGCTGAGTCAGTCGCATTTCACGAGGGTGTTGGGTCCACCTCCATCAACTGATTCTTCATATAAATACTAAGCTAAGAATACATTCAAAGGGTTCAAACACCACACAAGCCTCCCACGGAGCAAATTTATGTTTTTCTGTCATTTACATTCTTGTAACGCACTTTCAATACATTTACTTGCTTTCCTAGGAGTAGTGGCAAATTGTAAGAAACTTCCGTTCATCAATATATCATACAACCCTCGATCTTTCAAGGCGCCGAAGCACCATCCTTTGTTACTCTTCCGTTCATTAATATATCATACAGCCTTTGCCATCTGCCGGAGCGCTGGAGCACCACCCAAATCCACTAACTATTTCCACCATCGACACCACCACCAACGGCTTTGTAGCCCAGGTCGTGAACCTGACGATCGAGATTAGTTCCTCTCTCGGCCACAATCGCTTTGAGCGAAGTCGGACTCAAACAGGCGCATCAGATCCACTCGCCCATCTAAATCAACCTCGAAGTGCACGGTAGACTGTGCTGGCACGCCCGCGCAATCACATCCAAAACCAAAGAAGGACGACCCGTGTTGACGTAGATCCCCTCGGCTCGGCTCAGCAAGTCGGGAGATTTGCGCATCAACAGATGGTCTATTGCTTGTTTCTCTCCTCACCCACAAGCTAGACATGTTTATGAATGGAAAGTACGTATATCTTCAAGAGAGTTTTGGCTTGCATCTACAGTGTGTTTTATGTCTTGATTGTTTTGTTTTTCTTTCCTTGTTCTTTTGTTCGTTGTTTTTTTTTCAGATTACTAGTTTCCCCTCGTTTTTCTTCTGATTTAAAAAATTATAAAATATAAAATATAAAAAACATACGGTGTGTTTCACGTTGGTTGTTTAAGTTGTGCAGTATATGGTTGTCTTCTTCCTAAGAACAATTCAATCTCCAGCCCCCATTGCCGACACCCAATGGTCTCGTCTTCCGCTACTCACCGCATCTTGCTCCGTCGCGTCACGATGGTCACCACACGAAGTCGCTGGTCTTCCGCCGATCTGCTGCTGCTCCTTCTTCAGTTGTCACGCCTGCTGCACTTGCTAGGCATATTTAGCCACATGATCCTCCCTATCCTACTTGGGCTAGCAGCCTCTAAGGTTCATATGTTCCAATTCTAGATTTGTTCATCTTTAGTAGTTATCTCTGCGTTCCTTTGGATTTCCTAAACAAAAAGGGGGAGAATATTTTGTGTTACATATGGGATTCAGGGGGAGTAACTTGACTGTTGAAAGTAGAAACATGATATTTAGGGGGAGATCACTTTCTGTTTTGTCTGTGGGATCAAAAAGTGTAGTGACTTGCTTAACCTTCTAACATATGAAGGATTGATGTTTAATTGTGCCATTTGGTTCTTATTTTTCAATTCTATTATGCTTCACTGGTAGTTTGCTTGTTGGTGTGCAGAAGTTACAAGAACTGGATATTTGTTGGGCATAGTAAATTAGGATGTGTAGGTTCTTCTTGTAAACGTGTCTGCAATGTAATCCAGTGTTTTGTCTTGGAAATGCCAAAGGGGGAGATTGTTAGTACGAAAATTGTATTGGCATTCCCTAGACTCTAGCATAGGTTGGGAAGTATTGTGTGAATAATGTTTACTAGAAGTTTTAGCGCAACACATTCAATTCCGGATGTTCAAGGTTGACTGGATCGATAGGAGAAACTTGATTTTCAGGTAAATCATGACATAATCATGCATTCTTTATAGGACTCCTAGTTGGAGTTAGTTTCACTCAAATGCTTTTACTATTTGTGCTTGATTGAATACTATTTGTGCCATTTGTGGTCTCTTGTCTTTACTATTTGAATAGGCAATATATTGTTATCTTGGCTCTAGGCAATATATTGTTACGTGGCAATAAATATCATGTGATTTGAATAGGCAATATATTTGTTATCTTGAATTGAGCATGAGATTTGAATAGGTTGATATAAAAGTCTTGACATGCTGCTTTGTGTGTGTGCTATTTTAGCGTTGTTAACTAGGAGTCCATATTGGAAACTAAGAATCCATATTGAATCACAATTCGTATTCATCAGTAGATAGTAGTTTGTCTTCTGTTTGGCGTCTTAATAAAGAGACCATATTGCATCAGGTTTAGTGGTCTTAGTTGAATAGGTTTGAGAGTCATTAGTGCACAAGAAGTGTGATCACGTGGGTTTCTCTCTTGAGAGAGAAAACCTACTTTGAATAAAAGGTTGGGCCTTCCTTTTCAAACACACAGCTTTTCAACGTATTGGTTCTTGGAAGCATATTGAGTTCTTAAGCAAAAACTGTTGTGCATATTTTTCCAGATAAGTCACCAAGTGTTCCTTGTTTACTTGGTGATTTATCAAATCTTTTTATCATTCATATTGCATTCATTTGCATTGTTCGGTGACTCATACGGTTGAGGGCATCAAGACCGTGGTGGCGGTTTTCCTCCGGCGAGCTTGAATCGATCGTGACAAGTATCAAATTCAACATAAAGAGAGTTGGAAGAACTCCGGAGAGCTTGAAGCAATTGTGACCAGTATTGCGTTCAACATAAGGAGTGTCGAAGATCATCCCGTGACAGAAGTTGAGTTACGAAGAAGTCAGTAAACATTATCTAGAAGGTGTCTAGGATAAGTGTGTGAGTACTTCTTGTAATCATCGTTCTATAGTGGATTTGTGTTGGACTGAGGAGTCCCGTGGATTTTCCCCAGAGGTGGGGTTTTATCACGTGAAATAATTCTCTGCGTGCTCCTTTAGTTTATGTTCAGCCCGTTTCAGGATTGATAAGTCATATCAATCCTGCTACCAAAGTTTATTTTTTGTTTATTGGTTATAATCTTTAATTGGCCTAATCACCCTCCTCTAGGCATTTTAAGTCATCCTACAGGTAATTTCAGTTCGGTCAAGAGTGAAGCCCTTGACATCGAAGAACTGGCTGATCAATTAGAGTTAGGATTGAAATTTTATGTGATTGGAGTGTCAATGGGATCATATTCCACCTGGAGTTGCATCAAACATATACCACACAGGTAAAACACTCACTTATAGATTCAAGGTTCATAACTTTCTATTTGATTCAAAACGAAGAGTTTTCCAACTTTTTATATCAAATTTGTTTGTGTAGGCTAGTCAGTGCGGCTTTGGTAGTTCCAGTTGTCAATTATACGTGGCCTTCTCTTCCTGGCCATCCGATAAAGGATGATTACAGGAGAAAACTTATCGATGGGGACTCTTCTTTGCAGAATTTGCCCCTGGACTACTGCGGTGGTGGGTGACTCGTAAATGGCTCCCTTCAACTTCCGTCCCGGAAAGAAATCTGGTATTCTTCGACATGCAGAGACATAGAAGTCCTCAAAACAATTCCAAGCTTCCCAATGCTTTCTCGAGGTAACCATATCTTACGTCGCCATATCTGTTCTGGTATGGTGGTTGATCTTGTAATAGAAACCGAGACACCAAGTGGGAAATTTCACACAATGTTTTATGGAGAAATTTTTAAATGTACCGGGTACAACACGTGGCTGGTGTACCATCCAATAGACCTAGGACATTTGGAATTACTTTCTAATTTATTGCATTATTTTTTATGACACATGGGCGGGCTGCATTTGAAACATTCCACATGTCCTACACCTAGTGGATGGTACACCACCACGTGGTGTACCGAACACCCAAAAATTACTCATGTTTTATGGTAGTAAGAAGCTGCTTTCTATAAATAACATTTTCATATATTAACTTCTATCTTATTATTTAACAATCTTTATGTTTGCACCTAAAGGAAAAATTACGACACAAGGGGTTTTTGATACCTCCACCACCACCTCACTCCCACCGCCACCACCACTACCTCCCCCATCATCGCCACCGCCATTGCCATCACCACCACCATCATCACCACTAAACCCTTTGTTTTTTGAGTGTTATAAACTCCATTAAAATCAGTAATAAAACTCTAACAAACTCATTTATAATCTATACATGAATTCAATTAAAATTTATGTGGAGTTTGTAGAATTCAGTTAAACTCAAATAAATTCAATTAAACTCCATCAACTTCATAACTCTTTTAAAATCATTTAAATTCTGAATTGAATACACCCCCCTAAGATTTTTCATGGCCAAAAATTAGTTTATAATCAAACGCAATCCACCACTTTTTGTATTTCCTTTAAAATCAATGAGTTTTTTAGTACACCCCCCTAAGATTTTTCATGGCCTAAATTAGTCTATAATCAAACGCAATCCACCCCTTTTTGTATTTCCTTTAAAATCAATGAGTTTTTTAATACACCCAAACTTTGTTTGACTTCTAAAAAGTCATAATTGATTACACCTAGATTTCGATGTTTTTTTTTTGTCAATTGAAATCTGAATTGAATACACCTAGACTTTGACAAAGTCTTTTAAAATCTTAATTGAATGCACCCCTTTAGTTTTAGCTTTACTGATATAAATACTTTGATTTGGGTACACTGAATGAAATTACGTGTAAGGTAAATTATCATCTGATTTGAGGGATAAAATCTGAACAGATTCAACTGAGCAACTTACCTAATCTTGAAAGGATATATCATGTTGTACCACTTACCAGAAACGAATATTATCAGTTGATTCTTATCTATATATATTCTATGACTGTGTTACTAACATGATACGTTCTATGGTACTATTTTCTCCCAGAAATGATTGTACCAGTAGCAATAGCTTTGACAGTGGGTCTTCTAGGGTGGGCTTATCAAGCACTAAAGCCTCCCCCTCCGAAAATATGCGGGTCGCCCGGTGGTCCTCCTGTTACTTCACCAAGAGTGAAGCTCAGTGATGGTAGGCATTTGGCCTACAGGGAGTATGGAGTTCCAAAAGAAGAGGCAAAATACAAGATCATTGTCGTTCATGGCTTTGGAGGTTCCAAAGATTTGAAATTACCTGTTGTTCAAGTATTTTTTTCAACTCTTCTTTTAAATCCTGCATGCCTTGTCATAACTTTTTCCAGTATTTGGAGGGATATGCCTGCAACACTGAGTTGAGGATATGCTGGTCATGAATGCCTTCTATACGTTTTTGATTGATCATGCGTAATTGATTGATAATTGATAGTACTAGACATGAATGCTAATATGCAATTTCTCTCTGGTCTTTCTATTATCCCAATTTGGGAGATGTTTCATATCTAAATGTTTACATTCTAGTGTACATTGCACCATTAGTGTATCTCTCTCTCTCATCCCCTCTTTGATAAAAGTGGAATGCCTTGTATTCGCTTTCGATTGTCAGGAACTTGTAGAGGAGCTGAGCATATATTTCCTGTCCTTCGACAGAGCAGGCTATGGAGAGAGTGATCCATATCCATCGCGTTCTGTCAAGAGCGAAGCGTTTGATATTCAAGAGCTAGCGGACAAGGTGCAGATTGGGTCTAAGTTTTATGTTGTCGGACTCTCAATGGGAGCTTACCCTGTTTGGGGTTGCTTGAAATACATACCACACAGGCATGACAACTACCCGCCTACCAGTTATTCCTATTTTCTCTTTTCAATGAAGTTTTTGCCGAGCCTTTATTGTTTATATTTAGAAAGCTTGCATCTTATGTTATCGATACATCATTTGCAGATTGGCTGGAGCTTCCCTGGTAGTTCCTTTTGTGCATTACTGGTGGCCTTGTGTTCCTGCTAATCTATCAAGAGAGAGCCTCAGCACTCTCCCCGTATCAGATCAATGGACGTTCCGAATTGCACATTACGCCCCTTGGTTATTCTATTGGTGGATGACTCAGAAATTTTTCCCCTCACTAAGTGTCTTGAATGGAAATAACGAAGTTTTCAGCCGTTCAGATTTAGAGATCCTGCAGAAACTCTCAGAAGCACCAATTGTTGGTCAGGTATACTCAAATTTTCTCATTATCTCCCCCACAGTACCAAATCGGCCGTTTTCTTTTCGCTTCTTGCAATTACATTTGGAGGTTTTGGAATCTTTTAATGTCAAATTTTGTTGTTTTAGGACAGTTTAAGCTTAAGTGGAATGAGAGTCAACAATTGCTTTATATACTAACACATCATACCTCACATACTTGCATTTCCGGATCTGAGTTCATAGCTTATGAGGTTAAATTACCTGTGGGAGGATGGTCTGTTTTGGGTACTTTGTTTTGGTAGTGGATCAAATAATATGAACAAAAATATTCTGCTGCAGGATTTACTAGTTTGACCCAATTTTGAAAACATGTTTTCTGTTAATTTTATAGTTTTGAAACTAGAATTCAAAGGAGGCATGGGATGTGTTAATCCTTACGTAACCATCGGTGTCTTTTGCGTATGTTTATAAATTCAGGAAAAGGTAACACAGCAAGGAGACCACGAATCTGTGTTCCGAGACTTACTGGCTAGCTATGCAAAATGGGAATTCGACCCAACGGACCTGAAAAATCCATTCCCTGACAATGAGGGCGCAGTTCACATTTGGCGAGGCTTTGAAGACAAGCTCATTCCTTATAAACTAAACCACTATATTGCAGAGAAGCTTCCCTGGATTCATTATCATCAAGTTCCTGATTATGGCCATTTGCTTTTTTTTGAGGATCATCTATATGAAGCTATTATAAAAGCACTTGTGCTTGGAGAATAAGCTCCTATGTTGATAGCAGGCCTAATATCTATAGGTATGTTGTTGAGTAAACTGCTGATGTTTCTGGAGCAACTATTTCTTGAATGCTGCGATGTGCTTCATATATATGTAGAAAAGTTCTTCTGTGTGAAGTCATGGTTACATCGGAAAATAATAATAAAAATTTACCAGCTTTCTACTACTGTGCTAATTGACACTACTTTAAGTGTGGATTGGGCTTTATGCCTGGTTGTGAGCTCTGATTGGCTTTGTTGTGACCCTTCAGCCTCTTTGTGTCTCTGTTGGGCTCATTGTTTTGAGTTTACTTTTGTGTAATTGCCATTGTATTTTCCCTCTAACCAAAAAAAAAAAAGCAAAAAGAAACCCACCCAAAAGTTGTTTGCCTTTACTGCAATCGAAGTGATTTTTTTTTTTTTTTTTTTTAGAACTTACCTAGTCCTTACTAGAATCGTAACCGGCCAAAATCGATTTGGTTTGGCATTTTGAACTGAGTTTGACTTTTTAGTCAACTTAGTATTTTTGGGCCCAGTTTTATTCGGTTGTCTTGTTTTTCGGTTCCGATGTCCATCCCTAGTCCTTCGTATCCCAACAGTTAAAAAGAAAAAGTCTCTAACTCTGTTTGGTGACCTATAAAGGACATGAGTGATCAATTAAAATGGGCTATGTGTTTTGCCACATGTTTGGTAAACTTAAATATTCAAACAGAATTATTAAATCGGGTATGAAGTTATTAACAATCTGTCACAAGTTCCGTCTAAAGGTCTGAAGTTATAGAACTAATCCCAGTTTTTACTAATATTTTAAGCTCGGGTCTGGATCATGTTGAAGCCCACTCTTTTTTTTTTTTTTCTATACGATTCTCATTCTCTTATCTTCTTTTTCTTTTCTATTTTTGCATTTTCTCCTACACTCTTTGTTAATGCTTTCTTGATCAATCATTGAAATGCATTCATATTGTATCGATGCAGAAGGGAATGTTAGTATAATTCTTCATCATCCTAATCGAATTTAGGGTTTTCAATAAATAGGCCCATTCCAACATGTCATATTATATATATATATAAAACTCTTATAAAATCTATTTGGAGAGAAAAACATACACGGAACTCCCACACAAGTAATTTAATTTTCTTTTCTTTCCTTTTCATTTATTCTTTGGCCCAAGAGAGCCACTTTCTGATGTGACTCTTTTTGGGTATATTTTTTGTATATTTTATCTTATTTTTTGTGTGACTTAAAAGTATTTTTAATCTTCAAAGCCAAGTCCAAGATTTCCTTTCTCATATTCAACAATGCAAGATAATTTCAAGATATAATATTAATTTTTGATCAATAATACTAGCCACTAATGTGACTCGTTTGAGAGTGATTCTAGATAGACCAAAAAGTACTTTTATGAAGAATCATTTCTCCATATAATCACTTAAAATCAATTATGGTGTGTTTACTAATCAGGAATTGAATTCCAATTATGGAGGATTCCTGCGTTTACTTCACATCAAGGAATTAAAAAGTAAGTGGGGCCCACACAAAATCAGGATTTTGGAGGAATTCAATTCTTTGGTGGGAGGCGGCATTCTAATTCTTGGAGAACTAACCCATTATGAATCAATTTTTTTATCCCATTATATCCTCACACAATTTTAAAAATTCCAAATTTGCCATATACTTTAACCCAACAACGAGGATATTTTAGTAATTAATACCACTCTGACGCAGTGAGATATAAGAGATAGGGAAATCGAACGATAACCCTACAAGTAACAATGTTGGAATCCACCAACAAACTGGAATCCACCAGAGAAATTGAGTATACCTCAAATATATTGATTGAAAATAAGATTAATAAACTTACAAATACAATGCCATGAGTTGGCTTAAATAGAAAACAAAGAAACCCTAGAACCGTAGGAAACCTAGGTTCTAAAATATTCCTAAACTTAGCTAACAATAAAATAATAAAATCATATTAGGAAAATAATATCCTAATAGATAACTTATTCTTCAAAATATAAAATTAAACATTAAATTAAATACAAATCTTGACATAATCATAATTGCCTCAAACTTTCTCAATCAATTAGAAAATCTCAACGATACGTTTTCCTTCTTTTCCTAACGACATAATTGACATTTAATTGGAATTTCCTCTCTTGCACGATTTCCTTCCAACTTTGAGCCACTTTATTTTAATTAATCTTTCACACCATAATTGACCCATATTTCGTCCTACATCACACTCATATTCCAATTCCATATGGTTTAGTAAACAACTTAAATAGGAATCCGGAATCTAATTCTCCTCAATCCAACTCCTCTTCAATTCATTTCCTCCTAATCCGATTACGGATTAGTAAACATGTCATTAAAATGATTATATGGAGAACCACATGGGAGTTGTTTCTCCCAAAAGTGATTCTGGCCTATCCAGATCACTCCCAAACGAGTCTATATTCATCAAATTTGTTACTGATTCAAGCATCTTCGTGCCAGCTGTCCTGCAACCCCATATGAATAAATAAGTCTTTCACCCATGAATGATGAGTAACGGCAAATTTCTTTCCTTTTTCTTGCAAGATATATTGTATTGAGCTACCATGGATTTCAAATTTGGGCTCACAATCACTAGGCAATATGCTTTTTTCTCATGCCGTCTTTCACGATTCTATAAATTTTTTTGAAAGAAGAGGATAATGGTAGAAATGATCATTTTTGTTTTTTAAAATTGGCTCGCCATTCTTCATTAAGTTTTTTTATACAAGTACAAATCTAAACTACTCTAAATTAATATAATTTACGGGGTGCGAAATTTGAATTTGAATTTGAATGCAAAGGCATTTCACCGCTCTAACCAACTAAAATTTAATTCACGTTTGCATATGTAAATTATTTTTAATTTTTAATAACTATGGCTAACTTATCAGAAGGACAAGTGACAAGTTAATAATGGAATGGTGATGCTGCACTCATGAGTGTGACAGTGTTGTTAATACTTTATGTGAAAGCGAGGCACCAGAGTCCCGAAAGAAACTACAAATGCAAGAATATTCGGACGACGGGGTATAAACCTAGAATCATGAATGCTCTCATTTGTATCAATATTTTAATTTATCAATCATTTGTTAACACATCTTGGACTAATAAACAATTTTTAATCATTTGTTAAAAAAACAAATTTTCTTTATTTTCTTTTATTATTATTATTATTATTTTGTAAAGCTTTTATTTTCTTATCTTCCTGCAAGCTTTAACCAGCTAACGCGTTCTGTTAGGCAGTGGCTATTATTACATCAGTAGGTTCGATTGCCTAATTGACTAACAGAGAGGAAGGAAGTGCGCTGGCACATGGACATGACATGAGCACCAAATTGTAGCAGGCAATCTGCTTCAATCTCACAATCAACCAGCTATACCAAGAAATTTACTTGTCACTTTTAAAGAGTACAAATGACTGATTTTGTTTGCTCTGAGTGAGACTTCAAGATGCGAGAATAAACTTCTTCAAATTCTAACCGAGGGAAAATCTATAGATACCAATAATGTGAATGGTGTTGTTTTGGAGCACCTCCGAGTGTGCGTCGACATGAAGTGGCGGCATATCACCACAGGCGTAGCAACCTTTTGTGGGAGAAATTTAGATGATGAACATGAACCTATGAGGGACGAGGGAGGCGTAAAATAGGAGAAATTTAGAAGAATAGATGTAGAGGGAAGGGAAAAATGGGAGAAATTTAGAAGCAAGGGGTGTAGATGGCAATTGGTAGGGTATACTACAGATGGCATTATTTATGGGCCTGCTTTCGTGACGCCTCTCAAGTCTTATAACCAGGAGAAGGCCAATTATAGCAAGATACCCCCCCATCAGCGGAACATTCAAAAGTATATCCAGGTGTGTCAAAAATAGATAAAAGAAACAAATGGTACATGCCTCAGTATCAAACAGTCAAAAAACCTTCACTGCTGCCACTGTACTGATAAAAAAAGTGAAAACCCAACAAGCATCTGCAAGTCAAACACAAAGAAAAAGAAAAACTTATACATTTGAATTCCCATCAGGCCAAGAGAGAATCCCAAATAACATCATTCCAGGTGAGTTTTCAAATTTTTTTTTCCTTCCATTTCTCTTTCCCATTCAATTTTTGGGTCCATGAAAGTTGAAATGAATGAATTAGATCTACCCTTTTCTTTTGTTGTTTTGTTTTCTCAGGGATGGTTTCAAACACTGCACAGACTGCTGCTGTTTCTGAAGATCTTCCTCCAGCTTCACCAAGAATCAGACTTGCTGATGGAAGGTATCTGGCTTATAGAGAAAGTGGGGTCCCCAAGAACAAAGCAAACTACAAGATCATCATTGTTCATGGCTTTGGAAGCTCCAAGGAAATGAGTTTCCTGGCACCCCAAGTATCTCTCTTTTCCCAACCATCTTCTTATTTTGCTCCGAAGCTTTAGCAAATTAAGTTGTATTCAAATCCAAGTTCAACATAGATAATAATTTTAAGGGAAATGAGGGATGTTTTTGAGAAATGATGTAAACTAGGAATCTAGAGTCATATGAGAACCTTGTAAAGGGAATATCTGAATTTTGAAAAATCTGTTGTGAAACAGCTTTCTGAATTGAAACATTTATAAATCTGAAAGAAACTACTGAAAGACCTGCAAAAGCAAAAAATTATGCTTGTAAAGTGGTTTTCTTTTGTTTGTTTAGGAGCTATATCAATTCAAATTTACACTTGGTTTAGAAGAAAAATCCTAATTCAAATTATATAATATGGCTAAGGAAGCAGTACTAATGCAGCAGTTCAGAGAAAAATGTCAAAATAAGGTGAACTCACAGTGCTCCAGTTTCCAGGAATTAATAGATGAGTTGGGGATATATTTTCTGCTATATGATCGTGCTGGTTATGGAGAAAGTGATCCAAATCCAAAGCGTTCGGTCAAGAGTGAAGCCCTTGACATCGAAGAACTGGCTGATCAGTTAGAGTTAGGATTGAAATTTTATGTGACTGGAGTGTCAATGGGATCATATTCCACCTGGAGTTGCATCAAACATATACCACACAGGTAAAACACTCACTTATAGATTCAAGGTTCATAACTTTCTACTTGATTCAAAACGAAGAGTTTTCGAACTTTTTTTATCAAATTTGTTTGTGTAGGCTAGCTGGTGTGGCTTTGGTAGTTCCAGTTGTCAATTATACGTGGCCTTCTCTTCCTGGCCATCTGATAAAGGATGATTACAGGAGAAAACTTATCAAATGGGGACTCTTCTTTGCAGAATTTGCCCCTGGACTACTGCGGTGGTGGGTGACTCAGAAATGGCTCCCGTCAACTTCTGTCCTGGAAAGAAATCCGGTATTCTTCAACAGCAGAGACATAGAAGTCCTCAAAACAATTCCAGGCTTCCCAATGCTTTCTCAGGTAACCATATCTTCTGTCTCCATATCTGTTCATGGTATGGTGGTTGATACTGTAATAGAAACTGAGACACCAAGTGGGAAATTTCACTCAATGCTGTATGGTAGTAAGAAGCTGCTTTCTATAAATAACATTTTCATATATTAACTTCTGTCTCATGATTTAACAATGTTTATGTTTGCACCTAAAGGAAAAATTACGACAACAAGGGGTTTTTGATACTCTGCATCATGACTTCAAATTGGCTTTCAGCCGTTGGGATTTCGACCCCATGGATCTCAGCAATCCATTCCCCCAAAACCAGAGCTCTGTTCATATTTGGCAAGGTTATGAAGATAAGGTTGTGCCATTTCAACTTCAAAGATATATTTCATTTAAGCTACCGTGGATTCAGTATCATGAAGTTCCTGACGGTGGGCATTTGCTTGTGCATTATGCTGGTTTGTGTGAGGCCATTCTGAGGGCACTTTTGCTTGGAGAAGAACATCTTCATTACAAACCTACTATACCCAGAATTGTTTCATAAGTGTGTCAATTATTCTTCAACTGTTGATTGTCGATGCTTGATTCTTTCAGACAATTACAAGCATGCACATTAGGTTTGTCATTTGAAACTTTGAATATAAGACAGTTCTTTCTTTGTAGGCTGCAACATTGGGCAACAAAGAGACTTCTCTGAAACTTTATGACAGTTCTTTCTTTCAAGTCACGTTCCACAAAGAACCAAAATGTACTTCTGAAGACAAAAACAATTTCCAAAAAGAAAACTCAGCAACTTCTACAAAGTTGACTTTTAATCTCTGTACAGTGACCTCTTTCTCAAATAGGCAAACTAGATCAAAACACTTGATGCATATGAAAACAGAGACCAGAGGTACATAACATTATGAAGCACTTATCTAGTCTTACAACACTACAATTCTAAAACTATAGCTCACAAAGTTGACTTTAAATCTCTGTACAGGGACCTCATTCTAGAACCGTCAAACTTAACCGAAACTCGAAAGATCGTCACTCTCTATAAGGTACTTCATGATAGGAAAAATTGTGTTACCCTGGTGACTGCCTTGGCACCCTTCAAAATTGTCTGCCCTCATCAGCAGAATTTGACTTTTTTTTTTTTAAAGTATCTTTTTCATCCAAGACAACCTTAATAATGAAACTCAAAACAGTCCATAGGACACCAATGTATAACCTGTCATTTAAGATCTAACTAACTCTAAGAAAACAGACAGTAAACAAACATTGAAACAAGAACAAAATAATTGGCTTTTAAACATAATGAGCTAGTAGATGATATATACCATTATCAAACTGTTCTACTTCCGTAAAATTGCACATTTTGTGATTAAGCACAAAAGCATCATATATTTAATGAAACAAAAAGGCAAGAGCTTTTCTCAATCCCTCATAAAAATGCAACCACACAGGCACAGCATGCTTTTATAGGTTGATGATCGTTGTCTCTCTATACCAGAGAACAACATTCAATCCATAACTTTCACTACCAGGAATTTAAAGGCTTTATTGTACGAATCATGGCTTCTATGTGGAAATTTATGTAAAATATAAGAGAAGAGAAAATACAAGAATAAGTTGAACTCAGAGGTCTGAAAACTCCAGACTTGGTTCTCACAGATATTTCTGATTGATAAAACTTGTTAAGAGGTTTTCCTCTCTTAGATACATATGTAGGAGATGTGTTCACAATTGGCACACACTCCAATTCTCACAAACTAAAGTAAAAGCAGATAATATCTATAAGCAATTACTTCTAAGTAGCTAAACCAGATAAGAAGCAACTTGGCTTCTTAAAGGCCTTACAAACTGATCACATTAAAACAAACAGTTTCTAACAAAAAGCACATTTTCACCGACAGAAACCAGAGCTGATTTTATCTGAGAGCACAACAAGGACATTAATCAATAATTTAACATTCTAGCAGGTTGGCTTCCTGGAACATTGAAGTCAGTTATTTTTTTTTTTTCAAGCCAGAATAACTTTAAGTTTAAAGAAATGCTCAAGGGTTGTAATGTACATGTGGTTTGTAAGGGGAGAATTGGGTAAATGAGAACAATGAATTCGCAACTCTTCTGTTTTCCAGAACATTTAAGCAATTAAAAGAGGATTAAAGAAGACAGAAAAGAGGATTAAAGAAGACAGAAAAACGAGCTTAAGAATTACATCTACTAAGGATTGGTGAGCTGACGAACAACGTAGTGTGCGATAATTGCAGGAACGGAAGTAGTAACATGATACTATTCCCTATTGTATATGAAATGAGAGAATAACTATCTTTACATACAATTGAAATATCATTCTCTATTGTGCATATCATAGCTTGTAGCAGTGTGGCTTCGCGCAGCAAATGAACACAGTTATTTTGAGGCAGAGAAGAACTTGACAGAATAGCTTTGAAATTTTCAAGGGTACACGTGCTTTCTACCAGGATATTTGAGGTACCTGAACTGCTTGTTGAGGTTCATGTGTGCTGAGGAGAGGCATGAACAATCAATTTCTCAAGTGTAAATTGTTGTGATGTTGAAAGGCTCTCACCTTGACCATGATAAATAAATCACAGAGAAGCTTGTAAAACCATTGTGATTAAGCAGACTTAGTAACCAACTCAGCAACGAAACAGCGGAAATCAAGATTGATGATAGCTCAACTATATATGTTGGCCAAGTAAGAGAAGATAGTTGAATCATTATGTGTTAAACATGCATGTTTCCAGCACGACAAATAATCAAGCAGTTTTAAATTCAACAGAAATTAAACTAGAAGCATAGATTTAAGAATTACACCATATTCATGTGCTTTACCTACTTCTCAATTTATGGGATGATGGTGATGGCACAACTCCTGGCCATCAAATTGCTGCAATCCTTTTGTCTTTCTGCACGAGCTTCTGGAACTTGTTCTCTGGTTTCCTCATTGCCAGGCCGGTATGTCATTTGAAACTCAGTCATTCTTCATATTTTCATTTCTGAGAATCGTCGTCTTAATTTATCATTGCAACCATAATAACAATTCATGCTGAATTTTGCAGCTAATCCCAGTGTGGTGGAGGTGGTACTACTGGGGGTCTCCAATTGCTTGGACAATCTATGGCATCTTTGCATCTCCATTTTGAGACCTTTAAGACTGTAATTGATACTCATAAAGGACCTCAGAGAGTGGATCTATTCCTCAAGGATAATTTAGGTTATGAACATGACTTTGTAATCCCTGTGTTCTTTGCTCATATTGGTTTGGATATCTAATAAAAAGCCTTGTCATTTGCTCTTTTTAACCAAAACTGAGAAAAGATGTCTTAATATGAAAATAATGGTTATGCCCTTCATTGTCATTTAAGGTAAGAAAGTAGATTGAATGAAATAAAAACACATAATAGAGATAAACAAACAGTAGTTGCATTATATTAAATCCCAAAAATATTCCAGAATATACATCAGATTTTGGATTTAGGTACAGGGAAACAACAAATTTACAGATCAAGACTAGACATTAAGATCTAGGATTGGACATTTAAACTCAGAATGAGGCTGCTGTTGTGGGTCTTGTAGCAACATGTCGATCAAGTCATTGACACAAAATTGCACATCATCTTGCATCATATCAAAATCATAATCACTCAACAGCAACTTGATATCATCATCAGAAGCATCCATACTTGGCATTGCAGCAACAACATCATGCCCATCAATTTTCAAACCCTCCATATAATTACTACTTTGAGGTTGCAGATCATTAGGATCATCACCCAACACCAAACTGAGATAATCATTAGTATCCACAGCATAATGATCGAATTCGAAACCATTATACGGTACTCTGAGATCATGAATTGATGAAAGATAATCTTTTTGTTGCTGAAATTGACCAATTAAATTAGGTTTGGCTTTGGGTGTGGGTATGATGAGATCAACAGGATCAAGATTCAAATTAAGAGATGATTTTTGTTGTTGTTGATATGCTGCATCCGGTTCCACACTACTCTCCGTGATATTCTTGTACAGTTCCATGAAAGTGGAGTTACCATCATCCCTCATCTTCATCATCTTCCTCATCACAGCTCCAATCCTCTCATTCAAAGCCTCTAACTTGGACCCCAAGCAGTTATCTTGAAAACCCAAATCCCCAATTTCTCGGTCCTCAACAATTTCCTCTGAGAACGAACCCTTTTCGACTTGATCTTTCAAACCCCTCCTCAGATTCTTGTACTTGAGCACAACTGATTTCAAATCTTGTTGGTTTTCCGGCCACGAGTCAATCTTTCCGTCAGCCCCAACTGCGGTCATGTAAACGGCGATATCACAAAGTTTCGAGAGCTCGCTCGCCTTCTCGTTCAGAGGAGAGCCTCTCTTGGCCATGGCAGAGACCCTCTTCGTCTTCGTGGACACTGAAATCTTAGGGTTTGATTTAGGAAGAGTCATTAATGAATCAATTTCGAGCAGAAATTAATCGATAAAGACTCAATAAAAACTGGACGAAATAAAATGACACTGGAAAAAGTAGCGAATCTAGCGATAGTGATGAGATGAACAGAGCAAGCAAAGAGGGGGTGGGTAGGGCGGTATTTATTGAGAACCTGAGAATGAGGGTATAATGGGTATTACAAGGAAAGTAGCTGTTACGCGTCAAGTAGTAATAGTATCATCACATAAGTGCAAGCTGTCGTTTTAAATGCAACCCTGTAAATACAGTATTTTATGGTATTTTTTATTTATTTTGCAGAGTCTTTTCTTTTTCCTTTTTGCAATTGAATTAATTAATTAATTTGTTTGTAGTTTTCTTTTTGCTGAACAATTTGTTTGTCATTTGATGTAGGAAGGCAATCTAATCTTGGTTTTGTTGCTTACGAACGAAGTTCGAACCCAAAATTTATTTATTTTTAAAATAATGAAATTGCATTTGTAGTTCAATTCAAGTGATTAAAAGTAGTTATTTTTGTAGAGTGATATTAAATGAATTTTAAAATTAACTGAGTACACTTTATTAACAAATTATTTATTGAATTACTAATTTACCATAATATAAAATGACCTTTTGAATTTTGAAACAAATGTATTTTTAATAAGTACACCCTACTAACACCGATCCTCTACTTGTTTTTTCTCGATCTGCTTGACTTTTCTTTTGTATCTGAATTCATGGTTGGAATCCCCCCTCTTTAACATTGCTGCTTCATTCTTTCAGTGTGCGGTTACTAGGTTAGATTATCACTTCTTCTTCTTTTTTTCATTCTCTTCCATTTTTTCAATTGAATTTTTTTTTCTTCTAAAGAAAATTTCAATGACAATTAGGGTAAATGTAATTGACCAATACATATTTATACATAGAAACATAAAAATAAATTTTAAAATTTTAAAAATAAAAAGAGAGGAATGAGGGTGTAGTGTGGAAGAGAGGAATGTGGGCAGAGTGAGCGGTGACTACTTTCCCTTAATTACTTAAGTGTGATTTATTTTTTTATTTTTGTAATGTAGCAAATTTTATTAATCTGCCCTCATTATATTATAATTACTAGTCTCTCCGTACGTGCTCGCTTGCGAGAGGCTTTTTAAAAAAAAATTTCAAATTTATTTTAGAATTAAAAAAGATAATGGGTAGTTGTGTTCAATAAAAATAGGATTAATTATTTGATTTTTCTTTTAATTTTAATTTTTTTAATATGAAAAAGTGTGAATTTATCATATTATCCTCATTTAATTAATAATTTCAATTCTTGATGTTTGCATTAATCAATGACATTTTCTATTATTTTGAATGTTTTATCATTCTCTGCCTTTTACTTTATATATAGATAATGTGAGGTTCTAACATTTTCGTTGTAGTTAAAGATTTTTCATGTTTGCAATTGTTTTTGTTGAGAAACTAACAATTGATATTTTTCTTTCAGTCATGTTTTTCAAGGAGATTTTCAAATAGCAGGAGTGTTGAATTTGTTCCCACTCCGACTTGCCTCGTTGAAGTCCCTCCAACTTTGTCATCCTCCTTTTGCTTTCAATTCTTGTATCAAAAGAATCCCCGGCCTGAGAAAAAAAAAAGGAAGGAAAAACAATCAAAGCATATAAAAACAAATCAAATATTTGTGAAAGCCAACTTGTTTGCTCAAAATGGTAGAAAGTTAATTTTCATAGTCGTGTTTTTATTATCAAATACATTTTAGGAACTGTCTAATAACATTTTCAAAGAATATTTTCAGAAAATGAATTTGTATTTTCAAAATTCGCGAATGTAGCTTAATTGCAAAATTATTTCAGAAAATAAAAACAATGAAAACGTGTCTGGTAGAACTATTTGAGATAATAAAAATAAAAACAATATATATGTAACTTCCTTTCATTTTAATTTTTCATTAAAATGTATTGTGTAATTACTATGCTTTGACAAAAAACTATGGGAGTTAATTTTCATAGTCGTGTTTTTATTAGGATTTTTAGCCATTTTGCCTCCTGACTATTAGGCAATTGAACTTACCCCCAATTATTTCATCTGCCGATTTAGTCCCTCAACTCGTAATAAATAGTCAATTTCCCCATCGTTAAGTTTATCTAATTCCATCAACTTTTCATAATAACAAGGGCAAATTTGTAATTTTAACTTAAAATTCATAAAAATATTGTAAATAATTAACTTTTAGAAGAAAAAAAAATTATTCTCCCCACAAAACCTCCACCCCCACCGATTTCTTCTCCCCCAAAGATTTTTTTGCTTCTAAAAGTTAATTATTTACAATATTTTTATGAATTTTAAGTTAGAATTACAAATTTGCCCTTGTTATTAACAGAAAAATGGATGAAATTAGATAAACTTAACTATGAAATTGACTATTTATTACGAGTTGAGACTAAATTGGCAAACGAAATAGTTCAGGGGTAAGTCAATCGCTTATAATCAGTGCAAAATCGCATTTACCCTTTTTATTATGAAAAAATCTAAAGCTATGGCCAACGCTACTCAGTCTCCCCCACACCACAACCCACTCTCTTTTTCTCTCCCTACCGATCTCACTCTCTGGTTCTATCTCCTTTATTCTCTCCTCCATATTGATATCCCTCTCCTTTTCTCTTATTTTCTCTCTCCCCTCCCAACCTTTCTCTGGTTCCCTCTCATTTTCTCTCTCCCCTAATCTCTTTTATTCCCCTTTGATTCAACAAAAAAAATATATATTTTCCCCTTTGAAGTCATAGATGATCATCCCCTTCGAAGTCACAAATCTCCATCTTGTTCCACTGAGCTATGGTCGGTGGTGGATGATTTTTCGGAAGGTTCAATTGGGTTTGACAATAGTGGTTCAATTCGGTCTCAACTGGGTTGTGGTTCCACTGGGTTTGAATTGGTGGTGGTTCAATTAGGTGGTGGTTGGTTCAAGTGACTGGGTTTGACGACGGTCTCTGGTGGTTCGTCTGGGTATGTTGTGGTTACAGTGGCTGGCTGGCTATAGCTGTAGTGGGTTGTTTTTGGCATGTTGAATTTGCATTTTGGGAAAACGGTGAAAACATCAATTTGATGTTTTCTAAATTATAACTACACTTTGAATTTGATTTCAGAAAATGTTTTCTGCGTTTTCTAAACTTGACCACGGAACACGAATCCAAGTTGTTTTCAAAAAATGAAAACAGAAAACAAACCAGAATTCACTATCTGAATCCCAAAGCCAATTCCTCTTTACATCCCCTGCATCATGGAAATCCGCAACTTCAAAATCATTTCGAGGGAATTGTAAGACCCGTGTCTTGGGCTTGGAAAGCAGAGAACGGTGAGCAATCCCACATCGCTCGGGGAGGGAAAGGTGATGTGCCTTATATGTGTGGGCACGTCTCTAACTAACACGAGGCCTTTTAGGAGCTCAGCCGGAGTTGTGGGAACTCCGGTTAAGCGAGAGCGATTCTGGGATGTGACAGGAATAGTAACTAACCTCTAGATGGAATAGTGGTAATCAGATTGGTAACAAATTCAAGTCCCAACGAAACATGGACGAGACAAGTGGTTTATCACATAACTGCTTTCTCTCGAACGCCTCTGCTTTCTATCCCGCTTTCCGCGTTGTATTTTTATCGTTTTTATTGTTTATTTCGTTAGTTTTACAAAACTACCATTCCTTAGTATCAAACATAATTTAACTACAGCTATTCTTTTTTTTTTCAAGAGTGTTTCGATGAGGGACCATCGAAGAGTTGCCTAGAGAATTAAATTCTCAAGCACCGCTTGAAATTCCCAACTCCCGCCCAAAAGGAAGATTAAAACTCCCATCGTGTTTCAAGACTAAAGTAGTTAAAAAGTCGAATTGGAGTTTACTTAGTCATGTTTCTTTTATACCTTTTTAATTGCCATTTAATATTGTAAGCCCCTTTCAGTTATAAGTATAGTGCAAGGGACATGGTCGGATATCGAAGTGTGAATACAAAACCTATGTTTATTGAGTTAGCTGTCAAAGCTTCTCTTTGTGCTTGTTCTTGTTATCCCATCCCAATTCTCTGTAGATCCTAGTTGAACTGCATCAATTGGTATCAGAGCATCCTTCTTGGGATCTCATTTTCTTCAGTCACGCTACGGCCTGATGGCGTGGGGTCGACGTGGTAGTGGACATGGTCAGCAAGGTCGCGATCTTCGTGATATCGAGAATGAGGAATTGAGGAGGCAAGTGGAACAATTAACAAAGCGACTGCGTCGCTATGAAACTCGAAATCATCAGGATGATGATCTCAGTCTTGGTGATGATGAGAATCCATTTCACTTTTGTGCTCTGCGTGAAGAGCCGGGTGAAGAGGCAAGGAATGAATGTGCTAACCAACCTTTTGGTCAATTTAACGACATCAATATGAAGGTGGACATACCAGAATTTGAAGGAAAGATCAAGCCTGATGAGTTTATCGACTGGTTGAATACAGTTGAAAGAGTCTTTGACTACAAAGAGGTTCCAGATCACCGCAAAGTGAAGATTGTGGCGATAAAACTAACTAAGTATGCATCTGCTTGGTGGGAGCAATTGAAACTGCGAAGAGAAAGAATGGGGAAATCAAAAATTACAACTTGGGATAAGATGAAGAAAGAATTAAGGCAAAAATTCTTGCCTGATAATTACCTGCAAGAAAGGTATTCGAGGCTGTATAATTTGCAACAAGGCAGCAAATTAGTTGATGAGTACACTGAGGAGTTCGATTTGCTGATGGTTCGTTGTGGGATGGACGAGCTAGAGGAGTAGACAATTGCCCGTTACCTTGGGGGGCTGCACAAAGAAATTCATGATATCATTGTACTGCATCAATATTGGTCTTATGATGATGTTTAAAAATTGGCAGTTAAGGTAGAAAAACACTGAAGCACAAAAATAATCGATCATTTGTTGGAAGCAGCACCCAAAATCCAAAAAAAGAAAATTTCAACCCTAAGGCTTTTGACAAAGGAAGCATCAGCAAAACTGATTTGCAATCTAGTTCTAGTCGACGAAGTGCTCCAAAGCCCCAACTCGTTAAGTGTTTCAAGTGTTCAGGCCTAGGGCTTATGCAAGTTGAATGCCTAAATCGAAAGTTCATTAATTTGGCAGAAGAAGTTCTTTTTGTAGAAGATTCCTTCCAAGAATATACAGCTCCTATCTATAATGATTACAAAGAGGAAAACGAAGCAATCACATGGAGTGATCATGGAGAAGCTCTCGTTATTCAACGAAGCATGAATGTTGTGCGGATTGAGGGCGATGATTGGTTGTGTCATAATATCTTCCACACCAGATGTACTTCCAATGACAAGATATGTAATGTAATAATCGATGGGGGAAGTTGCGAGAACGTGGTATCTCAGGAAATGGTGGATAAGCTCAAGTTAAAACCTGAGAAACATCCAACTCCTTATAAACTTGCTTGGTTTAGGAAAGGAAATGAGGTTAATGTTGACAAACGATGTTTAGTAACGTTCTCAATTGGCAAGACATATCAAGATGAAGTCTGGTGCGACGTAGTGCCTATGGATGCGTGTCATCTGTTATTAGGAAGGCCTTGGCAATTTGATCGAAGGGCTATTCATGATGGCTACAAGAACACTTACTCATTTTTAGAAGATGGAGTGAAGGTAATTTTGGGTCATTCAAAAAAAGATCAAGTAGCAAAGTTTGACTAGCAAAAGAGTAATATTTATCTCACCATGACAAAGCTTATGGAGGCAATTCAAGAAGAAACCCATGTGTATGCTCTAATAATTAAAGAGCAGAATTTTGGAAGTTCAATTCCGATTGCTATTGAGCCTTTGTTGCAGGAGTTTTCTGATGTCATCCCAGAAGAGTTGCCGGCTGGTTTGCCACCTATGAGAGACATCTAACATCAAATTGACCTCATCTCTGGTTCAAACCTTCCCAATAAAGCTGCTTATCGAATGAGTCCAAATGAGCACAAAGAGTTACAAAAGCAGGTCCTGGAGTTGATTGGAAAGGGGTTGATTCGGGAGAGCATGAGCCCATGTGTTGTACCCGCTCTTTTGGCTCCAAAAAAAGAGGGAACTTGGCGAATGTGTATGGACAGCCGGGCAATAAATAAAATCACCATAAAATATATATTTCCCATACCTTGTCTAGACGATATGATGGACATGTTAAGTTGTTCTCAGGTGTTTTCAAAAATCGACCTAAGAAGTGGGTATCACTAAATCAGAATCACGCCGGGTGATGAATGGAAGACTGCTTTTAAAACACGGGTGGATTGTACTAATGGCTAGCCATGCCTTTCGAATTGTCAAATGCTCCAAGTACATTCATGAGGCTGATGAATCAAATATTTCAACCGTTTATCGGTAAGTTTTTAGTGGTTTATTTTGATGATATATTGGTGTACAGTATGAATGAGGAGAAACACCTTGAGCACCTTAGACAAGTACTGCAAGTTCTGCGAGATCAAAAGCTATATGCCAATCTCAAGAAATGTGATTTCTTGTCTGAAAGTGTTGTGTTTTTGGGGTATGTCGTATCAAGAGAAGGAATTAAAGTTGATCCTAGCAAGGTGGATGCCATTCTCAATTGGCCAGCTCCTGCAAACATTCATGAGGTACAAAGTTTTCATGGTTTGGCCTCTTTCTATAGGAGGTTTATTTGCAATTTCAGTTCTATCATTGCTCCTATTACAGATTGCTTAAAATGTGGTGAGTTTAAGTGGACTAAGGAGGCAGATGAGAGTTTTCAATTGATAAAAGAAAAGATGACTAATGCTCATGTACTAGTGCTTCCATATTTTGAGAAAATATTCTCTTTGGACTGTGATGTGTCACATAAAGGAATTGGTGCTGTTTTAAGTCAAGAAGGAAAACCCGTTGCATTTTTTAGTGAAAAGCTAAGCGGGGCAAAGCAACGCTACTTGACTTATGATGTAGAGTTCTATGCAGTTATTCAAGCCTTGCGTTATTGGAGACATTATCTGATTCAAAGGGAATTTACTTTGTTCTTTGATCATAAAGCTTTGAAGTACATAAATGGCCAACACAAGCTAAATGCTAAACATGCGAAGTTGGTGGCATATCTACAAGAATTCACATTTGTCATTCGACACAAATCTGGTTGTCAAAACAGAGTAGCTGATGGAGTAGGAGATCTCTTGTGTTGTCATCTATGCAAGCCACGGTGATTGGGTTTGAAACACTCAAGGAGCACTATAGGGATGATCCTGACTTTGGCCAAATTTGGGTTGATTGTCAAAGTGGTAAGAATTCAAAATTTATATTGCATGAAGGGCATCTTTTTAATGGCAACCGCTTATGCATACCAAGGAGTTCATTGCGTGACATGATAATTTTTGAATTACATGATGGAGGTCTGAGTGGACACTTTGGGCGTGATAAGACCTTGGATCTAGTTGAAACAAAAGTTTTATTGGCCTAAATTATACAAAGATGTTGTGAAGTATGTGGAGAAGTGCCGAGTTTGTCATGTGGCTAAGAATAGGTCCCAAAACACAGGTTTGTACACACCATTGCCTATTCCTGAAGCTCCTTGGGAAGACATTTCAATGGATTTTGTTTTGGGACTCCCAAAAACAAAGCATGGTGTTGATTCCATACTCGTAGTAGTTGATAGATTCTCTAAAATGGCACACTTTCTTGCGTGTAACAAGACTTTTGATGCAACTCATGTAGCTAACTTATATTTCAAGGAGGTTGTCAAACTCCATGGCATTCCTAAATCTATTACCTCTGATTGAGACCCCAAATTTGTTAGCCATTTTTGGAGGACGTTATGGCGCAAGATGGGAACACGTCTTCAATTTAGATGGTCAGACAGAGGTGGTAAATCGATCTCTTGAAAATCTCCTAAGAAGTTTGGTTGGAAAAGAAAAGCACAATTGGGACTTCACTTTGTCACATGCGTTATTGGCCTACAACAAATCAAAGAATAGATTAACTGGAAGATGTCCATTTGAGATAGTTTATGGACTGATTCCAAGTGGACCACTTGATTTAGTTCCTCTTCCAATCAATAACAAGTTCAGTGGTGACGCTGATGAGATGGCTTCACATTTCAAGAAGTTGCATTCTGAAGTGAAGAAAGGGCTGGAAGAAAGTAACAAGAAATATAAAGCTACAGCTGATAAACATCGCAAACACTTGGAGTTTCGAGAAGGCGATTTAGTGTGGATTAACCTTCGCAAAGAAAGGTTCCCAAGGGGAAAATTTGGTAAACTTCAAGATAGAGCTGATGGTCCATTTCGCGTACTAAAGCGCCTCGGTGATAATGCTTACCAAATAGAACTGCCCGAAGACATGGAGGTGTCAACAACTTTCAATGTGGCAGACTTGCAGCCATATTATGCAGCTGATCCAGAACAAGACTTAGACTCGATGACGAGTCACTTTCAACCCGGAGGGACTGATGAGGGACCATCCGAAGAGCTGCCTAGAGAATTAAATTCTGAAGCACCAGTTGAAATTCCCAACTTCCGCCCAAAAAGGAAGGTTAAAACTCCCATCAGGTTTCAAGACTAAAGTAGTTAAAGAGTCAGGAATTGGAGTTTGCTTAGTTATGTTTCTTTTATGCCTTTTTAATTGCCATTTAATATTGTAAGCCCCTTTCAGTTATAAGTATAGTGCAAGGGACATGGTCGGATATCGAAGTGTGAATACAAAACCTATGTTTATTGAGTTAGCTGTCAAAGCTTCTCTTTGTGCTTGTTCTTGTTATCCCATCCCAATTCTCTGCAGATCCTAGTTGAACTGCATCAGTTTCTGCCCAATTGTTTTTGGTGAAGCCTCTGACCTTACGCTTCGCTTTATGTTGGCTGCTATATAATGGAAAACTTAAGCACCTTGGTGACATGATCAATGCTGCTGAGCAGCTCATTTTGACTTTTTTTTGGCATAAGAAAATAGGCATGTTGCACTAAACGTGTCCAAAAAGTGAACTATAATGTGGGGCCACACAAAGCCACGTTTAAAATTGACAATGGTAACACTTACAGTGTCAAAAACTACTCCTCTCCTCCTCTTCATAGGATGCTCTCTGCTCCACTTTCTTCTGCCCTCCATTGAAGCAAATAATCAGCCTCACCTCAGGTATTTTTATATTTTTCATGTTTCTTTTTTCTTTTCCTTTTTCATTTCTCTCTTTTTTTATTATTATTTTTTCATTTATTTATATCTCTCTAGTTTTTCTTTTCTTTACTTCTTGGCTGCTTGATCACTGTGAAATCTGGTATTATTTGATCTTATTTTCTGAGATGAACACCCCAATCGTTCTTTACTCTTGGTTGTTCAGAATAGTTTTTGTTTTTGTGAGATGAAATTGTCTTCTTCTTGTGATGTGATGTGATGCATTGCATGTAATTGCAGAGCCTAGCTTTTACACATGTCTCTGCATTTATCTGAGTTTTGACACAAGTCTTCAGCCTGCACAAAACTGTTCATATTGAGTTGTAGTGTTTTTTTTTAATCTTTATTCCTTTAATTTTTATTTTTTTTCTGAAGAGGCAACTTGCCGAAGGTAATGTTAGCTGGAACAGAACAGAAAATGGATGAGTTTTCTGTTTCTCAAATCAAACTTCAGATCCCTATATGAAATGAAATGAAATCTGGTTTTTTTCCCTTCTTATTTATTTATTTGTTTTTCTTGGGATATTATTTTGATTAGGTGAAGTTGGAAATTAGTTATGATTGAAAACTCCACTGCATGCAGAGACTCAGCTGATTTCTCTGTTCTTTGGAGTGCAGGGGACTGATTATAGATCATCTATTCTTACAACAACATTCTCCATTTTATGCTAAAATGGTAGCTTCTGATGAATCTGGAAGCATCGGCTATGATAATGACAATTTCGAATTCGAATTCGAATTCGAACCCGAACAATTCATGCTGAATTTTGCAGCTAATCCCAGTGTGGTGGAGGTGGTACTACTGGGGGTCTCCAATTGCTTGGACAATCTATGGCATCTTTGCATCTCCATTTGGAGACCTTTAAGACTGTAATTGATACTCATAAAGGACCTCAGAGAGTGGATCTATTCCTCAAGGATAATTTAGGTTATGAACATGACTTTGTAATCCCTGTGTTCTTTGCTCATATTGGTTTGGATATCTAATAAAAAAGCCTTGTCATTTGCTCTTTTTAACCAAAACTGAGAAAAGATGTCTTAATATGAAAATAATGGTTATGCTCTTCATTGTCATTTAAGGTAAGGAAGTAGATTGAATGAAATAAAAACACATAATAGAGATCAACAAACAGTAGTTGCATTATATTAAATCCCAAAAATATTCCAGAATATCCCAAAAATATTCCAGAATATACATCAGATTTTGGATTTAGGTACAGGGAAACAACAAATTTACAGATCAAGACTAGGCATTAAGATCTAGGATTGGACATTTAAACTCAGAATGAGGCTGCTGTTGTGGGTCTTGTAGCAACATGTCGATCAAGTCATTGACACCAAATTGCACATCATCTTGCATCATATCAAAATCATAATCACTCAACAGCAACTTGATATCATCATCAGAAGCATCCATACTTGGCATTGCAGCATCAACATCATGCCCATCAATTTTCAAACCCTCCATATAATTACTACTTTGAGGTTGCAGATCATTAGGATCATCACCCAACACCAAACTGAGATAATCATTAGTATCCACAGCATAATGATCGAATTCGAAACCATTATACGGTACTCTGAGATCATGAATTGATGAAAGATAATCTTTTTGTTGCTGAAATTGACCAATTAAATTAGGTTTGGCTTTGGGTGTGGGTATGATGAGATCAACAGGATCAAGATTCAAATTAAGAGATGATTTTTGTTGTTGTTGATATGCTGCATTCGGTTCCACACTACTCTCCGTGATATTCTTGTACAGTTCCGTGAAAGTGGAGTTACCATCATCCCTCATCTTCATCATCTTCCCCATAACAGCTCCAATCCTCTCATTCAAAGCCTCTAACTTGGACCCCAAGCAGTTATCTTGAAAACCCAAATCCCCAATTTCTCGATCCTCAACAATTTCCGCTGAGAACGAACCCTTTTCGACTTGATCTTTCAAACCCCTCCTCAGATTCTTGTACTTGAGCACAACTGATTTCAAATCTTGTTGGTTTTCCGGCCACGAGTCAATCTTTCCGTCAGCCCCAACAGCTGTCATGTAAACGGCGATATCACAAAGTTTCGAGAGCTCGCTCGCCTTCTCGTTCAGAGTAGAGCCTCTCTTGGCCATGGCAGTTTTCTGAGGCTTCATAGCATCAGAGACCCTCTTCGTCTTCGTGGACACTGAAATCTTAGGGTTTGATTTAGGAAGAGTCATTAATGAATCAATTTCAAGCAGAAATTAATTGATAACGACTCAATAAAAACTAGACGAAATAAAATGACACTGGAAAAAGTAGCGAATTTAGCGATGGTGATGAGATGAACAGAGCTAGATAAGAGTAAAGAGGGGGTGGGGGTAGGTAGGGCGGTATTTATTGAGAACCTGAGAGTGAGGGTATAATGGGTATTACAAGGAAAGTAGCTGTTACGCGTCAAGTAGTTTCATCACATAAGTGCAAGCTGTCGTTTTAAATGCAACCCCCGTAAATACAGTATTTTATGGTATTTTTTTATTTATTTTGCAGAGTCTTTTCTTTTTCCTTTTTGCAATTGAATTAATAAATTAATTTGTTTGTAGTTTTCTTTTGCTGAACAATTTGTTTGTCATTTGATGTAGGAAGGCAATCTAATCTTGGTTTTGTTGCTTACGAACGAAGTTCGAATCCCAAAATTTATTTATTTTTAAAATAATGAAATTGCATTTGTAGTTCAATTCAAGTGGTTAAAAGTAGTTATTTTTGTAGAGTTATGTTAAACGAACTGTAAAATTAACTGAGTACACCATATTACTAAACTATTTATTAAATTACTAATTTACTCTAATATAAAATAACCTATTTAATTGTGAAACAAATGTATTTTTAATAAGTACATCCTACTAACACGGATCCTCTCCTTGTTTTTTTTCGATCTACTTGACTTTTCTTTTGTATCTAAAGTCATGGTTAGATTATCACCACTTCTTTTTTTTTTTCATTATCTTCCATTTTTTCAATTGAAACTTCTGTTTTTTTTTTTGCTTCTAAAGAAAATTTCAAATGACAATTAGGGTAAATGTAATTGACCAATACATATAAATATACATAGAAAGATAAAAAGAAATTTTAAAATTTTAAAAATAAAAAGAGAGGAATGAGGGTGTAGTGTGGGAGAGAGGAATGTGGGCAGAGTGAGAAGTGACTACTTTCCCTTAATTACTTAGGTGTGATTTATTTTTTTATTTTTGTAATGTAGCAAATTTTATTAATCTACCCTCATTATATTGTATTGTGAGATTCTAACATTTTTGTTGTAGACGCGCTCCGCGCGGCTTAAAGATTTCTCACGTTTGCAATTTTATTTGTTGAGAAACTAACAATTGATATTCAGACCAAAAAAAAAGAAAAAAGAAACTAACAATTGATATTTTTCTTTCAGTCATGTTTTTTAAGGAGATTTTTCAAATAGCAGGAGTGTTGAATTTGTTCCCACTCCGACTTGCCCCATTGAAGTCCCTCCAACTTTGTCATCCTCCTTTTGCTTTCAATTCTTGTATCAAAAGAATCCCCGGCCTGAGAAAAACAAAGGGAAGGAAAAACAATCAAAGCATATAAAAACAAAATATTTGTGAAAGCCAACTTGTTTGCTCAAACAGTATAAAGTTAGGACCGTCTAATAACATTTTCAATGAAGATTTTCAGAAAATGAAAATAAGAAAATAAATTTGTATTTTTAAAATTCGCGAGTGTAGCTTAATTGCAAAACTATTTCAGAAAACAAAAATAATAAAAACGTGTCCCTTAGAACTATTTGAGAATAATAAAAATACAAACAATACATATGTAACTTCCTTTCATTTTAATTTTTCATTAAAATGTATTGTGTAATTACTATGTTTTGACAAAAACTATGGGAGTTAATTTTCATAGTCGTGTTTTTATTATGAAAAAAAATCTAAAACTATGGCCCAACGCTACTCAGTCTCCCCCACACCACAACGAGAAATTTTTAAATGTACCAGGTACACCACGTGGCTGGTGTACCATCCAATAGACCTAGGACATTTGGAATTACTTTCTAATTTATTGCATTATTTTTTATGACACATGGGCGAGCTGCATTGGAAACATTCCACATGTCCTACACCTAGTGGATGGTACACCAACCACGTGGTGTAACGGGAACACCCAAAAATTACTCCACCACAACCCACTCTCTTTTTCTCTCCCTCCCGATCTCACTCTCTGGTTCTATCTCCTTTATTCTCTCCTCCATATTGATATCCCTCTCCTTTTCTCTTATTTTCTCTTATTTTCTCTCTCCCCCTCCCAACCTTTCTCTGGTTCCCTCTCATTTTCTCTCTCCCCTAATCTCTCTTATTCCCCTTTGATTCGACAAAAAAAATATTATATATTCCCCTTTGAAGTCATAGATGATCATCCCCTTTGAAGTCACAAATCTCCATCTAGTTCCACTGAGCCATGGTCGGTGGTGGATGATTTTTCGGAAGGTTCAATTGGGTTTGACAGTATTGGTTCAATTCGGTCTCAACTGGGTTGTGGTTCCACTGGGTTTGAATTGGTGGTGGTTCAATTAGGTGGTGGTTGGTTCGAGTGACTGGGTTTGACGACGGTCTCTGGTGGTTCGGTTGGGTATGTGGTGGTTACAGTGGCTGGCTGGCTATAACTGTAGTGGGTTTCATTGGTGGAGGTTGTTTTTGGCATGTTGAATCTGCATTTTGGGAAAATGGTGAAAACATATGTTTTCAAAATTATAACTACACTTTGAATTTAATTTCAGAAAATGTTTTCTGCGTTTTCTAAACTTGACCACGGAACATGAATCCAAGTTGTTTTCAGTAAGTTGATTTCAGAAAATGAAAACAGAAAACAGCCCCAAAATTCACTATCTGAATCCCAACGCCAATTCCTCTTTACATCCCCTGCATCATGGAAATCCGCAACTTCAAAATCATTTATAAATAAATAAATCGATGATTAAAAATGTCGGATTTGAAGTGCGAGCGGTGGTCTTTCGAGGGAATAGAAACTAACCTGCAGATGGAATAGTGGTAACAGATTGGTAACAAATTCAAGTCCCAGCGAAACATGGACAAGACAAGTGGTTTATCACATAACTCAAGGGTCGCCCTACTTTTCTCGGACGCCTCTGCTTTCTCTCCCGCTTTCCGCGTTGTATTTTTTTCGTTTTTCTTTGTTTTTTTCGTTTTTTTGTTCATTTTACAAAACTACCATTCCTTGGTATCAAACATAAGCTATTCTTTTTTTCTTTTCTTTTTTCCAGGGTGTTTCTGGCCACTTGTTTTTGGTGAAGCCTCTGACCTCAACTGCTTTATGCTTCGCTTTATGTTGGCTGCTATATAATAGAAAACTTAAGCACCTTGGTGGTGACATGATCAATGCTACTGAGCATCTCATTTTGGCTTTTTTTTTCCATAAGAAAATAGGCATGTTGCACTAAACGTGTCCAAAAAGTGAACTACAATGTGGGGTGTAACAACCCGATCCCAATTTAAGATTAAATATTAGAATATTGAAGGAAAGGGCGATTATACCGATTAAAAATTAAGGGAATTAAAAGTTGACTTTAAGATCGAGGAAAGAATTTGGTGGAACGGGTGTACCGTTGCGTCGGCTCGTTGAAGCGAGTCCGTGGATGTGCGGAACACCCGATTCGAGTCCGAACGAACGTTTAAAGGTCTAAAAACAGTAGAGGGGCAGTTTTGTAATTTTGAAAAAGGGATAAAAATCAGAAACCCAGCTGGCCAATGGGCCAGCGCGTGCCAAACCTCTCCCCGACCTCTCTCTCGTCTTCCTCGCGAAAACCCTTCTTTCTCTCTCCGGTGTGAACCGTCGTGCTCGAACACGACTCCAGGCAAGGCCACCGCCTGCACCTCCACCGAACCCTCTCTCTCCACCCTCACCATCCGCCATCGATTTTGGCCCAAACCACCTCGAACCTCCTCTCGCAACGCGAAAACCAGTCGGGCTCCCTCTCTCGAACCCTCTCGATCCGCCACCAAATTGATCGATTTGGGTGAGTTTTCTGCTCTATTTCTCAAGCTCTAATTGTTTTCAAGGTTGGTTTTGGCTGATTTGAAGTTTGGGGAACGAATTGAATAACCTAGGGTTTGGGGTACGGTCGGGTTGGTTTTCCGGTGTTTTCACCGTTCTTGGCCGGTTCTCAATGCCAAAACACTCCTCCACCCACTAATCACTTGGGTATATAGATTGCGAGGTTGAATCGAGAATTTTTCGCCGGTCAAAAAAATTCTCTCAAACTCTAACCCAACCTGGCCGTGCGTGTGGCGGCGCCGTGGGCCAGGTGGTGGCGCGGTTTTTCGTGCCAAAACACTCCATGTAACCTCCCGAAAGCACGTTGGTATGCTCGAGCGAATTTTGGAAATCGTTTGAAATGAAGAACCAATGTTACCGGTTAGATTTAACTAGGGTTAACTTGGGTTCGATAAGTTCTAACCGTTGGATCGTAACGAAACTTGGAAGTTGAGTAATTAGAATCTTAGAAACCTATAGGAAGTTACGGATCGTCGATTGGAGGTGGAAACCTATTGAACGAACGAATCGAACCTAATAAGGATTTAATCCAATATTTAATCCCTGTGGACTTCCAAGTTAACTAAACGGCTTAAATTAGAATCAAATGGGCTCAGGAAACCTTTCTAATCAAAATTGAACACTTTAGGCCCGGGTCGGGATTTTCATTAAATTACTATGCCAAGCTATGGTTAATTAATAAATGGTTTAATTTTCGTAAATAGGTACTCAAGCTTTGGCGGAGTTGCAGGAAGGCCCTTCTAAGGGTCCGACAAAGTTCTGGATCAACAGTGAGTGGACCTTTGATTTTATAAATGACTTTTATTACAATAAATGCTTATTTTATCGCTTTTATGAAATAAATAATCTTGAACATTGTTTATGATTTTCTGATTTGAATTCTGCATAATGAATTATGAATTTATTTTCCGAGCCTTGGATTTGGAACTTATAAGGGAATTTATGGTTATGGTTTAGGAATTTTGAAAGGCTCAAGGTTTTACTTATGTAAAGGATTTTAATATTATGGTTATGAAAGGTTTCAAACCACTCTAGGTACCCTAGTATGTAATCGTTGCCTTCGGGAATTATTATGCCGCCTACGGAATAATGTGATTTTGGTTATTACCCGGTCTACGGACCATTGTTGCCTTCGGTTTAAGTCTGCGCGCATGACTCCACGAGTCTCGGGACACCCGGACCGTGCAGCAGACGCGGCTCGTAAACTTTGTGTTTCCGAGTTCAGCGAGGACGCGGCTTCGGGTAAACTTTGTGTTTTCCGAGTCTTGCGAGGACGCGGCTTGGTTGACTTTGTGTCTCCTAGTCTAGCGAGGAATGGAATTGACGATTTATAAGGGTACACCTAGGTGGATTTTATTTTAAAGTTGAATTGATAATATTTCCTTTGTTGAATAAGAACTACAGCTTTGATGAACTTTACTTATGTTTTTATATGCATACTTTAATTTGTTGTTCGTCTTAGAATTGTTTTCTAATGTTTTTAACAATAAGGGCTAACATGTTGTTCTTAATTTTCTAAAACCTACCTTTCTCCTCCACTCACCTTTTTAAATGTTTTCACTTCCAGTGTAGGTAGATTTGTCAATGGGTCGTGAATTCGGGTTAGGTAATAGTCGTGGTCGTATTTATACAGCGTGTCAAATACGGGTAAACCCGTATTGACTGTTTAGTATTCGTGTCAAATACGGGTCAACCCGTATTTACCCATTTATTTTCGCAAGGGTTTAGGTTGACCCATTAACCCGTTAACGACGCTAGTGATAGCAAATTAAAAAAATAAAAAATTCTAAATGTTGATAATTTAATCAAGTAATTACATTTTTAGATATAAAATAGTTATTTCATTTTGCCTCTCTCTCTCTATGTATAAAGATTGAGAAAGAGAAATTAAAAAATTAAAAATTGAAGAAAATGAAGAAGAAACAAAGAAAATAATTATTGCATGTTGAAAATAAATAGGGTTTATGGTTAGGGTTTATGGTTTAGGGATTAGGGATTAGAGTTTAGGGAATCAGAATTAGGGTTTAGGGATTATGGTTTAGGGTTTAGGGATTAGGGATTAGAGTTTAGAGATTAGGGTTTAGGGTTTAGGGATTAGGGAATCGGGATTAGGGTTTAGGGATTATGGTTTAGGGTTTAGGGATTAGGGATTAGAGTTTAGGGATTAGAGTTTAGGGTTTAGAGTTTAGGGTTTAGGGTTTATGATTTTGGGATTAAAACATTAAACCCTAATCCCTAGATATTTAATGAACTCAAATTATATAAGGAACAATTACTAACAAATATAATTTAGGGATAAAATGTAATATTTGAGTGTTCATCATTATGTAAGGACATTATAAATCTCTAATGTTGTAACATATAATCACAAATTTATCAAAGACCATGATGGATAAGGTGCAAGGAGAGGAGTGGACATGGCAAGGGTTCGAAACCCATGTGTGCTAAAACTTTCATTTTATTTGATTTTTTCGCAGGTTGGCAGGTATTAAAGCGGGTTGACACGACCCGCGACCGCGACCCGCTTAATAAAGCGGGTTAAACAGTATTTAAAGCGGGTTGGCGGGTTGACTTCAAACCCACCCGTTTATAAAGCGGGTCGATGGCGGAGTTGACCCGAAAAATTACCCATTTATAAATGGGTCGTGTTTGGGTCGTGTTTTTCCGTGCGGGTTTCGAAGTCGGTAAACGGGTCGAGTCGAAATTGCCACCCCTAGGCGTAGGTTGTAGCCGAGCACCACCCGCGCCCGTCTTCACCCACCACTTTGCTCTCCCACAACTGTGTGGTCCTTGACGAAAAACTTTGTATTTAAATACTTTAGAAGCTCGAACTTGCCCAATCATTGTGAGGCCCGAGGCACTTTGAACTTCTGTTGTGTGTGAAACCTAAATTGTGCTTCTTTGAAGTTTGTGGAATTATTATTGTGCTCTTGCAGTGTAATTGATTTGGGAATTGAGCCATTTACGACTATGTGAGAAATTCAAAATCTCGAACCTTAAAACTGCTTTTCTCCATTTCTTTATTTAAAGGGCAAATTGGTCAAGTGTGTCCAGACACGACGGATGTCGGACACGGACAAGCTTGGCCCGAATTCCAAAGCCGGAATTAGGGTCGGGTCCTGTCATGGGGCCACACAAAGCCACGTTTAAAATTGACAATGGTAACAGTTACAGTGTCAAGAAACTACTCCTCTCTTGCTCTTCATAGGATGCTCTCTGCTCCACTTTCTTCTGCCCTCCATTGAAGCAAATAATCAGCCTCACCTCAGGTATTTTTATATTTTTCATGTTTCTTTTTTCTTTTCCTTTTTCATTTCTCTCTTCTTTTTTTTCATTTATTTATATCTCTCTAGTTTTTATTTTCTTTACTTCTTGGCTGCTTGATCACTGTGAAATATGGTATTATTTGATCTTATTTTCTGGGATGAACACCCCAATCGTTCTTTACTCTTGGTTGTTCAGAATAGTTTTTGTTTTGTGAGATGAAATTGTCTTCTTCTTGTGATGTGATGTGATGCATGTAATTGCAGAGCCTAGCTTTTACACATGCCTCTGCATTTATCTGAGTTTTGACACAAGTCTTCAGCCTGCACAAAACTGTTCATGTTGAGTTGTAGTGGTTTTTTTTAAATATTTATTCTTTTATTTTTTTTTTTTTCCTGAAGAGGCAACTTGCCGAAGGTAATGTTAGCTGGAACAGAACAGAAAATGGATGAGCTTTCTGTTTCTCAAATCAAACTTCAGATCCCTATATGAAATGAAATCTGGTTTTTTTCCCTTCTTATTTATTTATTTGTTTTTCTTGGGATATTATTTTGATTAGGTGAAGTTGGAAATTAGTTATGATTGAAAACTTCACTGCATGCACAGACTCAGCTGATTTCTCTGTTCTTTGGAGTGCAGGGGACTCATTATACAGCATCTATTCTTGCAATAACATTCTCCATTTTATGCTAAAATGGTAGCTTCTGATGAATCTGGAAGCATCGGCTATGATAATGACAATTTCGAATTCAAATTCGAACCCGAACAGCCACTAGAACCGCAAGAAGAATCATCCCAAGACGACTCACATCATTCCATGGGTAATAATACTAAACAGAATTCAATATTCTCACTTACTCTGGATGAAATTCAATGCAAGAGTGGGAGGAATTTTGGGTCCATGAACATGGATGAGTTCCTTGCCAACATTTGGAGTGTTGAAGAAGAAAATCAAACACAACAACAACCCAGCCAATGTGACCAAGGGACCAGTGACGAAGACACAACTATCAACCCCAGTACTCTGTCCCGGCAGGGCTCGTTCTCCATCCCTACCCCGCTTTGCAAGAAAACCGTGGACGAGGTCTGGTCGGAAATCGACAGAAGTCGACCACAACACCATGACCCTGACAACAACATTAACAATTCTGTACCCCCACAGCGCCAGCAAACAATCGGAGAAATTACTCTAGAAGATTTCCTCGTAAAAGCCGGGGTTGTTCAAGAATCTCCCTCCAAGTCCAAGCCTTCTCTGAAGAGGATGGAAAGTAACCTAATTCAACAGCAATGTGGTGACACTAATATGGGAAATGAGATCAGCATATGTTTGGATGCAAATGTTGGAATTGGGAGACAGTTGTTTGGTTCAGGATTTTTTAATCTCCAAAATGATGCGTCAAGCAATTTGTCCGGTGCAATTGGTGCTACATACCCAATGTTGGGTAGACAGAGTAAAATGATTGTGGGAGAACCATCTTGTGTTAGTGCAATTGAGAAATGCCATAGCTTGCCGGAATCGAGCAGTGGGGGTGGAGCAAAGAACAAGAAGAGGATAATAGATGGTCCACCGGAGGTAGTAGTCGAGCGGAGGCAACGCAGGATGATCAAGAATCGAGAGTCAGCAGCAAGGTCTCGTGCCAGGAAACAGGTAATTTATATATCAATCAAATTTATTGTTATGATTTTATCAATTTTGAATAATTTTACAAATAATTTGCAAGTAATATCATAAAGAAAACATAGAAAGTTACCATATAGGCACAATGTGGTATAGGCCTAACAAATGGGTAGTCTGCACGCATTATGATACCATGATAGAATTTGAGCAAACAATAATTAAAACTAATTGACAATGAGTGGAGACGTCGAAGATCTTTAAGGAAGTTGAGGTTCCACCCAAAATTAATTGGTAATATGAGGAATAGCCCAACACCTTATAAGCCCTTATAAGGTTTTTTAACTTTCTAATGTGGAACTATAATAGGGAGCTCCCTTACTTTATCTTTGCTTCTTAGTCTAGTAGTATTTCCTTTACCGATGTGGAAGTTTCAAGTTTAAATCCTCTTTCCGAGTTGAAAAAATAATAGACACATTCCGGGTTCCACCTTGCATTGTAATTAGCTAATTTGAATAATCTATTTTTCAAGTTTCATCTAAGGATCATTCTGAGAAAAAATTAGTCAAATAAGAAACCATTCGATATCAAATTGTGATCAAATAAATGGACGAACACAAGATTCAGCAGGTAAAATATTGCAATTAATAACAAAGATATTAATTCTTAACAGAAAACCTAAAAAGGGAAACGTTTATAATCAAATTATTCTACGGCTTATAGGCATATACTGTGGAACTGGAAGCTGAGCTGAATCAACTTAAAGAGGAGAACACAAAGCTGAAGCTAAGTGTGGTACTACACAAGAAAATTTATTTATTGCTTTAAAAGACAATTGTCGAAGTGCACTAATGAAACAGTTTTCACCTTTTGGAACAGGCCGAATCTGAACAGAAGATGAAGCAAGAGGTAACTAATATAAGAGGCTACTTACGATTTTGGTCCCTGTAGTTTCACCAAAGTTTCACTTTGGTACATATATGTAGTATATGCAGTTTCAATTTTCACCATTATAGTTTACCAATTGTTGCAATCAAGGACAGTAACTTAATTTTGTCAAGTGTTTTACAACTCTAAAAAACTCGAACTCTCACATATGGCACTCACCTGCCAAGTCCGTCAAAAATATTAACGAAATTATTATGCTACTCTTCTTGAATTGCAACAAGTAGTATACTACAAGTTTAAAAACGCAAAAATTGAAACAACAAGTACCAAAGTGGAACTTCGTCTATCGACCAAAATACCCTGACCAAAATCAGAGTTTATCCCTAATAAAAATATAAAATGTTCTGTCTCCTTATGATTTAATCAACATATCATTACCTTTTGTCATTTACATATGGCATGGCAGCTATTGGGAAAGAAACAATCTACAAGAGCACAAAAATTGGCAGAAAAGTTGAGGACAATCAGAAGGGCAGTAAGCTTGGCATGGTGAACGAAATTCAACGTGGCAGAAAGGACAAACAATGCATGCAATGTGAGGGGCATACTTGTGTGTTTATGTAAATAGCCCATGTCTCGACATCAGAAATGCAAATTGTATTTGCAATGTGTAGCAATAAGTAAATGGATATGGTCCTAGAAATAAGCGGATGATGATGTAACAATAAAATGAAGCGGATAACCTTTTATGGTTGCTGCGCTTTCGCATTTGTATTCGTTCTTGTACTTGCTTTTATGGTTAATGGCCTTTGTGCCTAGTTTATAAATGCAATCGATCACTTATTTTCAAATAAAATAAAATGAGCTCAAGTTTGTATTTGTTAGAATCAAAGCAATTTTTTTAACCCAAAATCAAATGGCGATAATTGCTGGATAGGCTCAATCACTTTTCAAAAATCAAGGGTGAATGCTCTTATTCGCTAGAGTTAGGGTCAGTTTGGCATTGTTGTGCTGTGAAAATAATCGCTGTCAGATTTGCTGTGAGAGAAATCAGCTGTGAGAGAAAGCAGTTTGACGTTTGGTAAACTTTTTGTTAAAAGTGTTGTTGGTACTGATTCCTGCATAATCATTAAACTCAGCGCCTCTTCGAAACTAATTCCCGCATAATCAAAAAATGAAAGCACTTCATTAGTTGCTTTCCCTTATAGTGCTTTTCTCACATCAATTTTTAACAATAAGTGATTTTCTCATAGTTTACCAAATGGGCTATATTTCCCAAATTTTTTTAAAAATCACTTATCACCCCAAATAAGCAATACCAAATGGGCACTTACAAGTTCTTTGTTAAAATAAATCATTTTTAGTTGGAGATTTACACTCTCAGCAGTACAATCATCACTATCATCTTTCTCTTACGCTATCTTGATCAATATAAGGAAAGAAAAGGTTTAATAATTTACATTGTTTATTGTATGTGTGGTTTCTCTTTTCAATAGATCTTCTACTAATATTTTTTGTGGCATCATTTTGGGGTTAATATAATTTTTTTTGGGATAAATTTAGGGTTAATATTTAAGGCTTAATACTTATAGTATGGTGTTTTTCTCCTATGGCGTTATGGCATTTGGTTCACGGATTAAACTTCTTGGGAATAAACTTCCCATGTTTAATCCCATGAGATGAGAATGAGGACTAGAAAATGTCATTCTCTCTATTCCCATGTGTTTATTATTAAAAGTTATTAATATGAATAGTTTTGTAAGGGTCAAAAGTGGTATTTTAAAATAATAACATGGGTACGTTAGTCCAAAAAAACTGCTTTAAATGCTTTCCCAAGGTGAGCCAAGATATGAAATTCCCCTTACATGGGATGGTGGGAAGTCCATACCCATAAATTCTCCTAAACCTTGAACCAAACGAGGATAAGTTTGTTGAAAAGAATTCATGGGAATATAAGCCCTCATATATAATTTCTATTGAATGCAATAAACTAAGAGATACATATTATGGACTGGCATATAATTTCAAAAATTACACTAGTACCTTTTGAGATTTCAAAATTATTTCATAAAAACCCTTCAAATTTCAGTCCTAAAATTGATATCATCAATATAATTTCAAAAAAGCACAAATTTAGCCTCAAAGATTAGATTGCACACACATCCCTTAAGGTCTAATTTTTGAGGTTAATTTTGTCATTTGAAAAAGTTTCGATGGCACCAAAGCATCAACAATTTGTGGATGAAAAATTAACACAAAGAATTTTGTGAAAACAATTTGAAACGACATTAAGATTTTTTTTAAACGCAAAAAACCTTAGGGAGTGTCGGTATGAAAACTCCCAGAAAAATAGATGTAATCATTATAACTAAAAACTATGATGTATTAAGTTATATTTCAATAATTAATAATATTTTTTAAGTAACAATGTTCTTTTTTCCATCAAACATTTTTTAAGCAACAATATTTATTAGTGTGAATTTTTTGATAAGATGATATTTCAAACTACTCTAGTGTATGGGAATGAAGATCGAACTCGAATATAATAGTGCGAACACACTGTATCGCCCAATTGACCCAACCCACATCTGCTTCAATGTGCATTATATCACCCTAAACCAATCAAACCACCTATGCAATTAGTTGCCTCAATTTCTTTTGAGTGCTGCTATTTCCACCCACCTGTCCTATTTTCTCACCCACCTTATCTTTCCACTCACCATGTAAATTTGAAAAAACACAATCATATCTTTCCACTCACCATTGTTCCTAAAATGCCCTTTACTTATTATTATTAATTCAACAAAGTGCCCAGCAGCCGCCACCACCACCGACCCCTTCCACGACCTCTGCTTTCTTACCCCTTCTTCCTCGCACCACTGCAAGCCCTAAAAAACCCACCACCCTCACACCCCACTTGCCTCCTATCCACATCACCCCCCACACTCCCAAAATTCCATTGCTCCTCCAGATCGTTAAGTGTTGTATTGTGTATGCCCGGAAAGAAAACTGTTGAAAAATCATTGAGATAAACTGTTGAAAAATCGTTAAGTGTTGTATTGTGTATGGCTCCAAACCCCCAACAATATTATATGAAATGGGGGAACAGAGAGTGAATAAAGAGATTCCACAAAAGTGGGTTTTTTTTCCTTTAATTAATTCGAGCTTTAAACCAAATAATCTTTTGGGTTCTAGGTCAGTTAGCACGAATCAAACATAGAGAGTGATGAGAGACAGAGAGGAACAAAGAGAGCAAATTGGGTTTTTCTTTTTGTTGGTGGACCGACAATGGTGCTGGGAGGAAGAGGAAAGAAAGCAAAGGACGGGAAAGGTGTAGTTTGGAGGGAGAGGGAGATGATGAGTTTTAAAAATAATAAAAAAATTCTTCAAAGTGAAGCTTTTTGTCTAAGTCTTTATAAGTCATTTTACAAACAGATTAATTTGTTTTTAAAATTTTAAAAATAAGATGGGTGGGGAAATAAGACAAGTGGGTGGAAATAGCATCACTCTTTCTTTTTGGTTCTCAAAACAGTAGATAATTAATTAAAGTGAAAATCTCCTAAAGTTTCACTAAACATTTTCCATGTACTTCCTTCGTATTTTCTCAAGTTAATTAACGAGATTGGGGTTTTAGGAAAGTTGGTCCAAAAACAAAAAAGAAAGATACGCTTTTATTAAGTGTGCGTATATTGAATCTGTGTAGAATGTATATATACAGCTGGACTTAATCTCTCCCGCTTTTATTACGTCGTTCTTGGGTCTCTGTTTGCGGGTTTGATCTGACCTTGACTTGCTTGAATCTCAGGTACTGTTCGAACCCTCGCTTTTCAAATTTCCCTCATTTTATGTTATTTCATTCAAATTTCGCATGAATTTTAGCCCAAACCCTAGAATTTCATCTCTTTCTTCTAAAACAAAGTTGGCTCAACTTTAGGGCTCCGCAGGTTTTTTGGGGCATGCTAATTTTTTTTTTCTTTCTTAGTAATTATTTGAAGTTTCAAGTATGTTTGGTTGCTGGAAAACCTGGGTAATTCAGGGAAAAGATAAAGCGAAAAATTGAAAGGAAATTCTATAGTTGTTTATTTAATTATTCTTATGCTGTTTTAGCTGTAAGAAATTTGAAATTCCGAGCCAAAAGGGTTTGCGTGTAGTTCTATGGACTTTTATTTTATAATGTTTAAATTTCTTTTTTTGGGAAATTATGAAAGCTTCATTAGTTCAAATTTTGATAGAGTTTTATTTTAGAGTTATTTATGGGTTGGTCATAGATGGTTTGTGCAAACTTTAAAATTTAATTCAAAGATGTAATCAAGGGCAATGAGGGTTGATGTCCAACAAGGCAATCGTCCTGTTTGGTTGGTCAGAAAGCATGGGAAAGAAAAAAAAAAGGAACATATTTTTGCGTTAGCTGATAAATGTAAGTATTCAAATTACCCTACTAGTTCAAATAACTGTTTGAGGCTCAATTGAGCTTGTATTCTTGGTTCTCTCAGGTGGGAATTTTGGGTCTAGCGGTAGGGCATTATATGCTTGTCCAATAGAAGTTTTCT
Source organism: Prunus padus (assembly GCA_024362665.1). Taxonomy (NCBI): domain Eukaryota; kingdom Viridiplantae; phylum Streptophyta; class Magnoliopsida; order Rosales; family Rosaceae; genus Prunus; species Prunus padus. The sequence goes on from JANFAM010000015.1 coordinate 10,474,130, forward strand.
TTAGTATTTTGTACTTTTCTTGAGCACATATTTTAGTTCACTGCAGAATAGTTGATTGTTGATGAAGGTAAGTACTTGAAAGGAAACTTACTCTTTTTGTTGGTCATTATGCGATGACAGGTACAAACAAATTCCAGTTGATTTTGGACAGTTTCAGAAGCTGCCCAATTAGGCAACTGAGAGACTAATGCTAAATTCTGGGAATAATGTAAACCGAGGTAGTCCAACAATATCATCAGTTATGCCTCCTTTGCCGCAGTGTTTGCCTTTGGAGCCCATTATCTTAGGCAATCAAAAATATACACGCTCGGGAGAACTTAGAAGGGTTTTGGGCTTTCCTCATGGTAGTATGTCGGATGACCATTCTTTTGGAGTTGCCCATCCGAAACCTCCACCACCGGTGGCAACAGAGGAGCTAAAGCACTTCAAGGAAAGCGTGCAAGATGCGTCTAGAAAGGCCAGGTAAAGTCCATTCACCCTTACAGCAACTACTTCTCACTATGACAGTTTTCTCAACAGAATTCTTCATCTTTGAAGCTGTTGTTCATGTGTCAAAAGTAATTATGGATCTTGGTGGTTCATTAAATTAGAATCAAAAGGGGCATTTGATCATGCAAATCGCGGTGCTGGTTTTTTAACGGTACAATTTTAGTAAATCATCTCCATTGATACTTTGAACACCTGACTAAAGTTAAGTTAGAGATAACAGCACACTCGCATGAGAGAGAGAGAGAGAGAGAGAGAGAGAGAGAGCTTCTGGTCTTGTAAGGATCAATGGTTTACCTCCCGTGAGTGAGGTGTAAGCCTCAAAACGTTGAAAAAAAAACTTTATAGTGAAAAGTACCATGAGAAATGAAGCTAATCTCTTGGGTTCTTGCTAGATTGGTGTACTTCTAGGGATTTAGGGTTGGAACATGGCTGCTGGTGTCGGTGGTTTTGTTCCAGATGTGAGGAGTTTGGGGTGCAGTTGATTATGTAGATAATTACAGCAGAGAATACAAAGTTTCCTAACAACTCTCAAAGTCTATCTAAAGAAGTTAGAGCATAAGTAAAACACCTAGACAATACAAAGTCTCCTATCTAAAGAAGTTATAGCATAAGTAAAACACATAAATAATACAAAGTCACCTAACAACTCTCAAAGTCTATCAGAATACAAAAAAAAAAACCTGCAGCACAAAAGAGGTTTAAGCCTCGTTCAAATAGAGTACATTTTGTGGCAAAGCGTCCGCCTTACGCTTTTGGTGTAAACTTCTAAACAAATGCACTTTGTTGCAATGGTAAGATTGTAGCAGATGTAATCTTCTCTTAATGGAGCACTCACTAGAATTTGCGTGACATATATTAACATGCTTTTTTCTACCAGGGACAGAGCAAAAATGTTGCGTGAATCCATTTTCAAATTGGATAAGTACAGAGAAGCTTTGAGTTCAAAGAAGAGACAGAGAAGCGATCTTTCATCGAGTGAGAGGTCCAATGGAGCAAGCTTAGTGAAATTGGGAAGTCAAATTCATAAAAACCCTCAAGAGAATATGACTCAAAGATTGGAAGACAGGGCCAAGAGCGTTGCGTTCAATAAACGAGTTCGGACGTCAGTGGCTGATGTGCGGGTTCGTATTTAGAAGTAATTGTAATTTTTTCAATTTAATCTAGGTACCTGTGGTTTAGCAAAAAAAATTATTTTTGAAATGGCATCCAATGCAGAAAAATCTATTCCTTAATTTGGATTTTCTTTAACAAGTATTTTCTTAATGTTACTCTTCTGTAGCTTCATTATGCAATAAAAATAAACATGCTTTAGTCTTTATATTTCAAGGAAAAAAACACAGACAAGTACAATAAAAGAGAAGTTTAGATCAAGCCTACTTTTGGATCAGAATTTTATACTAAATTGATTGGCGAGTTTTCAGGCATTTAGATTGTTTGTAGCTTTTCTTTTAGTTCAATATTTACTTTCATGCTTCTTGAAGTGATCAATGCAAGCTTCTTTCTAAGATGTACACATTATCTAAATGCTACCAGGCAGATGTTAGGTCAGCAGCCACCTCAAGGCAGCAGACCACAGACAAGGACGAAAATAAGCTTCAGGCTGTTAGTGGGGCTTCTGCTAGGATTGAAGAAAAGACCCGCAGATTGCTTGCTGGAGGTGAAGGGTTGGATCACAAAATAAAAAAGAAACGTTCGGTGGGAGCAGTGAGTAATAGAATTATAGGTGGTGAACGGGATATAAAACGAGCTACGCATCCAAAGCTGAGTGGTGATTCTAAGCTACGCATATGTGATGCTCAAGGTTTCAGGTATTCATATAATATATATATTATATACATATATTTGTCTATCAAAATGAATTTTCTAATTTGTGTAATTCTGCTTAAGGTTCACACTTTCTTACTGTTCATTCATGATATCTTGAGTATGATTACTTATTGAGCATAGAGATACTTTCGGTAAGTATGATTACTTAGCTTTTGATATGTTGCAGACTAAAATCTTCACTTGGAGTTGGTGGAATCAATAAGTTGGCAGAACCATCTTTTGAACCTTCTAATCTCAGTACCTGTACAGTACTCAAGAATGAGCTGGAAAGTGATCCTGTTCCAAAAGACCGTTCAGCTGTGTTAGAGCAGAGGGTTGTGTTGAAAGGAAACATTAAGTATGTATTTCATTCTGAGTTATCTTATTCATACTATGATTTTTACAATATCTAGTAGAGTTTCAAAGTCATTTGAAGTTGTTGGATTAAAGGCAACCACAGTTTGCGCCTGATAACCTTGACACTAGGATTTCAAAATTCACTTTTGTGGTTAAAATGAGACTGTTAATTTGTTCGTGAATCTGTGCCTCAGGCTAAATCCTCAGGAGGATAACCGTGCAGGAAGTCCTAATCCTGTGATAAAAGGAAAGGTTTCTAGGGCACCACGAACTGGTTCTGTCACGAATATAGACTCATCCCCTAATGTTCACCCTTCGTCCGGAGCTTTTCAAGGTTTGGAACAGCCTACTGGTCAAAACAAAGTCCAAGCAGCAAGTGTGATGAATAATCAAAAGTGTGCAACATCGAATGGTTCTTCTGTACATCCTATGGCCCAGTGGGTTGGTCAGAGACCACATAAAAGCTCTCGCACAAGGAGAACAAATTTAGTTTCACCTGTAACAAACAACGCTGAGGCTCAGATTTCCTATCAAGGCACTGCAACTTCTGATTTTAGTGCTAGAACTTCTTATGTTGGGACCAATGGATCACAAGTTACGAGCAGTTTAGATAATCATACTGCGAAATCTAAAAGAGAACTTCAGAATGTTTCATCTCCATATGGGTTATCTGGAAGTGAAGAATCGGGAGCTGGGGAAAAAAAGTTGAAAGAGAAGGGAATGGACTGTGGCAACATTGCCTTAGCTGCAGATGAAAAAGTTGGGGATCACTTACTGTCCATCAAGAAGAATAAATCACCAAATAATGACATTGGAGATGGTGTGCGAAGACAAGGAAGAAGTGGAAGAGGTCCATCTTTCACAAGGCCTGGGATTTCTCCAGTTATGGAGAAACCAGAGAATTTACCAACCACAAAGCCTATTCAAGGGATGAAACCTATGTCCGATAAGAATAGAAGGTATCTAAACTGTTTTTATCAGCCCCATTGGTATTGTTGACTTTTGCGTCAATGAATTGAGTGTATTGACTGAAATCTAATCATACTTTATGGTCTTTTAGTAAAACAGGTCGTCCACCCTCGAAAAAGCTGAAAGATCGCAAGGGGTCAACTCGTGTTGGGCCCATAACATACAATGACTCACCCGATTTCACAGGTAGTGTTAAAATAATGCAACTTCAGCTAGGTTAATTTCAAATTCCTTTTGGCATCTAAAGTTCTTCAAAGTTAACTGATATTGATGGGCTTTTAATAAACATTGTGGATCTGGAATTGATATTTCAGTTTTGCATGGAATACACTAGATTTCCCCTTCTCTCCTTGATAGAAATCCAACCCCCTCCCCCTCCTCCTCCTCCTCCTCCTCTTCAATTTTTTTTTAAAGGATGTGAAATGTTGGAGACTTAAACACTTGCTTGTCGTCCTGTAGAGGTTCCATTCCATGTCTTTAGGGAGAAGTTTTTGTTATTTTACTGTGTCCATTTTTAAAAATATCTTTTTCGTTATTTTCGTTTTCTGTTTTATATGTGTTTGGTTTGTTAGCATGCATGTTTTATTTAACCAAGTCTATTATGAAATATTGTGGAAATACTTGTATTAAAAGGCCTTAAGATGTAGAATTTGGCAATATTACTTTTTAATATGTATTGTTATATCCTTATCAGGTGAATCTGATGACGATCATGAAGAACTATATGTTGCTGCCAATTCTGCTCGGAATGCTAGTAGTATGCTTCTTGACCTTTTAGAGCACAAACACACACGCACACACAGAGTTTAACAGTTCTCTACAAAAGCAGCATATTTCTGGTACACATCCATGCATTTATCACTAAAGTTCTGCCTGGTTTCTGCAGAACTTGCAAGTTCTGGCCCATTTTGGAAGAAAATGGAATCAGTTTTTGGTTCTCTCAGCTCAGAGGACATATCCTACTTACAGCGGCAGGTATTAAATGGGTCCCCTGATACATCTAAATTTAATGAGTATCCTTGGGTCAGACACTTACAAATTTTTCCTCTTCCCGTTTTTTGATATTGGATGGATCAGCTAAGTTTTGCAGAGGAGCTTGGTGAGAGTTTGTCTCAGATGTTTGGCGATGAATATAATGTTTCGGTAATACAGTTGGCCATTAGTTCTTGTGAACTTTCATTTGATTTTATGCATTTCATTTTATTTTCATATTTTCACAAAACTAAACTCAAGGGAGAAAAGGATAGTAAATAAGTTTAACCTTTTTTGTGTGGATATTGATTAGTTGTGAACTAATTCTTGCAGGGTGTTTTTATGCATAGAGAATTCCCTAATTGTTCTGGGGAAAGACAAGGGAGCCATTTTAATCAAGATTCATCGAAGACTGATGCTTTATGTGAAAATTTTGACATGAGAAGGTTGGAAAAGGCTACTCCATTATACCAAAGAGTTCTTTCTGCTTTAATTGAAGAAGATGAAAGTGAAGAACTGTACCATCACAGTGAAGGGAAAAATTTGCACCTACGGTGTGCGAGTGATGATTCTCATTGTGGTTCATGTAATCAGATTGACGTTGAACCCAAAGATTGGGACAGGATAGAATCTGAAGTTGAGTCGCAAGGGGATTTTCAGACTCAGGAAAATAGCTTGCTGGACAGACTTTCTTGTGATAGAAGTGCTGCAACTAATACATTTAGAAATAGAAGCATGCCCAGTTCTGTACACAACCATGAACAGTGGCAGGCAGATGAGGACGTTTCACATTCTGATGTGGGGCATGCCTGTGAAATATGGCCTACTGATCTTGGTCATCTGCAACCTAGGGAACTCAAGACTACTAACTTGCCTTCCTCAGAGTGCCAATATCAGTTGATGTGCCTGGATGACAGGCTTCTCCTGGAGCTGCAGAGTATTGGTTTATGTCCGGAGACATTGGTAAGCACTCATCTCAGACATTGGTCCTTAATATTACCTTCCTGGAAAAGTTTTATTCCAGTAATTTTTTGGTGGTTTTGTCTATACTTCTTACCTTTCTCCCCATTTATTTTTTCTTTTGGTTGGTGCCTTGCTCCAGCCTGATCTTACAGAACGAGAAGAAGTGATTAATCAAGATATAATGGGACTCAAGCAAGGGCTGCATCAACAGGTTGCATTTTCTTAAATATTCTGTTTGTACAGGCTATATGGATCACAGTATCTATGCATAGTGAATTTTCATAACGACTATCCTCTTATATTCCATTGACCTTCCTGTTTCCCATTTCTTACATCTCTTTTACATAACTAATAGATTGCGACGAAGAAGAAACACTTAGCAAAAATTGATAAAATTATTCAGAAAGAAAGAGCTGCAGAAAGACGGTAGGGTTCACAAGGCGTTGGATATTTTACTGATTGTACTATTTAAGTTATTTTCTTTGTTCAGTCGTGATGTTTTAGATTAATGTCGTTTCATATCACAGGAGAATTGAACTAGTTGCAATGGATCAGCTTATTGAGATTGCTTACAGGAAACAACTGGTAATTGGTTATTTTCATTTTTGGTTTTATATTTATTCATTTTCAAGTTGTTCATCTGTCTTTAATATTTTGGCTTTTGATATGCTTCTTAATCAAGATATTAAACTAGTACCTATGGGGTTGTTGTATACTATTATAGAACGAGATACCCTTTCGTGGCCGTGCTTTTATCCTCTCAAAAACATATCCTTCTTAACTTCCCCTTATCTTAGGGCGCCTTTGTCCTTAGATAAAAATTCATGAACTTGCGCAGGTTTCTTTAGAATTCACTTCTTTCTGCCATTACTTCACTTTCCACAACTAGGCATGTATTGATAAAAAAGAAAGGACAGCAGTCTTTATATTATTAGTGTGTGTATCTGTGTCTATTCCAGAATCCAGATAGAGGTTAATGCGGGATTCTTTTTAATTTAAGGAGTGGAATGCACTGTGTTGAGTGTTATGTGTAGTGTTCCCATCACCGACTAAACCTAGGTTGTTTCTCAGAAATTCACTAATATAGTATTTTGGAGCTTAATCTGCCTTCATCCACAGATGTGAGCAAAGTAAAACATGGACTTTGATAAAGTTAGGCACACATCAAATTAGTCAACACCTACTTCTGGTTAACAAACAAATTAATTAATTAATGTGGGAGCAGTGGATAATTGTCTGATATCTTGCTGATCATATTAGTTTGAAAACCTGAACTCTACGGTTCACTTATTTCAGAGTCTGAATATGAGCGAATTGCTCTAATAGACCAAAAAGAAAAAAGGAGTATCTTGTGTCCTTAACTGTGCTATCAATGATTCTTTGCACTATCATGTGCAAACATATTGTATCAGTTAATTTTAGAGGTTCTGCAATCCTGGATAAGTGATGCTACTCCCATCCCATTTTGTTTCAAATTTGTCCCCATCCCTACAATGAAGATAAACATCCTTTCCGTTCGGAAATAATTCAAGTACTGACAAACAGCCCCCAAAGCAACTTATGTCCCCTTTACAGTGAGCAATCCTTCTTTTTTCCCCTTTCATCTTACAATTTATCTCACTGGCAAGGCATGTGCTGGCCAATACCATCTTTCTCAGTAGGCATAATTAGAGATGGGCATGGTGTTCTCTTTGATCGAATATTATTGTCTATGATGTGGGTGTGTTTTGATTGATGGAGTTGGAAGACAGAAGTGGGTGGAGTAGTACCACTATATGTGAATCTTTATGAGGAATACTTATGTCTGCTATAATTATGTAAGGTGAATTTGTAATCAGATTAATGGTGAACCAAAGCATATGATAGATTACTGAACATTTTCCATCAACTTAACGTTTACAGGCTTGCCGTGGGAGTAGTGGTTCAAAAAGTGCAGTCCGTAAGGTTTCAAAACAAGTGGCATTGGGTTTTCTCAAACGCACACTTGCCAGATGTCGAAAATTTGAAGAAAAGGGCATTAGTTGCTTTACTGATCCTGCACTGCAGAATGTTATCTTCTCTGAACTTTCATGCAACAATGCTGCAAAATCTATCGACTGTGTTGGCTCTGGAACTGCTAGTAATACATGCAATGAAGGTTCCCATCAAGCAGAAGTCAGAGGATCCGGTATGTCGACTTAGACCTGTAAATGCTCGTTCATTGATATCAATATATATCCATGAAAGTTGAGAATTTAATTTAGGAGCATATCTTTTTTCTTCAATCATTCTTTACCCGTTCCTTTTGTGTTCTTAGCTGATTCAAGTTGTAAGGGTAAAGATCTTTTAACTATATCGTATAAAAATGTCATTCAGTGATTGTTGTGGGGTACCAAGTTAATAACCATACAAGATTTGTTCCATGATTCTGCAGGTGCAGTATCCAGTGCGTTTGGGAGATATGATTCCCCTAGTGATAACCATGACAGGGGTTCATCAGGGGTTCTTCATGCTGTCATTGACTCGTCTGGTCAAGCTTCTTCCAAGCATGGATCGATGTCGAACTTGAACAATGGGAGAAAGAGGGAAGTGCTGATTACTGATGTTGTTGGACTTGGAAGTGCTTCCTCAAGGCTAACTTCAGCTCTTGACAGCACTGTTCACGAAGCAGAGGGAAACAGAGGTGAGAGAAACAAGGACCAAACCTTGGATAACTTAAGAAACACTTCACCTAGTGGAGTTGGTAACACATCATTGGACAGCTCCCGAAGTGAACGCAAAACAAAAGGAAGATCCAAGCAAAAGAATACACACTCATCAAGTCAATCAGTTCCTAATGCCAGCAATAAGAAAAGTAGGACGGGCCCACCATTGCGGAGTGATGCTCCTACACCGTCATCATCTAAAGAGGCAGATGAACCCACTGATATTGCAAATTTGCAACTACATGAATTAGATTCACTGGAAGAGAACCAAGATCTCAATTCATGGTTGAACTTTGATGAAGACGGCCTGCAAGATCATGATTCCATTGGTCTCGAAATACCAATGGATGATCTCTCAGAGTTGATGCTTATGTAAGGCAGCTTTTACTTTTATTTCACCCCGATCTCCTTTTGGTGGTTATATCAAAAATCCAAAACCAATTCTAAGATTGAAGCCAAGTTAGTATAGCCAGAGCATGCACCACACCACACCTAACTACACATTGTAATTTTTTCTACGCAATGAATTTCGAGGTAATTGAAGATTTTTTAATGTGATACCTAGATTTGTATTTCTTTTTTGTTCAAGTACTTTATATCCCCTCCTAAAGTGTGATGTGTGTGATCATATATATGGAGGCACACTAAAACTAAAACTAATTGATAGGTAATTTATACTTTTTTGACAAAGCGATACTCTAAATTAGTCTAATGTAGAGAGAGGGGGATCGAACTTGAGTGTAAAGGGGCGGATATATTGCCTTGATCAACTGATGTAACACGCTGCATGTGCATAGGTAGTTCATACTTTGTTAAACTTTAAGCTAGTGAATCCAATTATTGTAGACATTTGATAGTTAATTGTGGGTGCTACACTGATTTATAAAATGATTTGTAAATTTCCTGAAATTCTTCTTACAAAGTCTCGACAGACAAAGCTTGTAGGATGGTTATAACTTACATAGAATAAAAGCATTTTGGCAAGTATGTGGTAGAGCTGTTTTGAAGAAAGCATTCACAATGGACTATGGTGTGATGAAGCTCGTCCTTTTCAATTCTCTGAGAAGGGCATGGTTGGGCCAAGGTGGTCCTAATGGCCCAAACTAACTGAAATTGCCATTGTTTCTGTTCATTCTTCTTGGCCATTGGCCTTCAACACTAGAGTAGGCCTAGGGCAGCCTGCCACACTATTGTGTCATGACCCATGGCAAAAATGTGGAAAACATACATATATGAGTACTTTTAGTTTTTATGTTTAGATATAATTGATATTTGACGTGAAATGGTCCCAAAATCCGAATCAAGTTTCTAGCTGGAGCATGAACCTATTCTTTTGACAAAAATCAGTCAAGAGATAAACTAAATCGAAAATGGTTTATTCATCAAACTATAATCGAAGAAATAGAATAAAATATTTTTATTTATTTAATAGTGAGTGAAACCATCATTGATAAGAAAAGGTTGTGGTTATTTCCATGTGAAAATCCGTGATTAAAATACCTTCAAAACTAGGAATGATCAACTAGGGGAGTAGTTGATCCGATTCTTTATTTCCTTATTCTTAAGTTCCCCGATTCATGATGAGTTCCCTCATTTCCCGTAAGTAAACATGCCATAATTTCTTTGTAATTTCCTACTTAATCAAATCAGCTGTCATGGATGAAGGGGTTGTTGGAAATTTGTACTGTTCGGTATGTTTCTTCCTGAAAACTCATTAGGATAAACAAATATGCCTGTATGGTTATTATTACTTTTGTTTATATATAGCTAAAACAGTTGACCACAAAACTATATTATATATAAAATATATGCAAAATACAAACCGCCATCCACCAACTACAAGTCAATAGTACTAATGTTAGACGATAATGTTAATCAATTGCAAGAAGTATTGGATTTGGTCTACCACCATTTGCCCCCTTGATATTTATGCATGTTTTATGCTAGATCAGGTCAGCTTTAGCAATCAAATGACAAAAAAACTCTTATATATAAACATATAAGATATGATTTAAAAACCAATATTCATTGTTGCATAGTTCAAGTCCCAAATTTGAATGCAAATTTGTTTACTCATTAAAATTAAGTATTTGACTCATAACCAAAAAAAAAAAAAAAAGGTATCTGTCAATGAATTGGCCTGGAAAAAAAATCTGGATTAGGAGCATAAAACATGCCACGAAGATTAGTGTTCACTTTTGCCAGTCGGGTTGGATATGAGTAAGGTGTTTTTATTTTGAAATACAAAGACACGACATATAATTTCATAAGCCGCGTCATATTAAAACAAACATATGCACTCTTAAGACTAGACCTATAGGATGGTTGAGGGCATGCATGGCATGTGTCAACCCCTAGGAGAAAGTTTCATATAATATACTCAGTTAAGGGCTAGCTCTAGTACCTAAACCCTAAAACACATGAGTTTTTCCTAATGAATGCTAGACCTTTTGGGTTTATGTCTAATTTTCTATGTAACATATATTCATAATTTCACACAACGATGTGTTTCGCACAACAACATGAAGCACTCTGATTGGGTAAAGCTCGTAAGAATAATTTAGCTCCCACTCTTTATATCTTTTTTTATCTGGAAAAAGTAATGACGAAGGCAGCATTAGTGTTTGATCAATCAAACCTAATAAAAAAAGACGTATGCTTTAAAGTAAAGGGAAGATAGGATTATTTGTAGCCTATGATATCTAATGGGGGATAATAAAGGCATGCTGATAATGATGGATATGCCAACCTTTGTTTATTCCATGTCGATCCTAATGGACAGAAAAGTTGAGGTCAATTGAAAAGAAAAAAAAAAAGTGGTATAATTTAGAATGCAAAAAAAAAAAAAAAAAAAAAAAACAAGGAAGGGGTTGGAGTGATCAATCAACTACAGGAGCATGTCATACTCGACGTCCATATTCTTGTACTCGAAATCTCCACAGAAAGATTTGTAAAATAAATTTTCTTTTTGGGCTACCAAGCTTTGTAGGCTATTAATTACCTATTTTATTGACCAATTATAATTGTTGATCATTCTACAAAGTTAATATGTTCAGCTCCATCCCTCGAGACATTTCTAGTGTATGCTTTCTTCTAGGTTTTCTCGTTAGAAAGCAAGCCTAGCCTTTTGTGCTGTACGGCACTAGCAGAACTTTAAGTTTATTACTTTATTTTGGTAAGATAAACACTTCTATTTTGACCCAGACTTTTGGTGTGCTCCCGAGCGAGTGGTCGGGGGTTCAAGTCCTCATGGTACCTATATGTGTGTGATATGTCCCCCTACCCCTTCCTAACTTTAGCCTTAAAAAAAAACTTATATTTTGATAAGTTGGTAGTGGAACTAATTCATTACAGTTCAGCTAGAGGCCAAGAGTTGGTATTTCCCATGGCACATATTGGTTGTATTAGGCGCTAGCTTTTTATTAACTAATCTCATGTTAATTAAGGAGAAATATTTCTTGTATAGAGCCGGCCTATGCTTGGTAAATTGCATGGCTTGTGGTGGTTGTGTATTAGAATGAAATCCTGCATTTGGATTTGGTTCACAAATATTGAGGTATTACTATTAGATTCATGAGCTGAAAGTGAAGGGCATAGCAACTTCCTTGGATCTGATCCCTTAGTCAAATCTTTACTTTTTTTTATCCTTGCCAAGCATAACGGTCAAGGCATACGTTGATCCCCAGTCAAACGAATCAACTGAAAACACATATCAGGGATGATTATTAGTTTGGGATCCAGGCCTTCACACTTGACCTGAAGTCCCTAATTATCTCTGTTCTTTGGAGTTAGGTTCTAAGCAATGAGCAAGGACAAAACTAGAAAATTTTCAATGGGTGGTCTAGCTAAAGTTATGAGCATAAAATCTAATGATATATTTTTTTTGGTACTTACATTTTCTATAGTTTTTCTAGAAATAATCATATAAATCACGCTAATTGTAAACACAAGAAAAAAAAAATGGAATTAGAGCCATATTATTCACGAAAGGATGAATTTCATTTAGAAAAATGCTTCTTTTTTGGAGACAAATTAATGGAAAAAGATTAAAATTGATGTTGGGACAAACTTTGACACCAAATACAAATGTGGAAGACCTCTGCCTATGCCTATTGGTGTTGAAATTGTATATATTTTTATTTATTTTTAATTTTAAATATTAGGCTATATATATGTTTAATTTGTTTTTTCCCCAAATTTCCTTCCCTACAGCCAAGGGTAATCCTTGCACTGGTCCCGCCCATGGCAATGAGCAATATGCCTAAGGTCCCGAGGCTCGATGTTAGGTTATGTTTAGCTAAGGTTTTTTAGCTTCCCTTGACAACTTTGTAATTGCACATGTAATTCATCAAGCTCTAGGTTAATTAGACTAGGATTGTCTAGTTGAAGATGATTATTGTGGCTGAGATCAACAGTGGCACGATGCAATCAAGATCTTCAAAGATAAATCATGCATTGTATATATATTAGGACATATCAAGTCAATGTGATGACTAGTCATCCGGTACTGCCAGCTCATTTAATTTCTCACGTGTTACCAGTTATAGGTTTTCTGTCCTGATTATTTTTTGGTCCTATTTTGAAGCCAATGAATGCCTGCCAGCTGGGGAAATTTAGGGCAGACTTCTTTTTGGGTAAAAAGGGAGGCTACAACACTGTAGCCGTCACTTTGACAGATAGAGAGAATTTTGATAGCCTTTCTTCTTTGCATTTCTTCCTTCTCTGTGAAGTCTGGGTTTTCATTATGAGATTTTGAAAAATGGTTTTGAAAATCTACTTTGATATTTAAAATCCTCTTCACTCATTCATTCATCATTTTTGAGAGAGAAAAAGAGAGTCATCTTCTTCTTCTCCTTTGCAAATGGTGAGATGAGTGAGGTATGAGGTTTCCAAAATGAGATTTTCAAATTGTTTTTGAAATCTGCCTTGTTCTTCAAAATCTGCATCTAGGATAGTTAAACAAATTCCCATTCATATCTAGATCGGACTCTTGGATTAATTTCTTCAAGAATGGTTTCTTGAAGAAATTGATCTTTTATTCCTTGAATCTACAAATTCATCGATCTGTCAATTCGGAGTTGAGTTGCGGTGCCATGGGGTGAAGAAGCTGATGGAATAGTTGCCATTTCCATGAAGGACAAGCTGCTAACTCAACTAAGTTTGAAGAAGAACGTTGCACATGGAGGTAGTGCTCATTTCCTAAATAGACCTAGGATTGCTTGAGCTTGTGATTACTTTTTTTGGTAAGAACCTTTTTGACTTAGTGGATTGCTTGGTCGGAGTGATGACCCCCAGTTTTTCCCAATGGTGGGTTTCTAGGTAAACATTTTTGGTGTGATTCTCTGATTTATATGCCTATTGTATGTGTTATATATGAAATGTTTTCACACACCTATCACTCTAGTTGTTGCTAGCACAAGAGATGCCTATATTTTTGGCTAGCTAGGCTCTTGAGCCCTATGTCTCATGGTTCACTATTAACCCACAATGTTCATATTTCATCTTCACTGTTTCTGAATAATAATGTCAATTTCACATCTTAATAGTCTTTAAATGAAGAAAAATATCAAACATCTCCTTGATAATCAATATAACCCTGATTTTTTTACCATTTTGAAAAATTGGATGAAGGCTAAGAACTTGTTCAATTTGAATATTTTTACACCTCGATTTTGCATTATTATTTGGAGTCACGCTCATTATTGAAAACTCACACATTAAAATGTTGGTTCTCACTCTGTACCGTTTCATGATTTTAATATCTTTTTGTATATATATAAAAAAAAGAATTCTTTTATATTTGTTTTATTCCGGATATCTCACATACAAGTTCATCAAATTAAGGAACATTTATTTCTGTAAGGTACAACTGTACATATGTCCAGCTTTTATGCAAATTGCTCCTTGATATATATACTTCTAGGTCAAAGAAACAAACAATCAATCTCTCTCTCTCCCTCTCTCCCTCTCTCCGTAGACAGGTATGCATGCGCACACATCATCCTTTGTAATTAAGTTGCAACCACTTGATATAAATGAAGGCAACAACCAACCTTTCCCTCTATGCATACAACTTTTCTCCACAAACAATTAGGAAGAAAACAGTCTACTCAGTTTATATCCTTTATCTCTACCCTTGTCCCTTCTGCACTATAATATATTGATCTTCTTCATCGCAACCACTCATTATAAATGAAGTGCAAGCAACAACCCACCTCTCTCTCTCTCTCTCTCTCTCACACACACACACACACACATACAAACACAAACCATTGTCGTTTCTACTAGAATCCCTTGTTTCAATAAAGACATTAGACGATGACAACATACCGAGTTCCCTCTCTCTCTCTCTCTCTCTCTCCACCTTTCTGTGTATATCATGCAAAAGCCGTTAGATGAAGATAACGTTCATAAATATGCTCGATAAATTATAGAATTGTGTTTCATTGTTTAATATTCTTTTCTTTTTCCTTAAGCAAGTGGAAGAAGCTTCTCATGCACAGAAAATATTGAATTACATTTACAAGATAACGTAGTGGTGACACAAGGACATTAGAAAAAAAAAAAAAACAGAAACTAGAAAGAAGAAGAAAAATATATATAATGAACTATCTCTTCTAAAGTAGTAGCTTGATCAAGGAACACCCAGCACAGCCAGTAAAGCTAAAAATCTAAGAACTTGATCCATTAATTACGAGGCAGCTCTCTGGCTATATTGGGATATGATCAGAAGGATGAGAAGTGATTCTGCGAAGGTTGAACCATTTGCAAGTCTGTTGTTGTTTGGCACGAGTTGTCATCGCTGATCATACTCCTACACAAATTCATTGTCACTAGTCACGAAGTTTATATGTAATATGGTGTAAGACCTATTGTAACGCTTTACCCTATGTAAGAGAAGAGGGACAAATTATGGGTACAGTATCTTCTGTACCAAACTAGTAAGTAATGAACGCATTATGAAGATCTTACTCTCTCGGTCGAGATGCCCAAAGAGAACTAAGTGCTCTTAATCGTCCATAGTACTCTCCGATTACAAGAAAGCATCGAGCTGCCTGACGAACTGTCAAAATCCGGCGCAATTGATGAAGGGTTTGTTGTCTCAAATTATCAGCCTAAGCACAATTGGGACACGCAAATAATGAGTTACTTATTCTCAGAAAAACCAAATTAGCACAAGAGACACAAAAAACAGAAGGAAAAGAAAAAAAACATGTTTGATTTGTATATAATATATAAAGATTAAACAAGAACCATGATGCATATGTAGACCATGGAATGGGTGCCTAGTGTAAGGTCACATGGGCACAGCCTTTAAACAACATTTCAAACAAGTTGAAATTGGAAAAACTTGTTCCATCTATGAATTTGGACTGTTCCAATCATGGTTTAGAAAAATAATACGACATATTCAATTCATTTATTACCTATATTTGCCATCTGAATTTTATATTCAGTCGACAGGTCCAGCTACGGTTTTCATTTCAACAAACATCACACTCAAACCTACCTCCGAAAGAAACATTTGGGATGGAAAAACTACACCAAAACCCTAGCATTCAGCAACTTGATTGACACCCTAGCTAAAAAGAAATACTGGTGCACCCCAAAATTATGGGGTTAATGAAATTATGATGACCCAATAAAGCCAACTATATACGTGGCAAGCATGTAGAGGATGTGATCAATCTATCTGTATAATATCATATATCATCTGTCTGAAAATTTGACCAAGAGCATGATAGTGACAGCCCTGATGAATGGAAAACTTCATGGTCAATTGGGATATTCATGATCATCAAGACCCATCACAGTAGATATTTATTGAACGGTTGGATGAACATGGAAATGATAAAAATGTAGATACAATGTTTAGTTGACTATAGTATCGATGTTTCCTTTTTGATTTCTTTAATTAGTAGGAGCTTGAACTAAAAGTCAATTAAAATGTTAAATCAAGGTGATGTGTGTGAAAATGAAAGCCCTTGGATTCTTACCCTTCAGGTGTAGGTTAGAGAATGGCGGCGCAAAACAAGAGGACAGAGAGAAGGAATATCATGAAATAAATGGACTAGTTAGAAGAATTCAGATCAACTACCATGTTGATGTCACCTGCCCAAGTTCTATCTTCAACTCTTTGTGGTGTGATGAAAAGATCATACACCTTCTTAATGTTAAAACAGTAATTAGCGTGACGGGCTGGTAGTCGTTGATAGGTGTGAAGCCTATAATAATGCTCCACAACTATAAAAAATGGCCGCCCTTTTCTTAAAGATAATCTTAATCTTGTTCAAGTGGGTTCCATTTCCATCAACTATTTGCAGATTCGTCACGCAAAATCTAATCAGTCATCGGATAATTTTGACAAGTGGGTTAGTCTAGGACTTATAGAACGGATTTTACCTAGACATCGATATGTATCGGTCAAATCTGGAAAATGCAATATGAAACTAGGACAACTTTTTAATGATTTTCAGAAATTGACTGAACGAGACACCACGTTTTACTCTCCGACACAAATTCATTTTCAAAGATATATAATAATACTCTATAAAATAATAGCTAAATAACCTCCTAGGGTTCAATAGAAAGAAGAACAAAATGACTACTGCATGTTATAAAACAATTCTTAACAAAGACATTAATTATATATATGAAGAACATGCATGACTTTGCGTGATGGATGCAAAATGAGCTTTGGTTTTCCATGGTGAAATTAATAAAATAATGCTATATTATTTATTTCTGATGATCATGTTTGTTACTACTTTTATTTACCTGGCGAACGAAGCCTTCAAGATTAGTGAGCTTGCCCAAAGCCACGGCCATCTGTTGCATGCCGTCGATGACTGGCCCACCGGCAATGGTGTCGACCAGAGACTGATGAAGCTGCTCTAGACCTTGAGTAAGTGCCTCTTCTGCTTGTTGCGAGGACTGCTGGAGGCTATATATCCCCATGAATTGCTGTTCTGTTAGTGGGTCTAACTGTACTGTTAACATCTGATTAACAACAAAGAGAAACACCCACTAAGTAAAACAAGCGAAAAGGGAAGGGGAACAAGATTATTTAACCATAATTCATAATACGCAAGGAACATCGGTTGTACACAACTTTTCTCTCACAATAAGTATAACAAGGGTAAGACCCGCTTGCATATTGTAAGAGATATCATATATATAGCCGGCACATGCAATAATATTTATCCTAAAACTGTCAAAATGGGGCAAATAATTAACTTTTGCATGATCAAATTGAAATGTTTTCATGTCAATCCTAGCTAGATAAGTTCTGATAAATATGATAATAATTTGGAATAAATAGTTGCGTGCATAAACATGGAAATAAACCCAAACCTTGATGAGCTCAGAAGGTCTAAAACCACCCATCCAGAGGAAGCAACGCTCAGCTGGGGTAGTCCACATTCCAGTAATGAGGTGGAACACATCAGATTTAGCAGCCACTCCTTTCAGCTGGAAAATTTCATCATAGTGTGAAATGTATCCATCCACAATTAAGCGAAGGTCGCTGTCGGATAAATGTGCCTGCAACCCTGTTCGGAGCTCTGACATGTGCCGGTGGTCGTCTTCTAGCCATCTTGCATATTCCATGTCAAATATTGCAGCACCTAAAAAAACAATAACAAAATAAATATATAATTTATACATGATCATGACCAATTTACTGCGTAGAAAATAAAGCACATGTTTTATTTTAAAATTTTAAATTTATTAATAATTGTTTGGTGAAAAGAGTACCTTATTGTTCTAGAAGTTGAAAAGTTTTAGCACCGGGGGATTTGAATAATGCATGCACAGATAAAAGTTAAACCCCAGTTATGGCTTTTATGTTCGGAAAAAGGCCAAACAATTAAAAAAAAAATCATTTTTATACATCTGAAATATCTGCTCCATTTAAAATACATGATACAAATTTTCTCAAGAATTTGGTGAAACTCCGAGTTGTCTGCCAAATAAAATTAAATTTCTAAATTTGTTATCCAAATTTGACTGGAAGCTTCAATGTCAAAAGAAATTTAAATTTTTACATTTATCAACTTTTTTTATTTCTAAAAAAATACATAAAAAGGTTTTTGTCAAGAAACTCACCTGAGCTGATATTGCCAAGACCACCACCACAACCACCCAAGAACAACCCCTAATAAAATAATTGACAAAAAAAAATTTCAATACCATTAACAAAATAAACAATAAATCTTAACTGTTGTAATTTTTTAAGTCAAAAATAAATTTTCATAGTTTTTAAATAAAACCTGAGCGCGCGCTCTTTGAAGGTCTTGTTCTAGCTGGGTAAGCTTTATTCTGCTTGTCTCCAGCTGTTGCACATAAGCCTAATGACAAGGAGATAATGGACCATTAAAATAATAATTAAGCTAAATAAAGTAGCTGGGAAATGAGATTTTTTTTTAATGTGTGTGTGTGTGATAATTTGATAAATGGCATTTACCTTTTTTCTGAGACGGCTTTTTCTTGCAGCTTCTCTGTTTTGAGCTAGACGTCTCAATGTCTGAACCAATGAAAGGTACTTCAGTTCAAAGTTGAAGACAAAACATGTGAAAGAAGAAATGCAAGAATATTGTTATGTTGAAAACCTTAGCATCAAGTTGTTTATTCTCTGATGTAGAACCAGCTCCCTTCCTCTGGAACATTGAAAACATGAATAAGAAAAAGAGGGGAGAGAGAGAGAGAGAGAGAGAGAGAGAGAGAGAGAGAGAGAGAGAGAGAGACTTTTGATTGAGTATGGAAATACCTACATGGAATAAATTACCAAAATAAATTAAGAAATTGTTTTAAGGTTGGGAACAAGGAGGAGGAAGGTGGCATGGCATCTCTATTTGGTTTTTTTTTTTTAAGATGGAAATGGAAGGAAAAAGAAGAAGAAACAAAAAGTTATGTTTTTATATATGCTTTGGATAGTTGGATTAGACATAAAAGCAGAAGCATATGGGGAGATTCCATGATTTGATTGAAACAAAACCACAACAATGATTAGAAAAGCTCACAGAATTTCCAGGAAGCATTTCTGATTTGTGATGCTAATGACTTGAGTGCTGCTCTCGAGGCAAGCAAATTTGGGTTTCTAATTTCAAAGTGGATTTTTGAAGGCGAAAGAAACAACTAGTTTTGGTTGTGTTATAGGCAAAAAACAATGAGTAAAGTGGGGCATTATTTATTATAGACAAAAAACATTGGTAGTGAAGATTCTCACTTTTCCTTTTCTTTATTATTTTTTTTATATATCCGTGTGTACAAACTCTTTCTCTCTTTCTTGTGTCAGACATCTTATCAGAAAATCATTCAGAAATCAGGTAAACTCTGTCTTTCTTTGATTTTCTGAGTTTTGGGATCTGTGCTATAATATTTGGAGAGAGAGAGAGAGTTGAAAACAGTAAAAATAACAATAAAGATGCCAACTTTTTCCTCAGTTGTGGGGATATGGGATGATATGATATGAGAAAGAAATGAGAGATTACAGTTGCAAAACAGGAGGAGTTTAATTTAAAGAACCTTTTCCTGGGATGGTTTGGCAGCTGACTGGCTTTGTGAAGCTCCTCCTCTTGAGGTGTCACTTATTGCCATGTCTTGAGCCTGCAATTGTTGCTGCTGTTGAAACTGTAGATGCTTCTGATCAAAAGCCTGTTGGTGATCTGAGGAAGATGCCTTTTTACTGATTGGAGATTCTGGCTCCAACTGGCCCCCCTCTCCCTTGCTTGTGAGAGTGTTCACTTGTGATCCTGAGTCTGTGCTTTCCTCTCCTGACTTTGAACTTCCCTGCCATTTCCAAAACAAAATTACTAAAATTTCCATCTGGGTAATTATGAAAATCACTAAAACAAAATTTAAAAAAAATGAAAAACCCAATTTGAAAATTGTGAAAGAAGAAATTATGGATGGAGATGGTCAAAGATGTACCCTTGGGGTTTGGTGGAATCTCATTGGCCAAGAAGGGAACATTTCCAGAGTAGCAGCAGGTCTGCCTGTGAATAAAGCTGCAAAGAATCACAAAAGCAAAATCTCAGAGGATCGCCAAAATAAAGACTTGCAAGATTTTTTTAAAGCATCAAAAGGTGTTGGGGGAGGGAGGACCTAATCCTCCTTTTCTGCAGTTATGGAGTCAGTAAAAAATCATGCTAAAGGTTTCTAAGTTTGTAGCCTCACGCCATTCAACTCTCTTGTCTCAGAATTATTACTGTATTGGAAATGGTAACCTCCACCCCCCACCCTCCCTATGCTTCCAGTAGACATATGCAAACCTCTTTCTCTCTCTCTCTCTCTGCTTTTCTAAAGAGGTTGGTTATGCTTTATCAAACGTCACCAAAAGCATAAATGATGATAGGTGTAGAAGCATACGTGCTTGAGTTTCATCATTTCTAACTTGCCGCGCAATTGCTTCTTCCAGCTCTCCAAAATCAAAGGCAGATCCTTCTTGATTGCTAGCAACCAACAATAGAAGCAAAAAAAGAATTAATAGCTAGCCCATGTCAAAAGAAAAACATGAACAGATCAGAGAAAAACAAACAGCAAAAAAACTAATCAAATTGGAAAAGTAAAAGAAACCCAAGTGGAAATTAGTCTTGAAATTCCAATATTTGAATGAAAGTTTGAAATTGATGTGATATCATACAGAAAACTGGTTGACGGAGCATTCATCCCATGAAGAACAGCATAAGGAACATGGTGATTTGAAGGTCCTGATTCTGATAAACCAGTAGCAGTCTCTCCAACCCTATGACTGGCCATGCAAGATTTTCTCAGACCATTTTCATCTTTGTACTCCAAGAAGAAGCTGGAATCGGGACATGTAGCAGAAATGAAAGCCATAGTTAAGAAAACTTTTGTTTTGTTTTTTCAGTTAGCTAGAAGAAACAGAGGACTTGGGAATGGGAAAACAATTTCCCAGGAATTTCACTTCTCTCTTTACCTCAATTGATTTGCTTTAAGATTCCTAGACCAAGTGTATATGGAGCAAAGAACTTGAAAGAGACATATACACAAAGCAAAGCAGCAAAGATCAAAGGATATAATCTAAAAGAAGCCACAGGAGAGAGAGGGTCCAGTAAGTCAATCTCTCTTTTATGTCTCTGTTTGCAACTTTTGATCTCTCTCTCTCTCTCTCTCTCTCTCTCTCTCTCTGAGGAGGGTGTCTCTGTCTCCTTCTCTCTCTACTTCTTTATGAAGAAAGCTAATTGATTACTCTGTTTGTGTTTGGGGTTGCTTTATCACCCTTCTCTCTCTCTCTAGTAAATATTATCAGATTTTGAAACTCATCCCATGGTACAGAAAATCTTGTCTGTCTCTCAGCTCAGGCCTCTTGGGTGTGTGGGGAAGGGTTTGAAAACAGAAAATAAAATAAAAAAAACATATATTATAATATTAAATGAGGAAAAAATTAAAAAAATTATTAAAAAAATATGAAAAATCAAGTGTGGGGTCTTTGGCAGGAACCCACTGGAATCACACTGACTCCTACTCCACTCTCTCTCTCTTCTAACCGCCTGTGCTATGCCATTGGTCCCTTTTTATTGTGCTCTTCAAAGATGCAAGTCCTTATACAGGATAAATAAAAATAAATAACCATGAATTCATCATTTTTATATGAGATGAGACAAGGTTTTCTTTCACAAAAGATGGTAAAAGGTGAGGACTGAGGAGGAAAGGAAAAGCTGCAAAGGGGTTTTCTGTGATCTTTTTTTTTCTAGCCCAAAAGAGGGGATGGAGGGGGCCTTTGAGAAAGAGAGGTTTTTAAAAAAATATTTGTAAAGTTTTTTGCTTGTACCATTTTCAACTAAAACATTAGAATATAATAATCTACAAGCAAAGCCCACTTATGTATATTTAATCCCTGCTTCTGAGATGGATTTGTTTGGTATTATCACCTTTGTTGATGGGTCAACATCCATTCCCTGTCATTACCTAAAACCATGGCTCATTAAGATTCCTTACTATACTTACTATTAATAGAAATATGTTTATCTGAGTTCTAGCCAGGGGGTCTAATCTCAGGACTGATTGATTGAGTTTGCTTTCATAAACTACTCCTAATTCCAACATTAGGTGTATTTTTTTTTTGTTTTTTTTTCAGTGTGTACCAAACCTGTAGTTTCTTTGAGGAGCTAGAAACCCAATTAAAACTGTCATTAGAAGGAAAATAACTATAGAGTAATAGGAAGTTTAGCGCAAAAAAGAATAAAGGAAAAGAGGTGATTAAGAATTATATTCACACTAATTTAAGGCTATACCAACATTATTGAGGAAAATATATAAATAGAGAGAGAGAGAGAGAGAGAGAGAGAGAGAGAGTTTGTAATGGAAAATATTTTATGTTCTGCTCATCTACTACATTTGTAGGTAATATGCCTTCTACCAATTATTCCCTTATGATATATACCAACTATTCCCTTATGATATATACCAATGATTGGTTTTTTTTTTAAAAGGGGGTTTGGTTCAAATTAAGAAATATTCATGGATTAGGTAAATATGTATTTAAGTCATGCTTTTGCTCCCAATAAACCTTAAACATGTTCTTCATATGAAAGATCACTCAAGCAGACTTTGTCAGATAATTATGTATTGCATAGATCTTACATTCCCTCTAATTGTAGTTCTTTATATGTTCTTTTGCTTGTGTGGAAGTAGCTGATTGGGTGGGCTCAAATTCTAAGTTTAATTATGGCCTTGTAGATTATGTTAAACTGGATTTAGTCATAATTGCTTGTCACCTAAGCAATAAGAGGACTTAGATTAAAATATTAATGTAGTTGTTTTTATGGTATTATTGGCTTGAATTGAACCAGACCCAACTTGCATTTTATTATTAAGACATCATTTAATTGCATGCGTGTCCGCATTTGTCAGGTTACATGCATCTTCTACTTCTTTATAGGTAAAATGCACAAATTTAGAAGGGTATGCCATGAAGGGTAGCTGTGTTTGAGATAGATCCTAGCGTTGACCTTTTACCAATAACAATAAGATTATTATGTTGGCCAATGATTAGCAGTGAACCCAATTAAGGTAGTAATTATGAACTCAATCATGATTAGCAAAACTCATGAGCAAATCTAAGAAACTAACTGTAATTGTGTTTCTTAATTGCAACATGTGACAGATTAAGTTCCCTAATTGTAATTAATTGTTACTTTCTTATCTCATGGTATGTGATGCATGCTGCTATTGGGATTGGAAGGACTTGGAAGTCCAGATGTTGTTAAAGTGGTCAGCAAGTGCAGCGGTGGCATATGCATAATCCAAATTTGCACACCAGAAAAGAGAGAGAAAATGCGCATACGGTTTTGTATTTATTGCAGAGGGGAATAGCCTTGGATAATAAAAAGGGAAATTTATATGAGGATTAGGAGAGTGGGCCAGGGTAGTGAGTTCCACGATGGGCCGACCAGTAGAGTCACTCAACGAGATCTAGCCTAATGAAAAATGATATTGACTTGCATATGATGAATATCTATTTGAGTGGATTATTTCCAAGATCTAATTACTTATGTAGATTACATAATCTGTGCACAAATCATTGACCGGCTAAGGAAATGAAATTTGCAAATCTAGAAACTATCATTGGGATTTTTATTTTAGGGTTCAGAACTAAAAACCTTGTCTTCTGACCGACCTGAGTTGTTACAAATTTGTTCATATTTTCCAAAGCCAGCAATAAAGAAAGTAGGTTTTGAGTTTGACCACTGAACTATTCGTACGATCCCTTCATGCAAAATAAATATATAAAATAAAACGGAAGAAGAAAAAGGTCCTCTTGGACAGTTGGGAGCATTGTACGATCTTTTGCAAGATGGCAAACGACACCAAATTTGTTTAGAAGTTTTAAATACAAAGTCTCAAGCTGAAGCATTACATGACGATTCAATCTAACAATACATATTCAGCATATAAAGCTAACTGAATTAAAACTCTCTCACTTCTAATCCAAATTTATGATCTCGTAATTATATTGAATAAAAATATCATAAACTTTACACAAGTTTGCAGAGTAACACCATAATAAGTTATGATTCAAGGAGCCACCACTAGGTTGCTCACAAGCAATTTAGCGCCGGTTTGAAAATGTATTTGTTGGAACAACAAATAAGTCTGCAATCAATGCAATGCTTGTATACTCAAGTACCTGTGAAACTTCTGTGCAACAAAAATGATACCCATAATCATCAACATACTTAAAAGACAAGGGCAGGCTTTGGCCATGATCAGATTTAACAGAGCGTCTTCCCAGGGCCTCCGAATATCTTTTGATCCGAAAGAAACATGAGAATAAGCACTTGACCATCAGGCTCTTTCTATTGTAGGTTGGAAATTCAGAGATTTTTGCAAACATAACATATCTAAAAAAATGTGACTGATCCACAATGACTAGAAAACCTGTAAGTAGAACTCATCCTTTACGAACGGCTTATAAGAGGGTCTCGTGTTTATATGTCGCATATCTTAAAGCTACCAAGGCAATGTCAAAGTAGGCTAACACTTCATCTCAGAGCTAGGGCTGGAGCCACTCGGCTCTCCCAATTCAATTAGATAAACCTCTGGATGAACAAATTGGTGGCCCTAATGTCTCATATAAAAACCAAAAATGGGATGGTATAACCAAGTGGTCGAAGTATGCCTTAAATGTGGTATATTAACTTGAATGCTACATAGCCTCAAATACTATGTTCATTTCCATAACATACAGTGGTCAAGGCTGAAGACTCCATGTGCATTTCCAGGGGCCACGCAAAGACATAGTCTAAGGAAAAAAAATTATTTAGTGTCTTAATATGGCGTTTTTATACTTAATTACCGAGTCCAAAAGATCACACATTACTGTTTTCCACAGAACTCTTTCTTTGAATAAGAGTTCTCAACCATATATGTGTAGATATGTATCATAGCCTGTATACATATTCTCGTGAAGAAATTTAGCAGCATAGCTCCTGCTTCACACTACAATTAATGCAAGATGTGAAGATCCAAACAAAGCAGAGGAGCATAGATACTCAAAGACTCAAGGTTGCCAACCGCTCAATACCCCAACACAGAAAAACAAAAATGATAAAAATCCTCACCTAGAATACAAGGTGAAAAGGCCAGAAGACACAATCTGTTGTCTGATATCCCAATGGACAACATGCTAAAAATCCATAACTAAAAGAAACCTGAAACAGCAAGATGCCTAATTTTTCATTATATTCAGACAACATTCTCTATTATCTATCACACAACTAAACGTTACACTTGTTTCTATAATCAATTGACAGTCTTTAAATCAATTTCTTCATTCTTTTTCCTAAATCTTTCCATTGCATCTGTCTTTTGCAGCTGCCTATCTAACCAGAAATCCAGGCTCCAGCTATCATAAATTAGCCTTATCAAGGAATGATCATATTGATCACTGAAGTGGACCTAGCTGATGAATCAGGCATATGCATCAACATATGACTATTTATGAGAATGCAGTTTATCTATCATCAATTCAATTAGATAAAGCTCCTGGTGCAGAAACAAGAGACATAAACTCCAAGATGGACTGATCACAACAAGGGCAAGAAACTTTTCACATCACCAAAAAGAATGTAGCAGAGGAACAAAACTATCAATGATGGCGGAGATGTGACATTCAACATGCAACGAAGATATTTCAATGTACATTTGAAGAATATTGGAAATACTAGCCAACTGGCCACAGAGATCAATTAAGTAAACAGTAGCATAAATTATAATAAGTTGTCATTATAAAATGAAATAGGTGTGAAGATAGTCAGGTAAGCTGACATCTTTCACTGTTCAACAGCCCCCAACCAATTATAAGAATTTCAAGGTCTCTCAAACATAATGACTCCTCCTGGCTCTATTTCCTAGTCGCACACTCCTCTTTATAAGGACTAATACTTCAAGAATCCTTTAAACCCAAAAGAACTAGAAATGGTCATCTGTTATAGAAATCATAAGATTCCAGTGGAGAAAAAAAAAAATCCTTTTTCACATGTTACCCTAATTCGGAACTCAGCAATTCCTACCCATCTGCTAACATATAGCTGACAAGCGAGGATCCTTTCATTGAATGAGGTAATCAAGGCCCCAATTGCCAGCCATTAATAATACTCAACGCTTTAAGTGAACGGGCAGAAAAATTACACCCACACTTTATTTTAGTCTTTCTTCTCCTAAAATCAGTCATTTTAAAATAGATTTAAAATAGCAATAAGATGTATGCTTTCTGTATCAGAGTAGCTCCAGTGAATAACTGTATGCAAACCTACAGTCTCAACCATATAAAAGACAGATGCCTTTTGAAGTGGAAGCGTAATAACATTCAAATTTGGGAGAAGTAACAGCAATATCACAATAAATTTGTAACTGCATTGCTACCACAACTATAAGTTACAACAAAATAAGGAAAAAAGACAACCGAGACAAATACCAGGGGTAAACTGTGTAACTCCGATCAATGGCACTCGAAGGCACTTGAAGAAAGATTACAAAAGCGACATAAGAAAAAGGAGGTAAATCAGCAAGGCAAAACAACAGAAAACAGTGTGCACTAGCATGTGTGGATGTGTGTGCACACCTTTTTTTGCACACGAGCATGTAACTGTGTGTGTGTGTGTGTGTGTGTGTGTGTGAGAGAGAGAGAGAGAGAAAGAGATCTTGAGCCATTTTTTGTTTAAGAAACTACTAAATCAATCAGGGGAAGAGAGATCAACTATCATATAGAATGCAAAAAGCTGCTCATGCTCAACAAGCTGTAAAATTTACCTGCATATGTGCTTACACAATTTACAATTGAACAAAACTGGAATTTCACATATTTGTTGCAATGTTTCTACTCATACTCAAACTGCACCTCTACATACATGAATTGTCTCATGAGCTGGACGATGGATGAGGTGAAATTTGCTAACGTTTGGCATTCTTCATGGGTTTTGGCTTCTGAAACAACCCCATGAATAACCAATTTCTTAAGACTTGGGCATCGTTTCAACACCCCTTCAACCCAATGTATGAAGAGATCATTGATTAGAGTCCACCCAAGCTCCAAGAAGGTAACATTCTCCAGATGAGAAGATCCTTGCAAACCATAGTGAAGCACTCCATCTCTTAAATCATAACTCAATGACAAATGACTCAGCTGTGGGAAACAGACAGCATCATAAAAAATCACATCCCATAGCCGAAGCCTCCTCAATTTTGACGATCTCGAGATCATCTGGTAAAATTTTGGCCATATAATTGTAAAATTGCTAATATCTACAATCTCAAGGTTTTCAATAGTATCACCGATATCAAGATGAAAGACACTAACATCATCAATCTTGAAATGCTTCAAGGTCCCCTTTCCAATGGGTTCAAAGACCTCAAGAGCACAAGCTTTCATGTGCAAACGCTGAATGCTATCAGCCTCCAATATAAACTTTTCCAAACTGATTCTTTCTGCATACATGCTCTTTAATGTTGGACTGCTCAGCTCAACAGTCACTTGTGCGTCTGACATTGCTATCTCTGGGTTGACAAGTTCTAAGGTTTCAATCTTTGGGCATGCACTTAGCAAAAGGCACAGATCCAATGCTGAAATACTAACGTAACTCAAAGAAAGAGATTTCAAACAAGGAAATGTCTGAAATTTGGGTTCGACTCCTGTGATAGAATTATGGCCCAATACCAACATTTCCAACTTTTGCCTCCCACAAATTTCTAGAATGTTTACATTTGGAGCAGTCCGAACATTATAAAACAATTGCCGAAGCGTTTCTCTGGTGTACATGAGCCATGCAATAATAGTGGAACCCAAGAACTCTTCAACATCATCCATTAAGATTGATAGACCTCGTAATCCAGTAGTTTGAAAAATTGTTTGCGTTATTAAGATTTCCAATTGACTAGTTGTTAAATCCTGATACACAGGCCAATCACTAGAATTGAATGAAAGCGTGTGAAGGAGTTTGCGGCAAGCTTCTCGCCATTTCTGACATGTTGTGGAGGCACCATATCTCGCGCAGCACTGAGCCGGGACAGTTTGTTACCAATGACCTCAACAGGCAGGTGCTCCATAACCCACAACACTAATCAATTTTCTCAAAAACACCATTTGGGTTTCCACAAAGTATCAACTCATTATCGAAATACTTAATCTCCCAAGAAGCAAATTGTCATACTCTTCAAAAATCAAGGGGAACTTGAAAAACCATTCAATAGATGTTCCCGTTGACAGTACTACTCTAATAGCAGAAGGCTGGTGGAATAAACAAAAATGAAGTGCTGGCCAACAAAGAAAGAACATAATTGGTCCACCACAGTTTATGGGATCCTTAAACCAAAATCAAACATACACCACTATAGTAACTTGAAAACATTAATAAATATCCAGATTTTGCTTAAAGAAATTAAAATTCTCAACAGTATCAAAATTGTAACCAACTAAAAATCAAAACCATACATACAAAACCCATTAGCACCACAAAACCAACATCAGGGTATCAATCTGAATTGAAGAAACTCCTAGCAAATAAAACGACTCAGTTCTGATAGTAACATTATAGTGGGAAATAAATACAACATCGAAAGAAAAAAAAAATCATTTGAACGAATTTAACCATACCCAATTGCAGAAACGAAAAATAAAACAAATTGATTACCTGGAGATCAAAAGGGTGGTGGTGAAAGGTGCTGTTAGTAACCAGAAGAACAATTTGAAATGGATTGCAATTGCAGATTGAAGAATGATTGAACAAATAGTAATGAAATGGAAACTGGATGAGGATGAAGAGTGGGTCAAGAAGAAAAGCCTCGAGCATAGGCTTGAGATCCGCTACTTCTGATATCGAGAGAGAGGAAGAATCAATAATCAATTAAATCAAGGTGAGCAATAGTATCATCATCAGATAATTCATCGGAGTTGGCTCATTTGCTGGCTGGAACATTTGACAAGGTATCGCCATGTCAAACACACACCACTGTAGTAACTTGAAAACATTAATAAATATCCGGATTTTGCGTAAACAAATTAAAATGCTCAACATTTATTTATTTTTGGACCAAAATTAAAACATTTATTTTTTATATATGGAATTATTGTATATTTATTTTAATATTTAGAAAGAAAGAAAAGAAGTTCAAAATTTCATAAGTAACACCTTGTTTTATTGTATTTATATTATAAATCTATGGGATGTGGATGACCACCATAACATCCACCCCTTATTGCTTTGTAACTTATGTCCTTATTATTGTAATTAGTAGCTATGAATTTTGGGTTAAATACCATTATTGTAAGCCTATAAATAGGCACTTATGAAAGATGAATAAGACAAGTTGATACAAGGTCAAAGAATGAATTCTCTGTATTTCTCTTCCTCTTATTGCTCTCTACAATTCCCCTAATTTTATAACACGTTATCAGCACGACATTGCTCTTGGTGTGTTTTCTTTCTCTGAATTTTCTTTCTTCTTATATGAGCTAGAGTCATCATATGGTATAGAGTTTCTTTATACTCACCATCAGACTTCATCATGCTCATTTAAGAAAAAAAAAAGTTTCTTCTTCTTATTACACTTGAATATAATACCATTTTTTTACTTGTTATTTATTTAAGTTTAAGCATTATCTTAATTAATTACAGCTTGTTATGATGAGTTTGTATTATACAAAAGATCAAGGCCCGAAGTTCCTCGATCTTCATAATATAACTAGATTAAGACCTAGAGTTTTTTTAAAAAAAATTGAATTAGAACCTGAAGTTCTTTGATTCCCAATAATTGAGCGTGTGAAGTTCCGCGAATTTAAAAAGCACATAAGGACATGAAACTCCTTGATTTTGTAATAATAAAAATCAGAATTCCATGAGGTCTACATATGTCAAGAACCCGAACCAAAAATTTTGAGTGCATATGCATCGATTTGAATATGAAGTTCAAAGCACAACTATTAATTCAATTTATTTAGATTTACGTATTCGAACTTGAAGCTTTGAATATATGTTGATATGAACCTGAAGTTCATAGTTTTTCATTGATCTTAATACTATATACAAACATGAAGTTCATTACTTCATTCATGGAAAAGTGGCATACTTTGAGGCACATTAAATTGGTTGGAAATCCTATTTTTAAACTTGTAGTTTTATCTACATATTGAATCCACATTAATATTGGATTATCTTGGAATTTCATAGTCTTTAATCAATTTATTTTATTCATCGTTTATACCACTTTACTCATTTATTATTATTATTTTTAGATTTTATTTAGTTTTATTTTTGTTGGGTTATTAGTTAATTTTTTTTTACATGTAATGTGTATTACCACCCCAATATTGACAGTCAGAGGCGTCTATTGGAAAAAATTTCTACTTTCTTTTGTGGATTGTATTACACCACTATTAAAGTAGTTGAAGATGATCATGTCATGAATCATAAGTTCATTGACCAACGAATATCATTGCAAAGCATGCTCACAAAGAATATCAGTCATAAGGCCATCTCAATCAAAAATTGACTTTGACCCTTTTATTAAATAATTCAAA
This sequence comes from Prunus padus, assembly GCA_024362665.1. Taxonomy (NCBI): domain Eukaryota; kingdom Viridiplantae; phylum Streptophyta; class Magnoliopsida; order Rosales; family Rosaceae; genus Prunus; species Prunus padus. The sequence continues at coordinate 10,504,910 of JANFAM010000015.1, forward strand.
GGGATTATGAGCCTATACAACATTTAATTATGGACCACTTCACCAGTTTTATTGGATGCGCCTAACATATGGTCACATTTTTGTCTATTGTCAAGACGTTTACGAGCACAACTCCCACATTATCCAATCCAGTGAATTTGACTTGATAATGATGGTGAGTTTATTTTCCTAAATTTTAAGACAATTTTCCCGCCGTTAGGGACATAAATGTCAGTTCCTAAAGAACGTCGTGAAATAGTATTGAATCAATCCGCTTTTGTCTCATCAAGATAATGCACATATAAGTTATACATATGCTAACATGAATTGATATTCTCGTATCACAATCCATTAACATGACAATAAGTGACTATATATAATGCATGCCTGGAGCTTGACAGAAATATAGGTACTAAAGACTTAACTCCCCAGAAGTAAAGATTATTTGAAAAATTCAAGCCCTATAAAAAATAAGGCCCTCTAGGATGTAATGATCCACATGTAAGACCCGTGTCTTGGGGAATCAAGAACGGTGAGCAATCCCACATCGCTCGGGGAGGGAAGGGTGATGTGTCTTATATGTGTGAGCATGTCTATTCCTAGCACAAGGCCTTTTGGGAGCTCACTGGCTTCGGGTTCATGGGAACTCCGAAGTTAAGCGAGTTTGTGCTTGAGCAATCCCAGGATGGGTGACCCACTGGGAAGATATTGCTCGTGAGTTCCTAGAAACAAAACCGTGAGGGCGGAGGCCCAAAGCGGATAATATTGTGCTAGGGGAGTCGGGTCGTGACACCACATTTTCTAAATAATCATCTTAAAAGAAATGTTTGTCCTATAAGTGACAATATAAGCCCCTGAAGAGGCATTGGTACCCCAAAAACAATGAGATGCTTATAAATAATGCATGCGCATGCACATGAAAATTGTGGGATCACAAATCGATGATACATTTGGTTCATTAGTAGCTACTACAATCATCAAGAGTTATGATTATATTAAATCACATTTCATGAATGTCGACAAGTTAAGTGATTGGCCAAAAATGGAAATAGGCAATTTCATTTATCACTAAATATGAAAGGTTGGATATTGAACCTATAACTCAAACACCAATTTACAAATGTTAAGTATGAAGGTTATGGATTGGTGTTTGTGAAGTGAAATAAGATCACTAATATGACATAAGGTTTCCTGGTAGAGACATGGTTTTAGTCTCCCATCTCATCATAGATGCATCCACGTTTCTGTAAGTACAATTGTTATTTTAACTCGAAATTTATAGCATGTGTTAAATGCATATTTATTAAGATTGTATGGTACATGGAGATCCTCAAAGCTCATGAAATATTTGAGATATATCTCATGAAGTGACCCCTTGAAGGATATAAAGTACCACGATATTCTTGATTAAGAGTTAACACTAAGAGTTTGAGTATTTTGAATTCAATTTTGATATTATTGTAACATATTCTAACTATTAGATTAGTTGTTGGTGCTAGTAAAGAGTTCAATCATTTGAAAAGTGAAAAACGGGTCGAATAGTGTAATAAACGATCATGTATGAAGATAATGTTGCTTGTATTGCTCAAATTAGAGAAGGGTTCATCAAGCGTGACATAGTTTCATAAAAAAGCCAAGAGATTGGAGTTAAACAAATTCGTTCACAAGATAATCTAGCGAACCTTTTTACCAAAGCTTTTTATGAAGCCTAAATTCCAGAAGTTAATGAAAATCAGGGGGAGATATCAATCAGGGGGAGCATCCCAATTATACTACATACAGGACATATGTGCGTTGTACTCTTTTTCCCTTCGACTAGGTTTTTGTCCCACTGGGTTTTTCCTGGCAATGTTTTAACGAGGCAATATAAGCATGTCTAACACCATATCAATGATCCAGAAGAAAGTTGCATAGTCATTTGAACACTACATACCATCATATTACATAGTCATTTGAAATTAAAAATATATAATTAAAAATACATAATTAGAACTAAACAATGTTTGAAATTAGTTTTCTAATTTTTCTTCATGAATTATACAAGACCTTGTCGTGTTTGATAACCAACAAACATGTTATTAGCCAACTAATCGCGAAATAATGTCCACTCATTGCTAGATTGGACATTTGTAATTCCTTCTTCGGTGTTTTTATGACCTTCTATTGACATAGTTTATATGTCATGATCAACTAAATCCAAAAGTTTTGAATCTCGAACTTCTAACATTGGATCATTACACTGCTCAACGCGTATGAAATTATGCAACACATTTACACCGGCACTGCCCCAATTGACAACCACTTTGCTCATCTTGCTAATCCTGGCCATGCCAACATCTTTGATGTAAATTAGTTTAATTAGTACACCTCAATTAGAGTTAAACCTATTTATAGATGCTTAATTAGAGGCTAACATTTGATTGTTTTGGTTGTTATGTTACAGGCTTTTACTTAGAAGTGAGAGGAAAATGGGAGATTTCTAATTGGGATTTAAGAGTGGGAGACTGGGGCAACATTACATTAATCCCAGGAAAGAGGCTTAGAGAAATGTGTGTTCTTCCAAGGAAAATTTGTACGACTAAAATTTGTAATGTCACAGTCTCCATGTGTTTTACTTTTTCACATAATCATCTTCTATGTGTACAAAAGTCTCTTTAGACTTTGATTCCGTATCTATGAAATCAGCTGGTGAAGCATCTATATTATTGTGATAGAAAATCTCCAGTGATTAACATGGAGCAGCAAAGCATGTGAATATACCATAACATTGAACATTGAAACTAATCAAAGAAAGCAAAATTGAACCCTAACCCAATCAAAATTGAACCCAAAATCCATCACAAATTGAACCAAAATCAAAGAAAGCAAGTTGGAATTAAACAGTGAAAATAATCTAAGATTATATTGTTGAAATTTTGAATAATATCTCATAATCACATGGATGGAGTGTTAGAGCAGAGAGAAGAGGAAAGGGACGAGAATTTGTACTGTTTGTGTTGTTGGTGGTCGGCATTGGTAGTTGCCGTTCGTCAGCGCTGGTGGTTATCGTTGGTGGTCGCCGTTCGTTCGCATTGGTGGTTGGTGTTGGTGTTTGCGTACACGTTGGGGTTGTGTTCGCGTTTGAGCGTTAAGTTTCAAAGTAACGCCTGTTCAAGCGTTATTTGAGAATGAGATTTGGGCTTTCCAAAATCCCAAGTCATTTACAAAATTCCTCATTTGGGCTTACCAAACAAGTTATTTGGCCCATGAGATTTATAAATCCCAAGAAAGCCCAAATCCCTCCCCAAAATCCCCCATCTACACACCCTTACAATATATATCAATGATTGGTAATTTTTTTAAAGGGATTTTGTTCAAATTAAGAAATATGTATGGATTAGGTAAAATATGTATCTAAGTCAAGCTTTTGCTCCCAATAAACCTTATAACATGTTCTTCATATGAAATATCTCTCAAAGACTTTGTCATGTATTGCATAGATTTTGGGCTTTTTCGGTGGTTTCCATTGTGATTTTGAGGAACTGTTGAAGCTTGCGTGATCAATGGGGATTCTGGAGTACAAAGTTCAATGTTGTTGGATTCGTTGAGCTTAGTAGTGTTGTTTAGCTTGAACAAGATGTAAGTAAAACTTTTTGGATTGTGAATAAAACCACATATTATTATAATGTGATTCTGGTGAATATTAATGAATATAATTAACATGATGTTGGTGTTTTCATAAACTACTTAAACTGATTTTAAGGCATATGAACTTGTTCTTCAATGATTAATTGGTAAGTGAAACATGTTTTGTTTTAAATAGATTTTCTTAACTAAGATTTGTGGTTCTAAACCATTGAACTTATGTTGTGATTATATTAATGGTATTCTTGTGTGAATAACCACGTAGATATATATATATTGATGTGAATGGTGTACTTGGGGGATAAAAATATTGTTTAATATGAACTTACATTTTATATTGTTTTGGTGTAGGTGTGATGGATTTATGTGAGAATACCTTAAATCCCTTATGAGTTTGTCAGATGGGCATTCTCGAGAGTTTATCAAATAAGCATTCTCGTGGCATTAAGGGATAAAAATACCCTTAAGTCAGACGGATCCAAAAACAATTAGAGCTCTATTCTAATGTCATTTAGTACTCATGACTGGCATGTAATCATGAGTGAAACACTAAGATGATTGGTCGATGGATGCTGATGCAGTATGAAGGTAATGAATGGTGGAATACATGGCTTCATTTAGACTATTGAATCATTGGCAGGTATTCACAACACGTACTATAATTTACATTTAGACATCTCATAAGCTCAACCATCGCATGCCTCCAACACTTTAGGCTTCTTTAGTTCAACGCAACGAAAAAAGTGATCACGCCAACACACTCAAACAAGCTTGTATAATCAAGTAAACCCACACACATTTATGGGAAAACTCGCCCAACCTTCTATTTTTACTCACAATAGCACATAAACAAGTCTCTCACTTAGTTAGACAACCAAAAAAAAAAAAAATTAGGATTACTTCCACAAGTTCCTTCTCTTCACTTGACTCTATCAAGATCACCTCTGCATTGGAATCCTCCAAAGACTCTTCTACCGGTGTTGTATATATGATTGTGCAACATGTATGTCCTTGCAATAAACTTTCGATCCAACACGTTGATTCTCCAAACATCAAGGCAATGCACCAAATCAACACATTGCATTTCCTCTAACCTGTAATTGAGATCCTAATCTGGAATAATGTTTTTGATTACTTGCACAAGCATTCCTCCATGTAGCAAGGTAGCATTAATGAAACCCTTCGAGTGTTGCATTGTATATATATCCACAAACACCTCAATTGCCTCCAATGATGATTGCATAATTTTATATTCTCTCATTGGATCTTATAAAGGCACCAACATTAGCGTATTGAATAAAATCTTAAGACTTACCTAGAGATTTCTGCCTTCTTCAGCACCTCCTTCATTTTCTGTCACGATGACATTCAGATTTTGCCTTATTGGACAATCTTTCACTTGATGAGGTTTTTTGTTATTCCATTGATCTGTTGGAGGTTTGAATGAAATTCAAGGACATTTGTCCCACATTGGTAGAAAGAAGAAAGAATGAGGTCTTTATAAGTGTGGAAGTCTCACACTTACTAAATGGAAGTTGGGCCAAGTGGAAGCAAATTGGGCTTCAAAATCGATTTGGGCTTTGAATATTATATAAATAATATTTAATATTTAATGGTCAAAAAGATGGGCCTTGGGCCTTGGGGCACTTTCAGATTTAAATTAATTTTTTAGTTTCGAATTAATATTTTTTATATATATTAATTCGGATTAGTTTAATTAACTGTTTTTCAACAGTTATGACTTTTCTGATAAGGTTTCAGAAGGTTATTTAAATCGTTCAAAACCTCATTCGTTAGATATAGAAAAAACATTCTACAAGCACTCTTCATCTTGTCTGAGAGGAAAACAATCAAAAGTTCGCCAGATTCTAAGTCCTAGTGCTAGGACTTAGAATACAGATAGTTGAATCCTGGGAGGCGACCTATAGAACTTCAAGCACCGAGAATGGGTGAAATTACTGTCTTTAGGAAACTTCAGGTGCTTAATTATTTTAAATTTCTATAGAGTATTATGTCCAAAGACTTTAAATTAAATAACAGAATAATAATTAAAATACTCCTTGTTACAACTATTGCTACTCGCGTTGTCGTTGTCTTTATCGGAGTCCTCCTTATCGGTGTCTCATTCCTTAGAGTTCAAAGAGATTTAGCGCTACTCAATAAATATTAAATACAAAATTAATCATAATGATACTCCTAACTAAGGTAATTAGAAATTATAAATACTCAAAAACGAAAGAAAAGAAAAAATATTACTTTGTTTCCTCCCAATCATTAGCTTTAATGATTTCTAGCTTAAGCTTATAAGCCTTTCATTTAATACTTGATGATGTGGTTTTGTTTGAGGTATCAACAACAATGTGAGTGCCTTTCGAATTTTCATCGCCATCAACACGTTCTATCACCACATTTATGTCTTCATTCGTTTTGACATAGAGTGTATCCAAATGGTGAATTCGAAAAAGTCTACTTTTTCTACTTTTATTTATTTATTATTATTTGTGTTTCTCCTAGAGTTTGGTAGATCAATGGTTTTTCATGCTTTATGCAAAAGGTAGATCAATTTCAAAAAATGAGGAATAGCCATATAAGAGCATAAAAATATTGTTTAATGTAAACTTGCTTTTTATATTGTTTTGGTGTTGATGTGACAGATTTTGGTGAGAATCCATTTTGAGTTTGTTAGACGAACATTCTCGAGAGTTTGTCAGATGAGCATTCTAGTGGCATTAAGGGATAAAAATACCCATGAACCCAAAAACAGTTAGAGCTCTATTCGATGTCATTTAGTATGCAAGACTGACATGTAATCATGAGTGAAACATTTAAGTGATTGGTCGATGGATGCTGACGCAGTATAGAGGTAATGAACGATGTAATACATGGATTCATCCGGACAATTGAATCGTTGGCAGGTATTCGTGATACGCACTATAATTTACAATTAGACACTTCTTAAGCTCAACCCTCTCACGCCTCCAACACTTGAGGCTTTTTTAGTTCAACGCATCGGAAAGGGTGATTACACCACTCTAACAAGCTTGTATAATCAAGTAAACCCACACACATTTATGCACAAACTCACCCGACCTTCTATTTTTACTCACAATAGTAAGGATACAAGTTTCTCACTTCGTTGTACAACCACAAATCACTTGGTTCGATGAGGATTACTTCCACGTCGAACTATTCCATAGGTTCCTTCTCTTCACTTGACTATGTTGAGATCACCTCTGTGTTGGAATCCCCCAAAGATTTCTACCGGTGTTGTATATATGATTGTGCAACACATGTCCTACAATGAACTTTCGATCCAACAAGTAGATTCTCCAAACATCAAGGCAATGCGCCAAATCAACATATTGCATTTCCTCCAACCTACAATTAAGATCCCAATCTGGAATCATGTTTTTTATTATTTCCACGAGTATTCCTCCATGTAGCAAGATAGCATCAATGAAACCCTTCCAGTGTTGCATTGCAAATATATTCACAAACACCTCAATCGCCTCCAATGATGATTGCATAATTTCATATTCTCTCATTGGATCTTCTAAAGGTACCAACATTAGCGCATTGAATAAAAATTTGGGACTTACTTAGAGATTGCTGCCTTCTTCAGCACCTCTTTTCATTTTCTGTCACGATGGCATTCAGATTTTGCCTCCTTGGATAGTCTCACTCGATGGGGTCTTTTGTTATTCCATTGATCATGCTATAGGGAAACAAACAATATATGCACGTGGTTTGAAGAATTTTTCATCCATCCTTACCTTTTATTTTATTCAAATTGGGTGATACTATCACCAGGAAAGGATAATTTAATGCGTCCCACCTTATACAAATTCATACACGCTTGTTTTTTATTAGAAACTTCAGGTGCTTAATGATGTTAAATTTACATAGAGTATTATGTCTGAAGACTTCAAATTACATAACAAACTAATAATTAAATTACTCCTCACTGCGGCTGCTGCTTGATGGGCATATTTTACATTATCTATTTAACCCTATTCTTAGTATATTTTGGTTAATATTTTGGAAGAATTTTGATACTTTGAAATGTATTTTCAATATAGGACTTTTGACATTCTCTGGAGCAAAACATAATCAAATGGACGAATTTTGGAGTAATTCCAGTTGGAGGGCGTGCGTTAGTCAATTAGCTTGATCGTATCAAAATTTCAGATTTTTCGACCGAGCGATTATTTTCTGGCAGTCAATTAAAGGAGCAGTGCGCGGTGCTGGAATAGTGACATTTTGGGCCTTACTGCGTTTTTGGAGCCCAAGATGACCTCGGATGGGTTCGTGGCCTTCTGGAGATGTGTTCAGAATATTTTTATCTTTAAAACAAGCTATCTTGGGCCTGATTTGGAGGTGTTTTGAGCCCAAAACGTGGCTGGTTAGATTTTTGGCAGATTTTCCAAATCCCATTAGGATTCTAAATCCTATTATTATTTTATTTTAATTAGTTTCCTTGTGGGAAAAGAAAAGCTGTATTGGGCAGCTAGGTTTTAGGAAGTATTTCAGTTCTTTTTCACAGGAATTTTAGGTGATTCTATTCTTTTTGGCTTTTTGAACGTGAGAGCTTTTGCTAGGGTTTTGGAGATTTGCTACTCTCAGGTGTTTTCATTCTTTTTCTATAATTTCAATTATGAATATGCGTAACTAATTCCCTTTTGTTAGGGTGAAACCTTAGCCTTAGCATGAATATGTGATCTTTATTTAATTACTTATGATGGATTGCATACATACTTTGAATTGTTAATCACTGGTTTAAACTATCTAATTGTCTTGATGCCTGATCACCATTAGGATATTTAGAAAAGTAATTTGATGAAATTTTGGTCGGAAGGTTCCTTGTAATTGACGCTGGCTTCTTGTGATTAATAATTGTAAGTTCACTTAAGGCGAACATCACGCTCTTAAGGATTGCATGGTTTTTCAAAGGGTTTTCACAAAACATAATGAGTCTTTCATGTTCAGATTTGATCCAAACGTTTGGACGGGTTGCATGTTAGATATACGTTCTATGTTGGAGGTTCCAAGTAGAATATACATTAGGAAAACCTAACCTTCAAAGTGGCATGCATTGATCATAAGTAATTGGTAAAAAATCATAGGATTGCTAGGTGACGGTGGAACCCTATTGTTTTTATAAATTTGTATCTAAAACTCTTTTCTTTAAACGTAATTGCTTTTAATTAAAATTCGGTCTTAGCAATAAAAAATCCAAAATCACCTTTCTCAACTTTTAATTTTAGTTAATTGGAAATCTTTTTTACATAAATTGCTAAATAGTCCTTGAGGAGAACGACCTTGCATGAGCATCTATACTACAATAGCCTTGTATTCTTGCAAGTATTTTATGTGATTTTAACCCTGTTTGCACAAGTACTAAAAATCCTATCACTGCTACCAGCGTTGTCGTTGTCTTTATAGAGTATTAAGTCCAAATACTTGACGATGTGGTTTTGTTTGAGATATCAACAGCAATGTGAGTGCCTTTCCAATTTTCATCGCCCTCGACAAGTTCTACCACCACATATATGTCTTCATTCGTTTTGACATAATGTATCAAGATGGTGAATTCGGAAAAGGGTACTTTTTCTATTCACTTCTGCTCTTTTTATTATTATTCTTGTTTCTCCTAGAGTTAGGTATATCAATGGTTTTCCAAGCTTTATGCAAGAGGTAGATCAATTTCAATGAACAAGGAATAGCCATGCAAGAGGTGTATAGAGGATGATATAAATGAAATATGAAGTTAACTTAAGATGGGAATGAAAGGTGAAGATAGATGATGTAAATATATAGGAGGAGGAAGTGAGGGAGGTAGAGGTAGAGGGATGGGTTTAATTCTGGGGTTTGGAGGTTAGTGAAAGAGGAAAAGAGTTGCTCTTGCATGTGCTCTCTCTTCATCATGACATTGCTATTCTTGGTGATTAAGGACATTGGAGAGCAAAAGAATTCAAGCACCAAAAATGGCTAATGTTTATATGAGTAGAGTGAAATTTGAAATATGAGCTAAGGTGCTCTTATTAATAGTCTTGATTCTTGATGTGGACCTACACACCCATAAGTAAGCCTTTATGTTAATAGGTAGGTGGGTATGGATGGTTGTGTCTTGTGACTCGTGATATTGTACCACTTTATACTTGTAGGCCTTTAATATCTTCACGTTTCAAAATAAAAAAAAATAAAATCTAGCAAACCACTTGCACGACTATCTCATCACGAGCTGGCAATCACATCCCATAAATTCCGAAACTTTTCGTACCATTTGATGGGAAATTGCTTTAGGGAAATGGGTGTCTTTATCAATAATTTTAAATCATTACCACAAGTCCGTATTTGATTTTTCCTGTTTTTCAGACTTAGGAATGTACACAAAGAAGAGAGACTTAGGAACGAAGATGCTTTGACATTGCAAAGGTTTGCTATTAGCCATTATTGTGCTTTACAGAGTTCTAGCTAGAAAAAACATCATTATAGAATTGGAGAGAGTGTATGAGAATATTCATGAATACATAAGTAGAGGCACATGTCATGAAGAAGAATATGAAGGTGTATTGCCAGTGTTGGCATTGAGTTATGATGACATACCGTATTACTTAAAGGCAAAAAGTCACTTTTAGTCCCTGTAGTTTGCCACTTTTACCACTTTGGTCCCTGTAGTTTTAATTTGGTCAATTTTATCCCTGTAGTTTCAATTTGAAGCAATTCAAGGACAATTCTCAATTTTTGTCAATTTCTTTTAACTTCTGTTACTTGTGGATGGGCAATTTGGTCAATAAATTATTTCCTTTTTAAAATAAAATTAATAAATATATTTTTTTAAATATCCTAAAAATAAAACCTTCCCCCCCTTCTCCTCCCAACCCAACGCCTTCCCAAACAGTACCCACCCAACCCCAATGTCCACACACAGTCCCTTGACCACCACCTCCATATAACCCAACCACCACCCTAGCAACCCAAGCCCGCCCAACCCCAAACAACTCTGATGATGCTAACCAAGACTTGTTTTCGATTGGCTTAACTAAGACTAGAGAGGCAGGGGCTTTTTTCTTTTTGTGTTCTTTCTGATCTGCTGAAGTTTTGTTTTGTTTTCTATTGGCTCAAATCCAAGAGATCTGAAATGCTGAAGTTTAATTGCCACCAACCCAAATCGATTAAGCTTTTCCAAGAATTTTCAAGTTTTTTAACCCCTAATTTCTCCAACTTTTGTCAAGGATGTTAAGCAAGCCAAGCATACATACTCATGGAAAATCTTAATATGCAATCAACAAAACTTTACTTTCGGAAAAATTGCAACCTTAGTCATTGACCTTAGCTTTAATTTCTCTTTGTAGCTCCTCCTTGTATTCCTCGAAAGTCCCAGGGAAGGCCCTCACGGTACCATCTCCAACACCCCAAATTTCACTCTTCTCTTCATCCTCGCACACACTCGATATCGGCCTAGAATCATGACTCACCAGTATAACTCCACCGGTGAACTCATCAAGTGCATCACCGCATATCTAAATGATTTGTGGGTTCATCCAACTGCAAAATGTGGGGCCTCGACATGGATATTGATGTGAAGACAACACCGGGTTTCTGCCCTCCCGATAATTTTGATTCATCGAGTTGTCTAGGCTTGGGTGGTGGTTGGGTTACATAGAGGTGGTGGTTGGATGCGGTTCGGTGGAGACTGTGTGTGGGTTACAAGAGGAAGAAGATTATTTCGATTTCAATTTCGTTGCCCAATTTGATGAGCTTGGTATGATCGGCATCGCAGGACTGGGGGTGGGTAGGGGAGCTCGGAGGAGAAATGGACGGAGAGAGAGAGAGAGAGAGAGAGAGAGAGAGAGAGAGAGAGAGAGAGAGAGAGAGAGAGAGAGGGGTTGGGGTGGGTGCACTGTGCATCGGCGAGAGGGTAGGGAACATCGAGGAGGCGCTGGGTTGTTTTGGGTAGGGAAGGACTGGGTATGGGTAGATTTTTTAAATGTTTTATTTTATTTATTATTTTATATCTATATGTATTTTAAAGTTTTTAGTGAGTGGGTCCCACAGTCAATTGGGGTATGGTATTCTAATAATTTGTGGACTAAATTGCCCCTCCACAAGTAACAGAAGTTAAAAGAAATTGATAGAAATTGAGAATTGTCCTTGAATTGCTTCAAATTGAAACTACAGGGACAAAATTGATCAAATTGAAACTACAGGGACGAAAGTGGTAAAAGCGGCAAACTACAGGGACCAAAAGTGACTTTTTGCCTTACTTAAAACTATAGACTTTGAGTTTCAAGTGAGCGAATTGACTAAGTTATGGGTAGTAGAAGGTCTCATCTCCTTGAGACAACAAACATGGTTTGGGGGCAACAATGGAGGTTATAGCACGTGATTGCTGAAGTGAGTTAGTGGAAAGGTGTCTGGTTCAAGTGAGAACAAGTGGTTCAACTAGGACAATTTAAAGTTGTCGAATCCATGATCTAATACGAGATATGTGTTTATTAAAGGCAAAAGAGGAAAGCTTTTTCAGATTAATTATTCTTTGCAAGAAAATGAGGCAAATGACTCACATGGGTCATTTTAAGTTGAATATGGGTCATGGGTGACCCAACTTAAAATGCCCTCCCCTCCACCATGGCCGGCCACTTAGGGGAAGAACACTAGCATCTTCAACCTCCTAGGTTCTTCATCTCCTCCTTCATGCTCTTCCTTTGGTGTGTATGAAGTTAGAGGCCATACACTTGTGTGGCTCTTTCTTGGAGAATCATTTAGTAAAGACCCTCCATGTGTGATCAACCTTTAGCCTTGCTCAAGGTAGTGTTTCAAAGGTATAAATATTTTTTCCCTCTCTCTAGTAGATTGTAGAAGTCTCTAGGTGTTTCAATTCCTTTAGGCCTAAAGATACTTGGGTTTGATTTTCTTTTTGAGCTCAAAGTTTTAATCTTTGCTTATGCTGCCTAGAGATTAAGTGTAATCTCATCTCTGTGGCTTAATGAATCTAGAATATCCTAAGGCTTCATTCATCTTCGGCTGAAGCACTTGGTATAATCGAGAATGGTGATTTCAATCATACTTGTATAAGTCATATAAGCTTGAAGTTCACATTAGGGGTTTGACATGTTTTCCGTGCCCTAATGATGTGAGAGAGAGCATTGAGTTAGAGAAGGACTGTATTACATTGTAATTCCAACTGAATAGATTCTTCACCTTATTCGACATGTATCTAGAGTAATTCTACACTTACCACATTTTTATCCTATATTTCTATATCATATGATGTGGCATGTCTATATCAATGTCACATCAATTAAATTAGTTAAGCATATTTTAATTAAGAAAATTAGAAAAATAAATACTGTAATAAATTATAAAAGAAAAAACATAAAATAATTTTAATTGATGTGGCTTTCTACTTTAGCTGCCACATAAGGTGGTATGAGAAAGTGGTATACAAATGTAGTAAGAGTAGCATTATTCATGTATCTAATTTGGCTGAGATGAAATACAGGAGATTCTCCAATAAATATTTAAGTTAAGAACTGGTTTCATACTTGTAATCTTGGGCGTTGGATTGTATCTAAGAGACTTCAACATATTTAATGAATGCAATCCAACACCCATTATTAGAAGTATGTAATCAATCCTCAACATAAAATACTTATTGGATACTCTCTCAATATATATATACAGAAATTCTCCTACGTCCCAATGCTATTATCGTGCGAACGCCATATATTTTATACTATCCCTTCATATTTTTATCCCTGTTTACAATGCCCACCATCTGCTCGATGAAAGGCCTAATGAGGAAGAGAAGCTGCGCAGCTTCTTGTAATTTTTCTTTAAAAAATGTTTGGAAAAAACGACGCCTTTTTCAACCAAATTAAAAAAAAAAATAAGAAAAAAGAAAACCAGTATCCCCAGAACTCACTCACCCACCCACCCTCCAAAACCCAATTTTCTATTATCTCCTCAACCCTAACCCCAATCTCTCTTGCACTTATGCACGGCTTGTTTGCCTGGCCGTTAGCATCAATCAATAATATATAGAAATACAATATCTCTTTGCCATCAGCTCCGTGGAAGACCAAGTCCATTTCTAATCCTTTTACTTTTTGATTTTTGATTGATTGATTTTTTTTTTCTTTCAGTTTATTGCTTTACTTTATCTTTTCTAATCCTTCTTTCTCATGCAGACTTCAGATTAATCATCTTTTTTTAAAAAAAAATACTGAAAATGGTGATTTGTTTTTATTAATGAAATCTCAGTAATATATGTCAAGTGCAATTAAATCATTTATGTTTCCTCTGTCTCATATTTTTTCCTTTCACCTACGATTAATGTCAATATTACAGTGTTATATTTGTTATAAAAAAAATTGGTGAGCTCCCTCTGACTAAACCCTCCAGTCCCCTTTCCACGCAGTCTTTCTGAATCTGAAGCTGCTTCTGCTGCTTATAGTTATTTCTTGTCAAATGGGTAACGAAGCCCTTCAAATGAGTCTCCCGCTAGTGCTCTTGACGATCCTTACATTCTCAGCTCCTTCAGCAACAGCTTCAGCGAGCGATCGCAGCTACAATGTAGGAGATCATGTTCCCTTGTTCGTCAACAAAGTTGGCCCCTTGAACAACCCCAGGTACATCTTCCTCACTGCCAACTAAATTGCAGTTTGTTTATTTGTTGCTTGTCTGCAACTTTTGTGAGAGGAAAACGATAGCTCCTTTTAGGTCCTGCTTGGTATGGTTTTCCAGAAACTGTATATATATCCAAATTTTCAGAAACAATGAAAATGAGGATGGCATACCCATTTGGAAGGGTGCTTAAAGACTTTCTTTTTATACCGTTTCTGATATTGTTTTCAGCAAACTGTTTATGGGTCACTTAGAATTTGATGGTTCTGTGTGGTTTTTTAAAGACTGAGGCATAATTGTGGAATTTGATAACTTTGGAATGGGGTTTGATTGACAGTATTAAAATAAGAGCCACAGAAGTAGGGGTAGCAGTAAGTAGAACTACAATGAGGTTTAGGAAAGGCAGGAGATAAATTTTGGACTATATGAACTGTTTGTGAATATTTGATGAAATTAGTAGTTCTATGATCCGTGTTTGAATTCTCACGTCTTATGCCTGTTTCCTTATCGATTTGCAAGGTTTAGAGATTAACCTTTTGAATAAAATTTCAAGAAGAGTGCTTTTAAAATGATTCAGGAGCTTCAATTGCAAATAATCTTATTTGAGGTTTTGCTTTGGTCCTAGTCTTTGTAGTGGCCATCTTTTCCACTTTCTATGCAATTTTATTGTTTTTTCGCAAGTAAAATTTGTGTCTTTCTTTTTTTATAAATATATTTTTTTAAAAGTTTGTGATCATGACCCTGGGATTATGTACGTATGGTTTCAGATCTTGATAATAGTTGGTGCATTGCATGCTAGGAATTAAAGATGAATAATCTGGAAGATAATCATTTCACTTTCCGCCTTTTTTTTTCAACATTTAATATTGTTTCTCCTTTTTATTCTCTTGCAGTGAGACCTATCAATACTATGATTTGCCATTCTGCTGCCCAGGTTAGCCTTTAGGGTTAGAGTGACAATTTATGGTGCAATGCTTAGTCGAACTATTGAAGAAGTAATGTAACCTGATATCAAGGATAGTAGTTATTCTTAGGTTTTCTGCAAGTACATAAGATGCTAGTTCAAAAGAATGAGTTTTCCATAGTTCAATAACACCAGTTGGCTTGTATTGCCTTTGTATAACATAAAAAATGTTGGGAAAAAAGTTAAACATCAAATACTCAAATCTTGTTGTTTCTCAAGTTTTGTTTTGTCTATATATTAACTAACGTTAGGTTCTTGATCAATTTGATTTGTTTTATAAGCTTTGTTTTGTCCAGAAACTGAGTTGCGTTGCTATTTTTGATAACTTACTAAGACTAAGTGATTGCTGATCATCATGGCTTGCAGATCCAGTAATCCAAAAGAAAGAATCCATTGGGGAAGTTTTGAATGGTGATCGTTTGGCCAACACCTTATATCAGTTGAATTTCAGGCAGGACAAAAATGGGGAGAGGTTGTGCCAGAAAAAGCTTAAAGTTGCTGAAGTTGCGAAATTTAGGGATGCTATCGTTAATGATTTTTACTTCCAGATGTATTATGATGATCTTCCAGTGTGGGGGTTCATTGGGAAAGTTGAAGATGAGAGTTGGACTATTAGTGACAAGGGGACTAAGTATTATCTTTTCAAACATGTGCTGTTTGATGTTCTTTACAATGGGAACCAAATAATAGAAATACGTGCTTTTAGTGATCCAAATCATGTTGTTGATATTACAGAAGATGTTGATATTGACGTTGAGTTCATTTATTCAGTTAACTGGAATGCAACATCTACTCAGTTCCAGAACAGGATGGACAGATACTCAAAGGCCTCATTACTGCCAGTCCGCCTGAAAATTCATTGGTTCTCATTTATTAACTCCATTGTCATCATTGTGCTTTTGATGGGATTGCTTACCTTGCTAATAATGCGACGCCTCAAGAATGACCTGAGAAAGTAACACATTATCCGTAACCTTTTTCAACTACATGATGTATTGGAATGGTCAGCCTAATGTTATGCGTATTTGTTGTAGGTGCTCTAATGATGAAGAAGAAGACAAGGAGGTTGGTTGGAAATACATTCACGGTGATGTTTTCAGATATCCATCCCACATGCCCCTGTTTTGTGCTGTCTTGGGTGTGGGTACCCAACTGCTCATCATGTAAGTTACTTTATTGTTCTTCAATCAATCCTCTTCTTTCATGGATTTATATTCTAAAGGTAACATGATCATAGATATATTTTTTTCTTTTTTTATTCTTTTTACCATGATGGGACACCTATAGCGGGGCATCAATGTAGGTGTTGAAATGCCTTGTTGAACAATTTAATGTGGCATTTCTTCCACGTGTTGTTTTATGCATAGGTTCATATATAAATATAGCTATAGAATTCTGCACTCAAATGTTGTGATTCAGTAATAATTGATAATGTATGAACTGTTTCAGTGATTCAGTAATATTTTATAATGTATGGACTATACGCTTCAACGTTTAACTCTTTTTGTTATTTATTTTCTCATCAGGGTCTGCATCTTATTTTTTCTGGCATTTTTTGGAGTCCTCTATCCCTACAATCGTGGAGCTCTGTTCACTTCTCTTGTCTTTATATGTACTCTTACCTCGATTGTCGCTGGGTACACTGCTGCTGCTTTCCACACTCAATTTTCTGTGATTGGATGGGTAATTTTTTGTTTTTTTGTTTTTATAGTAAAGTTCTTTATCATATTGTTCTATGGTCACTATATCCTTTAACTTCTTATCCTTATTTTTGTCATAAACGATATTAATATTCAGGAGAGGAGTGTTCTTCTAACAGCGATTCTCTACCTGGGCCCATTGTTCGTGACATCGTCCATCCTTAATACAGTTGCTATATCTTATGGGGCAACAGCTGCAATACCTTTTGGCACCCTCCTAGCAATTCTTCTTATATATGCATTTCTTGCCATCCCATTGCTTGCCTTGGGTGGGGTGATTGGATATTGTTTAAGGTCTGAATTTCAAGCACCTTGTGCTACAAAGCAATTTCCAAGAGAGATCCAACGGTTAGCTTGGTACAGGAGAACACATTGTCAAATGTTTATCGGTGGTCTATTGCCATTTAGTGCAATTGCTCTTCAGTTACACCACCTGTATGCAAGCATGTGGGGCTATAAAATTTACACTCTACCTGGAATTTTGTTTCTTACATTCATCATCCTCATCATAATGACTTCAATCTTGACTGTCGGTTTGACATACATTCAGCTTTCTGTTGAAGACCATGAATGGTGGTGGAGGTATGTTCTCTTCAGCATGCACTCACACTGACGAATCTAATACTATTGTTGTGTAGAGTTGCATGTATCTAAGCTTTTTTATTTCGAATGTGTTTTACTTTCTATTATTTGGCTGCCATGTTCAAGGTGATCTTCAATCCTTAACAATTACAAGGATTTGCTAGCTTAATAATCAATTTGTAGATGCTCTGAGTCAAGCTCTTTTTTTTCTTTTCTTTTTTGATTGGCATTTTCTGTAGACGTTGCTGATGTAGAAACCGGCTTTTGTCTACTTTCTTTAAGTTGGAGATGGTATTTGCACAAATGCGCAATGTTTATCATGTCTTTTGTGTGTCTGATGCAGGTCAGTGTTGTCTGGGGGTTCAACGGCTATTTTTATGTTTGCCTATAGCATTTACTTCTATGCCAGATCAAACATGACGGGTTTCATGCAGCTATCCTTCTTTATTGGCTATAATGCTTGCATGTGTTATGCGTTCTTCTTGATGCTTGGTGCCATTAGTTTCCGTGTTTCCTTGATATTTGTTCGCCATATATACGGTGCTGTTAAAAGTGAATGAACAAATCCGGCCTTAATGCCCAATCTGCTTCTCATTGCCTCACTCTTGCTCAGGAAATGCATGTGTAGTGAATTAGATTTTTAACATCCATAATTGAAGAAATCGAAACCATGATATAGAAGTTGAAAACTGTGGCTCTCAATGTATTCGTTTGTAATGCAGTTTTTAGATGCTGACAAGTTGGCTTGAGTCCTGTTGTTGGCCTGTTGTTTTTGAATGATTATGCAGCATGCCTTAATTGCTCTTGCAAAACCGAAAAAAAAAAAAAGAAAGAAAGAAGAAAAGAAAATATCATGTTTGGCTTTCAGAATTAATGAAGATTCTTCTCTCTCTATATCTTCCCCTTCCTCGAGTTGTTGGTTCTTTGCAACTATCATGATGGATTTATGATAATAATACAAATCATGGCTCAATATTGTCTTCACCAGAAAATGCCAACGAAAAGCCGGTTTCTACATCAGCAACGTGGGCTGAAATGTTCAATCCCAACATTTATAAGTTCACTAAATAACGGTCAGAGTTCTTGCTCATTTTATTTGAGATAGTTCAAATCAGTCCGACCCACCAAACATGTCAGCATAAGATCAACAATTTTATTTTATTTTTAAAAAAACTTGACAGATTAGCAATTGTAACCACCTTGCTCTCAGTAGCCTAAAATGTATCAACCGACCTCCTCTTCTGGTCGACCATGGACACATCAGAACACGAATGCGGAGAACAATTTGTATTGTATACTTATTCTTTGTTTGTCATATTGTAATTTGGATTTTTAATTTTTGTTCAATAATAACATGTGAGGGGGTACATATGAGTCGTTTTTCCCTTTTAAAAAGGGGTGATTTTATTTGCACCCCATTATTTATTCTTTGCATCCCACATTCTCTTTATACCCCACTAAATTTTAGTAAAATTTAAAATTACTCACTGCACCCCATTTTTCTTCCTAAATTGCCCTCATGAACCCCATCCCTTAACTTCTCAAATTAAACTCTAACAAAGCCGCTAATATTTGACACCCAAATTGCAAATCAAAGGTGATCTATTTGTCTTCTGAGAACCCCAACATTCTCTTCAAACCAGGAAAGCCGAAGCAAAAGATTTTGCAGGTGGGTTTTCTTCATGGAGATGTTCTTCAACCAATTCCTTAACAGACTTTGCCGACAATGGGTGAAAATTGACCCCCACTATGAAACAAACCCTTTTACCAAAACCCACTTGTCCTCCTCCATTTTCCTCCAATTCTTCTTCACCTCCTCTGATTTTGAATTCATCTTTGGCAAATCTAATGCAAGCTCTGAATCACTGATGCTTTTTTGTTGGTGCAGTGGATTATTGTCTGGGTTTTGGGTCTAGTGTTGAAATGGGTTATAGAGGGGAAGGGATTGGTGTGGAATTTTGGAGGTTGTTTGGGGAAAGGAGATGCATTCTTAGTGCCATTTTGAGGATTTTAGTTTCTGTTTCTAAGGTTGGATTTGAAGGAAGTAGAAAAGGGAAATAATGGGGTGCGAATAACCTTAATTATGTATAAGGGTAAAATAGATTATTTATGTTTAAAATTAGCATGGGGTGTAAAGAGCAAATAATGGGGTGTCAATAAAATCACCCTTTAAAAAGCTAAGGGCCGTTTGACATCCTACTTGGATCCATTTTTTAAATTCAAAAATAATTTTTGAGTCCAAAGCCCATAATTCGCTTATGGTAAGCCCATTTTTCAAAATCCTAACTCAAAAACAACTTTAAAAAAGCCCAATTTAGAAACAAAAAAACTGAGGTTTTACAACCCTTTTTTTTTCTCTCTCTCTCTCCTCCCTCACTTGTCTTGTCTCTATCTCTCTTCTCCCTCTCTTGTCTCTATCTCTCTTCTCCCTCTCTTGTCTCTTTCTCTACTCTCTCCTCCCTCTCCTTTCTATTAGTAATTTCAATTTGGGAATCTAGAGTTTCTGATTTTCTAATATTAATTTCAATTTTTTTATATCTTAAAAATAGTTTGAAGTTGAATACAAACAAGTTTTTAAATTTTAAAATCAGTATTTAAAAACTCAATTTTTTTTTATAAAAAAAAATCATAATTTTTTAGTTTTCTAGTAGGATACCAAACGAGCCCTAAGTTTATGCTTGTCTCCTCAAAGAAGAGAAGGAACTTCTTGTGAAATAAAAATGTGGCCAATTGGAAATGAACAAATGTCTAAATTATGAAAAATAATAATAATAATAAAAAACTTGTAAATTAACACCAAGAGGCAAGAGCCCCACCAAACCACCGCACATTTTCAAGAGGTCCTCTTCTTTCAAGAGCCAAACATTATTTCTTCTTATGTTAAATTGATTGAATCAATTATCAAATGACCATCTTCAAATTACAATAATTAATAAATAAATGTATAAACTTACCAAACTTAAAAATAAAAGTATCAATGTCGATGGTAGGTAGCGCA
This sequence comes from Prunus padus, assembly GCA_024362665.1. NCBI lineage: Eukaryota > Viridiplantae > Streptophyta > Magnoliopsida > Rosales > Rosaceae > Prunus > Prunus padus. Next base: position 10,525,386 of record JANFAM010000015.1, read on the forward strand.
GTTGGTTTGGTGCTCAAGTTCAACTCTCACCTTGGAGGTCCTGGGTTTGAGGCATCTAGTGTGTGGAAAAACTCCCCTTCCTCCCCTCCCTAACTAATGCCCAAAAAAAAAAAAACAGAATAAAAAAAAGAATAAAGGTATCAATGTTGATTTACGCTTAGAGTATAAAAACTAAAATCATAGTTTGGTCTAAAATTTTCAGTGATTAACATGTTTTTCAATTTGATTTTATCTGAGCATTTTGACCATGTGTTTAATTTCTATTGGAATCACGTTTTTGTTTTTAAGTCCAAGCGATAGTAATTGCTCTATATTAATTTAATTTATAGAAAGTAGGATTCGAACTTGGGCTCACTTTCCTAACCATGTTTAACATTATATGAATTGAGAAAATGATTTCTCAGTACGTCCACATCTTTGCCCTATTGAGAAATCAATTCCTGTATGCTCACTGGTTCCACCTCATATATGCCCTTCCATTTTACCCACCAACCTCATTGGCCTAACCTCCAATTGCTTTAAAAATCACACACACCATCACCCAACACATGTCCACCTCACAAACCCTAAAACACACGTACTATTCCATTTATTTTCTCTCATGAGAACTAAACCACACAAATATGAACCCAAAAGCTACCATAAGACGTAGATAACTCACTTACCATACACCCCTATATTCATGACGTGTAATGTAAACCCCCACCCATTTTCTCTTTGGTTTTCCTTTCTTCCCACACCCAAACACAAACCCCAGCAAAGCTCCATAAAACCCCACACAGCCCCTCAACAACTCTAGCCTCAAAATGAAGAGAACCCATTTCTCATTCACGGAAGAAAATCCCAACGATATTATCAACATGGGCAGCCAACAGATTCCTGCTTTTTCCCGGAAAAGAACCAAACACCACGACCCTAACAATCTTGTGGGATTTCAAAGCATGCATCAGCCTGTGGAATTGCATGGTGATGGTGGTGATCATCAGGAACACTACTTGTCAGGACGTGAGAGGCTGAAGAGGCACCAAGAGGAGGTGGCTGGCCGTGTGGCTATCCCCGATTCGTGGGATCAGGAGGAGCTGCTCAAGGATTGGATCGATTATTCTCCGTTTGATGCGCTGTTGGTTCCAAAAGGACTCACTTCGGCTCGTGAAGCACTTGCCATGGAGGGACGTCGTCGAGCAAGTAGTTCTCAAGGAGTGCTGAGGATAGAGAGTATGTGTTGAAACAGTACTTCAATTTTTGGCATTTTATTTTTATAATTCAGACAGTTAATCAGAATCACCATTTTCTTTAATTTCTAAGTTTATGTAATAAAATGAATGTCTATAGCTATGATATATATCTTTCCCAGTACAAGGTAGCTATGACATATGTGTATGAATAAAGAAAAACAAAGATGTGCATGGAATTCTGGAATATATAGTACTGTGTTCTATGTACATATGATGTTATTAGAGAGAAATACTCTCTTCTGGTTTTGGGGAAAATTGAAATACTTTCTTACTTATCATGTGAGTCTAGCTTGTTTGAATCTAAATTATAGGTGAATTCTTGTTTGCATCTGCAACTTAGATTTGCATCAAGAGATTACGTATCTTTCATTTTGGGCTCATTTGGTTCAAGGATTAAATTTCATGGGAATGAACTTCCCTTTATATACTTAAGAATTTTTTAGATGATTCATATCTTAAATTGTTTTTCTTTTTCTAGGTTCGGCCTCCAAAGTTATCATGGATCTATATAGAGAATCACTACAAAAAAAAAAAAAAAGTGGTAATAGTCACCAATAATGGTGACATTTGGTGACTAATATGCTGGAGTGATTAAAGGCTTTAATCACCAAATGTCACCAAATAATTGTGACTGTTGCCACTTTTTTTTTTTTGTAGTGCAATCATCTTTGCTAATGGGTGTAAAAGAGGATCGATGTAAAGAAAAAATATAAGCTATACAAAAAGAAATTAAATTTATTTAAACATCATGGGTGTAAAGAGTTAAGATCGATGTGATGAGTGTGAAAATTAATTAACATTTCTAAGTTAAGCTCAAAACAAAGGGTTATTTAACAATTAACATTAGAAAATTAAACTCTTAGCGTGGGAGTTGTAATATTGTCACTTTAACATAGTTATATGCAAGGTCTAAAATATATATAATATCAACGAAATATCGAGGATATTATCGTTTTTTCGGGTTTATGATATTTTGGAACATATCCATACACATATCGTATAATTATCGATAATATCGAAAATTATCGACGTCGATGATTTCTCACATGCTTTAACAAATTTGGCCAAAATATTGCGATAATATCTATAAATATTGAAAATATCGCTATATGGACATCGTCAACCAATGTCGGATCCATATGGGTGACATGTTAACAACTACATGCAAAACTATTTTGGGGATTTATCATTTGATGACTACTCTATACAGTACACTTACTTTACACGTAGAGATGAAGAAGAAAGTAAAAAATTTGAATCTCATAGGAACTCTATATAGTACTAAGTCACTCATGTATCTTACCATATAATGTATAAAGTGTCATATATTATAGTAAATCATTATAAATAAATGATTATGGTTTACTAAGTCCGCGTGTCATTTAGATTTATCATTTTATAATAGATAATTGACTAAATAAACATCCTCCAAAGTTTCAATAAAAAATTTCAAGTTTTTCTTACAATTGCCGTGGTTTTTATTCAACTTTTACCCAAATCGATAGTTTCCCGATATTTCCATCAAAATTTTCGTATTTTTAGACCATCGATATTTCCGAAACCATCAATATTTTAGACCTTGGTTATATGCACTATTTATGAAAAAATTAAAGGAAAAATGAGTGGGGGATATGACTATTTTGGAGTGCTAATAATAATTTTCGTTAATTTAAACAACATATAAGGTGGAGTTCTAGTACTTTAATTCAAAAACTACGAGAGGAAACTCTGAATTTCAAAGTTGAAAGAAATTATACAGACAAACTAACTTTTGATCTAATGATACTTCTCTTTTTAATGTTAGCTCAAAATCTCGAATCTCATTCACCCACTAATCAAAAACCTGAAAGAAACTAAACAAAAGTATAGGACAATAATAATTGACAATTGGAGAGTAAACTTGTAATAACTAGATCTTTCAAATGAAATATAATTGTTTCATCTTTTCCTCACAAGCAAAATTCCATTTTTTAATTATTTATTTATTCTTTTTATGAGTGAGTAGTATTATTGACCAAGAAAAAGCAGCGCACATATTTGCAACAGAAAAAAAGAAAAAAAAAGAAGAAGCAAAGAACAGTAGTACTGTTGAGAAAACCAATCTAGGATGACTTTGAAAAATTGCACACTACTTAAAAGTCAGTTAAATTCTCTAGCTTGAAAAGTAAAGAAATCACAATGCAGGTTATGACAAAAGGTTAAATTGACCACTCGTGGTTAAAAGCCTATAGGTAGAATTTTCCTTTTAAAAATCAACTTGTAATGAAAGGGTGTATTTTTCCAATGTGGGATCTTGAGTCCTAACACTTACTGGACTAAGAAAAGGGTTTGCATTTACACTAACGAGAATCGCTGCAATATTTAACTTGGTAGCCTGGATGTTAGTGTTCTCTAATTGAACTCTTGATTGTATAAGTCGAACAACAATTCAATATTATTGAGACTAAAACAAAGAGTAACGTTTTCCATATTTATTGTTGTTAATGCAAGGTTTTCATAACACAAGTTGCAATGTGGTTGTCTATTTCTAAGAAACATAAAAATTGTTTTCTTTAAGAGGTCTCAAATTTCAATATTTCTTCTCCTATTAAAAAAAAGTATTATAGGTGATCCACTTGGTCTTCAATAGACAGGCTTGAAGTTGGAGATGGTGTTTGCGCAAATGTGCAATGTTTATCATGTCTTTTGTGTGTCTGATGCAGGTCAGTGTTGTCTGGGGTTTCAACGGCTATTTTTATGTTTACCTATAGCATTTACTTCTATGCCAGATCAAACATGATGGGTTTCATGCAGCTATCCTTCTTTATTGGCTATAATGCTTGCATGTGTTATGCGTTCTTCTTGATGCTTGGTGCCATTAGTTTCCTTGATATTTGTTCGCCATAAATACGGTGCTGTTAAAAGTGAATGAACAAATCCGGCCTTAATGCCCAATCTGCTTCTCATTGCCTCACTCTTGCTCAGGAAATGCATGTGTAGTGAATTAGATTTGTAACATCCATGATTGAAGAAATCGAAACCATGATTTAGAAGTTGAAAACTGTGGCTCTCAATGTGTTCGTTTGTAATGCAGTTTTTAGATGCTGACAAGTTGGCTTGAGTCCTGTTGTTGGCCTGTTTTTGAATGATTATGCAGCATGCCTTAAATGCTCGTGCAAAACCAAAAAAAAAGAAGAAAAGAAAATATCATGTTTGGCTTTCAGAATTAATGAAGATTCTTCTCTATCTCTATATCATCCCCTTCCTCAAGTTGTTGGTTCTTTGCAACTATCATGATGGATTTATGATAATAATACAAATCATGGCTCAATATTGTCTTCACCAGAAAATGCCAATCAAAATCCGGTTTCTACATCAACAACGCGGGCTGAAATGTTAAATCCCAACATTTATAGGTTCACTAAATAACGGTCAGAGCTGTTATTCATTTTATTTGAGATAGTTCAAATTAGTCCGACCCGCCAAACGTGTCAGCATCAGATCAACAATTTTATTTTTATTTTTAAAAAAACTTGATAGATTAGCAATTGTAACCACCTTGTTCTCAGTAGCCTAAAACGTATCAACCGACCTCCTCTTCTGGTCGACCACGGACACATCAGAACACCAATTCGGAGAACAATTTGTATTATTATATACTTATTCTTTTGTTTGTCATATTGTAATTTTGATTTTTAATTTTTTTAATGATTGAACATGTGAGGGGTACATACGAGGTGTTTTGCCCCTCTAGAAAGTTAAGGGTCTGTTTGGTTATCCTACTTGGATTCATTTTTTAAACTTAAAAACAATTTTTGAGTCCAAAGTCCATAATTCGCATATGATAAAGCACATTTTTCAAAAGTCCAACTCAAAAACAACTTTAAAAAGACCCAATTTTAAAAACAAAAAAATTGAGATTTTACAACCCTTTTTTTGCTCTCTCTCTCTCTACTCCCTCTCTAGCCTTTCTTATTCCTCCCTCTCCCGTCTCTTTCTCTCGTCTCTCTCTCTGTCCTCCCTCTCTGCTCTCTATCTCTCTTCTCCTTCTCTCATCTCTTTCTCTCCTCTCTCTCCTCCCTCTCTCCTTTCTTTTATTAATTTCAATTTAAGAATTTAGGGTTTCTAATTTTTTTATTTTAATTTCAATTTTTTTAATATCTTAAAATAGTTTGGATTTCAATACCAAACAAGTTTTTAGATCTTAAAATTAGTATTTAAAAACTCAAGTTAAAAAAAAAATCATAATTTTTGAGTATTTTAGTAGAGTACCAAACGGATCCTAACATACTTGTCTCCTGAAAGAAGAGAAGGAATTTCTCGTGAAATGAAGATGTGGCCAATTGGAAATTAACACATGTCTAAACAATGAAAAATAATAATAATAAAAAACTTGTAAATTAACACCAAGAGGCAAGAGCCCCACCAGACCACCGCACATTTTCAAGAGGTCCTCTTCTTTCAAGAGCCAAACATGATTTCTTATGTTAAATTGATTGAATCAATTATCAAATGACCATCTTCAAATTACAACAATTAATAAATAAATGTATAAAATTACCAAACTTAAAAATAAACGTATCAATGTCAATGGTAAGTAGCGCAGTTGGTTTGGTGCTCAAGTTCAACCCTCACCCAGGAGGTCCTGGGTTTGAGGCATCTAGTGTGTGGAAAAACTCCCCTTCCTCCCCTCCCTAACTAATGCCAAAAAAAGAAGAAAAGATTAAAGGTTAATGTTTGATTTACGTTTACTTTAGTAATTGCTCTATATTAATTTAATTTATGGGAAGTGGGGCTCGAGCTTGGGTATAAAAAGCACTCACTTTCCTAGGCAGGTTTAACATTATATGAATTGAGAAAATGATTTCTCAGTACGTCCACATCTTTGCCCTATTGAGAAATCAATTCCTTTATGCTCACTGGTACACCAACCTCATTGGACTAACCTCCAATTGCTTTAAAAATCACACACACCATCACCCAACACATGTCCACCTCACGAACCCTAAAATACACATACTATTCCAAATCTTTTCTCTCATGAGAACTAAACCACACAAATATGAACCCAAAAGCTACCATGAGACGTAGATAACTCACTTACCATACGCCCACTATATTCATGACGTGTAATGTAAACCCCCACCCATTTTCTCTTTGGTTTTCCTTTAATCCCACACCCAAACACAAACCCAGCAAAGCTCCATAAAACCCCACACAGCCCCTCAACAACACTAGCCTCAAAATGAAGAGAACCCATTTCTCATTCATGGAAGAAAATCCCAACAATATTATCAACATGGGCAGCCAACAGATTCCTGCAGTTTCCGGGAAAAGAACCAAACACCACGACCCTAACAATCTTGTGGGATTTCAAAGCATGCATCAGCCTGTGGAATTGCATGGTGGTGGTGGTGATCATCAGGTGCACTACTCGTCGGGACGTGAGAGGCTGAAGAGGCACCAAGAGGAGGTGGCCGGCCGCGTGGCTATCCCCGATTCGTGGGGTCAGGAGGAGCTGCTCAAGGATTGGATCGATTATTCTCCGTTTGATGCGCTATTGGTTCCAAAAGGACTCACTTCGGCTCGTGAAGCACTTGCCATGGACGGACGTCGAGCAAGTAGTTCTCAGGGAGTGCTGAGAATAGAGAGTAGGTGTTGAAAAAGTACTTAAAATTTTTGGGCATTTTATTTTATAATTTAGAAAGTAAATCAGAATCATCATTTTCTTTAATTCTAAGTTTGTGTAATAGAAGGAATGTCTCTAGCTATGATATAATATATCTTTCCCAGTACAAGGTAGCTATGACATATGTGTATGAATAAAGAAAAACAAAGATGTGCATGGAATTCTGGAATATATATAGTACTGTGTTATATGTACATATGATGTTATTAGAGAGAAATACTATACTCTCTTCTGATTTTTGGGGGAAATTGAAATACTCAAAATAAATACTTTCTTACTTATCATGTGAGTCTAGCTTGTTTGAATCTAAATTATAGGTGAATTCTTGTTTGCATATGCAACTTAGATTTGCATCAAGAGATTACGGATCCTCCATTTTGGACTGGTTGGTTCGCGGATTAGACTTCATGGGAATGAACTTCCCTTTATATACTTAATAATTTTTTAAATGATGTATATCTTATCTTAAATTATTTTTCTTTTTCTAGGTTCGGCCTCCAAAGTTATCATGGATTTATATAGAGAATCATCTTTGCTAATGGGTGTAAAAGAGTTAAAGATCGATGTAAGAAAAAATATAAGCTATACAAAAAGAAATTAAATTTATTTAAACATAATGGGTGTAAAAGAGTTGAGATCGATGTAAGAAAAAATATAAGCTATACAAAAAGAAATTAAATTGATTTAAACATAATGGGTGTAAAGAGTTAAGATCGATGTGATGAGTGTGAAAATTAATTAACATTTCTAAGTTAAGTTCAAAGCAAAGGGTTAATTAACAATTAACTTTAAAGTGGGAGTTGTAATATTGTCACTTTAACATAGTTATGTGCAAAGTATAAAAATCTATAATATCGATGAAATATTAAGGATATTATCGTTTTTTTGGATTTAGGATATTTTAGAACATATACACGTATTGTATATTTATCAATAATATCGGAAAATATCGACGTCGATGATTTCTCACATGCTTCAACAACATATGGCCAAAATATTGCAATAATATCGATAAATATCGAAAATATCACTATATGGACTACATCAACCAATCTCGGATCCATATGGGTGGCATGTCATGCAAAACTATTTTGGGGATTTATTATTTGATGACTACTCTTCACAATACACTTACTTTACACATAGAGAGGTTGAAGATAGTAAAAAATTTGAACTTCATAGGAACTCTATGTGGTACTAAGTCACTCATGTATCGTACCATATAATGTATAAAGTATAAAAAAATTATAGTAAATCATTATAAATAAATGATTATGGTGTGTTTAATCTTCTTTCATTAATTACTACATATTTTATACACTCGCAGTGTTTGTCAACTTGTTATATAATCAACTTAAATCAGTTAAACCCATCATGCAAAGCATTTCCTTCCAATTTTTTTGTGATAAACTAATAGATAATTGACTAAATAAACATCCTCCAAAGTTTCAATAAAAAATTTCAAGTTTTTCTTACAATTGCCGTGGTTTTATTCAATTTTTACCGATATTGATAGTTTCCCGATATTTTCATCAAAATTTTTGTATTTTTGGACCATTGATATTTCCGAAATCATCGATATTTTAGACCTTGGTTATATACAATGTCTATGAAAAAATTAAAGGCAAAATGAGTGGGGGATATGACTATTTTGGAGAGCTAGTAATAATTTTGTGAATTAAAACAACATATAAGGTGGACTTCTAGTACTTTAATTCAAAAACTACGAGAGGAAACTATGAATTTCAAAGTTGAAAGAAATTGTACAAACAAACTAATTTTTGATCTAATGATACTTCTCTTTTCAATGTTAACTAAAAAGCTCGAATCTCATTCCCCCACTAATGAAAAACCTGAAAGAAACTAAACAGAAGTATAGACAATAATAATTGACAATTGGAGAGTAAACTTGTAATAACTAGATCTTTCAAATGAAATATAATTGTTTCATCTTTTCCTCACAAGCAAAATTCTATTTTCTTTTTATTTATTTATTCTTTTTATGAGTGAGTAGTACTATTGACCAAGAAAAAGCAGCGCACATATTTGCAACAGGAAAAAAGAAAAAAAAAAAAAGAACAGTAGTACTGTTGAGAAAACCAATCTAGGATGACCTTGAAAAATTGCACACTACTTAAAAGTCAGTTAAATTCTCCACTTGGTCTTCAATAGACTGGCTTTGATGGAGTTGAGATTTGTGCCGTTTAGGTTGAGTTACGCATGAAATTGGAACTCCTTATGTTAAGATGAATTAGTTTTTAGATCGAATCTTAAGCCCAAACGAAGGAGCCGAGATTGGTTCCAGGGGAATCCAAGATCCAATTTGAGCGAACTTTGACCCGGCCCAACCCATACACAAATCAGACACGTGGACAATCATTTCATTAGGGTGTATCAGTCACCACCACACAATCTTCTGTTCCATATATTAAGCTCCCTTAGCCGCCAGTAACCCTAACGTGGGCTTCATCTACTCTCAGGTATTTCGTCTCTCTCTCGCTCGTCCTCTGTGCCATATCTCATTTATGAATTAGCCTTCAGTCTTTTTCTTATTTAGATCTTCCGGTTGAATTCGTAGATCTTCAATTCTATGTTTGTTTCCCGAGAAAAGCACAAAATTTGCAATTTTTATTTTGTTCGATTTGGTTCAAAATTTTGGTGTTTTCATTATTTATGTTTGATTGGTTTCTTCAATTAATCATTGAGGCTTCATTTGCAGATTCTTTGTTTGGTCAGACAGCTTAAGATTCAACCATGAGGTATGTTTATTTACAGTTTTGTATTATAATTGGGGTTTTTTTGTGCTGTAATTAACTGATTGGTGTCATATAGCTCTTTGAAAGATTGTGTTTTTTTAATTAGCTTCTCCAATGTTGAGAAGATTAATTGTTTCCTGTATTGGTGTCATATACCTACTTGGAGTGTTGTTCTAAAGTTGCTGGAATCTGTGTAATTTATTGTATGATTGAAAACTTTATTCTGGAGTCTAAATTAGACAAGGATTAGTTGTTTTCATTGAGTTTTAATTTGGCTGTGGATTGGGGTTCGTAGGCTACAGTATTTTTTTTTCCTTTTTTCGAGTTTTCTAGATACAAGTCAATCACGTGTTTTAAGTGATTGTTCAGTGAAAAGTTATGGTTCTATGGGTGTACATTCCTGTAGTTAGAACTCGTTGACTGTGATTTGAGTATCACTATTTACAAAAGCCATTACTGATCTAGTGTCTGACAGTGCCTATTGATTAAAATCAATGCATTTATGTATGACATGCCAAATGGATGTTATTGGGTGTTACCATTTCATCATTTCTGACTTTTTCTATGTCTCCACAGTAAACTTCAGAGTGATACTCTCAGAGAGGGTATTTCCATCATCATGGCTGCGTCCAAGGAAAAAAACCGCAAGTTCACTGAGACCATCGAACTTCAGATTGGGCTGAAAAATTATGATCCCCAAAAAGACAAACGTTTCAGTGGTTCTGTTAGGTTGCCACACATCCCTCGTCCAAAGATGAAGGTTTGCATGCTTGGAGATGCTCAGCATGTTGAAGAGGTAATGTTTGTTCCACTCGGTAAAGAATTCAAAGAAGATTAAATTTTAGGGAATGCCTTCATAGAACTGTTCTTTGTGTTTTTATTCCAAATTCTTCCAGAATTTTCGAAGTTTAAATCTTTTGCACCTGCACTATTAAAATTTCAAAGTTTAATTCTTCTTTATTGATTTAATTACAGGCCGAGAAGATAGGGTTGGATTATATGGATGTTGAAGGGCTGAAGAAGCTAAACAAGAACAAGAAATTGGTTAAGAAACTGGCGAAGAAATACCATGCCTTTTTGGCATCAGAAGCTGTTATTAAGCAGATTCCCCGTCTTTTGGGTCCTGGTCTCAACAAGGCAGGTGTGTATCCAATCCAGTCTGCAGGAGGAGTCTAGGATAATTGGTGCTTGCTTTGTTACTTTTAATTTATGCTTCATATGGATTGTTGAATTAGAGACCTTCAGATTTCTTTTTGTCTCTTTGTTTTGGTGTTAAAAAATTTGTGATCAGGTTTTTCATGAAGGTGTACAAATGAATTTTCTTTAAGAGTACTGATGTTTTCTTTTGGTGTGTGAACTGTAGTGGCATCTGCTTTTCTTGTTTTACTAATGTTTGTATTCGATGTAGGAAAATTTCCAACCCTGGTTACTCACCAAGAATCGCTCGAGTCTAAGGTTGCCGAGACAAAAGCAATGATTAAGTTCCAACTGAAGAAGGTTCTTTGCATGGGAGTTGCTGTAGGGAATGCCTCCATGGAGGAGAAACAGATCTTCCAAAATGTGCAATTGAGTGTTAACTTCCTTGTTTCACTTTTGAAGAAAAATTGGCAAAATGTAAGTAATGCAGTTTTCGTGAAAAGAATATTTGTTTCTGTTACGTAAGCTCGAAATTCTTGTATTGCATTTTATTAAACTAGTTCTTTAAAAGTGTTATCAAGCTGGTAGTGTGCAGTTTACTATTTGAACATCTTGCAGTAACATCGTCTAATTTATTATATTTTTAATTTTTTTTTTTATCAGGTGAAGTGCTTGAACCTGAAGACTACTATGGGGAAGCCATATCGCATCTATTAAGAAGTCATTTACTTATTTTTGAATGTAGGGGCAGGTTGTGGAAAGCCTGATACTTAATAGGAATTGTGTTTTTATCTGAATGGTCAAGTTTTCGTGTTTGTTGGCTGTTTTACGTTTTTTGATGGTTATCGACATTGTTATGGTAGACTTGATATCTAAATCTTGTTGTAGAGGAAGCCTGGTTTTCATTCTTTCGGCATGAGCATATCTTCTGCATCAGCATGTCTTAAGTGGGAAATGAGTGCAAATGTACTGCTTTGCTGGTCGTAACATATCTTGCTTCTGATAACCATGCTTTGCATAAAAAGAGGGTTTCGGTAGTAGTGTTTTAGAGCATAAAAAGTTGGGGGTTAGTAAAAGCTATAATACTTGGTGATGCCCGAACCCTTTTTATACTGTTACGTTACGTATGTATGATTAAATATTGGAGCCGCCTCCTGCATTAAACTAGCAGTAAGACCACGAAAGGAAACACCTAAAAATAGCTGAGCTTGTACCCTAAAGAGAGAATTGGATAATTAAGACTACAAAAACTAGAGCTCAAGGGATATCCAAATTTCTAACTCTTCAAGAGAGTTAAATCCCATTCTATATCCATTGGAGATGAAGAGGTAGGTGGGCAGCATTTCCTCCTCCGGAGACGAATCCAGTTCTTACGGATGTAAACTCAATCGATCGGAGACAGGTATGCATCTGTTCCGGCAGCGACCTGAATTTCTTAGCAACAGGGGAAAGAAAAACAAAGTCTGTAGAGGAGAATATAGCCACAAGCGAGATTGAAATCAGTGCCCCAAATTAGAGCTATGCATCTGCAACTAAATTTTCAATGACAATCACTGTTTCATTCATTCAAATGGTCTTACTTGTTCCATGATGAAGAAATCAACTGGAGAAACCTGTCCAAATGTGGATAGCAAACTGTTGTCAAGTTCGATACTGAATAGTATTGAATTGATACATAGACAAACAAATTTGGTAAGAGTGATCAGTACCAGGATTTGAATAACGCATTTTGATGCTTGAAGAAACCGATAGCTAAAAACCTCTAAATGCGTGTAAGTCGACTGAAATGCAAGGATGTAAGAAATTAAACCTAAAACAGAACATGTGGTTGAAAACAAAATCATCAAATTTGTAAACACATTTGAAATCTTGACAAGTGCCAAAATGTTCAACAAATATTCTTTGGCAAAATGTGTGCCACAATTCCTCTTAGTAAAAAGCATTCTTGCAAAAACTAAGAGAACGTAGCATGTTGTGAAGAGTATAAATTAACAAGTTCATTATGCTGTTGCATATGAATAAACAGATGCATTAGGAACTTATCAATCACAATATTATGATGAGAACATGCGAATCATCAAGGGTTGGTTTTCAGATGGATCGGATCGGAATCAAAGGATTCCAATTCCAATCCAAAAAATTTCAGAATTTCAACATCCATTCTAATTCGGAAAACTCGGAATTTTCAAATTTTTTTGAAAGTTACATATTTCGGATTTTGTGTGGAAAATTTCGGAAAATAGTTGAAAATTTTGAACATGTTCAACTATTTAAAATATTTAATTGGCTCAAAATTGAAAAATCATACAAAAAGCTCGAAAAGCTATTATATGTTGTTATCCTTTTTGAAATTACTCGTCTATGTCTATTTGGTTATTTAGTCAGTTTTAAGCCAACATGAAATTAGTCATTTTGTGTAGTATAAGCTTCAGACCACAATATATTTCAGAATTCGGAAGTTTTCATAATCTTGAGATACATTCTAATTTCATTTTTTTCTTCAAAATTTTCAGATTTCGAAACTTTCAGATGTTGGAATTGATTTAGACTCACAAAAATCGGAAATTTTTAGATTGAAATCGAAAATTCCAATCATCTTGCACCTTCAGTCATTTGCTTATCCTCATGGATAGTAAAATCCTTTATGATAGTTTATGTAAGTCCCAATAAACATAGATCCATAAATAAAAAAAGATACTAACAAGTGAAGTGGTAGACATTCTGAATGTTTGAAGCAGAAGTATAGTCTTCCTCACTATTCAGTATGTATGACTACAATGGAGATAGCATAAAACGGTGCGGCTGCTAGTGAGGGGACCTTACTTATAATACTATGTCAATTAGGTTTCCCACCCATCATGAAAAAATCTAATCCCAACACAAGAAGGGATAATCCAAACCCAATAATAACAACCCATCATGTAATTGATATTGAGTCCACCTATTATATAGTTACAAGCCCAAATCATATTTCTCATTAATATATCATGTACCAATGGGTAGCACACAACAATCTCCCTATACTAATGATGGAGCCCGAAAGCTCTTACAATTTATGAAGATTTTACCTCTTTTGGAATAGCTCAAAGATACTAAACAATCACCATGAATCATATACTAAAGAAAAGGGAGGCATGAATCTATTGAGAGGAGATAATCTTTAGATTCATTGCTAAAGTTAAGCGGATAATATTAAACGAATATAAACACATCATAGAAACAGTTGAGAGGAAATCAGGATTAAGAGAACACATTCATCAAGGATACACAACTTAAATTAAATCTAGAAGTAAGCACTTTGAAATTCACTACCAAAACACAGACTGCAAAACTAAGTAGCAGATAAAGAGTCAAATAGTTACGATTACAAAATCTCGGACCCATGAAGAAGACATGGAACCAAACCATATTCATTTGTTGTCGACCCATATGTTATGGATGTGACCAATCTTAGGCTACTTTTACCCTTGCTCTTTTTGGCACGGTTCTACGAGCAAAGAAAAACCATTAATCGCTAAACTAGAGAGAGAAACAAGAAGCCCTTCATTTGGCAAGCACTAGAGCTCAGGGTAAGCCTAAATCATGAAGTCCTTAAGAGAGGTAAGGTGTCTAAAGCACTTGTTATCCACGGTCTTAAGATTCTAAATATTGTGCATGTAGAGAGTAGTGGCCAACATCCCCTCCTCCGGAAATGAATCTATCTTCACATCATTCGAAGCTGACACTTAACTGTATTACGGAGGTGAGTGCTCGTAGACCCCACTGCATAGGATATGCACCTAGTATTTTTGCAATTAAAGAACTCTAGTGATTATAATTTTGATGACAATCCCCCTTTTGGAAATGATTGAAGGTTTAGACAATCTTATGTGGACACATTATGCAGAGATGGGAAAAGGGTCTGTATCTATTTTGGCAGTGACCTTAGTAGACATTGACTGAAATCTAACTTTGTCAAGTTAGGTGCATGCAACCCTTCATCGGGAAAACAAATAAAATTTGGGCAAAAATCTATACCGAACTACTGAGGGATATGAGTTTAAGGCATCCATATTCTTGTGAAAGAGTAAAGGATTCTAGATTAGTATGTCACAATTCAACCCATTCAAGATTTAAAAAGTAGTCTAACAGTAATGTTCCAGTTAGCTTGGGACACAACTCCAGACTAAGCTCATAAAGATCAAGAAAAGCTCTACCTTATTCTTCGTTACCTCTAATATCAAATCACTCTTGCCACTCCGTCATCTCTTGCCATTCCTTCATATTGAAGAATTTCAAAACTTGCAGAGATCTAAATGGCTTCATTCATGTACCATAAAATTCATGACCAATCAACACCAATTGATTTAACTTTTTAATTTCAAGCTCTACAAGGTTAGCTACCCTAGTGTTGGCAAGGACAAATAGTACTTGCAATACTCAAGTCAAAGAAAAACTAGATTTGAGAAAGAAAGATTTCAAAACCAACTTGGAAATGTTGTACCATAGTAAGATTTTAAAATGAGTTTCTGTAGGTTTATATGCGGGTGGAGGTTGTTAAGGACTTGGCTATCATTTTTTGAATCTTCAATTTCACTTCCCTAATCCAAAGTAAGCTCCTTAAGATACATCATGTTCTTCATGTTGACCTTGAAAGCATCATCTGGATAGAAAACAATATGTTATATCTAATTTATTTGTCCCATACAAACTCACCCCTTAACATTTGTTGCTCTTTTGATTTGCTCATATGTGGGGGCATCTTTTCTAACTTCGTGTGCTCAACATCAAGATGATCCAAGTTGATTAGCCTTTCCAAGTATGTCGACATAGTCAGAACATAACAACACGACAACAATAAAGTTTTCAAATTATACAAAGTACATAATGTATCAGTTAACTTTATGATTTAAGTGCAAGACACATCCAAGTGCCTAACATGTATAAAAAGTCCAATCGAATTAGGCAACTTCCTAATATTATACCCTGATAAACTGAGCATTGTTAAACATTGTAGCTTTAGCAATGAATGAAGAGAGGTAAGGTGTCTAAAGCATTTGTTATCCATGGTCTTCAGATTCAAAATATTGTGCATGTAGAGAGTAGTGAGAGTAGTGGGCAACATTACTCCTCCGTAAATGAATCTACTTCTTCACATGCTTCGAAGCTGATACTTAATTGTCTTAGGGAGGTGAGGGTTCGTAGACCCCACTGCATAGGATATGCACCGAGTGTTTTTGCAATTAAAGAACTCTAGTGATTCTAATTTTGACGACAATTCCCCTTTCGGAAAATATTGAAGGTCTGGACAATCTTATGTGGGCATAGTATGCATAAATGGGAAATGGGTGTGCATTTGTTCTGGTAGTGACCTCGGTAGACATTGACAGAAATCTAACTTCGTCAAGTTGGGTGCATGCAACCTTTCATCGGGAAAACAAATAAAATTTGGACAAACATCTATACCCAACCACTAAGGGAAATGCGCTTAAGGCATCCAGATTCTTGGGACACAACTCCAAACTAAGCTCATGAAGATCAGGAAAATCTCTACCTTATTCTTTGTAACCTTTAATATCAAACCACTCTTGCCACTTTGTCATCTCTTGTCCCTCCATATTGAATGACTTTATTCCAATATCATAAAACTCATGACCAATCAACACCAATTGATTTAACTTTTTAATTTCAAGCTCTACAAGGTTAGTTGTCCTATGGTTGGCAAGGAAAAATAATACTCGAAACACTCAAGCAAAAGAAAAACTAGATTTGAGAAAGAATGATTTCAGAACCAACTTGGAAATGTTGTACAAGAGTAAACTTTGACAATGAGTTTATGTAGGTTTATATGTGGGTGGAGGTTGTTAAGTACTTGGCTATCATTTTGTGAATCTTCAATACCACTTCCTCAATCCAAAACAAGCTTCTTAAGATACATCTTGTTCTTCATATTGACATTGAAAGCATCATCTGGATAGAAAACATTATGTTATATCTAGTGTGTTTGTCCCACACAATTTTACTTCTTAATGTTTGTTGATATTTCAATTTGCCCATATGTGGGGGCATCTTTTCTAACTGCGTGTTTTCAACATCAAGATGGTCCAAGTTGATTATCCTTCCCAAGTACGTCGACATAGTAAGAACATAACAACGCGACAACAATAAAGTTTTCGAATTATACAAAGTACATAATGTATCTGTTAACTTTGTGATTTGAGTGCAAGGAAAAGGAATTCATTACCTTTTAGAAATTGCGAGGAAAAGGAAAAACAACGCTTCTGATTTGGAGGTAGGTAAATAGTACCTCGACCATAGATCCGGCATAATGTGGTTGATCACATTGTCTCGCAAGTCTTATGTATTTTCCTCCAATATCCTTTTCGATCCCTCCAGAGTTGATTGAGAATGTAATAGACCGCCAAGTGATTTGTTCACCTCCATAGATCATTGAAATCCCATTGATCATAATCGTTGCTCTAAAAATCATCAACTAACCTATATATTGTTTATGTTATTCTAATTACCTCAAATAGTTTTGCAACCCAAAATGATGGTCACTCCACATGATGGTTACTTTTTTGCTTCTCCTTGGCATCATCAACAAAAGCTTTCAACTTATTGCAACTTGATCCTCAACTTTCTCAATAGTTCTTTGGTCCGTTTATTCCACATAATGAAGCTCTTCACCTTCTTAAAAAACATCTTATCAATTACCATGTCAACAAGTGCAGAGAGAATAACTCCACCAATTACCTAATCATGGTTTCAAACAGGCCCCGACCTACTTACAAACAGCCCATTAGAGCATAATTAAAGTTGGGCCTGAAACCACACGTCTTATATCTTTGGGTGAGTCGGGCCAAGTGACAGGACACATCCCGGATTCCTCCTTGGAATCTGGGACGAGTCATATCAACTTGGTATCAGAGCATTAGGTTCAATTTCATGTGGACTCCGCACCTCGTGTGCATCCAATGTCATTGCGGGTTATCTTGTTGTGATTATTTTTGTGCTTGTTCGCAGGTACTGTTAAATTGGGAAACGTTCCAATTACGGGGAGACTGCAGAAATTTCGGTAGAAGTCTTAGGCGCTATTCTTTTTAGTTAAGGAAAAAGGCATTTTAGTAAAGTGGTTCCGACATCGGTATGATGTCGGACATGCAAAAGGTTTGTGATGGATTCCAAAGGGGCATTTCTAACCATTTTCTGTCTCCAAGCAAACAGATTGGCATTTCTAACCATCTTCTATCTCCAAGCAAACAGATTGGCATTTCGAGCCATCTTATTTCTCCATGCTTTCCTTCAACGTTTAGGGTGCATAATCGAGTATATGTACGTGATGATGAAATGTTTCCCTTGGGTAGTTAGATGGTGTACCTTACCCAGTTTTCCACTGTAGGGATGGTGATGGTCTCCCCCCATCTGTGTACGACGGGATCTACTGTGGCATTCTTGGTACAGTGCATTTTATCAGTAGTGCATGTCATCCAAATATGCAAAAGTGGCTGTTTCTTTTGAAGGTTTGCAGTTTTAGCTTTGTGCTCCATATCAAAGCATTCTACACGACTTCGAATAGGTGTACCATTATTTTCACCGAGCGAGTGGAGTCATGCCTCTCTTATTGGGTTATGAAGATGAAAAGTGAGAAAACTTCACTTGTTGACCCGGCCAACGGTTATATTATTCCTCGCCTTTGTTCTATTTACAGAGATATCATCACGTCGATGATGCATGTGCTCAATTATTATGAAGAAAAGCATGGGAATATCACCCTAGATAAAATATTGCTAATAAACGAAATAATAGTACTAGGCTGTCCTAAATATACATCTCCCACTAAAGGTGTTGCACCAACTAAAGGTGATGCATCAATTGAAGGTGATGCACCGATTGAAGGCGCCTTGGGATGATGCCAAAATGTTTGAAGATTTGACTGATACAATTCATGAAGATGGATTGCCAAGGGAGTTGGAATTCTTTTGTAGGGTCTTGCACAGTGATGTCACTGTCATGCTATCTTTATTGGATCATAGACCTTTCTTGAAGACTCATATAGAGAAGATGAGATACAGTTTTGGTTGTGAGGCTATTTTTTGATAGTACCAAGGTTGATGAAAGGAAAGATGCAATGAATACATTTAAGGGTTATTGGGATTCTCCCTTTGCAAATGAAGCTGACTTTAAAGTGAAGTGGTATGCTAAATTCATAGCTTATAATCCTATTACTAGTAAAAAAGATAATCTTGTTACTAATAAAAAGTTACGCATGAGGTTAATTTCATTGTATTTGGGTGGATGGTGGATGGTGGATGGTGGATGGATATCTCATCCACTATCTCGCCTGTGCAAGGAATTGTGCGGAGCATGGCACCCATTTGGTGGATGATACATGGTTTGACTTAATATCGAGTGACATCCGGCCAAATCATTTATCAATGTTGAGCCACTTGATATCCATATTATACCATCTCGCATCATTTAAATCATTCACAGCCTTTCCTTTGAAAGGGAGTTTTTTTTCTTCTATAGATTATGTTTTTCCCCGTACCTGTAAGATCGTGTAGGAACTTGCAGATTAAGAATTGGAGGCCTAAATCCTCTGAATCAATGATTCTAGGGTTAAGTGAACTGATCGCCGTCTGATCGTGCAATCGACTTTTGTTCGACTTAATATTAAGTGACATTTGGTTGAATAATTTATCAATGTTGAGTTACTTGATATCCATTTTTTTCCCTCTCACATCATTCAAATTATTTACAGCCTTTCCTTTGGAAGGGATTTTTTTTTCTTTCTTTTTTTTTTCTGTCAATTATGTTATTCCTCGTATCCTAGGATCGTGTAGGAACTTGCAGATTGAGAGTTGGAGGATCGGATCCTCCAAATCAATGATTCTAGGGTTAGGCGAACCGGTCAGCATCCCATCGTGCTATCAACTTTGGTTCGACTTAATATTGAGTGACATCTTGCCTAATCATATATCAATGTTGAGCTACTTGATATCCATATTTTACCATTTCACATCATTCAAATCGCTCCACACTTTCTTCTAAAAATGAGTTTTTGTTTTCATCTTTCAATTATGTTATTCCCGCACCTTCGAGATCGTGTAGGAACTTGCGGATTGAGAATTGAGGCCCGGATTCGTGTGATCGACTTTGGTTCGACTTAATATTGAGTGACATCTTGCCTAATCATTTATCAATGTTGAGCTATTTGATAGCCATATTTTACCCTATCGCATCATTCAAATCATCCACAGCCTTTCCTTTGAAAATGAGTTTTTTTTTCTTCTGTCAATTATGTTATTACCAATACCTCTAAGATCGTGTAAGAACTTGCGAATTGAGAATTGGAGGCTCAGATCCTCCGAATCAATGATTCTAGGGTTAGGCAAACCGATTGCCGTGCGATCGACTTTGGCTTGACTTAATATTGAGTGACATCTAGTCTAATCATTTATCAATATTGAGCTACTTGATATCCATATTTTACCCTATCGCATCATTGAAATCATTCACAACCTTTGAAATGGAAGTTTTTTCTTCTTTTGTCAATGATGTTATTCCCCGTAGCTATAGGATCGTGTAGGAACTTGGGATTGAGAATTGGAGGCCTGGATCCTCCAAATCAATGATTCTAGGGTTAGGCGAACCGATCGATCATTGTCATTCGACTTCGGTTGATTTAATATTGAGTGACATATGGCATAATCATTTATCAATGTTGAGCTACTTGATATCCATATTTTACCCTTTCGCATCATTCAAATCATTCACAAAGATTTCCATTGAAAGGGGGTTTTTTTCTTTTGGCAATGATGTTATTCACCGTACCTTTAGGATCATTATAGAAACTTGCAGATTGAGAATTGGAGGCATGGAACCTCCGAATCAATTGTCTAGGGTTAGGCAAGCTGATCGCGTCCGATCGTGCAATCGACTTTGGTTCGACTTAATATTGAGTGACATCTCGCCTAATCATTTATCAATGTTGAGCTACTTGATATCCATATTTTACCCTATCGCATCATTCAAATCATCCATAGCCTTTCCTTTGAAAATGAGTTTTTTTTTCTTCCTCAATTATGTTATTACCCATACCTCTAAGATCATGTAGGAACTTGTGGATGGAGAATTGGAGGACCAGATCCTCCAAATCAATGATTATAGGATTAGGTGAACCAATCACCGCCTCGATCATACGATCGACTTTGGTTCGACTTAATATTGAGTGACATCTTGCCTAATCATTTATCAATGTTGAGCTACTTGATATCCATATTTACCCTCTTGCATCATTCAAATCATCCACACCTTTCCTTTGAATATGAATTTTTTTTTCTTCTTTCAATTATGTTATTCCCTGTACCTCTAAGATCGTGTAGGAACTTGCTGATTGAGAAGTGGAGGCCTGGATTTGTGCGATCGACTTCGGTTCGACTTAATATTAAGTGACATCTTGCCTAATCATTTATCTATGTTGAGCTACATGATATCTATATTTTACCTTCTCGCATCATTCAAATCATCCACAACCTTTCCTTTGAAAAATGAGTGTTTCTTCTTCTATCAATTATGTTATTCCTCATACCTCTAAGATCGTGTAAGAACTTGCGGATTGAAATTGGAGGCCTGGATTTGTGCGATTGACTTTGGTTCAACTTAATATTGAGTGATATCTTGCCTAATCATTTATCAATGTTGAGCTACTTGATTTCCATATTTTACCCTTTTCCATCATTCAAATCATCCACAGCCTTCCGTTTGAAAAAGAGTTTTTTTATTCTTCTGTCAATTATGTTATTCCCCGTACCTCTAAGATCGTGTAGAAACTTGCGGATTGAGAATTGGAGGCTTGGATTGGTGCGATCGACTTTAGTTCGACTTAATATATTAGTGACATCTTGCCTAATCATTTATCAATATGGAGGCCTGGATGATGGTACCCTTATACGTGTTGTGCACAATGTGTTCTCTAAATTAGACATTGCATCACCAACAATTGGCCAATTTGGAAATGAGGTACACAATTACTTAAATTATGATAATTACATTGTTGGATTAAACTAACACGATTTATTGAATTCAGCTAACATGGTTTAAGGATGCAAGAAGAACTTTTGGAGAACCAACATTAGTTGCTACTCGAACAAAAATGTCTCCTAAGTGAGTGTAAACATATTTCATTATCAATTTATTAGAGAATTTGTTGGAGTTATTAAACTTATCAAAATTGTTTTTCATTATAGCTGAATGGTGGATCATGTATGGGACTGATGCACCAACAGTGAGAAAGTTAGCAATCAAAATATTATCATAAACAGCTTCCTCATTTGATTGTGAAAGAAATTGGAGTACATTTCCACTCATACACACAAAGCAAAGAAATAGGTTGGCTCATAGTAGATTGAAAAAATTAGTTTATTACTACTACAACATGAAGGTTCAAATTCGAGACAAGGAAGCATAAATAGATCACGTCGACCGTGTTGACCCACTGGATGTGTTTGATATCATTGCTGAAGATGTTGATGAAGGCAACCCAGCTCCAAGAGTTGCTCGAGAAGCACATAATGAAGGGAGAAATGTAGAAAGAGTATTAGAGGAGGAGGAGGGATCTGGCAGCGCTGACTCTTTGGAAGAACTTTTGCGCCCAAAACCAAGAAACACTGGGATTCTGCCTTCTTCCAATCCTACACAACTACAAGATCATGCTGATACTAATGATAACTATAGTACAAGATTAGGAGACTCACCTACCATTGGAGGTGGGAATGATGAAGGATATAGTGGAGCTGGAAGTAATGGTGGATATGGAAATTATGTTGGACCACGTATTGGATTTATGAGCCCCTTCAATGGTGAGGCAAATTTCACACATGCAACACAAGATAAGAACCATGGGAGTAGGTCAGCATGACCAGGAATTGGTGCCATAAGGAAGGACTATACTCATAGAGAAAGAGGTAAGGGTAATATGTCAAGTCAAGAAGATGACTCTTTATCTATAACTCCGGACTCTGTTGGAGTGGGAAGTAGTAATTATGGTTATAACCAACCCTTTCCCTATTGTTATACTCATAACCAGCCCTTTCCCCACTCTTTATATCCCATTTCTTTTTGGGATGAAATCAAGCGGCTCATGGAAAGAATCTGAGACCCAATCTTCAAATGATTTGCTTATGGACAACGTCAACCAATCTCGGATCCATATGGGCGGCATGTTAACAATTACATGCAAACTATTTTTGGGACTTATCATTTGATGACTACTCTTCACAATACACTTACTCTACACATAGAGATGATGAAGATAGTTAAAAATTTAAACCTAATAGGATCTCTATGTGGTACTAAGTCACCAATTTAAACCTCGTCCTTTGGGGTGAGGGAGCATTTTTACTCACCACTTTAACCCTAGGTGTATCCTCACTACCATCATCAACACTTGACACGTGTCCAAAGGCATAACCATAGTTAACTTTTGCTTTGTATTTATGGAACCATGGTTATGCCTATGGAAACGTGTCAAGTGTTGAGGATGGTGATGAGGGTACACCTAAGGTTAAAGTGGTGAGCTAAAATGCACTCCTTTGGGGAGTATTGTTTTCATGGTAAGACATTGATAGTGCTATAAGGGTAAAGTTGGAATAGAACTTGTAAAATAATATAAATAAGGATTGGCTTACTACAACATGTAACACGACTAGACCAGACCAAATTATATATATACTAAAACTGAGTTTTGGATACTGTTCCTAAGCTGTTCACTTTTGTCTTTTTCCACTGATATTACGGTTTTGCCCTTCTCTAAAACCTCTTCTCTTCTTTCCCCTTCTGGACTGTTCGACTGAGACATTTTCAATTTGCATCTGAGATATTTACACCCCCAAAAAAACCCAAGAAAACCCAAACGAACAAGATCAACAACGAATCAAGCCCTTGATTCTCACTCTCTCTGTTTATCAAGACGGGATTTGCAGTCCGCTATCAGTTTTCATCCAAATCCAGGTTTGTTTCCTCTATATCTAATCAATTTCTGTTTTTGTGGTTCGAATTTTTGTGGGTTTTTGTTCGATTTCATATTTCTCTCTGATAAGTTTTTTGGCTTTTGGGGAAGCAATAGTAGTTTGAAGAGGAGCGGCATCCAAAATATGAGGTACTCTTTTGTCTCGATTTAAAACTGAGTTTCGGATACTGTTCCTAAGCTGTTCACTTTTGTCTTTTTCCACTGATATTACGGTTTTGCCCTTCTCTAAAACCTCTTCTCTTCTTTCCCCTTCTGGACTGTTCGACTGAGACATTTTCAATTTGCATCTGAGATATTTGCACCCCCAAAACAACCCAAGAAAACCCAAACGAACAAGATCAACAACAAATCAAGCATTTGGTTCTTACTCTCTCTGTTTATCAAGACGGGATTTGCAATCCGCTAGCGCTTTAATCCGCATCCGTGTTTGTTTCCTCTATATCTAATCAATTTCTATTTTTGTGGTTCGAATTTTTGTGGGTTTTTGTTCGATTTCAGATTTATCTCTGATAAGTTTTTTGGCTTTTGGGGAAGTAATAGTAGTTTGAAGAGGAGCGGCAACCAAAATATGAGGTACTTTTTTGTCTCGATTTAAAACTGAGTTTCGGATATTGTTCCTAAGCTGTTCACTTTTGTCTTTTTCCATTGATATTACGGTTTTGCCTTTCTCTAAAACCTCTTCTCTTCTTTCTCCTTCTGGACTGTTCGACTGAGACATGTTCAATTTGCATCTGAGATATTTGCACCCCCAAAAAAACCCAAGAAAACCCAAACGAACAAGATCAACAACGAATCAAGCCCTTGGTTCTCACTCTCTCTGTTTATCAAGACGGGATTTGCAGTCCGCTAGCAGTTTTCATCCAGATCCAGGTTTGTTTCCTCTATATCTAATCAATTTCTATTTTTGTGGTTCGAATTTTTGTGGGTTTTTGTTCGATTTCAGATTTCTCTCTGATAAGTTTTTTGGCTTTTGGGGAAGCAATAGTAGTTTGAAGAGGAGCGGCAGCCAAAATTTGAGGTACTCTTTTGTCTCGATTAAAACTGAGTTTCAGATGCTATTCCTAAGCTGTTCACTTTTGTCTTTTTCCACTGATATTACGGTTTTGCCCTTCTCTAAAACCTCTTCTCTTCTTTCCCCTTCTGGACTGTTCGACTGAGACATTTTCAATTTGCATATGAGATATTTGCACCCCCAAAAAAACCCAAACGAACAAGATCAACAACGAATCAAGCCCTTGGTTCTCACTATCTCTGTTTATCAAGACGGGATTGCAGTCCGCTAGCAGTTTTCATCCAAATCCAGGTTTGTTTCCTCTATATCTAATCAATTTCTGTTTTTGTGGTTTGAATTTTTGTGGGTTTTTGTTCGATTTCAGATTTCTCTTTGATAAGTTTTTTGGCTTTTGGGGAAGCAATAGTAGTTTGAAGAGGAGCGGCATCCAAAATATGAGGTACTCTTTTGTCTCGATTTAAAACTGAGTTTCGGATACTATTCCTAAGCTGTTCACTTTTGTCTTTTTCCACTGATATTACGGTTTTGCCCTTCTCTAAAACCTCTTCTCTTCTTTCCCCTTTTGGACTGTTCGACTGAGACATTTTCAATTTGCATCTGAGATATTTGCACCCCCAAAAAAACCCAAGAAAACCCAAACGAACAAGATCAATAAGGAATCAAGCCCTTGGTTCTCACTCTCTCTGTTTTTCAAGACGGGATTTGCAGTCCGCTAGTAGTTTTCATCCAGATCCAGGTTTGTTTCCTTTATATCTAATCAATTTCTGTTTTTGTGGTTCGAATTTTTGTGGGTTTTTGTTCGATTTCAGATTTATCTCTGATAAGTTTTTTGGCTTTTGGGAAAGCAATAGTAGTTTGAAGAGGAGCGGCAGCCAAAATATGAGGTACTCTTTTGTCTCGAATTTTGTTGTTTAATTTATAATTTAGAATTCTATCTGTGGTGTTAAATTTCCTATGATGATTTTTATCGGATTATGGAATTTAGATTGATTTAGGGATTATGATTGTTTCTCTCTCATGGGTCTGTTTGGTTGATGCGTTTGATTCAGTGGTTCTACCACTATTGAATTTTGATAATAAGTTGGGCACAAAACACAAAATTAGAAAAAACTTATGTCTCTGTAATTCTGCAAGGGTCTCAGTCAGTAAACAGAGTCCTTCTGTAGGCTCGAACTTGGTTGAAGTTGATGGATTGCAATTTGGAATTCAATCCGATCTGAAAGTTCGCTTTTCTTTCTTTTTTTTTTTTTGTCAATGTGATACTTTATTAGATCGCTTATTTGTTATGCTGCTGCTGCACAAGCTATGATTAATAGGACAGCTTCAAAGTTAGGTGTGTTGAAAGTTACTGATCTCAATTTTTCCAATCATATTGCTCTGAAACTAATAATTTGAATCCAATCAAATACCAAAATTAGTTTCAGTCTCTATGTAGAGCTTATGTAACATGCCATGTAACGATAATCTTCACCATTATTAAAAGCAATCCAAAGGAAATTCTAGAAAGATAAGGAAGGGTAAGCAAGCCTAGCAATTGAAGGTTTCATTACCTTTGAGCTTGGAGTTGCACTATGGAACAAGCTTGAATTTTTATCAACAATAGAGACTTAGAGATTGAAAATAATCTGATTGAAGGCTAAGGCAGAGTGAATTTTAAGATAGATTCTGATTGAGAGAGAGAGAGAGAGAGAGAGAGAGGGGATAAGGGGCGGATTAAGTCCACTGTTGGATAACTGTTCAAACTTCTTTGCTTTTTACTTTATAGGAAAAAACGGTAAACTGTTATTGATTCTATTAGTATAATTTGTTTTGACAGTGTTTCACTTGGATTTCGTTGCTTGCTGAGTTTATTTTATATGTTTTCCGTTTTGATTCATGAGAACTGAGGTATTCTAGGATTATGTCAGCCTTTGATTGTTGCTTTTCATTGGACTGCTTGATTTTGCTTTAGATTGGGATTGTTTAGAGGTTTTTTGTCATATTTTATCTTCAGCAATAATGCTGTTGCTATTTATGGATCCTTTTGTAAGAATGTAGTTTGTAATTATCAACTTTTCGGCTCCAAACAAAGAATTGTTTTTTAATACCTGAGGTTAATCAACAAGAAGAAAATTTGTTACAATCTCAGTTCATAATTGAGTAATTATTGAAGACCCGTTTTTTCTTTATCTTTCTTTTGTGCCATCAATTATAATAAGATTTCAATCCAATTTAAACAAATGCACTAATTAGTTAATCAGATTCTATGAATTATGTGTGAATGATGTACAAATTCATTAATTAATTATAATGAATGATGTTAAAAAGGCTGAGTAGTTGGCCTTAATCAAAAGTTGATGTATTGAAGGTAATGAAGTAATGAACCAAAAGCTGATGAATAAGAGCGTGCCCAAGGACTAATGCTGCTTTTCATATTTGATTATCAAGTCTATTAGTGTGTCAAAACAGCTCGGTTTTGTGTATGCTAGAAATGCCTCATTAAGTGTCAATAAAGTCTTTGTTTTTATTGTCAATCACTGCTTACGACATACTTGAACCCGAAGTATAAAATGTAGTGATAATTGAAATGCCTAGAGACCAATGCTGCTTCAAATATTTTATTTCCAACTTATTTGCATAGAACCCTTCATCTCTTTAAAATAGAAAATAAATATTCAAGCCACCTTTGCTTCAAAATAATGTATGCATGCATTAATTTTCATAACACAAAATAAGAATTATTTGATTTGTAACTCATGACTTAAACTTTGATATGGTTGTTGGTATATGAGAGTTTATTTTATGTGAGTCTACAGGTGTTATCTATTAAAGATGATTTTTGCTTCAACCTTTATTGTAAACATTAGTAGATTAATATTACCAAAATATGACTGTTTGGTTTGATTAATTCATATGTATGGTTGAAAACGTTGAGCTGCATTTGGAGCCTCATTTATTTGGCTTGCATGACAGACCCAACCCGAATTTCACCCGAAACCCGAGCCGGACCCTGTTGATGGGCCCAACACCAACCCACGTCGGGCCCACAATCTAAACAATTACCCTCTTCCCGAGACAAAAGTGAAAGGGGCCAAGACTTCTGAAAAACGGGCAGAGTCTCCCTAAAACAAGGACTAACCCAAAAGTTCAACTCAAACAAGCAATAAACAACCCAAGCGCCGATGCATAAACAAATACATAACAGGCCTCCGCCAAACTAATTCAACCCTAAAGGTGATACAGAGCAACTAAGAGTACAAGAATTCAACAGTGAATAGAAATAATAGAATACAAGTTTAGGGTTCAAGGATGACAATCCTACCCTTCCAACGAAGCTCGAGAAGAGAAGCGCCGCCGAACTGTCGACGCACTACGGTCCAGGGCGCAAAGCAAAGAGTGTGAGTGGACAAAAACAAGGTTTTACATACTTAAAACAAAGTACTAACCCCACCGTTTAAAACCATGCCAAACATGCATATGAAACCGTTTAAACCTTTGGTTGATTTGAAAACCGTACTATCTCAAAGTACGAAAACATTTCCTTAAAACCCCTTTTTCTGAATAAATTAACCTTTTACTTTTCCCGAGGCATAACCTCCCAAAACAAATCCCTCACAAGTTTATAAAACATAAACAAAAGGATTTATTAACGTAAAAGCATAAAGATGGAATAAAATCCACATAAGGTAAAACAAACCTTACAATGCCGAAAAACTCGCTTAAAACAAGCAAATCAAACTTGACAACACTACACTCAAAAGCTCAAATCATATATATACATATATATACAAAAATGTACAATCCAACAATAAAATCCCTATCAAGGAAAATGTAAATCAAAACAAGTACTACAACCCAAAATCAAGAAAACAATTTCCCCAAACATCCCCACTATCACAATCACGTGCTCACAAGCACGACAAGTAAGGAAGGATCCTCACTTAAAAGAAAATAAGAATGGAAGTATAGTAATAGGTATATATATACTATATATAAATAGTAAGACTCAGACCAATACTTGTACCGGGAAAACAATCCAACAGGATCATTTGACTGGACACCGGCAGCCTCATCGAGACACCGGGCCCAGGGTTGAGCCGTCCAAAGTGGGACTAAACTCACGGGATCATATGGTAAAACTTACCAACCATACTCAAAGAAATTTGTCCTACGCGCGCAGACTACCCAATCAAGGGTCTACTGACTACACCCGTTAAGGTATGCAAGGATCGTATCATACCAAACCAAGTAATTGTATCATATCGTTGCCAAACGACCATCAAGATGTCGAGCAGGAGGTACAAAACAAGGTGCTAATAGCACTCAAATCAATCGCCACGCGATAACAATATATATATATATATACAATCATTCACAATGTACCCAACCCCAAACACCAACATCGGGACATACAAGTCCGTCAAGCATATAACCCATATATATACTCAAAATCAGGACATCATCCAAAACATATATTTATATATTCAAAATAATCACAAGGGTCAAACGACAGATAACAGATTAATATTAAATCAAACATCATTTTCAGTGAAAAACCATATTTAAATCTCATTCAATGCTAAATCCAAGCATACAAAATCATAAATAAAATCTCCAGTCTCTAAGGACGTCAAATCTAAGGTATAAACATATATATATATATATATATATAATCAAGTATTGATAACCCTTTTCTTAAAGTAGATAAACATATGTATATATATATATATATATATATATATATATATATATATATATATATATAATCAAGGTACATATATATATATATACAACCAAAGTATGGTGATCCTTTTCTTAAAGTAGATATACATATATATATATATATATATATATATAATATATAACCAAAGTACATATATATATATTTATATAAACATTTTCCACTATTCAAGTACTTACTCAAAGTAGCTATATATATATATATAAAAGTTTATATATATATATATATAATCAAAGTATACGTATTATAAATCATAGGGTTTTAACACTAAAACCGAGTAGGAAATCAAACGGACTATACTAATGTCCATATATTCAATTATATAATTAAAATATAATATAACGGTTCCAAGCTTAATCTAGCTCATTTATATAATCAAAATCATGTATAAAACCTACCGGGCGTTCACCACGTCCGGTACAATACAATGGTATAAATATTATAAAATATAACAACAGGGCCCCACATAAAATACCGGAAACCCAAATCAAGCATTAAACTCAAATGCTAACCCTTTTAAATATAATTTAAACCAAAGTCAAACCAAGACTTAACATTCAAGATTTAAAACACTTATTAAATCTCATTTCATGCATCTTTGAAATAATGCTTGTTGAAAACAAATGTCCACTCACAACAAGTCCATGCCGCTCAATCCTCAAAGAGGCGTAGAAGAGTCAGAGCACCTATAGCGAATAAACGGCTTGGATTAATACGCAGAATGACAAACTTTAAACTCAAGAAACTAGTTCTCGGTCTCAAAATAAGCGTGCACAACTACCGAAGGAGTTTCTAGAGTCAAACTACCTCTTAAACGGTGGGACCACCTCTAAGACTCACGGTCAATCGGCGGTCAAACACCCGTTTTGGTCAACCCGGGCCACAGAGCCCACTACTTCCAAAAGGTTCAGGCCATTCCTAGAAGTCCAACAAAGTCAACTACATGACAAGGCGACCTCAGGAGACCCTCGATCAACCTGGTCAAACTTGGTCAAACCGACCACTAGGTCAAACCTAACCCTATGGTTAATGGATTGGAGTATCCGGACTCCAATCTTCGATCCGACAGTTTCTACACAGTCCTAGGAATACGGGAACTACGTAGCTAAGTTTGGGTTTGATCCGACGGTTCGATCACGTCGAACCTGTTACGCGCAATAGGCGCATACCCGCTCGACATCCGAACGACGTCCAATTGAAATCCGAAAACACCGACGCGCTCGGGACGACGAGGAGCGCATCAGAACAAAGTGTGGCACCACTACAGTGCCCACGCGCCGCCACACGCGCCGCCCGCGCGTGGGTGTGTAGAGTAATTCCGTCACCGGAAAAACTCAACACCGCCGCTCACCGCCTAGGCTATAGGTTCCCCTCAACCCCCTGAGCATTTTATCCTACGGTGGCAACCCCTCCCAAGGCCGGCAACTGGCCGGAATTTCATTTTGAAATCCGGCCAAATCTGGGTTCGGGATCGAGTGTTCTAGGGTTGAAATCGAACGAAACTAAGGTTGCGGATAGCTTAGACGGTGGAGAAGGTGAAGAACCATACCGATCGACGCCGTGCGTTGCGGAGCTGCCGGAGCGAAGCCGTGAAGTTCGGCTCGAACCGAAATTGCCGGCGAAACTCGAGGTTACCACGGAAATGGGGTGGGTCTGAACCGTGAGCTCACGCCGGTTCTTTTGGGACCGGTCTCGGGTCCAGACCGGACGGCGAGATCAAGGGAAGAAGGCGCCGGTGTCGGGAGGAGAGAGAGAAGAGAGAGAGAGGGCAAGGGTTCGACGCGTGTACGCGTCGGATTGGGTAGTTCTAGGTTTTTTCAAATTCCAAAATACCCAAAATGTCCTTTTTGAGTTCGGGACCTCGGATCGGGCGTGCCGCCCGGCCTACGGACTCGTTTCGACGAGCCCGTCGCAATGGCTGATCGGTTTCACGAAATTCCAAACGAATCAAAATGTGACCTTTACGACTCTAACCTCGGGGGCAAAACCGTAATTTCACATAATTAATTAAATTAAATTAATTTAATTAAAACTTAGGTCACGGATGTTACATTAAGTGTCAATAAAGTCTTTGTTTTTATTGTCAATCACTGCTTACGACATACTTGAACCCAAGTATAAAATGTAGTGATAATCGAAATGCCTAGAGACCAATCTTGCTTCAAATATTTTATTTCCAACTTATTTGCATAGAACCCTTCATCTCTTTAAAATAGAAAATTTAATATTTAAGCCACCTTTGCTTCAAAATAATTTATGCATGCATTAATTTTCATAACACAAAATAAGAATTATTTGATTTGTAACTCATGACTTAAACTTTGATATGGTTGTTGGCATATGAGAGTTTATTTTATGTGAGTCTACAAAATGTTATCTATTAAAGATGATTTAATTTCAACCTTAATTGTAAACATTAATTCAGATTAATATTACCAAAATTAGGATTAACTTAATTGATTAATTCATATGTATGGTTGAAAAATTGGGTCAGCCTCATTTTGGTCACATTGCGGGCTTGATTTAATTCCCTAGGTTTTCATTCTCTTCCCTCTCCATCTCTGATTTTAATCTATTAGTGTGGAAAAGCTCATATTCAAGTAATTTTTAAACTTTAAATCCCTAATTGATGATAATGCCTAATATTTTTAGTTAGTTGAAATTTTTATAATGAATTATTAGATTTTGTTTGTGGATAATGATTTATTGGATTGGATGAATATTGATGATTTTGTGTGTGGATAATGAATTGTTGGATTAGATGACTTTATATTATTATTTGATTTGTTGGAATTTAGGGTTTATGATTTGTTGATTAAATTTTGTGATGGTCTTCTATTTTTTAACTTAATAATATGTTTATCCATGATGTGTAAATAACGTAGTAGCATGTTTAAATTTCTTAAGCGGTTTTTTGAATCAAGTGCTTCATTCTATTCTTCAAGAAGATGTTTATCTTGGTATAAAGTAAATTGAGTTGAGCCTATGGGGTTAAATATTTTGCCATATACCCTCATTTTTTAATTAAGTAAATATTGTTTTATTCTCTTATTTATGTATATTTGTAACTCCTTTTTTTCATCATTTCCTTTTGAAAATCATTAATTATCATAAGTCATGTGCTTTTAGACCATTATCACAAACAAAATCTATATATTTTTATTTTTTGCTCTTTTGATTGTTGCTTGATTTCATTTTTTCGGTTTTTGCGTTTGTTATAGGTGTTGTCTAATTGCTTTTTGGATTGTTTGATAGCTCTTCCCATTGTTGTTAGCCAACAGGTCAGTTTTCTATTCGTCTTTTGAAGAGTTCATGCATATCCACTGTGGCAAATTGGTTTTTGGATATTGTGTCATTTGAAAGTTGTTATTTATGTGGTTGTGATGTTATTGCTTATATATGGTTTGCTTGGTTAGGCTATAGAAATTGTATTTAATTCATTTTCAGATGTTGTGTTGTTTGAAAATTCTTATTTCTATAGTTGCAGTATTGTTGGTGTGCATCTATTTTGCTTGATTAGGCTATAGGTGTACTAAAAAATATTATAATTTAACTCATGCATGTTTTTTTCTCTTTCCAACTATCGATATGTTGGTTGGAATTTGTAATTTTTGAATATCATGTCTAAAAGGATTACAAAAACCAAGGAAGCCCATATTTCAGGCACTTCAAGTGGTACACAAATCTGTCATGAAAATGTTTGTTGCACTAATACTGAGTATAAGCATCAAGCCAAAAACATTTCTGGAACCAGTCATAAAAACAATTGCCAAACTCATATGTTGTTTTAGTTGTTGCTTCATCAGGAATAGCATCATTATTATTGCCAGGTGGTAGAACAACTCACTCTAGATTTAAGATTACTTTAATTGTTACCAATTCCTCAACATATCAGATTAAAAAAACAACTCATCTTGCCAGATTGATTGAAAAGGCTAAACTGATTGTTTGGGATGAAGCTCCTATGAATCATAAACATTGTTTTGAAGCATTAGATAAATCACTTCGTGATATTTTATCACATCTCAATGATTCAAATCAAAATGCTCCATTTGGTGGCAAGCTTTTTTGTTTGGTGGTGATTTTAGACAAATATTACCAGTTATTCCAGGAGGAACGAGAGAAGAAATAATAGATGCAGCTCTTAATACCTCTTACCTATGGCCTTATTTTAAAATATTCTGTTTAAAAGAAAACATGAGGCTATCAAAAAAAGGGTTGAACAGTGAAGAAAAACAGAGAATGAGTGAGTTTGCTGAATGGATTCTTTGCATTGGAAATGGCCAGATAATTGATATAGACGATCCAAATGATGAAGAGGCACCTTGGATTGAAATTCCTCAAGATTTACTCATTCAATCATACATAGATCCTATTCAATCAATATTTTTGGCAACGTACCCAGATTTTGACAAAAATTTTGCAGATTTTGACAAAAATTTTGCCGATTTTGCTTATTTAAGGGAACGAGCCATTATTACAGCTAGGAATTCAACTGTGACAGAGATAAATAATTACACAATGGACTTATTGCCTGGAGAAAAACGCGTTTATTTGAGCTCAGATTCTTTGTGTTCATCATCAACCAATTTTGAAAACCTTTCTATGATGTACCACATAGAATTTCTCAATCAACTTGAATTCAATGGTTTGCCCGAACATAGTTTAACTTTAAAAATAGGCATGCCTATTATGTTATTGAGAAACCTAAATCAATCTTCAAGTTTATGTAATGGAACAAGATTAGTTGTGACCCAAATGGTTGATAGAGTTATTGAAGCAAAAATACTCACTGGTAGCCACATTGGTCACAACGTGTTTATACCTAGGATCGTTCTTTCAGCAACAAAAAACAAATGGCCTTTCATTTTTAAAAGGTGCCAATTCCCAATTAGGCCATGCTATGCTATGACAATAAACAAAAGTCAAGGTCAATCTTTAAAACAAGTTGAGTTATATGTTCCCTAACCTGTTTTCACTCATGGACAACTTTATGTTGCATTATCTAGAGCTACATCTGGAGAAGGCCTCAAAATCATAATAGATAATAATAATGAAGTGCCTAATAAATACACTAAAAACATAGTGTATAAAGATGTTCTTCAAAATTTACTATCAGGTTTTAGTTTCTATTCATACATGATTAAACATTCCTCTATTTTATGCAGTAATTTTTTATGCATCTTTATACTAACGAAGGGCATGCATTTTTTTTCTTCAGATTGATGGCACAATGAACATTGTTCCAATCCAGAGATGGATCCCTTTCCAACAAGAGATGAAGCCACCTCAGTTCTATTGCTTCTACTTTCTCCTCACCACCTCAAGTGAGCTCTCTTTCTCTAATATATAATACACACACACACACACACACACACACACACATATATATATATGATATATGTGTGCGTTTTTCCTTATAAATATGATCAGATTCTTTTCCACTTTTCTGAAATGATTCTTGCGATTTCTGCTTTCTAATTTTATAAATTTAGATCTAATTCTTTAGCTTCTAAAACATACATAAACAAATACATTTCTATAACTTTTTTTCTTGATTGTGTTTATTGATTTTGAAATTGAGGATTTTGGAGGCACTTCGTTTCAATTGTTCCAAAAGATTGTACAATTAGTCGAAACCTCGATGGGTCGGAAGAAGTCGACTGCTCGCAACGAAAAGAACTTGCAACCTGTAGGGTCGAAATCAAAAAAGGCGGTGCTGGTAATTGAAGATGATGAGTATTTAATCGGAACTGAGCTGTCCGAGGAGTGTCAAGTCGAAGAAGAGAAAGTTGCTGTTACTGGAAAGGACAAAAAGGAAAATTCAAAAGCTTCACAGCGCAGGGATGACGACTTAGACGATGTAGGAAAGGTGGACGAGGGTGATAATGAGGTTCCCCAAGTCGCTTTCACTAGAAAGAAGAAGGGAAAGTCCAAGAAGAGTGGTGGAAATAGTGTATTTAGCACTTCAAGTTTTGGGTTGCTTGGTGATGAAGATGAGGGCGTTGAGAATGATGAGAAATTTGGGTTAAAGAGAAGAGAAACATGGGGGACGTTCTGGTGTTGACAGCGATGGCAGCCCAAATCGGAATCGACCTCTCGCAGCTGGACCTCGATTTCATTCGTCTCCCTCATGGTGAAAATTTTGGCATTATCAGGTAACCCTAGCTCAAACCTAAAACCCAAAGATACTCGCTTCAACTAATTCTACAACTGACCAACTAACATGCAAGTTGATTATTCTTCCTGACTGAAAATAAATCAAAAGTCAGACATTCAGCCATTTTTAGAAGATAGAAAGATAGTTTCTTGAAAACCCGGAATTCAGAACTGAAAATAAAGTGGTCATCATAACTTTAAAAGATTTATGTCTGCATTGACATTTAAGAATCTAAGAATGTTACATTTTGATGTCAGCCATATCAAACCAGATTTGCTCAAAGGCCTTGACAATGAGGTCATGATATTCGTTTGAGTTGAGTGAGAGATAACAAGCAAGAAGGTCGTCCAAATCCTTAGATGCCCTGATGTTGTTCCCCTCATTCTGATGAAGTTTCCATCTCTAAGTTCCTGTAATTCTCTTCTCTTCCCCTCCCTTTCACTATCATTCTCAGTGTTGTATATTATATATGTGTTGTATCTAATTAAGTTGAGTTGTGGGTTTTGTGGTATGGCAGGACAAAAAGCGGCACGTTTATGGATGGCTATCTCCTGGTTAATAGGGAAGGGGTTTGGATCATTTCTCATAGAGAAGTTGAAGTTGTAAGATACTTTTCAAAGATCATAATTTTTTTCCCAGAAAATTCTTTTTCAATTTTCTGCCTTTATATTATATATATATATATATTTATCACACAAAAAAATTTTATGCGAAGATTTGGCTGTATGAAATTCAAATTTCTTTGTGTTGTCTATGTAGCATGCTTTAGATGATTTTTAATTAATTAACTAATTAATCTATGGTTGCATAGCGATGATGAGGATATATACCAAGAGGAAAATTTAGAGCTGGACTCGGGGTTTGGCAACATAATTGTTGTTGATAACCTCCCGGTGGTTCCTAAAGAAAAGTACGAGAAGCTTGAAAATGTCATTCGTAAAATTTACAGTCAGATTGGTCTTATCAAGGAAGATGGGTTTTGGATGCCACTTGATACCAAAACCCAAAAAACATTGGGCTATTGCTTCATCGAGTATAATACAGGTATCATTGTCTATTAAAAATTAACTATTTATGTGTTCTTTTGTGCTCTGAATGAAACCAATTGGTACAAAAGTATAACCATTAACCATCACTTGGGTTCCAAACTATGTTTAAATACGTGAACAATTGAATTGAGATATGTGACCATGTGTTAATGCAATTTTAGGAAGCTGAGCTTGCCAAGGAGAAGACTCATAGACACAAGTTGGACCAATCACATATTTTTGCTGTCAACATGTTTGACGACTTTGATAGGTTCATGAAAGTTCTAGATCAATGGGCCCCTCCAGAAAGTAATCCGTATAAGCCAGGGGTAATTATGCTATGATCCATCACTTCTTTGTACATAGTGAATTAGGTATTATTAGGCTCAAGTATTTATTGTGCTATCTACTTGGACATCATTGCAGGAGAATCTTTAGGTAATTTCTCTTTTGTTGATTCATGTTGTTTTCTTCTCCAATTTTTCAGTTTTTCTTCCTTTTTCTTATCTTTTTTTTTTTTTTAAAAAAAAAAACCAAGTTTTCTTTTGATCTTTTGCAGTTGGTCTTTTGTTGCTTTGAATAGAAGCAGTTTGGTTGGTGTTTTCGGTTCTGTTAAGCAAGAGGTGAGTTTCTAGGTTGAAATTCCAATTAATTGTTTTAACTTTTGTGAATAGAGCATAGGAATTAGCTAATGGCATCAATTGACAATTGGTTCGGATAAGTTTGAACTAATTCCTATGGTTGTACAACTGTAAATAGAGCCAAGTAATTCTTATGTGGTTTGAACCAATGACAAGCTTTTTGATGTATGATCTGTGCTTAGATACATACTAATATTTTTTACTTCTTTCTTTTAGTTTA
Organism: Prunus padus; assembly: GCA_024362665.1. NCBI lineage: Eukaryota > Viridiplantae > Streptophyta > Magnoliopsida > Rosales > Rosaceae > Prunus > Prunus padus. The sequence continues at coordinate 10,562,975 of JANFAM010000015.1, forward strand.
TGGAAGATGTGATGTATTTGGAGGGGTTGTTGATAAGAGTCATAGGAACATGATATTGTTTTTTATTATACCTTTTGGTGTGCTGGAACATGATATTACTTTTGATAAGAGTCATAGGAACATGAAATTGCTTTTGATAAGAGTCCTAGGAACATAATATTGCCAGCAAATACTAGAGTGAAGGCAATGTAACACTAAACAAAAGCAAAAGGTATAATCAAAAGCAATAATGTGCGTTAACTGAGCAAAAATGATGGATTATAATCGGTGGAAATTTGAAAGGAAGAAGATTTATGATTTAAATTATATGAATTTGTTTTTCTTATTCAGTGTCTCTCTTTGTGTGTTTTAATATAAGTTTTAAAAATAAAATTTAGAAGGTCATTATGTCAATTCGGAATGCGGATTCATTATTTTACATTTGGTACTTGCAGTTGTCAAAGAATTTTTCTACCGCACCTGGGAAGAAGTGAATGTTAAGGTAATGGAACTCTTTGGCTTAACATTTTCTGGGATTGTATGCCTTACAATTTTCATTTGAAAGAAAACAGTATGTATTTGTTTTTCTCTGAACATTTTTTAACTTCAAAAATAGGCATGTGTATTGAACAAGATGGCACTATTTACAATTTCATGTATATATAAATAGAACAATGTTTTATACCTATTTTCATTGCTTTATACACATTTCCCACAATTTTAAAACCCGCAGCATTGCGCGGGCACCTTTTGCTAGTTAATTCTATATGATAGTACTTTTCAGACATTTAAAGCTATTAGGGAATTTTTTATTTATATTTTTTCAAAACGGAGCCAATGGTTAGACTATTGTTTGGGTTTAAAAAGTTGAAGCTTCAATAATACAATTATTATTTTATTTATAAAAAAGATATTTTACAAATTTATTATTAGAAAGAAAAAAAATGGTTAAATTTTAAGATATATATAATAATAATATTATGTAATATTTTTCTCTAAAAAAAAATAATATAGTAAATGGAATAGAAATGGGTTGGCCCACTAGGTCTCGATCAACATGGGCTGTGACGTCTCGGACCTAAAATAGGTCCTTTAAATAAAAGAAAATAATTATTTAATTGAGGAATTAAAAATAAAATAAAAAGAATTAAATCAATAAAATTGGAATTAATTTGGAATTTAATAATTAAAGGGCATTTTGGTCAACTTTATTTTCGGACGACAATTTGGCGAAACGAGTTGCGCCATTGTGTTCGTCTCGTCGAAACGAGTCCATTGACGGGTGGCACGTCTCAATGCGAGTCTTAGAACTCAAAGGGCAAAATGGTAATTTCTGAAATTGAATAAAATATTATAAAAAGCCAGGTTGTAATTTCTGACTATCGAACCAATGTACGCCTATTATGCGTTGTTTGGGTTAGATGGGTTCGGACCGTTGGATCGAATCCGAATTCACGTATGTTGTTCATCGTATTTCTAGGATCGTATAGGAATTGACGGATCGTGATTTGGAGTCCCGGATGTTCGGATGAATGACTTAAAGCTTGAATTAAACCATAACTGTCCGATCGTGCGATCGTGAGCAATCCGACCGTTCAATCGAGACCAAACTTTGAGGACACGTTGTTTAGGCCGTGATGAACTTGTAGGAACTTTCATATATAAGTTTGGAGGTCATGGGACCCTCGGGCCCCTGTTGACCAATTATGACCAAGGGTTGACCGAGGGTCTCCGAGGTCGCTTTGCAATTCTTCAAACGTAGTTGACTTTGTTGGACTTCTAGGAATGTTCGGATCGATTTGGAGGTCGTGGGCCCCGCGGGCCCAGGTTGACCGAAACGGGATGTTTGACCGCCGGTTGACCGTGAGTCTTCCGGGGCGGTCCCACTTGTTAAAAGACTTAGTGTGACCCTAGAAACTCTCCGTACAACATACGTGTTTACTTTGAGTCCTAGGAAAGTTAGGATTTGAATTTAAAGTTCTCGTTCGGTTCACTGTATTAATCCAATCCTTGTATCTATCGCTTTAGGTACTCTGGCATCGCATACGTAGCGGGCGGAACCCTCTTAGGGTTATGCAGCGTGGGACCAATGGTGAGTGGACTTTGTTTTCAAATGAGCATGATTTGAATGATTGAATGCAAATGCATAGAAAATGGGATTTAATTATTGTTTTAAATCTCGGATTTGATGATTGAGTTTATCGGAATTTAGTTGATAACGGTTTAAGTCTTGGATTTGACTTTGGTTAAAGTATATTGAAAGGGTTTGCATTTGAGGTTTATGCATGATTTGGGTTTCCGGTATTTTATGTGGGGCCCTGATGGCTATATTTTATGATTATTCATATCTTGAGTATTTAACGGGAAGTGGAGAACGTCTGGTGGTTTTCGTGTTGGTTTTGGATATTATAATTAAAGAATTGTTATATTATATTTTACCTATATAATTGGGTTATGTTGGACGTTGGTATAGTCCATTCGATTTCATACTCGGTTTGGCGTATATACTTTGACAAATAATACCTATATTTTGGTTATATATATATATATATATGTTTATATATATACACTTTGAAGAAATGCTTAGGAATAATGGGAAATGGTTATATATATATATATATATATATATATATATTCAAAGTAGATATATATATGTTCAAAGTAGATATATGTATATATATTCAAAGTAGATATATATATATATATATATATATATATATCTACACTTTGATTATGGAGTGTTACTATTGTTCTAATCGTGGGTTTGGCATTTTGCGTGATAATGTGATTATATTGATAATTGAAGTTTATTGACTTTTGGTTTAAGTTGGGTTTTGATTCGATGTTTTCTGAGCTTGAGTTTTTGATACGGTTGTAATATGGATTTTTGGTGATTGTGACATTTTATTTGATTGTGAATTGATATGCTGTCATTTGACGCTTCCAACTATCTTAATTATGGAATTATATGTTTGGGACGGTGATGTCCTTATTTTGAGTACTTATGATGATTATTGGATTGTTGGACGTATCTATGTCCGGGTGTCTGATGTTTTGGGGTTGGGTACATTGTGATTGAATATATAGTTATATATTGATTATCGCGTGACGATTGATGTGAGTGCGGTTAGCACCTTGTTATGTACCTCCCCCTGTTCTTATGATATGGTTACTTGGATATGGTTCGATTCGGTGCATACCTTAACGGGGTGTAGTTGTAGACCCTTAATTGGGTAATTTAGTCTGCGCGCAGGACTTGTCACGGACGTATGGGTATTGATGGTCCCTACCCTGCGTGCCGGCGAGCTTAGTCCCATTTGGACGGCTTAACCCTGGGCACGAGGTCTCGAGGAGGCTGTACCTGTGTCCAGTCAAATGATCCCCTGTTGAATTGTTTTCCCCTGGTACTTGTGTTTGGTGTTGATGTCATATTATACCTATACGCGTGTGTTAGTACCTTCTGATTCATATTTCTTTTAGTGAGGACCTCTCCTCGCTTGTCGTGCATACGAGCACGTGGTTGTGAGATTGAGAAGGAATGGGAAATTGTACTTGATTTTACTTCAGTACTTGTTATGTTATGTTTATTGGGTTTTGAATCCTGAGACTGGTTTCTTACATATTTATAAATGATTTGAACTACAATTGATTTCTATGTTGTTGTCGAGTTTGGTTTTCTCTGCTTGAGCAAGATCTTTGGTATTTTAATGTGGTTTTACCTTATGGGAACTTTATTCAATCTTTATGCTTATACGGTTAACAAGTTCTTCTATTTATGTTTGTATACATACCTACGTTGGGTTTGATTTGGGAGGTTATGCCTCGGAAAAAGTTGGGTTGTTCGGAAAAAGGGGTTTTGAACTAGAAATGTTTTCACGTACTTTGAGATAACTTGGTTTTAAATCAAGCACGTATATAAATGATTTCATATGCATGGTTTGCATTGTTTTGAAACGGTGGGGTTAGTACGTTGATTTGAACTAGAAAACTTTGTTTTTGTCCACTCACACTCTTTCTGTTTTGCGTCCCCCAGGCTTTAGTTGCAGTGAACTGTTCTGTCCAACCAAGCACTCTTCTCGAGCTTGGACTAGATTGTAGGAGATCTTTGTCCCTTATCTTTAACTTTGAATTCTGTTGCTTGAATTCGCATATTCTTAGAATTGCTCTGTTATCGCCCGTTAGGGTTGAATTTGAAGGCCGGAGGCCTCTGTTGTATTTGTAAAGCATGTTGGCTGTTGGGATAATTATTTTATGTTGTTTTCTGACAGGTTGAAATTTTGGGATAGTCCTTGTTTCAGGGGAGACTCTGCCCATTTTTCGGCAGAAGTCTTGGCCCCTTGTATGTTGTTTTTCGAGAAGAGGATAATTGTTTAGTAAGTGGGCCCGGCATCCGGTTGATGTCAGCAAACCAGCAGGGTTTGAATCGAGTTCCGGGGCGGAATTCGGGTCAGGTCCTGTCATGGGCTATGATGACGAGCTCGCGATGAACGAATTACCTTGGCTCGACTCGCCCAAAAATATAAGACGTGCCGGGCCCAACTTTAATTATGCTCTTTTTGTTCCGGGCCTAACTTAATAAACTAATGAGTTAGATCAGACTCGGCCCACAAGGTGCGCGGACTGAGCGACCGCACATAGCCCCTAAAAAAACAGGGCATCCTACACACCTCCAATCTACTAAGTATACTAGCAAAAAACGCATTTGATGTGTTGAAACTAATGCTCTTTGGGTTTTATTTTGAACTTTTTTGGGCCTTTTTCCTTATTTTTCATATAATGGGCCTTAAAAAAAACTTAAATTAACCTACTTACCACCTAAGTTTGAAACTTTTTTCTTATAATTTTTGTTCAAAATGAGGTAATTGTTAAAGAAAAAAGGTCTCATTTTTTCATTTTTGTCCAAGGCCTCCAAAATCAATGAACCGGCCCTCAGTCAGATTCCTACTTGTAAGCTACATCACATTTATCCCTATTTAGTGCATCAGTCTTTATTACTTCACTATTTGAATTTCATGTAACTTATACATTAAATATTTTCAATTCTTGTAATTTATAAGTAGGGTTAATTACATTTTTGGTCATTAGATTTTGGCTCGAAATCAAATTTGGTCACCATGATTTCAATTTTTTTGATTTCATCACTGTATTTACAATAGTTAACAAATTCAATCTAATGCCTCATTCCGTCAGTTTGTTTAGTTAAAAAAATATTTAATATTAAGTTTAAAACAATTAACTCCAATATAAATAATTGAAAAAAAAATCAAATGAAAATCAAACAAGACCCATGTTCCCAACATCTTTCTTAACAACGAAAAATAAATAAATTCTTCTTACGCAAAAATAAAAAACACATAATATTCTCTATTTTTAAAGTTGCCAAAATGTCTTTGTAGGTATTAAAAAGAAAAAGGAAAAAGATCAGCAACGTGGAGGGATTACATCAACTCTTCAGTCCCACTCTTCCACTCCAAAACCAATTAGTAATGGGGGGAGTAGTCCAACTCCTTATAAATCCATACTATAGGTCCCTGAACTTTTCAATGTGGGACAAACACTCTCAACACCTTCCCCCAACAATTCAACAATTATTCAGAAGTGAGTCATCTAGCCTAAGGGTTGGTGAATCCAATTTTTATTAGGAATAAGATTGGGGAGATTTATATCTAAAAGAAAGAGAAAACGCAGTAGGTAATGCTCTCTTTCGGTCTTTCTCTCCCTAGTTGTATTGAATAGTCATTTTCAGTTTGTGTTACATAGAGAATTCTTGGAACAATATAATATAACAGAGAACATACCTCTCTGGGCATGATTTTTGGAGACAGAGTAGATATATGAAGCAGAGGCTTAAAGTTGTCTATTGGCTGTGAGCTTATGAATTTTTCATGCACAATTCACTCTTCTCCTTAGTCCGTACAACAAATCGTATATATTTCTACGTGACTCGTGAGGTGTATATATATGCGTCTAGCTTTTGATATTTTAGGTCTATTATTGGACTTCAAAATTCATTGATCATTGGATTTGTTAAATTACTTTTCATGTCAGAATATTATTAAGGAAATTAGTTAATATAGCGCATATTTTCTTATTTTCTTATTTTTTATTTTTCGGGTCGCTTGAATGCTACAGTGAGATGTTTCTTTATTAGAGAAAAGAAGACAATAAGACACCTTCCCTTAATATGTTTGAACAAAACTTCAACATTGAAAAAACAAAGTTAAAACTTATTGTAACAGTTTATAGAAATTTAGTAGAAAATTAGATAACAATATTAACACTTAATATTGAAGAACTCAAGAGTAACAATTAACAAAGGATGATTGATAACTCATCCCTACCTAGCTCCCTTGATTATTTAATAGGAAGAAGAAAAAACAAAAAAGCCCACACATAACTCTGGTAAGCAATATATAAAACCCTAATAATAATCAGCCCTAGCTAATTAATTGTAGATCTTTTATGCATGCATAACAAACCAAAGAATGTCTTCAGGGTCTTTGAACGACCATAGATACACAGTGTCTCCTTTCTCGAAATCCTCCGTTTGCATCACTGAGTTCCAATCTTTTAAAACATGCCCACCATCTGCACTCCTACTAAGAGTCATATCAAACACATTAAGTGAGGGTCCAATCATCCGTACGGTAAGCGACTGCCTTTTCTTAAGGTTGATTGGCACGCCAGACAAAGACTCGGGTAGCACTAACACCAAACGATTGCCAAAATCGTGCTCACAAAGCATCAAATCGCGAACGAGCGTCGGTTTCACATTGGAACCTACTAACTGTACTATTTGCATCTTCAGATCCTCAGGCAATGCAAAGTCCACCATCTTTGAAGATTTGAGGTTGAGCTAGCACACCTTAATTGTATGCAAGAGAACTATTGTGATAAAGGGTTTGCACTATGGTCCTATATATAGGACTTTAGAAAACTAGTTTCCCAATACTTTCAATATTTAATTAGTTTCGTAATTTGAAACTAGAAAGGTTGACTAGCATACTTGCTCGCTTGCATGCATGAGATATGGAATAGGAGATCAACTTCAAATATCTGCTTACTTATTTTCAATTTCAAAGACATATATCCTTACCTGATTTTGTATGCATGACAGGTCATATGATTGAACAACTTTCAATATTTTCGAATCAACGAAGAAAAAGAAAAAAAGGAAAAGAAGGAAGTTTCAATATGTATTTCCGTATTTATTTTCTAACTGGATAGATACATTACGTATATATTTTTGTTTATTTTGGTGAAAGAGGAAACTTCCTATAACATCTTTCTTAAAAAAGAAAAAAGACCCATAAGTTTAAAATATTTGTGAATTAATACAAAAACTTTCCTGATTATTATTTGATCCAGCCAAACAAGATCAATCCCATTCCGGAGAAGGAGGGGCTGGGAACGTGCGGCTGTGTTGGTCAAAGGAGAGGGGCTAGGTTTTTTTAAGTTTATTTTATTTTTATGTAAAAATTTAAAATTTTTAAAATTTGTGATTTTCTTTTTCTTTTAACTCTTTTACAAAGAGTGGGTCCCAGTTGCCACATCAACATTTAACGTCTCAACACAGTCAATTTAATGGAAAGTGTAAATTGGTCAGATTTTGAAACATTAGGTATCAAATTGATGAAATTGAAACCTCATTGCCCATTTCGACATGGCACCTAAGCCACGATGGTGTAAAATATTGTTAGTCCATTAAAGTATATATATAGACTGTTTGGACTGTTAAAAAAAATTTGTTAAATAATTTGAGGGATCTCTCAATAGAAGGAGATTGTATATATATAGCTTTAGTTGAGGGATCCCTTAAATAACTTATTTGAGAGACACCCTTATAGGACCCACTCCGTATTGTATTTCACTAATACAAGCCGTCTAATTTATAGATATTCATTCAAGGATCATCTCTGCAAAAAAATCACATGAATCCGATATCATTCGATCACTCAATTAGGGTCAAATGAGTCTTTACTATTGCATCCCCATTGCAAAACTAGTCCATTCAAAGGCTCCTTCTTCATCATATAAAGAATAGAAAATTTATTTCGAAATCCACAATCTTTTCAGCATCAATGCAAGGGGCTTACAATTGCAGCTTTCCACAATAGATTCAGATATGCCAAAAAGGCAACATTGACAATTTCGGATCAGGAACTTAAATTAGCTCATTAATCATTATGAGGTATTTAAACAGGTCTCATATTTTCATAAAGAAGAACAAACATCATTATGAGGTATTTAAACGTTTAGAATTGAACGTTTTGAAGACACTGATAGTAAGACATCCAACGTTTTAGAATTTTTGAATTGCTGTTGTAATGATTAAATAATGCCCCCAACTTGGATAGCAATCTGTAAAAACTAAATGACTTATGACATACACATGCTAGATTTAAAGTTTGGTAGAATTAAACTCAGTGACCAATATGCAGGGATGCATGTATTGAGCATTACCATGCAAACCTTATATTATAAAACAGAAAATCAATGGCAGGTATATTATAAAAAGTAGATGGGAGGAAATTGGCTTAACTAAGAAAATATAGAGTATCAATATGTTTCACAGTGACAAAGAAGTAAACACCACTATATTCACTACTGAAATTAAACTTAGAAGTACAGACTATAGAACTACTAGTACCCCAGAGAGAATTGAATAATACCATTAGGAGAACCAGAAGAACCCATGCATCAAGACATTGCAAATCATATTTGTTTCCCATCGATCTCTATGTTGTCGATGTGAGCAATCTTGGGCCAGTCTTCCCCTGTCTCTCGTTGGCACCGTTGCTTTAACAAAGGACATTCTGAGATTTGTAGATGAGAGAGAGAAGTCTGTAGCCCTTCATCTGGCAAGCACTGCAGCTCAGGGCACATCTGAATTGTCAACTCTTCAAGAGAGGTCAGGTGTGTCAACTCGCCTTCTATGGTCCTAAGATTCAAAAGACTGGAGATCCATAGAGAAGTAAGACTGGAAGGCAGCAGCCCTTCTTCCGGAAATGAATCTACTGCTTCGCATTCTTCGAAGCTGACTGTCAAGTGTCTGAGAGAAGTGAGTCTTGGTAGATTCCACTGCACACGGTTTGCAATGAGATTTTTGCAAGAACGGATGGAAACAGATTTTAACTTTGAAGGAAATCCACCTTCAAAAAATGAGTGCATTTCTGGGCAGTTTTCTACGGACATAGACTGGAGAGATGGGAGAAGGGCCTGCATCTGTTCTGGCAATGACCTCAATTTCTTACATTCATTGATATATATCTCTGCTAAGTCTGTCAAGATGAGCTCCTGTGAAATAGTGACGGATTCTAGACCAGCTCCACATAACTTGAGCATATTAAGCCTTGGGAAGTAGTCTAACGGTAATATACCGGTTAGCTTGGGACACTTCAGCAGACGAAGCTCACGAAGATTAGGAAAACCTCCACCTTCATAAGACCACTTTTCCCATTCCAACATATTTTTTACTTTCACTACTACAATTATGTTAAACTACGACACCAAATAGACGACTCTTTATATAAAAACTGTCGTGGTATTTTAAAAGACGACGAATATTATAAAACCGTCGTGGTAAGGTACCTAAAACATCGATGTGTTGGGTTGATTTTTAAAATTACGACGATACCTTATTTAGGACCGTCGTGTTTTTAGGAGGCGCTAAACAAAAATTCACTTTAAGTCGCGAGCGCGGAACTTTTTAGAAATCCCTCGCTCTCACAAGCACTCTCAAACGCTGTACTATCTCAAATTCTCTCATGAACCTTTCAGAAAACCCTCTCTCTCTCTCAACTCTCTCTCACATCGATGAAGCACATCTCCCTCTGGCCGTCCACCAAACTCGCCGAGATCGCCATCTTCGTCATGTCGTTCAGGACGCCGAGTTCACCGAGATCGCCATCTCCATCGCGCCGTTCAGTCCACCGACCTCGCTGCGTTCGCCATCTCCCTCACGCTGCCCATGGTAGCTACCCTTCCTCGTCACGACCAGTTTTAAGCCCCCAAATGGATTCCCATCTTTCATTTTATGAGCTTTAGATTAGATCTTATTCCTCGAAGACCAGAAAGGTACGAAGCTACTTTTCTAGGGTTAGCTTAGGATTCTTCTGATTTGATTTCTATTTTTATTTTTTCTTGTTTATGATGGTTGTTTGTCTGAGATAAAGGGTTACGATTTGTTTGGAATTCTGATTACGATTTGTTTGTTTGTCTTCTGTTTGTTCTGAGGTATAGGGTTACGATTTGATTTCTCTAAGATAATCGATGAAGTCCACCCAAGCTTGAGTGATCACTCCTCTGCTCAGAAAGGTAGTTATGCTTTTATTTGTGTTGCCTTACATCATTGACCATCTTTGTTTTGTTGTTGTTGTTGTTCAAGCAGTTACCATACCTTGTCACTCAGATTGGTACTGAAATTTATTATATTTTGTTTAAGTTGTGAGACTAGCTAAGAGATACCATGAAATTCTATATTGAATTGAAAGGTTAAGGGACGGGTTTGGCTAATTAAGTAATATTTTGCAAAGCATTTTCTGTTTCCCCTTTGCTTTGTGTACAGAAAAAGAAACATAAATTTAGCCCTGCTTCATAATCATTTGAATTTTATATATAAGTTATCAACTAGAACCTCATTTCATAAGTTATTAGTTAAAGTATTGCTGCTTTAACTAATTGGATTGGTTACATGTAATGACCTATGACTATTATGGGCCTCTAAGATCTAATTTCACTGGCGCTCATGTAGCTCTGTATGATCCATCAAGTGATGCTAGCATAGATTATGGTATCAAGGCATGGATTGGTAGGGGATTATCTGCTTCCAAATTGGTTTTGGGCTTGCCTTTCTATGACTATGCTTGGAAAGTTTTGAATCCTAGGGACAATGGTATTGGTGCACCAGCAACAGGTCCAGCCATTACGAAAGCTGGATCCATGAGCTACAAGGATATCAAGAGTTACATTCAGAGATATGGGGCTGACATAATCTACAATGCTACTTATGTAGTTAAGTACTGCATAATTGGATAATCTTGGATTTCTTTTGATGATGCTCAAGTTGTCAAAATAAAAGTTTTTTATGCTAAGGAGCAGAGTTTGCTTGGATACTTTGTCTGGCAGGTTTCCCATTATGACAATTGGGTGCTTTCTCTTGCAGCTGCAGGTAGGAATTGAAGCTCAATAATTAGGCATAGTACTCTACTTGATGAACTAATTTTCTTTGCATATTCCACCATGACAAGTTAATTTCATTACTCCCATCCCATCTAAAGAAATCAGATTGGTTATTGTTGATTGGTCACTTTACAAAAGAGAAAGTCAGCTAATTAATGTAATACTTTAGTGTCTATTGAAGTTTGTTATAGATAAAAGTCAGAAATTAAAATGTTTCATACTTTAGTGTCTATTGAAGTTTGTTGTAGATAAAAGTCAGAAATTAGAGTATGAGCTGATATTGAAAACGGAAAATATGATTTGTTGTCAAAATTGCATTGCCCTCTCAGATTGAAATGTGATTTACTTCTTTTCTTTTTCTTTTTAGCATTTGGAGAATATCTGAGCCATTTAGTAGTCAAGACAGGAGAATAAAATAATTGGTTTCTGTTGAAAATGAAATGAAGATGACCACTATAAGTCACAGTCCAATAAAAGACTTGGACTTTTACGTTGGCCATATATATATTTCCCCTGTAATGAAGGTTATTTAATAATTGACAAAGAAATACGCAGCCAGACACACAAGCATATGTCTTATTGTTGCTGACAACGTCCAAGATCTTTAATGCATTCTTCCCTAACTGTTACATTGAATTATATATATGCATTCTTCCCTAACTGTTATATATGCACCATTACATGATTCAGGTTCATTTGAATTGGGATGCTATTCATGGTGAGTACTTGGTTCATGTTTCGTAGCCGTGCATTTGCAGTTCTTTGTAGTTATGTTTTTTAAAACTTGATGCATCCTCTTAATGGGCAGATCTGAAACAAAGTTCCCCTTTGGCAAAAGGATAAGCCTCATTTGCATAATTTATCTCCCCTGCGTGAAGGATAATGGGTTTTCCCGTGAGTGCTCCATCCCTTAATTTTTTGTATTAGTTGGAGCCACTTGTTTGCTGGTTTTTATTTGTTTTCTGTACATTTTTCCATATAGGCTAGCTGGGATTGAAAACAAGTTGAAGAAAGTGCTTGCCTACCTTTGCTTTTGTCTGCATCAAAAGGGTAATTGAATTTTCTTCTTTTTATAACTCAAATATGAAATTAGCTTATGGTGATGTGGATGTGGTACGCAATTTATCTTAGGGTTTGAGGTACGCATATGTTTTGATTCGTAATGTGCGTTAATTCAGTGTGTATCTAATTTATATGGAAATTTCGAGCATTGAATTTCCATATCAATGCAAAGGCAATGAATGCATGGAATTTTGAGTTTTAAACTAAAGCAAGGAGATTTGTACCCCATAATAATACATTAATGTCATCCTACAGATAATGATTTAAAATTAAGCCTAGGCTTAATTTGATATATAGGTACAATATGCTGTAGGATCCCTAATTTGAGTCTGCTCCCTAATTTGAATTGATTTATGTTTTTTTCTTCCAGAAAGTATGGCATACAACCGGGGTCAAGGTGGAATTCAACCATTGCTGACTGCAGAACAAGAAGCTCAACACATTGTTAATGCTGCATGACGTGGTATGTTTTGCTTTTATAATTACTTATTCATTGGGGCCTTATATCAATCTATTATCTGTTTGGTTATGCACTGTATTCACTAACTTGATGCATGAATTTCCGGGTTTGCATTTTACAAATAGAAGGGGCTTTCTATTTCTTGCATTGTTTCTTAATTGGCATTTTGCAACCTGATTTTGATTAATTACTGCATAATTGGAACATAAAGCATACCCTCTGTGTCTCAAAGAGATTGTCTTCTATGAAGAATTGAATATTGAAAGGTGGTCATAATAGTTACAGATTACAGATTATTGTATTTCAGTAAAATCTCTCATTCATACTTTATGAATTTTTCAGTGGATGAATATCATTCATATATTAGTTCTCTCTCTCTGTAAAGTGAGTTGTCTGTTAATATATCTCTATGTTTGGTTTGTTTGCACAGAAAAATGATGGTTCCCAAAAGATCTCAGAAAATACACTCAAGGACCTCTACAAGTCATTTGTATTGAGGATCCATTTGACAAAGATGACTAAGAACACTACTCAAGATGACAGCTGAATGTGGAGAACAAGTACAAATTGTGGAAGATACAACTATAGGTTAATGTTTTGAATATGGTATTTTGTAATTATAAGTTAATGCTATAGATATGGTATTTTGTGTGGATATAGTAGGAATCAAGATTGGTAAACAATTGTAATTACACTTGAATCTTCAAGTTTTATGAAAGAAATAATTTTTAAGTATATATTTGTATGGTATGGGTAATAGAAGATTTGGACCTTAAAAAAAAGAAAAGAAAATGTAAAATACGTCATTTTTATAGATAACAAATGGCGGTTTTTTGGAACAAAACAGTCGTCTTTAGATTTAATAGACGTTGGTTTTTTAAAGAAATCGACGTCCTTTGATATAATACACGACGGTTCTTTTAAAAAAATTGTTGTCTGTACATATAATAGACGACAGTTTTTTTAGAATGACTGTCGCCTTTACATATAATAGACGACGGTTTTTTCAAAAAACTGTCACCTTTATATATAATAGACGACGGTTTTTTCAAAAAACTGTCGCCTTTTAATATAATAGACGACAGTTTTTTAAACAAACCGTCGTCTTTATTACTATAATTAACGATCTTTACCCATAAACAACGACGCTTTTTTAAAAAAACCGTCGTCTTTATATGAAATCAACGACGGTTTGTAACAAAAACCGTCGTCTTTATGTGACAACAACGACGGTTTTGAGTAAAAGCGTCGTCTTTACAAATAATAGACGACGGGGATTTACCGTCGTGGTTTTATACATCAAAAGATGTCGGTCGATTTCACGACGGTTGAAAAACCGGATACACGACGGTGGATTACCGTCGTCTATTGCGATTTTTGTAGTAGTGTTTCAACACCTGAAGACATTGAAATGGCCTAATTGCACAAGTATCATCAGCATAAAACTCATTGTCAATCGACACCACTCCATTGAACCCATCAATTTCAAGCTCCTTGAGTAAGGGTAGCTGTCCCAATGGTGGCAGGAGTAAAATATTTTCACATCGCTTGAGTCGAAGACAAACAAGATTAGAGGAACAATGTACTAGCCACCTCGAAAAGCTGGTGCTCCCATAAGAACAAATTGTGAGTTCTTTTAGATTTGTATGGGGCTGGAGGTTGTTGAGCACCTGCCTATCTTTTTCTGAATCGTTACTATTGCATCCCCATTGCAAAATTAGTTCATTCAAATGCTCCTTCTCCCTCATATTGGACTTTAAAGCATCCTCGGCATGAACAATATTCTGAAGGCCAGCAATACGAAGTGTTCTATGCAAATGTTGAAATTCCTTTAGCTCCGCGATGTCATTGCCATGATCTTTGTCCAAGACAAAGTCACTTAATGTTTGGAGATCTTTCAGTTTGCCCATCTTTGGTGGCATCTTTTCTAACTTTGTACCTCTTATATCAAGATGAATAAAGTTTATTAGTTTTCCCAAGTCAGTTGGCAACTCAGCAAGAGCAAGACACCATGATAACAATAACGTCTGTAAATTATACAAAATGCACACAGAATCTGGTAACTTTTGAATCAAAGTATACGACATATCCAAATACCGTAGATGTGTTGTGCAATTCGCTTCCAACACGAGACCCCTTGGCACCTTCTCGTTTAGACCAACGAGCCCGGATGCCACTCGGTGAGCGACAGAGCATTCCAAGACCTCTTGGATTGCGGAAACTCCCAAGAACTTGTTATCAATGGACTTTTTGACTGGCACACACACGAACATACACGGATGAATTGAATGCAAACACCTTTGGAACAAGCATACAACCATGGACACAAAGATTTATAGAGGTTCGGCCAACTCTTGCCTACATCCTCTTGGTGATCCCCTTGAGAAATTTCACTAATGAAAGAGTATGTTACAACTTTGTTTTACACAGAAAACCCCTTAGAACACTACTCTCTCCCCAAGCTCACTTTTCTCTCACACCCTTGCTCAAACCCTTGATGCCCCTGCTTTGCCCTCTTGCAAAGCTTACAATGCTTGTTTCCCTTGTGTTTCCCCTTTGCCCCATAGCCTCAGCCCTCTTGCCTTAGCTCTCTTGGACACCTTGCATTTTCAGCTCTCTTGCTCTCTAAGCACTTGGAACTCCCAGCCCCCACTTGGGGCTAGAAGCTCCCCTTGTGCTCTTCAAGCCTTTGCTCTCAAACTTTAGCACTTGGCTCCTCTCTTGAGCCTCACTTGGAATGTCTGCATTTCCCACTTAAGTAGACAAGTGAGAAGCCTCCCTACATCATTAGCCACCCTGTAAAGTCTCAACATGTGGCAAACCAGCCACCCAAAAACCAGATCCATGATTCAAGGAAAGCACAAGTGGTAGGCAATCAAACAACCCACCAAACTATACTTTATGTTGTTTCAGACTTTCCCTAGTAGCCCCCCATGTCCTAGCACTCATAAAAGTCTCTTGGAGGCACATGGAGTTGGGTAGGACAATGACCCATGTGAAAAAGCATCTTGAAAACGCGTGGAAACTGAAACAGCACATTTTCGCGACCGGTCGCCAGGAATCTGCGACCGGTCGCAACCTGCAGAAAACTGGAGCTTCAACTCTGTCTGAAAGCGACCGGTCGCACCAACCTTGCGACCGGTCGCATCCTGCGAAAAACCAAGTTTTCGACTCTGTCTGAAAACGACCGGTCGCATCCTGCGAACACTTCAGAATTCCCTCCTCTGCTTGCATCTATGGTGAGCCAAATCTCCAACAAGATGTATCAAGTTGCTAATGGAATCGGGTAGTTCCTTAATATCATACCTTGATAAGTTGAGAACTCTTACGTATTGTAATGTATGCAATAGATGATCTAGGTCCTGCATTCGAAATTTTCCTGCCCATATAGGTAGCACTGATAATGGTAGGAAGGTGTGCAAATACTTTAAATCGTGGAATTTCTTGAAGGCATGACAATCTGTTTTTTTCATAAATGAAAGATGACGGGTTTTAATCACAGTGTTGAGTGAGTCACTGTCCTCCAACCTAACTCAGAATTTTACCACACAAACTTTGCTAGATCATTGATAAGGTCATGCATAGTAAAAAACGATTGAACACTTGATGACTGTTGAAAAAATGACCGTGAGATGAGATCATCAAAGTACTCCTCTCCAACTTCTTCCGCTGTTTTCTTTTTCCTAGGTTGTAAGAGATCTTCAGCCATCCACAACATAACCAATTTCGATTTTATAAATGTGTGATCTTTCGGAAATAAGGAACAATACGCAAAGCAACGCTTAAGATGCGGAGGTAGATAATGATAGCTCAACCACAGAGCTGGAAGAATGTTAACGTTCTTGTCTAACAACTCCCATATGTCACTTTTCAATATATTTTTCCATTCATCCTCATTTACCTTAGAGCGTAAGAGACCCCCAAGTGCTTTTGCAGCTAAAGGAAGGCCTTTACGCTTCTTAACAATTTCTCTTCCAATCACTTCCAGTTTTGAATTTTCATTACGACCTTCAATTTTGAAGGCATGTTTTGCAAATAATAACCAACAATTATCGTCAGATATTTCCATGAGATGGTGAGTTGGAACAGTACTACCCATAACATATGCAACACCTTCATTGCGCGTTGTGACGATGATCTTACTTCCATGTGCTCCAGACTCAAAGGGACGCCTTAACAAATCCCATTGGATATAATTCTCATTCCAAACATCATCACAAACAAAGAGAAACTTCTTCCCTGTCAAAGCCTCTTGGAGTTTAACTTGAAGTAGGTTGAGGTCTGTCATGTCACAAGTTTGTGAACTAACTGCCCCATAAATTTTCTGCGTTATTTGAACAACATCAAACTCTTCTGAAACGCAAACCCATACTTGGAGGTCAAAATGTTGCTTCACTCTAAGATCTTTGTATACCAGTTGAGCAAGGGTGGTCTTTCCAATCCCACCCATGCCCACAATAGGAATGATACTTATCTTATTATTCTCTCCATCATTCGATAGCAATAATTCGATAATAGTATCTTTGTCCTCATCCCTTCCATACACACTGTTGTCTTCTACCAAAGATGTTGTAGGTAATGTGGCTTGTTGTCTACCTTTAACACTTGTTTTAATGCACAGCACAACTTTCTCTTTTAGAATAAGCTCTAATCTGTCAAGAATCTCCGCTATCCTGGGTTCAATAGCATTTTCGATCTCATCAAAGGAAGTGGACTTTAGGATTGTAATCTTACTTGTGCTGCTGCTTCCGGATTCAGCTTCCAGATTGCATCGCAGAGCTTTAATGTTGATCTCGTCCAGCAGGTCATCTGCCTCATAGAGAGCATCTTTAAGCTCGTCAAGCCACTCTCTCACTGCTGTGTTTCTGATTTGCTTCTCCTCTGCATCATCTAGCAGTGCATTAACTGATCTCAGCTTTATTTTCAACATCCCAAACAGCTTATTGGTTTTTTTCCGTCCCCTAATGAAGTCAAGAACGTGACGGGAAGACATCCTATGAAACAGAACAGAGAGAAAAGAGGATAGAAACGCTCCAGCCACTACTTCTGGAACCATGATTTCTTAGTTAGACTGGAAGCTGAAAGATGAGCAGAAAGGTACTTAATCCCTTGGCCCTTGAAAGATTTTTATTAGTTATGTTATGCTCTTAGAAAGGGTCCACTAATCAGCTCCAAAGCCATTATTTCTTCTTTACAAATGGATTTGAGAGTTGGGGAGAATGTACTAAGAAATAGAAGAAAAAACAAATATGATGGCCTTGAATAATAAAACTGGCTGAGCATGAACGACAAAAGCCAACCTTCAATTTCAATAGAAGCTGCTAGGAAAATGAAAGAAGAGGAAACAATTGAGTGCACGTAACAACGCGGTTTTAGTACTTGTCATCATACTGTAATAAAATGCAAGGTATATTATGGTTAGTCGCCGAATTGCTCATTTTCATATGCTTATGTCAGTAATATAATGAATATAACTAGTTGTCATTCTCATGCAGGATTTTCATATTTTCCTTGCATGGACTTTTGATGAAGCAGATGGGAAATTTTACACAGAGAATAGCTATCAAAGACCCTGACGGTGAGGAAAAAGAAATGGAAAATCAAACATCTTGTGGTATGAACAATTTTCCCCTGCATTAATTATTACCTTATCATCAGTCCCTGTCCATTGAATTAGAGGCACAACAACAAAAGAAAATGAACTAGTGGCACCGAAGTCATATGCCAATTAACAGAATATTGCAAGTAGTGCCTCTGATAGCTAAATAATATCAACTATCTACAAATCAAGTCAAACATATAGTAGTTCACCAAAAAAGTTAAACATGTAGTAATACACACGCTCCTGAAACTTTTACTTTCTTCTTCTTCATTTTATATACATTTGATGGAAACTTCAACGAACAAACGAAACTTATAGAACTACAAGAAATTGAGACAGAAGCCACTGATTTCCTGGCCACGGCGCATCCATGTAGAAACTTTCATACCAAAACAATTGTTGATGACTAACATGTAACGCCCAAATAAAAGTTTAGAGTAGATCAAATAATAATATTTGTATGAAAAGAGTCCTACAGATCCTTTCTCAGTTCTGCATTACTTTTCAATAGCTTTCCAATCAACCACTCATGGACAGAAGGTGGGCGAGGATGGCATAGCTTATCCATCAATTGTATCAGTCTAAGAGAAAAGCTCAACAAATGATTGAAACACAAGAAAAGAGCTAGCTGAAGGGCAAATTTGTGCTTTGACAAGCCCTATATCAGAAGACCGTTTGGGCACACCCTGCTCATTGCAAAAAGTCCTAGTGGTGAAATGTGACTTATTTATTTCACCGAGGCTCTGTCTTTAACCCCAAACTCCAACCTTCAAACCTTGAACTTGAACAACACTTTAGACTTGACTCGACCGATCCTAATGCTTACAAGGACTAGGTTTTGGGTTAAAAATTGCCAAGACATAAATTTTGCACTTACTCTAGCCCCCTTGTAGAAATTCATGGCTTCACCATGCATCCATCACAAATTCATGGGTCCATACTAATATTTCTCAGTTCATATATAATTATAACCAATACCAGGCTTCATTTTCTTTTTTTATTTGTGTTTTGTACAAATTTAGAGCTGCCTGTTAGATTTCTTTATTACGTGTTCATGATCTTTCACACAATATGAAATACGTAAAGACATACATGGGGCCATCTTTCTTGAGTACACGACCTCTGAACTCATTCAACTGCAGCAACAACAATCTTAACAAGAACAGGAACGGCTCAAGACTTCTGCTCTCTCTCAGAATCTGTTTCAGCTTTCTCTTTATGATGAGATTAGGGTAGAGAACGTGTCTGATGAGAGCAGGGCCTTAAGCTTATATAGGCTAGGCCAAGTCATCTCTACTCATCACCGAGGGCTGACTTGTTTAATCTTTCAATCCCACCAAGCAACGGTTCACGCAAATAAGGAAACAAATAGGACTCCTTAATAGGCCTCAAAATCTTTCCTTATTCCACAAGGTTTTGGGCCTCAAGGTATAACCTAATTTAAACTCTTATCAAAACCTGATATAACTTAGTATCTAGTGCACCGATCTAAATAGGAAACATAACATTCTCCCACTAGATCAAGCACTAGAGCACTAAGGTTCCATATTCCAAACGGTTTTGATAATCTTTATTTGGCCATGAGTTTAAAACAATTAAGTCATTCCCTTCAAGCTACAGTGAAAAGCGATTAGACAAAATGAACTATAGACAAACATTGTTCACTTTATTAAAAACATGCCATCTATAATCACATAATGCAATCTCAAAACACATGAAGCACCTAAAACGTGAACCTTAATATGTATTGATCCGTAGTGTGAATCTTTATGCTTTTCAGTACATGCACCCCTTTACGACTTAGCAAGAGTCAATCCGCAATGTTATTAAAACAATAGTATCTCAAAAGAGACCATAAACTCAAATGCATAACCAAATGCATAATAAGTTTAAACAGCTAAATAGTCAAAATGGTAGAAATTATTCAATAATGAATAAAACTGTCAACCAAATTAACATCCTTAAAATGCAAATCCCTCAATCCAGAAAACAATAAAATTAGACATACTAGTAAAATATCATAATGGGAACAAGACTCCCACTAGATTGCAGCATCAAAGTTAGGAAATAATCCCATGCACTCAACATGTCTCAGAAAAGCTTCTGAAGATAGAAACTTTGTGAATGGATCTACAATCATATCTTGGGTTTTGATATGATCAAACCTGACTAGTTTGTCCGCTACCTTCTCCCTCACTATTAAATATTTTCTGTCAATATGCTAAAGTCTAGACGACATCTTGTTGTTCATGCAGTGAAAAACAGCCGCAGTGTTGTCATTATATATATGTACTGGTCTAGAAATCGAGTCTACCACCTTAATGTCTTTAATAAAATTCCTTAGCCATACTGCATGAGAAGTAGCCATACTATATGAGAAGTGGCTTCATAGCAAGCTATGTATTCTGAAAACATGGTTGAACTCAAAACACCATTTTGTTTAGCACTCTTCCAAGCAACAGCTGCTCCTGCCGTCTTGAAAAGAAAACCTAAAGTAGAGATGTAATCATCCTATTCTTTTCCAAGATTCGCATCAACATAAACAACAAGCTCTAAATTCTCTGTGCGTCTGTAAATCAACATATAAGCCTTTGTTCTCTATAGGTACCTTAGAATCTTCTTTCCATCTATCCAAAGTTGCATTCCTGGATTTGACTGAAATCTCCCCATCTTGCTAATGCACAAGGCTCAGTCTGGCCTTGTACACACTTGTGCATACATAATGCTTCAAACTAAAGAAGCATATGGCTTGCTCCTCATCTCATCTTCTTCTTCTTTATTCTTGGGGCAATGCTTCTTCTTTAAATCTCCTTTAGTTAACGGAACTTTCTGTCCAAAACACATACTCATGTCAAAACGCTTGAGTATCCTTTCAATGTATGTTTTCTGCTACAAGCGTAAGAGGCCTCAAGCTCAGTGTCTCTTAATTTTAATGCCTAACACAAAAGCGGCTTCTCCCAAATCATTCATCTCAAAATTGTTCTCCTTAGTGTCTTTAAGTAAATTGTGGACATTTGTAGCCAAAAATATATCGTCGACATACAGCACTAGAAAAATAAATCGGCTCCCACACTTCTTCAGATAAATGCACTGATCGGCTATGTTCTCTTTAGATAAATGCATTTGAAATACCACCTCTTGTTTGCTTGCTTCAGTCCATAAATTGCCTTGTCAAGTTTGCAAACCATATGCTCTTTTCCCTCCTTTGCAAACTCTTCGGGTTGCCTTATAAAATTTTCTTCTTCAAGTTCACCATTCAGGAAAGTAGTTTTTACATCCATTTGATGTAAAACTAGGTCATAATGTGCCACTAAAGCCATAATGATGCGGAAAGAATCTTTGGTGGAAACTGGAGAAAATGTCTTAGTGTAGTCAATTCCCTCCCTTTTGGTGAATCCTTTTGCTACCAATCTAGCCTTAAATCTTTCGGTTCTTCCATCCTTATCCTTCTTTGTTTTAAACACCCATTTCGAGCATACCAATTTCTGGCTCTTGTGAGGTTCAACTAATTCCCATACTTGATTATTCTTCATGCTTTCGAGTTAATTCAACATTGCTTCCCTCTATTTGTCTGCATTCTAACTCTCCATAGCTTCTTTAAAACTTGTTGGATCAGCCTCATCTCCAATGTCAAAATCTGCTTCCTGTAAGTACACATAATCCGAAATTGTTGTGGATCTTCTTGTTCTATCAGATCTCCTTAACGACATTGGTTCGGGTGGATTTTCTTGTTGTGGGTTTTCTGCAGTTTGTTCTTCTTCTTGGTCAACAGGTTCGTCTAACTGTGGAGGCTCCATGGGGATCAAAGATGTAGGATCTGGATTAGTAGTCTCGATTACAGCTACATCCCCTTCTTCTTCAAAAATAAAATCTGCATTTCCAGTAGGATTCTCCTCATACTCTATAAACTTTGCAAAACCAGTCTCAACAATTCAGGTACCATAATTTGGACAGTAAAATCTAAAACCCTTGGACCTTGCGGGATAACCTATAAAGTGACATCTAATCATTTTAGGATCGAGCTTCTTCTCTTGAGGGTTATAAATTCTAGCTTCAGCCTTACAACCCCATACATGAAGATGTTGTAGGCTAGGCTTTCTAGTAGTCCACATTTCGAAGGGTGTCTTAGGCACAGACTTGCTAGGTACTCTATTAAGTATGTAGTTTGTTGTTTTGATCGCCTCTCCCCATAGACTCTTAGGCAAATCAGTTCTGGAAATCATGCTACGAACCATATCTTTCAAAGTTCGATTCCTTCTCTTAGCTACACCATTCTATTGCGGAGTTCCTAGCATTGTGTACTGAGCACCTATTCCATTATCCTGTAGATACCTAATAAAAGGTCTAGCACGTCGTCCTCCTTCATCAAAACGTCCATAATATTCACCCACTCTGTCTGACCTCACAATTTTGATCTTTTTCTCAAGTTGCCTTTCTACTTCAATTTGATGAGATTAGGGTAGAGAATGTGTCTGATGAGAGCAGGGCCTTAAGCTTATATAGGCTAGGTCAAGTCGTCTCTACTCATCACCAAGGGCCGACTTATTTAATCTTTCAAGCCCACCAAGTAACGGTTCACGCAAATAAGGAAACAAATAGGACTTCTTAATAGGCCTCAAAACCTTTCCTTATTCCACAAGGTTTTGGGCCTCAAGGTATAACCTAATTTAAACTCTTATCAAAACCTAATATAACTTAGTACCTAGTGCACCGATCTAAATAGGAAACATAACACTGCCCCCAACTACGTCCAAATAAAACTGTCATATTCCGTCAATCTAAAGGAGGATGAGGAACAACCTACAGAGAAGTGGCTTCTGGCTTTGCCAAAATTGCAAATGTCCCAAAATTGATGGCACCATGCTCTACATTATTCATGTATGTGCATCCATTTAAAAACCCTTTTAGTTATGTAATATGTACGAAGTCATTTTTATGAATGTGTGAGATATGGATTTCTTTACCTGAATGTACTAAGAAACTCGATTTCTGGTACTTCATAATATAATAATAAATCCATTTTGCAGGGGATATATGCGCAGCGCTGCACGGGTATAGATATAGCCATACATGAGTTTTGCAGTTCTTCAGCTAAATAAATATCTACAGAATTTGAACCCAATTAAAAGGTTTGTTAGCATTAGCCACTGAATATTTGATTAGACGTATTTATTTGATTAGACGTATTAACGTGAAAATTGTCAGAATTGGGCAATGTGACATGAAAGATTGACTTTCATTACCTGCAGTTTGGCTTCCTGCAAAATTGAGACGACTCTAATAGGAAATTCGAGTCCCTCTTTATTTTGATTCACAGAAAAGAGTAAGTGAACACAATGAATTTGTGTATCTTCTTTGCTTTAGAACATATAAGATCTTAAAGAGATTTCTGTGCTTGAGACAACACCGCTTTCCAGGCTGGTGTAACTTGTTTCATGTGCTTTCTTTTGATCATACAATGATTAATTTGAACACCAAACTATTTTTAGGTGACCTGTGAACAGACATTAAATCTCTCTAACCTACAGGTAAATTTAAAGTTGAATGATTCACCAGTTTAATTTAGACTTGGTGATTGCTGCAAGTATTTTTTTTTTTTTTTTGGTTGCAAGCTCTTTGCGCCCTGGTAATGAATTCCAGTTTGCTGCAAGCTTCTGCAGTACGTTTTAGAACTACTTGGAATCTTTTAAAAACAATAATGTGTTTAACCAGAATCGTGAGGATTCATACAGTTTTCTTTTCATGTCAGAATATTGTTAAGGAAATTAGTTAATATAGCGCATTTTCTTCTTACTTTTTTTTATTTTTTGGGTCGCTTATATGTTTGAACAAAACTTCATGCATGAAAGAGATCTATATCAATTTTTTTTTATGGTGATCGAGGTGTACGCATGGGCTTTCAACATTGAAAAAAAAAGTTACCGGAATGGAAGCTAAAACTTATTGTAACAGTTTATAGAAATTTATTAGAAACATAGATAACAATACTAACACTTAATATTGAAGAACCAAAGAGTAACAATTAATAAAGGATGATTGATAAGTCATAACTCCCTTGATTATTTAATAGGAAGAAGAAAAAACAAAAAAAGCCCCCACATAACTCTGGTGAGCAATATATAAAACCCTAATAATAATAAATAATAATCAGCCCTAGCTAATTAATTGTAGATCTTTTATGCATGCATAACAAACCAAAGAATGTCGTCAGGGTCTTTGAAGGACCAAAGATATACAGTGTCTCCTTTCTCGAAATCCTCCGTTTGTGTCACTGAGTTCCAATCTTTTAAAACATGTCCACCATCTGCACTCCTACTAAGAGTCATATCAAACACATTAAGTGAGGGTCCGATCATTCGTACGGTAAGCGACTGCCTTTTCTTAAGGTTGATTGGCACGCCAGACAAAGACTCGGGTAGCACTAGCACTAAACGATTGCCAAAATCGTGCTCACAAAATGTCAAATTGCGAACGAGCGTCGGTTTCACATTGGAACCTACTAACTGTACTATTTTCATCTTCAGATCCTCAGGCAATGCAAAGTCCACCATCTTTGAAGATTTGAGGTTGAGAACACCTTAATTGTACGTAAGAGAACTGTTGTGATAAAGGGTTTGCACTATGCTCCTATATATATAGGGCTTTAGAAAACTAGTTTCCCAATACTTTCGATATTTAATTAGTTTCGCAATTTGAAACTAGAAAGGTTGACTAACATACTTACTCGATTGCATGCATGAGATATGGAATAGGAGATCAACTTCAAACATCTGCTTACTTGTTTTCAGTTTCAAAAAAAAAGGAAAAGAAGGAAGTTTCAATATGTATTTCCGTATTTATTTCCTAGCTTGATAAATACATTACGTATATATTTTTGTTTATTTTGGTGAAAGAGGAAACTTCCTATAACATCTTTCTTAACATAGAAAAAAGACTCATAAGTTTAAAATATTTGTGAATTAATACAAAAATTCCTGATTATTATTTTATCAATCCCTTTCTCGATGCACAAAGAAGTTCATATTACTAATGTATCCGTTCAAAGAGAGGCTTTGGTGGGAGTTTACCATTTTGGGTTTGAGTGTTAAACATTTTGGGTTGAGAATTTAGTACTAAGAGTGTTCTGGAAAAGTAAGGGCTCATATGGTATCCTACTTGGATTCAATTTTATAAATTCAAAATCAGATTTTAAGTCCAAATCTTAAAAAACCCATTTGGTAGACCCATTTTTTAAAACCCAACCCAAAACAAACTCAAAAACACCACCATTATTGAAAAAAAAAGAAGAAGAGGTTTTATAGTTTTCTCTCTCTCTCTCTCTCTCTCTCTCTCTCTCTCTCTCTCTCTCTCTCTCTCTCTCTCTCTCTCTCTCTCTCTCTCTCTCGTCTTTCTCTCTAGTCAAAACCGTCGTATGCTCTGTCAAGGTCTCTTTCGTCCACTATTCGACCCCAAATTGATTAATCTTTTTTTTTTCTTTTCATGTTTTGGGTTTTAGGGTTTCAATTGAAAACTCACAGGTTTTTCCTTTCTTTTGTTAATTTCAATTTGGGAATTTAGGGTTTCTTATATTAATTTCAATTTTATTTAGATCTTAAAAATAGTTTGGAGTTCAATACCAAACAAGTTTTTAGATCTTAAAATCACTATTTGAAAACTCATCTTTTTAAAAAGAATTATAGTATTTGAGTTTATTTTTTTAGTAGGATACCAAACTGGGCGATTTAGCAAAGTCCAGAGAGAGCCAAGCACAGTATAAGCAGCACCTCCAATAGTTCCGAGCCTCACGAGAAGTCTCTTTCGCTCCAAGATATTTAGGCCTACAATGAGGCTGAAAACTTGAGCTTGGAGGAGCCTTGTCTCTTCTCCGCCGGCTGGGTTTTGGAGGGAGGGGGCTGAGAGTGGGAATGGGTAATTTGTGCGTCGCCAGAAAATTTGGGTTTTGGAGGGGCTGGGTAATCTGGGTTTCGTGGGGCAAGGTAATAGGTGATGAAGGGAACTTCATGACCTCTGCTTTGTTTTGCCGATTTTGATTTTGCACTCTTAAATGTGATCTTGTATGTTAATTTCTTGTATAATTCTTGAATAATTGGAACACCCACCCTGTAACTGAGGAGAGAGAGAGAGAGAGAGAGAGAGAGAGAGTAAGTCACGTTTTTTTCCTTTTTATTTCTCTATTTTCTAAGTATTTTAGCTTTTATAATAATAATTAAAAAATCAAATAGAAGTCATGTTGATAGCACATGACTTTTTTGACGGAAAGATGGAAGAAATTCGAAAAAATAAAACAGCAAGATTTAAATTGAAAATTTTAATTAATTCGATGACTAAATAGACTGATTTTTTTAATTTAGGGGGTCATGGTTTAGGGAGTAAAACGGCTAAAAATCTTATATATACAGTCCTCTTCCATTAAGGAATCCCCCTTTAGGGTACCATACGAATTTGTTTTCAACTATCCAAATCGTCTATTTTTCAAGTCTTCATTGATAGATCATCCTTGCAAAAAATCAGAAAAATTGAAAATAATTAAGGCATCTAATTGAGACCAACAAAATCAATAAACACAATGCTTCAAGAAAATACTTAAATTTCAATAATTTAATTGAATGGCAAATGATATCGGATTCAAGTGATTTTTTGTAGATATGATATTTGAATAAATATCTACAAAATAGACGGTTTGGATTAGTGAAATACAATGTGGAGTAGGCCCTACAACAATGACCCTCAAATAAAGTAAAAATTAATCGACAAAAAAAGCAGTCGAGGATTCATCTTCTCTAAAACAATGCTATAATGTTCTCTGAAAATGATTCAATACATTGTTTTGGTCTCATTGATATCTAATGAGTACATTTTCAAAATGTATGTAAATTGTAATAGATTATTAGAGTCTTATAAGATTTCCAATTTATTTAAGGAGGTGTTATTGATGATGAGAGTTTTATAATTTTTCCAATTTGTTCAAGGAGCTGTTATTTGCACAAGTCCCCAAGAAAAATTAAGGGGAAGTATATACATTATTGCGAAAATTCTACCATCTGCCAGGTGCATGGTTGCGCCATTAATAAGGGTCATTGGATGAGCTGTTGTGGGAT
Source organism: Prunus padus (assembly GCA_024362665.1). NCBI lineage: Eukaryota > Viridiplantae > Streptophyta > Magnoliopsida > Rosales > Rosaceae > Prunus > Prunus padus. The sequence goes on from JANFAM010000015.1 coordinate 10,590,357, forward strand.
GTGGGGTAATCTATACCATTGATATTGAGTTACCGATTAAATGGGTTGCTCCAAGTAAAAAGAAAAAAGAAATCTGAAAAGAAAGAAGGCTGAGAGACTGTGCGACTTCTCTCTCTTCTTCTTCTTCAGGACTTGTCTCTCTCTTCCTCGTCTTCACGACTCATCTCTCTCTTCTTCTTCTTGGCACGATCAGTCATTGTTCCATTGTTGTTCTCTCTTCTTCAGTTGAGCACAATTTCACAAACAACGGCAAGTGGTGGATAACAATTCGTCGATCTCTAAAGTCATTGTGAGTACAAAAAATTCCAATTTCTTTTAGGGTTAATGAGTTTTTGTTTGGCTAAAAAGAAACCCATTGTAATTTGAATTTTTTACAAACAAGAAACCCAATTTGATCATCTTTCACAACACCAGAGCCATACCCACTCTTTATTTCGCACAACTGTGGTCATATGAACAAAGAGAAATTACATGTTCATATATATGATGTTGAACGAAACTGGGCTTTTACCGCATGGGCTGCTGGTTGTAATGGTTCTTCTCTTTCTTCTTTCTTCTTTGATGTTGGATATTGTTGTTGTTGAAAATTTGGTGTCATTCCAAAAGCATTGGGTAGAATTTCTTAATTGCAATGATAATCTGAGCTTTGACATTGAGTTCATATTCAATTCATCTTCAATTCATCTTGTCGGAATTGTTATATTATACTGAAGTTTGGTATAAATGTTTAGGTGTACAATTACCAAATGGTAAGGTGACAGGACCCGACCCGAATCCCCTCGGAATCCGTGCTGAACCCTGTGGTTTTCTGGCATCCGACAGATGCCGGGCCCACTTACTAAGAATTTCACTTCCTACTCCCGAGTTAAAGGAAAGGATCGAGACTTACGCGAAATTTCGCAGTCTCTCCTGAAAAACGAACTTTACCCAACTTTAAAACCTACCAAAACAACCACATAAAACACAACCAAGCACCAGCAAACAACCACGAATACCAAATAGACCTCCGGCCTTCAATTCCAACCCTAATGGGCGATAACAGAGCATATCTAAGGGAAATTGAATTTAAACAATGATTCAACCTCAAGAGAAATGGACATAGAATTCCTACCCTTCGGTCGAAGCTCGCGAGAAGGAAAGCTCGGCTTGAAAGTTCGGTTCGCGGCACAACAGCCTGGGGGCGCAAAACAGAAAATTGTGAGTGGATGAAAACAAAGTTTTTACAATACTTAAAACAATGTACTAACCCCACTGTTTCATTTAAAAACGATGCAAAATAATGCAATTCAAAACCTTTGTATACGTAGTTGATTCCCAAACCCAATATTTCAAAATAATAAAAGCATAAAGAAATTCCAAACCTTTTTCGTTTCCTTTCCCCGAGGCATAACCTCCCAAAAAGAAATCCATATCGATATAAATAGAAAATACAAACTGAAACAACTTGAACACCGTAAGCATGAGAATTTAATAAAGATTCCATATAACAAAACAACGTAAAATGTCCAATGACCAAGATAAATCCAAGAAATCCAAAACCACCACAAGGTAATATAATATTGACACTTAATAGACTTTAACCCTTTCTTTCCCACACTCAACCAATCGCATGCCCGTAGGCACTGCAGACGAGGAAGTATCCTCACCGAAAGAAAAGAAGAAAGAACTGTAATAATAATAATAATAATAATAAATACATAAAGTAAGACTCTCACACCAATATTGTACCGGGGAAACAATCCCAACAGGGGATCGTTTGACTGAACCACATAGAGGAGTCCCAACAACCATGTGGCCAGGGAACGAGCCGTCCAACTAGGACTAAGCTTATCAGCACGTACAGCAGAATCCTCAATACTAGTACGCCTGTGACCAGTCCTACACGCGCAGACTACCCCGCTAAGGGTCTATAGTCACACCCACTCAAGGGTGCACCGGGTATCCGACATATCCAAGTATCCATTTCCACAAGTATCCACTTTCCAAAGTTCCGTAACCGGGGGAGGTACATAGGGTAGTGCTTATAGCACTTCAAACTGACATAACCATAAACCACTCACTTTCCACAATATCCACAATATCCACACCCACATACCCCACACATAACCAAACATACATATATCCATACTCGAAAATATTATATAACTCAAGATACTTGCAATATGCCAAAGACCCAAATATAGATATACATCCAAAACTCAATACCGAACGTATATACTCAAAATAACCGCAAAACCCAAATACTAACATATATTCCGATAATATGATCAAATATCATAATTCCATAACAAAACGATAATATAACCCCAATATGTATAATTAAAATATAAGGAACCAATTCTTAAACATATTATTTTAACTCATCGCATAATCCAAGATATGTGATTGAGATGTAAATACGACTCTTCAAAGTATAGCCCAAATATTCCATTCCAATGATGGATAAAAGCTTCCCAAGAAATACAATATATATATATATATAAATATAGATTCCCAAAGGTATAGAACATAAATTCCCGAAGATAATGACTCACGACATTCATAACTTCCAAATATTAAAGATTGCCCGTTAAGTCCATAAATAAAATAATATAATAATTCTAAAGTCAAATCCTCCAACTATAGAATCCAATCCCGACATTTATTGGGATAGGATTGCCCAAATGTTTAATTAATAATATAAATATAAGTTTCTTAGTAGTATACGTATAATTTCCCAAAAGTATAATTTATAGGTTCCCGAGAGTATAGAATGTAAATTCATAAAAATATAATATATAACTTCTCAAAATATAGGATATAATTTCCAAAAGAATATAGAATATAGATTCTCCAAATGTATAACTTATAGGTTCCCAAAAGATAGAATCTAAATTCTTGAGGATATAAAATATAAACTTTACAAAGTAGAGAAATATATAATATACATAATATATATACTTTCCCAAAGGTATAGAACATAACCCAAGATATTCTTAACTTCAAATATTAAGGTAGATAGAAAATTTTCCTAATTAAATCCATATAGTAATCCCAAGATTCAAATAACCAAATTATATAAGCTTCGAAACCCGGCAAAGCCATAAACCTCAACTTATCAAATATTATCAAAGTATAAATAATTATTCTTAAAATATAGTAACCAAACCCAAGAAAATTCACAATTCAATCCCAAACCGAAATTATAATCCCACATTTCATCCAATACTCACATTAACCACAAATCTCAATACTTAATTATAATCCAATATATTCAATAAATGCCAAAGATCCGATATTAAATCAATATTTAAAATATAACCACATAAAGTCCGGGACCCAAACCATGCATAAGCTCAAATATAAATTATATTCAAATAATTCCATTAAAACTAAATTCACAATTTAAACTATATTTAAATTCCAAAAGTCGAGATAAATCATTTTATATGCAATCCGATTCATTCTTTAGAATAATGCACGTTTAAAAACAAAGTCCACTCACTGATGGTCCCATGCTGGTTAAACCTGAAAAGGGTCTTGCTTGCTGAGTACGAGAAGCCCGAGTACTTAATCGAAGAAACGAGGATTTGATTAATCACAGTGAACCGAACGAGAACTTAAATTCAAAACCCTAACTTTTCTCAAGCTCAAGTGTGTGTGCACACTTAGACGAAAGATTCTAAGGTCACCGACACTCAAAGAATCAAAATGCGACCTCGGGAGACGCTCAGTCAACTCCTGGGTCAAACTTAGTCAAACTTGGTCAACCCGGGCCCCCGAGGCCCACGACCTCCAAATGGATCCAAACGTCCTTAAAGATCCAATAGAGTCACCCAATCACGTCCCGAAGATTTGGTCTCGACCGAACGGTCGGATTTCTCACGATCGTACGACCGGACGGTTTCCAGGACACCCAACCTTAAAGTCGATGATTCGGAACATCCGGGGCGCCAAATCTTGATCCGTGAGTTCCTACACGATTCTAGAGGTTCAAGGAACGACATATTTGAAATTGGAATCAATCCAACGGTCCAAACACGTTGAACCCCGATATCGCCTATTAGGCGTAATATCCGATCAACTGTCATACGATCTCCAATTCCAAATCCAAGCATACCGTCACGCTCGGGACGACGTAGGGGTAACTTAGAAATAGTTTTGGGCCGTCACAAGTGGGCCCATGCGCTGGCAGCGCGTTGGGTGTCCAAAGCGATTTTCGACGACGACCCAACTCAAAATCTCCCTGCAATCTTTCTACCACAGATCAAGCACATAGAGAGGAGCAACTTACCCTTCTTGGTGGATGGCCAATTTGGCCGGGAAATGGGTCAAAACCTCGAAAATCCGATCGAAAAAACTAGAAAAATTCTGGGTTTCGATCCGGCAATTTGAGGTGGAATCGAGCTGGATCCTTGAGGGGTTATGCTAAAGAGACATTGGAGAGTGTTTTGGGTGACGTTTTGTGGCCGGTGACGGCCAGGTTTGGCCGGAAAAACGACTGGTTCAGTCGGGAATTTTCTGGGTTTTTGGCCGTGGGTTTCGATCAAGATTCACGGCTAAACTCGAGGTTTCAAGGCCAGATCTACCTATGGATGTGTAGAGGGGATAGATACGAAGAGATTGAGTGGTGGAGGATGGATGGGCGTGGCCGGAAACGGCCGTGGTGGCCGTCGGAATTTCCTGCGACAAAACATAGGGGGAGGGTCGAGTTTCGTCGGAAAAGGTCGTGGGAGATTCGTCGGGAAAGATAGGGGCGCAATTCTGACTGTACTCGCGAGCTGATTGGGGGTTTTAAACACATTTTCCCAAATTACCAAAATGCCCCTGTCAGTTTCTAGAGGGTTCTGGGTTCTCCACATGTCGCAATCGAGCATGCCGCGCGTCTACGAACTCGTTTCGACGAGCCGGACGCAATGGCGCAACCCGTTTCGCCAAATTCTTTCCCGAAAATAAAGTTGACCAATTTGCCATTTTAATTATTAAATTCCAATTAATTCAGATTTTATTATTTTAATTATTTTAATTCCCTTTTAATTTCTTATTTTAACAAATTCATTCTAATTTAATTAATTCCTTTAAATTTGGGTCAGGGACGTTACATAAGGGGGTTTTTGCAATTTGAGTACGTACTTGGCATGCAATTGGCAAGCTTTTGCATTTTCAGAATTCAATTACCAACAGACTAAACTGATTAGTCTGTTATTACAATTAATGTAATGAAAATGCCATGATATTTGTAGGCTTGCAATTTGGTAATAGGAATGCAAGAGGTACTTCTATATGTCATTTTGTAATCCAATTTTTCAATTAGTATGTTCTTCAATTTTGAGAATGTAAATACAATATGTGATTTGGGGATGAAATTGAGAAATAGGTAGCTCAAATTGCATTATAGTCTTGCAATTGACAAATAACAGAACAGTCTCATTTGCATTCCAGTCGTGCTATTGCCATTATTGGTGTGCAATTATGAAGCGTAGAATCTCTTATTAATGACAAATCATTCATAATTAATTGTATGTTTATACTTCTACTAATGCAATTGACGTGTTTCCATTTATTTTCATATTAATTAAAGCATTACATGTTGCCTGTTTTTCAGGAAATGGATGCAGAAGCAAGCAAAAACAATGGAAATCAAGGGCAAAGCTGCATACCCAATAGTGAAGGTTATTTTGCGGAGGCTAAGTGACTAGAAGAAACAGAAAATGCCCCATCTTTGCGATGTTTGGACGACATAACATAAGAAATTACTGAGATTAGTGGACACTGTGAGTATGATGAGTTAAACTTCAAGTGTCGACAAGTAGTATTGGATGGTGATGTACAAGCAGCAATAAGCTACATGAATGCCAAGGCAATAGCGGACCGGAATTTTTTTTGCATGTTTAGTGTAGATGAGGAGAATAGATTGGCAAATTTGTTTTGGAGAGACTCTCAATCTCTACACGATTATTGTTGCTTTGGAGATGTGTTGATATTTGATAGTACGTACAAGACCAACGTATATTGGTTGTGCAGTTCTTGTTGATGAGACTGCTGTTACATATCGTTGGGTACTCAGAACTTTTTGACTTCAGTGAAGAACAAGATGCCTGTATCTATTGTCACGGACGGGGATGAAGCAATGCGCGTAGAGATTGATGAAGTTTTTTCGAATGCACATCATCGTTTATGTTCATGGCACATCATGAGAAATGTGAACTCTAATGTGAATAACCCAGAAATTGTAAAGGAGTTTAGCTATTGTGTGCATTGTGGTTTGACAGCAGTGGCATTCGAACAACATTGGCAGCATATGATAGATACCTATGATCTAAAAGGCAATTGGATCGATATGATGTACCGTAAATGAAAAAGATGGGCTGAAGCATCTTGCTCAGGCCATTTTTTTGGTGGTATGCATAAAAACTTGAAGGATAGAATTGGTAGAGGCATGAAGTTAGTGGAGTGTATTTCGCGGATTGAAAGATCCTTATTGAAGTTGAGAAATGAGAATGTGAAGGATGACTTTGATTCGAAGAATTCACACCCACTCCTTCTTACACACCTTCGATCTCTAGAGGAACATGCACCTTCTATTTTCACTCACGACATTTACAAGTTGATAAGAAATGAGATAAATAAGGAGGCAAAATTAATTCTCGTGCAACCCGTCAGAAACAATGATGATCCTCGTGTTTAAAATTTGGAAGACCCGACAAGAAATGGACTGTGGTGTACTACCAGAAAGAGCAACATCTTCAGTGTTCATGCAAATTATTTGAATCCGGTGGAATTCCGTGTTGTCATATATGTTTGGAGTTATGAAATGTGATCATATGGACCAAATACTTCTGACCTTAATAATGAAGAGATGGACAAAGGATGCAAGACGTGGGAGTGAATTTGTAGTCAAGTCAGATGATGTTCCCAACAAAACTGTTCAAATGGCTAGGTTTGGGTCATTAAGCCCCGATTTTAACAAGCTTTGTTTTTATGGGTCGCAGACAGAAGTAGATAACAAGAGGCTAAATGCTAAATTTGGGAGATTAAGTACTTTGGTTGAGAGATGGAAGGAGCAACATGAACAAACTAGTCTTAATCTAGGATGCTAGAAAAATGTTGTAAGAGACCCCGTAGTTGTTAAGACAAAAGGGAAGCAAACAACGGGAAGCAAAGGCAAAAAGGCCTTGCAATGCGGAGAGTGCAAGGGTACTGGTCACAACAAAAGAAACTGTCGAAATCGCATTGTTAATGATACAAGTAAGTAGAAAAGGGGTTACGCAAGTGACGAGAGCGACATTCTTGGTAGTTTTGGACCACGAGGGGATACAACTATTTTGAACGCAACATTGCCTTCCTTCTTGAGTGCTGGTCATGGGACTAAGACGTTGTCCATTTCATATAGAACCACTAACTCATTCTTCTCATATGGCAAAGTGTGAATTCACATATGTTGTGCCTCGTATTTCAAGGATTGTATAGGAGTTGACAGATTGTGATTCGGAGTCCCGAATTCTGCTAAGTCTGGATCAGCATGCGAAGCCGTTTCTGAAGATCCAGGGACAGATTGGATTGGCATCTACAGGAGAAAATTCGTTAGTAAAGAACTAAGAAGGCAGAAAACCAAAAGAAATAGCAGGAATACTTACAGCAACAATCATGGGCTTCAAAGGGGTGACAGATACAGCCTTTTCAGCAACGGAAGCACTCTGCTCAGCCTGAAAAGAAAAACATCCATTAGAAGATCCTGAAAAGGGGGCAGAAGTAACCAGAAATAAAGGAATTAGAAAGGAAATTACCTCAGGTTCTGAGGGGATCTTTGCAGCAGAAGTTTCTCCTTCTGCCTCATCAAAGAGTGCCAGTTTTGAAGGAGTTAATTCTTCCCTTTGAGCCTCTTGTTGCTGTTTAGCCAGCATTGCTCTCTGCAAGCACTTCAGCCGGGATTTCCTCCTGAAAAGAATACAGATCAGAAGAACTTCTGATTTATTCAAGAAGAAAGATCCACTTCAGCTCTAAATTCTTACCTCTTCTTCCGCCTTTTCAGAAGGTTCTTTTTCCTGGCCTTTGTCCAAGTCATCAAAAGCCTCACGAAGCTCTTCATCAGTTCCTGATGACTCTGACGAAGCAACTACAACCTCACTCTTCTTAGGCCTTTTTGATGGAAGAACTGCAGATATTACAAGTATGGATGAGCAAGCCAAGGCAATAATAAGACTATGCAAGACAGATTCAAGTAGAATAGAAGAGAAGGGATAAAATTACCTAGGACAGAACTCCCCTGACCAGATTCCTTTCTCTTGCTCCTCCTCACAGAAGGAGTTGATTCAGGCACGACCTCTTCCGTGCCCTCATCAAGCATACCTCCATCAAAAGCCACCTCAAGATCTCCGGCAGTGATGAGAGAGTTAACTACACATAAATTGCAGGCTTAATGGATAGAGTTGTTTTTAAAAAAAAAACCAGAAGGAAAACACAGCCAGAACTTACCAAGAACCAATCCATCTTGCATGTTCTGCTTATTGATGTCACCCGCCATGGAGGGATCTGAAAAGAAGGAACCAGAAGTGAGTCAAGGCTATGTTTTTGAAAAAAGAATTCGATAAAACGAGAGATAAACAACTATTACCTTCAATCACTTGAGCATTTATCTCCAGGATCAGCTGAGTGGTATTCTTCTTGGCATCTTTCTCAGCCTGAACAGGCCCCAGACCCCAAGTATCAAAAAGATCCTTGCTGACACTGCCAGCATCAGCCATACCGGCAAATCGGGCCTTCCACCAGGAATTAAAGTTAGCAGAACTGCAGGAATTTGGCTCCTAGGATGGATAAAGACCATCCACACTGTTGTTGATCTTATTCACTGAACACCTGCAGTTCAGATGAACATCAATGTCATCTGCATCTCTCCAAGAGGTCCCTCTGTTACAACCCTTATAATACTTCAATGGGATTGTCTGAGGACACCCCAACTGCCGGGCACAGAAATTAGGCTGATACACCTCTCCTCCTAAGTGAGAACTCGGGGGCTTTCCACCACCAAAGGGCAGGTCCCTGGACAGCATTACATTGAGAAACCTCTTCCAGAACTCAGTTCTGGCTTCTTCATCCTCTGGTTCTTTCTCAAAAAGTCTGTATCCAGGATGAAACCATGGATAACTCCTCCTCGTAACCACCGCCATTGTTCGTGAGACCTCTTCTTGCAATGCACGAAGAACATCAGGTACTCCTCAATTGACTTCTTTGGCACTTCTGATGACATAAGGGGAAGTGCCATGACTTGATCTTCAGCCAGAACTACTTCGGGAGACCTGAATTCTGGAAAATAGACTTGAAGCCAGACTTGAATCATCGAGAATGCGCCGGAGCTCCAAGATTGATGGCCCATCCAAGGTGGCGGTGTGCGAGGTTCTTATATAGGTGTGCCAATCAAGGACCAAGCCCAACATCTCGTGTGATTGTGCGAGCCTCGGCCAGGTGTCCGTATTCAAGCAGAATTGCCGAAGAACGGTTTGGGAAGACGAACTGTTCAGCCAAGATAGGAGGAATAGCATGTCTTTCTTGATCCCTATCACGTTATGCACTAAATTTCTTCAGGAAATTCGAGAAAGAACGATTCGATTGATGAGAGCGAGAAGAAGTAGTAAACTTCTTAGCCGGACCTTCACCATTCTTTCTTACGTGATAATCTCCATCTACATCACAGGGTCTCCCATGGGGTCCGAACCGAAAATTTGTGCCATATCCGGCAAAGTGGGAGACATAGGACCAACTCGAAAATCAAAAGTGTTGGTGGCGAAATTCGAGAAGCACATCGCGACCAACATATTTTCATCCCCGACCACGAATGCTTAGACAGAAGGAGGGCATCATAAATCCCTACCTTCTTCCAAAGGAGCAGCATATCTCGGAGAAAGGCGAGTCAATCGATCGACCACTTCGCAGTGCTATTTCTGACCTCGCAGGAAGGAAAGGATCTGCTTAGATTCTTGCTGGTCCAGGAACTGAAATTCAGGGCAGAACTCTGATAGCAGAGAGGAGCTTCAGCATCCCTTTTGAAAAGTTCTGCCATCTCTTCAGGGACTTTCCCAAACCAATGAGGCCCCAGAACTAGGGTATTTCCGATCAGATGGAGAACATTTTCATCCAGGTTCTTTTGAGTGTAGGGATGAAGTTTGCTACGGATTTCGATCGCATAAGCATCCACGCCATCTCCAGAAACGTAGGCAGGAAGAGAAGAAGAAGAGCCCGTGGCGCGAGTTCTGGGAGAAGACATTTTTGAAATTTGATCAGAATAGGATGCAAGGGGAATGAAGAAGAAAGTAAGACTTTGTTTGAAATGAACAGGAAAATCGTGGGAATAAAGATATTTTCAAAAAGAACCGGCAGCAGTTTTTATATAAAAATAGAAGATCGTGGGTCGGAAGAGGAAGAGTATGCTTGGGAGTAGCCGTTAAAAATCACTTCCCCATAAACCCGGATAGACGTGGGCTGAAGTAACGGAGCAAAACGGCGCGAACATTAAAGCGGCCAATCATAAGTCCAAAACCATTTTTCAAATGGATCGGACTTAGGGGCATTGTTTGGGCCCGAAATCTATAGCTCAAAGAGAAATCGCAGAGATCTAAGCACGTAGGTTATTTACCAAAAGAAAATAACCATGTATTTAGAAGAAGAGGGACCATTAAGATAAAAGTTAATTGCCACTAAATGGCGATTAATTAGAGAAGAATAAAGTGAGGTTCGAAATTGGGCCAGGCCACCTCCAAAAAGAGGAAAAACCTATCGTGCCAAAACAAAAGCCCAAGGCCCAAATGACGAAATAGACTCAGAATGAAGCAGGGCAAGGTTGATTGCGCAAGTTCCAAAACTGACTTTGGAAACCGACTTTGGAAACCAACTTTTGATTCACAGAGATATTTTCACAGACAGAGAGCTTTCTCCTTGAGCAAGCGAGAGTCTCATCAAAATCAGAAGGTTCTTCAGAAAACAAGTTTCAAAAAGTAGGCTGACGGCTAAGAATATTTTCTCTGTACAAAAGAAGAAAGGATGTTTCTTAGAGAACAAGTTCCGAGGAAGGTCCCGTCTCACAGATAAAGTTGATAGCAACTACTTCTTATATGAGGTCAATTATTTCCTTTTTAAACTAGAATATCTTGGGATATTTTAGGGGTATTCGTTAAACATCTCTATAAAAGGAAATAAAGGCCAAAATTAACGGATCATCCAATCAACAAAAACAAACTCTCAGTCAAAACTGAACAAAGATCTCTTGATCCCACAGACTCAAAACAAAGAGAACTATTGTAAGAGCCAGATACACAGAATCTGCATTACTTTACAAAGCCCAAACAAGCAGAACTCAGTTCATATCATCATATGAAAACCTCAACAAAATTTTCAGAAGCTTTTATAGCTTTCAAAGCATCCCAAGGAGCCATCCTCAGGGTAATCCAGTCCAGAACAAGAGCTATCTTCTGAGAAAGTCAGCCAGAACTCAGGTTTCTGCCGCTACAGAACAGCCAGGATAGCCAGAACAAAAGAATGAGAAGCAGATTCAATTCAAACGCTACTAAGACTTTGGAAGAAACAAGATAGTCACTTCATTTCAGGTCGATCCAGGTGAAGGAAGTCCGTCCAGAACAAACAAAACTACCAGAACAGGCGCAGACTCTCAGTTCTGCCTGCAGACTTAGCCTCCTCATGGCGCAAATTGATGAAAAGCTCTGCCAATCTCCAGTGTTGGTATCGATTCCCAGCTAACTCTCGTTAGTTGAAATTATTACTACATGAATTCCCGAAGATCAAGCAGTTCTGCCTGAAATTTGTTATCTTTATGTAAGAATATTTTGCTAGAATTTCCCAATTTATTAGCTGTGAAAATTATGAAGTCCTCACCTGTCTGAGACATAGAAAAGAACTTACTTGGGAAATATTCCTCACCCAAATTCACAATCGTTTGTTCAAAGTCAATAGCTTGGGCGCAAGTTATTTGATTCTCAAGTCTGTTAGAATTTTAAATTGTTGACAGTGGCACGCTCGACACACAAAGAAAGTTGATTTATCGACCAAAACATGGTCTTTGAATCAATGGGGAACTTTGCCCTGCCATCACAGGTACTAAACAAAAAAAGGGGTGAACAGAAACAAATTAAGAAGCATCCATTTGAGCTCAAAATATACAAAAATCCAGAGCAGACCAATAAATATTAAAAGAATTTCTTAGCAATAATGTCCTTTATTCTTTTATTTCATACTGGTGAGATATAAATTTTTCCTTTTTAAGTTTAAATAGCTACTAGGGTGGAGTAGACTAATTTTTGTGGAATGGAATGCGCTATTTTCACTAAATATGCTGAATTTTTTAAAAGTAACACAAAATTTTTATTTATCTAATTAGTTGAACTACCATAGTCTAAGGGCGCCCTTTGTTACAGCATACATCACAAATGCGTCAAAATCATAATTCTCCTTTTTGTAATATATTAATGTATAGCAATTAGGCAGCATATTCTAAAAAATTATCCAATTGACAATTACCTTGTGGTACTACCTTTAAACCAGATTGCGAGTTTATGCACCTCAGAATAGTTGACATCGGGCTCACTCCTATTTAAAATTAAAATTAAATTCTGCAAAATTAGTATCTATATATATGTAAAACTCCAATTAGTTTATGGAAATAGTGAAGGAAATTAATTACAGATTTCTTGTGAGTTCGGCTCTGTAATCTTCAGCTACACGAAGGAAGATGGTGATAATTTGGTCAACGAAGCGAGGGTTGTTTTCATCTTGCAACCCTTTTATGTCGTTAAAGTAGTCGGTCAAAATGCCCTGCCAGGAAACATATTTCATAAAGCTTACCATATTAATCTTGTAAAAACTTAAAAGAGAAAGCAAGATATATTTATAAGCAAAGCAATATAATGGAGGTGAACTGACTTGTTCTTGCAAGGAGATGATGAGTTCCTCGAGCTGTTGGCTAAGATCCTTCCCTTTCGCAGCCATTTTCTTCGTTGAGAGAGAGAGAGAGAGAGAGAGAGAGAGATGAAATTGAAGTGAAATGAGAAAATAGAAGGCAACAGAGAGATCAATTAATAACAAAACCTCTGTATATATGCATGGTTTTATAGCCTCTATATATGTTGTTTTTCATGACACATAGCATGTATATGTTGCTAGCAGTATGCAGTGTGAAGTAGCATGAGCTTTGCATGTCTCTGGTTTCATAACTTCATCATGAGCCTCATGATGGTCTTTCTATATTTGCTTGGCCCCTTTATTCATGCTTTAATTAATATGTAGGTACACATGTTGACTTTGGGTTGATAAATTATCATCTGGGCAAATCTTTGAGTTCGATAACTTCACTAAATTTAAACCCAGCCCGAGTGATGTCTCATTAGATAATTCATCCTATATATTATATTATTTTAATACCTAAAATGAGGTTAAAAAGTGCATCAATTAATCTATTAAAAAAAGAGCCTAGGCAGGCTGGGCCAAGTCTAAATGGACTTAGAAGGGTCGGATCGTGGGCGGGCAGGTCCTATCCTATTAAAGAACGGGTCGGACTTTGGCCCATCGGGCCTCGTGCTACCCACTTCGACCTATTAACCACGGACCAAATTATGATCCATGACTAGAACCAACGGTTTGGGTCCATGGCTATATTACTATATATGGATATAAAGAAAATAGGAACCTTGCTTTTGTTTTTGGTTAAAAGGAACCTTTTTTGGACATCCGGTAGGTCCTCATGCCAGTAGGAGTGGGCACAATCCAGATTCAATTGGTTTCACCTCAAAACTACGGCCAAACCAATAACAATATAATGGTTTGGTTAGACCAATTACAACAAAAAATTCTCAACTTGCTACATATATATATATTATTTCATTTATTAGAGTATCAAACCTTCCTAAAACTCAACATGACATAAAACTTCAAATTTTAATAACTAATATAGCTACAATTCAAATATCAATAACTCAAAAGGCCCATCAAACTTCAAATTCAAGATCCATATATAGTTATTATCTAATTAGAGTACATGTAAAATAAAATATAAATAAATATACAAGTACATGGCCCGGTTCGGTTTAGGCGGGTTTATAAATGCATAAAACCAAATCAAACCAAACGATATACGGTCTGATTTTGTTTTTAAACCATTTGACTTTTTCTTACTCAAAACCAAACCAGACCAAATGATATACAGTCCGATTTGATTTTTAAACCATTTGAATTTTTCTTACTCAAAACCAAACCAAACCGGTAATTATGATTTGAATTTACCGATTTCATCAGTTCAGCCGGATTGATGCCCACCCCTACATGCTAGTAATAATTTTGTGGTTATTATTCAACATATCCCTTCACTAATTTTGTGGGTATTATTCACCCTCTGAGGTTTTGGGTGTTTTCACAAAACTCCTTGAGGTTTCAAAAATTACACTAACGTCCCCTGAGGTTTCAAAATTACACAAACCCCCTGAGGTTTCAAATTGTTTTCACAAAACCCCTTTTTCGTTGATTGTTTGTCCACAAATTGATGATTTTATTAAAAAAAAAACTTATGCAAATGACAAAATTAACCTCAGTAAATGTACGAGCAATCTAATCTCAAAAGCTAACTTTGTCATTTGGAGAATTTTTTATTATATAAAATCATCCATTTTTGGATCCAAAATCAACGAAAAGGACTTTGTGAAATATATGTGGACTCTTGAATTTTTTTTTATATTTAGTGAAGTAACTCAAGGGGGTAATAATTTTGTAGGATATTATTCAACATACCATCCTTCTCCCTTATATGGGTAGTGTAATTTTATGGGTAATTTCCTACTTTCTAACATAAAGTTTACATCTGGCATCGACTATGAAAAATAAGAAAATTAGAATGATTACGGTGGTATGACTACGGTCTCAGCTTATAAAATAAATAGAAAATCAACTCTTAAATAGATATAATGTTCACTTCATAGAGAACTTATTCGAAAATTCAAAAATCTATAACAAACTTATTCCATAGCCAACATGAAGAAAACACCATGGTCTTCTAGAGACAATCTAAGCCTCATTTTGATAAATTGCAAGAACTCTCTACTTAAGGGGCTAGTATTCTTTGAAGTGATAAAGCTGAGGCCTTTGTTTATTCGTAGAATGTTCTTTTTGGTATTCATCAATGTATAGTAATAAGCCTCTATATATTTTCTCTATGTACATGTTTATCATATGGTATATATATGACATATACGAGAAAAGGAAGGGGAAAACACAATGTAAAAACATGTTTTTGGGTATGACACGAAAAAAAAAACTAAGTTTGTATTGTATATGACAGTATCATTGTATGACAAAATAAAGCTAAGTTTTGTATACAAAAGCTCTTTTCGGGTAAATAATTCAGTTTAGAACAATAAAATTAGGAAACGTGAGAGTAAAGAAAAAGTTTCATTATTTTATACATTTCCTTTACATGCATGAATTGTAAACAAGCGTAATCCAACTTTCCTATTACACTCTCCATGCATGATTATTATATAACCCCGAACCAAAACCTTAATTTTCAACGATCAACTTTCTCTCACCCACAACAACAGACAAGAGAAAATCCCTTCAACTGTCATGGCTGATGACATGAGGACCACTACCTACCACACTTTCTTGTCAACCAAAGCTGAAGAAGAGGAGGCAAAAAGCAATTGGTACCTAGGGGATAAAATTAAACTCTAACAAAGTTAAAGAAAGATTAGCCAAGAAAGTAATTCTAGCAAATGTATGACTAGTCAACAACGAGTTACACATCTAAGAACACACAATAGAATATACATTCATTTATCAATCAATTCTCTAGTCCCTGCAAATTTAGAAGATGACTATGTGACAACCTAGACACTCAAAAGGACCCGTCAACGTAGGCATCCTCTGTGCTAGCAACAACTAGAGTAAAAGGTGTGTGAACATTCGTCAACATTTTAGAGATATATAACAGATATAGTATGACTAGTCATAAAATCAAGAATAGCACACCAGAAATGCTCACTCGAAACCCACCAATAGGGAAAACCGAGAGTCATCATTCGACCAGGCAATCCACTAAGTTAAGAAGGTTCTTACGGACAAGAATGGAACCACTGCCACAGCTAAGGTGGGCTATAGCCCAGATAGCTTTTGAAGGAAAAGCTTATATCTATATTGGCCAACAACAAGAAGTATGCTTTTGGTGAGTTTTCGAAGAAAAAAAACATATATGGCCCACCATATGTGCTTCTTGAAGGCTTTTCTAATTTCTTTTTGTTTTTATTTTAAACCAATGAATGGCATCCTCACTTAGATCATAAACTTGTAAGCTACAATTTTGATTGTTTACTTCCTTTTTTTAGCTAACCCACCTATAAAAAATTAATTCTCAACCCTTGCTTACAGAAAAAGCAAATGTAATTAATTAGCGATTGCTTGGTTTGTGTTGACAAGGGTAATTAGGCATTAGAAGATCACACATTGGGAATTATGATATTATTCTCTCTTTAATAAAAAAAAAAAAAAGATTCCATTTTAGCATAAGACCTCGGTGAGGACAGAAGTTTGAGCGACTACGAGCAACACCTCACCCATTGGATTAGTCCAACGACATGAAGTCGTACTAAACAATCACATAGACTACATGTCGTTGGATTAATTCCAAAGGTGACTCTTATTAATAGCTAAATTACTCTCTACATACGCGCATGAAGCAGTTTTATTATCACGCGTGTAGCATGCTCCATGTGTCTTAAATGTTTTTAATTTATCACACTACTATGTACCACCTATGCAGATGTTTATTTTTATTTTTATTATTAATATGCCGTATGCGTATGCCAAGATTTCATTATTATTTCATAAATAAATAAAATTTCCATTTACAATCCCTACATGTAAACCATCATCCAACTTTCCTATTACACTGCATCCATGCATCATTATAAAACCCGAACCAAAACCCTAATTTTCATCTATCAAATTTCTTCATCCACTCTGAAATACAAAAAGAAAAACCATTCAATTCTCATGGCGGATAACATGAAGACCACTAACTACCACACTTTCTTGCCAACCAAAGCTCAAGAAGAGGAGGCAAAAAGGGCCAACAATCCTGGGAATCAAGAAAGACGCGTTCAAGTTGAAATCAGAGAGCGTTCACCGCAACCATTTATATTGGAGTCTAGCGATCCAAATCTAACAACACCACCACAAACAAAGGATCTTCTTCGTTCCTAGATGTTTTGTGGTCAAAATCGTTGCTATAAGTTTAAGAGTGTGAACTTTGCTCTTTATTGTTCCTTAGATTAAAGGTTTAGTTTAGTAAACTTTGGTTATTTCTTTACTTTTATTTTTTGGGCAACTTCTTTAATTTATGATATGTAATTAAGTAATACCTTAGCCTTTTTAATTACTTTAATTAGTAATTATGTTTTAATTGTTATTTCTTTAGTGAATATTTAAATATTTTTCTGATTTCATAAATTACTAAATGAGAGGGAGGGGCAGCGACCAGAGTAGGCGGTGCATGGTAGGCGTGTTGCGGTGGCCTCGTGACTCTGCTCTTTTTTTTTCCATTTTTTATTTTCTTAATTTTATTTTAAAGGGTAAAAATTAGGTTAAAGTCGAGCTGTAAAATAAAGTTTGAGTCTTTAAAAATAAAGACACATGGCATATTTTGAGTGGGAGTATCACCACTAACATGGTGATACGGTACCACTCTATAATTTCTCCTTTAGCACACAGGTTCTGTCAATTGTAATTAATTGGTTTTGGATTGTTTAATAAATGTTTGTGTTCTTGATAAGAAAAAAAAAAATCAATACTAACATCTTGGCATCTACGAATTTTTTTCTACGTGAATAAAATAGGCATGTCATTGGTTTTTTATTTTGTAAAATATTTTTATGTAACCAAAAAAGTAAAAAGAAATTCAAAGTATATATCCATTAAAATTTGCGTTCATATTTTTTGGGAAAAAATTCTTCCAAGAGTTTGTTCAAAATAGTTTATTTTCGTACATGTTATCTCTGTAATATATCATGAAACAAGCATTACACCCATGGACCTTAATTTTCCCATAAATTATATGCGTCTGTAATAATAGATAGTAAGTTCAGTAATGAACTTTTATTCCATAGCTAACAACATAAAGAAACCAATGAGCTTCTGGAGAAGGTCTCCTAACAAAGTGAACAAACCAGCTCTCTCTACATATTGCGCCTTTTGGCCTCATTTTCATGGATTGCGCGTTCCATCTGCACTCCATTATGTTTCCAGATTTTTGTTGGGGAAAAAAAAAAAGAATATTAGAACAAAACAAGGGGAAAATATGAAGTAAAAGATGCATGTTAAAGCTAAGAATTACCTGAACAATGTGATTCAGATTCTCCCGCAAGACGAGAAACTCTTGGTTAACAAGCTCAAGAACAATAATGCACCTACAAGCATAAGATTTGCGTCAAAAACAGTTTTCATAAGAGAGGTCTTTATCCATGTAGATCAAATAAGGGTTGTTTTTATAAAAGTCTGAGTGAATATTAAGAAATATAATTTGGCTATAATAGTATCCAATTCTTACTCTTCATGGTCATTTACATCGCTTGCATCTCGGAGCTGGCTACAGGCTAACGCCATCCGGCAACCACCAACACTGTAAGTCCAAATTCAGCAGAGAGGATCAATGTAATTAAATTCTTAGTGTGACAAAAGGATGTACAAGAAAGAATAATTTGGGCTTATTTTCTATACATATATCATTCAACATTAAAAACTTAAAACCATGGTTAGTCTTTATGTATATAGTAGGCGTGAAAAAATTAATTTGTTACTTCCTTTTTATGGGGAGTTTTTTTAATTTTTCGATGTGTAACAATTCTTCACATTCTCACACGTGTCACTTTTTCATTTAGTTAGGTTAACAAAAAAAACATTTAGTTTAAATCAACTCAATGTAAATACGGTTGTCACTATTTCTTGGGCAAAAAATTAGTTGAAATTTTAGTTTATCTTGAGCTATTTCAGATCCGACTACTTTAGTTTAGGTCACAATACATTCAGTTAAATTTACAATTTTGTTCATGCCTTTTTTGTGCAAAATTGCTTTGAATTTTCATTTAGCAACAAAACCTAAAATAAAAAGGTTTAACATTTAAAATTAAAATAAAGTGTGGCATTCAATTTATTATACCTTGAGCTACTTCCTTTGAGCGTGAGGGCATGAGTTGCTACCTGGGGATAGTTCACTTCATCCTGAGCACTCCTAAAATTGAATTTTCCAAAATCAATACATATATAAATAATGTATATGTAAAAACAAAATAGTAAATTAAAACAGTGAAGAAAATTACAGATATGTGCTGATTTGTGCCATAATATTTTCAGCATCACCAAGGAATGCGGTGATCAAATTTGCAACAAAGCAAGGATTTTGTTCATTCTGAACTGCTTTCATTTGATCAAATTGCTCGTCCAAAATTCCCTGCCAGGAAACGTACGTATATATAGTAGTTAATTAGCTGCAATATTAATTTAACTTGATCATCTTTTTGTTATATATTATTAAAATATAAAATATTGACATTAAATAGTAACCCTTTGATCAGGGTAAAAAAAGGAGAGAGAGAGAGAAGAAAGAAAAATTATATAATTACACAATAAAATCAGCTATTAAACAGAAAAATAAAATAAAATAAATATAACTTCAAAAACAAGAATTAGAGATGAGAAAGCAAAGCAATAAACTGAATAAAGAAAAAGAAAACAAAAACAAAAACTCCAAAAGTAAAAAGATTAGAGAAGGACTTGGTCTTGCAAGGAGCTGACGAGTTCCTTTAGCTCTTGGCCAAGTTCCTTCCCAGACATTTTTTTTCTTCTTCTTTTCTGTTTTGTTTTGAGAGAGAGAGAGAGTACAGAGATGAAAGTGATGAAATGACTGAAGAGAAGGCAATAGAGACAGATGCATGGTTTTATTTATATATATAGGCTGTGTGGATGTTATTTTCATGCTAAAAGAATGTCCGTTAAGACTCAAGAGGCATGAGCTTTGCATGTCTCTGGTCTGGCTTTTCATTCCATAGCTTCATAAGCTTCACGATGGTCTGTTTATTTGTGCTTGGCTTTTTATTCATGTTTTACTAATTGTAGAATAAGGATGCAAATTGGATGGGTGCAACCAGACCCGCCCCGAGCCCAACCCAATATTTGATTTCGATTGTATTGCCTTAGCCCAAATCCTTTTATAGTCAGATTGTTTGATTTATTAGTTCGTATTTGAATAATTAATTGAACTTAACTTGTCAATTCTTATCCAATAAGCATCAATATGGTTGGAAAACTATCGGATTTATTTTAAGACCTAAAAAATTAAAATCTCATTAACAAATTCGTTCTTATATTTTATTCATCCACACAAAGCATATATATGTGTCTTCCCAAATACCTAACTGTATCTCATTGTATTGTTAACTAGGGGAGAGGGTACTCAGAAGGTCTTTTAATAACCACTTTCTCAATCTCAATATATATAGCCATGTCATATAGATGACAATGAAAATTTTCGAAAAATCTCAATTCTATCAACGTAACCACAAAATCTAAAGAAAAATCATATTAAAACAACGTTGGACCCATAATAAGCAAGAGACGATAATTAAATTGAGTTTCATTCAAAACCATCGATATGCAAAGGGTTTACAATTTAAAAGATCGTTGTACTTATTTCAAAACAAAAGTCCACTCACAAAAAGTCTGATGCTAAATTAATCAAAACCGGATTTCCAATTCGTGATTTCCAACAGGTTAAGGATAGTCATCTAACCACAACCTAACAATTTAGTCTCAATCCAACGATCGGATCTTCGTAGATAGAACAACCGAACAACAATCGATTGATGTAAAGTGAGACAATCTGAGACATGCGAACCTCATATTTTTGTTCTGTAAGTTTCTACACACTTCTAGAACATCTATAAAAGCATATTAAAATTTGGAGATGATCCAACGGTCTGATCATCTCTTATCAAACGGTCCATAATAGGCAAAGTCTCCGATCATCGGGCAAACGATTGAATCCATGCAAACAATCATGCTCCGGACAACTAGGACATCACACTGGGGTAAAAATAGGTCACCTCTGGTGCCCACATGAGCCACCACGTGTTGTCACCGTCGATGGGTAGCTTGAGCAAATTTCGGCAACAACAAAACCTAAAATCGTCGATTGCCGCCCATGCCAAATTAAAGACAACATTGAGAGGAGCAACTTTCAAATATAGGCCTACTTGAATTTTCATTGAGATTGGCTGGAAAATTTATTAGAAATGGCGGAGGCTGGAATCTTTCCTCTCTCAATTTATGTTCCACAGTGGTCCACTAGAGGTGTCCAAACTTGCGTTTTGTTTCTTGGAGCATGGAGAAAAAGAAACCCAACAAGTCATGCTAGCATTGGTGGCAAAAAATGGTCGGAATCTGGCTCGAAAGTTTTAATTTTGTGGTTGCTGGCACACCCCACTTCTCACCCAATATCTACGGCGTACAACGTCAATTTGGGTCAGTTGGTTACATTTGTCGGTTGATCGTGAACATTTTCTGACAAGTGAAGCAACCAATGGTGGTCGGACGATGACGTAGTGTTGTCGCGAATTTTTTTTCAACGATCCAAACCATCTATTTTTTAAGTCTACATTCATAGATCATCTTTGCAAAATATTAGAGAAATTGGAAACTGTTTCGACATCCAATTGTGTCCTACAAAATGAATGAACATGATGCTTAAAGAAAGTACTAAAATTTCAATAATTCAATTGAGTGGTCAAGTGATATCAAATTTAAGTGATTTTTGTAGAGATGATCTTTGAATGAGTATCTACAAAATAGATGGTTTGGATTAGTGAAATACAATATGGAGTGGGCCCTATAAGGGTGTCCCTCAAATAAGCTTATTTGAGGGATCCCTCAACTGAAGCTCCTGTATATGTATATATATATATATATATATATATATATATATATATATATATATAATCTAGGCATGCCATGTGGCTCACACTTGGGTTAGGGGTTTTAGGGTTCATTTTTCTTGCGAAAATGCCCTTGAACTTCAAAGTCGTGTAACTTCTCTGTTTCAACTCCAATTCGGGATCTGTTTCCGCCTACTCGTTTGTTGGATAGAGCTCTATGTCCAAGTACAAAGAAAACTCCGAAAACTAGACTACCGAAAACAAAACTTAAATTCCTCAGGGTAAAATGGTTAGATTATTTGATTTATTAGTTCGTATTTGAATAATTAATTGATATTAACTTGTCAATTCTTATCCAATAAGCATAAATATGGTTAAAATCAAAGCTATCTTTTATACTAACAGGGTTTAGGTCGCTCTCTCGTTCACGCGAGGAGAGCCTTGACGGCTAGGGTTAGGGTTTCGCTAGTTTTTTTACTCATTCTCTGCGCCGTCTCTCTTAGTCTTCTACGATTGTCTCTGTGGGTTCTTCTTGGTGAATTAGGTGTGACGTTTTTGCACTTTTGTTCTCCGTGGGGTGGTTGCGTTGGCTTCTTTTCTGGTTCCCAAGGAGCCAGTCATTGGTGAGGGGTCTCCATCTTAACGCTATGGAGATGGCCACCGCCTCTTCTACTCAAGGGGATGACAATTATGCTACAACAAACGGGAATCAGAAGCGTGCGAAAACTAGTGTTGGGCATCTGATTGTTAAGGGCATGGATTTTTCTGGTAAGCATAGTTTTTGTATCGAGAATTTTGTTGACAAGGCGAAGGAGACCAGCCTCGAGGGTCTCCAAGATCTCCCTAATAATTCTCCTATGGAATGTTCGTGCTCTTGGCAACCGATTAACGTTCCTACTATGAAGATCATTCTTCGGAATTTTCTTGAGGCTAAGAGGCCAATCTTGGTCTCCCTTGCTTGTCGATTGGGGTTGAGAATCAAGAAAATTGGAGGTGGTAGTTGGTGTTTGGCTGGATCTGTTATGATACAATATGTTTTTTACTCTGTACGAAGAATTATGATGCTTTCTTTATATCATAGGAGGCTTTCTTTTTCAGTATCTGCGTAGTGATGGGATGTGTTTCAATGGTTTTGCGGTTGGGTGATTGGCTGGATCTATTCGATACCCATAGTACGTTTTTGACTCTGTACAAAGAACTATGATGCTTTTCTAGATGATAGGAGGACTTCTTTGACAGTACCTACGTAGTGATGGGATTTTGTTTTAAGGGTTTTGTGGTTGGGGTTTAGGTTGGTTTGTTTCGTATAAGTTGTTTGACTCTTCTGTTTAGTCAATATCATGGGTGGTACTCTTTCCTACCTCAGGATTTTGTTTCTCTAGGAAGGTTTTAACGAGGCCGCCGTTAACATGCTAGTTCTTACCATGTAATGTGCTTTTCGGTTTAATGAAATACCATCTTTTCACCCCCAAAAAAAAAGCATCAAATATGGTTGGAAAACTATCGGATTTATTTTAAGACCTAAAAAATTAAAATCTCATCAACAAATTTGTTTTTATTTTATTCATCTGCCCAAAGCATATATGTGTGCCTTGATGGGTCCCAAATACTTAACTGTATCTCATTGTATTGTTAACTAGGAGAGGGTATTCATAGGGTCTTTTAAAAACCACTTTCTCAATCTCAATATATATAGCCATATAAAGTCGTAGTCTAATCGAGAAATCAAAATGACAATGAATTTTTTTGAAAAATCTCAATTCTATCAATGTAACCACAAAATCTCAAGGAAAAACATATTAAAACAATGTTGGTAACATCATAAGTTAGAGACGATAATTAAATCGAGTTTCATTCAAAACCATCGATATGCAAAGGGTTTACAATTTAAAAGATTGTTGTACTTATTTCAAAACAAAAGTACACTCACAAAAGGTCTGATGCTAAATTAATCAAAATCGGATTTCCAATTCGTGATTTCCAACAGGTCAAGGATAGTCATCCAACCACAACCTAACAATTTAGCCTCGATCCAACGATCCTATCTTCGTAGATAGCACAACCGGACGATGATCGATTCGTGTAAATCGAGACAATTTGAGACATTTGAACCTCGGATTTTTGTTTTGTAAGTTTCTACACACTTCTAGCAACATCAAGAATTGCATACTAAAATTTGAAGATGATCCAACGGTCCAATCATATCTTATCAAACAGTCCATAATAAGCGAAATCTCCGATCATCGGGCAAATGATCGAACCCATGAAAACAATAATGCTCAGGACAACTATGATGTCACACTGGGTAAAAATAGGTCACCACTGGTGCCCACATGAGCCACCACATGTTGTCACCGTCGGTGGGTAGCTTGAGCAAATTTCGGCAACAACAAAACCTAAAATCGTCGATTGCCACCCATGCCGAATTAAAGACAACATTGAGAGGAGCAACTTTCATATATTGGCCTACATGAATTTTCATTGGGATTGGCCGAAAAATTGATCGGAAATGGTGGAGGCTGGAATCTTTCCACTCTTAATTTATGTTCAACAGTGGTCCATTGTAGGTGTCGAAACTTGCGTTTTGTTTCTTGGAGCATGGGGAAAAAGAAACCCAACAAGTCATGCTAGCATTGGTGGCCAAAAATGGTCGGAATCTGGCTCGAAAGTTTTCATTCTGTGGTTGCTGGCACACCCCACTTCTCAGGCAATATTTACGGCGTACGATGTCAATTTGGGTCGAGTCTTTGGTTGGTTACATTGGTCGGTTGATCGTGAACATTTTCTGACAAGTGAAGCAACCAATGGTGGTTGGACGATGACGTAGTGTTGTCACGAATTTTTTTTCAATGATCCAAACCATCTATTTTTAGGTCTACATTCATTGATCATCCTTGCAAAAAATTGGACAAATTGGAAACCGTTTCGGCATCCAATTGTGTCCTACAAAATCAATGACCATAGTGCTTCAAGAAAGTACTAAAATTTCAATAATTCAATTGAGTGATCAAATGATATCGGATTCAAGTGATTTTTGTAAATATTATCTTTGAATGAGTATCTACAAAATAGATGTTTGGATGAGTGAAATACAATATAGAGTGGGCTATATAAGGGTGTCCCTCAAATAAACTTATTTGAAGGATCCATAGAATCAAGCTCCTCGTATATATATATATATATATATATATATATATATATATATATATATATATAAGCCATGTGGCACACACTTGGAGTTAGGGGTTTTAGGGTTCATTTTTCTTGCGAAAATGCCCTTGAAATTCAAAGCCGTGTAACTTCTCTGTTTCAACTCCAATCGGGATTTGTTTCAGCCTACGAGTTTGTTGGATAAAGCTTTACATCCAAGTACAAAGAAAAATCCGAAAACTAGACCCCAAAATCAGAACTTGAATTCCTAAGGGTAAAATGGTCAAAGTAGCTTGGATTTAAATAACACAAAGGAATTTCTGGGAAGGGTTGTTACACTTAAGTACATTTTCGTGTCTAAAGACTCAAGTTACCGTTACACACCCATATAAAATTTATAAAAGAATATAAAAGATAAATGATATATTATATTAATTCAAGTCGTCGAACTATTTTTGGGTCAAATCATCTATAACACATAGTTCATTTGCTAAGTTAATGGGATATCGGATTATGAGGTTGAAAGTCTCAATCCATATCCTATTAATTAACTCAAATTCATATCAGAATTTGATCCATTGTGGTCAATTCATATAGCTAGGCATGGACATGATTTGTTATGGGTAGCTTTTCTACTATACTATAAATTGTACTGTGAAGATCCAGTATGTTGTTTTCTAGATCGAGCCCTCTGGGTCGAGCAGGTTTGGTTTGGCATCCCGTTAAGTCCTAGAGTGGATAAATGCTCTATTTCTACTCTGGACGTCTGGCTATGCAAGATGTTTTCTACCATCGACATGGAGCAAAATGATGTGGATTGGATCAAAACCATTATATGTTTTTTTATGCTGACACATATGGAAGGAGAGGTGCAAGGCAATAATGGAGCAACGTTCTCCCTCCCCTAGGGACACTATCCAAAGAGCTTCAAACGCAACTAACGAGTTCCTTTCCTCCATGGAGCGTCGCCAAGCGAACAACAGTCCTAGGCCCCAAAACTTGGCGCATAATACGGCATGGTTGCCTCCTCTTAGCCCCTTGGTGAAACTAAATGTGGACGCGACTTGGGACCCGATCTCTAAATCTGTGGGTATTGGAATGGTGGTCAAGGACCATAATGCATAGTTTTTGGCTGGTAAATCTCTGCTGGCTCAGGCGAACTCGGCTCTAATGGCTGAATGCTTAGCGTGCCTAGAAGGGTGCATATTTGCTTCGAATAGGGGTGATCAGCTGGTGTCTTTCGAGTCTGATTGCCTTGAAGCCGTTAAAAGTATCAATGGTGACATCTCTTGAGGGAAGTGGGAGATTTACCCAATCCTTAGTAATATAAGAGACTTTCTCTTAGCATTCAACTCTTGTAGCTGGACTTGGATTTGCAGAACCACAAATGAGGCGGCAGATCACTTGCAAGAGCTTGCTAAGTCAAGGATGTGCAACGAAGTTTGGGCCTATAGGCCTCCATCCTCTCTCACGTTCATCTTGAATATGGATGGCCTTCCGTGTCCTCCAACAAATGTTTAGTCTGATGCTATCTTAGAGGCCTATGGACGCGGTGGATACTAGTGCTGCTGTGTCTTTCTTCTTCCCTTCCTAATATGTCTATTGTATTGCATTTTGGTTTTGTTGTCCTCCCTGTGGCTTGGACTTCCTTGTTTGTTGCTTTTGTATTTCTTATGGGTTTGGCTTCTTGGCTGCTCCTCTCTAGAATGAAAGCACTGTTTCTGACCAAAAATAATAATAATAATAATAAGAACTGTGAAGATCCATATTTTGGAAAGCATATATTATAATTATGAACAAAATATTATTATTAAATATGGGGTTACGTTCTTGTAATAGTTGTGTTTATTGTTTGCCAAAGCCCTTTGTAGAGCTATGTTCTTGTAATGCCTTTTTATTAATCAAATTGATGCGGCTATAAAAAAAATTCGATTTTATCAAAGGATTCTTTTCCTTTTATTATCTTTCAACTAACCATAATTTTCTCTTTCTCCCTCCTCGACCAAAAGAGGGATACCCATGATCAATAATCAATTACCTGCACTTCCTCAAATATTCGATTGGAACGGTTTCTAGGTTTTAAAAACTGCAGCTAGGCATAACTAAATTGAAGACTGCTCTGTTATCGGCTGACTGATTTTTTTGTCCAACCAAAATAAATGGATGAAAAGTACAAATGTGACAATCAAATGGTGGAGATTAGAAAAATAAATAAGGGTCCGTTCGGTAACGTTTTCGGAGAATATTTTCATAAAATGAAAATGAGAAAACGAATTTGCATTTTCAAGATTCGAGAATGCGTCTGGTACGCTAACTGGAAAACATTCTCCGAGAACGAAAACAGTGAAAACAAGTTCGGTACGAACATATGAAAATGACAAAAACAGTGAATATGCGTTCAGCAACAGTATTGTAAATATTAGTTTAAACATCATAAATCAAATATTTTGTGTAGCATATAACTTATCAGGCTTATTAATAAGCCAAAAAAATTCTTTAAAATTGTGTAATGGTCAAATTAATTATCATTATCCAATACATGCATTAGCTAACCCAAAATGGTCTCATGTCCTCCAAGATATCATCTTAAATCATAGATGAAATCTCTCATAGTCTCACAAATATCTGAAAACTCATCACTTATTTCTGCTCAAACTTTCATTTTAAAAGTTGATGTCTGCAAGTCACCCTTCTTCACATGTTTATGCAATATATGTATGAATATTGTCTCCTGTTTTGGAGGCCATGACATTTTTTCTTGACCGTCAACATTCTTGGACGCCATATCCCTTAAAGAAAGAAAATTATGACTTCACTTAAAAAGTTGAAACAGAAACTTATGCCAAACTTTCATGTTAAAGCCAACAACTGTAGAATCAGAAAATTTTGCCAAACTTTCATTTTAAAAGTTGAAACATAAAATTTCATTTTAAAAGCTCAAACAGAAAACATACTAAGCATTGGAGACAACATAAATTTGACGAAAAAAAAAACAGAACTTCGAAAAGTAAATATAATGGTTGTGACATCCCTGACCTAATTTAGGTCCATTAATTATAAAATAAATAAATAAATTTAATTGGGAATTAAAAAGGAAATAAAAGAATAAAATGATTAAGATTTGGAATTTAATAATTAAATTGAAATAAAAGGGGCATTTTGGTCCAATTAATTTTCGGGACGGAATTGGGCGAAACAAGTTGCGCCATTGCGTTCGGCTCGTCGAAACGAGTTCGTTGACAGGTGGCACATAGCGATACGAGCATCGGATCAATTTAAGGACATAAGCATCACTTTAATTTTAGCGATAATTTGATATAGTCCACGTGGACCAATCAGAAACGCATAATCCTTCTCTCTCTTCCCTTCGGTTTCTCTCTCTTCCCTTCGGTTTCTCTCTCCTCTCTCACGATCTCTCTCTCTCTCTCTCTCTCTCTCTCTCTCTCTCTCTCTCCGATCAGTCCCCTTCTTCTATCTCACTTCACCGGCCACTACAGAGCGCACAACCACACAAGATCGAACCCCCATCACCTTGCGGTCCGATCCCGCCCAAGATCGTGGGCTGAAGCGCCGGCGTTGAGCTGCGGTGGCGACTGGAACTCCCGGCAGAAAACTCCATAATCGCCGGCGATAGCTCCGGTAACTTCAGACCGAGATACCACCACCAAAAGGTAGCCCTCCTTTCCCTCTCTTTATTTCTGGGTGTGCGCGATAACGTTGGCCGGCGTAGCCACCGTGGCCAACGTATGAAACTCCGACCTAAACCCTAACCGGTTTGGCTTCGATCCGGCGGCTTGCCGGCCTGTTCTGGGGCAGTTCGCACGGTTTTGAACTCTCCTCCACCACCGGATTCGATTTCTATAAGTGGTGTACCTCAACTCTACAATTTTTCCAAAGGCTTTGATTTGCTCAAGACACCCAACCCACGGCGGTGCGTGTGGCGGCGCGTGGGCTAAGGTGTGGCGGCGGTTTGATATTCCTATACCACCCTCGTGTCATTGTGAACGCGTATATGTGCGCGGATTTTGATTCGGACGTCGTTCTAACCTTGAACCAATGTACGCTTATTATGCGTTGTTTGGGTTCGATGTGTTCGGACCGTTGGATCGAATCCGAATTCACGTATGTTATTCCTCGTATTTCAAGGATCGTATAGGATTTGACGGATCGTAATTCGGAGTCCCGGATACTCCGAAATCACCAACCCTAGCGTTAGGTTTAATAGAAACCGTCCGATCGCACGATCGAGAGAAATCCGACCGTCGAATCGAGACCAAACTTTTGGGACATGTTCTATAAACCGTAGTGAACCTATAGGAACTTCCGTATCTAGGTTTGGAGGTCGTGGGCCCGCTGGCCCGGTTTGACCTATTCGGAGTAGTTTGACCGAGGTTTGACCAGGGTTGACCAAGAGTCTTCCGAGGTTGTCTCGTCGTCTAATGAATGTTTTTTACCTTAGAATAAGTCGCACGAGCTCACGCTTATGTTGAGTCGGGTTTAGTAAGGGGTTTGTTCTCAAGGTTATCATTCAAGGGTTCGATTGTTAATCTTGTATTTATATTATTGAAATAGGTACCCAGGCACCTCGTACTACAGGCGGGACCCTCACAGGCCAAGCTGCTTGGGATTACCTGTGAGTGGACTTTGTTTTTGAATATGCATATCTTCCAGCCAATAAACAACCATGCATCTGTTTGAGTGTTATTGATGCTTGTGACTACTTTTAATATTTATATTAAATTGTTAAGTTATGGACGTGTGTCACGATGTCCGATACTTGGGGATTGGGTACTTGTATATTTTGGGAAGTGGAAAGTGTTGATCATGTGATTGATTGGAGTGTGTTGTCACCTCTGTTTGTACCTCCTGTTACGTGATCTTGATCTGGTTATTTCGGATACCTGGTACACCCTTGACGGGGTGTGACTGTAGACCCGTGATTGGGTAGTCTGCGCGCGTAGGACATATTTCGGAGATATGCTTTGGAAGTTTTATCCTATAGACTTGAGAGTTTAGTCCCATTTGGACGGCTCAACCCTGGGCACGGGGTCTCGAGGACATCATATTCGTATGCAGTCAAATGATCCCTGTTGGATTGTTTTCCCGATACTTGTTTTGGTGTCGAGTCCGATATGATTATATGTGTGAGTTATTATTATTGTATTCATATTTTCTTTAAGTAAGGATCTTTCCTTGCTTGTCGTGCCTACGGGCTGTGGTTATCTGAGTTGGGATCAAGGGGAAACAGTATGATGATATGTCTATCCTGTTAATATGTTACAACTATTGGATATTAAATCCGAATTTGATTATTTATTTAAATGACTTGAATTGCATGATTGCATCATCTTTTTTGAAACGGTGGGGTTAGTATGTTGTTTTGAACTACTAAAACCTTATTTTTGTCCACTCACATACTTTCTGTTTTGCGCCCCACCAGGCCGTAGTCGTAGCATCTGAGCGGTTCGGCCGAGCACACCTCCTCTCGGGCACGACTTGCTTGTAGGGCACTTGCCCCTATTATGTAAATTTCTCTTTCTGCTATTGTTTTCTGAATACTTGTAGAGTTTGCTCTGTATACCCTTGTGGGTTGAATTTGATGGCCAGAGGCCTTTGATGTATACTGTATGCATGCTGGCACTTGAGTATTGTATATATGTTGTGTTTTAGCAGGTTGAATTAATTTTGGTATATCCATTTTTCAGGAGAGACTCGCCCGATTTTCGGCAGAAGTCTTGACCCCTTTCTCATTTTGTTTGGAAGAAGGGAACTTGATTGTATGTGGGCCTGACATTTGGGTAAATGTCGGTTTTACCACAGGACCTGGCACGGATTCCAAAGTGAATTCGGGTCGGGTCCTATCAATGGTGGAGATTATAATCCAATAGTAGCCAAATTTAAATATAACATAAAGACACTACCAAAGCATATCCAAAACTAAGTCTTAAACAGTGAATGTTCATTTGATCACTATGAACTTATTCAAGAACATATAATATGATCTTCTCGAGAGACCGAACAGATCAAATAGCAGCTCTCTACTTAATAATAGCGGCCTCTAATTGTGGACCAGCTGCGCCGTGTTATGTTTCCGAATTTTTTTTTGGGAAAAAAATAAAAATAAGAATATTAGTGCATCTGTGGGAGAGAGCATAATCACCGTGGAAATTGTGTCTATTTATGTATTCTTTTTCGGGTCAAGAAATTATCAATCAAAATTTTTTTCTTTTTGGGTCATGATTACATTAACTCTTTCTTTGGACCCAAACGGGTGGTTCGTACTTGGCAAGGGCAACAGCTAAGTATTGCCTAAGAGCATCTCTAAGGGAGATATTAAATATAAAATGTTAAATTTGGATTTGATGGCTTATGTGGCTATTTGACACTTACAACGTGTTTGGATAGGTGAAATAAACTTGAGATTTGGACAAAACTCAGAACTTCCAAATTGACATACATCGATTCTTGTGTTAGGATAAAAATCAAAAAATTAGAAATTGTACATGGAAAAAAATATGGAATTTGGATGTCATAAATACCAACTTTAAATTCTATCTAAATAGGTATCATTTCTAAAATTCCAAGAGAAATGGAGTTCTAAAATATTGAATTCCATGATTAAGTCCATTAGCCAAAAAAAAAAACTTTGCAAATGTTAAAACATTAATTTACACATCCAAACACATCGTTGGTAAATCTTTGTTAAAGAATATGTTGAACATTTTTCATATTTAGTGAAGTAACTAATGGGAGTAATATTTTTTATTATTCAACATATTCCTTCTTTCTCCCTTTTTATGGGTGATTTCCTACTTTCTAACATAAAGTTTACAATTGGCATCCAATATGAAAAATAACAATATTAGTAAAGAATGATTAATATGTGACAATAATGGTGGAGATTAGAACTTGTACACAAAGATTAGTTAGGCAAGCAACAATGGATAGAAAACTAAGAACAAGGTCCACTTATAGAAAATCAAGTCTCAAACACACATAATGTTCACTTTATAGTGAACTTATTCAAAAGTTCCAAATACCAAAACCTTGTCTAAAACAAGTTATAAATAAGTCTATAACATAGAAGTAATAAACTTATTACATGGCCAACATGAAGAAAACATCACGATTTTCTGGAGCCGATGATTCTTACATAATAAGAACTCTCTCTACTCAGGTTGCTTTCATAAATTTCGTGTCATAAATTTCACGTTCCATCTGTAGAAAAGAAAATTCTGAATATTAGAACATGCAACATGCAAATTACAACCTGCAACTTGCAAATTAAAACTGAGAAATGATTAAGGATTCAAAATAAATGTTACCCCAACAATGCGATTCAAACTCTCTTTGGCGACAAGATATTCACGGTTGACATTTTCAAGAGCCACAAGGCACCTACAAGCACAGAACCATACATAGACGTATTATTCATAAATTTTGTTAGTAGATTATTTGGCGATCATGAGAGAACAAATAAAATCTTACCCTTCTTTGTTCTTTGCTTCACTTGCATCAACGAGTTCTTGACAGGCAAGGGCAACCAGGCCACAGGCATTACTGTAAGTCCAATATGCAGTAAATTAAGAAGACCAGGATGTGCAACAAATTAAGAAGCATCCATTTGAGCACATAATATACAATACAAAAATCCAGAGGAAACCAATAAATATTAAAAGAAATTCTTAGCAATGATGTCCTTTATTCTTTTATTTTGAGCTGAAATGGTTCCTCCACATATTATTTTTACAAGGGCGGAATCAAGAATTTTCATACAGGTGAGATATAAATTTGTCCTTTTACGTTTATGGAGCTACTAGGGTGGAGTAGACTAATTTGTCCATTTACATTAGTTTTCACTAAATATGCTGAAATTTTTAACAGTAACACTAAATTCTTATTTATCTAATTATTTCGAATGGGCTGGAGCCCATCATGGTCTAAGGGTGGTTTCACAAAATACATCACAAATGTGTCAAAATCATAATTCTGCTTTATGTAATATATTAATGTATAGTAATTAGGGAGCATATTCTAAAAAATTATCCAATTGAAAATTATAGCCAAAAAAAGAAAATAATTGGCAATTACCTTGTGCTACTACTTTTAAACCTGATTGCGAGTTTATTCACCTTAGGATAGTTGACATCAGGCTCACTCCTAATTAAATTAAAATTGAATTCTGCAAAATTAGTATCAATATATATGTAAAACTCCAATTAGTTCATGGAAATAGTTAAGGAAATTAATTACAGATTTCTTGTGAGTTCGGCTCTGTAATCTTCAGCTACACGAAGGAATATGGTGATAATTTCGTCAACGAAGCGAGGGTTGATTTCATCTTGTAACTCTTTTATGTCGTCAAAGTAGTCGGTTAAAATGCCCTGCCAGGAAACATATACCATATTTCATATAGCTTACCATATTAATCTTGTAAAAACTTAAAAGAAAAGCAAGATATATTTATAAGCAAAGCAATATAATGGGGTGAACTGACTTGTTCTTGCAAGGAGCTGATGAGTTCCTCGAGCTGTTGGCTAAGATCCTTCCCTTTCGCAGCCATTTTCTTCGGAGAGAGAGAGCGAGATGAAATTGAAGTGAAATGAGAAAAGAGAAGGCAATAGAGAGATCAATTAATAAACAAAACCTCTGTATATATGCATGGTTTTATAGCCTCTATATATGTTGTTTTTCATGACACATAGTATGCATATGTTGCTAGCAGTATGCAGTGTGAAGTAGCATGAGCTTTGCATGTCTCTGGTTTCATAACTTCATCATGAACTTCATGATGGTCTTTCTGTATTTGCTTGGCTCCTTTATTCATGCTTTAATTAATATGTAGGTACATATGTTGACTTTGGGTTGATAAATTATCATTTGGGCAAATCCTTGAGCTAAATTTAAACCCAGCCCGCCTGATGTCTCATTAGATAATTCATCCTATATATTATATTATTTTAATTAAGTCTAAAATGAGGTTAGGAAGCATCAATTAATCTTTTTTTTAAAAGGCCTAGGCCTTATCCAATTGAAGAATGGGTCGGGCTAGACCATGGGCAAGCAGAAGGTTTCAAAACCTAAGTCCATGCCCTATCCAATTCAAGAAGGGCCAGGCTTAGGCCCATCGGACTTCAAGTTACCCGATTCGGCTCATGAGCCGCAGGCCAAACGATGATCCCTAACTAGAACCAACGGTTTGGGTCCATGACTATATTACTATATCTGGATCCACAAAAAATAGGAACCTTTTATAAAATAAAAAAAAATATTAAAATAAAAACCAATTAGCACACGCGTGCAAAGGGGCTAGTCTTCTTTGAAGTGATAAAGCTGAGGCCTTTGTTTATTCGTAGAATGT
Organism: Prunus padus; assembly: GCA_024362665.1. Lineage (NCBI taxonomy): Eukaryota > Viridiplantae > Streptophyta > Magnoliopsida > Rosales > Rosaceae > Prunus > Prunus padus. Next base: position 10,624,818 of record JANFAM010000015.1, read on the forward strand.
CCTTTTTAGTATTCATCAATGTATAGTCATAAGCAGTGGCGGATCCACAGGGGGTCATAGGGGTCAAACGACCCTTTAACAGCCATGGAAATAAGCTTAAGAGGTGCTATTGTGGTGGAGGTGTGACCCTTTAAGGAGGAAGAAGAGATGAGGTTCTGCTCTGTTTGTGGGAGAGGAAGAAGAAGCTGCGCAGGCAGCAGCTTCTCTTTTTTTAAAAAGAAAACATCTTGGGCAAAACGACGTCGTTTTGGCCCAAGGAATTTTTTTTAATGAGGTGGTTAAAATGACGTCGTTTTGAGTCCCTTTAAAAAAACATCTGCAACAGAAAAAAGAATCCCTCCCGATATTAACACCTCCAAAACCCCAATTCCAATTATCTTCTCAACCCCTAACCTCAATCTTCCCAAACCACTCAACCTCCCTAACCCCTCAACCACCATCTCCTCAATTTTTCATCCTCAATTTTTTTGGAAGTTTTACACTATGATCCTTTGATGTACGATTCCTGGATCCGCCACTGGTCATAATTAAGCCTCTATATATTTTCTCTATGTATATGTTTATCATATGGCATATAGATGACATATACGAGAAAAGGAAGGGGAAAATACAATGTAAAAGCATGCAAATTGAAGCTGATAAGTGACTAAAAGTCGCCAATAAGTATTTTACCTCAGCAATGCGATTCAAATTCTCTTGAGTGACCCACGAGGCACCTACAAGCACAATAGTTTCCTTCAAATTGATAATATATTGAAAACAAAAAAATTGATTTGTTATTTTATTGTTATTTGGCAATCATGAGAGAAAACAAAAAAAGTGTTACCCTTGTTTGTTCTTTGCTTCACTTGCATCTCGGAGCTCTTGACAAGCAAGGACCATCCGGCTTTGAGCTTGACAGCAACATCATGCACCTTAGGATAGTTGACATCAGGCTCACTCCTAATTAAAATTAATTGAATACTCCAAAATTAGTATAAATATATAATATGTAAAACTCCAATTATTAGTGAAGGAAATTTATTACAGATTTGTTGTGAGTTCTGCTCTGTAATCTTGAGCTTCACGAAGGAAGATGGTGATACATTCATGGACAAAGCAAGGATCGTTTTCATCTTGTAACCCTTTCAGTTCGTCAAAGTAGTCGTTCAAAATGACCTGCCAGAAAACTTGGTAAAATCAATGAAAAGAGAAAGCAAGTTAAAAATAAGCAAAGCAATAAACTGAATAAAGATTAATACTGACTTGGTCTTGCAAGGAGCTGATGAGTTCCTTGATATTTTAATTGGTTTAGAATATAAATTTCGACACAATGTGTATTTTTATGCGACTCTTATATTGGTATTTGTGTAGGTTTATAAAATAGAAACTGCAACACAATGTGTACTTTTACGTTACTCTTATTTTGGTATTTTTATAGGTTTGTAGAATTGAAATTGCAATACAGTGTGTACTTTTATGTTACTCTTATATTGGTATTTTTATAGGTTTATAGAATATAAATTGCAACACAGTGTATATTTTTATGTGACTCTTATATTGGTATTTTTCGGTTTATAAAATAGAAAGCGCAACACAATATGTATTTTTACGTTACTCTTATATTAGTATTTTTTTGGTTTATAAAATATAAACTGCAACACGTTGTCTATTTTTACGGTACTCTTATATTGGTATTTGTTAGGTTTATAGAATATAAACTACAACGCAATGTGTATTTTTATGTTACTTTTATATTTTTATTGTCGGGTTTAATACACGTATTTTTACAAAATTTTTAATAATACACACAAAATTCCTTATTATGACAGGACCCGACTCAGATTCCAACCCGGAACCCGAGCCGAACCCTGTGGATATGCCCGACATCAACCCATATCGGGCCCACAAACTAAACAGTTACCCTCTTCCAGAAATTTACAAAGAAAGGGGCCAAGACTTTTGCCGAAAAACGTGCAGAGTCTGTGACGTCCCTGACCTAATTTAGGTCCATTAATTATAAAATAAATAAATAAATTTAATTGGGAATTAAAAAGGAAATAAAAGAATAAAATGATTAAGATTTGGAATTTAATAATTAAATTGAAATAAAAGGGGCATTTTGGTCCAATTAATTTTCGGGACGGAATTTGGCGAAACAAGTTGGGCCATTGCGTCTGGCTCGTCGAAACGAGTTCGTTGACGAGTGGCACGTTGCGATACGAGCATCGGATCACGTTAAAGACATAAGCGTCATTTTAATTTTAGCGATAATTTGATATAGTCCACGTGGACCAATCAGAAACGCAGAATCCTTCTTTCTCCTCCCTTCGGTTTCTCTCTCCTCTCTCTCTCTCTCTCTCTCTCTCCGATCAGTCCCCCTCTGCTATCTCACTCCACCGGCCATGGCAGAGCGCACGACCACCCAAGATCGAACCACCATCATCTTGCGGTCCTATCCCACCCAAGATTGTGGACTAAAACGCCGGCATTGAGCTACGGTGGCGATTGAAACTTCCGACAGAAAACTCCATAATCGCCGGCGACGGCTCCGGTCACTTCAGACCGAGATACCACCACCAAAAGGTAGCCCTTCTTCCCTCTCTCTGTTTCTGGGTGTGCGCGACAACGTTGGCCGTCGTGGCCAACGTCTGAAACTGCGGCCTAAACCCTAACCGGTTTGGCTTCGATCCGGCCGCTTGCCGGCCGGTTCTGGGGAGGTTCAACCCGGTTTTGAACTCTCCTCCACCACCTGATTCGATTTCTATATGTGGTGCACCTCAACTCCCCAACTTTTCCGGTGGCCTGAATTACTCAAGACACCTAACCAACGGCGGCACGTGGGCTAGGGTATGGCAGCGGTTCGACGTTCCTATACCACCCTCGTGTAGTTGTGAACGCGTATGTGTGCGCGGATTTCGATTCGGACGTCGTTTGGACCTCGAACCAATGTACGCCTATTGTGCGTTGTTTGGGTTCAATGTGGGGTCCACTCGTTACACACTACAAGAAAAAACCTTTTTTGCGACGAAATGTTTAGCGACCAACTCAACTTTGGTCGCCAAATAAGGCTATTCGTGACAAAACTTTTTAATTTCGTCGCAAAAGTTTGGTCAGATTCATACAAGGATTAAGACTTCGACCAAACCACTTGGCGACAAAATCTCATTGAAGGGCGACGAAAATATTTGGACACTATTAGTGAATTCGCGACCAAATGGGATTTTGGTCGCCCCTTCTTCAATTTGGTTACCCACGTAATCTAAAAATTAAAGGCTACTAAATTATTTCGTCTCTAAGTTTCCTTAGTTCGTCTGCAAATAAAAGTTGCCGCCCAAAATTTCATCTGATTTAGCGACCAATTTGGTTTTGGTCGCTGATCATTGAGAGGTATGAATCTAAAGTAATAAAACTACGTCGTTTAACTTGATTTGCCTTGGAGCGACCAAATAATTTGGTGGCTGATTTTTAGACTATTAACTTAATAAAATTTCCAACCCATCAGTTCCCCCAATTAATTTCTCTTTTCATCTCCCCCACAACACAATCAACGCCTTCAACTCAATCCTCCACCGACGCTCGCAACGCAGTCCTCCGATGCGGCCAATCACATATACCTACCCTCTATTACTTGTCCCTCCAGATTTCTTAACCCAGATTTGTACACCACTTCTCCAGCTTCGGCGTGTTCAAGGCGAACTTGCGCCGAGCCAAGCCCCACCAGGGTTCTTATTTTGGGGTGTGAGTCATGACGGTGAAATAAGGGTTCTTGTGGGTCGTGCTGGTCATTTAGTGCGACGCGGTTTTGGAAGGAGCTCATTATTTGGCAACAGGGGAGCTCGTATGTCTGAGTGAGCAGCAGCTTGTGGACTGTGACCATGAGGTTCTACTCTTTTAATTTTTACCATTAATTACTTTGATTACCCTGTGTGTATATTTAATAAGAGAATGAATACTATGTTGATCTTTGTTATACTTAAAAGTATTAAACTTTTCCTGATTGAGTTGAGCAAAACCTGAAAGCTGAAGATAATTGCTTAACTCAGTCTATGGATTTGACTGTATAGTAGTGTCCCTAACGATTTCTAGTGTGTTAGAATAAATTGTCTTGTTTTTGTTCTTCCATTCACTTTTCCAATATCACATGCAATTGAATATTTGGGTTTCATTAAACATATTGTAAACAGAGAGAAATATGTGTTTGAGATGGTTTATTTCCAGGCTAACCACTTGATGCTACACCAACACTCTCTGATCCACGCATATACCAGAGATTCTCTACAATCTTTTCAGCCACAGACCAACTCCGATTCAACGATGTGTTTTTGTGTGGTGATACTTAGATTTAAGTTACTACTGTGTTTGGTGTTACTGCATTTTGTGATGGGTATTGGTCTGAATATTAAATTGGGACTCTTTTCATCTATTTTAAATTTTTGAGAGGCTGAGGATGTAGTTGGAGAATGAGAATTGCAAATCGTGAAGTTTGACTCCTTTATTAAATTTTTGTTTTCATCTAGCTATATAATCTGGGTAGATTGCCACGAGGGTTGATCTGTATGTGTTATTTGGTTTTTCTTTCATGAACTTATTTAGATTGCAGATGAATAGTCCTTATACTATAATAAGCATATAGACTATCACACTTGTTTTATTCTTTTCACGTTGTAACTGGATCAAAGGTTAACACTTACCGTAAGCATATAGACTATCACACTTGTTTTATTTTTTTTCCTTTTGGGTACTAATTTTTTTCTTTTGGGTGGTCATTCTGGGGAGAAGGCCTTGGTCTTCAGAGTGAAGAGGACGAAAAGTAAACTTACCAGAATTGAGTTGGAGGTTTTCCTTGTTGGCGAGAATTTAGAGATTGTTTTGTTCGATAAAGTTCATTTAAGTGAAAGAGTTGTATGAGTTGCTCTTGTATATGATTATTGGGTGGAGCCTTTTGCTTTTCATCCTATCCGCTCCATCAGTTACATATGCATATGCCTCTTTTCTCCATCCATTCTTAATAGTTTGTGTACATTTTGGAAATTTAGCATTTGATATCTGTATGTACCTCATGTATCCTAGATTCACAAATACTTTGAGCTAGCAGAGTTTGTGGTTTTTTGTCTTCTTAAAGTTTTGTTCTTGATACCTAATATATGCTTATTCCTTCTTCTCTAACCTTGAGTCTGTTGGTTGGCATTATGTTGAAAACGATATGAGCATAGCATTGTTAAGTCTAAACAATACATGATAAATGAGTGTAATTTGAGAGAAAGTAACATTGTTAAGTATAAACAATACATGCTAGTTTCTGCAATTTTAGAAGAGAGTGTATGTTTGCTAAGTAACATTCTTGGACAAGCTTTTGTTTAATTTTGAGTCTCCAGATTATGAAAATCGATGCTCTTCTTTGGGATTTACTTAGCAGCAGGCCATCCAATATGGGCAGAGATTAGGAAACTTAGATGGATTTTTTTAAATAGGGTCTCTTAGATTTCCATTTTGGTTAATAGATATGCTCAAATGGGAGAGATTTGTAGCTATTCACATGGCTTCAAATTTTTCTGTGTAATTATTTTAACTGTTCTGCACTATGTTTGCTAGTTTTTCAAATTTTATGGTGCCTAACAGAGGGTGTTTGAAATACTTGCTTAAGAGGTATGGAAATGTGCAGGTGTTAATTTTCTTGGCTGAGTATGACGGAGGAGATAAAATAAGAGTTCTCCCGTGTTGTGATGAATTTCATATTGAATGCATTGACAAATGGCTAAAAGAAAAGCAAAGGTATATTCATGACTTCCGTAATACTTCTCCCAGTTTACCAAGTGCTTGCTTTTGATCTATGTTGCACGGGTACGGATACGGGTGCGGTGACACGATACGATGCGATACGCCGATACGGTAAATCTCCAAAAATTAGGATACGGTACGGCATCCGATACGGCGATTAAAATAATATATATTAAAAATATAAATAGAAAATTAAAAAATAAAAATAAAACAAGTTTAATCAATCCATAAAACAAAACACAAAGCCAAGTTTTATATTTTATCCATTTTGTAAAAGCATGAGAGCATGTTGTCGGCTGGATATGCTTTGTTTATTGGCTCAATGAGCTAATTTTGTATTACTCTATGAGTCAAGTGTCGGTTGGTGTCTCTAGGCAACTTTTCTCTTTTTTGCTGAAAAGTCTCTCTGTCTCTCGAAGAGAGTAATGAGAGTTGTAGCAAAACATTATTATTATTGAATGTGAACTCATCTGTGAGGAAGCTTCAGCTCTTTCTCTCTATTCTTTACGAGTTTATGTGAGATCCTTTTGGGTGCTTGAGCATTAAGAAGCTGCGTTGTTGATCCTGGCATTTTGAGTATTCTGCTTTTTCTACACCCCACCCCAAAACCTAGCCTCCTCCTTCAAGTCATCGAAAATTACAGAGCCACCGCTAATGACACCGCCGATTCTTGAATTAGAATGCATGAGAGGTTTGGGTGTCGGCATCTTTGCGTCGCAGGAGTATCGGCGTCGGCTGGCGGACTGATGCGAGGAGAAAAGGAAGAAGAGGTGGGTCCAAAATCACCCCAAAAATTCTATAATTTTCAAAACCACCACCGCCGTATCCTTGACCGTATTGCAAACGTATCCTTGGTATCTCGCAGCGTATCCTCAACGACGGTGGTCAACATGGTCATAAAGTCAACGATACGCCCGGATGGCGTATCCGATACGTATCCACGCCAGATCCGATCCGTATCGTATCCGAACCGTATCGGATACTAGTATACCCCTTGTGGGCAGCGTATCCGTGTTACATAGCTTTTGATGAATTATATTCGTATATATGACGATATCCTTATATTCTCTATAAGCTACAGTCTTGATTAGTGACATGAATTAATTTTCCAATTTCATTGCCTCATTTTTTTTCTTCCAGCTATTTGCATTCGACTTGAAATTTCCCTAAGAAACTCCTTGATCAGCCTTTGTCATAATTCTTTCATTGATTATATATTGTTCTCTCATTTTTCTGGAGTTAACTTGATTGAGTTGTCATGCACTACCTGAAATTTTGGATACCATGTGAGTTATAAGTTGCAAATGAAATTGAGACGAAAAACAATGAACTCCATTTTTATAAGAAAATTAGTCTGCTTTGAGTTTAAGTTTGTTTTTTCTTGATACGTAAGTAAGTAGGAGATTTTAAATTGGGCTTGTTTGTGCTTTTGTGCATCTACATATAAAGCAATAAAAGGAAAGTGATGGTTCCAATAGAGCAGATCAAAGATGTACCACATTAATATCAATTTGTCTTTTGTATTACTATGTATATACATATTTATATAAGTACGTATTTGACATTGCTTTATTTTGTTTCTTTTGTAGAGGCATATGATGAATGGGTTTGAGACGCTAAGGCAACAATTGGTAGAGTGCGAGTTCATGTCACAATCCATATCCCACAAGCTTGGTCTCTAGTCTTCATGTGGAGAAATAATGAATGCATAACTTGGGGTTACAAAGGGAAAGAAAATTCGGACCTTGGTCTCTAGTTTTTTATTTTTGGTGAACCTGGACTCTAGTGTTTGAGTGTTCATTCATTTATGCTTCTTGTTTTTGGATATAGGGTACGAAATTTACGTGTACTTAAATGACTAGTATGCTTGTGTGTCTTTGAATGTTTACAACTTTATTTATATCATTTTCCATTGATTTTGTTTCTCTAAATTTGTTGTCTTCCGAAATTACAATATGTTTATTTATTGTTTTTGAGAAACTTCTTATCCTTAAAAAAAAAAAAAACACATTTTAGCGACGAAATAAGTAGCTTCAATGACGAAATCTCTTAGTCACCGAACGTATTTGCGATTTAAAATTACATTTGGTCGCCCAATCCCTTTCAAGTACGCGCCAAAATTTTGGTCTTTTCGCGGGAGGCTACCTTCATAGGCGACCAACTAAAGTCTATTAGGCGACGAAAATATTTGGTCGCTTAAAGAATTTGGCGACAAAAATAATATTTGGTCGCCTGATACTTTTAGCCACGAGCCTAAGGCGACGACCTTAGCAACGAAAAAATTTGGTCGCCAAAATGTTTTCGCGACGAAATTTGACCTTTTAGCGACGAAATGTGATGGTCGCCAAAAGCATTTTTCCTTGTAGTGACACCTCCGATGGTTTCACCTTTGAGACACCCGAGTATAGTGTATTGGAATCACAATTTGATATGCAAGGCTCGCCACCTAGAGATTGTACGTAATATATTTTGGGTTCCATTCACCCCAATAAAATGACATGTATTGTAGTACTTCCACTATATATATGGTTTAGGTTTTATGTAAGAAATGTGCATTACAACCATATTGTTCATGTACGCCCCCAGTTGTTGGCATGACACATTTCGTTGATGTTATTTTGTACCTATGTTCAAGTTAGATGTATGAGTTGTGATACATTAATATTTATATATCTTTGTTATGAAATTTCCATATGATTAGAGTGGTTAGATGCAATAAATTCTATTGTTTTTATTTTATTTTTATGTTTAGGTGTTTAAGTATGGAGATACATGAAAAATGAGAATAAGCAAATGTCAAAGATCGTTTGGCAATTGACAAACAGTTTGTCGAGTTTTGCAAATTGGAATGGCAATTAAATAATTTCTGCTTGTCAATTGCATTGTCATCGAGATGTGGATGTGAATAAGCGAAAGAAGGAAGTCTTTTTGGGTTCAGATTCAAGTTAGGATGATGGATGTTGAGGGAATTATAGTCAAAATAGTTTGTAATTAAAATATTATATCACCTCAAAGAAAATTCAATTTGGTTTAATTTGATGCAAGTTAGGTAGATATATATGATGCTTAGCTTGACTACACCTTCTTGCAATTGTATGTCATAATTATCTTTATGTACATACCATGCAGTAGGGCTTGAGTGATCGTTTCTTAAATGTCCATTAAGCTTAATGAGTTTCTACGTGTTAAATTAATGTAGATATACAAAGGGACATAAGCAGCGATGTAGATACCATAGATATTGCATAAATTTGGGAACTTTGATCTTCAATATGCATGAACTAATTGATAATTGTCTGGCTAAGGAATAAGGAAGTCGAATTAATTTGTGAAGTCGGATGTCTATTGTCTTTAAAATTTGTTTTTTGCTCAACACTTTGCTTGCAATCTTTAATCATTAAAACAAACCCAATAATATAACTCTATATGTACATGAGTTAAATCACTAAAACAAACCCAATAATATACCTGTATTCGGAACATATCCTTGTAACATATAAATACCATAACTCTTATTAGCATGCAAATTCTTCTATACTTATCGTAATGGAACCTACATTTACCATAACCCACAGGTAACCTGCACATTCTATAACCCTAATGGAACCTATAATTATCATAACCCTAAGGTAAGCTACGATTACTGTAATGTAATGGACAACCATGTTTTTGACAATGAATCCAATCACTATAAGAAATGCAAGCTTTTATAACATTGCTTTACAGCATTTATTTACTAAATGCTGTGAATAATCATTATTTACAGCATTTACAAATAAAATTTTGTTTCACAATGCTGTAATTGTCCACTAAGATGGCAAACTCGGTTTTTCATGATTTACAACAACTTTCTCACGCTACAAAAGGCTTTTCTATCACAGCGATTGTCAAACGCTGTTTACCCAAAAATTTCAACCTCATTTTTCTTTCCCGCTAGTGGCGCCATCTTCCCCCTAAGTTTCATATCCGAGAGCCATCTTTTCCTACAACAACACGCTTGTTCTCTTCTCTCTCTTCTCAGCCTCCTTTTCTCTCTCTCTCATCCCAATCTCCTTCCTTGTTCTCGCACTTGGTTTTTCTTCATTACTTGAGAAAACAGGGATTACCAATTTGTTCTGTTCTTCTCCTAAGCAAATCGGTGAGCTTTTCCCATTGTTTTTAGCACAAAACCAGAGCTTGAACTCCTGTTCTCGGGTTTTTTTGTTCCCGAGTTTTAATTTGGTTCATATTCTTTTTCTTCCTCCGCATTCATTTGTAAAAGGAAAAACAAAAAGTGGTTTTCATACTTGAACACGGAGCTGAAATTGGCGCATTTACGTAAATCCGGAAAGCCTTATGAAGCGGTGAAACAATGAGAGATGGGAATTCCAAGAAAAGCAAGGTTTGATAAATGCCAGAACTTATCTGATTTTGTGTGTATTTTTGTTCTAAGATTGCTGACTCTGTGTTCTTGGTGAAGCTTTCATGGCCCAAGACACTGGTCAAGAAGTGGTTCAATATTAAGAGCAAAGCCGAGGGCTTTGACTCGACATGCGCCGTTTATGGAGGTCCTTGGCCTATCTCGTGGTCTCATATACATGAATGATTTGGGTGTCAATTTGGGATTAGGCAATCTTGGATTTTTAGCATCGTAAATGGGTCTCAGCTTCTAACTCTATTTGCGATTACTTTGAATTCTTGTTTTCAATCGGTTACAAGGCTCTGTTGATTTAAATTTCAATCTTCAACCAAACAAATCCAGATCACTATTTCAACTGAAGCCTGTGCATGAGAGAAAGAATTTGCTGAACCCACCCACTATCACGATTTCAACAAGCCTCTGCCTAAGCTTTCCCAATTGAAGGAAAAAGAAAAGATAAAAAAGGCAAAAGGGAAAAGAACTGGGGAAAAAAAGGATGTGGTGAGGTTGCGATGAGAGAGAGAGATTGACGGAGACTTATGATTAAAGAAAAACAAAAAGAGAGAGGGAATGGGGAGGTGGGGTTGGAGATTGAGGGAGAATTATGATTGAAGAAAAAAATTGTTGAAAATAGCTAGTGATGGATTATTATATGCAGCGTTTTTTAAGTGCTATAAGTAAGACAAAAACAGCGTTTTCTAAATGTTGTGAACATCCATTTGCAACACTTAAAACATGTTAAAACAAACTGGTTTGTGACTGAAGAAAGATGCTGCAAAAGAGGTAGACCTTTTGTAGCATCTTGATATAGGGCATTTAGGTAAACGCTGCAATTGATATTTTGCAGCGTTTTTGGAATGTTGCAAATAAGCAGTAATCTTGTAGTGAATATAAGTATATAAAGTAATAGCATTTACTTAGCTATGCACACTCATCATAATATACAATTTTATATATACGGAAATTTTGTAAATATCACATAGAGGTAACCTAAATATCACACCTATTTAATTTAACAACTAAGGTAAATATCACACTTAAGGTAATATAACAGCTGTTTAGTTAGTTTTTAATAAATGATTTCACACATCTTTATATTATATTATATGAGAATGTAATATAAGAATAATGAATACGTAACATGTTCACAATACTTTATAATCTATTTTTCATCCTTATAAAAAAATTATTTTTCATAAAGTCTTCAAAAATAATTAAAGGAAACAAAAACACGTGTAAGTTACCAAATTCATGGTTGCATTGCATACAGAACAAAAAATTTCACAATCCCTCCTTTTTTTTCATTTCTCCCTCCCATTTTTTCATCCCCCTTAAATATTTTTGTTTTTTTCTTAGGAATATCGCTCTCAATTCTAGGGGTGGGCATATTGACCGGAAAACCCAACCGCACCGGACTAAAAAAACCAAAAAAACCCAGTTGATTAAAAAGTCAACAAACCACAACAAAATCGGACCGGACTGAATCGGTTAAAACTGGTTTCGATGCCGATTTTACACATGTACACACCGGACCGGACCGGTATTTAATATATATTATATTATATATTATTTTATTTAGGCCAGTTCTATTGTAACATAATAGAACTGGCCCCATATTAGCACAGTCCCTTTAAACTTAGAGACCAGAGTCACGAAATTAGGTCTTCAGTTCTCTCCCAGTCTCTTCATCTCTGCTTCCTCCTTCAATTCCTCTCCATCTTTGCTTCCTCCACCGATTCCTCTCATTCTTCATCTCTCTCTCAGTCTCTTCTCCGATTGCTCTCCTTCTTCATCTCTCTCTAAGTCAACATTCTCTCTCCTTCTTCTCGGATTCCTCTTCGCCGACATCATCCTCTCCTTCTTCTCCGGTTCCTCTCCTTTCAGTCGCCTCTGCTGCGATTTCTGGTGAGGTAATGTTTCGACAAGTAGTTCACTGTAAAACAAAAAAATATATATGTGTGATCAATTTTTCTTATGTCATTATGACAACATGACGCATGTTGTGGTAGAAGTGTATGTCTGTGTGTGTGTAGGGACGAGTGATTTAATAAATTTTTTTTTCACAAATTTGGTTCAGGGTATATCTCGAAGATTTTCCATCCAATGGATTGCAACAAAATGCAAAACTTAGTAGATCTCTATCATCTTTGGAAATATCATTGGTCGTCCGGAATGGACTGACACTCAATCTCTTCAGTATCCGCTCGTGCACAATTTATTGTCGGGTTTTTGCATTTACTTTAATTTTGAATGCATTCAAGTATTCATAAGAAGTTCTTTTGTGGGGACCTGGCTTTCTATCCGGTGTTTACGAGTCACTATCCGAGCCCTTGTTGAGGTAGAACCACAATTCTCTACGAACAAACTTCATATGTCATTGTGACCCATTTTATCCTAGTGTCCATAAATCATTACAAAATAGCATTTACAAATCAATCTAAGTGAAACAAAAAACATTAGATGATACAATGAGTCTGCACAAAATAAAGACATCTAACTTCGTTCTTACACTGGGAGAAAACCAAATAAAAATACAACGTAATCCATAGTACAATGTTTTTTGCATATCAAATACTCGATGATTGTCATCATCCAAACATGTAAACCAACAAGTGAAATTATTAAAACACATAAAAACAACCTACAATGATTACTCATCATACCTCATTATGAGGTTGTTTTCCATGTTTTCTCCCACGGATGACTTCAATTGAGGGAGCCAAAGTTTGATGAAGAAATCCTTTGACATTGTCACCTTGCTCATTGGGAGTTCCGCCTTGTTTGTCTTGCCGACTTTTTTCAGGTTTAGCATTTCCAGCATTTATTTGTCCCTCATCACGCCCTATATCAAACATGTTATCATGTTCCTCATTCAATTTAACTTTGTGTTGATGAGGGTGTGGAGTGCGCAATGTTCTATCTTTCTCCCCAATTTTTGATGCTAAGTTAGAAATATCAACTTTAACCTTGGAGAGTGATTTGTCCATACGAGCAACAGTGGCCACTAAAGTTGCCACATCCTTTTTTATTGCACTCAACTCTTCAGCAAAGTGAGTCATTGTTTTCGCATAATCTCCGAGGCCTCCAGATTCAGCTTTGATAACAACTACCTTCTTACTTTCAAACCCCCCTCTTTTCTTTAGCCATTTCTTCATTTTTTTCGGTTTCTACTTTCCCCCACACACCGAGTGGTAGCATAGACCTATCCACAACTACGCTACCATGAGCAATAGCATCAAGGTAAAACAATTGAAGGAATAGCAAGCAACCACCGATGTAAACTTGATTGTTCTCCTTAAATGACTTAACACTATCCAATAAAAATTTGAATGAATAACTTGCCCAGTTTTTCCTTGCTATTGCCTTGCTATCTCTTAAAGGAAGCATATATTTTAGATTCACATACACCGAAGTAGTTGGACATAGCAACGTGCATAGAGCAAACATGGCAAAACCAACTTTGAACAAGTCATCTGCTTCGTCTGTCTCCACTATCATCTGCTTCAACTCATGATTCTTCAAAAGCTTTTTCCCAACCAAAAACGAATTTCGCACATTTTCAATGTGTTGCTCATCTATGGATCCGGTAAAGTCAACTTCCTCTCCTCCATCCTTAACACCCATTATGCGCACGAAGTCATACACAGATATCTGAACTGTTTTCCCATGTAGCACCATTGATGATTCAAAAGGATTGAGTTTATCAACCAAAAAACGACACATTGAATGAGATAGCTTTCCACACTTCATTTCCAACAACGAACCAAATCCCATTTCTTGAATAGCTGTTTTTTTCTCATCACTTAAAATATTTATAGTGTCATTTATATCCTTCGGACTACATCGTGTGGCTATACTCAAACAACTGTTGTTCGAGCCGTTCGCAGAAGGTTCTTTAGGTTCATACTCTACTTTCTGAGTAGCATTCAATTGTTGCCACATATCAGCGATTTCCTTCTTGGTCTGAGGAAGAAAAAAAATTAAAATTCAATCAATTCATTATAAGTTGTGAGTTGTAACGTCTCTATTTAAAGGTATTCTTGTCAATTTATCACCTTAGTATCCACCTTCTCCACTATTTTTTGTTGCTTCATTTCATCGCCCTTCATTTTCCTATTTAACACATTCAAATTTAATTAGTCCTATAAAAAGTACTTAATATACTAGAAGAGATGTTTAACACTTACAAATAGTTAAAAAAACCGGTCTTGCGACGAATCGCTGTCTTTGACTGGTCTTTTGTTGTTTTTGGCTCTTTGCCCTTATTATGCACATCACTTTTCTTTCTCACCATTTTATAATTTCAATTAATGATGAACCTGCATTAAACAAGAAAAGCATTTTTTCATATCAAATAAACTCAATCCAAAATAATAACATGTCAACTCATATGCAAATTGTCCAACTATCAAACAAACTCAATGGGAAAATAACATTTCAACTCATATGCAATTGTCAAATGAGATATAAAATTGCAGGACCCCTAGGCATTGCATGTTTGTGCTCCAATATATCTCCCTCTACATATAGAACGCAATTCTCAGGCATCCTAAAACTATTTCAATGCTTGTTCTCATGCTATCGACTTTCACGGAAATTTTACAATTTTTAATAATATGTTAACAAAATTAATTTCATATTAGGTTACCACCCATTATTTTTCAAATCTTTCAACTCATTCCATAGTTAGAACATCCAAGAATACAACATATTAAACAAAAAAATTTAGTCATATCAAATAAACTCAATCGAAAACTAACATGTCTCATATGTCAATTGCCAAACAAGTTATATGAAATTGCATTACCCCTACGCAATTGCATTGTCGTGCTCCAATATATCACCTTCTACATTTCCAATATAATTCTCAGCCATCACGAAACTATTTCAATGGTTGTTCTCTCAACCATCACGAAATTATTTCAACGTTTTCAAAAATTAACTTAAAGAGATGAGGTTAGGGTTTAGCAAAACATAGGCCATATTACTCAATACTAATTTTACAAAAGGTTTGGATTTATCAAGAGATAAAGTGAGATTCCTCAATATTATTCTTACAAAACTTCAAACCCAATGCTTAAAACCTTAAGGAAATACCTGACAATCAATGGAGGAATCTTCACCATGTAATATGTCAATTCATATGCAATTTCCAAATCATAGAAACAAATTGCATGAACCTTATATAATTGCATTTTAGTCAATCATATAGAATAAACTCAAAAATTAACATGTCAACTCATATTCCAATCGTCAAACACGTTTTTATTAAACTATATATGAAATTGCATTCTCGCTAGTCATATCGAACAAACTCAATTGGAAAGTAACATGTCAACACATAAGCCAATTGCCAAACAGGGAGTCATGAATTGCATGACCCCTATACAATTGTATTTTCGTGCTCCAGCAAATCATCTTCTATACATCCAACGAAATTCTCATATAAAATTGCAATGCTACTGACTTTCATGCAAATTTTACCATTTAGAATACATTTACCCACCCAAACAAAATATTCGAATTTGGTACAAAACTTAAGTGAGGTTAAGGTTTACCCATAAACAGAAATTAACTTAAGAAGTGGTGAGATTAGTTAGGGCTTAGCAAGCCATAGGTGAGATTAAGGTTTATCCATAAACATAATTAACTTTAAAAGAGGTGAGGTTAGTTAAGGCTTAGCAAGAGATAGATGAGATTGCTCAATACTAACCTTAGAAAGCTTCAAATCCAGTGATACCCAGTACTTCAAACATTAGGAAACAACTGACAACCAATGGAGGAGATGACCACATTCACCAACCAGCAAAAGCACCAAGTTTTGTGACAATCCCTAAATACTAGAGAAAAACCTTGAACTGTTGCTTTCGTGAGAATCCCCTTAATCTTCACTGGCATCTTCACCTGTTGCTTTCTTTTATGAGAATGACTAAATACTGGAGAAACATCCTTCACCTTCACCGGCTATAGCAGGTTCTGTTTCACTTTTTTTTAAAAAAAATTACCATGTGCGGTGCACATGCTTTATAAAGGACAATGGGCGCCTTGTGCACCCTAGAAGGTGCCCTCAAGGACAATGTCACTTTCCAAGGTGTGAATTATCTTTTATCATCTCATCTCATTATTTCTTCCAAGAGACATGAATTTGAATTTGAAGTTACAGAGCAAAACTAGCAAGTGGGCTTGGTATGTACAGTAATTTAACAAGTAAACAAGATCAAAATTGAAATTATGTACAACACAATTTCAACTAAAACATAAAATAAATCATTCTAGAATACGATTCACATACTACATATACAAAAGTCAATTTCAAAAGACTAATTCAAACTGAAGTGAACCACCAAAATTTAGAGTAACGAGAGCTTAAATCAGGAAGGACCAGAATGTACATGTACCAACTAAGCATGCACAGATGACAGATGATAAACAAAACGCATTAAAACGTGAATGAAAATTTGTGACTAAATAAGAATGAAAAACTGAAATATTACAATTTACGAACTAATTTCTTCAGAAGACGTCCAGATAAAACTGCCATACTCCGTCAGCAATCTACAGAGAAGTGGCTTCTCTGCACGGTGCCAAAATTGATGGCACCATGCTCTACATCCTTCGTGTATGTGCGTCCTTTTAAAAACCCTGTTATTTTGAATTAAATTGATCAAGCTGATATATAATATGTACAAAATCATTTTTACGAATGTGTGAGATGTGGATTTCTTTACCTGAATGTACTAAGAAACTCGATTTCTGGTACTACACTATATCAGAATGAATCGATTATGCAGGCGATATAATCGCTGCACTGGTATAGATATAGCCATACGTGAGTTTTGCAGTTCTTCAGCTAAATAAATATCTGCAGAATTTTAACCCAATTTAAAAGTTTGTTAGCATTAGCCACTGAATATTTGATTAAACGTTGTCAGAATTGAGCAATGTGACATGAGAGATTGACTTTCATTACCTGCAGTTTGGCTTCCTGCAACATTGAAGTCATATAGTTATTATTCTAGATAGCTGAAAACGGGACGATAACTTTTCCAATAAATCTTCAAGGGTTGTATTTGTATGTTACATGCTGCGGTCTCTAATAGGAAATTTGAGTCCCTCTTTATTTTGGTTCACAGAAAAGAGTAAGTGAACACAATGAATTTGTGTATCTTCTTTGCTTTAGAACATATAAGATTTAAAGTGATTTATGTGCTTGAGACACACCACTTTCCAGGTTGGTGTAACTTGTTTCATGTGTTTTCTTTTGATCATATTCGACAGAAGTATTCACCAGATTCGACAGAAGTATCTCAAAAGAAATAAAATTTCCTGTCAAATCAGGATACTAAAATGTTTAAACTGATAGTAGGTCTAACACTGGGGGAGCTTTATCCTTGCTTAAAGATATCTGAATCTAAATATTAACTAGGTTGGATTGATAATTGAATAGTAGTTACTACTTGATTGATACACTCTTATGAATTAATAACAGCAAGTTAGAAGTTATAAACAATAGGAAAAGTTTGTTAAGATATCTCAAAATAGGCATGCAATTTGGTAAGCATAGCAATGTAGTATCAGTTGTTTCATTTTATTTTATTTTTTGGGGTCAAAAGCCAGTAAAAAGCACAAGAGAACAGAGAACTAGCCATTTTAAACTTATGAGCAGAGACTGCAGAACAAGCACCTGATAACGCCACTGGGATCGATCAAGACATGGCACATCATATCTGTTCTCCATCGATCATTATGTGACGGATGTGAGCAATCTTGGGCCAATCTTGGCCTTTTTCTCTCTGACATCGTTGTTTTAGCAAAGGACAATAAAAGATTTCTAGAAGTGAAAGAGAAGGGGGCAGCCCTTCCTCTGGCAAGCTCTGGAGCTCAGGGCATCTCCGAATTGCCAAATTTTCAAGACAGATGAGGTTTGTCAACCCATTTCCGTCCATGGTCTTAAGACTCGAAAGAGTGGAGATAGAGAGAGAGCTAAGCGTATTTGGCAGTAGCCCCTCCTCTGGAAATGAATCTACTTCTCCACATTCATTGAAGTCAACTCTCAAGTCTCGGAGAGAGGTGAGTCTTCCTAGAGCCCATTGCGTACGATTTGCAATCAGTTTTCTGCAAGACTCAATCCGCAGTGATTTTAACTCTGATGGCAATCCCCCGTCTGGAAATGATTCCAGTTCTGGACATTCTGTTATGTCCATAGACTGAAGAGATGGGAGAAGGGTGTGCATCTGTTCTGGCAGTGACCTCAATTTCTTGCAGCG
The DNA here is from genome assembly GCA_024362665.1 of Prunus padus. Taxonomy (NCBI): domain Eukaryota; kingdom Viridiplantae; phylum Streptophyta; class Magnoliopsida; order Rosales; family Rosaceae; genus Prunus; species Prunus padus. The sequence goes on from JANFAM010000015.1 coordinate 10,643,244, forward strand.
ACAGATATTTATATTCGTCAAGTTTGGTGCATGTAGCCCTCCATCAGGAAAACAAACAAAACTTGGGCAGTATATATACAGGTACTCGAGGCATAGGAGTTTGCTGCGTTCAGATTCTTGTGAAAGAGTGAGACATTCTATATTAGTTCGACACAACACGAGCCTTTTAAGCTTTGGAAAGTAATCCAAAGGTAATCTCCCGCTTAGCTTAGGACAATTCCGCAGACGAAGCTCACAAAGATCAGGAAAAGCTCCACCTTCTTCATTACCTCCAACATAAGACCACTCTTGCCAATCTCGCATGTTTTCGAAGATCAAAACTTGCAGAGATCGAAATTGCTGGATTTCACTGCCATCATCACCAAAGAACTCAGCACCTATGGACACGACTCCATTTAACCCAATAATTTCAAGCTCTCTAAGAGAGGGCAGCATCCCAAGGGGTGGCAAGAAGTAACAATTTTTACAGTTGAAAAGTCGAAGACAAACTAGATTTGAGTAAGAACGATCAACTAACCAACCTGGAAATCTCGTACCCTCGTAAGAAACAATGGTCAGTTCTTTTAGGTTCGTATGAGGTTGGAGGTTGTCGAGGACTTCTCTATCTTTTTGCGAATCCTCAGTATCGCCACCCCATTTCAAAACAAGTTGATTTAGATACTTCTTCTCCTTCATATTGGCCTCCAAAGCATCCCTGACATGGACAATGTTATGAAGCCCTGAAATACAAAGAGTTCCACGCAGACACTGAAGCTCCTTCAACTCTACAATGTCATCATACCCTGCAGTATTTTGGTCCAACACAAAGTCACTCAATGTTTGGAGATCCTGCAATTTGCCCATCTTTGGTGGCATCTTTTCTAATTTTGTTCCTCTGATATCAAGATGCCGCAAGTTGATTAGTCTTTCCAAGTTGGTTGGCAACTCAACAAGGCCTCGACAGTACGACAACAACAAAGTTTGCAAATTATACAAAGTACATGTTGTATCAGGTAACTTGCCTATCAAAGTGTAAGACAAGTCCAAGTGCTTTAGATGTTTCAGGTTACTAATTGAATTAGGCAAATTCCTAATGTTGTAGCCTGATAAATTTAGCACTCTTAAACATTGTAGTGTTGGAATTAAATCATGCAGTATCTTATCCGACATATGAAACTGTGCGACAATTGGACACCTTAGTGATAATGGTAGGAAGGTGCGCAAATTCTTCGCCTCATATAAAGCCTCAAATTTCTCAAAACCATCACCATATGTTTTCATATACGAAAAATGACGAGTCTTACACTGAATGTCCAATGAGTCATTGTCCTCCAACCTCACACAAAAATCTCCACATACGAACTTCGCTAAGTCATTGATAAGGTCATGCATAGTGAAAACTGGTTGGTGATCACATTCGCCTTGTGAATGTTGAAAAAATGACCTTGAGAGTAAATCATCGAAGTAGTCCTCTCCAACTTCTTCCATTGTTTTCTTGTTTTTGGATTGTAAGAGACCTTCAGCCATCCAAAGAAAAACCAGATTCGATTTTGTGAAAACATAATCTTTGGGAAATATTGAACAATAGGCAAAACAACGCTTAAGATGCCGAGGCAGATAATGGTAGCTCAACCATAAAGCCGGCAGAATGTTGCTATCCTTATCTGACAACTGCCAAATATCGTTCTTCAGTATATTTTCCCATTCCTCTATGTTTGATTCAGAGCTTAAGAGACCTCCAAGTGATTTTGCAGCTAAGGGAAGGCCTTTACACTTTCTAATAATCTGTCTTCCAATCACTTCAAGATTGGGATTTCCACCAACTCTTCTACTTTTGAAGGCATGTCTTGCAAATAACAACCAACAATCTTCTTCGGATATTTGCATCAGATGGTGAGTTGGAAGAGTGCCCATTACAGACGCAACGCTTGCATTGCGCGTCGTGATAATGATTTTACTTCCATGAGCTCCAGACTCAAATGGCCTCCTCAAGACATCCCAATCTAAATATTTCTCATTCCAGACATCATCGAGAACAAAGAGAAACTTCTTCCCTGTCAAAGCTTCCTTGAGATTAACCTGAAGCATATTTAGGTCCACGAGATCACAAGTTCGTGACATGATTGAGCCATAAATTGTTTGTGTCACTCTAACAACATCAAACTCTTCTGAAACACAAACCCACGCTTGGAGTTCAAAATGCTGCTTTACTCTAACGTTGTTGTATACGAGCTGAGCAAGAGTGGTCTTGCCGATCCCTCCCATGCCCACAATGGGAACCACACTTATTTTATTTTCAGTCACATCATCTAATAATAATTTGATGATAGTTTCTTTGTCCTCATCCCTTCCATATGGAGTAAAGTCCTCAACCAAAGAAGTTGAAGGTATTGTTTGTGATGCTCTCTGTCTTGCTCCTGCCTTCAGATTAAGAAAATCTTTTTTCTTTTCAATGAAGTCCAGTCTCTCAATGATTGCTTCTATCTTGGAGTCAATTGCTTTGTCATAAAACCATGGAGAGAAAAGCTTTTTGTAGAGTTTTCGGAACATCTGTTAATTCACCAACAACAAATTAATAATTTTAAAGCTAATTAAATATTTAATTGAAGTTAATTTCTTTTCATTTGGAATAGAGATACACATTAAAGTCCTAGGAACATTCATTCCCTAGTATACAGAAAAAAAAAATTTCAAAACACAACTACTTCATGGGTAAAAAAAAAGTATATTCAAATGCAAATAATTGAAAATAAAAGAAATAAAAGTTCGTGCAAATAAAAAAAGTATATATATAGTACCCTTTTATTTAGGAATTCCTCAAATAAATTATTTGAGAGACACCCTTTAAGATCCCCTACAAATATTTTTTCAACGATCCAAACCATCTATTTTTTAAATCTATATTCATAGATTATCCTTGCAAAACATTAGACAAATTGGAAATCGTTTCGATATCCAATTGTGTCCTACAAAATCAATGAACACAATGCTTCAAGAAAGTACTAAAAATTTAATAATTCAATTGAGTAGTCAAATGATATCGGATTCAAGTGATTTTTTGTAGAGATAATCTTTGAATGAGTATCTACAAAATAGACGGTTTGGATTAGTATAATACATTACGAAGTGAACACTACAAGAGTGTCCCTTAAATAAACATATTTGAGGAATTCCTCAATGGAAACTCTCGGTATTTCCTTTCCCAAAATTCCTAATTTTGAATTCTTCTTTTCTTTTTCTTTTTTATTTTATTTAAAAAAGACAACTTTCAAAGTAAAAGTAAATTCCACCAAGTCAATAAAAACTTTAAATAACATTTTCTTAAAATCCCCACAATATGTACCTTACTAGTGCTGCTTCCAGATTCAGCCACCACCTTGCACCTCAAGGCTTCTGTCTTAATCTCGTTCAACAGATCCTCAGCATCATAGACTGCCTCCTTAAGCTCTTCGAGCCATTGCTTCACATCTTGGTTACTTATTTGCTTCTCCTCAGCATCATCAAGAACAGCGTTCACAGACAACAAAGTGATCTTCAACTTCTTCAGCAAACCCTCAGTGAGTTTCCTTCCCTGGATGAAATCAAGCACCTCCTTGAAAAGCATCCTCTCGAACATTTCCTCTAGCAAAGCCTCTGCGAAAGCTCCCGCCACAATCTCCATGGTGTTAACTTCTTCTTTTCAATATGGAATTCAGAGTTGAGAGAGAGAAGGTATTATTCTGTGAACAGGAGTTAGTAGAATATCTAAAGCTTAGAATAACAAGTTTATATGAGCATATATTTTGATGAAGCTGAGATAAATAACAATGGACGACTCATAAATCGCTGAAAGTGAGTCAAGTTAAAGATGTTTATATAGGAATCTAGACTATATATGTAATGTCATTATTTTTCTCTCTCCTTTTGCTTTTGATAAAAGCAGATGCTTTGAAAAATATATTGGAGAAAGAAAGCAAAAGGGCCATTTGGTTTCCCATTTTCTCCCTCTGTCAATTATTAATTTATTATGAAGATGGGAAGAAACCATATAACAACAAAGTTAGTGGGACCGCAAATTCCTTCTTCTTTTTTCTCTGCTTCACTTTTGGACAAAGCTGAAGCAGCAAACTAATAAACAATGTAGCACTGAAAGCTCTAGAAAACCCTTTCGGATAAAAAAAATCAGATATTTTCAAAAAGATTCCACTTTCACTATTTTTAAACTCTCCCTCAATCATGTAATTCATGCTTCATTTCAAACAGCTTTGTCACTCTCATATAATGAGAATAATACTTTTTCTATCTCCAGTCAATAACACAATGATATATAGGATAATTTTTTCACGCGCTATCGTTGTGTTATTGTGATAATAGAAAAAAGCAGTGTTAACATGTAAGTTTTTGGGTCTTGTGGATCTACACCAGTCAGTTGCGTCATTTTATTTTTCTACAACATGGAAAGACAAAGAAACATTAAAATTAATCAGTTGAGTTGATTATCATAACAATAATTATATATTAGGTTTTATTTTAAATCTGCTTTGTTGCTAACATCCCTTCCCAGTCTCATGAAAGGGTCAAGTTTATCCATTATAAATCAACTTTTCTAACACTAAAAGTAAAAATAGGGGACTTTATCTAGTACGTGTGATTACTTTACCATAAAAAGTAAATGTAACTATATAAGCCCCTGTGGGAAATGTGTGATCATCTCCTGTCCAAAATCTGCCAAAGCATACAAACTTTTGCTCTAGCAATCCAAATTACAAAATGAAAACAGCACTGCAAGTTACAACCGTAATTCAGACCAATAAATTTTCCGAACCTAGAAAGTGAAAGATAAGCTGAAGGCCACAAGAATAGGTAGTGGTTGTGTTATCATATTATTCATAATTAACATGAGTTACATCAGATCACAAGTACAGAGAAAAATGTTAGAGATACAAAGAATTAAGCAAGTGATAAATAGAGGATAATAACACATGATAAGCTTAAATGCCTATACGTAGGGGTGGACACGATTCGGTTCGGTCTTGTTTTTACCTAATATCGAAATCGGTACTATTCATCCAATTCAGTTTTTAGTCAAAATTAAAGTAAAATCGAACCAAACCAAACTGCCAAAGAACAATTCGATTTTCCAGTTTTTTCGATTTAATTCAGTTTTTTTTGTTGGGCTTCAATATCTATAACATTTAAGGCAACCTAAAGTCTTTCTTTCATCATATATTGGGCCTAAAGTTAGTAGAATCCAAAAGGGAGGCATGATTAGTGTTTGTGCAAAAATCCTCGCGGAGAATATTCGCCTTATGCTTCTTCAACCTTTGATCTTCCTTCTCTCTCTTCCTCGAAACCTCAGAAACAGACTGAGTAAATGCAGACCACACCGGGTGTTGGCCAAAGGCCCTCCGATGCCTAAATTAGTTCGATTGAATCTTCGTAAAGAGATAGCAATAGCTAAAAAGGGTACGGAGTTTTCTCTTGGGGAGAACTGGGTGGCCGTAGCCGTGTGTGGTGGCCGGAGCCTTGTGGAGAAAATATGGAGAGGGGAGAGTGGACAGGGAGAGAGCTTCGGGTTTCAGAAGTAAATTTAGCTGTAGGTTTAGAGTTACCTTGAATGATGAATGAAGTCATCTATTTATAGGAGCCTCGGGGCTAGGGTTTCGCAGAGTCCCAAATTTGTAGAGATTGCATCTGATAATATCTTCATTTATTCAGATAATATCTAAATTAATGATATTATCTTATTAAATGAAGATAATATCATATAAATAAGATATTATCTCATTTATTTGAATAATATCTGAATAAATGATATTATCTTATTAAATTAAGATAATATCATCTAATTAAGATATTATCTCAATTTATTTGGATAATATCCGAATTAATGATATTATCTTAGTAAATGAAGATAATATCATTTAATTAAGATATTATCTCAATTTTCTGAAATTAATTAATTGGCCAATTAAATGGGCTCAATTAATTAATTTTAAAGGATATTCTTCTTTTCCACGTGGCGTGTCATGATTGGAGACGAAATTATTTGCTCCCACAAATGCCCCCACTCGCATGGCGCTTGTGTGGCATGTAGGAGATGAATTATTTTTCGGGCTCTCCAACTGCGTTTGGACTTTCTTGATGAGTTGGACTCCTTTTGTAGATTAGATTCCCAATTGGAGTGTGCTTTTGATCTGTTCTTGGAGTTGGACTCCCAGTAGGAATGAGCTTGTAATTCCTTCTCGACCGGGTTGTCCAACTTGTATAAATACAGGGCTTCTCTTCACTCTTTCTCACATCGCAAACTTAATTTCTCTACCTTCTAGCCTGAGAAAGATCTTGGAGAATTTGTACTGCTTGTCGAAGGGAGGAGTTGCCGTGCATCCAAAGTAAGTCGAGCTCGTAAAAATATATATACATTTTTTTGTCTTCTCGTCGGAAAGTTATGGTCCAAAGCATGAGTTGCAAATTCGTGGGTGATATTGACAAAGGCTGGAGAATTCATGTTGGAGCATGAGTTCCTAGTTCGTGGTGCGTCTTTGAGGCTTGGAGCGACCGGTCCGGGCTGGAGCCGATGTGACGCAGCCTGGTTCAAGCGCCGGGCTTTGGAGCAGAGGTGGAGAGGCACCGGGCCTTGGCGTGACGTGGGCTTGGAGGAGCTAGCCGGGCTTCGGCGCGAATCGCCAGGAGGTGTCTGGAGCTGGAGCTGGGCTGCACGACATGGGCCTTCGTGGCTGGGCCGAGGCGCGGCTTCAAGCCGCAATGGAGCTGCTAGGGCTTTCATGTTTGTTCCTCTTTTTTTTTCCTCTCGCCAGCCCTTTTTCCTTTTTTTTTTTTTGTTTGCTGCCAGCTCCCTTTTTTTATAAATTCTAACTTGTAGAATTTTCTTCTCATCTTGCGCTTGTTCGTTGATCATGTCTTCGAAGATGGTAGCAAGTCACCAAGCTCTCAAGTGCCTTTGTATCTGTGGGGAGGTCCTCAAGTGCACAAAAAGAGGTTCGTGGCTAACCCGCACCGCGTTACGATCAAGCTTCGGTTCAGTGGCGGGCCTCCTATGCTCATGCTATTCCCGATGACGTGAATGTCAAGTGGCGAACCCTTTGATCGACGACGTGCCTTGTGTAGATGTGAATGACCCAAATGCTAGGATCATCACCTTCCGTCCCTTTTATTTTTCCTTGGGCTTCACTTTCCCGCTGTCAAAGCTTTTTAAGGAGGTGTTCTGCGCCATGGGGTGTGCTCCGAGCCGTTGCACTCCGAACGTCTACCGAGCGATCATGTGTTTTGAGAATTTGAGCCGTTTCTTCATGTTGGAGTTGACAGTGCGAGAGTTCTTCTACTTTTTGAAGTGAGGCGCTTTGAGAAATACGCACAAGTTCGCACCTGCAATGCGAAGTCGTTTGAAAGTTTCGATCAAGGAGATCACATATGGCACGACGATGTCTTGGAAGTCACGGACGTTGGGAAGGCGATGTCGGCAATGGTCCACTGTTCCCATCACCTCTTTATGACGGTATATCATATTGTTGTTTTGATATGCTTCATTTTTATTTGGATTTCTTGAAGTGTGACTAACTAACTTCCTTACGCTTTCATGATGAATGATATCCGCAAGAAGTTGGAACTTGGACCGGACATGGCTAAGGTTGGTCGGGCTTTGAACATCCCTTCGAACTTTCGCGAGTGGCGCTGGCTATTGAGCGAGTATCGGAAGGTAGCCGGCGGATTGCCCCTGCCCAGGACATCGAGAGATGGAAGCGGTATGGTCCAGACCACGATGATCTCGCATGCCGGGAGGAGTGTTCTGCTGAACCATTTTCAAAGAGGAAGGCCGATGTCAAGTCCTCAAGAAATGAAGTCGCTTCTTCCGTGCGAAGAATGTGTCCCGATTGAGGAAGAAGTCAAAACTTTCTTCTCACGAGAAGATACAAGCGGAGAGCTGTTCCCCGTCGTCTGCTAGGGTTAAGCATCTCGTTGGTGCCGATAGCAAGAAGATCCGTGGTATGCGCAATATTCGTGATGTTCCACTCAAGCCTCCTGGCGACAAGCTTGAAGATCATGACCTGCTTCGTGAAGTAATCCGTGCGCGATCTAGTTCACCTTTGAGAAGCAAAGAGATGCCGACATTCCCATCCGAAGCTCGAATCGTCTGTACTGCCGTCAAAGGATGGAGATCGAACCGAGATCGGCTCATCCGTCCAACCACCATGATCCAAATTGCCGAGTCACGAGCAGTCAAGCATGGAGTTGATTCAAAGATCGTTGACTCCTTTGGAAGTGAGGTCAAGTGGCGGCTAAGAAGGCGAGAAAGTCATCTGCCGGGCAAAGGGCTCTTACGCAATACCAGCGGTTGGCCCCAAGGTAGACAAGTCCAGCTTTGTAAGGGATGCATGCGTGTCGATCTGCTCAAGACGAACTTTTATCAAGCCCATCTACTTGTGTCAAGTCAGGTTGATCACATCCATCAGTGGCGATCTTGATACCTTCTCGAGTCTTTCCTTGGAAAAACAAAGGGAAGCAACATTTCATCTGCTTCAAAAAGGAGTAGTTTTTGCCGCTGAGACTATCCGGAACTCATCTGCTGTTGCCCCCTCTTCTGCTCAGCTCAACGAGTTGGAGAAGAAGAACACTGATTTGACTAGCAAGCTCTCTGCCGAACAGATCCGTTATGAGAAGAAGACGTCCGAATTGAGGGCGATGATATCTGAGATGAAGAGTTCCCTTGCTGAGAAGAATTCTGAACTTAGCTCTTCTGCCGCCGACCTAGTTAGCCGAAAAGAGGCCTACTTCCGTCTTGAGCGCAAGAATGCTGACCTCTCCCTCAGTTATGACAAGCTCCTTGCTAGATTTGACGCCCGTCATAAGTCTACTGAAAGATCCAAACTTGAAGCTATCATAGATGCGTACAAGCCGGGTTACTTAGATCGCACAAATGGGTCTGCTCCCTTCTATGCCATTGCGGATGAAGACATTGAGACGCTCTGCCCGACTGCTTCTGTTCAAAGTGAGCAGGTCAACATTGCGAATATGGAAGGAGTCAAGAGCCGCATCTGAAGAGGCGATAGTTGAAGAGGATGGAGCAGAGGATGACGCAGCTGATAAGCTGGCGGCAGATGTCGTGAAGCAGGCATGTGAAGTTGCTGAAGTCATGGCTGATCAGATGGATACCAAAGAGGCTTGATTCGGGGGTCCCTGCAGTCGTCTCGGAGTAGACGAAGACTCCTTTATTTCCTTTCAGCTTTAGTAGTTTGCTTTCTTGTTTAGAATAATTGGACTTGTTTGACCATCTTCTTTTTGTTGAACTTGGCCGGTTGGTCACTTTGCTATGAAAATTTCAGTTATTTTTTCAACTTCAATTTGCATATTGTCTTGTGAACTTCTTGAGTAGTTGGCGATTGCCTTGATTGTGTATCTCCCTTAGGATGTTGACAGGAGCCAGGGTCCCCTTGAGGGATTAGGGCATCTTTTGCCTGTTCTTCAAGAAACTCTGTCGTCATGCCTCCCTTAGGAAGCAGACAGAACACAGGTCCCCCTTGAGAGACTCCGGGCATCTTCTGCGTCTCTCGAATGGCGTTTGTGGTCGTCGCCTGCGTCTCCCAGGAAGGACGCTGCTTATGGGCAATCGCATGACTATCCCGCCTCCCTTAGGAAATTCTGGCGCACCTGCGTCTCCCGAAGGACGCTCTTTGTGGGGTGTGTGCCCCGAAGGACACGTGTGACTATCCCGCCTCCCTTAGGAAACGGATAGGAACCTGGATACCTCCCTTAGGAAATTCTGGCGCACCTGCGTCTCCCGAAGGACGCTTCTTTGCGGGCTGCGTCTCCAAACGGACGCTTTTGATCGTCGCCTGCATCTCCCGAAGGACGCCGCTTATGGGCAACTATCTTTGAAGTATGAGCCATTGTCGGTAACCAGCGATTGTGGGCAGCCAAACCGCAAATGATGTTTCTCCGGATAAATCGTTCCATGTCGACTTCTTTAGTAGAGGATAGAGCTTCGCCTCGATCCATTTAGTAAAGTAATCGATGGCGACGATCATCATGTCTTTCTTGGCGGTGCCGGTGGTAGGGTCCCACTAGATCAATGGCCCATTGCATGAATGGCCATGGACTATTCTGCGGATGATAGACTTCGGCAGCGGGTTAGGAACCGGTTTGTACCGCTGGCAACGATCACATCTCTTGACGTACTCGGTGAGAGTCGTGGCGCATGGTAGGCCGAGTAACCTACGTTTAGAGCCTTACGGGCAAGTGACCTGCCCCTGCAGTGGTTGCCACACTCACCGTCGTGTATTTTATAGAGGACCTCAAGTGTTTGAGGGTATTTTATGCAAGTGAGATGAGGGCCGGAGTACGATCTGCGAATGTGCTTGTTGTCTTGCATGTAGTATCTCGCGGCTTTCTGTTGGACCTTCCTAGCTTCAGACTTGTCCGTTGGCATATTTCCATTCACCAGGTAACCGATGATAGGGTCTTGCCAGCTGGGGTCTTCATCGATCTACATTGTGTCGATTGGCTCTATTTCTTCGATGCTTGGTTGGTCAAGGTGTTCGACTGGGATGGAGCGTCTGAATCGAGTATCCGGCGCTGATCCTAGGCTCGCCAATGCAGCCGCATGAGTGTTCTCTGCCGAGGAACTTGTTGAATGGTGAAAGTTAGGAATTCCTTCAAAAGTCCTTGGACTTTGTCGAGGTACTGGATCATTCTTGGATGCTTTGCCATGTACTCGCTTGAAGCTTGATTCGTAATCACCGAGTCCGAGTAGATGGCCAATCTTTTGATCGACAGTTCTTTTGCTAGGCGCGATCCGTGAGCAATGCCTCGTATTTTGCTTCATTGTTTGAAGGCTGGAAAGCCCAAGTGTAATGGCTTGTTCTAACAAAGTTCCGTCAGGGTGATTATGACGACGCCTGCCCTGCTCCCTTGTGATTTGATGCTTCGTCTACGTGCAACTGCCACATGTCCTTAGGCAGGTCTGGATTGGCGGGAGAGGTGTCGTATGCTCTCGAATTTTCCTTGCTTTTTGTGACCAACTTCTCTTCTTCTACTGTTGGAGTAAACTCTACAACAAAATCTGCTAAAGCCTCGAGCTTTTATAGCGGTCTTCGGCCGGTAGAGGAGGTCGTATTGGCTGAGTTCAATAGCCCATTTCATGAGTCGAGAAGCGTCGGAGTCATGGAGAATTGATCTCAAAGGAAACTCTGTCATGACAACTATTCGGTGAGCTTGATAGTAAGGCCTTAGTTTTCTCGCGGAAACTATAAGCGAAAAAATGAGCTTCTCCATTTTCGGTATCGAGTCTCTGCATCGAGAAGAGCTTTTGAAGTGTAGAATACCGGATGTTGTGCCCCCAGTTCTTCTCGGATGAGAGCTGAGCTAACTGCTGAGTTGGACACCGCCAGGTAGATGAACAAATCTTCGCCTGGTATCGGTTTTGAGAGTAGGGGAGGTGAAGTGAGGTAGGTTTTCAAGTTTTGAAAAGCTACTTCGCACTCGTCATCCCATTTGTCTTTGTGTCCCTTCTTCAAGGCTTTGAAAAATGGCCTGCACTTGTCGATAGATCTCGAGAGGAATCGGTTGAGAGCTTTGCTCTGCCTGCTAAACTTTGTATCTCCTTTGTTGTGGCAGGTGACTTCATATTGAGTATAGCCTTGATTTGGTTTGGATGTGCTTCGATGCCTCTTTGGGTGACCAGGTATCCTAGGAATCGGCTGACGAGACTCCAAATGTGCATTTGCTCGGGTTCAACTTCATGTTGTATTTTCTGAGCAGCCGAATGCCTCGGCAAGATTCTTGATGTAGTCTGCCCGTTGGGGAGCTTTGACTAGCATGTCGTCTACATAGACCTCCATAGTCTTGCCAATTTGCTCCTTGAAAATTTTGTTTACTAGCCTTTGGTAGGTTGCTCGGCGTTCTTCAGCCCAAAGGGCATGACTTTGTAGCAGAATGTACCCATTTCGATGATGAATGAGGTCTTGGCTTTGTCGTCTTCATGCATCATGATCTGATTATAGCTTGAGTAAGCGTCCATGAAGCTTAGCGATTGATTGCGGAAGTTGAATCTACAAGCTGGTCAATTCTTGGCGGTGGAAAGTTGTCTTTAGGACATGCCTTGTTGAGGTCTGTGTAGTCGACGCAAACTCTCCACGAGGCCCTTTTCTTTCTTTGCTACTAGAACAACGTTCGCTAGCCATTCTGTAAGAGACTTCTTCAATGAAACCGGCAGCTAGAAGCTTGTCAATCTCGGCTTCAATGATGGCGACTCGCTCGGGAGCGAAGTTGCGCCTCTTTGCGCTACGGGCTTGATGACCGGGTTGACATGAAGGCGATGGCATATGATCTCGGGATCGATGCCTGGCATGTCGGATGGCGACCATGCGAATACGTCTTTGTTATTCCGGAGGAAGGCTGTAAGTTACGCCTTCTCTTTTTGGCTTAGGCGCGAGCCGATCCGCGCTTTTCTTTACGGCTTGTCGAGGATCAAGGGGTACTAACTCAACGTCCTCTTCGGGCTTCCATCCTTCTTCGGAGAGACCTCCGGACGAATTCCCTCAACTTGGTCCCGATTCTTTGATTGCTATTTGGGAATAGCTATTCCCTTTCCTTTTCAGTCCGCTTGGGACGTCGAGGAACGGATCTGCTTTCCTCCGCTTGTTCTACTCCCTTCGTATATGCTTGACTTACAGGAAGGAACTTCGTTTGCTTACTTTTCTTCAGCCCTTGAGTGAGCATTTCCTTGCCATTGCTTGATCACTATTGATCTGCCGACACCGCCCGGGATTGGGTAGCGGATTTTCTGATGCGTGGCGGAGGTGATGGCGTTGATCTTACCAATCCATGGTCTCGCCAGGATTCCATTGTAAGGAGACTTCATCAATGATCATGAATGTTTGAGAGCCGACTACGGTGGAGAATAGACGTCAAGGTCTATCGTACCCACGGTAACCGTTGTCGCGCCATTGAAGTCGGTCGGTGACCTGGTTGATTTGTTGATCTTTGTCTCCAGGCCCATCTCGTTGGATAATCGCCAATTGTAGGATGTTGGCGCGCTACCCTCGTCTGCATGGACTCGGTCGACCATGGCCTCGAGCGATTTGAATGCTGATGACTAGGGTGTCATTGTGTGGCAGATCAATGCCAACTAGATCTTTCTTTTGGAAACCGATCACGGGATCGTCTTCCGCCAAGGGAAGGCTTGTCGAGATTTGGGAGATAACGGTGGCCTGTTTAATCTTCCTTTTCTTTTCCTTGCTAGTCGCCCGGATTCCTCGGAGCCGGCCAGGATCGTGTTAATCCTTATAACTTTCTGTGGAGGTTCCTTGGCTAAAACGCGGTCCTCAATTTGCTGAATGGCCTTCTTTGCTATGAACTCGGTGCAATGGCCTTCTCTCACGAGCTCTTCGAGGTGCGTTTTCCAAGCAAAGCAGTTGTTTGTGGTGTGCCCGTGCGTCCCATGGAAGGCACAGTATTTTCTATTATCCCGCTTGTCCGGATCTCCCTTTAAGGGTGGCGGTCTCTTTACCTAAGGCTTGTCCTTCACTTGGGCTAAGATTTGATGTATGGGGATGGAGAACTTGGTAAAGTTCTCTTACGCCGTATTTCTCCTTGCGGCGCGGCTTACGCTTGTCTTTGTTCCTGCTATTAAACTGTTGCCTCCACGACTTGCACGCTTGGTAGGCTGATCTTCCCGCCGGTGAATTTCTTCGTGGCGATTCGATCTTCATCCCGGAGCGTGTAGCGTTCGGCGATCGCGAAGACCTCCGCGTAGTCCGGTGGGAGTGATAGTCGGCTCGCGGTATAAGTCGTGCTCGGCCGGAAGACCTTTCTTGAAAGCGATAGTCGCGACTTGGTCATCGCATCCCACAATGGTCACCTTTTACTTTGAATCTCCTAATGTAATCTCGGTGAGATTCATCGGACTTCTTGTATATGTTGAGCAATTGGCCATGGTTTTCTTAATCGCCCGATAAGAAGTGTATTCTTTAGTAAAGACATAAGCTAGCTCCTTGAAGCTGGCTGATTGACCTGCAGGCGAGTGTGGAACCGATCTTGGGCTGCTCCTCGCAAGGTCATTGCAAACACTTTGCACATTAACGCGTCTTCGGCCTTGTAGAGGATCATAATACTCTTGAAATGCTTGAGATGACTTTCGGTCGGAATCCCCTTTGAAGTGTGTAAGAGAGGCGTTGAGAATCGCTTTGGGGAAGCGGCACTGCTCGATTTCGTGAAAGGCGTGGAGTTCGCTTGGTCTACCTCCTGCGCAGAGCGTCTTCAAAATTTCCGCCAGCCTTCAAGTCTCAAGTCGATTATTCACAAGTTTCTCGACGTCTTCTGCACGCATGAGTTGTTGGTCGAGTCGGCGACCTTCATGATTCGGGCGGCACTGGTTGACTTCTTCGTTGGCTCGCAAGGGCCATCGTCCTTGGTTGTCCTGCCTAGGTGGCGTATTGGTGGACTGCGCTTGCGAGGGTTTCCCTGTGACTTGTCGACGGGAATTGGTTCTTCGAGAACGGGCAGCCGAGCGTCCTTCTTCACGATCCTCGTTGTGAGAATCATCGAGTTGACCTTCTTGAGGGCCCAGCCTCTCGTGCACACTTCCCCGCGGGCCTAGGCGGGCCGGATGTCGTCGTGGGCCCGGCCTCTCACGCACGTTGGTCCTCGAACTCAATCTTGATTGGATACTTCGTCCGCTCGGAGCGTGGCTCGCGGATGCTTGTGACATGCCGACTTGCCGTCACGTTGTTGTCTTCCTCTTTGTCCGCTCGCTCTGCTCGACCTACTTGAGACCTTTCGAATCGCTGTTGGTGCGCCCGTCCATCATTCTCTCTTCGTCCTGTTGTCCAAGGTCAAGATTTTGGACCAAGCTCGCTTGGTTGAGGAGTTGTCTCATCAACTCGGGTAGGTCGTCCATTCTTTAGGTCGGTTGGTCGACTCTTAGACCGAGGTCTACTTGACTTCGTGGACCGGGAGGAGAGAATTGCATGGAGCCCAGTTGCACACGGGCTAGGGTTTCGTTAGAGGTGTACGCGGGAGCGTACGTCGGCTGGCGGCAAAGGAGGGAATGATTGAAGTGGTTCCAAGACTGGGCCAAGGTCGATGGTGGCGAGATTTTCGTGGAGGAAGCTCCTCCTTGAATGGCGGCGGTGCCATGATGGTGGGCTTCAGATCCGACGGTGAGACCACGTGTAGGAGGGTTGCTTGGGCCTTGCGCGTGGGCATGTGGCTGCAAGGCGGTTCGGGCATGAGGCCGTGAGGTGGTGATGCCACCATGTCGATCGCGGGTTCGTGGGAGGAGTGACTTTGGGCCGTCGCGGATAGAGCCATTGCGGCGGTCTTGCTCCTCGTGAGTTTGCTTCCAACCATGGTTGTTTGGAAGGCTTCGGTTGAATGAAAAGATGGAGGAACGGATTCCTTGAGCACGCGTTGAGTATAACTCGTGCTCTCAATGAAAGCACCAAATGTTTGTGCAAAAATCCTCGCGGAGAATATTCGCCTTATGCTTCTTCAACCTTTGATCTTCCTTCTCTCTCTTCCTCGAAACCTGTAAACAGATCGAGTAAATGCAGACCACACCGGGGTGTTGGCCAAAGGCCCTCCGATGCCTAAATTAGTTCGATTGAATCTTCGTAAAGAGATAGCAATAGCTAAAAAGGGTACGGAGTTTTCTCTTGGGAGAACCGGGTGGCCGTAGTGGCCGTGTGTGGTGGCCGGAGCCTTGTGGAGAAAATATTGAGAGGGGAGAGTGGACGGGAGAGAGCTTCGGGTTTAAGTAAATTTAGTCAGTAGGTTTAGAGTTACCTTGAATGATGAATGAAGTCATCTATTTATAGGAGCCTCGGGGCTAGGGTTTCGCAGTCCCAAATTTGTAGAGATTGCATCGATAATATCTTCATTTATTCGGATAATATCTAAATTAATGATATTATCTTATTAAATGAAGATAATATCATATAAATAAGATATTATCTCATTTATTTGAATAATATCTGAATAAATGATATTATCTTATTAAATTAAGATAATATCATCTAATTAAGATATTATCTCAATTTATTTGGATAATATCCGAATTAATGATATTATCTTAGTAAATGAAGATAATATCATTTAATTAAGATATTATCTCAATTTTCTGAAATTAATTAATTGGCCAATTAAATGGGCTCAATTAATTAATTTTAAAGGATATTCTTCTTTTCCACGTGGCGTGTCATGATTGGAGACGAAATTATTTGCTCCCACAATTAGCATACCAAGGATTGGGCTTAACAACCAGTTTTAGGCCGTGTTACCATAGAATGAGCAGTAAGAGGTTGAACCTAGGGAATGAGTTGCACTTGATGGATGTCGTGAGGGACTTGGTGAAACTAGCGCGACAACAAGGGGAACGGGTGAGGGAAAGGTGAGGATGCGGTGATGGGTTCACTCAAGGGAAGTTAAATTAAATGGAAAGATAAGTAGTATTAAACCAAGATCTAGTTGGTAATATTGTTAGGTTTGTTAATTGCTTGGTCCTCAAAGTAGTATATGCTTAACCTTCAAAATTCTGGGTTTAAGTTGAAAATGAGCTAAAACCTCAAACATGATGTCTGACATTTTTATCCATTTCTTTTAATGTCACTTCAGTCAAAACTTCTACAATGTAACTAATGACATGTTTACTTATTTAGAATTGAAGCAATGATGAATCGGAAAAGTTATGAATATGGAAGAGAATGAATTGGAATTGGATCAACTACTAGTCTCAATTAATTTAATTCATGATTTTTCAGCTAGTAGATTACATATCGTGATGTGGAGCGCATGAGAAATTAGGAATCGGAATAATTTTAATACACTTGTGTTAGAATGTCATGTGTACTTAACGAGAATCGCGGAAGTGAGGAATTGACGAACTTAGGAATAGGGAAAGAAAGGAATTAGGAATAAGGAATTGTTTACTTACCTCATGGAATCATAATAGGAATAGTTGATTCCCATTATTTGTACTTATTAACTCTCATGAATTGGAAGCTAAACCAAGTTTTGGAAGGCAATATGGGAGAAAAAAATGTAGCTGATCTAGTTCCTTATTTTGAGGGTATTGGATAACGAATTTAAGGTGGGACTAACTTTTTTATTTTTGGATTCATTATGTATTTGTAAACGTGTGAAAAATTCATGAATTGAAATAATTCTCTTTCTTTTCATACACATTCCTAATAAGTAAACATAACATAAACAGTTAGAAATATGAATAATTCCAATAATCATCCCACCATATTCCCTATAAATAAACATGCCATAAGTGCGAGTGAACATAAGGAAATGACATCAGAATTAGTTAGGTTTAAAAAATTTATCCCTATATAAATGAAGGAGTCATTATTTGTACATCAATATTCACTTGTGTATAAAATAAAATAAAAATTAGTGTGCGTTGAATGTAGCCTGAAACCCAAAAAGGAAAAATAAGTGGGAGTTGGTTTTGGGCCCTTTGGCTGGTGGCAACGGGGATCTTTCAAGCGTCCTTGGCTTATAATGCCTTTCAGAATATGCCAAGGGCCATCCTTTTCTCATTTCTCAATGAAACAGAGTCCTACAATACACTCTCTCTGTCCTATATATACACAGGGCTTAGTTACTGTGACCCCTCAGCCTCGCTTTCTCCGCTCTCAGCCGAAATAAAAACATCCCCACCTCAGTCTTCATCAACTCTCTCATCCTTCCTCACCAACCCATCTCACTCCGTAAGCTATCTCTCTCTCTGTCTTTCTCTTTCCATGTTTAATATGTGCGCATGTCATGGTTTTTTTTGGTCAGTATATGCATGTCATATTGGATCTATGGTTTTTGAGATTAAGTCAGGTTGTTTATTTGTTTAACAGCTGATCAGTCTTCTCCCTTTGGTTTTTGGGTTTTGTTGTGAGGGTTTGTGTTATGGGTTTTGTGTTTTTGCTTTTGGGTTTTATGTTTTTGCGTGTGACATATATAGAAAAATGAAGATCAGGACTGAATTGATCCTTGGTTTTCAGAATTTGTTTTTCTGAAATCTGAAGCAGAAATGAGAAGTTGAAAACAGCATAGGTTCTGTATTTGATTGTGTCTTTGAAAGCACCTTCTTTTATGAACCAAAGCTCGTTTTGCAAACAATATTTGTTGGAATTTTTAGTTTTTATTGTCAGGATGTATGTCTTGAACTTAGAATTAGATTCTGAATAGCCCCAAATGGTAAAATGTGACCTATTTGGCTGAAGTTGCTGAGTTTTGACGCACTTTGTTATTTGGTGAAGCTAAATGGGTTCTCATGTTATTGGCTTTGGTATAATCTGGTTGATTATTGTTTGGTATGACTCATATATTAGTTAACCGATCCGACTTTGGTTTTAGAGCTATTTGCGTTTTCACCCTTAATCTTCCAAAATTTATTGATCTGATTTTTGTTCTGGTGTGAACTTCTTGAAAGTTTTAAATTTAAGAATGTTTATGTTATGCATGTTTTCCAATGGTCAATTACAGCATCTGGTTGAAAAGTTAAAACATGTATGCCACTTCATATTTAATTACTGTTAACTTTCTGTAGTGTTGGCTTTATTGTGAACTTTACTTTTGTATTTGTCTCCTTTCCTACATTTGAAATGATTGTGGTCACTACCAGAATAACCACAGACAATAATGAATTAAAATTTTCTTGATGAATTCAGTAGGGGGTCATACAAGGTCAAATAGATTACAAAGAAGTTGATTGACCTGTTTATATCATTTGAGTACTTGTGAGAGGCGTGTCACAATTTTCAGTTGTAGGCTTGGATGCTGGATGCACACTTTTTATGGGGATTGTTTATAGTTTATCTTTTTGTGGAATTTTTATAGGTCATGTTCGATGGTGTATATAGTTTTGTTTTGGATCATTTAGTGTTATAACTTGTTTTGTGGTTGCACTTCTAGTTTTAGACCAATAATTTACTTATTCTTCACGATTAAAGTAACCATCTGTATATGCTATCTAACCAAAACGGAGCCTCGAGTGAAGAGCATAGAGCCATGAGCTTGCGTCTTCTCATAGTGCTCCGGACATTGACTGCCTTTGTGTTTCAGAGGGGATGGTTTTGTTCCATCTTTTTATGAATTTTTCAGTAGCGTACAAGTGATGTCCCTGTCTTATTCAGCTGTGTTGTTAGAGACCTGAAATGAAATTCAAGAGCGGACAGCGTTCTTATTTAGTTATTAAATCTATATGGAGAATAATGAAATAGCTGGTTGTGGAAAGTTCCGCTGCATAATGTTGATCGCTAACATATAACAGATGCAAGTTTTGGGTCACAGTATAGTTTTTTAGGGCTATGCTGGGGCTGGTTTGGTTTGCTTATGTCCGTGGTAAGATAAAACTGGATCAAGGTTTTGAATTGTTTTCCACCCCTTAATGAAAATTCTATTGTGTAAAGTTCCTTGCTGTCATCATGTGGTGTTAAATTGCCTTGCTGTCATCCATTATTTGTATTGTTGCTAACACAACTTTGTTTCTTTCAAAAGTGATAAATTAATGGTGATGTTTTGTTTCTGTCAAAAGTGATAATGGTGATATTTAAGTTTAATCACCATTTCTCTTTCATGTTCTCTCTTTTGTTAGTGTTCTTTTTGGTAGTTATTAAATGTCTTGAAATGTTGTTGTATGATTTCAGGGCAAAACATGTCAACCATGACAACCGTGCAAATTCCATCCCAATGCATGTTCAGACATGCACCCCAGAATCGTTTCACCAGTTCTATCGTTAAGTTATCATCTCCTCTTGGATCTGTGAAGAATATCTCCAAGGCCTTTGGCTTGAAAGCATCCTCCAACTTTCGAGCATCAATGGCAGTATACAAGGTTAAGCTGGTTGGACCAGACGGTGCGGAGTGCGAGTTTGATGCTCCAGATGATGCGTACATCTTAGATTCAGCTGAGAATGCAGGAGTTGAGTTGCCATATTCTTGCAGGGCTGGGGCCTGCTCTACCTGTGCAGGGCAGCTGGTGGCAGGTGCAGTGGACCAGTCGGATGGCTCATTCCTTGATGACAATCAAATGAAGGAGGGTTATGTGCTGACCTGTGTCTCTTACCCGACTTCAGACGCTGTGATTCACACTCACAAGGAAAGTGAGCTGTATTAGGTGCTTTGCTGTTGGAATTGAGTAGAAAGTATGGAAGTGTTGGTGTCTAGAATTATTATGCATCTCATGTTGTCAAGGCTCTCGTAGACCTTCCCTTTGTTCTGTTTTGGTGGGGATTTGTTGTGGAATGGCAATGCATCTAAATGTTAATGGTTGCCGTATTGGTTTCTGTAGGTGGCTCTTTAGTTCAGTTCTTATTTAAGGGATAGATTCAAGACCTGTCCCAAAGCGTTTGTAGAAAAATTCACAAATTAAATTCGCTTTTCAAGTGGCCCCTTAAATTGGCTTCTAATAATACTCTCGGTATGAGCTTTTTTATTTTGGATGTTCTGCTTGGATTTTCTCTTCACACGAATTGAATAAGTTATGTAATCATTGGATTTTCTCCTCCACACCAATTAAATGAGTTATACTTCCATGAAACGGAGATAGCACTATTTTGCTATTCCAAGCCTTAGGACTATTTTGCTATTCCAAGCCCTACCTTCATTTTGAAAGTCGTTGGCTCTTCCACACCCAACATGGGTGTTTTGTCCTTGAGCTTTGTCTCAAATCAGGAGTTTTTGTCTCCTTTTTGTTTTCTCTACGTTTTTTTCTTCACCCTCACCTTAAATTTCTCTAAATTATACCCAAATTTGGAAAACCTAGATCTTTCAATCTCCTCTTTCTCTCCTACCCATAAATATTGTTTTTCAACCTACAATTATCATCTCTACATCCCTTGCCCCTTCTCTGTTATGGTGTCCTTAACACATTCCCTTCGGCTGTGTCTCAACCCAAAGTCTCAACTACCAGCCACTGCTCCTCAGCTTCATGGATGAGGATGCTTCAAAAGTGCTCTTTGCACGTGCTTCTTGGATTATGGTAGCGCCTTTTGCGTGGGTGGTTTGTCCACCACCATTCTCCGTTCTACACATTTGTACGTCTGGTTACTGGTTACCCATCTCTGGCGGTTGTGGATCTGCAACGGCAGTGCGGCAAGTGGGCAGTGGCAGTTGTAGCTTCTTAGATTTAGGGGTTTTCCTTTGTGTTTGTATTGGGCTGGATGTCTGTTTTTGGGCCTCAATTATGCTAATTTTCTTTTTTGATTTATGTTGGACTGAGGTCTTGTACCTATTGGTGATGGGCTGTTTTTTTATTTTTGCATTTTCTGACTATGTAATCCCTTTCATTTGTAATGAAATGAATTACCTTGACCAAAAACAAAAAAACAAAAATGCTATGACCCGCGTGATAACACTTTCACGTGGCATGACATTATTGGTCCGGGATAGCAAAACAGTGTTATCTCCGTTGCAACTAAGTTTTTCTCGATCAATTGTTCACACAAAACACAATTCTCTAATAAATTGTTCGACCCGACCTTCTAAACAATTTTAAACAAATCACTCATCTCATGGGTTGATCGATCTATATTTTCTTAAAGAGTTGTTCAACCAAAGCACTTTAGTGGGAGTAGGCCATTGTTTGCTATCTCCGATCAATCATAGCATGTCACGCGTGATAACTTTTTTACGAAGCAGTCTGTGATTGGTTAGGGATAGCAAAACAATGGTATCCCTATTTCACACAAGTACCAAAGGTGGAGGCAGCAGATCCAAGGCTCATGTACCCTCAATTTATTTATTTACTTTAATGATTGTCATTAAATATTTTTTTATACAAGCGATAATCAACACTAAATTTCGAGAAGGTAGATTCAAACTTAAGTGTAAGGAGGTGGCTTAACTCACGTTTGCCTGTCATTAAAGAGGAAAAGAAATTGGGAAGCCTACTTTTTAGGTTTTGATTTTTTTTTTCTTGTTGACCAAATTAGTTCCCATGATCTGAATTCTGAAGAACACTTGGAAAATGTCTCACTCCTTCGGTTGAGAGTTAGGCAGGCCGAATTCTTTAGTCTGCTGAGAATCATACCTGTTTATTTTATCAAATACAAATTTGGAATCAAGTGGGCAAAATAAAAAGCAGCTTGGAGAACTACAAATAAAATCTTAGATGAAATTGAAGATTTTTATTTTGAATCTCTCTTTTGAAAGGATGAAAAAAAAAAAAATTTGAAAGTTGGACTTGGTGAAAATTCGGTGTCTTTTTGGCTTTTGATAGAAAGGTGAAATTTGGTGTACTCTCTTAAAGTTATTATACATAGATGGATCATCATGCTAACTTTTTGCCTTTTTCCTTTTATTTTTTGTCTGACATGGTTAAACACTCTCACCAAACAAAAAAAGTTTCTTTTAATTTGAATTTTCGAGTCAACAGATATTGGAGGCAATGCCAAACTGGAGAAAGTAGATAAATAAATAAATAAAAAGATGATATTGTTCACCAAATAAATAAATAAATAAATAAAAGATATTTCAAAAGTCACTCTCAGCAAAAACAAAAAAACAAAACAAAACCGGAAAAGCACCGTGACCGACCTATCTGGTGCACGCGAGGAAGCCGCCTGAAGGGCGGTGGTAAACACGTGCGTTCTAGTAAGATCCTCGTCGGCAAATCTAATTTATTAAAACTAAATAATCAATTAAAAAATACGTAGTAAATAATTAATTTTTTTTGTCATTATATAAATTTATAATTTGCATCGGCCTGGTGTTGGCTGATATCAGTATCACTTTTTGGACAACGGGAGTAAAAAGCCACGTTTCAAGCCCACACCTTTTTACTTTTCATACCACAATTAAAGATTCCCCTGCCGACACCTGTCTCTACCTGTTATATATTCTTTTTGGTGCATATATTTTATTAAAAGGATTAATTAAACTAGAGAAGAAAAAAAAACGTTATTTAGAATATGAGATTCATCAAGCACCATGTATTTTCCCTTTTAAAAATAAATAAATATTGTTTTGGATATTACTTACATACTCGTTCTTTTTTTTATTTTCTACTACTTTCTTGTGACTTCCGCCACGCGAGAGCTTTTATAAAAATAGGATCCATTATCCGATTTTTTTAATTTTTTTAAATTTACTATATTATCATCATTTAATTAATAATTTCAATTCTTAATATTTGCATTAATCAAGGATATTTTCTGGTATTTTGAATGTTTTACCATTTTCTATTTTTTGCTATATATAGATTAATCAAATTTTTCTGTCAACGATAAGATATTTACAAGATTGTTCTATAACGACCGACAAACTCACAATAAAGTTACATCATGTCTCGGTATCAAACCATCACTAGTACACCAAAGGCTGGTTAGTCAATAATTTTTTTTTTATGAGATCAAAGGATCGTTTTCATAGATGACGGTTTTTGTTTTACATATATTTTTCTACTTGCGTATCATATTGGCTTTCTGTGTTTTGTATAAAAGTTTGATTCATAAGAGCAAGCACGCTGATGGTGAAAGCACAGTTTGCCAAACTTGCTTGCATCCATTGAATTGTTTTCCCATGGAATTCAGTTACTTCTTCTCTACCTTATTATTGAATTCAACATTCAACCGCTGCATATACCAAGGAGTTTTGACCAAAGATAATAAATGCAAAGGAGTTGTTTTGCACTTTCCCCATGTTTTCTTTTTTTAGTTTTAATTAAATTTTGCCCCTAAGCTTTTTGGATTGTCCACTTTAGTTCTGAATTCCTTTTTCTGTCTTAAGTTAGTCCTTCAACTCTTTCAAGTGTGTTTAATATGTGGATAAGTAGTCTCATTCAACCTCTGTATTGCTCATATGAGAATGTTACTTCGGTTTTAGTTTATTTGTAAGTGATTTGTGTTAACTCGCAAGTGCACGAGGCGTTGGATAGTATAGCTTGTGTAAGTACGAGGTCGATTCCACGAGGATTGATGATAGATTGATTCAATTTGATTCCCTGCACAAAACAGAAATCCAAAAGAAAATAAATAAAACAAGAAAGAAAGAAAAGAAATTAACTCAAGCAAATTAGTTACCAAGTTCAATTCATATTCTTAGATTGATTCTAGCTAAAGTATGATTAAGCCATGGTGTCTGGTCCTAACCTTGTATTTCTAATTCCCTAATTAGATCCTTGTTTTCAAACCTAAATTAAGCATTAGAAATCCATTAAGCAAAGAAGAATGTTTTAAACAACCAAGCATGTATCTAATCCCTATTGTCGAGTGTCCATACATACTCTTCCTATTCATAGTTCAATTTGAATTAATGCATGGTGTATACTCTTAATTCAAACCAAGATAGCTAACATACAAGTTTTAATGGTGATCACTCATTCAAACAAGCATATTAACTTATAAGCATAATGAATAAGAACAAGAACCGTAATTGAAACTTGGAAACTAATTAAACTTGAAAACTTAAGAAAAGAAATTACATTACAATGGAAAATAAATTACAACTAAAAAGCAAAATGGTTTTGTTACAACAATTGAGAACTAAAAGAAAACTAAGAGAATTTGAGGGAGAGAAGGGAGAGGAGCTCTAGAGAGATGTTTGAGAGCTCCCCCTTGGGGTGTGTTTACATGCTTGGAGAACTCACTATTTATAGGCCTAGGGAAGTATAAATCTGATTATACAATTGAATTTAATAACCACACTCACTTCACCAACTTACACCACTCAATTCACCACTAAAATGATTAGCTCATGCATGACAATGCATTGCAGTCAGCTTGTGGGCTTGATTTGGGCTTGCTCCTTCACTCTAACAAATCTGGAAAAATATGGATTTTGAAGCTCTTTGTCTTATCTTTCCAAGCATATGCAGCCCAACTCAAGGAAAAATCGGGAAGGCCTTCAAAAGTCATTTTTGGCCCAGTAACGCAGATCCTGCCGATTTTGACCTTAAGCTGCAAAAACTTGCATAACTTCCTCTAGAGGACTCGGAATCATGAACCGTAAAATGCTCCAGAAAATAGACTTCCGTATCTTTCCAATGATGTATGGCTCATTGTCTGGTTCTTCTTGAGCAAGTACAGTCCAATCCGTGAAGTTGACTGATCTGCAGACACCGTTTGAGCTAACATGTCTCCAAAATGCATGTATTGAGTTTTAAGCTTATTACTCTGAAACAAACACAAAATAAATTAAAAGCACAAGTTTAACTCAAAAACATAACCAAATCATAAGTTAGAAGGGTACAAAATGATATGTAATTATGCACCGATCAATTTGATTCTCTACACTTTGTGAAATTTCAATTTTTTTTTTTTTCTGAAAAATTAGGTTTGTAAGAAAGATGGTAGTTTTTGAAAGGCGAGAAGTACATTAAGAAATAAAGGAAATGGATTGGCGGGGTTGTAAGCCATTTGTGACCAAAGTACACTTCGAAACATTAGCATTGTGGTTGACATGTGACTGTTTTTTTTGGGTATGGCATTCGGGGAGGGGTGGGAATGGTATTTTAATACCCGACTCGAACCCTCCTCTTTTAGAATATATATATATACAGTCCCTTTCTATTGAGGGATCCCTCAAATAATTTTATTTGAGGGATGCCCTTAAAGGTACCCAACAAATTTTTTTCAAGTGATCCAAACCATCTATCTTATAGGTTTTCATTCATAGATCATTCTTACAAAAAATTAGACAAATCGGAAACCGTTTTGACATCCACTTGTGTCATATAAAATCAATGAACACGGTGCTTCAAAAAAAGTACTAAAATTTCAATAATTCAATTGAGTGGTCAAATGATATCGGATTCAAGTGAATTTTTTGTAGAGATGATCTTTGAATGAGTATCTACAAAATAGACGGTTTGGATTAGTAAAATACAATCCGGAGTGGGTCCTACAAGGGGTGTCCCTCAAATAAGGTTATTTGAGGGATCCCTCAATGGAAGCTCATATATTATTAAAGTTTTATATTTACTATTATTATACGAATCTTAAACCACACTACTTATTATGTATTTAGTTAACTTCCATTGAATATGTAAACGGTCTTATATTGTCTTATACGTATATATTACATATATTCATTATCTTGCGCTAGTTTTATTATTTTATTTTCCTTCAACAGAGTAGTTTTATATTGGTTTTTTTCTTTCGTAATAGGGCAGGTCGATGAACTCATTCCCCAACAAAGAAGGGGGATGGGGAATCCCCGATATGAATATTGTGGGTATGAAGGCGGAGATGGGGGAAAAAACTTAACGGGGATGGGGATGACATACCCACCCCCGATTCGGCCTATTGTCATCCCTATTCTCAAGGGATCTATGCACCTCGCCACTCTCATATCTGCACCCACATTCACGGTATAATTTAGGGACCATTTATATGCAATTTAGCCTTTATTTTATTCACCATAAATGCAATCCCTCCATAAAAATAAAGTGAAAACTAAGGTCCTGTTTGGTATCCTACTAAAAAAAAACCCAAAAATTATAATTTGTTTAAAAAAAAAGATGAGTTTTCAAATAGTGATTTTAAGATATAAAAACTTGTTTGGTATTGAACTCCAAACTATTACTAAAAAATAAAAAAATAATAAAAAACCCTAGATTCCCAAATTGAAATTAACAAAAGAAAAGGAAAATATGTGAGCTTTCAATAGAAACCCTAGAAACCCAAAACATGAAAAAAATTTGAGCAATTTTTGGTCGGATAGTGGACGAAGGAGACCTTGATGGCCTTAATGGAGCTGCAAATGAGGGCCTTGACGGAGCTGCGAACAATGGTGTCGACCCAACCACCAACTGGAGAGAGAGAGAGAGAGAGAGAGAGAGAGAGAGAGAGAGAGAGAGAGAGAGAGAGAGAGAGAGAGAGAGAGAGAGAGAGAACAAAAAACAAAACAAAAACCTCATTTTTTTGATTTTCAATAATGGGGTGTTTTAGAGTTTGTTTTAGGTTTTGATTTTTAAAAATGGATTTACCAAACAGGTTTTTAAAGTTTTGGACTTAAAATTTGTTTTTGAGTTTATAAAATTGAATCCAAATAAGATACCAAAAGGCCCTAAATTTCAATACCCAAAACGGTCAGCTTCCAATGAAACAAATTAATGAAGTTTCATGTATATACAATGAACTTAATAAAGATTTTTCTGAGATGCATGGAATCTTACAAGCAAGTCATACATTGACAGGCAAAAACAATCTGAGTCAAAGGCAACGAAGAAAAGGTTCCTCTTTCCTATTTTCGTAGCTGCTGCTTCAATGAGTATTCTAAAAGCTCAAACCGAACAACCGAGGATGGGAAAAAATGACAAGAAAATGAGTAGAAGAAACAAGGAAAACGGTATGGCGATGAGGCCACTTCCCTAATTCCTGTTGCAGCTTGACTTTCCATTCTTAGGAAACAAAATTAGCAGCCCTACACTTTCTCACTCAGGTTCCTCCAAAATAGGAAAGTAACTTTACCAAAGCAAACGTAAGTTACATGTGGGTTAATTAAGCAAACAAATGCCTATAAAAAATAAATAAAAATAAAACCCAAATAAAACAAGAATAAAAATACAATAAATATCGAGAAAACAACTAAGGAAACTCCAGAGGTCGGCGGCCTTCCTTCCCCCTCCTCTCTCCTCCTCTCCTCTCTCCCCTCGTTCCTTCCCTTTCCCCGTTATTTTGTTTTGTGGTGTGGAAGCAGTCACTGCGAAACATTGTCATCATCGTGATAGTCGTTATCTTTTGGTCCACGTACACAAGGATTTAACTCCAGTTGTCAGCCTTCAACATGGGTTTGGAAATGCAATGTGAGAAATATGCTGAGTTGCGTCGGGTTCAGGTTTAACTGACACTGCACTATGGGTTTAGCTAGTATGCATCTATGGCTATCTTCGGGTTGCCCGAGAGGATGTGGAGCGGTGTTCCTATTCCTTAGTTTTTTTTTCTTCTAATTTCAAGAACTCTTTAGAACTTTGTTGTGTTTTATTTTCTCTTTAGGAGACTTTTTTTCTTTTAAACTTTCGGCCTTCGATACGGATCTGCCATTGCGCGTAAGAGTTATATTGTAGGTTTGAGTAGGCGTACTTTTGATTCTTGAATCAGAGATTTTTATTACTTTGTGGATTGTGCGTGATGTCAATTCAACTTCTTGTTGCGTTTGGTCACTGAAGAAGATTTATCCATATTTGACACCATAGTGACTTTTTACTGTTTTGTTTCTTCTATCAATATATATATATATATATATATATATATATATATATATATATATATATATATATATATATATATATACACACACAATAAATATCAGTGGAAAGTGAAAAAACCCACCATAATCTAAACAAAGCATGAGTACACAAAATCAAAACCTTTTTTCTTTGACCAAAAAAAGGCCTTTTTTTTGTTACACAGAAATAAATGCAAGGTTCACACCCTATATATATAAACGAAATCTTGGGCATTGTTATGTGGCAAAAGTAGAGTACGTGGTTCTGTGGCAAAAGTAGAGTACGCGGTTCTGTGGCAAAAGTAGAGTACGCGGTTCTGTGGCAAAAGTAGAGTACGTGGTTCTGGGGATACAGGGGTAGTGGGGTGGTGGTGTTGGTGAAGGTGAAGGTGAAGGTGAAGGCCAAGATCGGATCAGTAATGGCAAGCTACACTGTCCTATTCAGAATTATTCTGGTCCTTCTTAGTCTCTCAGGTTTGTTCTTTTTCAAACTACTTTCTTGCTTACCAGTTTGGTTCCGATGAAAGTGCAAGCAAAGAAAAAGATGGTAATTTCAGCTAAAAGCCTCAGATTTTCCTTCTGGGTCCTCTTAAACAAAATCTTCTGATCCGGGTCTTATATATCTCCTTTTTCGCTTTCTACCCACAAAAAGAAAAAATATATATCAAACACTTGAAATTTGAAACTCTGTTTTCTCTCCATCCAATTGAATTCAATCTTCTTTGCTATTTTCTGTTTTGAGATCAGTTCAGATTCATCAATCACTAATCTATATTGGGTTTTCCATAAACTTAACAATTCTCCTCAATTTTAAGTTAATTGCATTGGATTTAGGATCTGATTTTGCTCAAGATTTGGTGCTGCAAACTTTACCAACTCTGTTCTCAACTCTATTTCAGATTCAGCTGTTCATGTCCTCAGCCTGAGCTTCGGGATCAACTATGGACAAATAGCCAACAACCTACCATCTCCCTCAAGAGTCTCCGTCCTTCTTCAGACTCTAAACGTCAGCAGAGTGAAACTCTACGACGCCGACCCGAACGTCCTCCAAGCATTCTCAAACTCACAAGTTGATTTCATCATAGGACTCGGCAACGAAACTTTGCAGAACATGAAGGATCCTCTCAAGGCCCGAGCTTGGATCCAGCAGCACGTCCAGCCTCATCTTCCCCAGACAAAAATCACCTGCATCACCGTGGGAAACGAAATCCTCGGCGGAAACGACGTTCAGCTCATGTCGTATCTCCTCCCTGCAATGCAATCTGTCTATGGGGCTCTTGTTGATCTTGGGCTCTCCAAGCAAGTTACTGTCACAACAGCACATTCTCTTACTATTTTGGGAAACTCCTACCCTCCTTCATCTGGGAGCTTTAGGCAAGATCTTGCTCAGTATATCCAGCCAATTCTCAGCTTTCATGCACAAGTTAATTCACCTTTTCTCATAAATGCATATCCATATTTTGCTTACAAGGACAACCCTGGAGAAGTTCCATTAGAGTATGTGCTTTTTCAGCCTAATTCTGGCATGGTTGATTCAGTTACCAATCTGCACTATGACAACATGTTGGATGCTCAGATTGATGCTGTTTATGCTGCCATCAAGGCAATGGGGCATACCGATGTCGAAGTGCGAATCTCCGAGACGGGTTGGCCTTCGAAGGGGGATCCGAATGAGGTCGGAGCCACGCCGGAGAATGCAGGGTTGTACAATGGGAATTTGATGAGGAAACTTGAAGAGAGGAAAGGAACTCCGGCTAAGCCTTCTGTTCCAATAGACATGTATGTTTTTGCACTTTTTAATGAGGATTTGAAGCCTGGCCCTGCATCAGAGAGGAATTATGGGCTCTATTATCCTGATGGCACACCAGTTTATGATATTGGCTTCAAGGGTAATCTCCCTCAGCTAACCTTTTCTGCAGAATCAAATAAAAATAATGTAAGTAAAAATAAAATATACCCTTTGTTCATTTGTCTGTTCTATGATCTTGGGTTAGAGTTAATTTTGTGGTTTAATATCTAATGCTGCTATGTTTTCTTGCATGTTTTGCAGGTCTTGTCCATCTTCAACTTTCTGATCTTTCTTATTGTGTACTTATTATTATCTGCTTAATGCTCAAAAATTTTGGGCTCGATCCTAAATCAATTGGTCAAAGAAGTGGTTCGCATTAAGTTCGTTCAAATGTTTGTGGACTTGGGAGCCAACATATGCATGAAGAATTCCTCAATATTTTTCCAGGGCAAGGGCAAAAGGAGTTCTACAGTCAGATAGGTTATAGCTTTAATGAATTCTTATACTGTATATGGACCGTCACATGTATTTACATAAATTTCTATATTAGCTAAGTACACCAAGCCAATATTTATTTACCACATCATTTACATTTTACACCTTGCTGAATAATGGAAGAGGATCACTATTATTTTCATTTTCAATGTATTTTTCTCCTCAGATATTCTATTTCAATTCAGAAAAAGTAGAACAATTCAGAAGGATCTGTAAATCAATACATGGTGGGAAATCAAATGGGTATCTGTGACGTAGGAACCTATCAAATTCTGTCCACTTCATACGTGCACCAAGTGGACTTTTTGACGTAAAATAATTCGAGAAGAACAAAAACGGAACCAATTTGATGAAATATAATGTCACAGAAATTGTTTGTACGCTGGGAGTGGTAAGGGGGTCTCTGTCCTCCTTATCTTTCCACTTGTATTCATGCATGTGAATCTTTCTGTGATTGAAATTCTGCGTGGCTTGAGCTTCACAAAAGTCCAATTTGGCTTTCCGACAAGGAAAGGAAAACCATTTCAGTCATCTTCTTTTTGGGGTTGCCTTTTCTTCTTATATTCTTCTATCTTTTCCCTGGTCACTAAAATTTAAAATAGTAAATTTAGCTTTTCCCTTTGAAATTAATTTTTCTTTACATCTAGCCCATCATCTTATTTTTCTATAAATAAAACCCAATTTTTTTAGTTAAAAGCCCATGACTAGGATACAACTAAGCAACTTACCTAATTAAGCTCAAATTTTGATTTATTGCACCTTTTGGATTCCAAAAGTACCCCTAATTACCATTTACGTGAATTTAGAAACATTTTTCTCCATGAAATCTGGTTGTAATTGATGTAGGTATTAATTTGGAAAGTTTTTTAATTTTAATATTAAATTTCATATTTAAAGTGTCAATAGATGGATTTAATGAAAACAATATGTTTGTTATTTTCCTTTTAAGAATTTTACGTGATTTAAGAAAATAATCTACTTACCTTTTATGAATAATAGTCGTGAACATACTAATGGTTTTCATTTTTATTTTTCCGAACATACTAATACCATGAACATATCTTGTTGTCTTAAAAATATAATATACCTATTATTTATTTTTTTATGAACAAAAAATTACTTTATTATCTTATGTATAAAAGAATATACCTATTATTTAATGTACATCGGATGTTTTTGTGAATAACGTACCTATTATCTTTTATGGATAATATACCTATTAATTTTATCTATAAAATAATAGGTATACTATTTTATTTTACCTTTAAAAAAATAATGTACCTATTATGTGATTGATTTAAATAGAAAATTTATTTATTTTCCTTTTCTTTTATGAAGGATAATATACCTATTAATTTTTTCAATGTACCTATTATTTTTATGAATAATAATATACCTATTATCTTTTATGGACAATAATTTATCTATTATCTTTTATCATTAATAATTTATCTATTATCTTCTCCTATGAGTAATGAAATGTTAACGTACTTATTTTTTTATCTATTATAATATATTATTTATATATATATATATAATTGAAGGATATTAGGTAAATATATATAATTGGTAGGTATATAAAAAAAAATTCATATATCCGAGCTATAGGAGGTTAGGAGGGAGTATTTGAACTAATTTGATTGTAGTCCATTATTATATGAGTGCAAACATAAATGCCACTGAGAGGTATTATTTAGTTGCATTAAATTAGGGGTTGAAAAATAGGCAACCACCAAATAAAGATCTAGTGGCATTATTTGTAAATAACTCAACTTATATGGACACATTGTCATCCAATTTTAAAAATGGGTTTTACTTAAACATTGTATTATTGGTAGATTATCGTCTATGATTTTTGAGTTATAAGAGTTTGTCTTAGTATGACCCAATTTAAAATTCAGAAAAAAAAAAACCTTATCAGCTTTGTCTCTGGGTGTGAACTCTATCTGAGAATGGCTATCTCTTTGTCTGCCCTACGGCTCTGCATTTATATTTTAATCTGTTTGCGGCCTTTGGGAGTATCACATGTCAGTTTTGAGTTCACATAGAACAGGCTGCATCTGGTGGGACTTTGTAAGGGTGTAAATAAGTCGAGTCAAGCCAAATATCAAGTTGTTTATAAGGTGTGGATATTTCTTTTCAAGTTTGAGCTTGGCTTGGTTTGTTTGTACCTGAACTTAAAATTTCGCTCGACTTTTGATACAAGCGAAGCAAGCGATATTGGGAGGGGGATTCGAACATGATCTCACGTATAGCAATAACTACTCTTAACAGCTTGAACTAAAAAGCTCTTGAAAATTTTGCTCAATTTTAATTATAAATAGTTGAAGCTAAAGCTAAATTATATATTTTTTTAGCGTTAAATTAATATTTTTTTCGAGGAGTTGAAAGTTTTGAGTTTTATGAGTTAAGTTCGGATGAGCTGAGCTCAAGTTGAAGTCCAGCTGTCTCTTGACAAAATTCAAGTTTAGGGTTAAGTTTTTCACGCGCTTTATAAACTTTTGGTAACAAAACTTGAACTTGGATTTTTATTTCTAACAAGCGTAATTAAAATGTGGTTTTAGTATGACTTGTTTCTATTAGGAGTCAAAAGTTGAAACCAGCCAAACACAACACGAATCAATCAAGCTAATGAAGTGGATTTACAATCCTAGATTAGTGTCAATCGACCCGTTAATCTCTTCGTATCCAACAGTGTATTCTTTGTTGCTATGGCTGCTATGGCTACCATGCCCAATTCTTAATATATGATAATGATGGTCAAAACAAACGTGGATAATACCTGAATGGAGATAATATTTTAAATACATTCTGTGTTTAGGTTCGTCAAAAAAGCAGGCGCAGTGAATAATCTTCCAGTTGAATTCAACCCTAAGAATCATGTTTTCTTGTTTAATTAGTGGTTGAAAAAAATAATTAAGGTTGAGAATTTTGTTCAACAAAGGTAACGTGAAGCAATGCTTGAGCTACAAAGTGCGGGTCGCTTTCAAACTTGAAGGACCATTCTTTTGCCTTCTAGGATTCTCATCAGCATGGCCCCAAATGGGATAAGCTTGACAGAATGGAGGAACCCACTTGAATATTAGTTAATATATTCACCATAAAATTGTGACTGATGACCTTTTGATATACAATTATGTATAACCACCACAATTTATTTACTACTAAGATATTAATGTAGGTGATGCTGGGTTGCCAGTTGACAACCCAAACTGGATTGTAGACAGCTTCTTCCAACCATATGAGGTTATTTAAATGATGAATGAGAGAGGTATTGATGTTATGGTGTCAAGGAAACAGGAAACCAAATGAGATTATTTGTAACATCCTGCCTCTTAAAATAATTTAATTTTTAAAATTTTAAAGTGAAAGGACAATTTTAATCTTAGTGGGCTTCGGGTTGACTTTTTGTTCAGAAAAGAATTTGGGGAATTGAGTTGCACCGTGGCGTTGGGCTCGTCGATACGAGTTCGTAGACGCACGGCACGCTCGATTCCGAGTTGTAACGAACACATAAACCTCTGAAAAAGTAAAGGATGTAATGGAAATTTTAAAAATTGTTGAAAAACCCTAAATACCCCCTTGCCCAATCAGATGCGCGTGTGCAGATTCCCCTCCCCCTTTTTCTCTCTCCTTCCCGACTCTCTCTCTCTCATCTCTGTCTTCTCCGGCTTGAAACCAGTGTCACCAACACTATTTACGGGGCCGTCCGGCCACGCTAGCCGTAGAGACCGGTTGCAAAAGAACCGGGTTTCTCTCCTCTTCCTATTCCTCATCTTCTCCGACGAGATCGATCGCTCTAGCGATGACGATAGCTCGAAACAGAGCCGGAAAAACTATGGTTTTTCCGGCGAGTTTTCCCTCTATTCCGGCAGTGGTTTTTGGTGATCGAGATATGTTTTCTCACCCTCTTGAACCGTTTTAGCTGTTTGTATAGTTAGATTAGATCACTTTGTGGGTTTTAAATCTATCCCAAATCCTAGGTTTTGACCGGATTTTGATCATGTTTTCCGACCACTTCTCGGCCAAATTGAGGGTCGAGCGTAGTATAAATGTTGCTTCCCTCGTGGTAGTGATTCTAATGGTATAGGTATTATCGGAAGTTTCGAGAAATTTCCGTCGCCCGAAAATTTCTCAAGACACCCAAAAACTACCAGTTCGTGTGGCGGCCCATTTCCATCCTAGAATGTTCCCCATGTCGTCTCGAGCACGACGGTATGCTCGGATTTCAATTTGGTTATCGTATAACAGTCGAACGGATATTACGCCTATTAGGCGATATCGGGGTTCGATAGGTTCGGACGGTTGGATCGGTCTCGTTTTTGGGTATGTCATTCCCCGTACTTCTAGGATCGTGTAGGAATTGGTGGATCGGGAATCGGAGTCCCAGATACTTCGATTCAAGGAGTTTAGGGTTGGATAATCGATAACCGTTCGATCGTGCGATCGAGGGTAGTCCGACCGCTCGATCGAGACCATGCATCAGGGACATGTTAATAGGATGGTGATGGACCTATAGGAGCATATGGATCGGAAATCAGGAGTTGTGGGCCCTGGGGCCCGAAATGATCAAATTCCACGATCAGGGTCAAACCGACCGTTGGATCCTGACAAGACTTCTAGGATGGGTTTAACGTGTGATTATGAGCCAATTGGGTTTTTTCATATAACAAATTGAGGCCGTGGGCCCTATGAGCCAATTAGCTTGGAAAGTGGCAGTGTTAGCTTCGTTAAGGCTGAAGAATAAGTTGTATTGGTAAATGGGTCTTTATTCTAAAAATAGCTTGCATATTATATTATGTCATTAATTATTCATGGAAGGTGTACTTGTTAGCTTTACTTTCCAAGAAGGACATATCTATATTTTATTATTATGCAGTTATGGCTTTGGTTAAATATAAGTGTTTAAGGAATGTTTGTTAAGGTACGTGAGTCAGGAATGTCTTGATAGCCGGGTTCAGAATTGATGAATTGTAAATACTAGTTTTCTGCATAGAATATTATTTACATTTGGAAACAATTTGCTTACTTATCACTATGCCCCACGAGTTTCGGGGACACCTAAACCGTGCGGTGTGAGGACATGCGTTTCGGGCTGATCACCTGATTCTGCAAAGATATGCATTCTCGGGCTGACCAGATGTCCCCCGAGTTCTGCGAGGATATGCGTTCTTGGGCTGACGAGCTGTCCCCTAAGTTTTGCGAGGATATGCTTTCTCGGGTTGGCTAGGTGTTCCCCGAGTTTTGCGAGGATGTGACATGTGTGGTACTAAGAATTGGTGATGTTATTTATATTGAGTATTTATTGGTGAAGATTTTATTACATATTCTCATATTTTATGAGGCATGATTTATTTAATCCTGTGATTTTGATATAAAGGTTTATCGTGGTCATTAGTATTTTAGTAATTTTCTAGTTTCCTACTTATCGGTAATGGTTTATTATTTTATATATATATATATATATATATATATATATATATATGTATAAACACATATCTTTGGGGGAAGATTGTTTGGAAATCAAAATATATTATGCTTAAGTGACAGCAACTTGACTAGAGTTTGAAGAGTTTGGTTTGAGGAAAGTGTGAAGGAATATTCAGCTCATGTGCTTATATAGTTTGTTGGTTTGGAAAGTAACGGGTGAATTTTAATTCCTTATAGTTTGTACCTCATGGTTCAAGCTTGGTTTTCTGGTATTAAGAACTACGTGTGGCTTGATCCCTCAATTAGGTTACGTAGGTAACCTAGGTTAATCTAGGTGCAGCCACGGAAGTGAATATGTTTTGGGAATTTGGTATGGTTATGGATTTTGAAATCTATTTTATGTTTTGGGTGGACCCTATTTGATTGTGTGTGGGGGCTCGGAGCCAGAAAATTAACTTATCTATGTTGTATAAAAGGGGTTTGAGGTTGTTATATTCTGGTATTTTGACATTTGTTTTTGCATGCTTAACGATTGTGGAGTATAAACTGTGTTTTTACATGTGAAAATAAATTGGGAAATGTCCATTTTTCAGGGGAGACTTTATCGGTTTTCCGACAGAAGTCCAAACCCTAAGTGGTTTTATCTTTGAAACTAGGGTTAAGGGGCATTTTGGACATTT
The DNA here is from genome assembly GCA_024362665.1 of Prunus padus. NCBI lineage: Eukaryota > Viridiplantae > Streptophyta > Magnoliopsida > Rosales > Rosaceae > Prunus > Prunus padus. The sequence continues at coordinate 10,679,781 of JANFAM010000015.1, forward strand.
GTGCCCGACACCTGACAGGTGTTGGACACGCACAGGGTTCGACTTGGATTCCAAAGTGGAATTTGAGTTGGGTCCTGTCATTATTGAAGGCTGAATTACATGTTTGGTTCCTATTATTTTAAGTTTGAGAATTTTGGTATTGTAGTTTAATTTTGTTTGCAAAGAGTAGTGATCTCTTGGTCACCTAGTGACCAAGGATCCATGATCCCACCGTTGGATTTAAATCCAATGGTACATAAGTTCTTAAAAGGAGTCTGCAAAGTAGGTGGGCTAGATTTAAATCCGAAAGGTGGGTGTGCGGATTAAGCACTAGGTGAAGAGAACACTACTCTCAAGTCCAAATCGTAAGTTTTGTTAGATGAATTTGACGTGACAATATGCAATCACTAATGTAGAACGAGATAAGAGTCCAAATGCCAAATTGTTAGAAAAGGCTCCAAATCATAATTGGTGAGAAAGTAGTTATGAGTGGAAATACACACTCAAGTCATGTGTTTGGTGTTGGAAAATGGAACAAATTAAGGATTTGGCATCTATAGCATATTTGAGCTAGGATGAGGGAAAATTAGTAGGTGCATCCCTAACTTGCCCCTGAGCCCATTTTCATCCCAAACAAAGGATTTCACTATTCATGGACATGTGTCGCCACCTCATGCCGTGTTCGGGGTCTTACATCAAAATATTACAAAGGGTCTCACCCCTTTCTATACATATAGGGCAACCCTGGCTCTAGGTATGATTTTCCTGATCGTACCTTTATTCTACCAAACTTTAACTAACTTAAACGTCGGAGGTTAGTTCTTAGGTCGGTACCACACCAAGGCCTTATTTGTTAGGGAGGATTAGACTAGACTAGCAAAATGCCTACATTTCATGTGCATTCAACCTCTTACCAGTCCTTCTATAGATGTAGGTCCAACCTCACCGGCCAGAGGACTCTTGGGGCCGAAGACAGCACACTTAAGTTGAATCCATTTTTCGACATCAACGACCATTGCTTATAGCATTCAAGCAAATCTGGTCTTGGTGGTCCAGTACATTTGATAATAAACAGTTCCCTAATTTTAAAGTCAGGTGGGTCTCTATCGCTTCTTTTCTTCACAGGGGAATAGCAGCAAGGAACTCGTACACCTTCCAGAAATGCTACACGAGCTTAGAATGACCCTTCGGTTTTGCTTCAGACCAAAAAAAAAAAAACCTTCGGTTTTGCAATAACAATTTTTGGACTTCAAACGCGGAAGATTACAAGTCCAAGACTGCAACCCGTTTGAGTACTTTTGTATTACAAACGTGTCAGGTGTATGTAGTTTGAGTTGGGGTTTAGAACCGTGTGGGGGTCGTAGAAAGACTGAATTTGGAAAGGCATCTGAATGAAAAATAATTAACCCTCAGTTTTGAAATAAAATAAAATACGGAAAATAGCTCCCTCATTTTAAGTAGGAATTCCTATGTTTCTGCCAATAATAATATGACATGTATGTAAAAGTTTTTTTTTTTAATGTTTTTAACGAATTATTTTTTAGCATATCTCAAGCCGTGATTTGCAAGAACCTCCTCCTTGGAAGGAGGCAAGCAGTATTCATAAAAGGAAAGGACCAAACTAGGTAATCAGGGTAATTCAAGCAAGCATGCCTTTATCTGGTGGAATATATCAATATCCAGTAATCTCTTTGTTGGAATATGTCACTATCCACATCTTGTCTTCCTAAATTTAGTTGAAGATATCAATATCCAGTCATCTCTTTATCTGCTAACACAAGGTGAAAAAGTCTTTGCTTGTTAAACAGTGAACTGCAAATACATTGTGTTTACCCTGAAAAATGGCCCAAACACATTGCCCACAGGAAAATTCTTACCCAAAAGGTATATCTACACAGATCACAAGTTTCACTAGGCAAATACAAAACAATGCAATACAAATTTCTTTACAAACTATATATTTACAAAGAGGAAGACCAAATCAATTATATGACACAAAAAATGGGATGACCATAGACATGAATGTATCATAATTAATTGTTGCCGAACCGGTATACCGCAGATCTTTCTCTTTGAACTTATCAGTCAAACCCTGAAATCAAAATATAACAACATTTACATGTTAGCAAATCCCAGCAAAAAAATTTAGAATGAAAGATAGCTATTCCTTTGTCAGAGAGCAAATTTGCACATCTGCCCAAAAAATTGCACGAAGCTAGCTATTTCTCACCTTCACAATCATCCCGCATCTGCGTATCAAAGAAAACACTGTGTCAGAAGAAGCATAACTACCACTTGATTCTTAGGAAGAACAGAACAATTCATGTGAAACTATCCAGGGGTAATGTCAGATATCCGGCAATTTATTTTGCCATACTGTGATCCAGGACAGTACGTTTATACGTGATTTTACTTGATCATTAATGGTTTTTTGTTTTCAAAGTCTAGCAAAAAGAAAGTGTCCCACTACATTAGATAAGAAGACTTACTCCACAAAACTATCGAAATTGAGTTCAACCCTGCTCCCACTTCCATCATCATACTTGGAAATCAAAAGTTGAAGAACAGAAGGTGGGATGGCAAGGCCTAGACTGTAGAGTGCATCCCTCAGTTCCATCGAATCAATTTTCCCACTCCGATCTTTGTCATATCTCTCAAATATGCCCTGCAAGTGCAGGTTTAGTTAATAATTCAAAGTGACAATTCATGGCAAAGAGAACATGGAACGGATATATAACATCTGAAAGCATTTTCTATGAACAAACAAGTAAGGAGTCATGCAGCATTCTGAATCTCTGGCTGCTTAAAATGGTATTGCAGACTGGCAGTGTATGACAAAATTCTATTAAGTTCCACAACAACCATACGTAGAACATATATGGTGGTGAATTGAATCAATATGACCATACAAATGTGTTCAGATAAGTTTCTTTCCAAGATTACAAGAGAGCTACACAACTACATGGCCCTTAGAATTTATGTAGTTCCAGCGTATGTAATATATAAATTAAGACTTGAATCAAATGAGTGGGGATCCTTGCAAGATTAGCCACTGCATTCTATTATTGCCAAAAATCAATGCAGAAGTTAAGCCAAATTGGCACTAGAAATGAGCCCTTTCCTTCAATTGGACTTCAAGAAATGACATAAAAGAAGTAGAAGGATTTACATGGTAGAAAGGCCACGATAAACAACCATTAACTATCGTAAGTAGATATATATGATAAAAGAAAGCAACTGATGATACTTACTCGCCATTGACCAAGACAAGTCCAGAGTGCAGCAAACTCTTTGGGGCCTATATCAGAAAATTCAGAGGAAATTAACAAAGTGGGACTAGTTAAATTGATGCTTCGATTCGAAACGAAAACAACTAACAAGCAGCAACCCACAATTCATTTTTATCAGGTCAAAGAATTTATAATGCTGACTGTTGGTGTACACATAATAATAAACACAAGAACATTCCCAGCCAGAATTCAGGTTGGCATTTAGAAAATAAATAGAGAAACCAAAATTAATTCTAGCTAAGAATTGAAATTTGAAAAATATATGCAAGTTTGGTAAGAATTCATAGTTTACATCTATAAGAAATCAAATGATACCCGTCTAACAAATAAGCATTATAATTTCCAAATTGGGTTCAAATTTCTAATCATATCCAATGAATCCTGAAGAACAAAGAAGCCATTTTGATGAAAAGAACAACAAAAACTCACCAACTCGGAGAGGATCATTGGGGCTTTTGAAGAGAAAGATGAGCAAGCGAATGGTCCTGAGGCTAAATCTCTGGTACCCAGAAGAAAGAGCTTGCTGCAGCTCATTCTCATCAATAAAACCACTCCTGTCCCTATCGACCATCTGAAAGCTGCTAATCACAGCTGGGTCTGTTCCCGGAGGAAAACCAGATTGCCCGTATGAAGAAGGCCCTTGCTGCTGCCCGTAACTATAGGAGCCGCCATTGCCCTGAGAGTGCTGCTGCCCGTAACCATAGGAGCCACCACTCCCCTGAGAATACTGCTGCCCGTAGGACTCGGGCAGGGATGGGGCAGAGGGCGCATAAGAGGGAGACCCATGTTTCCCATTGGAAGCCATTGATGAAAAAGGAATGTGTTCGTGGGTTGCAGAAATTAAAGAGATTTTGCTCAGAAAAATCAAAGAAAAAAAAGAAGGGGAACACGAGATTTGGGGTGTTCTTGTGAGAAAAGCTATCAGAAAATGACGTCTTCTCTTTTTACGTTTCGATTTTGATTTTGCTTTTAAGGCTTCAGGCGGCAGGTTTCGTACGAATGTGGAGAGAAACTTACCTGTAACGGTTGTACTGCGCCCTATTCAGGTACGTATTAAAACCGACGACGCAAGCTGTCACGTGTGTGGGGTATCGGATGGATCGATGCTGGGTGGCTTCGTGAGTTTGATGTCAAATTGAAGTAGGACGGCCCGGACCAGGAAAATTCTGGCTTACAACGGGTGTTTGCAATTTGCAGACATCGTCTTTTTTTAACATTTTTTGGTTTTTGGGCATAACTACTTTTTTAACTGTTAGATTATATATAACAGCTTACCCGTTCTAATAAGGATATAAAAATGGTAATCACCGTCCGATTTGTAGCGTGTCTATTTTGCTTTTTCTTTACTCAACAATACAACAAATTGTTTACTAATATTTTGGAATAAAAACAAGAGTGGTATCGCATAACAATCACACTCTTGGTTTTTCATGAATGAGACCTTCATGGTGAGGAGGTGGTATTGTGATTGATGGTAATTATGGGCCATCAGCAATAACTCCGATTTGTGCTCACTCCGGTTCTAAGTTGGTAAACATATACAAGGTTGTTTTAAGAAAGGAAACAATGTATTTGCGGTTCTTGGGTCGAACCGGTCGAATCGAACCGTACCCTCCTTACACAAAATTGGACTGTATCAATTGTTTAGTTGTACTAGCCCAATATCTTTAGTTTAGTTGATTACTTGGGCCTTTGAGCCCTCATGTGACCCAAAACGAAAAAAAAAAGAAAAGAGAAAATAAAATTCCACGTAAGACCAGTGATCAAGCCTCAAGCGGCGGCAAGACCGTGTGAGAGGAATGGCGGGAAACGAACGAGGACGAAATTACAATCATATCCTCAGCCTCCTTTGGTACCTGTCTGCTGAAAAGACTCGAGACATAAAGCGTGTGATAGATAGGGAGAAAGAAGGAAAAAGAAAATGGCGAAAGTGGTAGCGGACGCGGAGGAGCTGCCGAAGGCTATCGTGCGCCGAGTGGTGAAGGATAAGCTTTCCCAGTGCTCGAAGGGCGACGGTGACCTAACTCTTCACAAAGAAGCCCTCTTGGCTTTCTCCGAGAGCGCCCGAATTTTCATCCACTACCTTTCCGCCACGTATGCACCTTTCCTCCCTCTCCCTCTCTCTCTCTCTCTCTCTCGTCTAATTGTAGTTAATTAATTAAATTAAAAATATTTTGATTGGGTGCAGAGCAAATGACATATGCAAGGAAAAGAAGAGGCAGACAATCAGCGCCGACGATGTTTTGAAAGCGCTGGAAGAGATTGAGTTCTCCGAGTTTATCAAGCCTCTTGAGGCCTCTCTTAAAGGTGACTAATTTTTGAAAATTTGTGCCCGCAAGGTGTTTGATGAAATGCCCCACTTAGTTGTTTTCTCTGACCTTTTAAGTTTTGCCCAAATCTTGACCACATTTGCTTGGATCTGAGATGCGTATATGGTGATGTTTGCTTTTAGTTAATGGTTAAGAAAATTCAATTAATTTGGTTCATTTGGATGTGTGAGAAAATCTTGTTTTGTTGTTTGCCTTGCAGGAAAGAATCCAGGAAAGAATGCAGAAAAGAGTGGAGGAAAGAATGCAGGAAAACAGAAAGCAGGAACATCAAAAGCAAAGGAAGTGAAGAAGAAGAGGAAATTGGAAGAGCCATCATCGCGAATGCAAAAGGAAAAGGAGGAAGACAACCAAGATGAAAATGGCAGTGATGATGAATGAGCAAGCAAGCATTTTTGTGTTTTTTTCTTTCTGTCTTTGTAGTGTGCTTCTAAGTCAAAATTTGAAAATGCCCATGTTACTTATTAAATTGGGTTTATAACAATTAGCAAATCGGGTTCAAATTTGGCCATCCTTCTTATTTTGTCCTTGAGAATCTTCATGTTGCCTCTTCAAAGGATTACGTGCACAAAGAGGAAGTGCCTTTGCGTTAAGAAGATAAGAGGGAGCTACGCATTTTTCTTATGGTGTGTTTACAAGTGTTTTTTTTGGGGTCATGGTTTACGAGTGTTTAGGCAGTGCCAAAAGTGCTTTCAAATAGTCTAATTACAACGATTGACAACTGATTAACAAAAGCGTTTCTGAACCAATCCGCTTCTTATAAAACCCACTGGCCAAGAAAAGGCCACCACCTTGTCATATGGTGCACGGCCACTAGTTCTTGTTGAGTACGTCACTTTGTAATAATTGAGAAAAACACATTGCAAATTTTGCGTTGTCCTCACCCATGGCATAAGATTTATTTCTACGTGACAAATGATACGATACCATTACCCTTGCGGGCTACCAGACCTGGAAAAATTAAGTAACTAGTATTCCTCGGTAAAAATCTGAATATGCCTCATAAAGAACTATTGCTCTTTTTCCTCAATTAGTTTCTATTAGTTTGATGTACTTTAGGGTCAACAATGAATAAATATAACAAATCAACGATGACCACATAAGGTATTTGTATAACAAAGAAGCATCCATAACGCACTTTCGTATAGGATGCTGCTGTTACAACTTTATATAACAATCTTGAACGAGACAAGTACACAATGTAATGCAGACCCCTCCAACTTCTAAATATTGCAAGAACAATCAATACGGGTTATACCTGCGTCCATGCCCAGTATCATTGCTGTGCCTACCCTTGTTTGGACCACCACTACTTCTGCTACTGCTTCCGCTCCTCCCACCACCCCTGCTACTACTTCTTTGATGCGAAGGTGAAGGGTGTGGCTGCGCACCTGGTTGTTGCCTGCAATGACGAAAAATAAATTACTCAAGTTACTAACCTTCATTGAAGGGTGTCACATAAAGCTAGGGAAATGTTTTTTCAAGGATATGTTTTATTGCAATTATATAGAACAAATTGAGTAAACAGTCCTGAGATAGAGCAATCCAAGCACTATATTCAATAGTCCAAGTGATTGATTGGAGCATGGAACAGAGTAGACAAAACTGACAGATATAACAGAACTTCATAAAACCACGAACGGCTCCACCATTATGGCCAAAATAAATAGAACTTTCAAAAGGGTCAAATCAAATCATAACCAACAGTCATTCCAAAATGCAAATCATAACCAATCACATCCTGTAATAAAAATCCTAGTGAAAAATTACGCCCCTAACATCACAGATACACAAGGGGATGAAAATTGTTAAGATGCTAAAAAGAAGCCAATGTCTCAAGCAATTTGGAGCTTTCATTTTTTTTCTCCTCTTATTTTTATGATCCAAACAGAGAAGTGTAGGCATCTTTGCGAGGATAAACAACCCAAGAACCAATTATGTTAAAGGAAAAAAGAAGACGTGGTACAGATTTATACCTCCACAGGGAAAAAAAATTGACCAAACAATTAGAAGAGAAAAACTAGTTTTACATGGATAAGGTCTGGTCAAACCCAGATTCATATTTCTGGTTACTATATTGGTTCCCTGAATAGAAACCACTGAAAAGTGGATACTAGAGCTGGGAAGAATGAAGAGAGGTGGGATTTTAAAACGTCTCCAAGTCTATAGTTTTCAAACTTTACGCAATTATATGCAGAAAAATTCTATTGTGCGCTTAAGTTACACTGTTTGTACAGAAACATACAGTCTCCAGCTTTATTTTATATGACATGGCACTTTTATTTATTCAGTTACTTATTGTAGAAGGCAGACATAGAATTAAATAATGTGAAGCCATATAATTAAAGCTATATGAGGCAAAAGATGAGTTGTGCTTACAGAACATATCCAATCCGTCCATCAGGTAGAAGCATTGGCATCATTCCCATGCCTGCAGGAGCCGGTCCAGGTCCAGACATCAAAGGCTACAATCAAATTTCAGCAGAATTTTAGAAATCATGTACCTAAAATATGGCAGATAAATTTTGGGCGCAGTGGCATAGGTGAACAAATATTTGCATGTCTATGCTTTGAATAAAGCATGCCAAAATCATGGGAAATACTTTTAAAGATCTACATGAGCGAGGAAAGACGTTATACCAAAATTTGAACATCAACAATCAAAGTCCATATTCACAATTCCTTCTTTCTTGCTTTTCAGATGCCTGTTTTTAGCATAGGGAGATTGATGGAGAGAGAGAGATTTCCTAAATTTTACTTTTGGAAAATAACAAACCCTAACTTTGTAAAATATACAGTCAAGAAAGGAAAGGGAACCTTGATGCCTAAATCCTAAGTCGCAGACCACTTTCTCACTTCCTGTTCTCCCTCAGCACTGTTCCATTTCTCTTTGTTGAGTCATTGACAACAACAGCACAAGTGACCTAGAACTGAGAGCTTGCCAATTTATATAACTTATGTTCATTCCACTCACGGAGCTTTTGAAAACAAAATGGACCATGTGTTTTCTAAGTGCTGTGCTCAGAATGTATCCGCACCTAGTCTAAAACGATTTCATTTTTTTCATCGGACGTGTATACATGCATGGTGCAGGAGGGTCAACATGTGTGACCCGGACACGGGATTCCTCTCAGCCGTGTCTATGCTTCTGAGATGTTGAACCACGACCGTGGGGTAACTGTTTCTATATTTATTTATGGCCCTGGCCTCAGAACAAATAATACTTATGAAGGTATTCAAACTGCTAACAAAGCACAAAACGAAGACCAAAGAAAATTAGAGGTAAACAAAAGAACATCAGTATACGTTGGCACATATCTCACCTGTGCAAAACCTGCAGCACCGTACCCTGCACCAAGAGCACCATAGGCACCCCCAGCCATACCATAAACAAAACGAGGTGGATAACTAGGAAGCAACCCTGACCTACGCGAGTTTGATCCACCAGACTTTTGATCTGCCTGTGGCCTTGCAAGAGAACACTCCAACAGCTGGCCTGAAATTAATGAGACCGTCAAAACAAACTACTTTAGAATGGGGGGAAAGGGAATGCAGATAAGACGTTACCATCAAGTTCATAATTTTCAGTGTTCTTCAATGCTGTCATGGCACCGGACCTCTCTGCAAAATGTACAAAACCAATTCTACTCTGTTCCTGTCCAGATTTTGCAGCTGGCAGAACCACTTTCGTGATTTTCCCATGGTGTTCAAATAGCTCCTTTAACTGGTCTTGTGTCACATTTTGGGGTAAATTCTTTACATAAACTGCCTTCACCTGTATGATATGGGGTACATTAAGATTTGCAAAAATTAAAATTTAAAGACCACTCCCAGGACTGGCACAAATTGGTGGATGATACCTATGTAATAAAATACAGTAATTAATAGCCGGAAAATGATTGCCATGTGAACAAAGCAGGAACAGATTGTGGTAATTTAAATGGATAAGGAATCATCAAATGTGATTTTTGTTCAAAGATCCAGCCAAAGGTCACATCCATCAAATGATTACTAGATCATCTGGAGTCTGTGCTATCAAAATATAAATGGCATGAAATACTAATTGGTAGAGTCTAAATTCCCATGCACCACTACCTTTCTTTTCACCCTCTACCCATGCATCCGTAAAGCAACTATCATTTCAAAACTCCTACAGAGTATTACAATTTACCTAAAAGCATTCATATATTAGAATTATCATTCCTGCCTGCACCATTATAAATACATGTGAGACCCTATGCCGACAAGTAAAAGTCCAAAAACAAATTTATTTCTAGTTTACTTGGGCATTCACCAAGTTAAACATTGACATTGTCATTAATATTCCAGCTGAATACTTTAATCCTCAGTCATAAAATGTGAAGCAAACAGGAAGAAAAGAAAGAACAGAGTTACTTAGCAACAACCTGAGAAGCAGCAGACGACTCGGCATTTTTAGGATCTGCCCAGCTCACTGTTGGAGCATTGTTATCTAGCTTAAATTTTGGGTCCACCATTTTCTGCCTTGAATAGTCAGCACATGCGTGGTTATAGTAGTCAACAAAAGCAAAGCCTCGGTTATTGCTTGTGTTCTTCATATCCTGTGACAAAAAGTTGAATAAACAATGAGGATAAGAAACTAATAAACCACAAAACAAGCATAACAATTGACAATGATTTACCCGAAATTTTTTGAAAGATAAAAATTCACCAGGCTGAGAATGGAGGGATAAATAATGGACACATGAGCACACTATATATGGCACAAACCTTGACCAGTTCTACACCAGTAACTCCAGGACCAATCTTCATCACAACTTTCCTCAGATCTTCTTCCCCCCAGCTCCTTGGAACATTACCAATGAACAAACGGTGCTTTGCTTTAGACGTCGAACACTTTATTCTTTTACCCTGAGAGAGGGAGAGAGAGAAGAGTAAATACAAATGAAGAGCCGCATATTTAGAATGAAAGCAAACAGCCCAAAGTGTACAAAACGATAATTTTTGTTTTCAAAAAAAAAAAATTCATCTTAAATCTTTTAGTTTTATATCCTTACTCATATTTCAAGGATTATTATATGTGTGGTCCGGAGTAATATGATTATGCCCATAGGTTACCTTAAATTCAGTATTATTCAATTCCTCAATGGCATCAGAAGCCATTTCCACGTTTTTGAATGTCACAAATGCAAAGCCCTTATTCTCACCCGAATCTTTGCCCTTCATAATCCGAACCTGTTGTTACAAAACAATACAGTTTTATTTTATTTAAAATAAAATAAAAACATAAACAGGGTATTTATAAAGAGCAAATGAACTAACCTCTGTAACCTTCCCTACAGCCTCACAAAAAACCTTTAAATCCTCTTGAGAAGCATCATGAGGAATGCCACCAATATAAACTTCTGAACCATGTGGAGGAAGGGCAAGAAGTCCAGCATGTTTTTTCTTCTCATCCTCATCATCAGACATCACCTCATCACTGCTATGGGATTTCCCGACATCAGTTCCAGTGGCATGATTAGAATCTTCATCCTCCACCTCTTCTTCCACCTCCTCCACTTCTTCTTCTTCCTCTTCTTCTTCCACCTCTTCTTCTATTTCTTCCTCTACTTCTTCATACTCAACCTCTTCATCCATTGCCTCCTCAGGGTCATTGTCACCATCAAGATCAACCTTCTCATCGGACTCTATTGGCTTTTCGGGTTCAACTGGTTTATCAAGTGATGAAGCATTTGCTTTTGCCCTTGGCATCTTATGTATCTAATTAAGTAAGCTTGCAAGGCAACTGTGAAGAAGGCACAGAAGCCAGAAGAATTCATGGGAAGAAGTAAACACATATTGAAAGGAAGGAAAAAAAAGAATGGGCAAAAGGAGCTGCAGAGTATGATTCTCAATTGAACTGGATTCATGAGAACAAACTCAAAGGTTTTCAATTTGAAAGACTTTTATTAAGGGATAATGATAACATTAACAGCAGTATTAGAGACAGGAAAAAGAGTTTTCTGAAAGATTATCTTGTGGATTATGAAGGTGCTCCAAATATTCAAGATATGAATTTCTTGAAGTCACAACGAGACTGCTGTCCAAAAGAGGAGAAAAAAAATTGGCTAGTTTAACCTTATCCGAGGGCACATTTAACCCCATTCCAATAATAAGAATAGCAAAGAAGCAGCATATAAGGATCTAGGGGCAGTAAAATGTAATAGATAATTGGAGAAAATATGGAGACATTTATAATGCTTTATGCGAATGCAAGGCCACACAACAAAGTGACAAAAAAAGTAGGACCCAAGATTCTATGTAGATAAAAGGAATGAGACCGCTGCAACAAAAAGGAGAATCAAGCCACAACAAAGTCCAATTTGACAAAGATAATACCATTTCCAAAATAAATGTACCTATCTGGGTACCTTCCTGCAATAAATTGACAAATAACGACTGAGATAGGGATGGACATTACAGCTATGATTTACATAACCAATAGGCACAATCATAATTCAAATGCGCTAATACATCCTCTCCACCTATTCTCAATAGCTCCGGAAAGATAGTACTTGACCAGTGGCATTTCAACAAATTACACATCTGAGGTCTAAAAAAAACAACTTAGCATTGTTGTTCAGAAAGTGCACACAAACAATCCATTTGATAAAGACAAAGGAATTAAAGTATATTTATCTCTAGTTGAATCAGTTTTATAGACAAATATATGAAGGTCCTATATCAATAGTAGAATCATAGGAAACTGCATGAAACAGCATAATGGAGTGAAAGACTAACTCAAGGGTACATAAAATCTGAGATGGATGTGCACACTTTCGAGGCATAACGGATCTTTTTTTCTCTTGTCCAGATTCTTTCCACTTTATCCCCTGTTCGGATAGGACAAAAAGGCCCAAAACCTACCAAACCTAAACTGCAAATCCTCCACCCAGTGCAGTGAACCCATCTAGCATTTGAATGTCTCAGCACAGCTGAGCTATTTCACCAGGATTTAGTTTTCGAGGCAACATGAAATTAGATCACTTGGGTTAGAACTCCTAACAGTTGCAAAATGATCTTCCTTTTTTTCAGCTCAGCTTAATCACTAAGAAATCCCACTAAGAAAATGTATATAAAAAAAAAAAAAACACCCAAGAAGTTGAAATTTTTTTAAACCCGACTTGAAATGTCCAAAATCCAACTGACATATAAGGAGACAAAGCATTTACAACTGGCCTTGAATTTCAACAAACAAGTCACATTATCCAGCGGAGGAACTACATGTTCATAATATAAACACAAAAACATAAAACAGAAATGCAGTTTCTATTTGAACAAAACAGCAAGCATAAATACGATGGAGAACAATAAAGAGTCGAGAGAGAGAAAGTACCAAATGAAATGAGCAATCTGTGGAGCTTGCTTTTTCTTTCTTGTGGGTTGTCTATAAATAGAGTGAGGAGTAAATGGAGAGAGAAATTGGCAAGATCCGAACTTTGGTTGCGTGGAAATAATTGAAGGCTCTGGCTCTGTAGTTTTTATGTGGAAAGGTTGAAGGGCACGAACCCTAGGCAGAATTGTGTCCAAATTAGGATTTTGTCGACCAATAGGATTTTGCTAACAATTAGGTGTTGTTTTTAGGGAAATAGCTGAAAATACCACCCATTTCATAATTTCTTGTGAAAATACCACCCATTCCCAAAAAATTTGGAACTATCACTTATAAATACATATTTATCATGTCCACTTATTACACACATATCACTTTTTCTCAATTTTTATTTTCTTTCTCAGCTCTCTTCTGTTCTCTCTCTCTCAAAGCTCTATCTCATAGTTCTCTCTTCCTCTCTCAACGCTTCTCTTCGTGATCGCGCTCTGCGACCACCACCACTCTCTCTCCTTTACCGACTACGCCTCTTCTCACGAAGAAGAAGATCAAGAACAACCTACAAAACCCACAAACCTTTGCCCTCAAAACCTTAATTCTTCCTCTTCCTCTCTCTGCTTTCTTCTCTACCCAAATCCAAAACCCTAACTTTGTCTCTCTTCGAATCCCTTCTAACCTAAACAAACCCAAACAAACCATCTTTTATGAATATGATATCATGTCTTGGCATTAGGTGGCCATTGTTTGAGCATTTTGGTCCAATTTTGGGGGTTTTGAAGTCAGTGGTTTACATGCCCTCTTCAAGAACAAATTTTCTCCTTAAAATGAATTGTTGGGAATATGTAAGTTCCGATGTTAAATTGAATTTGATTACTAAAATTGGAATTGTGATTGATTTCTTCTATATCATGGATACAATCCCATCCAGTTCGTACTCATGTGTAGAGGTACACTTTAAGAAAAGTTATTTAACAAAAATCTCTATTTTAAATGTAAATTATGTCGGTCAAAGCTCTTTCTTGGTACCAATTAGATTAAGTGCTATGGAACTTTACGAGTTCTCGATTGTTATTGAACATTTCTTTAATCGTTTATATCGTAGATACGTTGAGGTGCTTACCATCATAATTTTTTAATTTTTTAGAACATTGAGTTATTGAACATTTCTTTAATTGTTTGTATCCTTATTCTTTTGTCTTCTTTTGCTTATACTTTTGTCTTTTGTTGGTACGATTAATTGAAAATAGAGCCATAAAATTTTGAGATGTAGGAAATTAAATCTTGGAGTTTTTTGAGGTTGAAACTTTCTGTACTTGAGTGGTAGATGATCTTTCTAGCTTAATGGTTTAATGTTCTCAAATGTTTAATTTGGAGTATTATCAAACTATAATATTGAAGCTCATATCTCTTATGTACTTTAGGTGCAGGATATTAAATTCATGTGCAAGAGGAAGAGTGGAAGCTTGTATAAAAATCTACCCTACAATGAGTGTGTCACACGCTCGCATTGAACCCGATGTGATCTCAATGTCATTGGTTCCTATTACGCATCGAGTGGGATTCATGGGAGCGGATTTTTAAGTCATGCCATTAATCTCTATCTTCGTTGTAAGTCGAATCCTTCTCTCCTTAGTAAATCAATTTTCTGAACTTCTAATTACATGCCTAGGGAAGAAGTATCCTCTAAAACTAATATCCAATAGTTTCCTTTCATTGCACAAAAACAATGTTATATTGTTGGTTTCCAAACAGTTAAGAACATTCAATACAACAACACAATTTGCTTTTATGAAATTGTATTGTGTGTGCCCTTGTACGGTTTTAATATTTTTCCCTTTATGCTTAGCTTTTATGGATATCTATCGTGTTGTGCGTTACATCTAAATCCAATACATAAATGGAGGGGAGTTTTAATTTTTATCTTGAAGTGATTAATCAAGATGACCTTCCTAAATTGGCGTATGTAATCGCCTAAGTTTCTTGTGCACAAAACAAAGCAACGGCTTACTAAAATGATCCAGATGAGGATACGCATGAGGAAGTTTGCTTTGAAAACAAGGTCCGTATCATATCGTTGTGTAATGCTTCATGTTCATGTGATAAATGTCCACTTCATCAAATAATTATGTTTTTAAAATAATAAAAAGTTGTCCTAAGAGTGACTCCGTGATAACCGACTTCTTTACATTTTTAATGTTGATATTAAATTGAGCCATTGTATTGATGCAATTTATTGTGTTTACCAGGGAGCAAATAATGACGACACCAAGGAAAGAGAAAAAGAGAGAGGCTAGAAGAGAGGAAAAGGTCAAAAGCCATAGTTGTTGGATAAGGTTTTAACTTAACCGACATACACTGTAAATGTACTAGACTTGATCAGTTATTGTCGCTAGCTCTCATAAAGATTTACTGTCCTTCTGCAGAGCATTGAGAGAGAACTATTAGAACGCCTCAAGAAAGGAGTTTGTGGTGATGCATATAAAGATATATATAATTACCCCTTTGATAAATACGAAAAGTTCTTGAAGGGGAAGAAATGCAATGGATACCGAGAGAGAAGAAGAGGAGGAGGCATTCTTGTCCAAGTTTATCATTTCCTTCTTTTTGGATGATTTAATATCTCAATTATTAGTATTTTGAAATGTGAAGTATTTCATGGTATGCTTACTTCAAATTGTATACTTTCATAATCTAAATACTTTTGTGGTTGGAATAAGCGTGAACCCTGAGATAGAATATGTTGAAGGTTATGATGAACTTGAAGAGGAATATGATATTGAAGATTTTGCTGGTTTTTCAATGGACAATTCTCATGCAGATGATGATAATGGTAAAGCCAAATTCTAGTCTTAATGAGAATATCAAATGAATACATGCATAGTCCACACAAAAATTTGCATAACAAACTCTAATTTTCTAGTCACCGTGACTAAAGAAAAAGGTTTATAATGCTTTGTTCCAACCTGTTGTATAAAATTATGGGGAAGAGTTTGTGTGCTTGTGTGTATTAAATGGACTCAATGAAGGATCTTAATGATGCAAAGTTGGAAGTGATGAAGAGGCAGAAACGGTTACTCGCAGAGAGAGAGAGAGAGAGAGAGAGAGAGAGAGGAATCTGCTTTTGCTTCTCTGGAAGATTTGAGAAAGATGAACTGCTGTCAAATCAAGAAGAAGCCAAGGGTACTTGTTGAGGTAATGGCTAGTTACATCTTCGCCTTGAGATCTTTAGTTGGTTCGGCATAGTTTTCTCACTTTTCTTGTGTGAAAAGCATTGAAATATCACTTTAACTAGAAACCATCTTTCCTATCCTTATGACTAAGGGGTTGCTATTAGACCATATCGTATGTTAAATCCAAACGCCGCATCCATCTTATCTCCCTTTTAGTTGTAATTGATTAGTAGAGTAGTACACTTAATGTAAATAATACCCTTTTTAAAATAATTGTGAAATCACTAGAAATAACTTGCTACATCTACATATCTGTTGTGATGTGTAACTCGTCCCTCGAATCAATCTATTCCTTATTTATCGTGCTGAGCATGAAGATGTCGGTGTTAGGCAAAGGCATTCCACGAGAACTTTGCTTATTTCATTATTTGATCTCGGAAAAGAGATGGTTGCAACGCTCTTCTTCTTGTGAGGTTCGCGCCATCGATTTTTCTAAAAACTTGTTGTGCAAGGAAGAAACTTGCTAATGGTGACCAAAATTTGCAAGATTTTGATAGTTGAACAATTTTTTAAATAACAAGAGAAAGTTAATTTGTTGTTTTTAGGTTTGGGAAACCTTTGTATTGCTAGCTTTGAGTTGGAGCTGGCTTTGGGTCAGGGGTTGATTGTAGGCCAAGGGGCATTGTTAGTTAGTCCTTGGTTTTCTCGTATTGTAAACGTCTTCTATATAACAAAGAAAAACAATAGTCTGCTGGGAAGGATCCTAGCTTTTTCCTTATATAATTAAATTTACTTTTGTTATGGATTTTATTTCTGCTTATGAATCCTTGTTCTCTTTTCATATGACGTTAATGAACTTCCTCCTCGCTTCTATGCACGAGGTCTGTGTTGCCTTCATTTTCCTTCGTGGGATAGAAGTTAGGGTTCGGTGGTGATTTATTTTGCATGTCTAAATTGTAGTCTCAGTAATGGATGTGTGTGTATTGTATGTAGATTGACTAAATATTGCTGTCCTATTGTATGTGTATTGCACTAATATTGACTTTGTATTGTATAGATATTGTATGCATATTGCCACCCTATTGCATGTATGTTGTGATACTATTGTCAGTATTATGTGTTATATTGACCTACTATTGCCTCTCTAGTGCTTGTATATTGGCCTAATATTGCTATTATATTGTATGTATATTGACTATGGCTCATCAATGGTTTTACTTTCACAGGGCCCTACTTCATTCATAAAGAAGATGAGAACGAGAAAGAAATGTGCCTTTCAAAACAATACCAGGTGCATCATAATTGCACCGTGAAGACATTGTAAAAATTATTTTAAAAATAATAACTAAAAAATAATTTACAAAAAAAGGAAGGTATGAATTAATATGCAAATACTTCGTGATGGGTTGAAGAAAATGATGATTACATTTGGTGGTTTGATTATGTTTGGTGATACATGATATGTTGTTCGCCTTAATCTTCATATATGTAATTGTTGTATTAATAATTGACAGAAATTCATCTCGTAATCATCCAATTATTAAAGCTAAGTAATTGAAATGAAACAAAAAGAAGAAGCCCAAAATAAAATGTAAACAGCAATTTCTAGCACCCTTTCATCGCTTCAGATTGCCAATCGTATCACCAACGTATCACCGCTTATTGCGTTGTGCGTAAACGAATTATGCACTTCCTCTTTTTTTTCATTTATGACATATGTCCATTGTTTGAACTCCATTTTCCTATAAGGAAAACAAAGAACACATGAATTTAATTTGGAAATGGATAGATAGTTTTCCATTAAACCTTTTGACCAAAAAAAGTGCAACAGCAGAGCTTCTCCAAGCAAGCAAAGGCAGGATTGAGTTGATGACCATTAGTTCAAACATTATGTCATCTAATAGGGATAACTAATTTTTGGAACAACTAATGAATCTTTCAAAAAGATAAACAACAACTAGTACACTAATTTATGCAGCTTTAACTTTACATGGGTCACATGTAGCTTAAATCCAGCTATATTCTCAACTCGCAATATTATTGAAAAAGCCAATAAGTCCAATAACAAGTCCAATGAGAAGTGCAAAAGCCCACTTTAGCACGACATACTGAAATACTTGATTCTTCTTAGTTGACCTCCGCCTTGCCTGAATAGTTCATTTCCAAAAATTCTGCAATGCATTTTAAACAAACAATATCTTAGCACTCAAAGAAACAGACCTACAGAACAAGAGTAAGATAATTCCAAAAAGAATTTAAGCACCCAAGGCATCATATATCACCTCGAAATGTTAGGAGCATTCCCTGACAGAACAGAAAGAAAATGATATAATGCAAATGCGAGCAATATATGTGATTACTGAGGTAAAACTACATAGCAAGCCACAATTGTGAATATTGCTAATAAAAATAGAAGGATCTACATTTAATCTCAAAGGAGAACAAAACCAAGTTCCCATTCCCCGCCTGGCAATTATGCCTCTAACCAGTAAAACTGAAATTTACATCTAGCATCCACCCTGGTCTTGGATGAAATTTGTGTTAACTCCACAATAAAGTTAGCATGAGCCATGGGCTAGGCTCCCATGAACTAGAAAGTTATCATCCCCTTGACCAACCCCGAAATGATATGAAAAGTAGCTAGCTAAAGCTTATTGTAGACCTATTAAGAAGACCATTGTTCCACCGAATTAACCTCTTCAAATGAGGTTGACATTTTACCAACTAACCGATAAAAGTCACAATCTCCATCGTGCAAAAACATTCGTAAAAGAAATAATCGAATTTAAAGTTCAATACCCTTGGGGAAGGTGATTCTAAAGAGATAATTACTGAAGTACAACAAATCTAGTGATCATAAACTAAAGATCCGAAAGTAGCCGGCATGGTCTCTAGCACATTTATCTTTTTCATGTCCTCAGGAGTCAGACCACCAAAAACAAATCAAAGATGGAATCTTCCTAGGCCATACCCATTAAAACAATTAACCCAAAAAAGCAAAAAAGAAGCTATCAAGATAAGAAAACTCACAAAATAATCTAGGAAACAGAATTTTTCCTTTTTGGGATAAACAAGTTATGTCTCCACCTATTATGGCATAACATTTAGTCAAGAATCTACACCAAACCCAGATTCAAACCACTACAGAGGGAGGAGGATCCAAAAAAATAAAAGATGTAAAGGCCCATTTTGAACAACGGTTTGACAACTATTCTTAGGTGAGGAAGAGAAGCTTACTCGTAGTCAAGGCTCTCAATGGGGCATAGAATTTGTTCGTGTGCTTTGTTCTTTCTTTTTCTCAATTTCTCAAGCAAGTACACAAGAGATGAGGGAGGGAGGGCAAAGACAAGTCATGTTGGACGTAAAAAACAACAAGTGAACAGAGATATCGAGGAGACACAAGCAGCACATATAAATTGGAAAAATCCAAAATAAATGGAGGGTTAAGCATGGTTGGGGTCCTGGGCTTTAACTTAACAAGGTTTGTCAATAATTAATTGGCCTTCCAACCCAAACCAATTCTCCTTTTCTCCTTTTAAAATTGTAGCGAGAATTTCACAATGCCAATATTCAATTAATGAGAAAGTTGTTTCTAGGATAATTGGTAGCATCTACTTCAATTTTGGTCAATAAGAACTTCGTGAGAAATAGATGCATATGTCCAAAGGTAACAACAATGCTATCCAACTAAATGACCGAATGGGCTATTTTTTCCTGGGTTTCTGCATAGTACACAACTAAAGAACATCCTATGTTGTTTATCTTCTCGATGTCAACAAGGACATGGAACGGGTTCCCAATATTAGTTAAGATAATTTTCTTTTCCAAATTAATATGCTTATTAAACAACAAGGGAACGAAAAACTTCCCCGCAATACAAATGATAAAGTAGGACTACAAATAACTCACAAACTTCCAATTCCACAAATACAAGTTGAACCCGACATATAATTCCTCTTATTGCAAACTAAATAACATCAATAGATAATCATATGAATACCGTATTGTTGAATGACAATTATTGAATCAAAAACTAATTATTAAAATTAAGATCCAATCTCGCATCGTATATATATCTTGATCACTTATCTCATAGGAGAAAGTGGTCCCCAAAATCTAGAAGTCGAGATGGGGCTAGACTCGTTCTTTGAATTGGGTGGAACCCCAAAAGATGAATATAATATCACTCTCCCGCAAGAAGAACTCGAAAATCAAAAGAAAAAGAAGTTAGAGAACCAGATAGAGAGACAGATAGAGCGATGGAGAGAGAAGGAGATCGAGAGAGAGAGAGAGAGGAACCGCTTGTTGGGAAGAGAGAGAGAAGAAACGATCTCTCGTATTTTGAGTATTGATTTGGGGATAAGGGTTATCACAGAAAACAAAAGAGAGGCGCACGAAGAAGATCTTCTTCTTCGTGGAGAAGAGGCGTAGTTAGCTAGCAAAGAGAGAGTGGTGGTGGTCGCAGAGCGACGATGTAGAGAGAGAGCGCTGAGAGAGGAAGAGAGAACTATGAGATAAAGCTGAGAGAGAGAGAGAGAGAGAGAACGAAGAGAGAGTCAGTGAGAGAAAATAAAAATTGAGAAAAAGTGATATGTGTGCAATAAGTGGACAATAAATATGTATTTATAAGTGATAGTTCAAAAAATTTTGGGAATGAGTGGTATTTTCGAAAAATTATGAAATGGGTGGTATTTTGGGCTATTTCCTTGTTTTTACAGCTAATCTTTCTCATCAACATGTTTAAGCATATGGAATCTATCAATAAATCGAAAAAGAATCCAAATGGGGAGGAATTTGGTGTGTTTTGTTGTAAATATAGTGGGTGGAGCCCACATGATTGGATTCCTTGTCATCCACTATACGGAGCTTTGGCTTCTTTTTTTGGATGAATTCAGGTATCCCCTACACATAGGCGATGATTTATCT
This sequence comes from Prunus padus, assembly GCA_024362665.1. Taxonomy (NCBI): domain Eukaryota; kingdom Viridiplantae; phylum Streptophyta; class Magnoliopsida; order Rosales; family Rosaceae; genus Prunus; species Prunus padus. The sequence continues at coordinate 10,700,824 of JANFAM010000015.1, forward strand.
CTCGAGTAGGGTCGGACTCCATTTGGGGGGCAAGCTCTCCCAATGATGGCTGCTCCATTCACAAGGCTCGAAACAGAAGAAAGACTGAATGAACAATCTAATACACAGATCAATTCGATCTCTACTTGTTTTCTCTATATTCTCTTCTCAATTCTCTTTAGTTTTATAACACGTTATCAGCACGAATCCTCTCCCATATACCTGTTGAGTTCCCTGACCATATTCCCCTGCTTCACTGTATTTCTTTCTTAAGGATTCTCAAACTCCATCACCAAGCTAAATTATCCACCATCTCAAGTAGAGCCAAAAGAGAACCAGCCAAGTGACGAACTAAAACTGGTTCACATATAAGAAAAGAAGAGCTTTGGTCTCTAGAGAGAGAGAGAGAGAGGGAGACGCCGACTGTCACAGAGAAAAGCTATTGGGCAAAGGATTGTTGATAAGCATGCGACACCATAATAAAAAGGGGAAGTTTCTTGTTTCTTGGTGAAGAGCAATTGACTTAGGGGAGCAGACAAACGTGATGCCCTCTAGCAGACTAGCACTAAGAGGGTTATGATAAGCTTTACAACACACACAGATCAGGACTAGAAGTTCCTTGATCCTCATCATACAGCTACATCGAGACTTAAAGATCATTGATGATGAAATAAGAGCTGGCAATCTCTTCAGTACTGTATTTGTAAACAAGTGATCGGACTTGAAGATCCTTGATCATTGACATGTAAATAAGGACATGAAGATCCTTGATAATGTAATAGTATTGTATGCATGAATAATAACCATTTTGGGTAAACCGTCACTATACAAAAGGGAACCTGCAGTTCCTTAAACTCATGGATGAGCAATTAAATGAGATGCCAGAAGTTCCTCAAAACATGGACAATTATATAAGGGCCTGAAGTCCCAAAATATGTACAGGAAATTATAAAAATGTCCACACCATGAAAATATGTGATTTTGGCCTGAAGTTCAAAATCTCATAGTATTGAGAACCTTAAGTTCCAACAATTGAATTGACAACCCTTGAGGTATTATTGCAAATTGTGTACACTAAAATTTCTTTGGCATAAGAAAATGATGAATTTAATAAAGCTCGATTCTGTTACAATCGACACCTCAAGGAAGAAATATATTATGTGAATTCCGGTTGTTAAGGATACACCATGAAATGAATAATATCATGATAAACCTCAAAGGATGAATTGAGGCTCCCCACATATTTTGCTATATTATATGATCTAGGCCGGAAGTCCATGGATCCAAATAAATAAATAAAATCCCAAACCTAAAGTTTTGGGTATAAAGTAGTTAATGCTCTTCACTACTATATTGCAATATTATCATGGCTTTTACTCAATTTATATTTCATGCCCATTTGAAAAGGGCAAATAAATTCTAAGGTAGTGTTTAGCCCGGGCCAGAAGTTTCGGACTCACATGCATTGAAATATGTAATTTGAGAGATTTGATGTGGTTATTTGAACCTATAAGGCGCAAGGTTCCAACCTTCATTTTGAAAAGACGTAAAAACCACAGGTGCAAGTTTAAGAATTTGCCCCAACTATTATAACAGGAAAGGAGCATACAACAGATAGATTCTTTTCACCTGCAAGGAAGGAGCAGACTCTGTAAAATCTATAAAATTCCATTATGTTTTGGAAGCCTTTGAAGGAAGAGGACGATGCCTCTTAAGCTTAGCCATGAGCCTCTCGTGGTCTCCCAGAATCTTTTCATTGGAAATCTGCAGCATGTCAAGCCTTGTCTGTGTATCAAAAGAGTATGAATTCACCAGTTTCAACAAGGAATTATTTTCTTCTTTAAGTTTTTCAACCTCTTGCTGAGACTCATGAAGCATTCTTCGAAGAGACTAATTCTCAGTGTTCAGCTCCTGAATCTCGTTTGCTCTGGCACGCAAACGATCAGCCATGTTAGAAACAGAAGCAGCACTCGGAATGCTAAAAGCCATTGAGTCATCAATAGCCTCTTCGTCAGACCTCCCTGTTAACAATATTTCATCCATAGGAGTAAGGAAATTCCTAGCTACTATGACAGCAGTCGTATCGTTCATCATCACAGAATCATTAACCGTGAGATGACGATTTTGGGATATAAAGGATGGACGCCAGATTTGGGCGTGACGAGTTGTTTTGGGAGCAACATTTAAATCGAGATGATTTGGGCGAGAAGAAGAGGAAGCCATTTTAAAAGGGTTTCGAGGAAAGACTTAGAAAAGCTAAATTTTCAAAAAATGAAAGGAAGTTGAGTTGAAATGCAGTTACTCCAATCAGGCCTTGCAGAGGCAATTTCTATAGACGGAAATGTGGCAACGTTTCCAGGATCCCAATATTTTCTCGGATCCCCATATTGTCTTTTTCTTTTCCAGATTCCAAAACTTCACGTGGCCTCCATTAATGTCTGTCAGCACTTTAGGCATTTTCAAGGATTATTTTCATCAAAGCCGACCTTGCTTTGCGGATTTCACGTAGCTACTTTTTCAAAAGCATCCCGAGAATCTCACAAAATTCTGTGGTTAATTTAAGATTCACCGGACCTAACTATTCCTCTCACTTATGTATAAATATGTTACTAACGAAATTTTCTTTGCAAAATACACCCATTTTTCTCCAATCTTCTCCATATTCAATGATGCAACATCCACTTAATTTTCCTATCAGTAAGCACTCGATGTGCTTGAGAAGCGAGACTATCTCTGATCATCCATTCAGGAAGCGAGACTATCTCTGATCATCCATTCAGGAAGCTAGACTATCTCTGATCATCCATTGAGAAGGGAACTGTAAGGATGACCACATGCTTTGATCTCCTGAAGTTCTTCTAGACTAGGAGAAATGAGAGTTTGTTGTCTGTTCCCACCAGCTTCCTTCCTTGATTGCTTACCTACCTTGCAATCAATATCATAATTCTTTCTTTTGATAACTCTCTGTTCATAAGAGATTTTGTTTCTTTAGAACCTTCGTCTAAAGAACAAATCCAACAAAAGAATTGTGATTTTTGATTTTGCAGGATATAACTAGATCATCAAGCGCCTCATTATATTTGCAGTGCCAATCCGAGCTTAAAAAATATTTGAGCAAGGTTTCTCTCACCGATGGATGTAAACAACATATGTGCTATTTCATGTTTTATCCATATTAGTATTCTGGTATTTTGCTCCTAATTGGTGACATATTTGGTGATGACAAATGAGGAGATAAGACCGTTCTTGAAGAACGACATGCAAAGGACCATTCCAGAAGAATGGCTTGTAGATCATCTTGTATTGTGACCATTCTAGAAGAATGGCTTGTATCATCCTGATATGTATTCATGAATTATTAATGCAAATTTTACAAATTGTAAGTTGAATACATTGATCATACACTACATAGATTAAAGTCTCAGAAGAGCGACTCAGGGGTATAACAGTGTTAATGCCTAATGTGTAATAAATTTTATGAATTGAGGTCCCTGGACGGACAAAACTTATGTGCGACTATTTTTCACGTCGTTAGGGGGAGAATTGGTTGTTCCTGAAAGAACAAAGAATGACGTGAATAATTATGGAAGTTCTTGAAAGAACAAAGAACGGTGTGAATGATTATGGGAGTATATTTATTGTCTCATCAAACAAATTGGTATAGAAGATAAATGCCAAAAGCATATTTAGATACAAAAAGGATTGTAAGTCAAATGCCAGAAGCATATTCAGACACATAGTGAGAGACTACTAATAACCAATTTGTTGCATGCCTAAAGCATGATAAATTTATTGATTGTATAAATTGAACTCCCCATAAAAGCTGTTGGATGCCTGAAGCATGACATATAAAGATGCTGGATGCTTGAAGCATGACATATCTGTAGGTTCCGAACTCCTCAGAAGTGGAGATTAATTGCAAAGTTTAAGCCATATTCAAAATAACGCTCAAGAAGAGGTTATGATCCACATCTATAAATTATACATCCTAGAAGAGATGTTTGTTCATGAAGTGACAATGAAAGCCCCTGAAGTGGCATTGGTACCAGAAAATAATAAAAGCAAAGAAATGCTTATAAATTATGCATGCGCATGCACATGAGAAATGTGGGATCACGAATTGATGATATATTGGTTTATAGTACGCACTAAAGTTATCAAGGGCTATACATGATGATATTGTACAACTTGTTATAATGTAAATAAAGATTGGCCAACTGGAAGAGGCAATCCAGTAAAGTTGAAAATTTTCCGAAAAAAGTGGAATGATTGACCTTATAGTTCAAACACCAAAAGGATATGAAAACGTATATGTCACAAATTGGTGTTTGTGATGAAGTGAAATAAATCACTTAATGATATGACACAATGTTTCCCAGTAAAGACATGAGATTATGATGGTAAACATATGCAGCTATATTATGCATATTTATGGAAAACTCATGTATATAAAATCCCTGAAGGATTCAGAATGCCTGAAGCAAATGATTTAAAAAACATGATGGCTTGTAATGATCATTCTATGGATTAAAATATTTTGGAAGAATATGGTATAATCAGCCATATATATTATAAAAGGGATATATAAGTAATCCAAAGTTTGGAAATGGATTTACCATCATTACATTATATATATGAAGAATATTGTTGGAACTCTTGAAGAGTATACAAAGACTTCCCCTGATTTAATACATGGTTTTGAGATGAAATATTAATATAGATTATACAGTGTCTGAAATAAATCGCCATAAGCGATTTCTTGAAATATATCGCCAGAAGCGATTTCTTGAAGAATACAAAGGAATGAATCCTAAGAGATATAATGTGACATGCAATATATAAATTGCATAAAAGAATGTAAAGAGCCTAACACTCAGTGTAGAGCCTGACGCTCAATGTAGAGCTTGAAGCTCAGTGTAAGTACTCAATCGACTTGAAATGAATAAATTGCCTCATAGAGTACTTTGATTGAATTCAAATTTAAAGACATTGCAACGTATTAAATATATAAAGTTATGAGAAATGTTTAAAGATTCCTGAAGAGCCTATGAAGGATAGCAAACATACAAGAATATGTATGAATGAATAATTATACCATACAAATAGGTAATGTTCTTATTATTATAAGTATGAGCTCATTGTTTTTCAAAATGTGATAGTATATGAAATTATTCAAGTCATTGTATGTAGAAAATATTTATGAAAGTAGCCTAGATATTTTTTTGTATTACTCTAACCTCAACAGGGATTAGATGAAAGTCGACACACATGGATCCTCCAATGATGCCGTGATAACAAGTTTTATACAAGCACTATCAAATATGACTCCGTGAAGTACAAATGTGATATCAATATCATTTATGTTGGATCATTAAAGAAGTATGAATACTTCAGGAGAAGTAATTCTTCAGGGGGAGCATCCACCAATATTGCAAGATTAATTCACAGGAAGCAATGTCAACTACGACATTTAGAAAGATGATCAACAACATGGCTTAAAGATATTTTGCAAGCATCAGGGGGAGCGTACCATCAATAAAGATCTTCACAAACTGTACTCTTTTTCCTTCATCCAGGTTTTTGTCCCACTGGGTTTTTCCTGGCAAGGTTTTAACGAGGCAGTGTCACACGCGTGTCGGTGTTATATACACAGAATTTTATGTTACACATGGTTATGTACTCTTTTTCCCTTCGACCAGTTTTTGTCCCACTGGGTTTTATTGGCAAGGTTTTTAATGAGACATATTTCATACATTGTGGTCTCCAAGGGGGAGTGTTGTAAATATAGTGGGTGGAGCCCACATGATTGGATTCCTTGTCATCCACTATACGGAGGCTTGACTTCTTTCTCTCCACTATTGCCTATAAAAGTCTGCATTCTTATTTGTAATATATAGAGAAGAAAGACTGAATGAACAATCCAATACACAGATCAATTCGATCTCTACTTGTTTTCTCTATATTCTCTTCTCAATTCTCTTTAATTTTATAACATGTTTCATTTTATTTTTTATTTTTTTGCTAAAGTTAGGGAGGGGAAGAGGGATTTTTCTCAAAAACAAAAAAACAAAAAAAACACGTGGAAAAGTTATCTTACGTATCATTGCGTTATTGGCTAAGATAGAAAAAAGTGATATCCGCGTTCAAACTTGAGATCACCTGTCTGCAAATCAAGCACTTTTTCACTGGCCCATTGACGGTGTGTTTTCTCTTATTTGTGAAACCAATTTTGGTGTGTAATACGAGCGAAATTTCACTTAGTCTTCACTTAGTTTCAATGTTATAGCTTATACATCTATAATTTTCTAATCTTTGCAATTCAAACATATCCACATGCACGAGTAAGAATTAAAGTTTAAGAAGAGATGTGTCCATTCACTTTGATACCAAACCCAATAGATTATGGGGAATGATAGCAACCTTCTCTCTAACCTTCTATTTTGGACTTTTTTTTTTTTCATGACATGTGTCAATTTTGGTCAATGGGAAACCCAGGCAACCTTTCCAACCCACTCGAGGTTTGAGGCAAGGTGATCCCCTCTCCCCATACCTCTTCCTCATCATCAGTGAACCCTTTCCAGAAATATTGTGAAGTGTATTGAATTTGGTGAAATCAAAGGTATTAGAATTGCTCGTGGTAGCCCAACTCTATCACATCTTTTCTTCGCCGACGACTCACTGTTCTTCTTAAGGGCAGATCAATGAAACTGCTATAGGTTCCGTGAATTACTTCATGACTACTATTTAGATTCGGGGCAGTCTATAAATTACGATAAATCTTGTATGTATTTTAGCCAGAATACCCCTGCTTCCACTATGTCCAGTATCAGCTCATTACTGGGAATTAGAGAAGTTTCAAATCCTGGAACCCACCTTGGTCTCCCAACAATATGGGACATATAAAACAATATGGCTTTGGGCTTTGTTAGAGAGAGTCAAGAAGAAAATTGAAGGGTGGAAAGCAAGTTCTCTTTCCTTAGCTGGCAAGGAAGTGTTGATTAAGGCCGTTACTATGGCAGTTCATACCCGATGCATTGCTTCAAATTTCCTACAGGGCTTTGTCAAGAAATAAATGGAGATTTGGCAAGGTTTTGGTGGGCTAATCAAGAGAATGACCATAAGATTCACTGGAGGTCCTGGGACAAACTTGGCATGAGAAAGGAGAATGGCGGGCTTGGTTTTCGTGATCTCTTGGATTTTAATCTTGCCCTCCTTGGCAAGCAATGCTTGCGCCTAATCAATAACCCTGATTCTCTTTGGGCCCGTATTCTAAAAGCTCGTTGAATTTTGGTACGTAGAGGTGGGCCACAGAGCCTCATGGGCATGGGCAAGTCTTTTAGAAGAGAGAGACATTGTGCTCAGGCATGCAAGGAAGCAAATTTTTAATGGGGCTGAAACTAATATCTGGGCTGATCACTGGCTTAAGCTTCTGCACAATGATGTTATTGGTCCCACTATACCACTCTCTGCTAACACTCCAATTTTTGTAGAGGAGATCATGAATAAACTTGAGTGTTCTTGGGACTTAAGCAGAGTGAGCCCATTTTTAGACCAAGAGACTATACGATGCATTATTTCTCTGCCTATTGGCATTTCAAGCTTGCCGGATAGATGGATTTGGCCCTGGACTTCAAATGGGGAATACTCAGTCAAATCTGGGTATCATATTACTCATTCAATGGCTAATTCAAGAATTGTTGGTCTACCTCAGACATCCCATGTTGTGTCTACTCAGGTTTGGAAGGGCTTATGGAAACTAAAATCACTTCCGAAATCAATTTTTTCTGCTGGAGGACATTATCCAATGTTATTGCTACAAAGCCCAACCTCTTTAAAAGGAACATCAGTCAATCTCCCATGTGCCCTTTCTGTGAAAATAACGAAGAATCAATAGAGCATCTCTTTCTCCTTTGTCCATGGACAGCAGATGTGTGGTTTGGCTCCCCACTTAACTACAGGGTCCAGAACCAAAGTATCACTACCTTTGATAACTGGTTGAACAGTATGTTCCAACTCAACCTTACCTTCAGTTTGGACAGGAATCGGTTAATGACCATCATTAGTTTCATTTTATGGGAAATCTGGAAAGCCCACTGCAAGTTTGTGATAGAAGGAAGGCAACTTCATCCCATTCATGTGCTTGATTAGTCTATGTGTTAGAATATACAGCTGTGTTTGTACAGCTGTGTTAGTGAGTGTTAGTATAGCTGTTTGTGCAGGTATGTTAGTGTTAATACAGCTGTTCTTATCTTTACAGCTGTGTTAGTGTTTGTATAGCTGCATCTCTACCCTTTGTATAGCTATAAATACCTCATTGGAGATGAATGAAATATCAGAAAATTTCTGCACTTATTTCTACTTGAGTATCAGAGCAAAACAATCCTGATTTGCTCTCTTACTTCTCTCACAAACATTTCTACCAAAGTTTTTTTCTTTCCTTCTTTCTCTATCATCTTCACCAAGGGTATACTTGACCTTGGTGTTGTTATTCTAAACCATAAAAGCCTGCTGCACATTGATTCGGTTCAAGACTACATGTAGCGGATCAGCAACTGCTGTAGCTGCCAAATTCTTGAGACTTTCTACCCCAACAAGAAAACAATTGATTATTTTTCTTCTTACAATAAATTCAAATTTCGCTATTATCATGTCTAAATTACCATGGATAATTGATTGAGAAGCATTTGATATATGACCGAGTGAGTAAATCTCGGTTTACATGTATTTACCGTCCCGTCACGTCATTACGATGATTGCGAGGCGAATTACATCACTCGATTGAAGAGGCTGGTTCCCTCTCTCTTTCCTCAACTTTACCTTTATCTTACGTATTTCACGTTCCTAATCTCTCAAATAATCTTCTTTCCATCGGTCAAATTACCAACATGTTAAGCATTACGTAATCTTTTTTCTACTCTGTATTTTTCGAGGATCTTCTCACGAAGAAGGCGATTGGTATTAGTAAGGAGAGGAGGAGGTCTCTCTTGGAGACGCCGAGCAGGTCTCAAATTCAATCTGGCCGTGGGCTTCAAGCGACAGACAATGTTTTGAAGGCGAGAAAAATTCTTCTATGGCATCGTCGTTTAGGACATCCTTCGTTTATCTATTTGGGCAGCTTATTTCCTAAGTTGTTTACTAACATTTCGACTTCTAGTTTCGCTGTGAACATTGCATTTATGCAAAAAATCATCGTGTCTACGTTTCCACCCGGCTTTCATAAAGTGTCAGTCCTTTTCTCGTATTCATACTTGATGTGTGAGGTCAGTTTTCAATTCCTACTTCTTCGGTGCTCGATATTTTATATCTTTTTATTGATGATTGCACTAGAGTGTGTTGGGTTTATACGATGAAATCCAAAAGTGAAGTTAGTATTATTATTCCTAAGTTCTATCAACTAATCAATACTCGATTTCATGTCCAAATTCGAGGTTTTCATTACGATAATGGGCGTGAGTTGTAAATCATTCTCTTCTTTGAATTCTTCCCGGCAGCATGGCATTATCCACCCGGACAACTACGACACACACCCAGCGAGACGGTATAGCGGCGTAAGAGCCGCCATCTCCTCGACGTGGCCAGGTCCTTATGCTTTACTATGCAAGTTCCCAAACGATTCTGAGCTGATCTTTGTCATGTGCTATCTTCCTCATTAACGAGAATGCCTACTCGTGTTCTTGATTATCAAACACCCATAAAAGTATTGTCTCAATTCCACTCAATCCCTTCCTTGCTTAATTTGCCCCCTAAAATCTTTGGTTGTCTTTGCTATGTCCATGTTCACTCTATTCACGAGGACAAATTAGATCCACGTGCTCTTAAATGTGTCTTTCTCGAGATATCTCCATCACAAAAAGGATATAAGTGTTTTCATCCTCATACGGTAAGACATATGTGTCTATGGATGTTGAATTACAGTGAACAAGAATCTTATTTCTCAGTCTCTACTTCTCCCACTCTTCATGGGGAGATTAAAGTCTGAGAAGAAGAGAAGTTGTGGTTTGGAAGGCAGGGTGGACCATGTTATGTTCTCCTACTCAAGGTGAGGGGAGACGTCGATTGAACACGAGTGAATCAAATTCAATTCTCCCTACTCAAGGTGAGGGGAGAAAACTGTTACCTTAAGCGTTTGAAAGAAGGAAAAAGAAACATGTGGATGTTCCATTGCCACCTCCTCCGGATCCTTCTCTCTGATACTACCATCCAATCGAATGATTCTTAGAGAATGATCTTGAGTACATGCCTCTGTCATATCTTATCTCTTTCTTGATATTGACTCATTACAGAATGATGATCTTAGCTCCACTAGAAACTCCTTGGTTCCACATGATGAGGACCAGGGAGAGAAGATATCTATCGTGATCGTCACCCTCACGAAAAATTTGGTTTCCCTTCGTCCAATAATGTTAAGTATCCCATTTCCAACTATATTTCATACACTTAGTCTTTCTAAGTCTCATTTGACTTTTGCACACAATTGTCTTACTGTGTCTATTCCTAATAAGTTTCGAGGAAACCCTTGATGATCCTAAATGGAAATGCTGCTATGGTAGAAGAAATGAAGGCTCTTGGAAAAACTCTACATGGGAGATGGTTGAGTTACCAAGAGACAAGAAAAGCGTAGGGGTGCAAGTGGGTGTTCTGATGAAGCGAGAATTGGATAGTTCGATAGAGAGGTATAAAAGCACGACTTGTGGCAAAAAGGCTATACCCAGGCGTATGGGATCGATTATCGGGGAGACATTTGCTCCATGTTGCCAAGATGAGTGCGATCGAGTTCTTCTCTGGTTGCGTTGCCAACTTAGATTGGCCGCTAAAAGCAGTTTGGCGTCAAAAATGCCTTTCTACATGGAGATCTACAAGAAGAGGTTTACATGGACCCTCCTCCAGGGTTTACACCTAAAGGGGAAAAGGTTTGCCGAGTTAAGGAAGGCTTTATATGGCCTTAAGCGATCACCTAGGGCCTGGTTTGGCGGTTCGATCATTCCATGAGAAACTATGGCTTTAAGCAGGTCTCAAGTGATCATACACTATTTCTTAAGCGTGTTGGCAGCAAGATTACTTTGCTAATTGTTTATGTGGATGACATGGTTTATTACAGGTAATGATGAACAGGAGATTGAGAATCTTCAAAACTACTTGGCCAAAAGAGTTTGAAATGAAAAATCTGGGATCCCTCAAGTATTTTCTAGGAATTGAAGTTGCACGTTCGAAGAAAGGCATCTTCTTATCTCGTGAAAATATGTTCTTGATTTGCTAGCGGTAGGAAAATTGGCGTGCGAACCTATTAATACTCCAATGGAGGTTAACCATGGATTGTCAATTTATCCGGATCAGGTGCCTACTAACAAGGAGAGAGGTATCAAAGGTTGGTTGGAAAGGCGATTTATCGGCTCATACAAGACACGACTGTCTTACGCCGTTAGTGTTGTCGGCCAGTTCATGCATAATCCAAGTGAAGCACACCAAGGTGCGGTGAATCGAATTCTCAGGTACTTGAAGTATACTCCGAGGCAAGGGTATATTGTTTTCAAAACATGGGCATTTAGATGTGGAAGGTTACAACGGCTCGACTGCGAGGCTCAAAACTTGATAGAAAATCAACTTCGAGGTTATGTGTCTTTTGTTGGTGGTAATCTTGTAACTTGGAGGAGTAAGAAACGAGGGGTTGTGTCGAGATCTAAGCGGCGAAACGGAGTATAGAGCACTCAGCCATGGCATAAGCGAGCTTATTTGGTTAAAGATTCTAATAAGGGAACTACGGGTTTGAACCTAAGAAGCCTATGATTACGTATTGTGACAATACAGGTATGCCATTGAAATAGCAAATAATCCAGATTACATCATGAAGAACAAAGCATATTGATATTGAGACACTTTATCGGCGACAACTTGGCAAAAAATGTCGTTCAGTGCAGTATATAAAAGTGAGAGGCCAACTTCTAGAATAGTGATGACTCGTCTTTTCTAGCAGAACTCTACTCTTCACTAGACAAGTTGGGCATGTGCGATATCCATGCACCAACTTGAGAAGTGTTAGAATATACATTTGTGTTTGTACAGCTGTGTGTGTTAGTGAAGTGTTAGTATAGCTGTTTGTACAGCTATGTTAGTGTTAGTACAGCTGCTATCTTTACAGCTGTGTTAGTGTTTAATATAGCTGCATCTCTACCCTTTGTATAGCTATAAATACCTCCCATTGGAGATGAATGAAATATCAGAAAATTTCTGCACTTATTTCTACTCTATGATTGCTGCAAATGAGTTTATTGAAGCTAATGGTTCCCAGTCCACCCACTCTGATTAAGTTACTCTTATCAGGACGAGAGCCTGGACTCCTCCAAGTGATGGTTTTGTGAAGGTCAACACGGATGCAGCCTGGATTAAGGAAAGTAATCGCTCTGGAGTGGGAGTGGTAATTCGAGATTCAGCATGGAATGTTTGTGGTGGTTTGGCAGATAATTTGTATTGTTGTTCGGCTCTTCATGCTGAAGATGAGGCTGCCCTTCGCGGCTTATCTTTAGCTAAGAGGAAGGGATTCTCAAAAGTAATGCTTGAGATAGATTCAACTATTTTAAAGAAGAGTGTTGAAGGAATGACTAACAATGGTGCTTGGTCCATCCTTCCCACAATTCTGGAAATTCGAAGGCTTGCCAACAGTCTCTAGAGTGTTGAATGGAGTTGGATTCCTCGAAGTATCAACAAAGCGGCTCACGCAGCGGCTAGTATTGGCATCAGAGCAGTGGCGCAAATTTGCTGGGCTAAAAGGCCACCACCATCTCTTCAGGGAGTGTTGGAAGCAGATGGTCTTCCAGGACCACCAAACTAATGTTCTTATCTATATTCTGTACTAAGTTTGCCTCTCCACTTGCTTGCTTACTTTGGCTAAGTGTGTGCTGGCTTAGTTTTTATGTTTTGTTCATGGCTTTTGCCTCTTAATGAAGTTCCTTTTCGTCCAAAAAAAAACAATATTCTCATTTCCTATCTCATGCAAATCCTAAATACGCATGTATCACTAACTTGCACATTCAAATGATATACACGAACATATTTCATATGGACTTTTTAATTCCATATATGGTGCTTGTCTTTATGATCATAGCCCTCAACAATTTTCAAAGATTTATTTTATGATCGGAGCATTTCAATCGTAACTTTCCAATTCCATATATGCTGTATCAACTATCTCTTGATTTAGTGATATATTTTTCCCAGAATTGAACAAATCTCCAAATTCACGTTGTAAAAATAATTTATGTACATGGTATATGTATCGCTAAGATCAACCTCCCGCTTGGTGGTCTCAATATTATACACCAAAGTGCTTGTTCTTGGTTTTTTTTAACTGTAAGGGCTGTGTGTGGTTAATTGTGTGGATTGACATTCTATTTGAAATTATATTTGAAGTGGGATCCTATCAAAATTGAATCTGAATGGATGAAGAAAAGGACAGTAAATACCTTATGAAATGTTTACTTGGAATGGCGAAAGTAAGGAATTTGAGAACTTTGGAATAGGGGAATTAAGGAATTAGATCAACTACTACACCTTAGTTAATCTAGTTCCTTGGTTTTTTTTTTTTAATAGAAAAAAGCGAAAATTGTATTCATAAATTAGCTATAAAGACCATCAACCACAAGGGTAAATACAAATGCCCACAAAGGGATAATATAAAGATGGAAGCATAGTAACCACATATGGTTAATCCAGATATAGGCCTCAAAAGACTAGAGAAATTTCGGCATAAAAGCCGCATGCCTAAACAAACTAGACATGAATCGCATCGCCCCAATCTACTAATACAACTACAACCTTTAACTCTCACAAGTACAAACAAAATACAAGTAGAGACTAGAAAACAATCAAACACCTAACTCACAAGGAGTTGATGCAATTATTACAAAAAGAAAACTGCAAACAAACAACCAAAAACCAACAGAGCCAGTACCATTGTTGTTGCCACCACCACCACATCCGTCATCCCCGCCTTGGAGACAAAGAACACAACTGATATTGCGGCCCGTCACCCTACAACAAAATACCAACCAACAAAACCACAGATCCACATATCTTGACACAAATAACCTCCCCACAAGTAAAACCCCAAGTCCAGTAGATGAGGAAGGGGAAAATTAAGTAGGGAGGTAAGGAAAGAGAGAGGGAGAGAGGAACACACAATGCAAAAGAGGTTTGAGAGAGAGAGAATGGAGGCTAGGGTTTTTAATTCCTAACTAAAAAATCAGAATATCCAGTTCTTGGTTTTAAGAGTATTGAATTACAGATTTTAAGGTGGGACTCACATTTTTTATTTATTATTCCTTATGTGTTATTAAATATGAAGAAGTCATGAACTGGAATAATTCATTTTCTTCTCATACCCATTGATGGTAAGTAAATATGTCATTATATATGAATAGTTAAATAAATGACCTAAAATATCAGCGTATCAACCAACATGGTCTAGTCCAATGGAAAAATTCCTTAACTTGCAGACCAGTGGTTTCATGTTCGAACTCCCATGACACCTTGGTAGTGTGTGTGTGTGTGAAACCCTCATTTCCTTATAGTTTAAACTATTGCTTCTGTTATATATATATATATATTGAGGGATTACGTTAAGGGATCCCTCAAATAATTTTATTTGAGGGACACCTTTTAGGGTCCCCTATGAATTTTTTTTTCAACGATCCAAACCATCTATTTTTTAAGTCAACATTCATAGATCATCCTTACAAAAAATTAGACAAATCGGAAACCGTTTCGACATCCAATTGTGTCCAAAAAATCAATGAACATGGTGCTTCAAGAAAGTACTAAAATTTCAATATTCAATTGAGTGGTCAAATGAAATCGGATTCAAGTGAATTTTTGTAGAGATGATCCTGGAATGAATATATACATAATAGACGGTTTGGATGAATGAAATACAATGCGAAGTGGGCCCTATAAGGGTGTCCCTCAAATGAGGGATTCCTCAATGGAAGCTCTCCGTATATATATACCAATTAACAAAATTGGATGTTTCGATTGGAGCATAAAGTGGGAGATGTGTAGACTTTTTAGGAATAACAATCTATGAATTTGTGCTCGATTCGCATTTTGGTCTTCGGATTAGAAAAATGGTTATTATAGTCCCTCAACTTCAATTTCTCTCGCAATGTTGGTCATGGTGTCAATTCTATTACATTTTATGTCAAATTTGAGCACGTACCATGCATGTGGTTTACCGTTGAAGGTCAAAATTGACTTTTAACACAATTTCAAGTCTCCAATTGCTCATCAATAGGGAAATTGATGAGGTTTCGCAAATTGGGGCTGGTTAAAGTTCTAGGGTTTTAGAAATTCACCAATTTGATTGCAATTTGAGTGGATTTGTTGGGGGTAATTGTTCTAGTAGTGCCAATTTAAGGTTTGAGGGAGGGCTTGATTAGGGTTTGATTACAGGATTAGGGCTATTTTTTAAGACATTATGTCGCTAGGACCAACGGTGCAAGAGACACTAAGGTTGAGGGACTAGAACAATCATTTATCGAATTCGAGGACCAAAATGTGAATTTGGTAAAAATTGGACTATTGCTCTAAAAAAGCCTTAAAATTAAGTCATAGTTAGTTTGTGAGCAATTGGATCTTAGTTTACCCTCGCTGCTTTATCAAATTGAAATGTTATAATTTTTTTTATTTTTGATACAAGCGATATTTGCAGGAATGGGGAATCGAACCTAGATATTAAGGTGCATGAATAAATGTTATTAATCACTTGAGCTACAAGTCCCTCACAAAGGTTAGGAAATTCGGAATGAAAAATCAGCTACAAAATTGTCAACTCACAAAATTTTGTCAGCTACAAAACGAATTCTATGATAATGAGTTCACTTCATTTTATAGCACACAATAAATCCAAAACACAACATTCCGAACAAAAACAGCGCAAAGATGCAAATGGGTTTTTGTCAAATCATGGGTTACTTTCCCTTATAACAAAAAACAAGCATAAAATAAAAGCAAAAATGGCAAATGAATTTTCAATTTTGAATGTGAAGAAGAGGGGCGAGGATACCCCAGTGTCTTTGGATTGGGTGGGTGTCGATCGGCTGGCCCTGTGCGTCGACACCGGGAATGATCATTATTATTATTTTGATTAACTTGAAATATGTTATTTAGGAAGCGAATCGACCTGTGTTGTGCATGAGAGACAACTGAATAGTCCTAAAACAAGTAAATCCCATTAAACATAACATAAGTAAAACCAAAAGCTTCCATGGAAAACTTCAGGCCTGCCTCTGAATTTCAAAATCCATTAATGTAAGAGGGAAAAACAAAAATTTCGAGACTGAAGATTGAAAAGTCTTCCAGAAGGAAAGAATAAAACATATATCGCCACTGTTGGAATGAAAAGCAAAAAATTCAAGGAAACTAACAAAATTTTCACTTTTACTACATTGTTTTATACCAAGCAATGGCCAATGCAACAGCCACTTTTAGCACAGTTAGCTGAACCTATATTCATGATTTGGCCAGAAATGTTGAGCTCTTACATGCCTGCAACTATGTTTTACAACAACTATGAGAGTGAATGTGATTTCTGTATAATTTGTACCACGTATGGAGCTTAAGAAAAGGACTAGAAACAGCTGCCCGGCTGATTCAACCAGGAGAACAGAAATTCCCGACCTCGATGGCCATACAAAGCTTAAACAAGTGGTCAGTACAATCAGTATCAAGACCTTCTGTGATTTAAGCACCCTGGCTAAATGTACCCTCTGTCCTGTACTTTGTGATGAAATTCAGATACCAGATTTCATGTATTCTAACACACCCTGTGTAACATCTTCAAGAAAGGAAACAAAACCCATAACGCTCGTTAGACCACTTCCGTCAACGTCCTGTTCCTCAATAAGATAGTTTTCAAAAGCTGTGGCATCGTCCTTCCCTCCTCTGATAAATATGAGTTTGGGGGTGACACATCTCTCTTGCTTTAATTTGTTGATCACAGTCCGCAACAAACCTAAAAGACATCTTGTGTTAGACGTGAAGCACTTGCACAACAAAGATTCTTTTGATTTTGATAACCATCTATTTGCTAAGAAAGCAGCAAGGAAATTTGTAGAGAACTTACAATCATGGGGTGGAGGAAAAGGAAGTGTAGGGTCTGCCGTTGAAGAATAAAACACAATTAGAGTCGTAAATGCATCAAGGAAAAATATAGGACTACCACTCGTAATCAGTGCAGCACGACTAAGTGAATGTCGTGGGTATGCTTGTTTATCTGGAGTGGAATAGGAGGTCAGCACTGGATACACGGCTCGATGGAGTGAACTTGGTTCCAGTGCGCTGCACAAAATTGTCAGAAAAGAATTGCTGAGTTGATGTTTCATCAGAAGAGAAAAGAGCACAAAAGTATCAGCTGCAATAATATAAATTTCATGGCAAAAGAAATTTCAACTTCACGAGCCCAAAATTACATAAAACCAGAACGTCAATTGAATAAAAATTACTTCAAAGAGAATAGCTATCAATTTTTTGACATGTAAGACCTGTCACACAAAATAGCAACAAGAATGGTGATGCATAAGAGGGGAGCTTAAGGCAAAACAAGTTGCAAAATTTAATGCGATAGTTCAAAATTGATAGTTATAACCTAGTAACGGAAACCTGGAAAACATTTTAATAATATCAGTTTGTGCATCAAATACCTAAAAAGACACTGCAGGTAGATTCGGAAGTCGGGATGAACACCTTCTTCATGAAAACGGAGCAGAGGGTTTCGGAGCAATGCAAAAACTAAGCGCGGTAAAGACTGCAGTTCTGGACATTGTGAGAATGCAACATCAACCTGACCAATTACAGAACTTCCATTCTTGAGTTGAACAAGTTTATAAGCTTCATTGTATTGAGCTGTTAGGATCACAAGCCAATCATGAAGCAACATTCTGCCTTCCCGAACCCCTTGCTCCAGAGAGGCTAATATAACCTATAGAATTAACAAATTTATGATAAACAATTGGTCAGAATTGTTAAGTGATAACAATAAAAATTACGTTTTCAGTACATCATTGTAACGACACTTGTGTTTGTGCGTCCTATTCCCACAACCTTCCCAAACTTGGGAATGAGTGTTATACTATCACACAAATACACAATTTATCGTTATTTTAAAAGAAAAAAATAGAGCCAGTAAGACTTCTATTAACTACATATACACAAACATCAAGTTAATCTACACTAAGAGTAATTTATTATTAACCACATAAAAGACAAAAGAGCCTTTGACATCAGTAAATAGTCTCTTAAATGTGATTTGTTAGTGTAAGTATATCTTATATTTCCTCTCTAGCCTCTAGGAAACCTCATCCGCAGGATCTGCTACTGCGAGGAGATTTAAACCTCCAGTTCAGGGGAACAAAAAGAGAACAGCCTAAGTTGAAGATAATCTCACTCCAACATACAGTAGTACAAACCATTGTCTTGGTGTCAGGCCCTCCACAAGCTTGTAAGAGTGAGATATTAAACAAGCAACAGTATGCCAAGCAAATGCAGAATTATATTTCATGTTTGCACCCATTTGGTGAAAATGGTACAACTAAAGAAATCATTACCAAATGGAGTCCCGTAGAACAAATACTTAGGACCATCTATTGATCAAGCTCCAAACAGAATTCACCAACATAGTCTCAATTACAATAAAAGCATTAAATGTATCTAAACACCTTCGCAGCTTAATTTCATCTACCACAATGATGTTGAATAATAACCTCGGAGCTTGTAATTCGGTTATTTTGAGATGCATGTGTTCATTTTTGACATAGAAGATCATAGTTTAGATTTCTTCGACCACTTCACATGTTTTCCCAATTCATGCTGCTAAGGATTTTAGTCAGGTGTCCTCCTTTTTCCTGGTTTCCACATAACTCAAACAACTCTATTTTTTTAATCCAGAATGGTAGGTCACATGAAGGGTTAGTCGTAAGACAATAATCTTTACATTTGTTTGTTACCCTTCAGGCACGTGATAAGCCACCAGTTTATATGGCTTATCGGTATTTAGTTGAAAACAAGAACATGACACTAAATGTCCTCAAAACTAGTCCTCTCACATGCGGTTGAGGCTCAGTGAATAACTATATGCCAGTCGTAGTTTTGTCTCTAGAATTTGTTTTAAAGGATGAACATACAATCATCAGATGAAAACATCCTCATCAGATAATCAAATTTTTTTCTTGGGCATCAATGTAAAGGGGGGATATTCTTTAGAAGGAAAGAAGTGCAGAAACAAAGAATAGCAAGTTATCATGTCAACAACACAGCTTGTTGGAGTTTTCTAACACAACCCATTTCTATAGTGCAGTTTAGTGCAGAAATTATTTAAGAAAAAATAAATTGTTCCTCATAGAAACCTCAAAATACAGTTCACATAATAATGCTAAACAATCCTTTAATTGGCTTGAAGAAAAACAACACGAACAGTTATGCCAGGAATCATCATGTTCTTTACATGGTGGAGTATGATAGAGCCACATGAACAGAGACAAAATTACAATATTAACAAAAACTAAGGCACAAAACTGCTGGGATGGTAATACACACATACCTTGTGAACAAGCAATGACAGAACCACTTCAGGATCAACACTGTCATAGAGTTCATTTATATTTTGGGCAACTCCACATTGTAAAGTTCGAATCCTTAGTCGTCGTTTGAGGGAATGCTTGCCTCTACATAAACATTCAGCATGCTCAGACCAAAAGCATTTAAATTAAAATATAAAAATTTAGTAAATTTGATAAGTGAAAATAATTGCAAGGGTGGTAGTGGTGGCAACATGACACAGACACAATCATTATGGAGGGGAGAAAGTAGTGAACATATAGAATTTAACATTCTAGAGAGCAAATCATCACCCAAAAAAAAATCCCCAAATAACTAATGGTATGTGGAGTCAATCATTAAAGAACGCCATATTTAGCAGAACAAACTGCACCGGAACGCCAAACTTTTTTGTATGAACCCGTAGTATCCTAAGATCCGCTTACTCAATCTTAGTATTTCTCATGAACCATTGTAAGTTCTTTTGCATAATGCAATGAAAAATATTGGATTTTCAATGAAAACATTTAAAACTATAATATGAGGCAACCCTGGAAAAAAAGGGCGTAACTAATGGTACAAGAGAGTAAAGATGGTACTAAAAACCTGGGATATGGTGTCAAAGATTACATAGAAAAGATGATGGTTGGACAAAATTCTTCTTCAGAGCTTAGATTTTCCATAAAAGATTTAGAATTTAGAAGAAACATCTTTTAAGGCTCGGGTACAGAAAATTGGCATCAATCAGAGACAAGCATAAGATAAGTAACTTCTATCAATGCACTCAAGTAAAATAACTGTTTGACCTTGCATTTTCTGTAAAGTGTAGACAAAATGCAACATAGTGTTGAATTAGCAACAAAAAAATGCAAGATGTCGCCTGAGGTAGGATAGTTCATTTATTAAACGAAAACAAACAAGATTACCAACTAATAGACTGCTCAGTAAACTAACCATACCTACTTGAGGAAACCAATCCTGAATCAGAGAGCTCCTCAGGGGGCAGAACAACTGTGTATTGGAATGCAATCTGTATAATAGGAGGCTCTGATCCATGTCTGCAAAATACAACAGTCCCACCAGAATTGGATTAGACATAAACATGAAGCAAACATTGGGCTTTATATCAGTAAGTGATAGCATGCAGTGAAAGTGCTGCTCAATAATTAAAAGCTACATGTAATGCTATAACACAGAGAGATGAGGGGCTAGAAAATATCAAAACAATGTGGAAATCCCCCATGATGACAAAAAAAGATACTAGTTTTGGAAAGCAACAGATGATTGGCATAAGCTATAATATCTTAATGAAATAGCATTCACTTTTATGTAAATTGTTCTTTAAGCTGTATGAAAATATACCGAACTAATGAAAGAGAGGATAGGGGAGGGGAGCGCGACAGGAGAGAGGGGAAAAACAGTAGCAGTGAGCAGGAAGAGATTTCTACCCATCTCTAAGTTTTTTACTTGATTCTTTTTAGAAATGTTTATATGCAGTATTCACAGACAAAAGTATCCTGTTTAGGGCTTTTTAGTTGTTTTGCAAACGTGTAAACTTGTATTGCAAAAAAGGAAAAAAAAACATTGTTCAAGTTTGGACGTCTAGAGAAAATTTTAGGGTATAAATCTAGAATAACTTGACATAGAAACTAACAATGAATTGAACATTTTCACTAAATGGCATATTGCGCCAGAGAGCTAGAAAGTTCGTATAAAAAGAATTGAGAAATTAGTAAATGCTGCCCGAAACTGATGGAGGTGGGTTGTGGCATAAAAGCTGCTTTCATGGTTCTTCAAGGTGGGAAGACCAAAAACTTTAGTTAAAAGAAAATAACAACTAGGATAAGGAAAAAAAAAGTATGACTTCAAGTAATAGGTTTTAATAACCATCACTGGGAACCCCTTGGTATCTTCTTCAAACTCAAGTAATATAATAGTCATCAAGTATCATTTGTGTTTAGCCAAAGGAAAGATACCAAGATGGCAACCTTAGGTGTATACTTACCTTGCAAATCCCCTGGTATCTTCAAACTCAAAGTCATAAGCATATGTGGCATAAGAATCACAACAGATAATATGTTGAACATTCTCATACTGTGGATCTGGGAAGAAATGACCATACTGCAATATAACAAAAAGAAAAAAGAAATACAATAAGCAAATGGTACAGTTGTAAATTGTAATTGTAACATCAAACAACATGAAACTCACAGAGTGGCCGGTTTTGAACTCAGATGATGTCCTCAACCGCAGTACACAACCAAATGCATATGGTCGACTTAGCATTCGGTACCTGCAAATAATGCATATGACAGTAATTAAAACCTAGATATTCAAACGACCAAAACACCAGTCTGATATCAGTGCACTCTCCAAAGTATTTATGATTCTGGAAGCCTACATTGCTTATTTATTCTATATGAGGGTGAAGTAAGTCACTCTATAATTGTATCAAATATCTCTTTTATATATATTAAAAATAAATATAAAAATTCTTTAAATAATTCATACTATTTAGAACCTAATACTTTCGTCTCCAATATACATAATTGTTCACATATGCATGTATGCAAGTCGAAATAATTGCATTGTATTTTCTATCGCATACTCACATGTCCTGAGGAAGAGTTGAATCATCAGCATTTGAATATAAATACAATGAGCCTCCACTTTCTACACTAAGAAACTTCAGAGACGCCAAATCTGTATACTCATTTGTAACAGCAAAAATATCCACGCAAACACCTGCTTGAACAGCGACAGCAGCCTGTAAAATATGTCAAATTTACATTTCCAAAAAAATACCCAAAAGACGATAACAAAGATAAGTAAAAGATCAAATTACTAGATCTCTGTAGAAAGGCGTCTGCTCAGGAAGCAATGCACGGTCCGCATCCTCTCTCTTACTAGCATATTGTTCTCCATAACGTCTTGTATCTAATTGCCCGGCTCCATAATCAGGAGGGCCAGACAAAAAGGCAAAGACTCTGCCTGCAGTTACATTCAAAGGAGACAACAACCTGTGTCACTGACTCAGGCTTTTCAAATCATATGATGAAAAGAAAAAGATTTGAAACTGCTTATATCAGAGCATTAAGGTACCCAAAACAGTTTATAAGTTCTAGATTTATCCCGCACCTAATGCAAATGTGCTTCCATATTCTGATCCAAGGTAGTTCAAAATGGCTTCCATTGCCACCCCAAAACCCCGCCCGCCCATCAAAACACCCTCAAGTCCTTGACCAGCTGCCGTTGTTCTCTCCCATGACGTTGTTGGTCTAAGTGTTTCAAGTGCAGATCCAATACGGTCCTTACAAGTTTCCACCTGTAACAAAGTTACTGAATTTAGCTCAGAAACCAAAACTGAATCATACATAAACTGTGATTTCAAGTTCTGAACAAACTGTACTCAAACAACCCAATCACTCAATGATGAAATACATTGCACATAAAGAAGTAAGTGCCAGAAAACACAATGGAAGACATACTGGCGCCAGGAACTGTGACAAAGGCATGACATCTTCAAGCTCAATTGGCAAGGTGCCCTCTGTATCCGGGGGAATGAAAACATTCTTCACAACTGGTATAGGTCCTTGAACATCATACAACCCTAGTTTGTGGCTAAATGTAGCAAGACCAAACAGAGAAGCAGGCGCAAGAGCTGTGATAAAAATTGAAAAAAAGAGAGTTTAGCTGTCAGCATTCATGAAGAAACAAACAAATAAAATCATTTTCACACAACAATTATCAACCAACCTTCCAAAGAGGCCAGCAATGCACTTTTAGTAAGTTCTAAAAATTCTTCTGAAGCTGAAGTAAAATCCATAAAAGATAAATAGTCAGTGATCTGATAAATCTTAGAAGCAATTAAAAAATAAATGCACATTTCCAGAAAAGAATGCACAGATCAAGAAACATACAATAGACCAGAAAGAACGCGAAAAATATTTAGCTGAGAGGAAATTTCTTTCAAAAAGCCTATTAGTGACAAAAACTGCACAGATCACAAACCTCAAATTTAAAAAATTCAAGAATTAAGTTCTTCACAGTTAGTATATGTAAATGCCTTGACAAAAACTGCCATGTGTATCTTTCTAAAAATAGCCTGCAAAATAGTCGTCCTGAAGAACATAAATGTTACTTTAACTTGAAATGAACCAGATGGTGGCAATCACAACATGGTTACATCCTTAACGTCATCTTTGGTTTCCATAATCAGAAAAAGATAAGTGCAATATGTAACTAGAGGCAAACCTAAACAACACCTTTCAAATTTAAGAAAAAGTTGCCGTATTCTAAACAAAATCTTTTGAAATAACTAGATGCAGTACATTTGGAATGGATGTGAAATGACTATATGCAGAAAGTCATTTGAAATCTGTTTGTTCTTTTCATTTCCTCCTTATTCAAATCTTGGCATACATGGATTGTAGTAGTCTAAAGAAACAATTTGACCTTAAATGTCATCTAAATCCCTAGATTTGGAACCACGCCATCCAAATGGATCCGTAGTTTTGGTGACACATGTATTCGCGAGATTAAGCTTCAAATTCTATATCCTAAAGCATATACCCCTAACTAAACCCACTCATAAACCATTAGGAGAAATTTCTGCATCTGACACAACAAATAAAAGAGTTGGACACAACAAACTGAACACTGACTCTCATTGTCATCAACACCGGCACAGCCCAAAGACATGACAAGACATCCTTCAGCTCTATACATTATCATCTTATTTCTTCTAAGTACTACCAATTGTAATATAAAAAACAGACCACAATAATAGACAGTTATGCCAAGTTATCACTGTCTCACAGCAACGTTATCATTGTGATGAACTGCAATGTACAACTGCAACCTAATGACATGAACTTTCAAGCACCAAATGACCAAGAGTTCACCACTTACAGGACAAATCAATGGCTGCAACATAAACCGGGCGAGGTTGCATTGCTTCATCCGACTCTTCCACTGCACAATAAAAAAAAAAACCAGAAACACAAATTAGCAATCAAAATCAAGAAACCCAAATTTGAGCATTCGAAGTTCGACTTTTAGTTCGTTTATCTCGGCAACCAAACAGAGACACTAGTAATTCGAAATTGTGGCAAATCGACTAACCAGGAAGCTCCAGATCCACGAACGAGGACATCATCTCGGGGCAAGACTGGGGATGAGAGTATCGAGCTATGGCCTGAGAAGAAAGTCCCTGCGGGTTTCCACATAGGGCACAGT
Source organism: Prunus padus (assembly GCA_024362665.1). Classification (NCBI taxonomy): domain Eukaryota; kingdom Viridiplantae; phylum Streptophyta; class Magnoliopsida; order Rosales; family Rosaceae; genus Prunus; species Prunus padus. Next base: position 10,725,622 of record JANFAM010000015.1, read on the forward strand.
TCCATGACCACTGGTCGAGCTCGCAGTACGTGTTGAAATAGGCCCAGCAGTTCTCGCATCTCGGCAACAGCTCACCGTCCGATCCGTACACCGGGGAATGGCCGTTCTCGTCCTTGGTCGCGAATGGAGTCACCGAGACGCCCCATGGTATGCCTGAGCGCTCGTGGGCCCCAGCGTCGATCGGGAACCGCGACACAGTGGCTCGAACCGCCATGGTTCTGAGAGAGTGGGTTTTTTGTTTGTTTTTTTCTTTTCTTTTCTTTGCTTTTCTTTTCCGGTTTTTCTCGGGAAACAAACGGCGGATGAGAGTTTGGATGGGTGCAGGTTAGAGGTTGCGCATGTTAGCCTACTGCTGGGGGAAGCGCCACATAGGTAATCCAGTGCTTTTGTGCCACGTCAGAAATGTATTTGAGGATTTGGCGTCTGATGCTTTAGGCAGCCACATCGGATAAAAGAGGATCCGATCCGGGCTGCGCCAGTTTAGAAATTTGAATCGGGCCAGCCCAATACCTGAAATTCACATGGAGTGATACTGAGTTGGCATCCCACCGATTAAAAGAACAACTTGCATTTTGTCCAAGTCATGCTAGAACTATAAAGGGTCAGGATCTAGTGAGAACACTTATATGAGAATTTTATATGGGAATACCATTGGATTATATCCAACGACTCTGTGAAAAGCAATTGTAAATGAAATGGTTGTACTAGAGTGAGTCACTCAACTTGTTCTCTCTCCTCCCTCCTTCCAAAACAGCTGTTCAACTTTTTCAAGCTCCCTCACTTTTTTTTTTTCAGACTCCCTCTTATTCCTCTCAATACCTTCTCCTATTTTCTTTGGTCAGAATTGATACATTTCTCTGGAACTCCCCCTCTCCTCTTTCTCTGCCCTCTCAGTTTCTCTCCTTTCAAACTCCTTTTTTGTATTGCTCTCTCAGTTTCTCTGCGTCGATCTCTCCTCCTCCTCGTCATCGTCCTCTCTCTCTCTCTCTTCCCTTTCCCTATCACAATTCAAAAATCGAGGTCCAAAAGCCCTATTTACTACTCTCATTTGATATCTCTTTCATTTTCCTCTTCGTTGTGTCCCTCGCTTTTCGTGGTGGTGGAGTAAAAGGTAGTAATCTGGCAAAGTCATACTGGTGCTCAAAGATTGGATTTTTATGGCTTCCCATCTGGTTGTTCCTACCGTTCTCTATCTGCATCAATATCTTTAATTATGACTTGTTATTTTCATTTTTGATTACTTGATTTTCAATATTCTTTTCTTCATTAATTAATTTTGTCTGTTTGGTTTTGGTTTGATTTTGTCCTCTTTAATTAAATTTGGCAGGCCTTGTTTAAAATTGTAATTGGCTTTGAGATTGGACAAAGGTTGGCTTTCGTGATTCTGTGAAGGTTAGTAATCAAGGTTTTAAAAAAATCTTACTCTGTAAATGTATGTATAGTTATACAATGTATGGTTCAAATGGATGATTGTGATTGTTATTGGTTGTTGTGATTGCCTTAATTGCTATGGTTGCTGTGATTGCTGAAAAAATATGTGTCTTTGGCTAGTAAATGAGAAAATAGATAACCCCACCCAATTGGGTTTTTTATTATGGATTTTTGTCTACTATTTGGCTTTCTAATGCTCTCCTTCTTTCTCTATGCAGCTTGTTTTTCCCCTCCAATTTGCATTTGCATTGCAAAATTATTAAGATGAGAACAAATGTTTGAGTTTATTGTTTTTAAGATTGAAGTTCGTTAATTATGTTTATTTTGACTTTTCTTTTGATCACTAAAGGGTATTTGTGTTTCTTCTACACAAACAACAGGTGAGGAAAAGAGAAAAGATGGCAAAGCTTAAGGAGGAAATCGTCGTCCAAAAAGCCAAGGAACTTATAGCAATTTTACATATATTTTTATAATTTTTAAAAATTATAAATTTTTTCAAGTAATTCAATAAAATAATAGAAAAATGACACAAGTTAGAATCTCAATGCTACAACATCAGTTGTTTGCTACCAAAATATGTTTCGTAAAAGCTTTAAATGGATTCATTAGAGCTTCAACATTGCTTCATTTACTATTCAATAAAACTTCATAATATTATTTTTATTTTTTAACTAAGAAGTCCTCGTTAGTATTTTTATGAATTTTTAAAGATGAATTCAAAAGACGTAGAAAGTGTTAGATTGAGTTTGTAGAATTTTGTGTGTGTGTGTGTATTTTGATGCAATTAATGAATTATTATGATTTTTGGAAGTTAAAGCATTCAAAAATAATAATAAACGAAAGAGATTGACAAGTGGCAACACTTGAATAATGCGTTGTCAGTGCTTCTAACGAGTGCCATTCTTACGTGGCGCCATGTGTCATGAGATGTTCATTTTTATGTCTTTATTACCTTAAAAAGTTGACAAAAAAAAGTCAGAAAATTACACTAAAAACAAACTTTTTGTGACATTATCTTTGACTATCATGCGAGAAAAATCCGAAGTTGAATTTGGGAAATTTAAAGTAATAATTGGAGGAACATTTGTAATACGGAAGAGTAATGATCTCCAACATAGTGTTATTGTTAGTATAGAAGCAAACTTGACTTTGAGAAATTATTTGAGATTTTTATGAATTTATTATGATTTTTGGAAGTCAATACACATGGCAGTGCCTGATGGGTGTGTCGTCAGAATTTCCAACAAGTGTCAATATCTCGTAGCTTCACGTGTCATTAATGTTTCATTTTTGTGAGTTTATCTTAAAAAATTAATGAAAAATTATTTTTAAAAATCAAAAAAATACACTAAAAATTTCTAAAAATTCCTTGTGACATGATCTTCGACTCTGATGCATGAAAATTGAAAATTGAATTTGGAACATTTGACGTAATAATTGTTGTTAAAATTGAAATTTGACTTTGGAAAATTTGAAGTAATAATTGGAGGAAGAGTTATAATGATGAAAACTAGTGATCTTTAACTCAGTGTTATTGTTAGAATGGAAGCAAACTTGACTTTGAGAAATTATTTGAATTTTTCTCATACTCAAAATTATATTTGAAGTCTCAAAAAATGTAGGAAATGTCGCAAGGAGTCCATAGTATTTTTGTGGTGAATTTTTCAGATTTCTAGAAATTCCAGAAATTCCTTGCGACATGATCTTCAACTCTTTTGTGTGAAAATTGAAATTTGACTTTGGAAAATTTGAAGTAATAATTGGAGGAAGAGTAATAGTGATGAAGACTAGAGATCTTCAATTTAGTGTTATTGTTAGTATGGAAGCAAACTTGAGTTTGAGAAATTATTTGAATTTTTCTCTAAGTCAAATTTATATTTTACAACTGAAAAGATGAAGAAAATGTTGCAAGGAGTTTGTGGCATTTTTCGGTGAATTTTTCAGATTTTTTACGAATTAATTATGATTTTTGGAAGTCAAAACATTGTAAAATAGTAAAAAAATGGAAGAGAATGACACATGGCAGCACATGATGGGTGGGTAGTCAGCTTTTTCAACGGGTGTCAGTATCTCGTAGCGCCACGTGTCATTAATGTTTCATTTTTGTGAGTTTATCTTAAAAAATTCAAGAAAAATCATTAAAAAATAAAAAAAATACATCGAAAATTTCTACAAATTCCTTGTAACATTATTTTCGACTCTGATGCAAGAAAATCAAAATTTAACGTTGGGAAATTTGAAGCAATAATTGGGGGAAGAGTTATAATGATGAAGATGATCGGTGCATAATTACATATCATTTTGTACCCTTCTAACTTATGATTTGGTTATGTTTTTGAGTTAAACTTGTGCTTTTAATCTATTTTGTGTTTGTTTAGTGTAATAAGAGCATGACTCATTAAATGCATTTTGGAGACAAGTTAGCTCAAAACGGTGTCTGCAGATCAGTCAACTTCACGGATTGGACTGTACTTTCTTAGGAAGAACCAGATCTTTAGCCATACATCATTGGAAAGATGCAGAAGTCTAGTTTCTGGAGAATTTTACGGTTCATGATTCCGAGTCCTCTAGAGGAAGTTATGCAAGTTTTGACAGCTTAAGGTCAAAATCGGCAGGATCTGCGTTACTGGGCCAAAAATCACATTTGAAGGTCTTTCCGATTTTTCCTTGAGCTGGGCTGCATATGCTTGGAAAGATAATTCAAATAACTTCAAGATCCATATTTTTCTAGATTTTTCAGAATGGAGGAACAAGCCCAAAACGAGCCCAAAATCAGACTGCAATTGCTTGGTCATGATTAGCTATGCATGTGCTATTATTGATAGTGGGGAAGAAGCATGTTTATTTGTCATAATTGAAGTGGGTTGTGTAAAGAAATAAAGAAAGCAAAAGCATCAAGTGGGAACTAGCCAAATGATGAAAGGAGATGGATGCCCATGTGAACTTGA